>OX246753.1:351032529-352311458 GCA_945910035.1 Brachypalpus laphriformis
ACATATAATCGATTTACTTACTTACTTAGGTGGCGCTACAATCGGGGGTGGATCTGGACTTCAACCAACAAACCTCTCTAGTAAGCCCGGTTACGAGCGAGCTGCTCCAGTTGCGCACGCCAAGTTGGTTGAGGTCTCCCTCCATTTGTTTGCGCCACCTACCGCTTGGTCGTCCTCTACTGCGCGTCCATCCGGGGTGGATTCGAAGATTTTCTTGGTTGGAAAGCTGGGCTCTATCCGTTTTACATGACCCAGCCATCTAAATCACTGTATGTGAACTCTTCTGGCTAAGTCGATGTCCTTGTATAGGCCGTATAGTTCAGCATTGTACCTTCTCCTCCACTCGTCGTCTATGCAGACGGGACCAAAGATCACTCGAATAAATTTCCTCTCAAAATAATCAGCGACATCCTCATTCGATTTTGACAAAGTCCATGCCTCTGCGCCATAAAACAGGACTGGGATAAGTGTCTTATAAAGCGTAACCTTAGCAGTTTGAGTTATGGCTTTGCTACTCAATTGCCTTCTTAGCCGATAGAAACAGCGATTGGCAAGAATAATTGTTTGTTTGATCTTCCCACTGATGTCATTTGCGGAGCTCACCATAGAGCATAGGTAGATAAAGTCCTTTACTATCTCAAAATTATATCTGTCTATTGTGGCGTTCTGTCCAAGATGCCGATGTTTAGTGTCCTTTTTTGAAGACGGCATATATTTTGTTTTGCTTTCATTGATCCCTAAACCCATCAACACCTACGGCTGTACTCGAGATCTTTCTGCATCTTTTACCACTAGACCTACAAATCACGAAGTAATGTATCCTGTTAGAGAGAACTGGCAAAGGAAGACAGTCTCTGTCAATAACGAGATTGCAATACATGAAGTCAGGTATTTACTCGAGAGATACGAACCTACAGGTGGCCCTGAGACTTCCGAACACATGCAGTGTGTACCAAGCAGAGGTTCTAACTGTACTTAAAGCTGTGAAATTACTTGAAATGGGATCAATATCCGACAAGAATATCGCCATCTACATTGACTGCCAGGCTGTGCTAAGGCGCTAGATCCTTACGTCACCAAATCTGAGATAGTCAGGAATTGCAGTAAAATGCTTAAGGCATTATGTACGCAGAACCGAGTTAGATTATATAGGGCGCCTGGACACTGCGATGTCGAAGGCAACGAGCAAACCGACGTGCTGGCCAAAAGAGTAGCGTAGCTCCCGCATAGTGACATAATTGGTAGTATTAAACCACCAGGGTACGTGGCTATGGGAATTATTCGTGATAGAATCATCGACATGGCTAATCTAAGATGGTCAAACCTAGATGGTCACAGGGAGTCTAAGGCCTTGTAGCAGAAAATCAGGGGAGATCATAAGATTAAAAAGATCTATGAACAGCAAAAAGAATACTCTCTGGCCACTGTCTTTTAAGGAAGCATGCTATGTGACTAGGATTATCTAACACGGATGTTTGTAGGTACTGCAATAACCTACATGTCTCAGAGGACATAACACATTTACTCTGTGAGTGCCAAGGTATTGCCAGGACAAGGCTAAAGCACCTTGGTAGATACGTCTTCGATAACCTAGAAGAGTTGATGTCCTTGAGCCACAACAAGGACCTTTTCAAATTCTGTAGCGAGATTAATTGTATGGGCGAATTGTTTTAGGTCTTTTGCCGAGAAGGTTACCTAGGCATCGCGATGAGCGCATTTTGGTGCCTAGTACCTAACCTAACCTAAGCCCATGTTTGCTGCCTCGATCTCAATACTAGCAAGTGCCTCACTGACGGTTCGCTGAGTTCTTTCGACTACGTCAATGTCATAAGTGTAAGCGAGTATTGGTATAGACTTGTAAAAGATTGTACCTTCAGTGTTGGCTTCTGAGTTTCGTACAACTCATTCAAGTACTATGTTAAAGACATCGCATGAAAGCGCATAACCTTGTCTAAGACCTTCCCTGACATCGAACGGTTCGGTGAGGTCTCATTTATCGGGCATATTTTCGTTCGACGAGATTTTATAGATGAGCTGGTGCATGCTCCTAACCAACTCATCTCCTCCTGCCTTGAAGAGTTCGGCGACAAGAAGACGGTCGGCTTCAGCAGCTTTGATGGATTTAAGTTTAGTTATTGCTATCCTTACTTCATTCTCATCGGTCTTCGTCACTGTGTAATTGCTCATTCTGTATGACAGCAGATTATTGGTCATCATCGCCGTGTAGCAGTCTGCAGAGATGTTTCTTCTATATCCTCAGCACCGACTGCGATTCTACTACTTTATTGACACTTTCGTCCTTGTTGGCTTTTGTTCTGGCTTTAAAAGACTGGCATGTTCTTTTTACCTTTTGATAACATTTTCAAACATCATTCCTGCAATAAAGTCTCTCAACCTTCTCGATCGAGCGCTTCTTATGTACCTTTTTTTCTGAGAAGTCGATGTTCATCTTTTCTTCTCCGCTCATAGATCTCGCGAGCAGCTCTAGTCCTTCAGCGCTGCTTTGTACGCTTCTTATTTTGCTGCATGTGCTTGCTGGTATTCCTCATCAAACCAGGGCTTTTGTTGTGGTAGTCGAGAGAAACCCAGTACATCAGAGGCGGCATCTCTGTTGGCTTGTTGAAACGCTGCTACTGGTCTTCTTCATTTGCTGCTGGCGGCATGAGACTTAGATTAAGATTAAAAGTAACTCGATCGGCAAAGGCTCTGGCGGTCTCTTGCGATTGTAATCGTCCGACGTCAAACTCTTCACAGTATTTCGTCGATTTCGCTCCGTTGTGGATATCCGCATACGTACCATGGCTACAACTATGTAGTGATTTGAGTCGATTTCGTAGGCCAAAATTTACCCATGCAATAATATACATCTCAAATATACGATCTTGTAGCAAACTGAAATAAACATCGTATTTTTCTTTTAAATATTAAACTGTATCTGAGGAGCAATCCCGTGAATACAATTACATGATTATATGACTCTTTTGGATTTTAGTCCTTTGCGTGGATGAACCATTTTTTTTGATGTAAGAACTAGTGAGCGCACTTATATTATTTGTAAGATTTCAGTGAGTTTAAAAAGAGTAACCTTGCTATTCCACGAAATGTACTAATATTATTCGATTTAAAAAAACTTGAAGGACAACCGGCTTTTAAATATCTTTCCACGAAAAAAGTTCAATATCATCCAGCACTCAATGCCATAGAGAAGGGCTGGTTAGATTAGGCTTCTCTAGAGTCTCGGTTTCATCCGCCGAGTTGGGAGTTTTGAATAGATTAGTTTTGCTAACTCGAAATAGCTTCGGCTTTGAAAGGGTATTTTTCGTCGAATGTCCACGCAAGTGTCAGTTGTTGCGTTCTTATTTACTCCGATGTAGCTCAACTCCTTCGACCCGACACGTATTTATTCACATCTATCTTGGGCCGAGGACTGATATTTTCGTACTCTGTTTCATCGCCTTTCACTTTAAGAGCAAATTGTCTTACTTCAGTCTCAGTGAAAGCTCAGTGACAGCACTCTGTGACCATCCGACGATGTCGATATCGTCGCCGCAGTTAGACAAACTCTATCAATACCCGTCATGTTTACATTGCATAGATGATTCAGTTTTGAAAACGTTCAGAATTCAAAATTCATTGAGTGGTAAGTGTTGTAGCTTTTAACTTGAAATTCATGTGATAATTAAGTCCATCTGCTGTTTTGGGATAAATATTTGCATTTTTGCACGTGTTGAACAGGACCTTGTAAAATCCTTAGGACCTTCACATATTGATTTGAATAGGACTTTGTACGGCATATTTGGCAGAGATATGCCAAGCTGATACACCAGTCATCGTCCATATGTATATACTTGGTTAATGACTACCAAGGTAGCACCCTTATATATAAGAACCTCTGCTGGTTAGCTTTGTTTCGCCCCTCGAGAGTGCTGACATACTAATATTTATGTATATACCCGTCTTAAATGTGCTTTACTCATGTCCCAGTTACAAATAGTCGTAAAGCAGAGCTCGATAAGTACATATATGCGGTTGTGACCCATATTATTTTTAAAGGCAAACATGTACCTATCTATCTAACTACAATATGAGTACTCATACAATTTGTGTCAACACCTGCATTTTATTGCACTCACACATAAGTAGCTATGTATTAAGTTTCCCTCGTCTTTAACCAGACCAAAGAGAGCAAGAAAATCACGGCGGTGCGTGCCTAACCATAATCTTCCTCATACTCGCCAATTCGTATACATCACAGAAAATTCCAACAAATCATCAAGCACAAATCTGCTTTCCAATTGAAAAAAAAAAAAAAAACACAGCAAGCCTCCTCTGAATAAATATTAATTAGCACCGTTTGAGCGCATAGCTCGCATCTCCGAATTGAGACGCAGAACCAGACCGTCTCGGCAACCTTGTGGAATATCTAAGCTCATCACGCAAATATTTTTCCATTTTCTACTCACATCTGAATTCAATAAATTTCCGCTAATTAAATACCTAAAATTTATGAACTTTCTATTTATCCTATGTAAGGAAATTGCCATCGCCGTCGCCGCCGCCGCAGTCTCTATTTGAAGAAAGCCATTGCATCGTCAGTAAATCAGTTAATAAACTGATTCAATTTATTTGCTTTCTTATTATCATTCCGCATTATACATAGCCTCCGCCGGAGCTCACATTTAAGGTTCCCTAGTCGACAACGTGCCACTTGAGTCTCTCGAGAAGCACAAACGCTTCCTAAAATAACAATAAATATGAGAGTATTCCAAATGAAATCATCGCCATAGCCGTCGTTGTTGTCTACCAGCATCAGATCAGTGCTGCTGCGTGCAAAGTGTCGTTTCCATGGCACGCAGTGAAATAGCTAAACAGGTAAACATCAGTGATTTCGTTACGAGACAAGTATGTCGGTGCTTCCGAAATCACCTTCACCTGCGGTGGAGTCCAGTAGTACACGCGTTCGGTTCATGTACTCATCTGAATGAATGGCTGAAAAATCAGGGAGTGCTCTGGTGCTGGTACTGAAGCATCTTTAGAGCTGACAATGCCTTTTAAATTTCCCTACCTACATATGTATGTACATTTCGGTGCGCACAGGGAGGGCGATGACAATTATTTGTAAAGACAGAGGAAGTTAACTAGAGGTAGGGCTGGGCGAGCATACTCACTCGTACACACCAAACACATTAAACTGTGCCTTGTTGTGCTTTTAATTATCGCAACGACCAGTCTTAATAGCATTTAACTTGAAAGTTAATCATCTTTATTTCCATTGTCATTTCGTTTTACGACCACTGCGCGCGGAAATGGTGGTGGAAGCTTGTTGAAAAAACAATTTTCGTGTTTTATCTTCGCCTAGGGACGCTGCTCGGGGGGAGGAGGTAAGTCTATTTGGCGTTCAGAACAAATTTCACTTGGCGAATTCTTTTTCAATTCGTTTGGTATGACTTGTGTCATTTAATTTAATTGTCAGGAAATAAGTGAAAGACTTTGCTGGTTGCTGGTGGGAAATTGATTGAAGAAGTTGTAAACTTTCATTGGAGATTTCTTTGTCATCACAGTTGACAATTTAGATATGTGTGAGGCAATGTTCTTTACTGCATTTACTTAACTCACTCTCGCCGGACTTGTCTACTGGATTTGGTACTATATTTTTAGCAAGGTGACTGCTCGGGTTTTAGAAACAAAGATTACATATAAAAATGTACCAAAATGTGTTTAAGTACCACTACGTTTCATCTCTTAACACTACACTATATGTGCTGCTGATCCTATATGGGTTCATTTGAACTGACTTAGGGGGCACCATTTGGCTGGCAGGATTTATATCAATAACTTTTCTGTGTGTGTTGGTAAAAGGTGAGTTAACACATTACCTTCAAGCTTGTCTTTATATCATTGAAATATTCATGCTGCACATATACGATGCTTATAACAGGTTTTATTTATTTAATGACAAATATCTGCTCGAATTTGTGCACCATGCTATCACTCTCTGAAGACCTAAACTTTCTTTCAAATTTTGTGAATAACACTGATACCCCTCAAGCTTAACCTTCCGCGTTTTTATATACAATATTTTCATCTTTATCTATGCGCTATTAGCAGTGTCTTGGACAGTGGTCTAACGAGCATTACTATAAATTTCATGAAATGGATAGGAGTTCGGATGATCAAAAGTTATTGGCCTGCCGACATCAACAATGTGAAATTTTGTTGGGTGCTTACTTTTTAAGAACATTCTCCATCCTTATTCGTTGAAATTTGTTTTCCAGTCAGGATGCCTTCTTCCACGAATGTATCGGCCTAATGCGTAAGATTTACCATCTTTAGTTTGAAAGCCTTTCAACTGAGATTTCAATTAAAAGCTTTAGCAACTGCTCACACAAATACTCCCTGAACTGAGTAATAAGAGACTTAACCTAAAAGAGTTAGATTCCGATTATTCTTAAATTCGGGGCAAACTTTTTCAACCGAGCTTCTTAAAACATTTGGTCACTTTGCCCTGTAATATTTTCTATTATGTATTGTATATGAGCATTAAATAGTACAGCCATGGGTAATAGCAAAAATATCTCGATGCAATATCAGGACATTCTTTAATTTGTTCGTATTATACGGCAAAGTGTAATATTTAGCGACTTCTCCTTCAAAGGCAAATATGAATTATATGACTGCCTACATAAGATCTACTGAGGGGTTCAAATCGCATTGTTATTACATAGTAAAAAGGTTTTGCCAACGAGTTCTTATCCCTAGTATATATCCTATCCCTATGTATAATATGAAGATGCCGTCATCCTGGCTACCTCGTGGGCATATGATTTCAATGTCCGAAAAGAGTTCGAAACTTGAAACACGTAGCTGAAATCAGAACTCTATGGCTAATTTGTCATCTAGCTACGTATGCATATGTGCTCACTATTTAAGATTCCTTTATCAAGCTCGGTTTTTACTTAGTTCTCAGATCGACTATTATTTACGTACAGAACACTTTCATCAGCATAGCATAGCATAGTAGCAGCATATTTATAGCTTAGAAATTGAAACAGCAACCATGTCATTTTGTTATATCCAGTATATAATTATCCAACAAATTGAGTTATTGTCAAACATACGCGTGAGAAGTAAGACATATAAAGTTTGCCACTATAAGCTTCCTTCTTCTTCCTATTACGGTGAGGTTATGATCTGAAAACAAGAGATCATAACCCTTCCACTTCACTGCATTTCTACCGATCCGCCTGTGGGGTTCACCTAAATAAGCTTCCACCACTCAGAATTGTAATAGGATACATACTATAAGATACAAATGTTTCAAAGAACGCAAGACCAAGGTCATAAAGTCTGCTGAAATGAAATTTGTCAAGGGGTGCATTTTATTTCTTATAACTTGCAACTAAAATTTTATAGTCGTTTATTCAAAATATTAAAATATGTAATATTTGATGGGAAACCCAACTTCATCCGGTTATGATAATTCAAGCTCATATTTTCTCCCATGGATTATAAGCGCTACCAGAGAGATGCAAATTAATGTCTTATTTTGAGCAAGGTTCTATTTTCGTTTTATATTTCTCCATCCACTAGTTAATATTTATCACAAGTTTAAATCAAAAGTCTTACATGTGTGCTCAGTTAACGCCTCTGAGCTCTAAAGATTATAATTTATCGAATTAATTCAATTCATCTTTGTTTACCTTGTGAAGCCATATCAACAGTGAATCAATTTCGAGGCCATTTATATTCAAAACTCATTCCGTAAGTTATTTACGAAAGAATTTGGACATTTGTCATAAGAACACAACTACCCTCATCACTAGAGACAAACAAAAAAAGTGATTTACGTACACCTGGCTTAAGACTTAAGCTTTGACATTAAGTTCAGCTTGTTTACAAACACCCCCGTGTAAACTGATTTTCCATTTCAACTACTTCTAATAAACTCTCTATCTGCGGCTTCCACTCTCGCCGATCGAAAAATAGTGGAAAAGCGGCGCGATGTTATGAATTGAATTCCTGGAAAGTGATGAGAAACTTATAACTAAAATGAAATAGAGAATCAAATAAAACCGGTCCCCACTTAGACCTCCAAGATCCAAACACATGACTATATTGTTACTTCCAGCCAGAGCCGCTCGCTAACGTGTTTTTTTTTCGGTATGTATCTTCTTTCCCCACACTCAGGTGGAGACGATGTACAATGTTGTACAAAGCTTGAAAAGATACGAAACCTGCTCAAATTCCATTCCTATAGCGTGTTGTTTTTTTTACTTTTAATTTTAAAAATATGACGTCATCGATTGTAGGCACTTTGCGCGGCTGCACAGGTACACTTGAATGAACGATTTTCAATCGAATCTCAGTTCGATTTTAACTTTTAAAGCTGTTGGATGAGATAAAAAAAAATTTACGATACAAATTTATATAAGAAGAACGGAAATTAATTAAAATTCTATTTAATTAGGATATATACGCGATTAAATGAAAATGAAATGCAAAAAATCGAAAAAGAAAATTCTGTTCTGAGGACAGATATAGTGCGAGTGAATTAGACTGAATTACTTAGTGCGAAACGAAAGTGAATGTGAATATAAAAAAATAAAAATACAAGAAAATAACTTGTGAATACGAAAAGAAGTTATCGAATACCATTTAAAATGGATTTAAAGGATATAAAAGGAGCAAAAGTAACCCATGCAGGTTTACTGAAACATAATTCTGATGGAACAACAGACACACAAAAGATCACTCATGCCGGTCTGGTGGCACGTAGTCCTGAGGGCACAGCCGCCAAGGGCATGAATATCCGCGGCAATGAGGATCTTTGGGTCGAGATTCAGGCGAACACATTTAGGAATTGGGTTAATGAGCATCTCAGGGGGACTGGAATGCAGGTAAGTCGTACTGCTACACGCTGTTATTTGATTCAGTAATTAGTTCTGCGATGTTGGGATAAAAAGATATTTTCTCATTTTTTTCCATCAGTCCTTTACCGAACAACACTGAATTATTTTCTTATATTTAAAAGGAAGTGAACAAAACCTGACTATTATTAACGTCTGTCTATAAACCATAAATCAATACCTTAAAAGAAAATATACAAATGATATAGTAGCATATTAGTCTCCACCACGGGCTCGATTGTACCGAACTGAATATTTATTAGGCTTTTTGGTGCGAATTCCTGTGCGACCATCCCACAAAATATTTTATTTCCATCGTTCCGGTTTATCTTTATAGATTCTTAGGACCGGTTTCAAGTTCACAGCGAATTTCAGACGTTCACATATTTATTATTCAAAATGCAAAATATGTCTGATAGTGAAATTATGACACTTATTATTTGGAAAACAAAAAATGTACTCGGGTTTTTCAAATTTCAGTCCCAAATAAAGTGGTTTGAAGAATATTTATTTATTTATTTCAGTCTACGATTTACATGAATCCGAAGTGTAACATCGAAATGTTAATAACAGTTAACACATTTAAAACAGGGATGCACACAAAAATATCGTTATACAGAAAAGCCTTCAATATAATTATAATATTGGGCTGGAAAGTAAGTATTGAGCTCTTTTGTCACTAAATGGCATTCAAAATCTCTGGTAATAATTATCCCATATGGTAACACTTATCAGCGTTTAAACGGTTGTATCTTGTAGATTCATTTAGAAAAAAGCCGGCAATATTCAATATGTATTTATATAATCGATACATTAGAAATTTTACTTCGGAAAGGGTGAAAATGCTGTGAATGCTTGTGAACAAATGTGCTATTTGTATTGAAAGTACTTTATTAAAAGTAACAGCCAATAGATAGTTCGCTCAATTCCGCTCTGAAAACTTTGATGTCAAAGATGCACCCCGCTCTGGTCAACCAACAACTGAAAAAGTCGATGAAATCCTGAAAAAAGTGGAGAAAAATCTGTTCCTAAGTAGTCTTGATATCGCTTTTGGGTCTAAATATTAGCCACACAATAGCTTTAAGTCATTTGAAAAAGACTGGTTACACAAAGAAATTCGACGTTCGGATACCCCACAATGTAACAGAAATTCGATACGAAATTGAGCCGTTTTTTAAAAGATTGATTACCAGTGATGAAAACTGGATCACGTACGAAGATATGGTGCGAAAAAGATTGTGATCGAAGAAGAGTGAGGCTTTCCAAGCCGTCACTGACGCCGAGGAAGGTGATGCTGTGTATTTGGTGGGACTGGTAGGGAGCAATGCATTAAGAGCTGATGCCCCCTGGCCAAACGATTAATTTTAAGCTCTACTGTCAGCAGCTTACAATATTAAATATTCGGCGATCCTGCAAAAAACTGAAAGAGTTTGAATGTGAAGTTTGATGCATTCACCGTATAGTCTAGACCTTGCACATTCGGATTACCATTTGCTTCAGTCCATGTAGAGTTATCTTAAAGTTGAATTTCATGGGGAACTGTGAAAATCACTTGTCAGGGTTTCCAATAAATCCCAGGAGTCCGATGAGGATGCAATTTTTGATCAAAATGCAGACTATTTATTTTAATATAATTCTGTTAAAAAAAGGGACTGATAGAAAAACGTATAGACGATTTTAAGATGTGTTTTTTGGCTATATCCCGGTAACGAAAACAGCTAATTAAATACAAAATTTACAGCGTAAACTTATAATAGCAAACCATCTTCTGGCATCATTAACTCAATTTTGTCCTAACTCGACTTAGGCGGTTATGGCTTGTGGCCACAGATATTATTGTCGATATATCAAAGGCCAATAGTGATTTTTTTCTATTTTAAAAGTTGTGATTCAGTGTACGCATATGTACTCGTACGACTAAATTTTTGATGTCTGCAACCCATTTGACTAGTTTAATTTGAGTTTATCTATATCCAACTTTGGTCTGATAATTAAAAAATAAGACTTTATTGGTTTAGGGACCGGCCTTGAAATTAGTCATTAGAATCCGTAACATTTGTTTTAAATAGATGTCACTTAAATGAGATTTCGGTCTGTATATGCAGATATGCAAGTATACCATATGTAGTCATGTTATTTTCGTATTTGGATAGCTCAGATAAAATAACAAAAGACACATTTCCTTCATCTATACCTCTGCATAATGGATTATTCAATCCACTTTAACACCTGCAGTTCGACATTAACCTACAGCACTGTGCCCATGTATTCACTAACCCTGTTTTACAAGTTACCGACTAAGATCCGTAGATCTCAACCGGGTTTCTTATGACAGTTATGTACTTTGTAGAATGCCAGTTCTCAAACAGTCAAATAAAAAACCGATGATTCGCAGTCAGCATAACCACTCTAATAAGACTTTTTGTACCTCCACACTTCGTTTGACTTTGATTGGGCTCTATGTTTCGGTTAAAATTTACTAGTTTAAGGTGTTGTATAAGTGATCAGGAATAAATCTATTTACTAGATCTTTCGACAGTCAGAGTTAAGACAGTTAGAGTTCTTTAGAAAATTGTTTGGTAGTGTGCGGACCAATTTTACATGAGAACATGTGACACGTAGGCAATTCGAGTATACTACCATGTCCTTACTGTTGCTAACTTCGTAGCCCAGATTTGGACGGATACTATATCTGAAAAGATATTCTTTATTGCTAGTATACAATAATCAGTTCTTACACTTCTGGGAAAGTGTATATTCTTAACATTGAACGTAAGTCAATAGTACGAGGGTGGCAATGGTGCAGTGGATAGTGTGTTTGCTCGTTAGCCGATGTGTGCAAGTCCAAGCCACAGCGAAGAACAGCAATCATCAGCCACCCGAGTACAAAAAGTAAAACGAATAACATTTAAGTTGCCTGGTAATACAATGGACCGTGCTCTAAGCTTACTTGTTGGCAACATAGCCTCCACGCAATACTTTACTATCACTTTAATAATTACTAATCTTTTTGTAATTACCTCTCAAAATTCAAAACGCTTAGAACAGTATGGATTTGCTAACCAAACAGATCATACTGCCAGCTTTATTCGAAATTAAGAGTAATACACTTACCTGTATATCAGATACTAAACTTGCTTAGTTTCATAATGGATTCAAGGCTGAATTCCAAGAAAAACAATATCAGTGCCTTGTTAAGTCAATAAAAATTTCCAAATCAATCCCATAGTAGCTAAAGATAAAATCAAATAATGCATCTGTTTGCCAACAAAAAAATAAAAACCTTTCATTATTTTTGTATATAATATTTACAGCCTAACAATGGAATGTATTGCAAGCATTGTTCTCTCTTAAACTGGTTTTACAAAGTTGGTTGACTCTCTGAGCAAAATCAAGTTTCCGAATTCACAATTTCAAATGCTTCTCGAAGCGTCAAATATTTGCTTTACGTCGTAATCACCATGTGGTGAACTCATATTTAATTCAAACGAAATAACTCCTACAATTTATTGCCAACGCTAAATAATAACAAAATATATTTAGCAGTGATCAACGTGAAAACTTGATTCCGGCTAAACTTGATGAGCCAAATCACCATATAATCAAACATCCATAAAAATGTGAGCCTAGTCTCGATGTCACACATTTTGTTATACTTTTGGCTGTGGAACCAATTCATTCAAAAATAAATTTAGTGCATCCATAAATAGCATCTGGGGATATTGTCAAGTATGCTATTTGCAACTTTCAAGTCAACGATCCACGCAGAAACCAGTCATAATGGCCACGTATGGAATTATTTCCGTTTGAAACTAACTAAAACCACTACCATTCAATTTCTGCAAAATAAACATTTATCACACATCCTACACGCAATAGGCAGATACATACTCCTAGATACTTATAACCGGCCAGGTATGAAGAATGGCATGAGCTGCAACTTTAAAGTGTGCGGATTCGATTCGCCCCCAGGATAGAGCTGGCTGACTGACTGCCTCTCCACCACTATGCGTTCGATAGCCTCACTTAAAATTCATTTCACTCTCGTTTGGCAGTGAAATATAATAAAATTGTGGCGAGGGTTTTCTCCGCATAGGAGTAGATAGATACTTCGCCCATTTAGACGCCGTGTCGCGCTATAAAATCACATAGTTGATGAACCGCATAAGTGTCATTGATTTGTCACTTTGCGCGGCAAAGGAGAGGAAGTGACGAAAGCAAATAGCTCACACTGACGTCATCGCCCACATAAACGGTCAATTTCCCTCCAACACTGTTAAGGATAGCAAATACTTGCTTTGTGCTTTAAAACAGCAGCAAAAGAGATCAAGTGAGATTGACAAGTTCATTTCGATTTAACAGTGGTCGAGGGTTCACCTTCATTGGTCTGGTTAGTCAACCAAATATGGAATCTTGTTTAATGTGACCGAATGACAATGGACGTTTAATTGCGCGCAAAGTTGGCAGTTGTAAAAATAAATTCAGTTGACTGTTGAAAAGCAGTGCGAGGGGATATGTAAGGAAAGTTGCACGTGTTCGACCTTGTCTAGTTTTACGTGATTTTCGATGAGACTTTGGTTGCAATTACTCAATTCTACTTCCGATCTGGCGTCAGACCGTGTATAGCAATGAAAATGAAAGAGAGTGTGAAGTGCATAATTGAAATGACAAACTTTTTTACCACAAGAATTCATATCTAGTCATCACTTGCGTAGGAGTCTTCTAATAACATGTGCCTTGGAACACACTGCATCTGGCATCAAATGACGTAATTTCTGTGAATATATAGGCAAACGAGACGTGGGCTGCACATTCAGGGTCCAATAAAATTCACAACAACAGCGTCACTTCGCTGTTGGTTGATCTTGAAACAGAGCTATGGAAGTTTATTCCTATTTAGGAAGTGAGTATCGAAAGTATTAAGGGTGGAACAAGTTTTTAATGCATTTTTCCATGATGTTGCCGAATCTATCTGACATTGGAAAGTTAGCACCACTTCTCAACAAATACAGTTACTTTTGTTGAAAATTTGACATGCACTGATCAATGAAAGTACTCTTTGTACTTTAAAGATGTGAAAAAAATTAAAACACAATTTCATTGTCGCGTCGGTCGCTCAAAGTCCAGAATTATCATTTTCAGATATTCGCGTTTAAATTCAACAAGATACTTATGTGTCAATATCTAGCTGTTTTTACTCTCTTAATCTTGATAGTGCGTAGTGCCATGTGACATTGGTTCAACAGCGTAAGACAAAACTTATTCAAGATGCTTCAAATTTAGTATTTCGCTGCTAATTAATAACAAAGAAGTAAGTTGTAACCCTCAAAAATCATATCGAAATTGCTCAACAAATTAATCTTTAATATTTGCCTTAGTTTCGTAGAAAGAGGAATTTTCGAATTGATATCTTGAACGTATTTTCCAGCAGATGACACCAAAATAGAGGGCTAAGGCTTACTAAAATCAGTTTCGCCGAAACCATCTACAGCATTTCGGCATAAAATTGCAATTTACATAAACGGCTAAAGCAACCGACACCTCAACGTTTTTTTTTTAGATTACTGGGTGCAAGTAGTAAATTCCAGCCACACAATTTAACACTTTAATGGTTGTACATTAAATTACTAGGTAACAGAGATATTATTGCACAATGCATGCATTAAGTTGGGTATAAGTAAGCTTACCAACTCTCGATCGCACGAAATCTGTACCCAAAATCATCACTCAAAAATCTGTACCAAATCTGTACCATTTTTTTTATTCAGAAGATAATAGAATAAATATCAAAAGGTAAATAATAATATGAAATGTTCCTTATGAAAACATATTCAAGAAATTGATTCATCGTCATCAGCCTGTGCACTATTAACTGACATCTTACTGATATCACCAGCTTCATCATTGTTTCCGGAGGCAATACTACTGGAGCCAGTAGCCTCTTTGAATACGTATTTGTCCTGGCTTGCGATATGCCTCGATAATTGTGGCTGTTTCTTCAGGAAATGATAGAAATCAAATCAAAAATTGATTTCAGTGTATCGATGCGATGTTAACATTGGCCGACTCGGTTTTCCAAATGTTTTTGATTAAGAAAAAACGAGTTCGATCGGTGCGCTCGTTCCAGGCAAGCAAAGAATGAATTCGAAGATAAGTGAAAAATCTAAATGGGGCACTTGCGCGGTATCCATGTGCTTACAAATTTCAATCCATTTTTTTTTCCATTGGAACTTTGCCTGTTACCTGTTGTAAACGGAGTGAGTGTTTGGAAAATTAAATATCTGTACCAAATCCGTACCAATTTGTTTAACATGTACCACGAGCCGAAAATCTGTACTGTACAGATGAAATCTGTACAGTTGATAAGCTTAGATATAAGCAATTAAATTCAATTCAAGTTTTATTTATATTTCAAAATACTACAATTAAAATAGTTTTCCATCAAAGCTTAAGGCTTATTTGCAGCAGATTGATCTAATATCAAGAGCAAAAATGAGCTTTTTTTAAATACATAGTTATGAAATTATGTTTTTTCAAAGAGGTTCATGATTTCATTAGAAGCAGAAAAAGAAAAAGTTAATTTTAATTCACGCTTTGATTTGACGAACGAAAATGCTGTTTTATTAAAAATGTTAGACAGTTGTCGCTCTGGTAAAAGATCCCTATATGGTGACTATATTTACCGGTCGACAATGAGGTGTGCGTCAATTTAGTTTTGAACGCATTTATGACAAGGCCGTTGTCGTGACACCATCTTACAGATTTGTCGAATTCTGCCTGTATTATTGGTCTCACGGTATCTATGGATCGATGTCTCACTACAATTGCTGAATCATCGGCGTACGCGAAGGGAACGCTTTTTGTGAAGACTCGCAGCAGTTCGCTCGTGTAGATTATAAATAGTAGTAGACTTAGTTTTGAACCCTGTAATAGAATGTTTTCTATTCTCTTCGATTCACCGTAACTTAAGGAAATGTTGACTTGGGATTGTGGATTTGTGAGATAATCTAACAACCAGTTCGCCAATGTTTCTCTTATTTGTACCCTGTAAATAGCTTACAACATGTCAATGGTCAAACGTGTCCAACGCTTTACTGAAATCGATGGACATATTCAAGATGTGATGATTTCGGTTTAGGCTGTCGTTGATTAGGTTCATGAATTCGTCTAAGAGTTTGATGGTACTTTTCTGATTTTGAAAGCCGTATGGATTTGCTACAATTACAGAATGCCGTTCCACAAAGGTCTTGAGCCTTCCCAAAATAGTCTCTTCTAAAAATTTGTCCACGATAGGTAGAATCAAAATTGGTCTGTATTTCCAACATTACTTTTTATTCTTTCTGTTGTGACTACAACGGCAATTACGTTTTTTATTATAATCACAACACTGGACAATGTACTCATGTTCGATGTTGTTGTCAAAATTTATTTTATAATTTCTCAGCCAGTCAGCACAAATATTCTTCGTGCTCTCTGTGTATATTGATTCAGAATGTGTAACAAAAAACTTTAGCACCTAATTTTGTACAGTTAGCATAATTTTAGTATTTAAGGCAGGTAATTTTACTAAACAGTGAGTTCACGTTGAACCGCCGGCAAAGTCAGTGTTTTTATTATAGACTTCCCCCCACCAGCGGTAAGGGGTCTTTATTAACCTAACTTGCTGGTCAAATCACTTCCTTTGTAAATCAGACGAATAATAGCCATCTTGAGTGTTTGTGGAATAGTGCACTGCTCCAAACCTCTATTTATTATTTTCGTGATTATCAGTCCAAGGAAATGGTTAGAAAACGCATATGCATTGGAGGAGAAATTACCTTCGTTCGTCGAAAAAACTTATCTTGACGCAGTTTTTCTAAAGTAAACTAAAGTGAGAGCTTATTATTTTCCCGGTAAGCTCAAACTTTCAATGCGATTCACAGCCATGTAAAATGTAACCTGAACTGGTTATAATATTAAATGCGTTAGCCAATTATAGTTAAGTATGAACCACATGTCTTGCATGCTTTGCTAACCGATACTAAATAGCAACTATTCAAAATATGCGATTAAGTTCATCCATTCTGGAGATATGAGGTATAATAGTGAACATACTCGTACATATTTTTATTTAATAATCTATTCATTTTTAAATGTGTTATCGTGAACTTTTATTTGCAGAACATTTGTGTTCTACAACGTCTTGCATACTAGTTGTTTAATGTGCAATTCGGCTTATAAATCAATGTTATCTGTTTTAACGCTTACCTTCATATCCTATATTTGTTGATGCTTAGTCCTCTGAAAGAGTGTCTATTCTATACAACAAATTACAGCCGATGATCAGTCCATCATACAAATCTTTAAAACATTCAAACAAGCGTTTGGTTCATTTTGCACTTTTTGAAATCATGGTAAACATAGCGCATAAATAAAAAATGAAAATTAAGTACAGGGTGATTAGATGAGAACGATACGAAAAAAAAAATTGAATTAAAACAACAACGGTGTGGGATATAATATTGATTCTTGTTTTATTTTGAAGCTACATTCATGTCATTATGTGTGGAATAGCACATCATTTAAATGGCCTCCTCGGCTTTGCTTGCAGTGCTTCAAGCGGTCGGTCCAATTTTTGATGACTCGGTCCAATACGTACGGCGTTATTCTGGCAATCGCGTCTCGAATGTTGGCCTCGAGCTCATCCAAAGTGGTTGGCTTGTTAGCGTAGACTAAGAACTTGATGGGCGCCGTGGTGTAAGTGGTTAGTGTATTGGACCACTGCGCGTGAGATTCCAAGTTCGAGTCCCAGAAAACACCGAAAAAGTTTTTTCACGGTCCCACCTCTTGCGAACGTTTGACATACACGCAATAGTATTGTTGTCAAAAGCTTTTCAAAACAAATTGCCCTTCGGATACAGCACTAAACTGTAGGTCCTTTCCTTTCATGAGTGGTTACGAGAAGCTAGGCCCATGCACTTAAAATGCTGTTGCGCCAAATATTTATTTATTTTTAAGAACTTGACGTAGCACCAGAGAAAATAATCGAGTGGTGTCAAGTCGCATGATCGCGGCGGCCAATTGATGAACGCTCGCCGTGAGATGACCCAGTCGCCAAATTTCCCATTCACAACGTTGAGCGTTTCGTCGCTTGTATGGCAGGGAGCGCCGTCTTGTTGGAACCACAGCTGGTATATATCGATGTTCTGGCCACAGAAAGTTGGTTGACATGCCCAATTCAGCTGACCGGCGCCGAATCGGCATTTCTGGGTCTTCTTCGATGTTGTCCGCGACGGCGCCTATGTTTTCTTCCTTTCGCATCAATCCCTGTCTGGTTGGTGGCTTAAGGTCCAAAAGAGTGTCCTCGCGCTCAAACTTTTCCACGGTGCGACGAATTGCCTGCACACTGAAGCCATGATGACGACGAACCTCACGAAGAAATTCACGTTGCGTATTTACAACTGAACCGGAATTTCGATAATATTTTTTAATAATTTCCGCACGTTTGGTAAGCGTGAAACGATGCATGATGAAATGGCAAACCTTACTGAATATTTTGACAGCTGGATGTCATTGGTAACTTTGACAGCTGCTGAAACATAGCAATTGTAAAAAGTATCTTGTCACCCTTTACAAGTATACAGGACGCAACTTAATGTTATGAAAGCAATGAAGGCAAACTAATAATAACTTAATGTTACTAAATGTTACTTGTATATCTTAGTATATAATCTTACATAACTTATGTATAAAAGCTATGATGAATCATTTATAGTACGCTTTTGGCGAAGAAAACTGGTCTTAGGAGTACGCATTGAAACAATTTCCCATCCTCGCTAATTTAATAAAATATTGCTTATTCAAACACCCAGTGATGTTTTAACATATTAGTAGCTCTAACACAACGTTTATTTTCGAATTATTTATAAGTCTTTGAAAGCAAATAATGATCGCGGAATGCTGTATTAAATGTCTGCTTCTTTTAAAAAGAGATACCATTTTAAATAGGGGTTCAGTTTCGTTTTCCGATGTACGGTTATGGAGCACATTAAAGGCGATTATTTAAACTATGTATAGAAATAACAATGTATTAATTTCCTTCTCTGTCTGCCGACGAAATTATTAGAAGGTACAATTATCACATCTATGCAGTATTTTGAAAAATCGTTAACAATATGTAATAAAGTACTAAGAGTATCGTAAAGTAGACAAACAAATCTGGTAACGACGTAAAATAAAGGCTTAAACAGTTAGTGGGTTAGTAGATGTCCATTGTTATATTATTTTACGATAAATCACAGAATATTATGATCTCAAATTTCATTTCAAATTCGTATTTGTGCCAGCCATTTAACACGTACATAATAACTAGTTGATTAAATACAATTATACCGCCATAATCTAATAATGAATCCTACCAAAATAAAATGAAATCATTTTAGCATGAGCTTATGTCATATAGGGGGGCAGTTGCAAGACTCGACTTTTATGATGTGGCTCATTGAAATATCGGAAACACAAATAAAATTATTTTTTTTTACGAATTGTCTGGTTTCGGTATAGACTGCCGAGTAGTCGGTTCAAGGTTCTAGTCATATAAAACACCAAGAAGTTCAGTTCGAACCATAAGATAGTAGGTCATTTCCATTCATGTTAAAAATACAAGCGCTGGATCTGATTTCACTATTACTCCTGTAAATTTCGCGCAATGATGCATTATATTAATTTACTCGCACTCCATTAATTCATTACGATAACTAATAGCATGGTGGAGAGGAAATAAATTTAAGAAAAGAGGGTTGCATTTTGATTAAGGAAATTCCTCAATTCATCTTGAATAAACAGTAAATTTAAAGCAGTCATATGGGAAAATGTGAGTAACCATAATTCATACCCTACCAAACTGTGTGATGCCCTCACTGATTTGACTGACGTTTATTTTGAATTTATTGAAATTCTGCCGACAATGATTATATGATATATTCTTATGACTGCAGTTTTTTCATTATAATTATCATATCCTGAATGCTTTGAGAATGAGATTTGGAGTCAGATTTGCAACAATTGGCTTCACTTCTTCTTCCTTTTATCAGCGAGGTTATGATCCGAAAATAAGGGTTCATAACCATCCCACTTCACCGCATTTCTACTGATCCGCCTGTTGGGTTCGCCTCAACAATTGGCTTCATTATTTATTAATATTATATACCTCAACACTTTGACTTCAAAGTTTAAGTAACATTATCGTACCCTATCTTGTTTGATTTTTAAAACAGTTGAAGGTCTAGATCTAGCCTTCTTACAACCGTGATGGTTTGATTCTCTAAACGAATAGTCTA
Organism: Brachypalpus laphriformis; assembly: GCA_945910035.1. Taxonomy (NCBI): domain Eukaryota; kingdom Metazoa; phylum Arthropoda; class Insecta; order Diptera; family Syrphidae; genus Brachypalpus; species Brachypalpus laphriformis. The sequence goes on from OX246753.1 coordinate 351,052,754, forward strand.
CCTGTTTTATATGGATCTTGGGACTTAACGCATTATTGCCGGCTTGATGTGACGCACAAATATCGCTGATGTGTCTCGACTTCGTAAATTGATGCAGTCAAACCAAAGTAGGAACAGGTTCCCATTCAGTCTTCGTTGAATCTCTGCAAGCGTTTACTTTGTAGTCTTTTTTTTTTTTTCTGGAGCAAATTTAAACGCATTGCCTTCAACACCAGTTCTTTTAAATACAATTGTTATGAGGATATCGATGTCATTCGTGTATACCTCAACCAAACATATTTGTTGTCCTGCTATAGACAGCCTGAAGGCAGTTCAATCATTTGCAGCAACGATTCCAGCACAACACATTTAGTATCACATAAAGGCGGTTATTCTTGCCAGTCCACCAAGTGTTTTCTAAAGCAAGCCTGCATAGCATTTCCGCATTTGAAAATCAACACTTGAAAGACTTCAAAGCCGGAGTCCTTGTTATTATATTTTGTAGCAGAAGATCAGAGGAGAGATTACGTCTTCAGTGAAACATTTGCGCGGTTTCTTTTCTCCTATCACCCTGCACTACATTATGCCCCTGAAATTAAAATAGTTTGTTTGACCTGGTAGCTTACATGCCAACACTTGGTCAAAGATCATTATTTGATGAAATCTTTTGATCTTGAACGTATCCATAAGAAAAAAAAATCAAATAGATTTAATATTTTCCAAAAATTCAAAGAAGTTCTTGACCTCATTTGCGAATTTTCAACAAACATTGCTGAATTAGCGAAAGTATCTAACAACAAAATCAAATGTACCTGCAATGTATCACTAGTCCAATTTCGCGATTTTTTCTTTTAAGAAACTATTCAGCCATGCTTCACAAATCCGCTCTGTAATATTATAAAAAAAGCACCAAGGTTCCGGTTTCGCCTTCAAATTGAATAACAATTGTATTCCCACCAAAGATCATGTAGGTATATGAATAAAACATCAGCATCTGAGGAAGCTCATTGAACCCACCTACATATGCATTCAAGCAAAGCCAACCAAGTTCAATTACAAAAAAAAAAAAACCATACACCAACTTTCAATTGGTAGCCCACCCGAAATTGCTTACATTTTCAAAATGCCATCCACAGACGTGTGCGCACAGCTCAGGGAAATCTCGCAGATGGTGAAATTACGTTTTTGTCACACAAAATAATAATAATTTGCACAAAAGGCGGATACAAACAATTGAATTTCTCTAGCCACATGCGTACATACCGAGACATACGAGTACCTACTTCCCATAGATTATTGTGTGATGATATTTATTCATGAGAATTTTCTCCGTTTATAGGTGCATGACTGGGCGACAGATTTTTGCGATGGCACCCACCTGTGTGCGCTGGTTGAGAAGCTCCAAACGAGACCTTTGAAGCCGTCATGGAACCGAAGACCCGCCAATCAGCATCATTACCTTGAGAATGCATCAACCGCGCTGAATGCTGTCGAAGCTGATCATATAAAGTTGGTGAACATTGGCAATGTGGACATTGTCAATGGCAATGTCAAACTCATTTTGGGGCTCATTTGGTCCCTGATTGTGCGATACCAAATCGGTCGAAGTAAGTTCCCGCCAAGGAAGTTGATGTTAGCATGGCTTCAAGCAGCACTGCCCGAGTGTAAGATATCTAATCTCACCACCGACTGGAATAGTGGTGTGAATTTGTCAGCGTTGTTAGACTACTGTGAACCGGGCCTGTTTCCACATTGGCGGGGCATCGATCCTAGTCAAAGCGTTCGTAATTGTACGACCGCCATGAATATTGCCCAGAGAGAGTTTGGCATTCCAAAGGTCCTCGAGCCGGAGTACCTTGCCTCACCATGGTTGGATGAGTTGTCGGGAATGACATATCTTTCATACTTTATGAAACCCGGTGCACCAGGGTATAATGCGACGCTCAGGTGGGTGAATACGCAGACCAAGGAGAAGGTCACTAATTTCACGGTAAGTTGAGCCTATCCATCCACCAATTCGTTCCCCATTAAATATTTCTCCCCTTAGAGCGATTGGAACGATGGTCGAGTGTTTTGTGAAATCATCAAGAATCTTGGCGGTCCAGCCCCTGCACCAGACAAACTGAGTACCGATCCGTTTCACTACGAGAACAATATCCGAAAGGCTGTGGAAGCTGGAAGCAAGCTGGGTGTGCAACCCTTTCTGTCGCCCAAGGATATGGCCAATCCTGATGTTGAACACCTGGGAATTATGGCCTATGCTGCCAATTTGCAATGGGTTACCCCAAGGCCTCCTCTGTCAGATATGATTAATGTCTACCTAGAGAGTACATCCGGAAGAGTTGGAGAACAGGTAAGGATCCTCTTAAAATTCCAGAAACCTATCTCTGAAAAGTATATTTTTTTTTTTCAGACCCACTTCAGAGTAGATGTGATGTCCCGTGACATCGACATAAGCTCCGTCCATGCAGTTATCGTTCCACCGACTGGAACTCCTCATCCAATACGGCTTAACGCCCATGGTGAAGGAGTTTTCATCCCTGAAAAGTACGGCATGCATGAAATCGTCGTTGAAGTCGGTGATGACAGCATAGGTGGCCATTTCTTCCGAGTTTTGCCGCGATTCATTCAAGTTGCTCCACCAGGAATGGCACCTTGCGCTCTTGGAAGTCTGGTCGAGGTTCTTGTCAATGCCACAGGAGCTCCAAAAACAGAAGATATATTGGTGACAGCTGTTAGTCCATCAGGACTTTCTCACAACTGTCCGCTGAAAAAAGTCGAAGAGGGACACAGTGCCATATTTAAGCCCGACGAAGCTGGCATTTGGGAAATCGCAATCACCTACCAAGGCCGACATATCCAAGGCGGACCATTCACTTGTGCAGTCTTCGACTCTACTGGTGTATCTGTCCATGGGCTAGATGGAGCAATGCCCCTTCGAGCGCATTCGTTCGAAGTAGATGCTCGCGGTGTTGGCGTCTCGGGTGAGCTGCATGTGGATATTGTCCACGATAAGCGATCGTTGGTTTGTTCGGTAGAAAAAATCGTCGACAACAAGTACAGGGTGACGTTTATGCCACGACAAAATGGCAAATATCGAGTCTACGTGTACTTCAATGGATACGATGTTAAGGGATCACCTTTCATTATGAGAGTTGGAACCAAAGGCCGATCGGGAAAGACTCGCAACAGTCCCCAACATGAGAACAAACACCGCTCGGAAAGCCCATCCTTGCACTATACCACATCCACAACAGCCAGACACAAGGATTACAGAACTGCAAAGAACGAACTCCTGAACCAGGAGCGCCAGCGATCGTATTCACCGCAGTATTCACCAAAGAACGAACCCGATTATCGGTCAAGCAGCTACTACAAGCGAGAGAGTGAGGTAAGTCCACCTAACTTTCATTTTCACTTTCACTTGTAATGTTGTAACTAAAACCTTTGCAAACCAAAACACCTACAAACACAAAAAAAATTCTACTAACACACAGGATTCCTCACCAAAATTGGCTTCACCATCCCGTGACACTGTCGACGCATCCCTAGTCCATAAGTACAACGTCAGCACCACGAACAATGAGCACTTATACTCGACAAGTCGTAAGGATACCAAGCTAGTCAACTCATCCTCCACCAAGACCGATTATTATTATGACAAAGAGAATGAGTTGTATACGCGAAAGAAAGACCGGGACCGTAATCTAACGCTTAGTCCGCCGCGAGAAGATCGTTACGTGGCGAAGGCGACTATCTCTGACAGCCCCATCGCGAGTCCCGTACACGTAAATTACACTTATACACTTAAATTCCTTAAAACAAATATTTTTGTTTACGTTATAAGAGATAAGGTAATTTATTGTCATATTTCCGTTTAGGTCCGTTCAAGTGAAGTTACCAGGAACAGTCCATTGACGATCAAAACGACGAACCATTTTGAACATACCACAAGGAATTTGAATTCGAGTCCAAGGACCTTATCGGCATCACCGATTCCGCCGAGGCATTATAGTAGTTCACCAAGCAACTATGTGACCACCGCTACTCATCGTATTGGAAGCCCAGTTACGAATAGCAAGGTAAACGTATCCAATCATTTGTGTCTGTCCATTCATGACTGTTTGTGTATTTACAGACCCCTGGCTACGAGAGTGTCCGTCATGTCGAAAAGTCCTCGACTTACAAGACCACTTCAAACTATGTCACTGATTCTAATATGAGGGCTAGTCCGCTGTTTGCTGCCGGGCTTACACGCCGAACTGCTTCTCCTGAGCCAGCTATTGACCACTCATCCAACGTTCGAGTGTCGTCGATCAAACCGACTGCTGCACGCCGCGATAGCTGGGACGTGATCAATAAAACAAAGCACATGCTGTCACACAACTCCTTAGAATCCCTGGCCAACATGACCGAAAAGCAATTAAACACGGATCTATCTTATCATCGCCCGGACATTGACCACGAAACACACCGCAATACGCAGTATAACAAATTCGCTTTGGCCGAGCAGAAGCAGCAATCAGATCGACGTGGATCCGATGATTCCGATCAGTATAGGTGATGCTTTAACCCGAATTCTTCCTAACATAGGAAGCTAATAGATGTCTTTTTCCTTGTAGACCAAGTGCCATTACCGTGAAACAAACCGACAACGTCTACAACTCCAAGTCCGGTTACACAACTACCATCAAGGAAACTTCCGAGCGACATATAACCGAGAGGAGCAGTGACACCGGCGGCTATGGCTACTCATCTCTGTCTCGATTTCGCCCGATAGATAGCAATGCTACGGGAGCACAGGCTATCCGAGTACAAGACATTCCAAATGGAGCGATTGGCAGGCCAGTAGAGTTTGAAATTGATGGCTCCAAGGCGGGCTCAGGAAATCTTGAAATTCTTGTAAATGGAGGCAGAGTAACATCTTCTGTGCGATCACTGGGTGGTCAGAGATTTGTTGCAAGTTTCACTCCGCATGAACCAGGAATCCATACTGTGCAGATTACATTCAACGGGGAGACTGTGCCAGGTTAGTTGCATCATGATCTGTTGAATCCAATTAGTGTATTGAATAACAACTTTGCACCGGAAGTTGGTTTGGGTGAACCTATTCAAAACCTGATTTCGAAGATGATTATCATAATGATTCCCAATACTACATCTTGAATGAATGCTGCCGAGGTATATGATACCCGCATATCTGATGAGCTCAAATTGTTGGAAATACATACGTAACATGACGCATTCAGAAGAATACGTAGGAACTTTTGGTGGTTGCCAAGTTCTTTTGATTGAAAAATGTGGTTTGGTCAGTTGGGTTATCGATTGTTATTAGGTGAAGTGGTCTAGTGTAGGCGATTGAATTTCTACTTCGTGATAACAGAAGTCTGCTTAAGTGAGAATATGTGGCGACTTACTAGGTCAATGCAATGTACAGCAAACATAAAAGCAAGTGAACACAACTTGAATATATTCAAATATTTGTTTCTTATATATCTTCTGAATTAATCGAAGAATTTCAGGTACAAAGTAACCAATTTACTATCTTTGATTTGCCTGTAAATACAACTAACGGTATAACAGTATGAAATTCTACTGAAGAGTTTAAATGCTTTTAAGCGTCTGAACTAATTTTGCCATCAATGGTATGGATGCCCATATATATATTTGCTTCCACATTTTTTGTACACGGAAACATCGGTATTAGATGCAGCTGTGTAAACTTGCTTAAGAAGCTGCAAGCAGCATTAAATGCTGTAAAAATTGATCGTTCTGTTTGATGATCATAACGCCATTTCCGGAGTTTTCCTGAAACCTGATATCACCTAAATTTCAAACCACAACACCAATCTTTCTCTCTCCGTCTATTCTTCCCAACTTATGTCGTATAATCATGTAATTAGCGCAGCGTGCGTTTCATGATCACTAAAAAATTCTAATTCATTGCGTCATTGTACCTATATGTTCGAAAAAGATCTTACGATGAACTTAATGATCTTAGGTTGAGTTGGACGATTAGATTGGGTGGTCTATCTACAAAAATTCAAGTATAGTCATAATATGAGCATCTAAGACTATACGAACTGATTGGTCCGCGTTAATAAGTTTCTTGCAGAAATCGACAGCTTGTTAAGAAGTCTTTTACTATTTGGTGAATATGACTGTATACTATCATAGCCTGGAAGTAGAAAACTAAGACGAATAAAAATGTTCAATCACTGTTTTATCGAACGAGAATTAAACAAAAAAAAATCAATTTAACCCAACTCGTCAGCTTTGGCTAATATGTAGATAGCCAAATATATCAATTCATGGAATGCGTTCGACTTGTGGACGACGTTATTTTTGTATAAGAAGTTATTGTGTATACAAATTTAATCCCGCCAGCTACTATTTTCAAATATCATATAAGGCCCTACCGAACCTTTCAAAAGTTCGATGAGAGTATTCTTGGCAGTGCGAAATATATATGGTATATCATACTACTTATGCTTCCGTCCTTATCGAGATTATATTCAACCAAGTGGTGAACAGGATATCTACACGTTTACGAATATGTAGATGAGAGACCTACCGTTTTAGATCTCTCAGATGGACTGTACAAGCTAGATGGTGAATGACCATACTGAAATGGAGAAGGTATTTCATTGAAGCAAATGTTGACTCCGGTCTATAGAGTCACTCAGTATCACAAGGAGCTTCATACATAAATATTATGGTAGGTAGAAGTGGTTTTGTCAGCAAACCATGCCGACACTTAATTAGCGCAGAAGCGCCGTTTTAATACCACGACTCAAGTGACCTAACGGATGTAACAAGGACGTTAACTACTAGGGAAAAGATTACTTAAATCCACCCCGTTACATTGAGGAAGCTGATAATATCCCCAATGCTAATATCCGCTAGCTCTATAAGGTTGTCGAAAAAGAGTTTACCTAAGGCGCGCTGCCTGGCCTTGCTTAAAGCCGGACACTTGCAGAGGAAGTGTAAGATTGTTTCTATCTAGTCAGCAGTATTGCAGCTGCGACAGTGTGCGTTAAATCCAATACCTATTCTGGCCGCATGAACCCCGATGGGCCAGTGGCCAGTACTAACTGCCAGAACACTTGCGATATCTGCACGGTTTCTGTTTAGTAGATCTTGCGTTCTTTTCCGGAAGTATTTGGGCCACATCTGCCTGGAGATGACACAGTTCAGCACCCCCTGCCATATACTATCAGCCTATAGCAGATAGTGCGCGAAGATGCCTCCCTTAAGGACACCCAACGGGACGTTCACCTCCTTTGCAAGGAAGCATCAAGGGCAGATCCTTGCCTCGCGAGTTCATCAGCTCGCTCATTCCCCTAAATGTTGCTGTGACACGGAACCCAAAGGAGACCGATCCTTAGCCGGTGACCAAGCGAGGCGAGTTCTTTTTTGCACTGTTCTACTATCGTTGAGGATGTAGTGGCAGATACTATAGCCTTGATAGTCGCCTGGCTGTCAATGAGGATGGCAATGGTATTTAGGGGTGTAGAGATTTGCTTAAGTAGGCGGCAGGCCTCACGTACAGCAAAAACTTCCACCTGGAAGACACTGCACGAATCAGGAAGCCGGTAAGACCTGGAAATATTGAGGGAATCAGAGATTATCCCCGCCCCTACCCCGCAGTCCATTTTTGAACCGTCGGTGAAAATTGTTGATTCGAACTCATTTGCCAGTATGCCAGTTTCCCATTCCGCGCTGGTTGGGAATCTGACGGTGACGTGATTTCTAAAATTCACTGTGGGAGTTATATAGTCGGTCAAATTAGCTACTAGATGCTGCGGTAGCAGATTCAGGATACTGTTGTGACCATACGGATTGGTGCACCAGCATCCTGTTTCCCTTAGCCTGACTGCACTACATGATGATAGATGCATAATGTGAAGATCGAGTGGTAAACGGTGCAGTATAACGTGCAAGGCTTCGGTTGGACATGTCATGCTTTCATGGCACCCTTTGCACCTATAGCCGCAGTTCTTTGTACCCTGTTGATAAGTTTGATGTTATAAGCTTTCCTTAGCGCAGGCCACCAGATTAGTGATCCATAGGAAAGAATGGGACGCACTACGGCAATGTACATCCATAAGACCATCTTCGGGCGAAGTCCCCACTTCTTGCCAAAGGTCTTACTGCAGGCATAGAAATCCGCGCATGCCTTCTTTACCCGTTGCTTAGTATTAAGCTTCCAGCTTAGTTTTGGATCAAGTACCATACCTAGGTACTTGGCACTGGAGGTTTGGGAGAGTAAATGATTGTTTAGCAGTGGAATCATAAACGTCGGTATTTTGGTTTTAGTGGTAAACAGTTTTGCTTGGGTTGACGCGGGTTGAGTCCACATCCAGTAGCCCATGAGCTAATCTTGCCCAAGCACCTTCCATAATCTCACTGATTACGGATGGAAACATCCCCGATACCAGTATTACCACGTCGTCCGCATACGCGACAACCTTAACTCCATCCCTATCAAGTCTACACCAAATTTTGTTGATGACTATAAGCCATAGAAGAGGAGACAAAACCCCACCTTGAGGAGTTCCTCTAACAACAGATATGGTGGAGCTGCTGTTGCCGAGAGTCGATTGAATGATTCTAGTTCTTAGCATTGTCAATATCGATTTGCTTATAAACTCTTCCACACCCAGTTGGATCAGAACTTCCTGAATCGATTTCGTACTAAGGTTACTGAAGGCGCCTTCAATATATATTATTTATATATATTATATAAATATATATAGTATAAATATTATACTTCTTGTAAAATTTAAATCATTATCTGCATTAACTATAAATTATACTTCTAAAATATGGCTTAAAATACATTAACAAATTAAAAAGAATAAAGTGGTATAATGTAGAGTATGTAAAGAGCAATGTAGTCAAAAGAGTCTTGAATGAGTTCCATATTGTCCTCCCATTCATTCTCCTTTTATCAATTTTATCTAAGTTTTGAATTTGAAAAGTTTGCAAGTGATAGCAATTATCATTAATAGGAGCGGATGCACCTGTATTAGTTTTTCCTTTAATATTATGTTGGATTTGGATCAACCAACATGGCGAAAAAAATCTCCAATTACAAGCGGATTAAGATTATGATCTACAACGCGACGTAGGACAACCTTTTCGAGGGTGGTTTGTAATCAGAAAATCTCTTAGCCACAGTATGTAAGTTGCATTGATTGGAGTATACTGAGTGGTAATGAAAAAGTCGATTGGTCTGCTAATAGTATTGTATGACTTTTGACAGGTCAATCACAAGACAATTCCAGAAGGCATATATGTTAGTATATGTGCAGTAGCTTTCAGTATCCATCAAATTATGAGCTAAATCACCAAACATTTGCAGGAAACAGTCAAATTTATGTAATTTTGACTCTCTTGAGCGAAGATGATAAAAACCAAATAATCCGAATCAATATCGATCGGAACAATACCAAATCCTGACTAGGCTAGCAGGTTTATTGTTCTTCTTCCTTTTTCAGCGAGGTTATGATCCGAAAACAAGGGATCATAACCCTCCCACTTCAGCGCATTTCTACTGATCCGCCTACTTGACCTCAGATCTGAATTTGGATCACTCGGTTACTGAGGCCAATGAAATGCCGATGTCGTTGCATTTGTGCGATCAAAGCGTTTATAGGCCTGCCTCTCTTGCCTCGCGATGTCTTTGGGACGTTCATTGATATTGCCTTTTTAACAGGGTTCAAATGATCTCTTCTTTGAACGTGGCAATACCAACTGAGCCGGTCGTGCTCTATCTTTTGTTCGATGGTTTCCTTGGTGTGGAAGCTTCCACGGATCTTCGAACTTCTTATTCGATCAAGCTTTGTCACTCCTGCTATCATGCGAAGCAGCTGTTTATTTGCTCTTATACTTTTTGTACATCGTCCAACATTGTGAACCGTATTTGAGCGCTGGACGCACAACTGCGGTGTAGAGCCTAGAATTTTCTCGCCACTTCACCCATTTTACGCTTATGCCATCACTGGTTGCTTTGTTATTGATCATTGATCCCAGATATTTGAACGTTTCGCCCTTGGGAAGCACTTTTCTATTCAAATAAATGAATGAAAAGGCCTGAGTGGATCAGAGAACGGGCAGCACAAGTACTCTATCTTTTTTGAACGAATGCGATACCCATTTCCCTCCAAAACGTCCACCCACACATCAAGTGCTCGTTGCAGGGATGTAGGATCCTCACTTATGATGGCTCAATCGTCAGCAAAGAATAACTGATGTACCTTGGGGTCCGTCACTTTACCTTCAAGCACTTTACCTTGTGTTTTATGGGATTCAAACTTGGAACCTCACGCGCAGTGAGCCGCAACACTAACTACTTACGCCACGGCGCTCACGATGTCTTAGCACCACCCATATCAGATATCGTGGTTGTCTGTCGAATGCCTTTTCAAAGTCAACCAATTTTTTTTTTTTTAAACAGGTGTGTGGCCACGCCCAAATGGCGTGTAGGCACTGCGACCAAGGAGATCTATTGTGCCATAGGCCACTTTTAGGGCAGCAGTACTTCTACTCTCCTTATGAAAGCTATAATTATGGCTGCGGAGGTGTTCCTAAGATCTTTTGGAGATATGATCTCTTTGAGGAAAAAGCTTCTCCTAGTTCTACACAGAGCTACACACTCACATAGTATGTGTTCTGCGGTTTCGTCCTCTTCTAGGCAGAGGCGGCAGGTGATATTCTCCGAAATTCTCATTTTGTTGAGGTGGTAGAGAAGTTGGCAGTGACCGGTAAGGAAGCTCACAAGCCTTCTTATGTCATTTCTGCCGTATTTTAGGATATCAATTGCCTGTCTTTGGAAGGGTTGGACAGCTCTTTTAGCCTGCCTGAGACCTTGGGAGTTATTCCAGTGGGAGATGCACATGTTGCGTTCCCAGGTGTTTAGGGAAAGTTTGAAGGCGGAATCGGGTATTCCGCAGAAGGGTTCAGGTCCAGTGAACAACTCAGAGGAGCCCTTCCTAGCTAGTAGGTCTGCAGTTTCATTGCCGTCAACGCCTACATGACCCGGTACCCACCACAATTTTACTTTATTGTGTCGGCACAGATTTTGTAAGCTGTCGAAGCAGCTTAGAACTGATTTTGAGCTGATCACATGGGAGATCAGTGCTTTGAGCGCCGCTTGGCTATCGGTGAGTATATGGATAGAGGCACCTTTGATGCCTGAGTGCAGGTTAATGTTAGCACAAGTTTCAATGGCGTAAAGCTCGGCCTGGAAAACACTAGGACTCTTTCCGAGTGATTTCGAAATTTTATGGTTGGGTCCATACACACCGGCGCCAACTCCTGAATCCATTTTTGATCCATCGGTGTACCACACTATACCTTTTGGATCAAGCGACGGTCCGCCATTATTCCATATATCACGGCTTGGGATCACAATCTCAAACCTTCTACCAAAGTAGAGTGATTTAGGCGTAAAGTCGGAGACCGTGCTGAGCATGTCTAGCTCGGGGAAGTCGGACAATAGCTCCATGAGATCCACGTGATCCCGTGTACTATTAGCATCTGATTTTCTGAGACTAACTGCACTGCGGATTGCCACTTTTTTTATGAATATATGTAACGGAGTAAGTCCGATTATGGCTTCAATGGCTGTTGTGGGACAAGTGTGCATAGTACCTGTGATGCCGAGGCAAGCTAGTCTTTGGAGTTTTGTGAGTTTATTTATGGTTGTGACCTCTTTGGTTTTCGTCCACCAGACTACGGACGCGTATGTCAGAATGGGTCTTACAACCGTGGTATATAACCAGAAAATGACCTTTGGAGACAGGCCCCAGGTCTTGCCGTACATACGGCGACAGGCCCACAAGGCAGTAGTCGCCTTGGCAATTTTATTCTTAATATGGGAATTCCAATTAAGCTTCTTATCCAGGACGATTCCTAGATATTTGACCTCATCGGAGAAATTGATTGTTGTGCCGTTTAGAGTCACTGAGCCAATATTCAGCGTTATTCTTCTTGTAAACGGTACAACGACTGCCTTGCTGGGGTTAATCGATAGGCCCTCCCCAGCACACCAGTCCGAGACTACAAGGAGTGCATTATGCATGAGTTGACACACATTGTCTTCATGTTTGCCTTTAATGATGATCACTAGATCATCTGCATAGCCTATGGTTGTGAAACCTGAACTATTAAGTGTGTTCAATAAGTCATCCACCACGAGTGACCATAAGAGAGGCGAGAGGACGCCGCCTTGAGGGCGGCAAATCCTTTAAGAAATCAAGATGTTTTTCTATTATGATCCTTTGGATTGCATCTGTTTGATTTACCCGCGACAAATCCGCATTGATCATCAGATAGCCGTATTATTTTTCGTAGTCGGTCACCTAACCTAATACCCGCTCAACGATCTCCATGGTGTGTGACATCAGCTTAATCGAATGGTAGTTATCACAGTTTCGCGTATCACCCATCCCTTTGTATACAGGGAGAAGGCAACTTTCCCTCCATTGAATCGGCACTGGACCACCTCTCACAATATTGTAGATGAGAATTCTGAGCCATCTGAACCCATCTTTTTCCAGAACTCAGAGGGCATCTCGTCTGGCTCAACCACTTTTCGTTTTTTTGAGTATTTGACCGCCTTACTAACTTTTTCGACTGTAATGTCAGAGTTAGGGGTGGCTCTTGGAAAGTATAGCCGGGGAAAATGGTAATTCAAAAGTTTCGGTCGGGTCAGTTTGTGTAAGAAACATTGATTTTGTTTGAACCTATTCTTCAATGAAATAATGTTTTTATATGTAGATGATCGGTTATAAGTCACTAAATTAAAATCAATTTATTCTAGCTAAGTCATGGCAGTCCAGTAACAAGTAGCTTTCCCAGTAAAAAGGCTCCTGAAAAAGCAGGACCGCTATCAAAGGCATGCATTTAGTTTTTTTTTTTTTTTTTCTTAGTCCAGGGTTTTTTGTTCGTACAGCTTCCTGTTACCACGTTTAAATGATAAAATGTCTGGATTTCTTTTCTTGTTTGCACTAGTTGTGGTCCAATTGGAACTAAGAGCGCATGGACGGATAAGGCCTTCTTTGCAAATTTATCTCTATGGCTGAACTTCAATAAGAAACTACTAAAAGAGTGGTCGACTTGCATTACAAGTTGCTAACTGAGTTGAATGTAACATCTGCTAGCCTAATATTCACTAACCACTATCAATCGAAAACCATTTGAAATGTGAATTGCAAGTCTATCCACGGCAACTATTCGAAAACAAATTGTGTAATCTCGTTGAACTTTGACATTCTTGAAATTATCTATTTTACCTTTTCTTTTTTTATAATCTTTTACATATAACGTAAAGTATAGAAAAAAATGTGTCTGCAAGTTCCTTATAAAAATCCACAGCACAATATCTCTTTGAGAAAATATTTTGCTCACTGTAGATTCCACATTTATGTCTTTCCACCACTCACATGCACTCAAACTATCGCATGTGTAGGTGTTAAAAGGTAGCCAACAGAACGCACAAGAAACCTGACTCAAGCACAACAGTGTTAATTTCAAGCTCACTCAAAGTCATAACCTGTACCTGTATTTGTGCAGATACAAGATACCTGTACTGAGTGGCTTTCCACCTTTTGAGTCGAAGAAAATCATTAAGAGAGCGTGTACCTGCTGCATAAAGAGACCAGCTTAGGTATAATAGTCATAGATACCATAAACGATCGTAGACGGTTTACTGGAATTTCTGCAAGCGAATTTCCGGCAGTCTCTTCTCTTGGTTCATATAAGCTTGGCGTATAGGCGCGTAGACGCGGAGAAAAAAATATATAAAAATACAAGAAAAAGAAATAAGACTTACGGTTGAATGAAACCTCAGATACCTGATTTGGCCATCGCTATAAAGACTGATTTTTTAATGAATAAACTAAAAAATTTAAGAAATACATACTAATTAGATCAAAATTGTACTTATGAAACACAATTTTGAAACTCGTTATTGACCACTGAACTCGACCGATCGTGGTAAATGAAAAAAAGGGCCCAAAGTAAAAGTTTTCTTGAGGCACACAACTGGAAAGTGTACTCTGATCGCTGCTGCAACGTCGCCATTTTGTTTAACATCGGGGTGTTACTTTTTTGCAGTTTACTGACTGTGGAAAATCTGCAGTTAAAGTGATCTTACCGTAAACAGTGAAATTATTGCGATACATTAATGGTTGCTTGTTGCATCAGAGGAATTTGTTAACACCCGAAAAAGTATCTCAAAGTGAAATAGAAAAAAATTAGATACTCGCGCAAAATCTCAAGCAACTTATACTTAGATTCAAGTCCACATTCCAACACATTTCTGCGAGATGACGTGACGATTTGATTTTTTTTTTTTTTTCGTCGCGCGAGATACTCACAAAATTTCTTTTCTTTTAAGCGATTTTTTTTTTACCTCGCAGACGGTGACAATAGATACGTTTTCTCGGTTTTGAGTCTGATCGGCGATCAGTGAAATTAAATTTTTCGGGGAGTGTTATACGAAAAACACGAATGAGGGAGCGGGAGTGAGAGATCAAAACAAGTTTTTAGTGTGTGCGTGTTTTTTTTTTCTTCAGAAATATTTTGTGCAAAAGTGGAAAAAAAAAATTTTCAAAAAAAAGTGACAACGAATTTCTACGGATTTTTTTTTTTTTTAATTTTTTAATTTAATTTTTATTTTTTATTTTATGCTTACGTATCTTCTCTTCGTTACCGCCGTAGTGTGTGATTGATATCAAGGATTTCCTCGGTTTTTCTTTCTGAATCCTTTCACCGTTTATTGCTTACCCATCATCAACCACCTTTGGAATACCTGTCAATCCGGAAGTTTCTTGTATCTAAAGTACAACCTGTCTTACGCACAGATACTCGTCGTTCGTTGATACAAGAACAGGCAGTGTACCTTTCGTTTAACAGGTAAAAGATACGAAATTCCTTTCAGATAAGAGAACATATTTATAATATAAGAGAAATACTAGAAGAGAAAAAAAGACCCATGTGGAAAACCCAATTTTACGAGTAAATACCTACACCTGTTTAATATTCCTACACTTGGCGGCGTACTATTATATAATTTGCTTCTTGAAATGTATCTTTTTTTTCATTTGTATCGGTGGTACCGTTTTGGTTTACTTGAATAACGGGTACGTGAGGAAGTCGCAGACTGTAATAATTAATGACAGCACTTTGTCATCGTATATTCATTTGTTTTTAACATTTCGTTTGCTGAGTTCGTGCAGATCGATGACCGGTCGTCGTATTAGTTAATGCAATTCGAATTGTGATAGAAAAAAATTCATTTATGTATTCATATCGCATGCGGAGTATTACGAATTATTCGATTAGGTATTTTCGGAGTAACATAATTCGCAAACCATGGTTTTACACAATAGATCGCTTGATTCGTTGCGGCAGACATAAATTATTTCAACAAAAAGTGCATGAATAATGACTGTTTCACGTAACAGTTAATGGAGTCTAGATTGTGCCAATTAGCGTACTGTTAATATTTCAGTCAGGACTACGGAATCTAGTTAAAATCTAAATTGGGACAAAAATTTGTGAAGCCACAATGTGTTAACTTTTGTGGAATTGAGATTTCAATCATTGATTGTATGTAAGTGGCTTTGTAAACAAAAGTTAGAACTGAGAAAGCATTGGTATCTATGTACCAAGTCTTTGGAACTGTGACGGAACTCAGACTCTGTCGATTTTCACATTCTGAGCTTTAGACGATGAGAAAATTTATTCTCACAATCAGTGTAAAAAATCTTGGAGTGCATCTGCTTTTTGAGTCTCTGTATCCCAATATTTCTCAACAAATACTTTTACGAGTAATTCAATGATATTCCAACCAATGCGGTAGTAGGTATGCACTAAGCTGTTTCTTGTATTTTATCTATTGTTCAGTTTATTGTATAATATATTATGATTGTATTCTTAAAGGCCAATGTTTTACACGAAAAATGTTGTGAATACTCATGCACCTTAAACTGCATGAAACTGCACGGAGAATGCACAATTCTTATTAGTTTATCGAGAGTACGTTCCCCATCATAATGGTAGTTCAGCTCTCAAAGGGGAAGCGACTGACACTGTTTATTTGACATTGCCCTTAACAGAAGTTTTAATAATTAATTATGGAAAATGTTAACGCTTAGTGTTAAAGATTTAAAGTCGGACACCGTCTACCTAGGTTAGGGTATTTCCCTGTGCTTTGAAAATCCGGAAACAAATGCAAACATGTTTAGGTTACAGAATTATTAATTTCAAAATTAATGTCTAATGTCAACTTAAAATGGGCCTCTATATTATGAACACTTGTAGGGATCACTGCAATTATATGCAATAAATGCGTCTTATTAGGTAGCTTAATACTCTTTCGAACTCTTTCAGTAGGTCAACTCCTTCAAGATCTAAAGATTTCTTCTCTCTTCTCTTTCGATTGTACATCCCCTGTTATCTGTAGATTTAGGTATATGATTTGAGAGATCGTTACGATTGTGTTTTCTGAATCCTTGAATATCTCAAATTCATATAGATATGACCAGGGTTTTCCAGGCGAAATAACTAGATAGCAATCAAACTTTACACAAATAAAACGCCAAGGCAAAAGAACGCCATATTCACTGATTGCCAAGCTGCTATTAAAGCTATTGCCTCGGATTCTATTTCCTCTAAGCTAGTACAAGAACATCGCAATGAGCTAGTTGTCAATGCAAGCTTACCTTGATTATGGTTCCAGGCCACAGTAAGGTTTATGGAAACGAACAGGCTGACTGACTGCCCGGGCAAGGTTCAGCTCTCCACTGTTCAAGTGCTGAATCAGTCCACATTCCGCTGGGAACAGTCAAGGTAAAATTTTCCTCAATCTTTCTTATTAAAGCCAATCTCAGATGGACTAATCTGACAACTTGTGTCATATCTAGAAAAATGTGGCCAACAACAACAATGCAAAACTAAACTCTCTGAAGAAAAAAAAAAAACGCATAAAGCAAGCCTGCCAGGATAACAAGATCACCACGGGACACATAACACACACTGCCGCTGTTGCAATGCCACAACTGCAAAAGAGACTCTTACCCGTTATGCGCCTGTCTCGCACTAGCTAGGGCCAGACGACGAGCTTTAGGCAAACCCTTTTTCAACTCACTTGAGGAGGTCCCAGGAAAAACAATTTAAGAAATAGCTTTTTTAAATTCCACATGCTGGATTTAGAGACTTCTCACCACCACACCTCGATAGCCAGGTTACATGAGTTGTGGTATCACAACGGCACCTAGTGCTAATTGGTTTCATTTTCTTTTTAAAGCTGCTGAGAACGTAATGAGAACGAACATGAATGTCACTGAACATGAATTTGGATCATCTTACTCAAATCAGATCAAACAACGGTCTATGATGTCTAAATACAGATGTTCAAATGTTTGATGGTATGAGGGATATGGCTTTCGGATAGATGCATTATTCATTGGATTTTTCAGGAAAATTTTTGCTTACATTGCCAATCGATGGTACGAGCTCCCCTAACATGTTAAAAACAAGTTATTCAGAAACTAGTACTTACAAGCCTCGTTTCTCAAAGTACTTTTGCGAAGCCCTTGGTATGCTCTAAGAAGAACAAAGTTATCCAACTCCTTAAACGGATACCCATTGCTTTAGTTGAGCTTTGTGTAGTATCACACTGCACCGTGGCGCAGTGGTTAATGTATTGGACCACTGCGCGTGAAGTTCAATGTTCGAATCTCCGAAAACACCAAACGTTTTTTCACGGTTCCACCTCTCGCAAACGTTTGACAAACATCGGACAGTATTGTTGTTATGAGAAAGCGTCTGAAAAAAACAAAATAAAAATTGCCCTTCAGCAATTGCATCGGTTTATCGGTCGTCTGACAAACATCCGAGAGTATTGTTATCACAAAAAAGCTTCTCAAATCGCCGTTCGGATTTGGCACTAAACTGTAGGTCCCTTCCATTCGTGTGAAAAATATAACGCACACAACATGAGTGGTTGCGAGAAGCTAGGCCCTGGCACTTAAAGAGCTGTTGCGCCAAATATTTATTTATTTATTTATTTATTTATCAGCCGTAGTGATCTTCTTCTTCCTCTTCTTCCTATTTCGGTGAAGTTATGATTCGAAAATAAGGAATCATAACCCTCCTATTTCACCGCATTTCTACTTATCTGCCTCTGGGGTTCACCTATTATCGGCAGGCCTCCCGATATTGGATCACTCGGTTATTGAGGCCAATGAAATGCCAATGTCTTGGATTTTGTGTGATCCAGGCGTTTATAGGCGTCCCTCTCCTGCCTCGCGATGTCTTTGGAAAGTTCGTTGACTGCGTTCAAATGATCTCTTCTTTGAACGTGGCAATACCAGCTGAGCCGATCGCGCTCTATTTTTCGTAAAACGGTTTCCTTGACGTGAAGGCTTCCACGGATCTTCGAACTTCTTATTCGATCAAGCTTTGTCACTCCTGCTGTCATGCAAAGCATCTTCATCTCAGCTGCCGTTAATTTACTCTTATACTTTTTGTACATCGCCGAACATTGTGAAGCGTATTTGAGCGCTGGACGCACAACTTTGGTGTAGAGTCTTCCTTTCAACTTAGGTGGGATTTTTCTGTCACAGAATAGCTATCCCGCCACTTCATCCAACCTACGGTTACGCGATGATTGATGTCATCATCACAGGTTGTTTTGCTATTGATCATAGATCTCAGATATTTAAACTTTCCGCACTTGAGAATCACTGTTCCATTCAAATAAATGTCTGGAATAGGTCTGAGTGGATCAGAGAATGGGCAGCACAAGTATAATACTTTCTCTTCTTTTAACTAATGCGATATCCATTTCCCTCCAAAACCCCCACCCAAACACCAAGTGCTCGTTGCAGGGACGTACGATCCTCACTTATGATGGCTCCATCTTCAGCAAAAAATTATTGATGTAACTTGGGGTCCATCACTTTACCTTCAAGCCACTTTACGAGTACCATATCCCGTAGTGATCTGATTCAAAAAGGTGTTGATAATGACGTGATAAGATCAAAGTGCAAGCACCCGATCTTTGCTGACGATTATTCTTAGAAAATTTGCGTGGCACCCATTTTCCAAGCTTTTTTACCTTTTCTATATTTATTAGATAACAGCCGATGGTCACATGGTTGACGTTTAATTCCCTAGTAAGCCGACTTCAGGACCTCATCGTAAAGTTCGTCAGTCCTTTCAGTGAGATGTTCACCTATTAGATAAAAATTACAACTTCTGAACTTCGCAAACTAATGCCGACACTATTATTATATATATATATATATAGGGTGGGCCAACTACAATAAATGAACAAAATGAAACTTTTTCCATGTATTGTGGCTTTATTAGTAAGAGCAAACATTCCCATTAATTATGGAACACAACGTCGTTCAAGTGGCTGCCTCGTAGTAGCGCATTCTATCTCTCCAATTTTCCAAGACCTTGTTGATGGTTTCGGGCTGTAGCTCACGGATTGCTTGGATGATATTGGCCTTAAGTGCTTGAATCGTTTCCGGATTGTTGGCATAACATCGGTCCTTCACGGTTCCCCACAAAAAAAAGGCCAAAGGGGTCAAATCGCAGCTCTGAGGCGGCCAATTCACATCACCAAGACGGCTGATAACACGATTTGGGAATTTGGTGCGCAAAAGACCGATTGCGGCATGGGCTGTGTGGCATGGCGCGCCATCCTGCATAAACCAGAGGTCGTCCAAATCCATGTCTTCAATTTCAGCGAAAAAAAAGTCGTTAACATGGCTCTGTAACACCCACCGTTGACCGAAACGTTGTTCCCAGCCTCATTTTCCAAGAAAAATGGTCCAATGATGTCACCACTCCACAATCCGCACCAAACGGTCACTCTCTGTGGATGCATTGGCTTCTCGAAAATAACGTGCAGGTTTTCCGAGCCCCAGATGCGGCAATTTTGTTTGTTAACGTAGCCGCCGAGATGAAAATGTGCCTCGTCAGAAAAGATGATTTTTCGCCCAAAATCGTTGTCCAATTCAAGCTGCTCTAAGGCCCAAACTGCGAAGCGATAACGAAGCAGATGGTCGTGCGCTTTCAATTGCTGAATCAATTGGACCTTGTAAGCGATTAATCCCAGATCTTTGTGCAGACTTCTCCTCAGGCTAGTGCGTGAAATGTTGAGCTGTTGAGATCGATGACGAGTTGATGTTCGTGAATTGAGTCTCACACTCTCGGCTACAGCAGCCACATTCTCGTCTGTGCGCACCGTACGATGACGGGGACCATGAGTGTTGTCCACTAGCATACCAGTCTCACGAACTTTTTGCACAAACTTGCGTACAGCAGGCGCGGTGGGTGCTTCATTTCGGCCAAAACTTCTTTTCAAAAAAGCGCTGTTTGGGCTACACAGCACTCACTTTGGAAATAAGTTTTCAATATTTTCCAATATTGTTCAAGCGTAAAGCGACTCATTTCCTTCCGCGGAGGTATGGTACCGACTTTCTGTCAAGATTTCGAGCGGGAAACAGCTGTCGGTGTCAAAATAACCTATGATTTAAAAAGAAATCAGTAGATGGCCCACCCGTTATATACATTTATATATATATATATATATATATATTATTCCTTCTCCGTAATAGAAATAAGAAAATATTCTGAATATGATCTTCTGGCATTTCATTTCATAAATTAATTTTTTTTTGTAAATTGTAATATAATCGAAAGGAGTACTACAGTAGTAAAGATTGAGAGAGCTTGTAAAAATACCACTTTAGTAGTATAATATAAACGATAGCACTGAACATAATACAATTAGGTAATATTTAATCTTCATACGAATTCTTGGAGACACAGCGTGAGTAGTTTACCT
The DNA here is from genome assembly GCA_945910035.1 of Brachypalpus laphriformis. Lineage (NCBI taxonomy): Eukaryota > Metazoa > Arthropoda > Insecta > Diptera > Syrphidae > Brachypalpus > Brachypalpus laphriformis. The sequence continues at coordinate 351,073,611 of OX246753.1, forward strand.
CTCCCAGTCATCTATTGGCCTTCTGATAATGTTAGTAATTTCCAAAAGTCATTCTTTGGTCGCCAAGTTCCCAGATGGCAACCAGAGCCAACGTTTTTTTTTACAAATCTAAAATTATGATGAAAAGATTGGAAGGAAAGGATTACAGGTTGGGTTAGGTTGAAGTGGCTGCCAGCTAAGAATCACTAACAACTTAGACCAATAATAGGTCCATTGCGATACCAGGTCGATCATGGGAGAAGTTTCTCTCTACCTACTAGTTAAACAATTTTGAGTTTCCTATGAAGCATAGGAGGCTCTTAATGTCCATGTTTTTCGCCTATCTCGTTATAATAGGAGGCTCCTAGGTAAAGCTTCCTTCTACGGGGGAAAGCTGGACAGAAACAAACAAGGTGAGAATTTGTTTCTTCCGCTTCTTCATCCATGCAGCTAATACAAAAGTCGTTCGCAAAAAGGCACAGCCTTGTAACATGCTGGCCTATTAGACAGCGCCCAGTGATGACACCTATTATAGTGCCGATATGCGATCTGTTGAAAGAATCAAATTCTTACAACGTTTTAGATCCAGCTTCGGCCAAATCTGTTTTGTCGCTAGACATGTTGATCTACTTGTCCACCTAAGATTTGTACCCTCGACAGCATCCAGCTTAAATTTTAGTTTACGAGTATACCTAAGGCGCCTTTATCCGGGAGGATGGGTATAATTGTAAAGGATTATATATCTGAACATTCACGTCTGAAAAATCCCTTGTTTGTTTAAATACTTTTTTTCCAACAATCTAAAATGACTATGTCGATCAGTCTAGACGAATAAGTGGTTCCCGTGAATATCTTCTCCACTGATTTTGGATCAGGTAGGTCAAATTTGTGTTTTATAGTAAATTTCCCTCAATAATTTGATCTGCTCGATGAACCAGTAATTCACACGCTCGTGCATAAGTATACATTATCGATTGTATGGCAAAGTCATTAATAAAAAAATGCTAGTTTAATTAACTTAAAAATGATTAACTCCAAAAAAGGCCACCATGAGAGGCTTCACTCATGCCATAATGACGACTATCATTACCATCATCATCCTACATCTGACCACAATGTGAAAGTCAAAGTCAAGATGCTTCATGATGAAAGCACCTAGCATCGAGACCATAGTAATCACATCATATTTCATGAAAATGTGTTAAGCAGATTGTTCGCTCTCTGCATGTACAATTGTGTACTTTGAAAACCAACTAACACAGGAAAGAAATACAAAACAAAAATTGCGGAGAGAAAACACTAAGGATAGTACAACACTGCGAAGCGATATTTCTTATATTTGATGAATCAATTAAAATAGTTGACTGGTGTCTGGCACGATGCCAATTGATTGAGGTTGCCGCGAGTTAACGAGATTTCACCTTAATAATCTGTTGCTGCGGTAGAGATTGTCTTTCAGTTACAAAATTACTTACTTACTTACATACCATACAGCGGAAAAACGTGATTTATTGATCGGCGACAATGATTTTTCCGAAGATTTTCTACTCTTTTTTTGTCTTTGCAAACGAAAGCAGTGAAAAGAATTATTATTGGTCATTAAAGACTATAAAGGAATTAGATACTTATAAGAAATGATGGAAAGTAGATAAATATCGGGAAAAGGCGGGTAGTAGGGTAGGGCTTTCCAATTTTTTATTGAGTAAAACATGAGAAAAATAAATGCTAGGCTAACGTACAATACGTTTTTTAACGTACAATACATAGATGCAAGGGACGTTGTGCCCAACTGAAGGTGCGAAGACCCCCCAATATACGAGCTGAATGTTAATTTAATTTGAGTTTATGTTTCATGTCTTTGACTCGCTAATAATTTCAAACCAAGTGTGAACGAATTTGACGTCCAATCAGGTTTTAGGCAATGAACCCAGACAGTATTAGAAAATAGTGATAATGTCTGCCCTGGATTGTATTAAGTAACAGATTCCGGATTTTGAAGATACAAATTTTATTAAGATAATTTGGAACTACGAGTATAATAAAAATATTTTTAATTTTCTAGAACAACAACGCAAAAGGGAGAAATTCGACGAAGTATCTTAAGATATCATATATGACAAAATAACTATAAGATACGTACATTTGAACAATGTTTCATGATAAGAAAACACATACAGTTTATCAAAATAGAGTGCACATCGGATGTAAAATGTCTACAAAAGAAGATTTTACGTTTCAGAATGAAAAAATAAAAATAAACCTTTTTGCGCGCACTCAAGGGGTTATGAATACCATTTAAATATGTATTTATACAGTGCGGGTCTTGGAAAGGATAAGCAGCGATGGAAAAAGATTGGTGTAGTGGTTTGAAACTCAAGATGTTAGGTTTCAAAAAAAAACTCCAGGGGTGTTGTCCAGATGGCTGGGGAGATTTATCTTGTTATTCTGTGTTTGCTTCTGATTCACAGTACCTTTTTCCCGACCACCTGATGGCATAGGATTATCAATCATCCAACAGAGCGAACAATTTTCCAGCCATATGACCAACCTACCTTGCAATAGTGTTGACATAAGTTTTCGCAATCTGTAAGACTGACTTTATATATTCCATGAAAACTATTTAAGTACTTGCTGACATCATGATTTGATCCGCGAACCATTAGCGTGGCAATCGATGCAGTTACTACTGTATATCCCATCGCCATCCGCAATACACGCATACGAGTACATACACTCACTTTTCTGGATTTTAATAAAATTCTAGATTCTTTACCGAGTTTTAATCACACAAATTCTAAGATTAGTTAGGGTGAGACTAGGGATAGATCAAGGTTCCGAAGTCTTAGATACGCACAGTGTCAGTAAGATTTGTAAGCGTAAAACATTTTAATGCGCTCATAAGTTCGCCATGTCATTAAAAAATGTTTAATGGAACAGTAGTTCAAATTCAATCCAGCAATGATGAAATTCGAATGTCGTTTTTAGACTTTACTTATATCATGTATCCCCTTGTGGCTCCTAGGCAATGTGTCTCAGCTCTCCCCAACATTCCCCGACTACCGTGCCTTCTTCTCCGCTGTTCTCCGCCATGTTCTCCTCGACCCGCCAGGTTTTCTGCTGTCCTGAGTTAAAGGGTTCAATTGCATAGCATGGTTCACTATGGAACTGTCACCCTTGCGGAACATGTGCCCAATCCACTGGCACTTCCGTAGTTGGTTGGTTGTGTCTATTGGTTCCTGACCCGCTCTCTCGTAAAGCTGTTCGCTAAAAATACGATTGGGCCATAAAATCCTTAAGGTATTCCGCAGGCACCTATTAAGGAACGTTTCGGGTGATAGTGGTCACTCTCCACGTGCTGCATCCATATAACAGCACGGATTCAACGTTGGAACGTAATAGTCCTAGCTTCACTATATTTTGGACAACATCCCGAACGCGAACTTTGCTTTAGCGATCCTGTTGACTGTATACAGTTCGGTTCCACCATCGGTAGAGACAATACTTCCAATGTACTGAAGATCCTCAACTCCCTCTACCGGTTGTCCATAAATGCATATTTGAGTCGATGAGTTGGTTCCAAGGATAATAAATATTTTAGTTTTTGCATTTTTGCTGTATTCATTTTCAGCCCGATGACGCCTGCCTCTCCACATCTGCTGTTATTTGGTGGAGGTCCAAAATTCTGTGAGAGAGTAAGCATACATCGTCAGCGTAGTCAAGATGTTTGAGTTGGGATCTAAGAGTCCATCGAATTCCTCTGTTTCCCGTCGGCAAGACTGCTCGAAGCACATCATCGAATTACCAATAGGAATAGTATTGGTGAAAGTATACAGCCTTGGGTTACCCCACTTTGGATCTCAAATTAATTAGACAACCTTCCTCTGTGCAGAACTTGCCATTTGGAGCCTTCATATGTAGCTTTGATAATAGCAATTAGTTTATCGGAAATACATCTCCTGCGTAAGGCACGCTAAATAAACTCAACTCAACTCAACTATTCAACGCACTGTTCGAGAATAATCCGCAGTGTGTTGATGATTGATTCAGGGCAAACTGCGTTTTATACTTTGGGACTGATTGACAAAATTGTACTGATCGCAAGAGTCATATGGGAAAGCATATGTCTGAATAAATTCATGAAGTTTCCCAATCCTGAAGTTACATTATGTGTGTTGAGAATTTTCATCATGCAAACAGAAACAGCGATAGTTCCAAAGATTAAGCACATGACATTATTCATGCCTTTTTGAGAAAGCGGTATCGATTTAGTATGAATTGATAGAAATTTGGGTAGTGACCGAAAGAATAAGATCGCGGATACAAGCTGCCGAAATGAAGTTCCTTCGCGGTGTTGCTGGAATAACTTGTAGGGATCGAGTACGCAACACCAGAGTACGCGAGGCGCTCAATTTTGAGCAGCTACTTCTCCGAACGGAACGATCTATGCTTCGATGGTTTGGTCACGTAGTGCGTATGCCCCCAGACGCGCCATGGTTGCCGTGGCATCAGGTAGGCGACTCCGCGGAAGGCCTAGAAATAGATGGTTGGACCAAGTCCGACATCTCTTCTGGAGCCGCCTAGAGATTCCTCCTGATGAATTGGAGTCAATGGCGGAGGATCGAGAGGGATGGAGGGTCCACCTGAGCATCCTACCCCCGCGACCCTCATGAAGGATTAGCGGGCCATTGAAAATGTATGTATGTATGTTGATAGAAACCACCACCTGTTAAATCATTCTCTCTACCTGCGGTAAGGTTAGTGAAATTAACAAAACCTTATTCACTTTACCTTACGAAGCAAATCAATACAATTCTTACAAAGGACTAAATAGCTTCGGATTATTCCGGAAGCCAAAATTAGAGCAAATTTATCTGATACCACGTGTACGGTAGTTTAGGTACAGCCCTATAGTACTTCGCAGTTAGCCTAGGCACCCAACCACACAAAAGACACAAATATCTACCAACTATCGGTAGATGCAAACAACACCTGCAGAATTGTAGAATTTTTTCTATTTTTACGACGAAATTTAAGCTAGCCTTTGAGACGCTTACTATGCATTAATAGTAATGTGAACCATCGTTTCGAACATTCACACTCAAATCATATGTGTGACTTATTGTCAGGATTTTATATAGAACAGGACAGAAGCCACATTTCAAAAACTTATCACAGAACTACTCGTATGTACACAGAACTACTCGTATGTACAAAGTCGAATGAAATCAGGATATTTTCGTGATGACAATTATGTACTAAATGAATATTTCCTGTACTAACACAAGAAGAAAAAAAAATTTCTTGTATATAGAGCTACTCGAAGAAATACTCTAAGAACTACTACTGGCGCTGTAAGTAGTCACTACCTCCGAAACGGGCACCACCGCAATCCGTCGCCGAACCAAGCCTGTAGGCTACCTATGTCTACCTGTGCTGAATACTGATAAGGCCTTTCTATATATATGTACTTACAGAATGTTCCACTGTTGCTTATAAAGGAAAGCGAGTAATAGGCAGCGAATTCACGTCAGCATGTGAAGCCTCTAACACAATAAGAATTTTTATGAGGCCGCACTAAGGAGCTATGGCTCTGCGTATTCTTTTAGTAGGAAAATATAAAATTAGATACAAAAATTACTTGACGTCCCAAATAAGTTCGGTGAAGGTCATAATATAATCGTGAAGGTCTTTTAATCGTAGTACTTCAGAACCACGAAAAATATCACACTAATGGTTAGACAGGAGGGCAAAGAGCAAGTTCTGAAATTTGAAGCATTTATCTTAACAAATCGAGATGACATCTATTGTTCGGTAGGCAATACTCTATACCGCCCATGAGGCATCTAAATACATAGTTACATTTCCTAAGTTAACAATCCAATAACACTTTGTCAACACCCCCGTGTTATTTGTACTTCTGAATGACCACTCAGTATGAATCCGATTCCAAGTCACGGGGGCAGATGCCAATTTGTCAGTAAGTTACTTAAACTTAACTTCCACGCTTAGTCAGCGAAAATTAAAATTTTAAATTGTTCATTACGAGGCGAGGTCTGGCTCAAAGTTGTTATATGTATGCCTTCAAGCTGACTGACTCATATTTGGCAACAAGCTGAGCTAATTGCAATCTGCGCGAGTGTGCACTTTTTTTTTTTTTATTGTAGTCGTATACCCATTTCTGTTTTGCATTTTACGAGTGTTTCCAATTTATTAATTAATTTAATGGTTGTAATTTCACTTTCTTCTATTGGATGTGCTGAATTTTTTTTCTCGAAATCCATGAGCATAACAAAAATTTGCATCGCATGGTAAATGATTTTAACAAAAATCAGCGAAGAAACACTTTCGCGGCCGTATCTGATGTGTATCTGCATTTTATTGTTGGAATCAATTTATCAAATTACGAAATGGTGGAATTTTAAATTAACTACCTATCGACGATGAAAGTTATTCGCGGGATAGTTGACATTCCTGGGTCAGCGCTGAGGAATTTAAATTACGTCATGGTGTTCTATTGATACTTCTATGAGCAGTGTACAGTTTTGTAGTTTACCCACTCAAGTAAGTTATCAGTTTATGACGTCGCACATTACTCAAGTTAATTACGAATGCCGTGTCACTAGTTTAGTAATGCACGTACATATTTCCCCATTCAAGTCATTAGACCTTATAAGTAAACGCCTAGATACATTTTTGTAATGTTAAAAGACGGGTACTTAATATTGTTGTTGTTATGATTTCTCTTTTGAATGTCTCCATGCGAGTTTGTTATTATTTTTATTTACGTAATGAGAAAACCATTTGATCTTAGTGTGATGTGTTTTATTTTTCCGTAAAATTCCACGAACAGTGTCTAAAAAAGTGATTGCGTTTTGGTAGAAAAATTCATGAAGGTAACACAAAAATATAGAAAGTACTGCACATTGTTTCGTTTGAAGGTTGGTGTTCCATTATTACTATTATTTCTATTATTTGATTTAAGTATTGTTGGATGATCGTTATTGTGAAATATGTTTTTTATACGATTCCTCTGAATAATAGTTTTCTCTCTGGTTGCATAACAAGTTATTCATTCATTTTAGCGATAGTAGTTCACCCACAATAAAGTTTTTTTTTCCAATTTTTGGAATTCATTTTGCTAAGGTCTTGTGCCAAATTTGATAAAACGATAAAAGATAAATATTTCCATACAAAACAAGTGCATTGCAAAATTTTTAACTCAATTTATTGACCCATCAATTTTAGTTTATTCAAACTCTCTTATAGCACATCTTTGAAGTAGGTAGAGGTCGTCTACCCATGCCCTCCTTGGTTTGTGGTATTTCTTCTTACTTATACTAATACCGAGAAGCTGTCGGTGCTCTGTACTTCTCCTGTCGATCTTTTTTGTATCAATTTTTTCTGTTAATTCCAATTATTAAGTCACAAATGATAGACCCCTCTTATGCGGTCGTTATTTGATTTGATTAAAATTTAATGCAGGCAGTCTGCTGTATGCATTTTTACTAATTAAATAATACATTTACCACGGACTGCCATGTGGCCCAATTTGTATGATAGTCTTTCTTAAAAAATGTTTTATGCTTTTCCAAACCTAATCTAACCTGGGTTTTGAGAATCTCATTCAATTTTTTTTCTAAAGAAATGAGTCCTTGCGGTATACTTAACCATGGCAAGACAGTCCTCCTTTTCGAGCCTAAACCTTCAAGCATTACTTACTTACTTAGGTGGCGCTACAGTTCGGGGTGAACCTGGGCCAACAAGCCTCTCCATTTAGCTCGGTCTTTAGCTAGTTGCCTCCAGTTGCGCACTCCAAGTTGGTCGAAGTCCCCTTGAACTTGTGCGCGCCACCTACGGCGATAATTCCCTCTACTGCGTCGTCCCTCCGGGTTAGATTCGAAGACTCTGCGGACCGGAGCGTTGGTGTCCATTCGCTCTACATGTCCTAGCCATCTCAGACGTCCAATACACAGTTTTTTGACTAGGCCGATGTGGCTGTACAGCTCGTATAGTTCGTGATTGAATCTTCTCCTCCAAAACCCGTCAACGCAAACGGGACCGAAAATCTTACGAAGAATTTTTCTCTCGAAGCGACCAAGGATATCTTCATCCTCTTTTAATAAAGTCCATGTTTCAGCGCCGTAAAGCAGGACTGGGATGATCAAGGTCTTATATAGAGTCTCCTTAGTTGTTCGAGATAGGGCTTTACTGTTGAATTGCCTTATAAGCCCAAAAAAACAGCGATTAGCAAGAGTTATTCTTCAAGCATTCCTTTTCGCTTTAAAAAGCTCCGTTTATCCTTCAATCATCCGCCTTTCATATCCGAAGCATATACCCTGTTAACATGACGAATTGAATTTAGATTCAATTCAAAATAAGTGTCATGTAAGCGTTAATTGATTGAGTCAATTCAATCACAAACTTTTCTGTGATTGAGTTGAGATTTTGTATGTAAACGTGGATTGACAAATTGAGTTTTTCAGATAAAGAAAGAAGAGAACGATGTTAAAGAAATTTCTCGTTGTGACATCAGACAGCAAAGAAGGAGGTGGTGGACCTTGCTTTGACTTAAATTAGATGAGATGGTTAGGTATACTCCAATTAAGTAAAAGTTATTACAATACCTAAATAATCACTAGCAACTGCGATTGTCTGTCCGCCTGTTTACATGTCACCTTCTTGAGCTATGGGGATGGAATTTCATATGAGCTTTCATTCACTTTTCCAATATTTTTATTAGAAATCGTTAAATGTTGTGAAAGGATAATACATTGATATTCTGTATAATTTTCACCTAGAGTGTATAGGGCCACGCCCATGTTTTAAGACGTTTAGTTGAAAAAAGGAAAGAATTCAATTCAATTCAATTCAACTCATTTTTATTTAACAATAGCCTTGAGATGGTGTTCTCATTTGTGGCCATTAGAATTAGCAATATTACATTATTCATAAACATGTCATATTCAAGATTAATATTCCTACATACATATATATTTGAAAATAATAAAATAAAAAACTAGGGATATATTTTAATTATTAAAAGTGAATTGAAAATGCGTAGCTACATCTGGGTTCTGAAGGTGATCGTTTAAGTTGCGTATACTTTTAATTTGAGTAGGTAATATATTTCACATTCTGGCACCTAATGCAAAGAAAGATCTACGCGTTTGCAGCGTTGAGGTTCTGTAAGTGTTTATATAAAAAGTTCCCGATGAAGAGGAAAATGTATTTTAACCAATAAATAACGTTTGATAGTGTATTAATCCATACATAAATTCGCGCATTTCGCTAACAAACTGAGACATTATTGAGACTCCAATAATACAGTTATGCAAATGAGATGAGGTGGGCGCCGTGGCGTAAGTGGTTAGTGTGTCGGATCACTACGCATGAGGTTTCAAGTTCGAATCCCAGAAAATACCAAAAAGTTTTTTCACGGTCCCACCTCTCGCGAGCGTCTGACAAACATCCGAGAGTATTGTTGTCACGAAAAAGCTTCTCAAATCGCCGTTCGGATTCGGCATTAAACTGTAGGTCCCTTACATTCATGTGAAAAATATAACGAACACAACATGAGTGGTTGCGAGGAGCTAGGCCCTGGCACTTTAAAGAGCTGCTGCGCCAAATATTTGTATTTGTCAATGAGATACATGGTTAAATTTGCTTAAAGAATTAATAATTCGAATGCTACGTTTAATTTTTGCTTGTCTATTGAGTCCATTCCAGCATACAAAGTGGTACCATATGTAATGATTGGTGCTAATACGGTTTTATCTAGAGCTAATCATGTGAGTTTCGGTATATTCGGTATATAATTTTAACTTTAGATTTGTATGGAATAACATGTGTATTCAAACTAATTTCTGGAAAATATGATTCATCTCAGGACTTCTGCGATTTTTTGGGCCCAAAGTTAAGTTGTTGGCAGTTGTCCATTCGTGTATACTACATACAACTTCAATTAATTCATTCCCATCTTCCATTAGTCATAAAGGGAATGAAAAGTAAATCTGTAAATCATCAGCGTAAAGATGATATGAGGAATATTTGTTTTGATCTACAATGTCATCGGGCTTAATACGGATCCCTGTGTAACTCCGCTTTTTAGATCAACAAGATCAGATGTAATGGATCCAACGACAATAGCTTGTTTTCGGACACTTAGAAAGCTGTATATCAGTTTAAGTGCAGATAAAGAGAAATTGGAATTGGAATGGAATTTATGTTGCAATTTTCTAAGCAAAATTTGATGATCAACTGAACCAAAAGCATTAGTGAAATCGAGTAAATTCAAAATTGTTTCTTTATCTTTGTCCATTGCTATCCGTATAATTTTATTTTTAAGTAATTTTTATTAATTCATCATGTACTTAAAAAAAACTGCAGATACACAAATATGTTTTCTACGAAAACCTGATTGAATGGGAGATAAGAAATTACACGATTTTGAATAGTAATATACCTGATTAAACATACATTTTTCAAAATCCTTGGACAGAAAGGGAAAATACTAATTGGGCGGTAGTACGAAATGTCATTATTATCTGATGTGTTTTTCTGAAATGGTATAATTTTGACTGTTTTCCAGACGCTGGAAGAAATGGATTTAGTAAAGCAGTCATTATAAATATTATTGCCACAAGGAATGATTGCGGAAGTATTCATTTGATATATTGTCTAGAGCTATCGCATTTGACTGTATTGAGCACTTGACTCGAGGCATTCATTCATTGAAATGCAGTTAAATAAGGAAAATCAATTTGAATTATTAAGGGAAATCCTAAAAAAACTTATATAATAATTGTCAGTTAATTTTCGATGCCCAGTCAAACATATCTTAAGAAAAGGCTTACAGGAAGGTAGATCCAGCTTCGTCCCTGCACGAATTTTGTGAAAGTTATTGTATAAATTTGGTATACTGTATTGTGTGTACCGTTGATTTTTGAACGGGATATAAACTAGTCTCTTATCAAGTACGTCTAAGTACCAAACATTACCTCCACTTCAATAAGGGAATACCGTATAAATCTTCAAAGAAGGCAACCGAATTGGGAAGGCTATTAGAGTTGTGCTGAGGAGAAAGCAAGAGCCAATAAGAGCATGGACTCATTGGCACATAGATCATGAACGCATTGTCCATATTCGTACAATACTATGCTACAACACTCAATTCGATTACACCCTGCGCTGGCCATAGGCTCACGTTTCAAACGTTTCTTGCAATTTTACTAATTACTGTACCGTGGGGTATCGTAGAAATGAGAAAGAATTTCAATCTATTCGTCACCTGTTTTCCATAACTTTTACTTTGACTTTCCTTTACTTTACTTAAAATATTCTACAAAAATGTATACCTCCCTGCACTACCTCGTGCCAATTTGCCTTTCGACCCTTTAAGTATGCTATAATGAGTAAATTTGTCTGATTAAATTTACTTTTCAGGAAACTACTTCAATTCTATGAGGTCTCTTGCAATTTCCTTTTTATTTCTTTGAGTTTGAAAGAAATTCTTAACACAAATACGTGGAATACTTTTTAAAATGAAGAATAACTTGGATATGTTGTCTAAAACTCAAGCATTTTGTCTAATGGCAATGTAAATAATAAATTCTTCATATAACAATCAACTATATCATTCATGTTGATAAATGACATGCAAATAACCTTGAATTACTGAAAAGAGCTATAACTCATAGATAAGTCGAATTAGTAGTGAAGTGGTTTGCTTATAGCTTCTTTCTATAAAGTGATCACAAGTCGGTACGTAAGAAGTCAATACTAAAGATATCCTTCAGCTGTTTTCAACGGTTTTCATTAAAAATTAATAATTTAATTTAACAACTTAGCTTTCCCTACAAAGAGAAACGATGTCAGGCTTTTAGTCGCCTTTCACCCACTGCACTGGATCAAGGAGATTAGAATGTGATTTAAGACAACTTAAATCTAGACCAGCTTTAACTGCAATTATCTTCAAACAGCAAATGACAATGGCTCACTATACATACACAAAAAGGTGTAGTTGTACCGAATTTATTTAAATAGCTTTCCTCAGCGTATCATGAAACGTGTTCCGCCAAACAATTGGTAGGCAAATTACCGAACTTGAAAAGTGTCATTGGTCCTTGGGTTTTCTTTTGTTACAACCAATTTCAATATTGTAATTGCCGTGTCTTTTGTTTGGAACTTGACTTGACAAGGTCACCGCTTACTTAGTCCAATTTATTTCGATTCCAAACTTTCTCTTTCACCAGACCGGAATTCGTTATAAATGATTGCCGTGAGAGAACCATCTGCATCTTTTGTTTTAAGTGGAAGTATGATCATAGACATCCAAATTATATAATTATTATAATTTTCTGGGAAAAATTCAAAATGCAACTCAATTTTAGTATAATGACGCTGTCATCAGGTCGGAAATTGAAATTGATGCATCCATGGGGGAATGATGATAGTCGAATGAAAGATCATTTTATGACCAACTAATTGAGGGATTTCAACACAAATGTGCTGGTATGCTAACAACCTTTGCGAAGTAAACAAGTTCTAATAAAGAGGTGACTCACATTGAAGCTACAGTGTGGGTATTCTTCGTACTCACTAAATATAAAAATTGTCAAGTAGAGCTATGTCTATCTGTATTCAGCACAAAGCGCCATTCATGCATGCCTTTCCCATAAATGAATCTATCTAATTCTATGCACCTTCGTATTCACGTCGCGCACTCAGATAGTAAATACAAACAAAAAAGAAGAAAAACTTCAAACCTTGTGTCATATTTTACTCAATACGCACGCTCAATGCAAACATGCAAAACGATCCAAAACCAACCAAGCAAACCCACGAAACAAGATAGAGGCACAAGAAGAAATTGAAAATCTCCACAACTCCATGACGAAGATTCATTTTCTTTGGTACTTCTTTCGCACTCCATGCCATGTCTTGTACAATTTACGAGTTTCTACTTATCCCACTTGTCCCGCTTCTGGGGGTATCTCTGTCTGCTTGAAACTTAATATTCGCATCATGCATGAGCTGTTCAGCTTGTTAGACCGAAGAATATTGTGATTGATAGTGTATCTGTTACTATTACGTGAAGATATTTAGATTTCTCAATTCTCACCACCTCATCAACTTTTTCGTTGCAGGATCACCGTGGCACGTTGAAATAATGTCATCACCCGGATTAACAGCGTTAGGCGAGTCCACCCGCCTCGTACCGGCAAATACGTCGGCGGTTTTTGAGATTCTGCCGCCTCCTGGAGCTAGCCTTTCAAAAGGCGAATGCGTGGCCACAGTTTTAACGCCAAACAAATCGAAACTGAATGCCCGCGTTACCCATGAGGCGGCAAACGGTGCGGTGCGCATCGAATTCGTCCCCACGGAAGTTGGTACGCACATCATCGAAGCTGCTATTAGCGGAACAAAGATAGCTGGCGGACCTCTGGTCGCAAAGGTCTACGATGCCAGTTTGATACAAGTTACAGACGTCAACGGAGGAGTTGTCGGTCAGCCATGCCAGTTCCGTGTAGACGCCAGCGCTGCTGGAGAAGGTCAATTGGAAATATCGATAAACGAGGGAGAAGTACCGAATCATGTACAAGTTGTTGGTGGCGGACGTTGTCTAGTTTCGTTTACACCCGAACAAGCCAAGCCACATCTAATCGACATTAAGTTCAACGGGGAGACCGTCCGAGGATGTCCATTTGTATGCGCAGTGGCCGATACGAGCCGTGTCATGCTGAATCTCACAAATCTAGAACTGATTCCCGTCAACCGTCCGGCTTCGTTCCATATCACAGTTAGTGGTGGAGGTGCTGCAGAGTTAGCAGTCAGTGTTCGAGGACCACATGGTGAGCTACCAGTCCGTGTGACTGGTGACATTCATGCTGGCTTTACTGCGGAATTCACACCGAACACTGTTGGTGGACACTCAATTAACGTGGAGTATAATGGCTTCCCTGTACAGGGAACACCGTTCCTCGCGAAAGCATACGATGCCACAAAAGTTGTTGTGGGCAGTGTGTCCAGGGGAACGGTGGGTCGCTCCGTCCAGTTTACAGTCGATGCTGGAGATGCGGGCGAAGGAAATCTAGAGATAACGATTTCCGCCAAGGGACTCAATATACCCACGCAAGTACATCCGCAGGGTAACGCAAGGTAAGCTTCACATCTGACCTCCAATTTTGAAGCAAATTGAGATTCCATTCTCTCTCTCTCTTTGCAGATTCTCCGTTTCATTTGTCCCAGCTGAGGCATGTGAGCACACAATAAACGTATCGTTCAATAAAATGCCCGTCCCTGGTTGCCCCATAAGCGTAAACATTAGTGGTGGTATGTCAGGGCCACAGGTATCGTTAGGTGGGCCAGGCCCAGTTCATCAGCCAAATTCTTTTGTTATCAATCACACTGGCGGTCGTCTAGAAGATATTGAAGTTAATGTCGAAGGTAAGTTCGGAAATTGATCTCGTAAAATGGATCATCAAAGTGGTGGACATGAGTTCTGATTGATTTGTGTTAATATACTTCAGGGTTCGGTTGCATACATTCGCACACATCATGCATTCATGCATTTTGTATAAAATTAACAAAATTCAAAATTTTATTTTCTATTTTTTTAATTTATTTCTTTCAATTTGTACAGTTTTTTTCTTTTTATTTGGAATTGTGTGCATTTGTATCATATTTTTTCATGTTATCCTAAATCCCCTCATGTATCCTTACAATGTCCCTAATCCTTGTATGTTTTTATTTCCCAGTTATATTCTTAAGAAAAAGTTTTCTTTCGCACACTGTTTCTTAATGAAGAATGTGTTGTAATTAAAAATCTTTTCGGTTTTCACTTGTAACAAAAATTGCACGATCTTGGGAGTTGTGCGGAATAAGTTGGTAACAATAACGTGTCTAGATAGGAATTCGTTGAAAGGGAAATCTTATAGATTTCGAATATTACCGCCGAAAAATGTTAAAGTCGGCAAACCATCAGAACTAGAAAAACTACTGTGACGGAAACAGGTACTTAGACCGACATTAACATGATGATAATGAGCATTATAAAGTTCCAAATCATATGACTAGTGAAACCGGATTGTTATCTTCTATAGTGCAATGGTACCATGTAGAATTTAAGCCCAGCATTTTAAATGTTCTAAATGTAGTTGCTTACTGTGTCTAATTTCATTCAGGAGTGTAGTCCGCTTGTTATTCTAAAAAACATTTAAGAACCTAGCGTTCGTCATTAAACCATTAAATAACATGAAAGAAAGCAAATCATTTTTGACGTGAAAACGTCTATAATTTCGGTTTGGTAGCCATGCCGAAATTTACGATGCAACGAAATTATGCCAGAATTCATGACGCAATAACTCAGTGAATAATGAACCGACGGCAATAAACTGCCTAAATACTGATAGCTTATACATGTAAGATGCTAACTAGTGAGGCCATTGCGGCAACTGACGCTATCTTCGGGGGTGGCAGGCGCGTGTGAAAGAGACAAAAATATAGAGGTACGTATACTTCGTAGGCAGTAAATCTCACGAATGCGTAAAGCTGGGATGCCGATGGGGGTGTCCTTAGAAATCACTCGAAAGACTCTATTTGGACTTCAAGCGATAATCAAGGAGAACTCAAAAAGACCAATACTCCGACACCGCGCGATCGCGAGAGCTACGGAAGAGGCAAATTGATCTACCAGCGCACATAGCGGGCCAATATAGATTTGGGCGAGTGTGAAAGTGACCAAGAAAGATCATGGAGTGCATCAAGACAAGATTCTAAGCACTATGGAGGAGCCAGAGACCCCCAGACAGAGCAACGATGGGAGGCAGTATTCGCCGTCTACGCAGTGGTTTTCGAGGCGAACTAGTAAAGAAGCAAAGAAATCGGAGATCGTCACGTTTTCATGTAAGTCCCTACGGCTCGGACACGACTGAGCCTGCCCATTTTGTTGCTTTTAGTTTATGTCTAAAAATGAGGCTATAATGAGGCTGAAATATTTCTTAAAGCAGAAGCCATTCTTATATAAATTTAGTATCATATTGCAGAAAATGGCAGAAAACAAGCAACTTTTTCGATGATTGAAATATGAATATGTTTGTAGTACACTGTATGCACTCTGAAGCCATATATTAACAGTTGACGCAATAATATTTCCGTTTGCTATGTAAAAGGACAGATTTATAGCAAATGTTAGGCACTAGCAGAGCTCAACTTATTAAACCTACAGAGCCTTTAACAAAGTACTGCATTAGTTATGTAGAGTATTAAGAGAAGTCTAGTCGAGATGTGTCAAAAATTCGTGGGTTTTATTATTAACATATTGAACATAAATTAAGACAAGAAATTGGTCTACTATTTTCGCCATGTGAAAGATAAGCTATAGCCTATCTGTTGTCGGGATAGGAAATGTAGCCGTTTTTCCGCAATTTCTGCCTTCAGCTTATCAAGTAATGATGCGTAGTATGCTCCTGTAACGGCTTTCCCTTATTGAAGATAATCGATTAACATAACTCCATAACTATCCCAAAAAAAATAAAAAAATAGTCGCTATCACTTTCCCAGCCGAAAAAATTGTTTTTGCTTTTTTTGGAGCCGATTCCCCCTTCGCAGTTCTCTGTTTTGATTGTATATTTGTTTCTGGGGTATAATGGTGTATCCAAGTTTCATCTACAGTAATTAATCGGTGCAAAAACTTTGATTTAATGCGCCTAAGCTGCGCCAACAGAGCGTTATAAATAGCGCTTTTGGTCTAACATGAGCAAACGTGAGAGCCAACGCGTTCTTTGGACATATTCATAGCCTCTGCTATCTCTCTCACTTTAATTCGGCACCATTTGGTGAACTTGAGCGATGTTGTCGTCAGTGGTTGCAGTTTTTGGACGTCCCGAACGTTCATCATCTCCCAAGCTGGTACGGTTACGTTTAAATTCAGCTGCCCAAAATTTCACGGTGGTAAATAGTGGTGCAGAATCCCAGTACATTGACTGACTCAAACGATTATCAAACAACAACTCCGCGTCCAAAATGGCTGACATTTCGGTGAGTACCTTCCAAAAGATGCGCAACACATTCTCTAGCTTTTACTGAACGAGTGCTGTCATCTTCATGTTGAGGACGGAAACTTTTCAAACCAGCCTCGTAAGTATATCTTCCGATTATTTATGGAAAATAATTTAATTCAAATGGCTGCCGCGGCTGGCTCGCTAGGATCCCATCCTCTCAACTCAATTTCGCAGTACATATTCATTATTTTGTGGTTCTACTTATTTCGCGAATAGCGCGATGAATATTTTCCTGAATGGCGCCAGGTATTTGTGGATCATTGGAGTAACCGCGGTGCTTAATACTTCTTTATAAAAAAAATATAAAACATCAAAATGCAGCGCGAGATGACCAAAGCAATCTTTAAAACGACTGATAACACGGTAACCGAACTTAGTTTCCAAAAGGTTGATTGTTTGACAGCTGATGTGACATTTTGCGCCATCTTGCTGTAACAAAAGTCTGTCCAAGTCCAAGTCATTGAATTACGGTCACAAAAGTTTGTTAAAAAACGATTTGCTTAAATCTCTGGCTCTAGCTTGTGTCGGACAGGTGCATACGAGTATCAAGTGCGCAACTAGGACAGTGTGTGTTATGTGAGATACCTAGTCTGACCACATGGTCTCCTATCGGCTAGTGTCTCGTAGTAATCGCTGTTATCCTGGCGATGTCCATACGCAATCTTTTTAGAAAGTCGTCTAGTTTTGCCTTGATGTAGTTGGGCCCGGATTTTTTTTTAGATATAACACAAGTTGTCAGACTAGTCCATATAAGATTGGTTTTAATAAGAAAGATTGAGGAGATTTCTTTCTTGACTGTTCCCAGCGGAATGTGGACTGATTCTCCTTGTGTAATTGGACTAAATTTAATTTGGTCATATATGTATGTAGATGACTTGAAAGTATTATTATTGAGCAATGGTGGCAAGAAAGGAGTGTTTAAGTCTCATGCACTTTTCAGACAAGTCCCTCTAGCTCTCGCTTTCTGAGACCACAATATCTAAGCTACTAGCTTCCTAACATAAAGAGTTCCCTCTTACCATACTTGTTGAGATGACTGCCGAGTTTGCAAATTTATTCAATCTCCATTGACTATCTTAGAACTTAATAATAAAGTCCACCAGATTATAAATAAATAAAATAAGTATTTGGCGCAACAGCTCTTTACGGGCAAGGGCATAGCTTCTCGCAGCTCATGTTGTGTGCGTTATATTTTCCACACGAATGGAAGGGACCTACAGTTTAGTGCCGTATCTGAAGGGAAATTTTGTGTGAGAAGCTTTTTCGAGACAACAATACTCTCGGATGCGTGTCAGACGTTCGCGAGAGGTGGGGCCGTGAAAAAAACTTTTTGGTGTTTACTGGGATTCGAACTTGGAGCCTCACGTGCAGTGGTCCGACACACTAACCACTTACGCCACGGCACCCACGTTGAGCAGATTATAGTCCTTTCAAATAACACGATGACTTGTTTGATGAGGTTCCAAATGAATTCCTCAACGCAATATGTTTGGATCGGGGATTACATTCGTATGTTTAACAATTCAAAGCTTTGTATTGCTTTGCACCAATAATATTAATGTGTGATAAACTAGCAAAGTCAGTAAAGAGTGTATATCCATCGATTCAAGTCTCTAATGAGGTTCATGGCTTCAAATCCTAAGAAGCTCCTGCCAATTTTCTCTATTTGAAGAGATAGACAAACTTTCTCGAAAATGGTCACAAGGCTTGAATATGTACTAAGACACTTTTTTCTCTCTCCTTCTCCCAATTTTAACAAATCTAAGCCATCTATATGAACAAACTAGATATAGTCAACGTTCTGAATAAATTGTCCTTCATCCAAAACCCGTTTGATGTCGTATCCGATGCTGGGTTAATAGTGTGAAAGCTCCCATTTAGTTCTGTTCACTTTGATGTATCCGCGATCGGGTGCCGGATAGAGCTGAGATTTGTTCGGCATAAAAAACGCCGTGTAGCCGGTGCCGAATAAGGGTGAATGCTCTCATTGAGTTCTGTACACTTTAAAACCGGCGCCGTGTATACGATCGGACATGTGTGAAAACTAAAAAAAAAAAAACAGCCGTGCATTCGGCACCATGTATCCGATGCCGAAATTGTGTGTCTAGCATAGCATTACCCGCTCCAGCTGCCTTCAGATTGTTGCGGCATACATATTCCAGCTACCTGTCCAATTCTTGAAACTTTATTTCAGATGCAACTTTCTAACGCGGGCGGAGTCAAACAATTTTGGAATATATTTCAATCAAAACGCGTGCAAAATAACAAATCTAAGATGCTTGGCTACAACTGCCACATTTTCACTATTGTTCTAGCCCGCATCTAATAACAGATGGAATCTACCATATCAATGGTTACCTCTATTTCTATACGATATAGTATATATCTTAGATTTATTTGACACAAAAGTTACCAACCCAAAACGTCACAATCTCCCACATTTCCTTCTCTTCCATTCTCTTGCTCTCTGTTAAATGTTTATTTTGTAAAAAAAAAAAGATAAAAAAAATTTGTTTCCGTTTTAAATTGAATTTACGAATTATTATTAATTTTTTTTCTGTTTTTTTATTTTTATTTCTCACTTTTGTATCTGTATATTATTTCAGGGCGACGAAGACTATTGTACTAGACTTTTATAAATATATTTAACTTGACTTTAAAAATTATTAATTACTTTCAATAACCCTAAAGCTAAAACAGAGACACATTGATGAAATGTTGTATTTACTACACTTAACAAGCGTTATACAAACAAAAAAAAACTTACTAATTTGCATTTGTCTTTAGAAATTATAGTTGTAGAAATTGAGTAGATTTTTATGAAAAAAAACATTTAATATAAAACTTTTTGGTGTACTAATGGAGTTGTCTTATAAAAAAAATTGTTTAATAAAGTTTAATATGTTTTTTTTTCTGCTAATTACTTTTTTTAGTTTTGTGCGGTGAAGGGTTCTACACAAAATTCTATACTAAGCCTCTCTATAAAAATAGCTTGAACTCTTCCAGGACTTCATATACTAACATCTTACAAGCACATCTTTTCATCACCTTCAAAGGCTTTGCGCACCAATTCCCTTTTTTGAGGTCACACAATCACAAACTTTTCTATCCCTAAGGCTTTTGTACAAAAAAAAAATCGTTTCTTTCCATCCAACCCCTACATCAAAACCATATTTGTATTTGCTGACTTAAAAAAAAAATATTTTGACTCCATTATCTTCTTCTGTATTGCTACCACCAAACTACTACTACCAACCAAACAAAACTACAAAAATATATTTTAAAAAACAATTTATAAAACAAACACAAAAAAATAAATAAATAAATAAATAAAACGCAAACAAAAATGCGGTCCTACCCTACGTTAACTTCGAATAATTGTCCCTAAATAAGGACCAGCTGGGCAATCAGTGCCAGCGCAAGTTCACCAGACCGCCGAGGGAGTGTTCAAAGCTGAGTTTGTCCCACGCTCCGTGGGCGAACACCGTGTGAATGTAACCGTCAATGGCTTACCAACGGCCGGAAGTCCATATGCAGCTAAGGTTAGTTTCAATCTTCTACCAAACCCTAATAGCATATAAACTCTAACCCTTCTTAGGTTTATGATGTCAATGCAATCAAGGTGAAGAACGTGAGTACCGGGACTGTGGGAAAGCCCGTCACCTTCCTCGTTGAGACTTCCCAAGCCGGTCCTGGGAATCTTGAAGTAACCGTCAATGGTGGTCGAGTTCCCACATCGGCACAGGGACAAGGCCAACATACCTATGCTATCAGCTTCACACCGAGAGATGCACAGAACCATACTGTGGAGCTTCGTTTCAATGGTCAAGACGTTCCTGGAAGTCCCTTCACATGCCGCGTTTCAGCAGCTGCCCGGATAGTCTCACCGGAGTCTATGGATAAGGTGAGCGTTGGACGCTTATTTGACTTTGTAGTTGAGTCCGATACCATGCCTCTGGTTGAGGTATTGGGTCCAGCCCGACGTAGTGTTGCGACTAAAATTGAGCGAGCAGACGTCGGCTACAGCGTCAAATTTGAACCCGTTGACGTTGGGGATCACTCTGTTGAGGTTCGTCTTCCTGGAGGAGGGCACGTAGAAGGTAGCCCATTCTTACTGAAGGCATACTCTGCTGAGAAAGTTGTTGTCACCGATATTCGGCCAGGAGTTGTTGGAAAGAGTGTGAGTTTCGGCATCAATGCCAGTCAAGCTGGAGCTGGTAATTTGGAAATCATTGTTGCAGTCAATGGGAAAAACGTCCCTAACTTCGTTCAATCCGAAGGCAATGCTCGGTTCAAAGTGAACTTTAAGCCAACAGAAGCCGCAGCTCACTCATTGTCTGTGAGGTTCAATGGGCATCCGGTACCTGGGTCGCCATTTACGTGTCATATTGCTGCAGCACCCGTCTCCCTGCCGCGAGCCATGGCCTCTGGTGAGGGCCTGAAGCAAGCTGCTGTTAAAATGGATAATGTCTTCGAGCTAGATGGATTCGATGGCGTAGAACCTCAGATATTTGTCACATCTCCATCGGGAGACAATGTCACGTGCCAAGTAAATCACCGTGGAGACACATATAAGGCTTCGTTTCGTCCAACGGCTGTGGGTCGCCATTTGATCAGTGTCACCGCCAATGATCAGCATATAAGCGGGTCACCATTTTCATGCAATGTTTTTGACGTATCACGTGTAACCATCAGCGGCCTTGAGCAGCATGAGGGGCCATCTCCCTTGGGTATTCCGGTGACTTTCAGCGTCGATGCCGCTGGAGCTGGTGAGGGTACTTTAGAGTTGGTTGTTTCCACAGACACTAGTACCGTAAAGGCTGAGGTTGTAGCCTGTGCTCGGGGGCTCTATGATGTGACATTTGTCCCACAGAGCTGCGAGCCTCATTACGTGAATATAACTTTTAATGACGTTCCGGTAGATGGCAGTCCATTCCGTGTGGACATTCAACAGACCACCCAACAGATTCAAATCGGAAGCTTGGCCACAGTTGATTTCCCCACAGATGACCAGATAGCTGAGATAGTTGGACCAGATCACAAGCCAGTAGCTTACACCATCACACGGCATACTGCCGAGTTCCGTACAAATATGATTGGAAATTACACGATCCGTTTCATTGACCGGGACACCAGACATCACATCGCCACACGGACTCTGACAGTTTTCGATCCATCCCTGGTGAAGATAACTGAGGTTGGGGAGGCTCTGTGCCATCGGCCGTCCAGTATATCGGTATCTTTGAATGACGCTGGACAGGGAACACTTACAGCGATTGTAAGATGCGGAGCTGCTGAGGTTCCCCACTCGATAAGGGGACCATCGAAGAGTGGTATTTGGGAGATTGTCTACCATCCAACCAGGGTTGCACCCCACAAGATTACAATTCTCTACAGTGGAGTACCGGTTTCTCTGAAACCTCTTGAAATCAATGTGCTGCCAGCCGGGGCTGGAAAGGAGATCAGTGTTAGTGGCTTGGGACTCTATCAGGCTCGTGTTGGAAAGACCACCTCCTTTGCTATTGATACAATTGGAAGGCCTGCGAGAGAATTTGATGTCGTCGTTTCAGGACCCGGAGGGCAAGCTTTACCGGTTCGCTGCTACCAAACGAAGGGTGGACAACTACAAGCCGAGTTCACCATCACGAAAGTTGGACAGTGTGTTCTTGGTGAGATAAGCTCCTTTCGATTATATGTTCTCTTTTGTAAAGTTTTATGTTTCCACAGAGGTACTCCATCAATCTAAGCCGCTCCCGGGAAGCCCTTTCACTTGTGAGTCCTTCGACTCAAGCAAGGTAGCCATTCAAGGTGTACCCAAGGGACAACTGGCATTACACAGTCCGATATCTTTTACATGTAAGTTCAGTTTAAAGAATTGAATCGACGCAAATTAATTCCTTGTTTTCTACCAGTAAGGACCGATCAAGCTGGCGTGGCAGAAGTGGAGGCCTATGCAGTTTCACCGACTAATCAGAATCTTCCCGTTCGTGTGACGGAGCAAACTGAAGGCGTTTACTCAGTCGATTTCGTTCCATCGGTGCCTGGTAATCACAGACTGACGGTATTATTTGGTGGCGAGACTATACAAGGCTCACCATTTAGCTTCACGGTATCTCCTACTGGAAACAAGGGCGATACACGTGCTGCTGGGACGGGACTTGAAGTATGCCATAGAAATAAGGAGGCTTCGTTTGTCGTCTACTGTCCGATTGCACCAAATGTTCAAATTGAGCGGATTGATGAGTTCGGCGAGAGAATTGAGCCTAAAATTAAGGTAAGGACATTTGTCAAGCCCCCGTATTTTTGTTCAACATTCTTTCCTTACAGGCACTTGGCAACAACGAATGGCGAATCTCTTACACAATCTTGTCGGTTGGACGGTATGAAATCCGAGCGAGCTGTCCAAATAGAGGCAGTCTACCTGGGTCTCCCTGGAACGTAACTTGTGTGGAGGCATCCAAGGTAACACCAATCGGAGGATGGGGAACCCTCCTCGATCATGAAGGTCGGCTTATTCTGCCCGCCCGCATTGTTTTCGACATAGACCAAGCCGGTCCTGGGGAACTTGTCTGTACAATCGATGGAATCGAGATACCCGTCGATAAGCTGAGCGATGGAAAGGCAAGGCTTTTCGTTTCCGCTGATAATTTGGCTCCTGGGGAGCATGACTTGGATCTGACATGGAGCGGCATGTCAATTGTACAATGCCCAAGAAGTGCCTATGTGACCGCTCAACAGGCAGCTGACAAAGTGGTTTTGACTGGACGAGGCTTAGCGGCTTCTCAGGCTGGTGAGGCAGCTCACTTTACAATCGACGCAACCAATGCTCCACCTGGAAGGCCAGAGGTGATCCTAATCCATCAGGACAACACCTCTGTACCAGTGAGCCTAGCTCAACCAAGACCAAATGAAAATATCTGGCTGGCATCGTACACTCCACAAAAGTCTTCCTCCGGTTCACTGACCCTGTCGGTTAAGTGGAACGGACGACTCGTTAAGGGATGTCCACTTACAGTGGCCGTTGGGTCATCAATGGACGCTTCAAAGGTGATATGCTCTGGCGAAGGCCTCCGGCATGGTGTAGTAGGAAAAGAGATCAAATCGTGGATTGACACTAGGCGTGCTGGTCCCGGTGAACTGACTGCACATTGCGCCGGTCCACGAAAGGTTGCTTATTGTGAACTCTATGATCATGGCGATGCGACATTTACACTGAACATCAAGCCACAAGAGCCTGGAAGACATTTGCTGACCATTAAATATGGTGGGCAACATGTTCCTGGGTCGCCATTCGGTTTGAAGGTCGCCGGAGCTCCAGATGCTAGCAAGGTAAGTCACACATATGATTTTTAAAAAACTCAAGGCTAATTGTTTTTATTATAGGTCCGAGTTTATGGTCCCGGTATTGAACACGGAGTGCTTGCCACGTTTCAATCTCGATTCATTTGTGACACAAGGGGCGCTGGAGCTGGCCAACTTACAGTTAGGGTACGTGGTCCTAAAGGTGCGTTCCGTGTTGAAATGCAACGCGAGAGCCAGAAGGATAGGACAATTCTATGCAAGGTAACCTCTTTTACCATGCACCCCGTAGCATTCCTTTAACAATAATCTTTTCCCCTGTAGTATGATCCAACAGAACCCGGCGATTATCGGGTAGAGGTTAAATGGGCTGGAGAATTCGTACCGGGTTCACCATTCCCTGTCATGATTTACGACACCGAGGAGGAGCTGCGGCGCTATTTGCAAGGATTGTAAAATTTTGTCTTTAAAAATAATGTGCCGTTTTGTTACCCGCAAATTGAAGTTACTCCTCCTCCACCGCCAAGAATGCATTCTCAACATTGGATAGGAACAACACTATGATGCGTAAAATCAGTTTTTATTTATTGTTTCTCTATGCAAAATTGTTTTTATATTTTATTTCATTAAATTATATAAAACTAGCTTATAAGACTATTCGCCGTAGACAAGTGGATAATTATTTATAAATATGTGAAAGACAAGACAAAAGAAAAAAAAAAAGACAACGAATTGTTAAGTAGATAAAGTGTTGTGTAGAGTTTTATGTCACTAATACTGCACACTGGAAAAGTTTTAGTCCTAAAACGTTCTACGTGTAAACTGAAAACAAAAAGGAAGTACTTATGTTATAAAATTTATGAAAATAAATTATGTATCTATTTCATTAACACATTCGTATGGAGTCTTAATGGTTAGGCAGGATGGAGAGAGATAAAAAATGTGCGACCGTAAAAAGAAAAAAATAAATAAATAAATAAAATAATAAAAAAAACTATAATAAGAAGTTCTCGAAAATGTCAAAATCTCCAAGGAAAAAACTCCAGATAGACAAAATCTGGAAAAGAAAAGACACCTGTCCCATACTCTAAGCTCAGGAAGCGCTGAAAGAGCTTGACATTGAAAATTTCGATGTCTCCTTCTTCTTCTTCTTACTGTGGCGAGGTTATGATCCGAAAACAAGACGTCATAACCCTCCCACTTCACCGCATTCCTACTGCTCCGCCTCTGGGGTACCACCATTTGACCTCAGAAACTATCGGCAGGCCTCTCGATTTTCGATCACTTGGGTACTGAGGCCAATCTATGTGATCCATGAGCTTATAGGCCTACCTTTCCTGCCTCGCGATGTCTTTGAAACGTTCATTAATATTGCCTTTTTAACATGGTTCAAATGATCTCTTCTTTGAACATGGTAACACCAGCTGAACCGATCCCACTCTATTTTTTGTACGATAGTTTCTCTGATGTGAAGGCTTCCACGGATCCTCGAACTTCTTATTCAATTAAGCTTTGTTATTCCTGCTGTCATGCGAATCATCTTCATCTCAGCTGCCGTAAATTTACTCTCATACTTCTTGTACATTGTCCAATATTGTACTCGTAAGCCGCATGTTACCGCTGAACGCACAGCTGCGGTATAGGGACTTCCTTTCAACTTAGAAGACATTTTTCTGCCACAGAAGATAGCGGAGTTGTCCGGCTACTTCATCCACCCTACGCTTAAGCGATGATTGATGTCGTCATCACAGGTTTCCTCGCTATTGATCATAGATCCCAGATATTTGAGCTTTTCGCATTTGGGAAGCACTGTTCCATTCAAATAAATGTCTGGAATAGGCCTGAGTGGATCAGAAAACGGGCAGCACAAGTACTCTGTCTTTTTCAAATTAATGCAATACCTATTTCCCTCCAAAACGTGTACTCATTACTGGGACTTAGGATCCTCACTTATGATGGCTCCATCGACAGCAAAGAATAATTGATGTACCTTGACCTCCTTCACTTTACCTTCAAGCAGTAAATCAAGGACTACAATAAAGAGGAAAGGTTTTAAGATGCTTCCCTGGTGCACTCCGACTTTGATTGGGAACTCTTCAGTTACTCCAGTGGGACATCTTACTCTTGTCTTTGCTCCTTCGTACATGTCCATGATCATCTGTACATAGGTTTCTGAAACCCCTCGATGTCTTAGCACCACCCATATCAGATCTCATGGTTGTCTGTCGAATGCCTCTTGAAAGTCAACCAATACTAAATGAAAATCCTTTCAGCAATCACCACTTTTTGCGGCTATGATCCTCACACTTTGGATTGCGTCTATCCCGCGACAAACCAGCCCTGATCATCAGATAGCCGTTTTATTTTTCGCAATCGGCCACCTTATGGCGTGTGACATCACAGGCCCTCCGTATTCTCTGCTTGAAGCTGGGCGCACTTCTTCTTCGCTTTTTTATTGCAAGATCTGTATTCGACTTCGAGACGAGCTTGTTCGTCTTTATTATTAGAGGGCACTTTGACCAAGCTTTGAAAACCGCTTTTATCTTATATATCACTCCACCACCATGTTTCTTTGGTGTGTTGTTGATGGCAATTTTAAGCTCATAGCAGTGATTTGAGGTTCTTTAAGCAAGTTCCCTGTAGGGAATCCCACACATTTTGTGCTCTGCACTCTTCATCTTCAAGTCCGTTGATGGTTTACTTACTTACTTAGATCCTTTAACCCCTCGGGGGGCATAGGGCGTCAACCACGCCTGCGCGCCATCGTGTTCGAAGTTCTGCAACGCGTTTGAGCTGCCTCCAACTCATTCCCAAAGAGCTCGATTCCTCCTCAACTGTTCTGCGCCACGTTTGCCTAGGGCGTCCCGCTATTCTGCCTGCCTGGGTGAGCGGATTCCACTGCATGGCGTATTTCGCAATGGAGTTGTCTTCGCGCCGTAGAGTGTGTCCAATCCATTGCCACTTTCTTCTTTGTATAGTAATGCTAATAGGTTCTTGGCCCGTTCTCAGATAAAGCTGTTCGTTAGAGATGCGGTTCGGCCAAAAAATCCTCAAGATGATTCTTAAGCATTTGTTTACAAAGACTTGCAGCTTCCGTGTGTTAATGGTGTCCACCTTCCAAGTACTGCACCCATAAAGCAGCACTGATTCTACGTTGGAGCGGAACAGTCGCAGCTTGGTTCTTAAGCTGATAACATTGCTTCTCCAGATTTTAGATAGCATTCCGAACGCAGCTTTAGCCTTCCCGATTCTGCTGCACACATCCAGTTCGGTGCCACCGCGATTAGCCGAGACCACACTTCCTAAATAAAGAAAGTTATCAACTTTCTCGACTTCCTGTCCGGCAATGTTAAGTTGAGCGCGGTTGTTAGAAGAAGTGCTCAGGGCTTTTGTTTTGGCTGTGTTTACTTTTAGGCCCACTTTGTTTGCCTCAGCTTCTAGATTTTGGGCCATCAGATGAAGATCCATTATCTGATGTGAAAGTAGACAAACATCGTCAGCGTAATCTAGGTGTTTAAGGTAAGATGTCATAGTCCAACGAATTCCATAGTTGCCTTCCGTCAATCCTGCACGGAGTACATCGCTGATAACCACCAAAAACAATAGTGGTGACAGTATGCACCCTTGACGTACTCCACTTTGGACTTCAAAATCCTCCGACACCTTACCATTGTGCACGACGTGACACTTACCGCCCTCGTATGTAGCCTTGATAATAGCTATAAGTTTTTCTGGAATGCCTCTCCTGCGCAAGGCCAACCAGATAGCATCTCGATTCAATCTGTCGAAGGCTTTCTCGAAGTCGATAAACATTAAATGTAGCGGAGACCTATACTCAACGCATTGCTCGATAATGATCCGTAAGGTGTTTATGTGGTCAATGCAGGAGGATCCAGCGCGAAAGCCTGCCTGTTCGACATCGAGAGTTGAATCTAAATGTTCTTTAATTCGTTCTAGAATTATTTTAGCTATTATTTTAGCCACGGCTGGAAGAACGCATATACCTCTCCAGTTACCGCAATCCATTAAGTTTCCCTTCTTTGGAAGTTTAATGATCATCCCCCTTTTCCACTCCTGTGGAAATTGTTCACTATCCCAAGCTCTCCGTATTAGGGGATGCAGCAAATCTGCCGATGTATTTGGCGCCGCTTGAAATAGCTCGGCAGGGATGCCATCAATACCCACCGCCTTGTTGTTCTTGAGGGACTTGATTGCTGTTATTATCTCGGTTTTACTGGGAGGTGCGGTGCGAATTCGGGAATTTGTTGCTTCGAACTGCTCATTCGAATTCGAGATCATACCGCCATCGTCTATGTGATTTAGCACTGTAGCAAAATGTTCTCTCCATCTAGTGAGCTGATCCTCATCCGAAATCAGAAGGTTACCGTCTAGACTCTTCACTGGATGTTGTTTGGAGTTTCGACCACCGATGAGCTCCTTAGTGATGCTATACACAGTCCTACTGTCGCACCTACTCGCTGCTTCTTCAGCCCTTGAGGCCAGTGAGTTGATATATTGACGTTTGTCACGTCTCACACTACGCTGCACTTCTTTCTTCTTCACACGGTATTGGGCTTCAAGTTCGGTTCTCTCTACTGCTGAGGCCGCTGCAATCCGAGCCTTGATTGCTGTACGCTCATCGATCCGTCTCCAGGTGTCTGTAGAAAGCCATGTGCGGTGGTGTTTCTGCTTTTTACCGACATACGTGCGTGCCCCAGTCGCAAAAGCATTTTTCACAGCACTCCAGTGGTCATCCATGTTCTCTATGCTGCTGATTGCTTCTGCTTCTAAGGCAAGATGGTCCCTGAACTGTTGGCGCACTTGGGGAACCTTGAGCCTGTCGATATTAAACCTGGTGATGTTAAGTAGGTTTGAGCGGTTGCTGTTGACGGATGCAGTACGAAGGCGTAAATGAGCTACCATAAGATGGTGATCTCGTTCTAGTCCGACGTCAGCTCCACGTCTGTTTTGGACCTCCAGGAAACAATTTCTAAAGCGGCGACTGATCGCAATGTGGTCGATCTGGTTGGATGTTCGTTGCCTATCAGTAGAGACCCAACTGATTTTGTGGCAGGTGTTATGCTTAAACAGCGTACCTCCGATGACTAGGCGGTTGGTATTGCAGAAGTCCACAAACCGCTCACCGTTATCATTACGGTCTCCCACGCCGTGAACTCCCATCACGTGCTTAAGCATGGTGTTGTCGCTACCCACCTTGGCATTGAAATCTCCCATCACCATTACGATGTCCCCATTAGGCGTTTGGTTGTAGGCGGCGCCTAAGTGGCTATAAAAATCATCCTTTTCGTCCTCAGTCGCGTCTAGAGTCGGAGCATAACACTGTATGATGGTAATTTTTCTAACTCTACTCTGGAACCTAGCCGTCAATATCCGGTCATTATGGGGTTTCCAGGATATGAGGCTACTACGTGCTGCTGGAGTTAGCATGAGTCCTACTCCGGAACTCCGTGCACTTCCAGCTGGTTTCCCAGAGTAGAGCATGACAGTGTTTTTGGTTGGGGAGATGAATTCCCCAGCATCGAACCATCTTATCTCGCTCAGCCCTAAGATGTCTATTTTATACCTTGCGTTCTAATTGGAGGAATCTGGCGTTATAAGGCCCTTCCTTGAGTGAGTCCAGGAGGGTCTTAACGTTCCAGAATCCGATCGTTGTCCGTGTCCGATAGCCAAAGGTCGTCATCAAATTATCCGTCCGTATCCGAGGCGTTGGTTTTCGTTTCGGAGCAGTAAAAGTTTTTACGGTTGCGGCTCGCTGGGCCACAGACCAACCGACACTTATCCTGTTTTTTGGCGCAGGAAGCTCGCCATTCGTCCTCTCCCGTTAGCAATTTCCGAAGAAATCCCCAGATGGCACCACGAGGAGGTGGGAGTAGGGCTTACTAACAGAGCTGCTAGGTTTTCGGCTGCAGTGGCTCTTTCTCGTTACTTAGCGGACCAACACCTATCGGGAGATGCTGCCCCTACGAGGCCTTTGTTAGTCGATTGCCATCCGCCTGCGGAGATGGTCTTGGTAATACTTAATTACAATAGTTGATGGTTTGAGAGAGGTAATTTTTCATCACAAAAACAAAAGCCTCGCCATTTTCTTTGCCCAGATTGTACCACTTGATTTTCTCGGGGACCCTTGTTTGTTTGCTTTTCTTCACTGTCTCCATAAAACTTTCTGTTAACATGAGACGGTGGTGGTGAGCGATCGCCTCTCCCAGGATCAATTTGCAATCTTTTACCCAAAGCTTCATGACTCTGGCTACCAAATGGTAGTCACTCTAGTTTTTACTTCCACCACTGCTGTGAGTGATCAGATGCCGGCTTTG
This sequence comes from Brachypalpus laphriformis, assembly GCA_945910035.1. Classification (NCBI taxonomy): domain Eukaryota; kingdom Metazoa; phylum Arthropoda; class Insecta; order Diptera; family Syrphidae; genus Brachypalpus; species Brachypalpus laphriformis. The sequence goes on from OX246753.1 coordinate 351,104,284, forward strand.
TGGTTAGGATTTCTTCACCAGGAAGGTTCCTGGTGCCGTATCTCAGTCCTCCATGGCGGTCTTCATAGTCCTCGTTTGACTTCCCGACATGACCATTCAAATCTCCTCCAACAAACAGGAACTCTTCTTTTGGGATGTTCTCTGGATGTTCCTTTTCTATGTCCCATTAGATTGGAAAAAAAGTTAATTTCGCCTTTTTACTTTTAACACTGGCTCAAAAAATACGATCTTCTTACATGTTTTCTTAAATGCTTATCCTGAAAACCCTTCACAGTCTCTTGTTGACATATTTCGCGGTCGCATCCTGGAAAATAATTTTGGTTTAACTTTATTGTTTTACTTTACATTTTTACTTGTACACCATATCGCAAATAAAAATTAAAGCGTTGGAATGCGGATATTAGAAACGTCAAAAGGAGTGACACCATATTTTACCGACGACTTTTTTTATACGACGCTTGTTAGTTGTGTTTCACTAAAAATTTGTAAAATTGAATGGGATGGTCGTCCACCTTAGATTGAATTGCATTTAAGCTATAAGTTCGGCGAAGCCATTCGGGTGACTTCCCTAACTCATGTCACACAGCTCGGCTCAAAAATAAGTTTTATTTGTGTCAATTCATCACCAAATAAGTTTTATTTGTGTCAATTCATAACCAAATAATTAAATGATACAAAGGTTATAGAAACCGTGTCCATCATTGTCGTCTTCAAGCGCATCTATCATATTGTGGTGTTTCAATTAATGATTTGTAAAAAAGCTAAAGTGAGAATACATGTAGAACATATGCCGCGCTAAGCGTTACAGAACAACTCAAGCTCATCCTTATTTGCCATTAAGAATATCTTCCTTGCACCCTTTGCACCCGAAAGCATATCATAAAGCTTGTATAAGGCTCTACTAGCTTCTAAGGCCATATCCCTATTGTGCCTTTTTGGTTACCACATAAAAAAATGTTCGTTTAATTAAGTTCAGAGAAGATAAATAGTTGTACGAAGCCAAAATAGCCTGCTGTAAAATTATACGACATCACAATTTGTTTATTCCTGGCAATGCCGTAACAGAATTATGTACATGTTCCATCTTAAGCCTGTCACAGCAATGAATTTTTAAATTCCTACTACAAAACAAAGTTAAGCCACTGTAAAGTAAGTGAAGCTAGCGTACATACCATATGTACGAGTATGTGCAGGCAAAAATACCATACATGTCGTTCTTGTTTTTTTTCTCTACATTCTGTATATTTTCCGTTATTGTTAGGAAAAAATAAATAAATAAAAATCATCCAGAATGTCAAATATGATAACATTAAACGAAACAAATTAATGAGATACAAATGCTTTTTGTTTGATATCATGCCAAACCGATTTATAGTATGTCTGGATGTAAAAATGGAAGCAGTAGTCTCAGTATCATCCCTGGAATTCTTGTGCGCGCTATCTGCTGGACAATAGAATAAAGTGCCGTGGGAACATTTGTTCCATACCATATTGGAGTATTTTCTGCTTCATAGTAAGGGCATCAACCGCGGACCTTATCCAAGACTTCTATGATATGGCTCCTAGATGGCCAAAGTATAGTGATGACATCAACCACTATATTTAGGGAACCAGGCACTATTTTTGTATGAGAAACCGGGTGACATGAATTTAGGGATTTGTGCCGAGGTTGCAATCTATTTCTCGTTCTATACACAGACATGAATATCGAGGGCTATTCAACCAATACCTTTACGTACGTATAATACATGAAAGGAGTTCAATAACTATTGTGGTTGTTCTGATTTCCATTCGAATTCTGTATCTTCCCGAATTTCGAATTTTCGCTGTTCTGAATTCCGTATTCGAACACGTTTTGCGAATTCATAGGTGTTCGGCAAAACGAACGGAACTATAATCTGCCATATTTTTGACGTTTTCAATTCGGGCACCTTTTTGTTGGCGGAAAACAATTTCGTTTAGAAAAAAATGGCCCCCCTGGCAGCTGACCTCCTCGTGGTGGGGGGCGGGCAACGTGACTGGGATATGCGGATGGGGTAACTTAAATAGTTATCCCCATCCATACAACCCAGTCACGGCTAACAAAGCGCACACCCCATGATGACACGAAGACGACCGGCCTCGGATATTGCCAAGCCTGGTAAGCCAGGGCATCCTTTGGAGCCAGGCCTGAAGGGTGTCAGGATGCGAGCGTCTGGTGGTCGGCTTGTCCCGCTCGGCAGCCGGCCGGGTCAAACCCGAAATGGCTACGAGCTTCCTGTCAATGGTCTCGCGAACCATTACGGGGGTCAAGGGGTGAACGCGCTGTGCACCGATAGGGGCACAGATGGACTCTCTGAGATTCGACAACGGCATCGACTTAGGATAGGCACATGGAACGTCTCATCGCTCACAGGGAAGGATCTTGAGCTTGTTGGGGAGGCTGTTAAAAGTCGACTAGATATAGTTGGCGTCTCTTCAACAAAGCAGAGAGGTTCTAAAACTGTGGACCTTTCGGGTGGGTGGAAGCTCTTCCTGTCAGGAGTCGCACCCTCAATGTCTGCTCGGGCGGGAGTGGGGATACTCACAAGTCCCAGGTTGACAGACAGAGTATTGGAGTGGATACCATTAGGAGGGAGAGTTGCGATCTTAAAGCTCAAGCTTGAAAGATCAACTCTGGCATTGGTGCAGGTGTATGCACCGAACCTTCTGTCAGAGTACGCAGCTTTCTTAGATGAAGTTGATGTTGCCCTTGAAAAGGTTGCAGATATGGATTCTTTTGTCGTGATGGGTGACTTCAATGCTCATGTGGGTGTAGATGTTATGACATGGGGGAGTGTGATTGGGAGGAACGGTGATCCTGATCAAAACGCGAACGGAGAGAGGTTGTTGGATTTTTGTTGTGAAAATGGCTTATCCATCATGAACACCATCTTTCCACACAAAGACATTCACAAATACACGTGGTACCGTCAGAGTCTTCAGCAGAAGTCGCTGATCGATTTCTTTGTGGTACCATCGTGTCTGAAGAGAATGGTTTGTGATGTTCGCGTATTGAGAGGGGCCGAACTGTCAACTGATCATCACTTAGTGCTGTGCAAATTGTATCTTAGCGAGAGAGTGCCTCCCCTACCAAAGCGTAAACCAAGGATGGTTACACGCATACGATGGGAGAGGTTACAGGACGATGAGATACGGGAGACATTTGCACGGCAAATATCTGAAAGGTTTGAACGAATTCCAACTGTTCCATCAAATGTAGAGGAAGAATGGCAACTGTTTTCAACAGCGGTTACTGCCTCTGCGGGAGATGTTTGTGGAGTGAAGCGGCTTGGTGTGGCGGCTGGTGGTGAGAAAAGAACTGCTTGGTTTAAAACGCCCGGAGTTCAAGAAGCCATCAGAGAGAAGAAGAGAGCCTTTAAGGTGTGGATTCACTTGGGGAACTCCGATTCTCGAAATCGGTACACTGAGGCGCGAAGAACTTGCAAACTAGCTGTGAAAACCGCGAAAGAACAGTCTTGGAAGGAGTTTGGCGAGAAATTGGAACGTGACCACAGATCTGCAAATAAGATGTTCTGGCAGACCGTCCGCCGACTCAGAGGAAAAAAGTTGAATATCGTTGAAGGAGTCAAATCCAAAGACGGTAGACTTCTTTCCAATGAGGAGGACATCTTACGCAGATGGAGCGAGCACTTTTCAGAATTACTCAATCCCGAACAGGGCACCGAAGATGACAGACCTATGGTTGAGAGTTGGGCGGAAAGTAGTCCTACGGTAGAGGAAGTAACTTTGGCGATCAAAGCGCTAAAAGTTGGCAAATCTGCTGGTGTGGACGAAATTCGGCCAGAAATGCTCAAGGCTTTAGGTAAAGAGGGAGTGCAATGGCTCTCGCGTGTCATTAAAGTGGCCTGGGAATGCGGTGAAACACCTGGTGATTGGCAAATGGGGGTGATAGTTCCTCTTTTTAAAAAAGGGGACAAAAGAGATTGCGCCAACTACAGGGGTATATCTCTTTTAAGTCTCCCTGGAAAAGTCTTCGCTAAGGTGCTAGAAAAACGTTCCAGAGCTGTGGTTGAGGACAGTTTGGGGGATGAGCAGTGCGGTTTTCGTCCCGGTAGAAGCACAACCGACCAGTTGTTCACTCTCAGAATGGTTCTTGAGAAAGCCTGGGAATATGCCAAACCTGTCTACACTTGTTTTGTGGATTTGGAAAAAGCATATGATAGGGTTCCTCGAGGCAAACTCTGGAGTGTTCTGCAGGAGTATGGGATTAATGGTTCCCTGTTAAGGGCGATTCAGTCTTTATATACAAACTGTAAAAGCTGTGTTCGGATAAACGGTGTTAAATCAATACCTTTCACTGTGGGCGTTGGACTCCGCCAGGGGTGCGTTTTGTCACCTCTCCTCTTCATTGTATATATGGATTGGATGTTGCAGCGCAGCCGTGGCGGAGAATGTTTCAAAGTGGGAGACCTAAGGATTAGTCATCTGCTCTTTGCGGATGATTTGGTCATCCTTGGGTCCTCTCAAACCGAACTTCAGCGCGCACTCGAAAGGTTTGTAGCCGTTTGTGATGATGCTGGAATGAAGATCAACGTGAACAAATCGGAAGTAATGGTCGTTTCCAAAAAACCCATTCAGTGCACTCTGCATGTTAGTGGAGTCCCACTGAAGCAGGTGGAGAAGTTTAAGTACCTCGGGGTTTTATTCACGAGTGATGGGAGGAGCAATGCCGAGTTATCCTGTAGAATTGGTCAGGCTGGATCAATTTTGAGAGAGCTTGGCCAATCTGTTATAAGGAAGGCCGAACTTGGTATTCAAGCTAAGCTATCGGTTTTTAACTTGGTGTATGTTCCAACTCTCACCTATGGTCATGAAATTTGGGTAGTGACCGAAAGAATAAGATCGCGGATACAAGCTGCCGAAATGAGGTTCCTTCGCGGTGTTGTTGGAATAACTCGTAGGGATCGAGTGCGCAACACCAGAGTACGCGAGGCGCTCAACGTTGAGCAGCTACTTCTCCGAACGGAACGATCTATGCTTCGATGGTTTGGTCACGTAGTGCGTATGCCCCCAGACCGGCTTCCAAGACGCGCCATGGTTGCCGTGCCATCAGGTAGACGACTTCGCGGAAGGCCCAGAAATAGATGGTTGGATCAAGTCCGACATCTCTCTTGGAGCCGCTTAGGGATTCTCCCTGATGAGTTGGAGTCAATGGCGGAGGATCGAGAAGGATGGAGAGTCCACCTGAGCATCCTACCCCCGCGACCCTCATGAAGGATTAGCGGGCCATTGAAAATGAATGAATGAATGAAAAAATGTAAGCGCCCCCCTGGCAGCTGACCTCCTCGTGGTGGGGGGCGGGCAACGTGACTGGGATGTGCGGATGGGGTAACTTAAATAGTTATTCCCATCCATACAACCCAGTCACGGCTAACAAAGCGCACACCCCATGATGACACGAAGACGACCGGCCTCGGATATTGCCAAGCCTGGTAAGCCAGGGCATCCTTTGGAGCCAGGCCTGAAGGGTGTCAGGATGCGAGCGTCTGGTGGTCGGCTTGTCCCGCTCGGCAGCCGGCCGGGTCAAACCCGAAATGGCTACGAGCTTCCTGTCAATGGTCTCGCGAACCATTACGGGGGTCAAGGGGTGAACGCGCTGTGCACCGATAGGGGCACAGATGGACTCTCTGAGATTCGACAACGGCATCGACTTAGGATAGGCACATGGAACGTCTCATCGCTCACAGGGAAGGATCTTGAGCTTGTTGGGGAGGCTGTTAAAAGTCGACTAGATATAGTTGGCGTTTCTTCAACAAAGCAGAGAGGTTCTAAAACTGTGGACCTTTCGGGTGGGTGGAAGCTCTTCCTGTCAGGAGTCGCACCCTCAATGTCTGCTCGGGCGGGAGTGGGGATACTCACAAGTCCCAGGTTGACAGACAGAGTATTGGAGTGGATACCATTAGGAGGGAGAGTTGCGATCTTAAAGCTCAAGCTTGAAAGATCAACTCTGGCATTGGTGCAGGTGTATGCACCGAACCTTCTGTCAGAGTACGCAGCTTTCTTAGATGAAGTTGATGTTGCCCTTGAAAAGGTTGCAGATATGGATTCTTTTGTCCTGATGGGTGACTTCAATGCTCATGTGGGTGTAGATGTTATGACATGGGGGAGTGTGATTGGGAGGAACGGTGATCCTGATCAAAACGCGAACGGAGAGAGGTTGTTGGATTTTTGTTGTGAAAATGGCTTATCCATCATGAACACCATCTTTCCACACAAAGACATTCACAAATACACGTGGTACCGTCAGAGTCTTCAGCAGAAGTCGCTGATCGATTTCTTTGTGGTACCATCGTGTCTGAAGAGAATGGTTTGTGATGTTCGCGTATTGAGAGGGGCCGAACTGTCAACTGATCATCACTTAGTGCTGTGCAAATTGTATCTTACCGAGAGAGTGCCTCCCCTACCAAAGCGTAAACCAAGGATGGTTACACGCATACGATGGGAGAGGTTACAGGACGATGAGATACGGGAGACATTTGCGCGGCAAATATCTGAGAGGTTTGAACGAATTCCAACTGTTCCATCAAATGTAGAGGAAGAATGGCAACTGTTTTCAACAGCGGTTATTGCCTCTGCGGGAGATGTTTGTGGAGTGAAGCGGCTTGGTGTGGCGGCTGGTGGTGAGAAAAGAACTGCTTGGTTTAAAACGCCCGGAGTTCAAGAAGCCATCAGAGAGAAGAAGAGAGCCTTTAAGGTGTGGATTCACTTGGGGAACTCCGATTCTCGAAATCGGTACACTGAGGCGCGAAGAACTTGCAAATTAGCTGTGAAAACAGCGAAAGAACAGTCTTGGAAGGAGTTTGGCGAGAAATTGGAACGTGACCACAGATCTGCAAATAAGATGTTCTGGCAGACCGTCCGCCGACTCAGAGGAAAAAAGTTGAATATCGTTGAAGGAGTCAAATCCAAAGACGGTAGACTTCTTTCCAATGAGGAGGACATCTTACGCAGATGGAGCGAGCACTTTTCAGAATTGCTCAATCCCGAACAGGGCACCGAAGATGACAGACCTATGGTCGAGAGTTGGGCGGAAAGTAGTCCTACGGTAGAGGAAGTAACTTTGGCGATCAAAGCGCTAAAAGTTGGCAAATCTGCTGGTGTGGACGAAATTCGGCCAGAAATGCTCAAGGCTTTAGGTAAAGAGGGAGTGCAATGGCTCTCGCGTGTCATTAAAGTGGCCTGGGAATGCGGTGAAACACCTGCTGATTGGCAAATGGGGGTGATAGTTCCTCTTTTTAAAAAAGGGGACAAAAGAGATTGCGCCAACTACAGGGGTATATCTCTTTTAAGTCTCCCTGGAAAAGTCTTCGCTAAGGTGCTAGAAAAGCGTTCCAGAGCTGTGGTTGAGGACAGTTTGGGGGATGAGCAGTGCGGTTTTCGTCCCGGTAGAAGCACAACCGACCAGTTGTTCACTCTCAGAATGGTTCTTGAGAAAGCCTGGGAATATGCCAAACCTGTCTACACTTGTTTTGTGGATTTGGAAAAAGCATATGATAGGGTTCCTCGAGGCAAACTCTGGAGTGTTCTGCAGGAGTATGGGATTGATGGTTCCCTGTTAAGGGCGATTCAGTCTTTATATACAAACTGTAAAAGCTGTGTTCGGATAAACGGTATTAAATCAATACCTTTCACTGTGGGCGTTGGACTCCGCCAGGGGTGCGTTTTGTCACCTCTCCTCTTCATTGTATATATGGATTGGATGTTGCAGCGCAGCCGTGGCGGAGAATGTTTCAAAGTGGGAGACCTAAGGATTAGTCATCTGCTCTTTGCGGATGATTTGGTCATCCTTGGGTCCTCTCAAACCGAACTTCAGCGCGCACTCGAAAGGTTTGTAGCCGTTTGTGATGATGCTGGAATGAAGATCAACGTGAACAAATCGGAAGTAATGGTCGTTTCCAAAAAACCCATTCAGTGCACTCTACATGTTAGTGGAGTCCCACTGAAGCAGGTGGAGAAGTTTAAGTACCTCGGGGTTTTATTCACGAGTGATGGGAGGAGCAATGCCGAGTTATCCTGTAGAATTGGTCAGGCTGGATCAATTTTGAGAGAGCTTGGCCAATCTGTTATAAGGAAGGCCGAACTTAGTATTCAAGCTAAGCTATCGGTTTTTAACTTGGTGTATGTTCCAACTCTCACCTATGGTCATGAAATTTGGGTAGTGACCGAAAGAATAAGATCGCGGATACAAGCTGCCGAAATGAGGTTCCTTCGCGGTGTTGTTGGAATAACTCGTAGGGATCGAGTGCGCAACACCAGAGTACGCGAGGCGCTCAACGTTGAGCAGCTACTTCTCCGAACGGAACGATCTATGCTTCGATGGTTTGGTCACGTAGTGCGTATGTCCCCAGACCGGCTTCCAAGACGCGCCATGGTTGCCGTACCATCAGGTAGACGACTTCGCGGAAGGCCCAGAAATAGATGGTTGGATCAAGTCCGACATCTCTCTTGGAGCCGCTTAGGGATTCTCCCTGATGAATTGGAGTCAATGGCGGAGGATCGAGAAGGATGGAGAGTCCACCTGAGCATCCTACCCCCGCGACCCTCATGAAGGATTAGCGGGCCATTGAAAATGAATGAATGAATGAAAAAATGTAAGCAATTTCATTATTTATTAGTTATTTTTAAGAAATGTATTAAATTATTGAAATTTAGCTAACATTGCAATATAGGGAAAATCATAGGACACAGAAACAATTTGCTCTACTAATAAACTTTATGGCAAAACATCCCGACCTAGCCAGAGGATGGGTAGAAACAGACAACAGGGGTGAAAACGTAGACAAGTTGTGGGAAGATTTAGCATCAGATTTGAACGCACTAGGGCTGCCGAGAAGAGACTCTACTGGTTGGAAGAAAGTAAGCAATTGACTTCGAACCTTACTTGATATACAGTGGCGTATCAATTTTCTTATAGGTATGGTCGGATTACAAAGTTTTTATCAAAAAGAAGTTAACACAAAATAAAAAGGAAATTAACGCAGCAGGAGGTGGAGAAAGCAATCCCTTATATCTCACTCTGGAAACTGTTGTTAGATTAACAGGGATGCAAAAACAGTCAATGGAATTGAAAATGCACAATCATTTATGGTATCTAAAAGAAAAAAATATTCCGCGACGCTTGAAACATTCGCAACCGTTGATCGAAACCAACCAGAAGAAGAAACATATACAAGTCATTCTTCGACTAAAAGATCTTTTGCCGAAACCATCGGAATTGAATTAGTGCCAATGGAAAATCAGAGATCTCCAAGTATGCAAGAAAAAAGACGCAGAGAGAGTATCCAAATGGATAGTAGCGAATCATCTCCTACAACAAATGCAGCAACGGCACCCAATGAAACTCCTCTTAACCCTTTGCATGCAAGTCAGGTGAGAAAATATCTTCGCGAGAAAATGCCAAACGAGTACTTCATCAAAAACACAAAACTTGGTAGAAATGCAAATGCAGATGAACAAGCAGTTTCATGATGAGAAGATGAATAAACTCGAGGGACTCATTGCTGTAAAAAAAAGATGTAGCTGCTGCTTTGAAAAGAAATTATCGTGCATCTGAAAAACTTTATGATATCCAAAAAATCAAGATTGATCTTTTGAAAAAATACTTCGAAGAAGAAACAGCCGATCATTCAAAGAAAGAGGCTCATCGAAAAATTATGTAGGAGCTTGTTTTGAGGAAAAATGAAATTTAACACAATATGTTCTTGTTGGAAGAACAAAGATCGCAGCAAATCTTCGGAGTCTCGTAAGCTTTTACCGACATATGTACGTACTTACATATGTGTTTTTACTTTGAATAAGTGTTTTTAGTTTTCTTTACTTGAAACGTACTAATTTGAATGTTCCTTCTTTTGTTTAATACTTTTGTACCTTTATGTTAAAAATTACAAACTATGAATTTTTTTGAATTAAATTTTATTTAGTTTTAATCAGGATATTTTTTTTCGAAAACTATCCCTTAGCTGATTTTTTATTTCAACAGATTGGCTTAACCTTTCACCAGCTGGGATTTCAACCGAATCCTCGGGGTCATTCTCACTTTCGTGTTCATTGGGAGGGGTGAAACCTTCACTCTCGGGAACTTTAAAGTGTATGTAAATGTTGTGTAACGCACATCAAACATTTACGATTTGGGAAGCCTTTCTGGGATTATAATGCAGTGTTCTGTTTTGCAAAAGAAATCGGAATCGGTTTTTTAAGACACCAATTATTCTCTCTCCAATATTTCTGCATTTTATGAGCTTCTTGTTATACCGCCTTTCAGCACCCTCGGGGACCATATTTCTGTACGGCGTCATAAGAAAAGGTTCCAATCCGTAACCAGAATCCCCTAACAACCACGAATTTCTTATTCCGTTGCGGTATTCTCTTTCCCTGTAAGATTGAACGCTACTTACATTCCAAACAGCAGAAGCCATAATGCGCATTAGGTCGTCAAAAATACAAATATTTGGCGCAATAGCTCTTTAAAGTGTCAGGGGCTAGCTTCTCGCAACCACTCATGTTGTGTGCGTTATATTTTTCACACGAATGGAAGGGACCTATAGTTTAATGCCGAATCCGAACGGCGATTTGAGAAGCTTTTTCGTGACAACAATACTCTCGGATGTTTGTCAGACGCTCGCGAGAGGTGGGACCGTGAAAAAACCTTTTGGTATTTTCTGGGATTCGAACTTGGAACCTTATGCGTAGTGATCCGACACACTAACCACTTACGCCACGGCGCCTACTTAGGTCGTCGCAAACCTAAAAATAAAAAGGAGGTAAGCGGTTGGTGTATACATTCAGGGTTATTGTGAATAAATTTTCCCACGGAATTTTTCCCCCGAACAAAAATTAGGTATCTTCAAAGAGGAGGAAATAATTCCGCGGAAAAGAAATAGGTATCATGAATGACAATTCAGGGGAAATTTCAACACAATCGCGATATTTCATTTGTTCCCTATGAATTTTTTTTAAGGAAGCTAATAATTGTTCGGGGGAAAAATTCCGAGGGAAAATTTATTCGCGATATCCCTGATTAACTTCAAAGTTTTGATAACTTACAACCATCACGTTAAGACAAAAATATTGCTTACGGCAATAAAACAAATGCTTATCTGTTACAGGTTGCACTATTTTTACATGCGTGCCATCCACGCACACAACGACGCCTAGAAAACCGGTTCTGTCAAAAAAAAACCCTCTTGGTCCTCTGGAAGCCTTCTTCGGACTTTTCAATTTTAATCCACTTAGAACATAAATGCTTTCAGCGAGGTTGACAAACTCCTGCCAAATTTTGCTGAATGTTGATCTTCACTTAGCTACGTGGAAGTCATTTCCAACATTCCAAAATATAACGCACACAACATGAGTGGTTGCGAGAAGCTAGGCCATTAATATTACATAATTATAATGATTAATAAATAAAGAAAGAAAGAGAAAAAAAGAATAGCAGTGAAATGACAGAATAAAGTTAGCAAAAGAAAGGAGAGATATTAGAAGTGAATGAAAATATTTATTACTATTTACATTTTTAATCCTGATATGTGTAATATCTTAAGAGTGCAGTCTTAAAGTTTTTGACGTTGGATACATTTTTAATATGTGTCGGCAAGGTGTTCCATAATCGGATAACATGGATGAAAAATAGTCGCGAAGAATTTTGAAATTTTAAGTGATGTGTGAAAGTTGTAATGGAGCGCCAAAATTCAAGCTTGGATTAAAGGTATACCGGTGATTGGATTGTGTTCTATAGTTTTGTGCATAAATAAGCAATTTCTAATATTCATATGCTGCTGTATTGTACAGCCTAGAAAATCATTCGAATGCGTAGACATTCGATGATACCTACGTAGCTGGTGAACATACATACCTGACAGCATCATTGAAAGCTACTTGCTGCTTATGAAAGGAAAGCGAATCAAGGCTGCTATAAACCGCTTCAGCATAATGGGAGAAATGGGAACATTTTTACCGACCCCATACACTTTTATTTCATTGGTAAGGTCTGTTCTAGAGCATGCTGATGACAACTGGAACCCTGTCTATGAAGTTCATTCTGTTTGTCTTGAAAGTGTCTAGAAGCACTTTACTAAATACGTTTTTAGTAAAATGCGCTGAGACTATACGTCATAGTGGCCAGTGACCACAAGACATAGCCTAAGTCAAATCGTTTCAACAAAATTGAGTTAAGGGTACCAGAAGAGGCTCCGCTATTCTAAGTTAATGCTTTCAATTTTTTACTTTATTATCTGTTGTCGTTACCGAGTTATAGGCGGAGAAACAGAAAAGACTGAAATTCCAAAATCTAAATGAACTTGTTTCTGATGATCTGTGAAAATCGACTTAGGTGGCTATTCTTTGTGGCCACAGAATAATACTAGATGCAAGTTATTAGGTACTTGGACACTCAAAGCAAGGATATTACTTATGACGTTATGTTTGTTGGCGATTTTTTAAGTTATCGCATTAATAGTCCTGCACTTTTATATCAATATGTGTCAATATATGATGCTAAAGGACAATTTTCGACCCGCACATAGAACCAACTATGAATTCAATGAACCAATGCAGAGATACAGGCTTGTACCTTTCAACCGATTATTTCAAAAATTAAAAAAAAAACATTTTACATAATTTAATTTCATAAATATATTGTAGCATAGACGCACACATGCATGGTTTGTGTACCAAACTAAAAACACTGTGTTCCAAACTGTAACCTGCTAGCAGCAAATATTCCCACCTAACCGGATGTTCCACAATTGTTTCACACAATATCCCAATTATTCCAGGATCATCAATTCATCCCGAGCGACATCTAGCATATTCTAGAAGGTCTTATATTTTGTATAAATACACATACCACAACCACCGTCGGTACAGTTGTTTATAAGTGAATACAGCGATTACAAGAGAGACTCGACCAAGTGGTGAAAATAATCGATATTGTGATTGTGAATCTGTAGCGACAATTTATTTTGAAATAAATAAAGAGTAAAGTGATTTGAATATTGTGTTAAATTAAATAAACAGTTGAAATACACAAAAGACAGTTTTATTTAAACGAACCCCAGCAAGAATATTACAATATATTGCATTACTTATTAACTACTTATGAAATCTGTTTAATGAACCTTGTAGATGTAAAATAAAATCAAATTTCAGCCCATTTATTGCTAATTCATCGGAAGAAAAAAAGTCAGCGGCGCTTGCTCTACAAATCAAGATAGATAGACCTTTTGCTCGCACTATATAAAACAGTTATGGATTCCTGAATAATAGAGGAAGAGAATGATTGTGATACTCCGAAAGAAAAATATAATCTACCTGAGCCTAAGCATCTAGGCATAAGTCAAGTTGGTCTATTTGATGGATTCATAGTTTATGGAGAGGAACAATATTTAGTAAAAATATTTCTTAATCTTTGATTTCAAAGAAATCTGCCCATAATCACTTTTAATACTACGATACGTCAGTTTTTTTTTTTTTTTTTTTGGGCATGTTTAACTAGAGTATTGATTGTTGGTGTTTTATTATCAATATTGAATGTAGGTGGATTTTGTCTTAATCTACTGCCATGTCTACCTCACTATTAGTCAGAAGCGTAAGAAAATTCTATAAATTAATCTGAAATCTAAAAATAAAATTTGCTTATATCTATCTGATTCTTATATCTTTTGATTTCTAGCAGGGTAAACCGCTAAATGACAAGAAATCATATCGACTCATATCCATACTTCCTACAATCTCAAAAATATTTGGAAGAATCTTGTTAAGAAGACTCCTATTATAGATGAAGGAAATCTGATCCCCCCGCATCAATTTGGATTCAGGTGCAAATACTGAACTATAGAAAAACTACATCGGATAACAAACACGGTAGAAACTGCGTAGCAACAGAAAATATTTCCTCTGCCATATTCCTGGATGTTGCACAGGCTTTGACAAGGTGTGGCTCTAAACTACAAAGTCTCTTACCAATACAATTCTGTGTCATACTAAACTCGTAGGCAATTCCGTATAAAACTCGAGACAATTTAGTATAAAATATGAAAACGAGTATTCTCAATCATTTCATTAACTTTCTCATGAATAAACGTCCCCTGAACAAGGCAGCAATCCCTACCGAAACGTTGGGAAAACATAGTAAAATAAATCTGTTTCATTAAATAACTTATGTGACCAAAGAAGCCGAAAAAAGGAATCTACCTCTTGTACATTTTCATAATACTCTCAATTACGTAAAATAAAAGCAGGGGTTCCCCAAGGCAGTATTTGGGCCTGATATTATGCTTGCTGTATATGATCGATCTACCAACACCTCCCGGAGCAAGTACTCGTATAGCTACTTTTGCGGACGATACGGCAATCATATCGATTGGTAGAAGCTCCATAGAAATAGCTATGGAATAGCTGAAAAACTCAAAGAAACTACAAACAAATAGTGGAGTGGAAAAAAAAATAGAGGATCAAATTCAATGAATCTAAATCGAGTCATATAGACTTCTCAAACTTAAGAATAAATGATAATGCCATATTTATTAACTCAAATAGATTTCCGTATGCTAACACCGCCAAGTACATTGGTATGACTCTAGATGCGAAACTGAAAACGTTCTTCAAGTGCCTAGAGTATGGTCATCTAGCCACACAATGCAGAAGCGAAGAAGATCGCTCGAAGCTATGTAGGAGATGTGGTGAAGGGGGCCACATAGCGAAAAATTGCGATAAGCAATCGTCCTGCATGTTCTGCAAGAAAACCCACCCAGACGACGCGCATCATATAGCTGGTAGCAGCAGATGCCCGGTCTTCAGGAGAGCTACCATATTACAAGCAAAATACCATGAAGATACTACAGATAAATCTTAATCACTGTAGAATAGCCCAGGACATCCTGGCACAAATGGCCAAGGACGAAAGAGCCGACGTAGTTATGTTTAGCGAGCCCTATAAATTTCCCGAACAGAACAATAACTGGATCTGTGATAAAGCAAAACAGGTGGCAATATGGATATGTGGACCCCATGCCTTCCAAGAAACAAACGACCAAACAGAAGGCTTCGTGCGTACGAAAATAAATGGAATGCAAGACCCAGCTTGACGACCAGCGAATTTCAACTAATGCTGGACCATCTAACCGCGGATGCGCTCCAGAGAGCCCCAGTGGTTATAGGAGGAGACTTCAACGTGTGGGCCACAGAATGGGGCAGCAGGCTCACCAACACCAGAGGACAGGCCTTATTGGAAACATCTGCTTCCCTAGCGATAGGTATTGCTAATAAGGGCCAGGCAAATAATTACCGGAAGGCTGGAGTAGGCTCCATTGTCGACATCACCTTTGCGAGCAATTCCATCCTGAAAAACATAAAGTGGAAGGTCAGTGAGGAATATTCACACAGCGACTATCAGGTGATAATACTGGAAATAAAAGGGAAAAAACCAGTCCAGCTCCCAAAACTTACTGGCCCAAAATGGAACGACAGATCTTTCGATAAGGATGCATTCGAAGAGATGTTGAACGGTTATCAAGCTCCAAGCGGAACAGCGGAGACCCTCGCGCACGCCCTCACAGGCACCATCACCACAGCGTGCGACGCATCAATGTCTAGGAGAACAAACACCAGGAAGGCATCACCGTGTTACTGGTGGAACGAGGAAATAGGCAAAATGTCTACAAGCCCGGCGCAAAGTCCAACGATCAAGAAGGCGGGCGGATTTCCAACAATTCCTAGATACCCTTAGACTGGCGAGACGTAACTTAAATAGAGCCATCAAGGCAAGCAAAACTGCCTGTTTTAAACGTCTCTGTCAAGAAGCCGACATTAACCCATGGGGCTCGGCATACAGAATGGTGATGACGAAATTGAAGGGCTATAGGACTCCTCAAATAACATGTCCGATAATGCTGAGATCCAAAGTAGAGCACCTCTTCCCTCAAAGGCCTGCTACTATGTGCAATATTATACGAGAAGTCAATCCAGAGGATATTCCTTTAGTTACTCACGAGGAGCTGCAAAGGGCATGCAGCAAGATAGGTGACAACAAGGCGCCGGGACCCGACGGCATGCCGAATAAGGCAGTAAAGGCAGCTGTTAAAAAAATACCAGACCTCTTCATATCAACAATGCAGAAGTGCCTTGAAGAAGGAACCTTTCCCGAAAAATGGAAGACGCAGCATTTGGTCCTACTGCCAAAAGGAAAGAAGCCTCGAGAAGAACCATCATCCTATCGTCCAATATGCCTATTGGACACCATGGGAAAGATCCTCGAGAAGATAATCTATAATAGATTACTCGCAGTAGCAGAAGAGAAAGGAGCCCTTTCAGATCACCAATTTGGCTTCAGAAGAGCACGATCTACTGTTGATGCCATAAGAGCGGTAGTTGATATCGCCAAAGGTGCCATCGAAGGCGAAAGATGGCTCTATGGCACAAAGGAGTATTGTGCAGTAGTAACGCTGGACGTTAAAAACGCATTAACCTCTGCGGACTGGTCGTTTATCAGAAGGCCACTTGCCAGGATGGATAGGCCATATTACCTGCTACGGATAGTGACGAACTACTTCAACAACATATATATACTATATATACTACAATGTAACTGCGGGAGTTCCACAGGGATCGGTTTTAGGGCCACTATTGTGGAACATCATGTACGACGGAGTCCTACGATTAACGCTACCTGGGGGAGTAACGATAATTGGATTCGCCGACGACATTGCAGTCGTGACAGTAGCTAAACGGATCCATGCAGTAGAATCAGCTACAAATGAAGCAATTGCCCGGATAAAAGATTGGCTAATATCCGCCGGACTAGAACTAGCTGACCATAAAACAGAAGCTGTTCTTATAACCAGCCGGAAAACCGTCGAATTTGCCAACTTTCAGGTTGGTAACCAAACCATCAGGTCGAAAGAGGCGGTTAAATACCTTGGAGTAATGCTGGACAATAAGCTACGGATTAAAACGCATGTTGATTTTGTTACCAAAAAAGCATCGCAAATGCAGGGAGCTCTCTCGCGTATCATGCCTAACATCGGTGGACCTGGATACGCTAGAATGATTCTACCACAGATAATATAGTTACATAGATGTCGCATCCAGTACAAAAAAAAATGGCCAATTTTCAATCGACTGGGATTTACTCGTGGGTCCCAGTTCGATCGATCTTGTATGTATACCATGCTCAAACGGTTGTGAGTTAAGTTGCACGTTTTGTCAGATGTATGAAAGAATGATTCTATTTGCGAGGAATTTTCATCAAATAAAAAATAAATATCTACGTACATAGGTACATAGGTGACACAGTCACATAAATTTTTCAATGAATTTTTATTTTTCAAAAAAAGGTTTTCGATTTTTAAATTATTTATGTTTGCTTTATAAATAATTACGAATATGATAAGGTAGGAACTTGGTACAATTTTGAAATTATGTTGTCTCATTATTGGATTTATTTCTGAATAAATTTTATTATTATTAAAAGCATTGTTTTTCTCATCAAACCAGCTGCTGTCACGGACATTTGTTATTTCTATGGATTTGGAGGCCATTGTTTCTCTTATTTTTCTTATATGAGGGCGATCCCGAAGCATTCCATAGAAAACCATAAAAGCTTACAAGCGTCAAACAATTCATCTGATGGTGCAAAAAGACTGCCAAAAACACTATTTTGAGAAAAAAATTTGACAAATATAAAAAACTCAGAAGGGCATGTTATTTGTTCATCTTTTCTCAAACGAATTTCTGAACTATTTGAACAGTGGCTCTTTGAAAGTATTTTGTAAGCAATATATCCCGCAAAGTATCGCATTGCAACAGTCTCAAGTGTAAAATCAGTTTCTGTTTCTAGTTTGTTTATGATTTCTGTGTACAAAAACTCATCACAGTCTTCTTCTTCTTGTTCCTCATTCAGCAAAACAACATGAGTGCCCTTTATTTGGACCATATCTAAGCTCAAAAACTGAACATCGTCGTCCTTACAATTACTGTAAGGTGAGAAGGAAATAAGGTTTGACGAAAGAATTTTTGACATTAGTACATTGAATTCATAAACAGATGGATTCTTATTATTATCACCTTTTATTCTGACAATTGAGAACAGGTTCTCTAAGATGTCTTGATGTACCCTCTTTGTCAGCAAGTAATCAGCATCAGCAAATGTACCGTTGTTAATGTCCTCGCTTAGTAATAAAACTGTTTGAAGTGTCTGTTCCATTCCTTTCAAACAAACATTTTTGGGTACATTTGAAAAATTTTGCATCGCTTGCAAATATATTACAAAATACTTTATCTGTTGGTATGCAGCATTTCCAACAGTAACTCCACGTTGAAGCGCATTTTTGTCGTATTGTCAGCCACTGTTCATGCAGTCAAAGGCATTGTTTAATACCAGCGTAAAAGCTTGCGTTGCTTGAGTGTGGTGCGAAGTAAATTTTAAACAATTCAGGTGTTGAGCTGTTTGTACGGACGCAACAGACGTCTTGGTAAATATTTGAATCGCTAGGCGTACGCTCATTTTTTCAAAAGCATTAGGAGCTATATGTGAGTTAGTAAATTTTAAACAAGTTTTGGCAACGTTGTCGGTCTCTAAATTATATATTTCTCTGAAGACATCGAAAGAAACTAAACCATCGGGGGTGTTCAGATCCGATTTGAGTAACAGATTGCGCACTGATTTAAGTAAATGAGGAAAATCGTAGACAGTATATTTTTTGGTTTTCAAATGTCGTAAATGGGTTTTTTTTCAGTCCAATTAAAAAGTTGATACGGTCTCCTGTTGTTTGGACCCTGGTCACAAACAACAGCGCATACTTGAAGACCAAGTTCCTTGCATATTTCAAAATTCTTTTTAATCAGCTGTTTTAAGTCATCCCCTTTTATTCCATTTTCTGAAACAAAATAGTTATCGCTTTTTCATGAATCAAAAAGGCCATTAACCATAAATACACAAAATTCATTAGCATTTGATTTTTTTCTTGCTGAACCTAAATCTTTGAATCCATCAATTAAGTCGTTGGTAGCGTTGTAGGTCAGATTTCGGCGGATTCGAATCTCATCAAAAACCAACACCACATACTTTTGACGATGACTCATTGATGCAATTTTAGATTCCAATATATTTTGAGCCATGTTTTGGTACCCAGGCTGTAGACCTTTCACAGGAGCCCAACGATATAATGAAGCTATATGAGGAAGTCGAAAGCCCAACCCATCGCCTAGAAATGTATTGTATATGTATTTTGTGAGTGATGAAAAGCATTTTGTGCAAGTTCTTTTTCTTCTGGGATATACAAGTTTGATTTAGAAAGCCCCATACAACAAAATAATTTAGACTGCTCTGACATACCCATGCTCTTAATTTGGGATACCAAACCTGAAAAGCCTATTTTGTTTCTTTATTTTTAATATAGAATGAGCTCTGTTTTTTAATCTAAGTTTTTGCTTTAAAGTTTTAATTTTCAAACTGAAATGTTTTTTTCCCGCTTCTCGATTGATTGCATCAATTTAATGCATTTCAAGCAGCCTAGATCTGAACTTTAACTTCTTCTTCTCTTACTATTCGACGAAGAAAGATTTTCTAATTCTTCAAATTGATCAATATCATTTTGTAAATTGATTTGGGAACTGCATCTCTTTTTAGCATTTTCCTGCCCACAAACTCACTACAAAAATGATTTTGGCAAACAAAAAAATCTTATCGCCATTAAAACTACATGCTTTTTTCCATAAATTATTTAAAATTTCATTTTTTTCTTTTGAGGGGCATGCAAACATTTTTAAATTAGGAAAACCCCTTGTCGATTTCTTGCATATCGTGCTGATCTCCTTTTATTATTCATTTGCTATTTTTATTTAAAACCAAGCTCTGTCGCAATTCGCTCTCAAGTGAATGGTACATACAATTTTTAACCTGCGATGACAGAAATTTCAAACTCATATATTTACCAAAAGAAACAAGAAATACGCATCTAGACAAGTACATAAATGCCACGCAACCCTTCTAAGACAACACAACGCGACGTAAGATACACACAAGCCATGAAAATGAAACGATCGCTATTGAATCATACCATACCATCAGTTTGTTGTATGTACATAGATATTGTTCTTTAACAGAAAATGGTTTTGGTATGACAGAAGTTTGCTTTGGTGTTTCTACGACACACTGAAGAGCAAGATTATTGCATGGTCTTGCAACAAAATTTTATTTCGTTTTGTCTGAGAGAGTTCGATTAATCTCCTTTACTAGGGTGGCAACCAAGATCGATCGAACTCACGAGTAAATCCCAGTCGATTGAAAACTGGCCATTTTTTTTTGTACTGGATGCGATATCTATGTAACTATATTATCTGTGATTCTACTCTCTAGAGTTATCACCTCAGTTCTGTTATATGCCGCCCCAGTCTGGGCGGAGGCACTGATGACGAAGGAGACCAAAAGGAGATTATCGTCATCATACAGACTCTGTGCCCTACGGACAATCAGCGGCTTTCGAACCATCTCTGACGAAGCTGCATATGTCATAGCTGGAATGGTCCCCATCGATATTCTTGCAGATGAAATGCTGAGGATATACCATATAACAAAAGAGCTTTGAGTCATCACGACGCCACTGGTATGAAGGTGATAAAAACTGAAGAAAGGGCAGCGTCAGCAGCTATGTGGCAAGCTCGTTGGGCTAATACAACAAAAGGCAGATGGACATATAAACTTATACCGACAATCTAAGACTGGATAAGTCGAAAGCATGGAGACTGCAACTACCATCTAACGCAGTTCCTGTCTGGCCACGGTGGCTACCGCAAATATCTACACCGATTTGGACACGACAACTCACCATCCTGCCCGGAATGTCCAGGTGAAGATAAAGATACGGAGCACGCAGTGTTTTACTGCACACGTTTCACGGCATGGAGAATTACTCTGCCAAGTCCGTCATTACTCCTCGACCATATGTTACGGTCGAAAGAGAATTGGATGGCAATATGTTCCTTCGTAACAACTCTACAAAAAGAGCTGCGGAGAATAGAAAAGCTAAGAAGAGCAGCTGAGCAGCGGAAGAAGCTGACACAAGACGCGGGTAGAGTGGTTCAAGTGTGTAGGGTGTGTGTTTAGTACAGAGGCGTAGTCCTGGAATCGATTACTCAGGTTTGCGAATCGTGCATGCTAGTAGCATTCGGGCTATTAGTATCTATGAAGATTACACATCCCTGGCGCAACCTAAAAAAAAAAAAAGATGCGAAACTCAAATGGAAAGAATAAGTAAAGAAAAAAAGAGATGAGCTGAATCTAAAATTGTGAACAGGTTAGAGTTATCAGTTCACAATAAACTAGTGCAATACCTTCAAATTCTCAAACCAATCTGGACGAACGGCATTCAACTTTGGGGCTGTACAAAGAAAAGTAACATTTTTCCTATACAAAGATTCCAAAAACAAAAGCACTACGTTGCATACAGTATGCATACTAAATGCCCTGTGGTACATACGAAACGTAAACATTCACAAAGACCTGAATTTAAAAACAGTACAACAAGAGATAGTAGAAATTGAGAAATCCAAGAAATGTTTAAATACACCCGCTGTTAGAAATGTTATCTAAATTAAACAATATTTTATATATTAAAACAACATAGAATTGTACAATAAATGATTTGGCTAAGGGCTTAATTTCTACTCATACATATAACTTGACAAATTATGAAATATAAATTACTAATTCTGATATGTATCTCAGTCGCAACATAATAAAAAAAACAGACATCTATCTCCAGTCACTCGCACTTTTTTCTACTTGCAATAGAATAAATAAATTTATTTTGATATGTACATTCACATATAATAAACATACATATGTGTATAATGTAGTTCAAAGACAAGAAGCGTTAAAAGTAAGTGTACAGAACCATTTATACATATACCTATCTCATCATCATTGAAACCTGTACCAACTCCCGCTTTCTATTGATTTCCCTACAATCCGCCCGAAACAAATCTACTTTCTAAGAAAATTACTTTCTGAATGTTTCTTAAAAATCAAATTAATAATTTATCTGTGGGACATATTAGGTTTTCGGTTTTTCTATATAAAATTCTTTACCAATACGGTTATCCTGGAATTTCATCCATGACTTGTAGATAATTTGCATATTTAAAATATGTTTGTAGTAGAGCAATTAATTATTTCAATGCTCCGAAAATCAGTACCTTTACCGCATTCTTAATCCTCTCGGTCACTAAAAATAGCTCCTCTTTATAAATGAACAATTTCAGAGAGTAATTCAATATCTCCCCTTTATTTGGCTTTGCTTAGTTGCCCGTAAAATGACAATTTTTTGTACCACACACATATGTATGTA
Organism: Brachypalpus laphriformis; assembly: GCA_945910035.1. Lineage (NCBI taxonomy): Eukaryota > Metazoa > Arthropoda > Insecta > Diptera > Syrphidae > Brachypalpus > Brachypalpus laphriformis. Next base: position 351,126,669 of record OX246753.1, read on the forward strand.
CATACTTCCCAAAGAACAAGGGTTTTGCTAACTATGGCCTCGAATAGTCCTCCTCCTCCAGCTACAGTCATCTTTCCACTCCCTGCACGACACTCTTACTCACTATTCCTTATATCTAAATTACTCGAACGTGACAAAGCCCGAATATTTCAGATTAGCCTCGACACTAAATAATACCATTTTCGACTTTAATCATCCCGCTAAAGTGAACTTAACAGGGTGAGTGACCGAAACCGAACTTCATTCGATTCCGTACAGAGAATACACAAGAAGCAATTAATTGCCCCCTTCCGAATAGTTTTAATAAAAAAATTCATTAACTTCAAAGTGGTTTGCGATTACGCAAATCAATATTCAAATCAGTCAAGCGGTTGAAATCCTTTTTTCTCACAAGAATTTGTCCCTCTTGAAGTGAAATGGAAACGCTAAAAGATTTAAAGGTCTCGCCTAAACTATTCAATCCACTTGACATTGTAGAAGAAATTCGAACTCACCCTATAGCCACTAAACACTCCATCGAAATGCATAGTAGATGCTGATGGAGGTAGAGAACGATAGCGGAATTCAAACACCAGATGGACGCCATTAACACACTTAGGATACATTATTCCAACCCCGTATCACTTCGACAGCACTTATCAAAATATTCCCTGCAGCGGGTTAGATGCAATGATTCAAAGAAAGCAAAAAAAAAAAAAATACTCTAAAACAATCCTTGCACACACCCTCAATTCCAGAGTGAATATAACAGTCAAGCGTTAATCCTGAAATCTGAAACATTTTCCCTTTTTGGTTCCTCGGGCTGTTCGCCGCCATTAAAGCGTCATCATGATCTTTGTGTGTCCTCATCACCACCGTCTCGGGAAAGAAATTAAATGCAAAAGAAAATGTTTTCTAAGTGGACGACGACGAGGACGAGGGTGACGCCCAAACTGATTATAACTCGAGGCGAGCACCGTTTGATCTTGTAGGTTCCTATTTTATTTTCTTCTAGTTTTGTTGTGTTTGTGGATAAGGATGTTGTGAATTCTAATCTAGTAAATGCAAGCAGATGTTTTTCAAATTTCATTTGAGCTGATTTTAATGTACTGCTGGTGGTCCAAGATGAGGTGTGGTGAAGAGAGTGATGGTTTCTTGATTTTATTCTTCGGTGTGGTAGGACATACGAGTAGAAGTTGCGTTCCGAGATAATTGACGGGTTTCAAAGAATTTCCTGATATTTAATTGACTTGTTTTCAAATCTTCAGCAATTAAGTATTCGCAAACCGACGCTCGATAGGTTATTACAGGTTGAGATTGATGGGTTTATTAGTTTGAAATTTCGAAAAAAAATTTTCAACAACAGATGGTGGCGTTGATACTACCGCTTCTACCGAATATCTTTTGAAAGTTTAATGTACCCTATACCCTGATTTGTAACCAGAAAGGTTTCTGTAATAAGTATTATAGAAGTTCTTAATTTGATATTCCGAACTGTCAAACTTCGTCGATCCATCTGAGTTGTGAGTATTAGTAAACAATACTCAGTTATTTTCTTGGGTATTTCTAAGATGTTCGCGCCACGAGACAACAATAAAATTAGTATATCTACAATTAAAGTAAATACTAATCGGAATAACTATGTATGTTGAAATTATCGATAAAGGAGCGCTACGCATCTAACAACCATATACTCTACTTACTTACGTTCGATGGTACTATATTCTTAGCCCCAGGACTACTTCTTTTTCAACAACAACAATTTCTAACATAACTTGACTGAGAGTGTGTGTGGGTTTCTAGTGCCTATGATATTTTTCGAATTTATAAGATTAAATTTCGAAATAAGGACAGAGGCAGAGTTTCGCTGTGACATGAGCTTCTTCTTCTTCTTCCTTTATCGGCAAGGTTATGGCCTGAACTCAAGGGATCAAAACCCTTTCACTTCACTGGATTTCTACTGATCCATCTGTGGGGTTCTCCTGTTTGACCTCAGAAAATATTCGCAGGCCCCCTATTTTGAATCACTTCGTTACTTCGTTGAGCCGAACCAAATGTTGGTGTTAAAGTATTTGTGTGACCAAGGAGGACCTGAGTGTGTTGTAAAGGATTTCTACCTCCACCAACCCACTTACCTAACCTTACCTATGTGGTGATTGATGTGGTACTACAGTTTGGGGTGAACCTGGGCCTAAACCAGCAAACCTCTCCATTTAGCTCGGTCTTTAGCTAATTGCCTCCAGTTGCGCACTCCAAGTAAGTCGAGGTCCCCTTGAACTTGTGCGCACCACCTACGGCGAGGATTTCCTCTACTGCGTCGTCCCTCCGGATTGGATTCGAAGATGGCATGTAACTACGGTCATCACAAAAATGCAGAACCTTTAATTTTATTTCTTAAGGGCTCTATATACCATATAAATAGGAGCAAAGGTGATGAGTGTGGTGAACTAACCTTCATTGGGGGGCAAGGTTCGTCCACAATCGATTACTGTTTCTCATCAAATTCTCTTCTATCACAAATCTCCAGCTTCAACGTTGCAGCTATATCTTTTTCTGACCATCTTCCCCTTGAATTGTCTATGATTTTAAGCACTTCACAATCTTCAAGAACTCGTGAGATGCAATTAATTCCGAAAATTATAGTCAAAGAAAATCAAATCAATGCTTTCCAACAAAGGCTTTTACACGCTCTTTCCCAGTTGGATACCAGTTCCGTAACGGATGTTGATCAACTTGATGCTTTAATTTTAAATGCTGCCCCAAACCAATACCCCTCCAGAAGGAAATTTACATCCAAAAATAAATGGTTCGACAGTGAATGTTTTAACATAAGAAAAAAAGTCTTCAAATTTCTGAATCTCTTTAGAAAATCCAATGAATCCCTTTTTAAGGATCGTTACGTAGAATTCAACGTCAAATATAAAATTATCTGCAAGCAAAAGAAACGTGCGTACTATGAGGCTTTAATTAACCAAGTTGGCTCAGCGAGAACATCCTCAGAATTTTGGAGTACGTTAAAAGCAATAAATAACCGCACATTCTCGATTGGAAGTTCAATTTGTACGAAAACCCTTAAAGATTACTTCAACACTCTTCTTAACCCAAGAATGGATAGCCTACTACAATTTCAATTCGCAAGCCCTCTTATTTTAAACGATTTGCTTGACGTCCCGTTCACGGTCAGTGAGGTTGCATCTGTAATTAAGGAAACCAAGAACAACAAAGCACCGGGTCTTAATCGTATTCCCTATGAGCTATATAACTTTGCCCCCACTGAATTTATAACCCATCTTACTGGAGCCTTTAACAAAATATTCCAAAGTGGTGAGGTACCCGAAAGTTTTCGTAAGGGAATAATCTTTCCACTTTATAAAAAAGGCGACCCTAATCAACCCGAAAATTATAGGGGCATTACATTCCTTAACGCTTCGATGAAAATCTTCTCTTTGGTTCTACTGAAGCGGCTGACCTCCTGGGTCGAAGAAAGAAACCTGCTTAGTGAGCTCCAAGCCGGATTTAGAAAAAAGTACTCCACCGTTGACCACATTTTCACGCTTACCAGTATCGCGCAAAGTTATCTTGATCGAGGATTAAAACTCTATGTTCTCTATGTTGACTTCAAGGCCGCATTCGATACCGTAGATAGAAGAGCGCTGTTTTACAAACTGTCTATGCTAGGATTATCATCAAAAATATGCCACGTATTACAACATCTCTACGAAAGTACGGATTCAGCTGTGTGGAACGGTGAATTGCTCTCAGATTGGTTTCCAACAGTCTCAGGTGTAAAACAAGGTTGTACTCTTAGCGCTTTAAAATTCATCCTATTCATCAATGATCTACCGACCTCTATAAAGGGAGGAGTTTCTTGGAACGGTATACAGATAAATACCTTGATGTATGCTGACGATATAGTTTTACTCGCTGATTCTCCTAATCTACTACAGCAAATGATTCATAGGCTTGAAGTATATTGCAGGGCTTGGAATCTCTCGGTGAACCTAAATAAATCAAAGGCCATGGTGTTCAGAAGAGGTTTTGGGCGCTACTCCCGCACTGAAAAATGGACATTTGAAGGTCAGCCCATCGAGATCGTCAAGGAATACAAGTACCTGGGTGTATTAATAAGATCAAACCTGAATATGCAACATCACCTCAACGACAGACTAATTTCTGCGAAAATAGCCCTTAACTCGACATGGAGCTCCTGTATAAACAACAAACTCCTGAATTCCTCCGTAAAATATACATTGTTTACAGCCACAGCAAGTTCGGTTATGTTTTATGCCGCCCAAGTCTGGGGAGTTAAGGAATACGAGATAGTGGAAAAACTGTTAAGATACTATTTGAAAAGAGTATTCAGGCTGCCGTTCAACGCCCCGAACTACATGCTTTATCTGGAATCGGGTTTGTCACCGCTGTTTTTGAAAACACTAAGAATTCATTTCGACTACATCCTTAGGGTCATGGCGTTGCCTGATAATCGAATCCCAAAACAAATTGCTCTTCGAGCAATGGCTTCCAATACACTTTTTTTCGGAGAATGGAACAGAATTGCGCAGAAGTACAATGTGAACCTCGTCCTTCAATCATATAACTCTGGCGAGTGGAAAATCATCCTCTATAATTTCCTACAGGACATTGACTGTAAGATCAGGAACGAGTTTGAAATGCAAGCCAAATCATCAATTCATAGGAGCTACTACAAGCAGCTAGAATATAACCTGTGCGATTCAAACTATTTCAATGACAACCATGAAATAGACTTTATCTCTATTATATTTAAAGCTAGAGGAGAGCTGGTAAAGCTAAACTACTTCCCACACCGACCCGACCTTCCCATCTTATGCTCTCTATGCAACCTACAAGTCAGAGAAGACATCCTTCATTTCATTGCCGTATGTCCTATCCTGAAAGAAACGAGAAAAGCCTTTTTCAACGCAAATGAGTTGCAACCGCACACGCTGATCGACATACTCAATGGGCGCTATGGCTGGAAAAACCTTTTCCTGTACTGCAAGAAAGCAACTGCTTATAGAAGTCAAATTATTGATGAATCCTTCTGATTTGTATCCTTGTTAATCTCTTTTTATTTGAATTTTCTTTAAATAACTCTTTCACTCTACGTAGTCTTCATTTCTCTATATATTATTATTATTTATATAACTTTTTTTTTTTCTTTTTTTTACGATTGAATTGAATAAATTTCTACAATTAAATGAATTATTAAATTTGCCACTCAGGCTAACGGCGCTGCCATGTCCTGAAACAGATTTTATCACCAGCCTTCATAATACTTTTACCTTGTAATCCTTGAATTATGTTTAATAAAATCTAATCTATCATCATCTATCTAAATCGTTTTTTATTGCCAGAGTACTTAAAAAAAAAAGTAGGTGCCGATTACAAACAGTTACTCACTACAACCAACTATTGATGTGTCTCACTTCGCAGAATGCTGTTTTATTTCCTGGATTGCATACAAGTTCATAAGAATATAAATAAATTTGTAATTCTACACAAAACACAACGATACCACATTCACTTAACAATACAAACACAACAGTTCCATGAAATGTTTCATCCTTTGTTATAGAAATAGAAATACAAGAAAAAATCTATCAGGTAGCAAGTGATGTTCTTTCTTAGATATCTTTGATTGAATTCACAATTCAATCTTGGGGTTTTCTACAAATCTGAGGCACAAAGCAGCTAAGCATATACCTTCTCAAGGATTATGATTAAACGAAAGAATATAAACATTTTCCTTTCGAGTTTCTTACCTGTCATGACGTACAGAAAAGATCATGACCATGATGAGGATTGTTGTGATTCAAATCCTATGGTCCTTGCTTCATTTCCATTTCAAGAGCAGTACACACTCCTAAAGATTATCCCTAAAGCCTTTCTATACAAGCAAATGCAGTAGGTTCGCTATGGTTAATCCTACAATTGGGACAATGGTTATGGGATTGAGTAGCAGTTTGGTTATTATTCAAAGGATCTTACGTATGAAATAATAATAATTTCATTTTGCAAGGATTTTTAGATGCCTTCAGGGAATAGCTACATGCATGGAAGTGAAATATCAATTGATTATGACATCAGTAAATTATTATGATGTTAAGATAAGGTGCTGTGCACTGGTGAAGCTTTTGTGAATATGTTCTATATATGGTAAATGGAGTAATTGGCGTGGTGTTTTTTTTTAGAGAAATCTTATGTTCGGATTATATTTTCTTCGCCTTCTGAAAAGGATCGAAATGTTTGAAGAAATACTCGTATAGTGATTTTAAGCCTAGAGGTTGGGATTAGTTAATCGTCCTGGTTGGTTGATGTGGATATTCAATTATCCCAGTTTGCGCTATTGCGACATTTTGATACCCCAAAACGCATGCACTGCACACCTGGTTGTATGGTGGAGTATTCGGTTGAAGAAGATGGATATATTAGAACCAGCCTATGGAGTTTAGGTAAAGAATGAGGGCTAATATATATTTCTCCCAGGTAGTCGAAAAAGAATTTACCTAGGGTACGCTGTCTGGTTCTCGCTAGGGTCGGACATCTGCAAAGAAAGTGAAAGAAATATTCTCTCTCATTAACATCTCTGCAGCTACGGCAGAAGGTATTATACTTGACCGCATGGTCTCCTATCGGCCAATGTCCTATACTGATGGCTACTATTTTCGAAATATCTGGTCTTGATCTGCTAAGTAGCTCTTTTGATTTAGGTTTGTTATAGCTGGGCCATGTCTTCCTTGATAAAACGCAGCTAGAAAGCGATTTCCACCCGTGGTTAGCTAGCTTTAAGAAGTGATTATGAATATTACCCTTGACGACTTCCAGCGGAAAGTTCACTCTTTCTGTCAGAGAGTCGCTAAGGGCTGACTTCTGTCTACCTAGATCGTATACTTGCTCGTTGCCCTCGAAGTTACTGTGTCCAAGGACACAGATAAGGGTGGTTTTTGATTGAGCGCTTAATTTTGTTTAGCTCTTCTTGGCATTGCTCTACCAGTTTTGAAGATGTGATAGCTGAATCCATGGCTTTGATAGCAACTTGGCTTTCAGTGAAGATAGCAAGATTGCGGTTGAGAGTTGGAAGGGCATTTAGTATGCGACAGGCCTCCTGAATCGCGAGGAGCTCCGCTTGAAAGACGTTGGCGAAATTCGGTAAGCGGAAAGACTTCGAGACATTCATCTTGCCAGGCAGTCTATTTTTGATCCGTCCGTGTAGGTGGTTATGTCGAAATCTCTTATCACCTACCGCTTTTATACTCAGCTCTGGTTGAGAAGGTTACTGACAAGAGCTTGCTGAAGTTAGGTTAGGTATGAGGGCTGGTGTTTTGTGGCTGAAGTTTAATCGTCGTGATTACAACTTTTTCCCATTCGCTTTTGCGAAAACTCCCACGTCTTCATAGAGCCCATTGAGTTTGTGGTCCAGTCTTTTGCTCTAGTCGACTTTCTCGAACGCGGGACAAAAATATCCAATCAATAATCTTTCTTTCAAAAAAACTCAATACCTGCTCGCACATCTTTTTTTATATATTCATCATCCAGCGCTCAGTAGAGTATACATTATACAGTAGAGCTGAGCCCAATTTTACTCGTCTCATTAGGAGTTTAGAACCAAATTGCCTTGCGGAGTAAAGTTATTCTTCTTAAAACATCCACGAGCTTGTTATTTTTGGAGTAAGTGTTTACTTCGATGTACATAGGCTAAGTTCTTAACAACTCTAAAGTTACATTGTTTGGTGACAGCATGTACATACATATACTTAGTCCTGTTGTCATTCATTTTAAGAACCACTCGTTTCACTTGTGAATCTATTAAACCTGACAGCGCGCTTGAAGCGTTTGACCGCGTCGATATCATTCTTGTGCCCTATCCTACTCAATATCAGTTCCAGAATAAGTGTCAACGACGTACATGACAGCACATTTTCTTTCTAAAATCCAGGGAAAAGTTCAAAACTTCTTATTGTTTTCAAAACACTCTGTACATCATGTTCTTTCCAATGCTTTGCAACACAGCCGGATCAGTCTACACGGAACATTTAGTCATCGTATCGTCGTGTAGAGCTTAAAGATAACGAATGTTATTACATGCAGCTTTAAAATTTATGAAAATGTGGGTTTCGGCTTGAAATTCTTTTACTTATTACTCGAATTCACGTGTAAGAAAAGCGATTATTTTTTGGTTCCCTAAAGCCCTTGTTCAAAAAACGTTAAGCTGAATTCTTTGCTTATCAGACAATTTTGATCAGCTTTTTTTAAAATCCTAATTGAATGACAGTGCAGTCCAGTGCTCTTGTTTTAAAATACTAGCAGTAAGTAGCTATGTATATGTACGAGTTGAAATTAATGTATATTCATTCGAGGATATAGCCATTGATGCCGCCTCACCTCAGATGGAAAACTTACTTACAGTTGAATTTGGTTCTAGTCTAGGCACACTTCAGACAAGGTACCTGCTCGTACCTCAAGGAAAAACTTAAATTGTTTAAGAATTCTGTAACTTCCCCAAATACAATTTCCGTCGAGCGCTTAAGCCCATTTGCATCTTCCCTAATCATTTCAATTTCGTATTCCTTTAAAAGGATAAAAAAATCGTCACCAATTACCTTGCAATTTCCACATACAAATTTTTGCAATTTACTTCGGCTTCGTCTTTATATCACCAGCCACCACCTACTTAACAAAACAATCACATGAAAGCACACTCTAATGAACCCGAAAGTATTTTCCTTCCAAAAAAAACCATCCCCTGGCATCCCCCGCGTCAGCCAACCATGCCGGGGAGTAATGATAAATCCAGTTACCAGCTACCAACCGGATGATAGCTTAATCTCCGGAAATGTGGAACACGCTAAATCATAGGGAATTAACCTTGTTCGCTGCTGGAGCGGAATTAAAAGTCAAAACTCCCCAACTGGTATAGGAGGGTTGTAGGATTTGATTCAGTGTACGCGTACTCGTACTCGTAAAGACATGGTGTTGGGATGGGGGTTGTTTTTGTTTTATACTTATTTCACTTAGATGATGCAGGTGCTCGTGAAGAAAACAAACGTTCGCAGAAGAGTTGTGTTTTTAGCGACGGAAGGCGCCTAACACAGAGACTAAACCTGGTAAACAATCACAGGATTTAATTAAACCCACAGGACTACCGAGTGAGTGTGTGTGTTCGTGCGTAGCGACATTCACTTCTCCGCCATTAGCACAGACAGAGAGGCATATTCTGCACGAGTGAAGCGGATCGAAATGCTGCTCGGCGTAATGAGGTGTAACTAAAAGTGGGCTTGTGTATTTTTCGACATTTTTTATACTTACTCGTATATCCTTTGCCTTAAATGGACTGAATGCATCCACTCATGGGGAGAGGATAAGTGGGCGTAGGACTGCACTGCAACAGATTTAAATGTGTTTGCCCCAAACATTTTGTGTTAAAATGTTGTGTGTAAGGCAACCTTTCGGGAGTTCTAAACAAGTAAAACATGTACTGGAACACCTTGAAAATGCGGAAAGAGGTAAGTCAAGTCAAGGATGGTGGGTTAGTAACATTACCCGTACTTGGCTGGATTCAATTCCGCTGGGAGGTATTGTTGCTTTTAAGCAGTCTTTGTATGCGTGTACATGTGGAGCACATAAATGTTAGTCACACTAACCTTTTTCGCTGTGAGTGGGAGCATAATGTAATGTATGTGTGTGTAGTGTATGTATATTTTTATAACACGTGGAGGCAATAGCCTTAAATTACAAGAACACACGCTTTAAGGAACGATGGTGGTTGTCTTACGTGAAAGGGTAGTTTTATCCTATTAGTAATGTGGCTGAGGTTTGAAAACACTTTTTTTTTACAGGTTTCCTAAAGGTTTTTAATTGAATGCCGGATTGCTCGTATATTTTGTCCGTTTGGAGATATACCATAGGCATTAGATATTTGGACTATTAGGTTGTAAGAAGACAATGCGATTACGTGACTGTTGTATAAACTAATAACGTAGATGCCGCTTTAAGCGCTAATCTTCTGTTGAATTATCCAGCAGTCTCTTGATCTTAAGGCGTGAAGCACATAATGAATATCTGTCAAACATTTTTATTTACTGATTTCTTTAGTTTCCATAAGCAACCTGAGCTAATAGCATGAGCATAGGTGTTCATTGGTTGGTTTCGTCGACCGAATACTTAACACTCATGCAAAAACTGGTTTTTACGACTAAGTCGAAGAGTGAACCTCGTTTTGAATCTGACCTCCTCGGCAATCCGGAAGGTATATCTGAATTTGATAAAGAACGGTTCGCAAGTGTAGACAGTTTGCAAATGTTTTAGCAGCTTCAACTAATTTAGAGTTAGTATTTATAAGCTCGAGTAAGTGCAAAGGAAGTCGGAAGTTCATGTTTTTACAGGAACCGAGTCGATAAACAAAGCATGTCTTTTAGAGAGGGAAGTCAATGGAGTTGGTAGTAGGTCAGGGGATGGCTATGGTGCCTTTTGACGTAAGCCACTGCTCACTTAGACCAACACAGGTCCATTGTGCCCATTTTATTTTTAAATTTTTTTAATTTGGACCCACCTAGATAAGGATAGGAATCTTAGAGGGTATATCTGCTCGGAAAGGAAAACAGTTGGTTTCGAACCACCTAGTTCTCAGAAAGTCTTTCAACACAATATAAGAGGATTGGAGGGTTCCCTTAAAGGATTTTGTCTACCTAGGCTCTATGGCGAACTCCTCAAATGGCATCAGTAGGCAGATCACACGAAGAATTACTCTTGCCAATCGTTGTTTGTATGGGCTAAAACGGCAATTGAGTAGCAGAGCCCTATCTCGAACTACTAAGGTAACTCTTTATAAGACTCTAATCATCCCAGTCCTGCTGTATGGCAGAGGCATGGGCTTTGACAAAACCGGATGAGGATGCCCTTGGTTATTTCGAGAAAAAGTTCTCGAGCAAACTTTGGTCCCGTCTGCATAGACGGTGAATGGAGGAGAAGGTACAATGCCGAGCTATACGGCCTGTACAAGGACATCGACTTAGCCAGAAGAGTTCACATACAGCGACTAAGATGGCTAGGTCATTTAGAGCGGATAGAGCCCAACGTTCCCGCTAAGGAAGTTTTCGAATCCAAAGATATATAAAAAATAAAGTTGAAATATTGTGGATTGCTTACATAAGCAGTGAGTATGCTATGTGCTGTAATGCCATGCTGTATCTACTTACAAGAATGAATGGAATCTCGTTCGCCCGATCTTTGAAAAAGGTAAACTTTTTCTGCATCAAGAACATTTGAACCTAAGCACGGCTAAGCAAGTGTTGCCTCATAGCGATTACGAAAAGAAATAATATAATTTAGCATGCAATTGTAAAAACAATAACAGACAGAATACTTCTCTTGAACACAACATTGCAGTTCTATTTTTTGCAAAACTAAATTTAGTTACGCACGCTTCTGCAGCGGGCGTTCAAAGCTGAATTCGCATTGAAACTGAGGAATAAAGAATGAGTTAAGAGGTTTCTGAAAGTTACAGACTTTCGTTAAAAAAGGAAAGGAAGGAAAGGCAACAGCTATTTTAACGTTTTTGGGCACTTCTAGGGTTTGGTTTTAAAATCCTTGGCTGGAAATACTTGTAAGTTTATTTATCAATTTAAGCTTACCCGAATCAACCCAGAATTATTTTTTTTCGATTTTTGCAAAAATATTTTATAAGTATGTAATTCAGAGTGTATGAAACACAAATTCACATTTTAGTTTTTTTAACAAACCCTCTAATCCAAGATAATGGGTGTGACCACGCTGAGCATGATTATGAAAAAATGATTTTGTACTCGTATGTGAAAAAATAAAAATAAAAAACGTTAAAATACGTTTTGGCTTCTTTATTAATCGGCTTTGGAATGAAAGCCTAAAAAGCAGTTCACACAAAGGCCAATATCACACTTTGAACATTCAGTCCGTCCGACAGAAGTGCACAAGTCACCTCCAGATCGTCTTCTTTTTATGCAAGGACGAACAAAGTGATTTTTGCCATTGTAACGAAGAGTTTCTTTACATGTTTCTTCCAAATTTCTTTTACGGGGGCCAGCAGCCTTTGGCTTCTCACCAAAATGTTTGCAATAGTATATTGCAATATTCCGTCTGAATTCTAACTGCGACAAGTCGGGATGGGCTGAGCGGTGTAGTTGCCATGCGTTTTGTACCGAGACATCTACAAACCAAGTGAAAATACTGTTCCATCATTTCTTACCTTTTATTCCAATTCTATATAAGCTCTCGTTCTGATCCATACAATCTTCACCACTCATGTATTTGTTATATTCTCCTATAACGTATGGTCGCGGAACGCTAACCTTTCTCCTGTGCTCACTGGAATACCGCTGAATATTCAAAATTAGATTTATTCCATAAGAAGTAGACGCAATACTAACCACAGCATTATCATTCCACTTGGTTAGTACAATGTTTGTTTCCTTCATTTTGATCGACTTTGTGAAACCTCGATACTTCTTTTTTAGACTTTTCTTATGTTCGATAGGGCAACTTTTTGGAATCCGGTACTTCTCGAAAAAAAAGGAAAAAGGCAAGTTTTGAGTTTCTAACGAAAAGTCGTCTATCATATTCACGAGTGGTGCCGCACATTTGCCGAATTTCTCCTCATAAACTTCTATTGCCCTTGGATTGTTGCCTTGATATATTTCAAAATTTATCGGATAGCCCGAAGGCGTACACAAGGACCAAACTTTGTATCCAAAGCGCAATGGTTTTCCCTTGATAAACTGCTTACAACCATGGCGGTCGAAATAAGAAATCATGGTTTCATCAAAAGAAAGGTGTTGTTCAGAGTGAAAATGCTTCAGCATTTAGCTTTTAGATGGTCTCGCAACTTCCACAATTTGTCACCATGTTTCACAATTTTTCCACTATCTTCAAAATGAAGAAACTGTGAGATTTGCTGGAATCGATTTCTACGCATGGCTGAATACACCATCTCGTTTCGCATATCATCGTCAGTATTCCAGAATGATCTAAAGCTGTTTCGACCATTATATCCACTTACTATTAGAATGGCAATATATGTTTTTAGCTCAGCGACAGTAATTTGTGGATTTGGTTTTCCGAGGAAGATTGCATACTTTTCCGATTCATTGACAATGTGTTCTAAAAGTTCATTGTCAATCAATTTTTCCAATTGCTCATGAGGCTTCAAGTTATTGCAATCTTCATAGTTAGCTAAGGGAAAGATTGGGATCTTAGCAACTAAAGTATCTTTTACCCAGGTGAATGTCGTATCTTTATTCGAGGAAGGAATGCTTATTTGGGACGTTGTTGCTATCACTTTTTGCAAAGAACTGTGCTCAGCTCTCGAAGTCGATGGTTCAGCTGTTGACGATGATTCTTCCAGTAAATTTACCTCCATATTTGAACTTGAACTCTCAAGAACGTCGGCTAAAAACGAATCGCTACATCTTATTCCATCCATTTCATCGTTATCGTCATAGTCCGTCACAGTACCATCCAAAGTAGTAATACGTCTTCCACTTTGCATTACAATTTCGCATGATGATTTCAATTGACCAGCACACACATCGTCTGGTACACCAACATCATCCTCACCAGTATCATTTTCTCCGCTGAGTACGCCACTTTCGATTTCTGGTGGTAAAAGATAGAGTGCTTAACTGATTCATTTTTATCATTATTGCACAGCTCATTTATGAAATCAAGAGCTTGTTTTGCACTTAACGGTCTATAATTTATAAGAACACAGAAATGAATAAATAAATTTGTAGATAAAAACTACTAAATCTAAAATAAAAAGATCCATTTCATTTACATATGTATCTACATAATAAGTAGAAAATGTACTCGTATGTACATATCTACTATGTAACCCAGCGTGACCATATGGTCACACCTACCGTCACGGTTAATTAAACCTACTAATATGTTCGAAATCACAGAAACTAAGTTTAGCTTATAAAACTACAGTTTATCTATATATATAAAAGAGAGTGACGTTAGTTAGGTACTACGCTTATAACTCAAGAACGCCTGGACCGATTTCGATGATTCGCATCAATTCGGACTGGTCTCCGGCCAAACAAAAAGAAGACCCAAGAAAATTCCCGAAAAATCACAGAAAAAAAATATTATGAAGAAAATTCATTTTCCCATACATTTTGTATGGAGCCATTTTACGACGCCATCTTCATGATAGATGACGTTTATGTTTACGTTACGTTGTGACAATTTTTTTTCTTTGTGATTGCGTGCGCATCGACAATAAATCCAAACGTTAATTTCGGATTGTGCTATTAATTTTTAGGTGGGTTACTTTTAAAATCAATTCGAATTCGCTGTTCATTTCATTCTGATTGATCACTTTGGTGTGGAATTCTATTTTCAAACGGTAAGTTGCCAACGAAGATTTTGTGAGGTTATGACATTTGTGCACATGTATGTATCGATAATTCCTTAATTGCTTTTGTGACATTCATTTCTCAGTGTTATTCACAATGCCGCGAGCCAGAAGATCTAATCTTTCGCATCGACCCCGTAATGCAAGTAGAGTTCGGAATATCGCCAATCAATTGAATACGGATGAACAAGAAATCGCACGAGAACAGCGCCGTGTTAGTATGGCTCGACTTCGTGCATCACAAACACAAGAAGAAAGACAGGCGGCAAATGAAACGGCTCAGTTAACAATGAGAAATCGTCGAGCAAATCAAACAACACAACAACGTGAAAATCGAAATCAACGCGTAAGAAGAAGTGCTTCAAGATGGTACACTGCTTTCCAATGAGTGATGGAGATGAAGCGAGCACTTTTCAGAATTGCTCAATCCCGAACAAGCCATGTCATCAGGAAGATAATAGACCCATGGTCGAGATTTTGGCGATCAAATCGCTAAAAAGTTGGCGAATCTACCGGTTTGGATGAAATCCGGCCAGAAATGCTAAAGGCTTTTGGTAAAGAGTGAGTGCAATGACTCTCACGTGTCATTAAAGTGGCATAGGAATGCGGTGAAACACCTGGTGATTGGCAAATGGGAGTGATTGTCCCTCTTTGTATACAAGGGGACAAGAGATTGCGCCAACTACAAGGGTATATTTATTTTAAGTATCCTTGGAAGTCTTTGCTAAAGTGTTAGAGACACGTGCCAGAGCTTTGGTTGAGGATAGTTCAGAGGATGAACAATACGTTTTTCGTTCCGGTAGAAGCAGGACCGACCAGTTATACACTCAGAATGATTCTTGAAAAGGCCTGGGAGCATGCTGAACGTATATACACCTGTTTTGTGTATTTGGCGAAATCATGTGTTAGGCTATGATAAAGGCGATTCAGCATATACATATATACAAATTATAGAAGCTGTGTTCGGGTAAATGGCGGTAAATCAATACCCTTCATTGTGGGGGTTGGGCAGGGTGCCAAGGGTGCCTTTTGTCACCTCGCCTCTTCATTGTATATATGGACTGGATGCTGCAGTGCAGCTGTGGCAGAGATGTTGCAAAGTGGGGGACTTAAGGATTAGTCATCCTCTCTTTGGGGATGATTTGGTCATCCTTGGTCGTTTGTCGGAAGTATTGATTGTTTCCATAACGCCTATTCAGTACACTCTGCATGTTTGTAGAGTCTCAATGAAGCAGGTGGATACGTTTAAGTATCTCGGGGTCTTATTCACGAGTGATGGAAAAAGCAATGCCGAGTTATCCAGTAGAAATGGTCAAACTGGATCAATTTTGAGAGAGTTTGGTGAATCTGTTATAAGGAAGGTCAAACTTACCTATAGTGTTCAAACCTTATTATCGGTTTTTAACTTGGTATATGTTCCAACTCTCACCTACAGTCGCGGATACAAGCTGCTGAAAGACGTTCCTTCGCGGTGTTGCGTAACACCAGAGTACGCGAGGCACTCAATGTAGAGCAGCTACTTTTTCGAACGGAATAATTCATGCTTTGACGGTTTCGTCGCGTAGAGCGTGTCCCCAGCTGGTTTCAAGACGTGACATGATTGCCGCACCATCAAGTTAGCGACCCCTCGGTAGGCCTATAAATAGATGGTTGGATCGAGTCCGACATCTCTCTTGGAGCCGTCTAGGGATTTCTTCAGATGAGTTGGAGTCGACGGCGGAGATTCAAAAATAATGGAGAGTGCACCTAATTATCCTACCCTCGCGACCCTCATAAAGGATCGGAGGGTGAACTATTTTAATGACAAAACGGAGAGTGCTCTAAAAAAGTGTACTTGAAATCGCACATTTAAAGACCCAGCGAAGCGGGTACAACCAGCTAGTTAACTAATAAAATACGAACAATTAAAAACTTATGAAAGATATTTAACAGTAATCAATTAATACTTACTTTTTGTAGTAATCAATTTTCACTATTTTTGCCATTTTTATTTCCTTATTAAGTATTCGCAACGTATCACTTTCACAAATAGACAATAAATGATGCATAGTTCGAAACAATAAATGTAAACACACAATGAGATTGGGAAATTGAAGAAAATTTTAAAAATTCGTTACCCGGAGACCGTTTAAATCATGCAAAGCTATGCCTCCTACGTATGTGACCATACGGTCACGTTGGGCAGATTCGGGTTACAAGCAACAACTTAAGACTTGATTTAATCAAAAACATACTTAAAACAACCACTCAAAACTAAAACAATATCAACACTTCGGAGATGGAAAAGCTAAGATTAGGTACAAAGGCAGCTTAGGTCCATATCAGGATCTCTTGTTTTAAATAATGAAATGCGGTGGTTAGACAACCCTCTGCATTTTTTTGTAAATATTTATTTACGTCCGAGAGGTGAATTCTTTTAATACAATTGCGTGGGAAAAGAAGAAAGGAGATAGGAAACAATAATTTTTGATGAAGTGGTTTGATATTTGGTTTCAGTATATGCTTACTCCGTGGGCGCCGTGGCGTAAGTGGTAAGTGTGTCGGATCACTGCGCATGAGGTTCTAAGTTCGAATCCCAGAAAACACCACCTCTCGCGAGCGTCTGACAAACATCCGAGAGTATAGTTGTCTCAAAAAAGCTTCTCAAAACAAATTGCCCTTCGGATACGGCACTAAACTATAGGTCCCTTCTATTCGTGTGGAAAATATAACGCACACAACATGAGTGGTTGCCGAGTAGCTAGGCCCTGGCCTGGCACTTAAAGAGCTGTTGCGCCAAATATTTATTTATTTTATATGCTTACTCCAGGGATTCTGACCGCACTAGTGAGGGAAGAATTTGCTGTGATTCTTGTATTTGGTTATGATTTCTGGTATTTATTTCGAGTATGTTTTCAGTAATTCTAAGTCATGAGTATGTATGATTGCATGATTTAATTTTATTACTAGAAAACTTGGATGGATAGAAATTAATAGCCTACCACTCAATAACCGATCACATTAGAACTACAAAACACCACCAGCATAATCGGTGTCTTTGAATTCCATAGCCGTGCAATGCTTTTGAAAAAACTGGAGCCCACTTTATATAAGCGCAAAAGCCCATTGTACTTTAACAGATTAGATTGCCTTTTTGCCTTTCCATGGCTTAGAGGTATCTAGGCGAAATTGTTAATCAGATAGGTAGGTATTTTCAGTCGCAAGCATCAGGTTTTGCCTTTTGTTGAATTCATAGTCCTTGACTCAGATAACGGTGATGTAAAACATTATTCACTTGTTCTATTATCAAGGACATATACGTAATAGCTACGTAATAAAGACTTTGTCCTTTATTTCAAATCTTCACTAAGCGCAGCCGTAAATTGGGTTATAATAAGGTCATTTTCGTCGTTTAATTAACCTTTCAAGTATTACTTAGAAAGTTTAAAAAGCCTCTTACCTTTAAATGTCAATTTTATTCAATTATTTATTCGCCTAATACCTTTCCATGCTATTCTTCTTGATATACAAAAGTACTTCCTTTTTACAAGGCTGGCCTATTAAATGATTTGCTTTCCATTAGCCGCTGAACCGTATACAGAAAACGCAAAAAAAGGGATAATCTTGCAGTTTTTCCTCTCGATATTCCTATCTTCGATGGTAAAATCTATTTGTGCTGTTTGTATAAATTTTTTATTTCCGCTTAAATAAAATTAATCAATTAAATTCGTCGAAGCGAAACAGAGAGAAGAAGGGAACATGATAAAAGCAACCCACAAGATAGCCAAGAGTTCACTCGAGTGAGTATGTAATCCTTAAAGCAATCAATTTATCCTCTTTTGGAAAGGGAATAAGTCCCGATAGAGGGTGGTTCCAAGAGTTGACCATTATTCGAAGTCCCCTTTATACGCAAATATGCATGGTATATGTCCTTCTTGTGGATCCCTTTATTGTGCCTTTTTGTACATCTACTCCGTCGACAGGACTTTAATTCATGCAGCTGCATTCATTTTCACCAAAAAGGGATTAAAAATTGCAAACTGCAGACAGTGATAACCACAAAATCAATGAAATACATACTAAGCGAATTTCTACTGCATCAACAGAGCATTAATACTACTTTGAGTCCGTTTAATTCCTTTGATCTGACAAAACGCGAATGACTATTGCCAAAAGGATAATTAACTAGAGGAATTTTCGAATGAGAGAACGTTTGGTAATGACATTTGTGACGTGTGAAAGGTTTTTGCGATAGACATGCTCATATATCGACTCTCAAAAGAATGTCAATATTGACCGAAATAATGCATTTCGTAATTGGTTCATTTCACCGGATCCTTTTCTCTAAAAAAGGAACACATATCCTACGAATAAAAAAAAAAGATCCTTTCAAATCCTAGACAAAAGGACACTTTTGTAAGATATTTCATATAAATCACAGTAAATATCTAAAAGGTTCTTCGTTCTCCTTCAGTATTCTTCCCGCATTGTATTTTAAATATTACCGATAAGAATCACCCAAGAGGTAAAATGTAGCCGAGTGCATAGAAAAGGATCTCCTATCCATTAAATTATTTGTCTGAGTTATACAAATTCTTCACACAAAAGCCAATCAAACAGATTTCTATTCTCCTTCTGCTTGATGGAAAAAATAGCACCTGGCATCAGCCGAAAACAGGAAAAAGTGTAAAGCGATCACCGATCCATATGTTTACCTGGACATCAGAACTGACTTATCATTTCCGCAGAAGAATAGATGTGCAGATGTTTTGTGTCAGTGCAAATTATCAGGATGCATGGAACTCAATCCTATTGTAATCCCCAGGAGGTGTGACAAAGGGGCATTCATGCTGATACACCCAAATGAAATTTTTACCCGCATAGTGACAATTAATTGTTGCACGCCACAACTCTATGAGCATGTGAGATACATACTCGTAGTTCGTTCTTTTTTATCATTTTATTCTGTGAATTATGTTGGGTCATTCTTTCTTTATTCCCCAGCTACTGGGAAACATACACCATTCGATGGAGCAATTCACAGAAGAATCGTCGATTTTTTAATTTTATCTGGAAAAATAAAAAAATAAAAAATTTCACCATGTCCAGTTACAAAAAAAAAATTGCAAAGTTACGTTGTCGACAAAGTGCTCGACAAAATCAAAAATAATAATAAACAAAATAAACCGTTGCATGAGTTCTTTTACGATAAAAAAAAAGAAGAAAACATAAAGAGAAGGATCATATACTGTGTCCTTTAGTTGAGAATTTGTCGTGGGCAGATATCGAGCACCATACATACATATGTACATAGATTACAATTCCACAAAGCGAAGGATGCCACGGTCATAATTTATATTGCGCGCAGGATATTGTCAGTATTTTTTTTTACGAGATTCCTCGATGCCATTAAATTTTCAAATTAAATCTTTTGTTGCAAAGTGAATCGAATCGGTCGGCGAGGGCTCTGTATTAGATGGAGGAAAGTGCAATTTGCGGAGAGATCAATTACGTACACAAAGGATACCTCATCTTTTGGGGGGTGGGTTCAGTTAAAGGCAATTAAGTAGAGAATTCGTTATTATGATATTAGGGGCACGTAATGATTTAGGAGCAATCTTTGTTGGTTTTTCGGAAGATTAATGGGGAAAAATTGAATGTTATCAATGGAAAATAACAT
Source organism: Brachypalpus laphriformis (assembly GCA_945910035.1). Classification (NCBI taxonomy): domain Eukaryota; kingdom Metazoa; phylum Arthropoda; class Insecta; order Diptera; family Syrphidae; genus Brachypalpus; species Brachypalpus laphriformis. The sequence continues at coordinate 351,146,720 of OX246753.1, forward strand.
ATACATATCTACACTATATGCTGCTGGTAATACATGATGTAGATGTATACTTTGTGGGGTGCATGTGCACTGCGACCTTCGATCTATTGTACCCCGTAAACTAAGGCTCTAGTCGATGATATGCTCGAATTAGAGCACTTCCTCTAGTCCAACTGCGTTGATGAACTGGAGTTTCTGAAATAGATCCAGCGAAGGTAGATCCGTCTTTGATAGGAGATAGGCACCTAGGTGATGTCTTCTTTTGCGGATTAGTGCTTCGTGTTCCATAAGAAGGTATGCTGATGTTTCTGCAGTGTCCGTTCCCTTGTATTCCCCGTTTTCTAAGTGTCTCTTTGAGTCTAGAGTGATGCGTTAGCATGCCTGTCAAGATGCAAAGTCGATTCTTGCTAAGTCCCAGGCAGATTCTGCTTCTTCTCAGTTGGGAGATATCATCCCAATGCTTGACCCATTTGCTCTCTTCTTCTTTTCTTAGTTCTTCACATATTTTGTGTAGTTCTATAACACAAAAAAGTTTTGGTTCAAGGAACGGGTGTCTGAACCATGTCTTGCTGGTTTATCAGTTGCTTTATTTCCCTCCACTCCTGCATATCCTGGTACCCAGCAGAGAGTTACTTTGTTAGTCTGGACCAGCCAGACTCAGTTGTTCACCAGCCGGTGTCGTTCTTCATAATATCGTGGACAATTGAAAATGATGTGTTCCGCATCCTCGACTGGTTCCGTGTAAGTTGGGCAAAAGAGGTCGTCGTTGAGTCCAAACCTGTGGAGGTAGGCTTTGAAGCAATCATGGCCAGTAAGCATCTTGGGCAGGTAGAAATTCAGCTCCCGATATTGATCCGAGCGTTTATTTCGGCGATTAATCACTACATCCACCTGCCTTTATCAGAATCCCATCTCTCTGGCCATTCTTGCAGTAACACTTCGACTCGCCGCTGTTGGTGCCGTTGTTCTGCTGGCACGGTATTTGCGTTGGGCTTCTTTATCTAGAAGCTCTATTGGTACCATGTTAACCACTACACATGCCGCGTCGTAGGAGGTTGTTTTTAAGGCGTTGCATACGTTGATGATGATTTGCCACATTGGTTATCTGGAAAAAAGTACTGTGAATCAGAAGCAAAGACAATAATAACGAAAATCTCCCCTGTTATCTGGATGCCACCCCCGGAGTTGTTGTTGCTTAAAAGTTAGCCTTGCATCTATAGTAATGCCAAGGTACTTCGACTCTGGTTTGGAAAGTACCACTTGATCGCCCACGGTTTCTCTTATAGTCTCCATGACTCGTCTATTGCTTATGAGCAGTAATTCTGCCTTTTTATCTGGAAGTTGTAGACCCATGTGTACTAGCCAGTCCTGGACCCTCTCAATACCTTCATTGCACTCATGCTCCGATTCCTCAAGGAGTTTGGTCTCTATAGCGATTGCTATGTCATCGGCGAAGCCTATTATTTTCGAAGACCTCGGAATCATCAGGTTCCACAGTAGCGGAGCCCTAGGGAATATCGCTTGTGCCCTTATAATGCCTCGTTCCATCGTCCATGACGTAATGCAGTATCCCATTTCTGAAATAGTCATTATCTTCTGCAGGTACATTGTCTCGTACTCTCTTTGCAGCAAGTGCTCGCAGGATATTTTTTCTAGTTTGCGGTGTTGAAGGCGTTCTTCTCATCGAGCGTGATGATTGCGCAGTGCTGTATACTCCCGCTTTCCATTCGCATTCCTTTAATGGCTTTATTCGCGGTATTCACAAATTCGTTGGTAACGTCAACCGTAAAACGTGCCTTATGAAACTCATACTGCCGATCTGCTAAGCCACCTTGCTCCAATCTATCACTTATGATGCGCTCCACTCCCCACAGTGTCCAACATGCATAGAGGCCTATTCGCTGAGGGATCCTGCGGTGGTTTATTACCTTTTGGTAGGAAGACTAGTCTTTGTTTCTTCCACTGGTCAGGGAATACTCCTTGTTTGAGGCAAGTATTGCATACTTCTGCAAAGATGTGCGGGCGCCAAATGATTGGCGCTTTTAAGGCAGTATTGGGGATTTCATCGACACCAGGCGCTTTTTGGTCCTTGATTTTTGTTCATATTTGCAGGACATCTCTGCGGTGACAAGGGGTATTGCAAATAATCCCGTCGAATTTTCGCTTTCTTTTGCTCCTCTACTTCCTGTTGTTGTGGAAAAAGTACCGCGACCACGTTTACGAGAAACATTTTCGACCACCCTTGGACTTCATCATAACCACTTGATAGGCGTTCCCCCATGGATTTTCATCAGCTTCGTTGCACAGTTCGACGAAACTTCTCGCTTTACTGTCTTTCATTGCAATTTTTGGGTTCTGCTGGCTGCTGTATTCCCTGGAGCGCTGGTACAATCGGCGCGCCCTGTGACACTCTGCGCCCAGTCTGGCGATTTCATCTCTCCACCAGTATACTAGTGGCCGTTGCGTGTTTGCTGTTTTCTGTTGCATACGTCACAGGGTATCGCCAACCCTTTTGTGAGCTGATTCGCATTATCGGCGGCGGATCCAAAAATGGACATAGCTTCTATCATCAGCTGGAGTACTTTAACGTCTAGAGTATGTGGTTTCCATCCCCTTTTCTGTGGCTTACTTCTCTGTTCTCCTCTATGTAAAATGGCATGGGGCCGTAGTATACTTAATGCTTACTCTCCACGCAGCATTTCTTGCCAAACACATGCTCACAAAGTTGATGTCTTTTATTGACCCCTTCCGTTTTTGCTGAAGGTCAGCTCGCTCCCGAAATTAACTGCTGTGGAACAAGTTCTCATGGCTCCTGTTATACAGATAGGGGTTATTTTGTGCACTTCATCTAGGTATGTCCTCGTCGTGTTTAGCTTATTTCTGCTGATCCATGCCACTACACCGTCCGTAATGATGAGTCTTACTATCATCGTGTACAACCACCTCAGTGAGACTGGACTGGACTGGATTGCACACAATAAGTGCCCTAGTTTCTTTAGTTACCATAGCTTCACTATGTTAATTCCAGAGGAGTTTGATATATAGTGTTATGTCTAGATGCTTGACCTGTTTTTGTAGATCGACTCTAATACCTTTCACTAAGATGTAAAGGGTATCACAGTGGTATTGGTTGGGTTTACTCTCAGCTCTACCGTTTCACATTATTTCTCTGTGATTCGTAAACCCACTTGAATGATTTCGCAGAGCGTTTCTTCGAATTTTCGCCTTGCAATAATGACTATGTCATCGGTGTATCCTTGGCATTTAATGCCGCGATCTATCAGTTTTTGCAGTAGCTCATCTACTACTAGGCTCCACATTAATAGTGATACTATCCCTTCTTCTGAAAAGCCTCTAGTGGTGCTTATTGTGATGGTTTCTTGTCCCACCTCTGTCTTAGCAGTCCTAGTTCTCAGTATCTCATACATCCAATTGTTTATGTTATGGTTTATTCCTATCGTTTCGAGACCCCTGCTAACTGCATCATGAAAGGTATTGTCGGAGGCTCCTTCGATGTGATCTCCTTGCTCTCCAGTGCATCCTGCACCCAACTTGACACTGTGTACTGTGAATTTTCAAACAAATTTTTGATCATATTTTCTTAATTAAATTTTTCATGGTTATACATTCTCCATTCGTTTTCTTAACTTTCTCTATATAATTTGAAAAATCTAAGACTATTGTCCTTGGATGGACTTACCCTGCAGATTTTGGTGTTCCCATGACACCGTTTTGCTTTTCTCTCTCTTCATCTTGAGAAGTCCAAGAATAATTATGATTCCATTATTAAGGTTGTTGTCTCACACTGTGAGTTATATTCTTTGCACCTATTGAAATTTTTACTTTTCCTTTAGTCATGGTTAGCCCAAGAGAAGATAATTCTATCGCAGAAGATAATTTTTCATTCAACGATAAGAGATTTCAGACAGTCTTCTCATGAACATTAAATTAATTTTCAAAACATGCTCGCAATGACAATTGAATAGTCAATAAATGGTCAATTATTCGTGAGTAATTTTAATACCACCTTTTGGTAGGTACTAACTACTTAGTTTAAATTAGTGGAACGAGAGCTTCCTCGTAGCAGTTATGTTAGATACACGTTTTTATAACCTGCTAGTGGATCTATATTACTGTTAGGATCCACCAAGTTCTCTTAGAATTTCTTAGCTTGAGGTAAATGAGGAAGGAACGTGGTGAATTGCTTGTCAACGTTCCCTAAACGAACTTGCACCATATGGCAATATTTCTTCATCCAGGGTAGATTCTACTCCCAGTCTCCGGCTGTTTTAAGTATTAAACAGATCGTCGACACACTGTTCGGGCAGATAATTCTTTATATGATACGAGTTGTGTACTGCAAGCTTGATTCATTGCCTCGGCACAAACCGCAAGTTACTTACAGCGATGCGGTACGATATATTTATGGCATTCGTAGGCATGACCACGTTTCTGAACAATTTAGAGACTTCCTGGGTTAACGTCTACCAGATTGACATTAGGCAAATACATTTTTCTTTCTTAAGAGTTTGCGTATATTAAAGTAAAGGACATACAAACATTTTAAAAATTTTCGTCTATTATGCGTAGTCCATATCGCAGTGCGTATATAGTAAATTTGTACAAAACATCCTATCCTCTGCCGTTTAGTATACTATATTCATCGCTTCTTCTAATTGTAGTGTGTGCGATTTAAAGAGCCTGCGTCGGAATTCTTTTAATATGGGGCACACTGCCAGAAAGTGGAACACCTCCTCTTGTACTTTCAGGTTAGATAGCTTACAAAAAATCGGGAGATCCAAGCTGTGTGGTATAAAGTTAAGGTTAAGCAACTCTCCTCTTATTTTAAAAATCTACTTACTTTAAAAATTTTAAAAATCGTGCTTATCATTTCGGTTGTACAATATTTTAAGTAACGAAATATGTATGTATGTTCTCTTGTGTAGAGAGTGCCTTGTTTGAAAAGTTGACGTACATTCTTTACCCAGACTTTTTTAGTAAGGCACTGAACTTGCATTTTAAGGATGCGGATGCTCTAAGTTGAGATCACAATCAGACGCCAGCCTATTCTACTCTTCATCACAGCTTTCCCTAGTCGACAGCCAGAACCAATTTCGGTATCCTTTCCTGTTCCATCGCCACACTGTTACCACATACCAAATGTAGCTTAAGAGTATTTGAAAACAGTAGTGGGATCCCAATCTCTAGGCGAAGCGTGTAGGTAGGTGTACTAGTGAGTGGCCTGAAGATTTGCTCGACAAAGTAACGAAGCAGCTTTTCTACGACTTCTGCTTTACTCCCATGTTGTTCTAAATCATTTAGATAAGTTGCTTCCATCCCAGACACACGCCACATTGTTTCTGTATATTTCAAATTCGGTAGAATTCTTTTAACTGGGTGGAGGAATTGTCATAAACTGCACTCTTTTAGACTAGTATTTAGAAGCTATTGGATTCGGAATCACAAGACTTAACGTTACGTAGCTTTATCAACATGTTTATAGGAGTGCAGTTCAACGAAACAAATGGAGAGCTTCTACGAATAGAGTTCATCCTATTCATTGTGCCAATAAAGGTTTCGTATCACACTGTTGGAATTTATCAATATTAGGGGTGGTTTTTTTTTTAACTTAAATAACGAGTGGCTGCTAAAAACGTAAAATGTTACTTACAGCACAAATACAACAACTGGCTGGCTTCTCTTTTACTCAACACCCACAAAGCAACTAGAAAATAATTGTTATGGCATGAACTAAACTACGTGTTCGGGTAAACGGTGTAAAATCAGTGCGTTCCACTGCGGGGGTTGGACTTCGCCAAGGGTGTGTTTTTTCATTTCTAATCTTCATTGTATATATGGACCGAATGTTACAGCGCAGCCGTGGCGAAAAATGTTTCAAATTAGGAAAAGGATTCATTGCGGATGAGTAGTCTCAAACCGAAATTCAGCGTGCACTCGAAAGGTTTGCAGCCGTTTTTGATAATGCTGGAATGAAGGTAAGCGTGAACAAATCGGAAGTACTCCTTGTTTCCAGAAGGCCAATTCAGTGCACTCTCTATGTTAATAGTGCCCCACTGAAGCAGGTGGAAAAGTTTAAGTATCACGGGGTCTTATTCACGAGTGGTGGAAAGAGCAATGTCGACTTATCCTTAGACTTGGTCAGGCTGAATTAATTTTATGGAAGGGCTTACGTAGTGTTCAAACTAAATTTTCGCTCTTTAACTCGGTGTATATTCCAATTCTCAACATGGTTATGAAATTAAGCTATTAATTGAAAAAATAAGATCGCGGATACAAGCCGCCGAAACGAGGTTCCTTCGCTGTGTTGTTGAAATATGTAACTCGTAACTCTGGGCAACACCAGAGTACGCGGGGCACTGTATGTTGAGTAGCTAGTTCTCCGAATGGAAAAATGTTTGATTCAGTGGTTTGGTCATGCAGCGCATATATCCCCAGATGGGCTTCCAAGACGTGTCAAGATTGCCGTGGCATCAGATAAGCGACCCTCTTGTCGGACCAAGTGCTCCATCTCTTGGAGCCTTCTGGGGAGGCCTCCTGATGAGTTTGAGCCAGTGGCGGAGTCTACATGAGCGTCTTTCCGCGAACCTCATGAAGGATAAGCGGGCCATTGAAAATGTAAGTGGGTACTAACAGGAGGGGCTTATTTTATTATTCGGCCAAGGGTTCTGATTGGCCGAATAATAAAATAAGTTTACGATACGTAGTGGTTGGTTTAATTATTGTATTTCGACTTTATCGCTTTATATACAGGGTGTCCCAAGTTAAGCAGTATAATCCTTTAAGAGGAGATAACTAAAGTTCCGCCGAATAAAAAATTGTATGCCAGGGGGGGTGGGGGGGGGGGGGGGGGGGGGGGTTATTCTCACCACATTTCAAGTTATAGCCCATCAAAGAGGATAACCTCTTATTTGGAGGTGTAACCACTTTAAACGGTATAACTTCGAAACTATTATAGGTACAAAAACAGTTTTATGCATTTTGGAAAGGCAATTTAGTAGCGCATACAAGTTTCAAAAACATTGGGTACAGCTGTGCAGCTACAAAAAAGTTAAACTCAAAATAATGAAAATTTGTTTTTCCATTTTTTCGCTTAAAATGCATTTTTTTCAAAATTTGCACTTCATATTTCTTCTTTTTTATGAAAGTTTTATCCCTAAAAAATTTCCTTCAAATTGTGTTAAGCAACTTTTTTACGTACGATCAGCAGAAGTTGTAGTAAAGGCATTTTTTGTCAGACAAAAAAGGTCACAAAGAAGTGTAGGTACACACTGAATTAGTCTTAAAAGAGAACAGTTTATGGAAAGTTTATAGCAATTGTTCGAAGTGCCTTCCTTCCATTTGAATACACTTTCGGGCGCGTTTAAGCATTTCGGATGGCAGATTAACGAGCAGCAAACTTCTTCTCATCTTTTCTGAAACGGCACTAATTTTTTTCTTGGAGCTCTTCTAGTCTCAACATTTCTCTAAAATAAACTTTTTCTTTCATAGCACCCCAGAAGAAGAAATCCATGGGTGTTAGATCAGGAGATCTGGGTGGCCAAGGGCTGGGGCCAAATCGACCAATCCACTATTCGTTAAAAGTAGAGGAACGAATTAACTCCGCTGCTACTGTGTTAAGGTGCTCCATCTTGTTGGAAGAACATCGCCCTTCTCTGAACAAGGAACATCTTCATGGAGCTCTGGCAATCGTTCTCCAAGAAATTCCAGGTAGTTGGGTATGGGAACTAACTCTTCGTAGAACAACGTGCGGGCCTACTAAAGTGTTTCCTATTAATCCAGCCCAAACATTTACGCTAAACCTCCTTTAAAATAAGCAACACATTTTGAAGAAGTTGTTGATAATAATTAAATTCTTACCTTTGAAAGGATGTTGTGCGTATTAAATGGGGATTGGAGTCTGATCAATGGTGCAAATTATGGTGGTTTGTTACCCCACCTCTTGTGAATTGCGCTTCGTTAGTCCACAGAATGTTATTGAGGAAGTGCCCGTTTTCTGCTTGTTTGTGCAGTAGCCATTGGCAAAATTCTACTCTTCTTTGCGCATCTCCTGGTAGTAAATCCTGTACCGGTGTTAAATGGAAAGAGTGTAATCTATTACTCTGTCGAGTTCTGTGAATTCTGGTTCTGGGAAGTTCCAACTGCACAGCTAGTCTGCGGACGCTGATTGAAGGCTGAACTTCCACAGCACGCAAAATCCCACTCTCAACTTTTGCCGCCGCTGCGTCTGAATGCCTTTCCCTTTTATTTGGTGCAGCTGACCTAGTATCAACAAGGCGCTGATACGCATCAGCGAACATGCGACTACATGGTGTTCTACGATTTGGGTATCGTCGTTGGTACTCCAATCTTGCCAATGAAGCATTTCCATTGCAGAACCCGTATACAAACACCATTTCCGCGTATTCACGTTTTGAATACATTTTGTGGGGATCGGCTGCTACCTTACAGAGCAAAATGTCGATTGTAAATCAGCTGAAACAAAATTACGGTACATTTGCAAATCTGTCATAATTCTTTGTTACACTTTTTTTTCCTATTCGACAATTAACTGTCAACTGCATTGCTCATAGGTACGTTAGTTTATTATTCTCACTTAATTTTGTTTGACCTTTTTTGTCCGACAAAAAAATGGATTTTACTACAACCTCTGTTGATCGTACGTAAAAAAGTTGCTTAACATAATTTTAAGGAAATTTTTAAGGGATAAAAAAAAAATAATATTAAGTAAAAATTTTGAAAAAAATGGATTTTAAGTGAAAAAATGGAGCAACAAATTTTCATTATTTTGAGTTTAAGGAGCCATAACTTCTTTGTAGCTGCACAGCTGTACCCAATGTGTTTGAAACTTGTATGCGCTACTAAATTGTCTTTCCAAAATGCATAAAACTTTTTTTTTGTACCTATAATAGCTTCGAAGTTATAGCGTTTAAAGTGGTTACACCTCCAAATAATAGGTCACCCACTTTGATGGGCTATAACTTGAAATGTGGTGAGAATAGAATAGAATTTGTTCGACGGAACTTCAGTTATCACCTCTTAAAGGATTATACTGCTTAACTGGGACACCCTGTATACATACCTATAATATAAGATTCGACCCATTTTTGAGAGAACTTGATTATGAAAAGGTTTGAGTAGAATTATTACTCTTGTACGTCATCTGATAGCATGTCTAACCTAGCTTAAATATTATGTTTCAATTTGGGATGTGATGCATATTAGTTTTTTCACCAGGCCTATTTTGTGAGTACATAAGTAGGGGCTTATAAGTATTATGAAAACAATAAATAAACAAACATTTGTGAAATCTATAATTCATAAATATGTATTTATTATACTTCAAGCGAAGGCCAATTTTTACATTCCACTAACTTATCCGCCTCAGCCAATGTCAACAGCATATACAAGAGCCAATACTTGCATGTTGGTAAAGTTTTTATGAAACATGGACTAGATAGGTATACAAAGAAAGAGACACCAATTCGCAATAAAGTTAATAAGAAAAGGTTAATATTTGAGGCGGATGTTCTACAGGCGGTTCTCTTCGCAAAGGACCAACAAACTGTTACTCGGGCAGCATAGACAACCTTAATTCAAAATAAAGCTTGTCGCAGCTGGGATATGTATACGAGTATATTTATAAATTACGCATGTACGTACTTCAAGCTTATAGAATATGGCAATAAAATTGTAACTTAAGTGAAATTCATCTAAACAATCAATCAATTGGGCTAGTGGTACGTGCAGCTTTATGAAAAGAGGCAAACTTTATGCCTCACTTAGGCCGAACGAGAAAATAAGTATATTAAATGCGATTTGTTGCAAGGACCTTAAAATATTTACCGACCTCTGATTAAATGCTAACCTCTATCGGCCAACTTAACCACAATCAAAATGCATGTTCCCAAATGAGCTCAAATTCCCCCAAAGCAATTCCTGCCTAGTGCTTAAATATTCATTGCATTTCATTGATAGTACTTAAATAGTGCTTCCCAGGAGAGCCCTCTGAATCCATTATTTAAGTCCTAAATCATCATAAGCCGTAGTCCTTCATCATTCCCAACCAACCCACACTGTGTGTCAACGTCATTCAAACCAGCCGATACAGCTTATTCCTCATCAGGCCCAAACACAGCCATAATATCCTTTTGCATTGGAAGCTCGCAATATGCTCACGTTGGTATTGCTCGTCGGCTGCAGCGGCGGCAGATAATTACGAAAATGTTGCAGTAAGCCGCAATCGCGGATCCTCTCTACCACCTACATGCCTACCTCTCCATAATGGAACTGGCGAAGTGTATCGATGCAGTAACCTTGTAGCCACAGCAACTGACAGAAACAAAAACTCTCTCAGCCGCGATGGCAAAACGTAATTCACCAATTGATGGCGATGGTCGTAATAACGCGGCTCCAGCAATGTAAATTGAAAGAACAGCAAAAAAAAGCTAGCCCGCCTATGGTTCAGCGGATGATGATGACGATATTGCTCCAAGCAACAGTAACCATGGATCAGCTCTAAGGGAGAACTTTCCCCCGTATTCATGCCAACTGTGGATTTGTTTTCAGACGCCTCAAAGGGTTGTTGAAATTAGTATGATATTGGCAATTATGCGTGACCACATCGTACAATAAACAAAGCTTCGCTCTCTGTGTGTTTATTTATCCTAGTTACGGGGGGTTTGAGTTCCTCCGTTTCGCCGTCCGACGGAACAGAGGCCATCGCCAGGCAACTCGGTATCGGCTTCCGGTGTGCTGAAAGTAATATATTGCCGTAGTGCACGGCTTTGTTTTCTGTAATGTAAAACCCGTGACGTTGGTCTTGCTCCCCACCACTGGTAGTTAATCCGTGGATGTAATAATGAGATCCATTTAAGTGAGGGTAGGCGAGGTGGGTTAATAGGTGGAGTCGCATTAAAAACTCCTGACTGGAGGATTGTGTTCATTATTGAAAAATAATTTTGCAATTCTTTGATGTGCGCAACGACAAACGAGTATTGAATGAGTTTGCAAAACTCGTTGCTCTGTGGTTTACGAATTTGGCTAATGATTAATGTGATGCAGGGGAATAGAAGCGGATTTCTGTATGATTCACAATTTAAGTTTAATCTGAGTCTATCTATCTACATATACAAAGTGCTGATAACCGTTGTGGGAATAAGAGGATTGGTAAATGCACTTTAAGCAAATTAATTGGATTAGTCTGTTTAGTTTGCCTCATACGAGTATGAAAGGGTTATGGGCTTTAGTTCACTGAATTCATTATTATTCAAAGCAGTAAAGCGAAATGTGGGCGCCGTGGTGCAGTGGTTAGTGTTTCGGACCACTGCACGTGAGGTTCCATGTTCGAATCCCAGAAAACACAAAAAAAGTTTTTTCACGGTCCGACATCTCGCGAACGTCTGACAAACATCCGAGAGTATTTGTTGTCTGGAGAAAAAAAAATATCCCTTCGGATACGGCACAAAACTGTAGATAGGTCCCTTCCATTCGTGCAGAAAATTAACGAACACAACACAAATGGTTGCAAGAAGCTAGGCCTAGGCAGTCAATGAGCTGTTGCGTTAAATTTATATATATACGAGTACATATACGAGTATATAGTAAGGCTCAGAATCGCAGAAAACACCAAAAAGTTTTTTCACAGTTTCACCTCTCGCGAGCGTCTGACAAACATCGAGAGTATTGTTGTCACGAAAAACCTTCTCAAATCGCCGTTCGGATACGGCGCTAAACTGTAGCTCCCTTAGATTCGTGTGAAAAATATAACGCACACACCATGAGTGGTTGGGAGAAGCTAGGCCCTGGTACTTAAAGAGTTGTTGCTCTAAATATTTTGTTTTTTATTGTGAGTACTTTTAACTCATGGCGTTCTTTTGTTGGACCAGAATAACTTCTTTGACGGTAATTTTTTTCAACCAATCGGCTGGAATGTGGTATGGTTCATAGCTGAAACTGATATTTCTTCCCGTTTTCATTTTAATTTGTCAATTTCATTAATGTTATGAACATTATTCTCGAGATACTATGTGATTTAGGTGGCTCAACCAAATTTCCTACGCTTATAAGGATCAGACATTCTGCACGGCTGACGCAATACTTTTCATTTGCACCTAAATATGAGTATCTGTGCTTGATAATCTTTTTTAATATTTTTATGCTGCAGACTGAGGTTCAGCTAAAGGGATTCACTTTAAACTTCGTATGTGGAAGTACGAAAAATAAAGGCTGAACTATAATAGTCGGAAGCTAATGTCATAATTCTACGTTAAGTTTCCATCAGTACTGTCAATTGCTCAAATTGCCCCTAATAAGTGTATGTGAGCGGAGGGAATTACACAGCTTTTAAAGGAAGCGAAAGCGAAAGGATTCGCTCTATCGTAAGTGACCAGAGTAAACGAAAACTTATCGAATCAAAGCAAAAAGCTATTAGGGCCACTACATACAAATCCTTTGTATTTGCACAGTTTCAGAAGTGGTCGTACGAAACCATTCTTCTATTATAGTTCAACTCTAAGAGGATCTATCTGATCATTTACCTTTGTTCTTGTATAAGTTATTTAAGTTATTTATTTTTTTTATAATATGCCCAGTAAGTAAGTTCGGTGCATTGGGGTGAATGAATTGAAAGGCGCTGATAGTGTCAGATTGGATTGTAATATGATTAGTAAGTATTGTCGGTGCATGGGGTGAATGAATTGAAAGGTGCTGATAGTGTGAGAATGGATTGAGGTGAATGGGTGAATGTGATTGGGGTAAATGTACGGGAGTGCAGCGTGTGGCGGAAATGCAGTGCTGGTTTTAAGAAGGCTGGTGTCTGGTGTCCGGTTATGCTGGGACGTCGACGCGTGTGTTAACTTATATAACTAGCTTTGCAGTGCTCGCCTTGCTTCGCCTGCATTTACGTTGACGATTATTTACTTGTTGAAATGTAATTGCCAGCTGAATACAATACCGAAAATGTGTAAGCTCAATTATAACTTCCTCCATGGGAATTCCCACCAGAGCACACAAAAACCCGCTCACATACACAATTTATTTTAATTCCAGTAAAACATTCTAAAATGTGGACAAATCTAACGATCAACATTTCAACTATTAAATTGAAGAAATATCAATATTTCTATTTTTGTACATGCATATGTACGCGTTTATTGTAAAATCTCTTAATTGCACGAAATTTTGATAGCACATGCATATTCTAATTAATAAAATAGTAGCATATCCTAAGATATTATCAGGGTTATCGTGAATAAATTTTCCGTTTCATAAATTGCGTTGACAATTCACCTGAATTGTAATTCATGATACTTATTTCTTTTCCGCGGGATTATTTCCTCTTTTTTGAAGGTACCTAATTTTTGTTCGGGGGAAAAATTCCGAGGGAAGAATTATTCACGATAACCCTGTATACATATACAAGTTTATAAAATTTGGTACCGATAATGATTTTTTTTTAATTTTTACTCTAGAAGAGATCTCACAACCAAAGTTCAAAACATAACCATGTTACAGCGCGCCCATGTACTCACACAAACACTATTGCAGCGATAGCCACTGTTGCATGACTGTTGACAGTGATTTCCACTGAAGGAAAATTATTGGCGATGATTTGATTAATTGTTTTCAGCATTGCTCTGCTTCAGGACAATGCAGAAGGATGATTTATACCTTAAATGAATCATCGGAATTTACTAAATTCACCCATTTTTTGGTTTATCAATTCGATGAGGCCTTACTGAGCTAGGGCTGTATTATCACCTTTTAGTGACGGACAATTCGATCTCAACCCCCTTTAAGCTACGTAGACCTCGAATTTCGGAAATAAGGAATAACTGTGCATAATTTCAAGTACCTACTCGTACGTCCAACAGTTTTGGAGAAACCGTGTTCACAAGGAAAGTCCTATTTGCTTTTATATTATTTAAGATAATAAAAATGTTACAGCCTTCAAGGACGAAGTCAATTTACTGTTTGCAGTATTTGCAGCAGATTCTAATTTGGAAGGTACGAGCCTATTCTGAACAGATTTAAAATTCTTTAGAGATATCAGTTTTCCAAATACATTCAGTCTGAATCTCTTAAGAATTCAACTGTAGCGAATCTTCAAGCAGAGATGGAGAGATGTCCTTCTAACTTTATAAAATATTTACGCAAGCTATTTAATTTGTCGTGTAGGTGTTTCCAGATGAAATGTATGCTCGTGCTTGATGCCTTCGATTTTTCAAAAGGTGTAAACAGTTTTCAACTTTCACAGGCTTGGCTACGAAATTCAAAGAATTTGTACCCATTCAAATTTGAATGTGAAATCACTTCTAAACTTGTTTTTTGACTAACTATTGGCGAGGAGCTCGAGAAGTGGAAACTCCTTTACCTGCTTATCCCCCTACCTGCACCCCAAACTGCATCAAAACGGGGTTACTTTAAACTCCACGTCTGGTATGTGTTGAAGTAAACCTCACTCAGACTAAGAACTGCAATTTTATTACGAGTAGTACTGTTGCACGTGCAAAAGGCTGATAGTTTCATATTCCTTGCTCACTGAGAAAAGATTTGGAGTACTATTTATTTTTATTTTTTATCTTATTTTTAGGGTCTTGCTATCCAACATGTTTAAAACCACACAAAAATAAGAAAGAATTCAAGTACATATTCCCTTTAAATTTAAAGTAGGTGACTAGAAAACCTATCCATGACCATGACCACATCCACATTCGCTTTTTTTTGAAAACCGAAGGAGCAATCAGAACTTGTGTGTGTGTGGCTGCTATCACGTACTACAAGGTGGCGCAAAATTAATCATCCAATTTTGTTTTTGAATTACTTTTTTACTAAATAAAAAAAAATGATCGACACAATTATTCCACGCTCTTGCGGAGTATAGCGCTTCATTGCTTGACTGTTTGTATACTGCAGCTGTCTAGTTCACAAATGTCAAATATGATTAACGTGCGACGCCATTTGCAAAAATTATAAAATCACGATAGGGTTATTAATTTTGCGTCACCTTGTACTTGTATATCAAGATTTTAAATCAAAACTTTGAAATTCATTGTGGTATGGCACGGTCCTCGGTAGTACCTGTATATATTATAATTTGCCTTCATTTTCAATTTTCTTTCAAGTATCAATTTTAAATAATTAAGTACCGCATGTTCTGCATCAGTGGCCGTAAGTTTTGTGTCCTTGAAAACCTCTGATTGGTAATATCAGGTGAAATATTGGTTAAGAAATTCCGCCTGCGATATAACATCTGTACCCGTCCGTGATGCTGAAAAATGGAAAATATGCCACGAGTAGTGGTCGTAAGCAATCGCAAACAGGAGATACGAAAGTGGTCCATAACCTTTCCAGTGCCCACAGTAAAACTTTAAATGTTCGATATATGAGAGTTTAAGGTTTCACACGGGAGTATGCAGGACGAGTTGCGTACACAAATGAATGCGTTCAACACGTCGCCATCTGAAAGGCGGACATTTAACGCGTGCACTGAATGCCAACTTGTGCATACGAAATCAGAGGGCTGCATTGGATGGATGGATGGATGGATACATGTGCATGGGAATTGTGTTCATATATGGAAACGTAATTGGAGTGAAATTTAACACTGTACTTGCAATGGAGGCAAATGTGGAGAATTAATGGCCTCTAATTGAAGGGAAATTGCAAAAAAGTTCCACAGCACTTAACACATATGCATGTATATAATCATTTACGTACAAGGATGTTTGAAGGGAAATCGATTACTTACTTGTTACTGTAGAGATTTAATTCTGCGTTTTTCTTTAGCTTTAACCATCTGGAACAAACATGACCTAGTTGTATTGTAGCTTCAACGTCATGTCAAATCTTATGCTTTTGATGTTGAAATGGGTGGTATCTGCCAGGACTGGCATTTTTCCGCCTGCTTCTTAAAAAGGAAATTGATTAGACTCATTAAAAACTAAGACTACTACTACTTACTAGTGATTTCGAAAAGGGTTCGACAATGTTATCTGACCATTCCTATTATAAGCCTTGTGAAGGACATTGCATCTTAGATATATTATTTGGGTTGATATACACTACTACATCTTGAAGAGTAGAGTAGGTAGATTAGGTGGAGGAGTATTCAAGGGAACCTTTGTACTGTTCTAGCATTGAGTCTTCTTTGAGAATGTCTTTCGATAATGATAATGTATACAGATCAGTCTTACACTCCAGAAGAGATTATGAGGTCAACCGTCTTTAGGTATATGTTGTTGATTAAGAATGCCGTCCAGCACATGTAACGAAATAATAGGTCTTTTAAGTGACTCTGCATTTACTGCTTCCGAGACTCAAAAGCAGAAGAAAAAAGAAAAACGTGTACTTCCCTGTAAGCAAAGAAATGTTATGAGAACTACTGAACAGAAATTTCGGCAATTTTATTAAAGGCTAAAAGGAGTATGCCAAGAATACAAGACCCAAACGACCCAATGTCGAAGGCGATGCTGAACGACCAAAATACTCCTGACATTAGTTTAACCTTCACTCTCACCGATCAAAGTAAAGTCAACATAGCAATATATAAGCTTAAGTCCAACAATGGTCTAGCATAATGTATAACAGCAGAGCTGTTTCAATTGATAGGGGATGGCTCAGTACACACCAACTTAATTGCAAAATATGGTCGAGTAAAAAAGATCTTTGCAACACCACATATAAGATCATACAAGCCTCTTAGAAAATACTAAGGGATGTGACTTTAAGATAGCTTAATAAAGGACAGAAGTCCTTATGCTAAGGGCAAGAGTTTAAAATATACATATCTACAGTGAAAGTCGCTTATAACCGGCGGTCGTTATACCAGACTCCACTCCACAATTACATATACATAATAAAAAGAAACCAACCAAATTGGTTGTTATAAGCGACTGTATATTCTATAAAATTTGGGGGCCGTGGCACAGTAGTTAGTGTGTCAGATTACTGCGCGTGAGGAGGTTCCATGTTCGAATCCCAGAAACACACAAAAAAACCCACCTCTCGCGAAGTCTGACAAACATCCGAGAGTATTGTTGTCACGAGAAAGCTTCTCAAAAGCATAGACCTTCGGATACGGCACTAAACTGTAGGTCCCTTCCATTCGTGTAAAATAAATATAACCCACACAATACGAGTGGTTGCGAGAAGCTAGGCCCAGCCACTTGAAGAGCTGTTGCGCCAAGTATTTAATTTATTTATTTACGTAATTTAAAATTAGTAAGGTACATGTATTTATTATATTTATGCTAAAGTGAAGGAAGAAATGGTCACAAAACACAAATGAAATGTCTCATTGGCCAAAATTATTGCGCAATATCATAACGCCCAAATCTATCTACGAGTATCTATAACTATAAATAAAAAAGTAGTGCTGTTCGTTGGTCATCGCATCACTTCAGAACGGCTAAACCGATTTGGCTCATTTTTTTTGTTTTTTCAAATATTCGTAATGGTCCGAACAAGGTTTTTGCGGAAAGAAAAATTAGAAAAGTTCCCCGAAAAATTGTAAAAAAATTGAGTGTTACGTATAGTACTTCCCGTCAAAATGTCCCGAAATAATGTCATAACGCCTAAACTGAATGCAATATCGCCCAAATTGACGTCCTTTTTTGCAAAACTAAGTTGTTCAGCGATTTTTTGGAGCTATGAAATTTTGGACCTAAGTGTTAAGATCTAACGCCCCAAATCGTTTCCGATCTGCGGCTTCCCAAACCAAGATCTTGAGAGGAATGTATCCTAATGAATTTCACTTAATAACTCCGATATTGCATTAAAAACAGCAGATTAACAGCTGAAATGAAGCCGATTAAAGCGAATGTTCAAAATTATTGCCTTGACAAAGGAAAAATGGGATTTTGTGTAGCGTGTAATTAATATGTCTATAAAATTAATGATTTTCTACAGCACCTACTTTTTTTTTAATTGAAAAAATATCACAATTTGATTGCCGGTATGTATTGCCTATGTATTTTCTCAATATAAATACACTACAATACCTGGAATGGATGGCAATTCGATTTGAAGTATAGAAGTAAGTAAATACCAAAATGTAGGTCAGTAAAAATATCGCCACAACAACCACTATTACGTATCCCCTGGCGTATACCTGCGGAAACTTCCATAGGATTCGCTTCCACCTGAAATGTAATCGGAATAACATTCCA
Organism: Brachypalpus laphriformis; assembly: GCA_945910035.1. NCBI lineage: Eukaryota > Metazoa > Arthropoda > Insecta > Diptera > Syrphidae > Brachypalpus > Brachypalpus laphriformis. Next base: position 351,164,887 of record OX246753.1, read on the forward strand.
ACATCCTTTGCACTTTCGTCTCTTCCGCTCTGAAATTCATTTTCGGTGAGTACCTTCCTCAACATGTGCAATCCTACATCTATGTTTTGTTGTATTATATTATACATAGGTAAGTCGAATGGATGTCAATACAGGAGAATCGATATGACCATTATATTCAGCGATCCAGAGAATTTTGCAAGGATACCTCCAATTGCAGTTCGTTTCTCTTTAATGTTAGATGAATCCGCGATGGACATGACTAACTGGCGGCGCGGCGCCTAGCGCCTATTCAACACAATACAAGATTCTCCAGAAAGCACTTCTCAGTAGGAATCTCCAGCTGTGTTTGTGACTCACTAGAACGGAAGAGCGAAATTGGAAATATCACCGCGTTCGAGTCATATAATCACAAACAACACTTTTCTAAGTATGCACCTCAAGGTTACCAAGAAGTTATATTTTTAATTTCCTTTTACCTAGGCTTTACTTAACGCTCCGCTTAGTCGTAAAAATGATTTACGATTTTTTTGTTACGTTTTGGGTCAGCGGCGTTATTAAATTTCTGGAAGCTACTATTAGGCTATGGCAGCAAGCTAATTTCAGACCGGAGTTACAAAGAAAGAGGAATCGTTAGAGCTGCGGAGCTGGGTGGTCCTTATAATTTTTTTTGAAGTGATGTGGAAGTTAATCATTTGTTTTCGGGAAAAGGGTTTTTATTGTAAATTACATAGTAATCCAGTGAAAGGGTAAGTGTGGAGTAAAAAAGAAACGACTTGTGGTTGTGGTACTTATGTAGAATGATTTACGACAGAAACAAAGGCTATTGTCTGTTTTGTTTTTGAATGAATTTTTATTACGCTATGTGCGACCAAGTTGCGAAATAACACAAACGACTTTCTCGAGAAAAAGGCCCAATGAAATACAGACCCCTTACAAAGGTAAAAATTACTTTCTGCAAAAGTGTAGTACCTGTGATAACGACAAGTGAACTAACGACAAGTTGGGTTTTTATTATTGCCATGAGTAACACAGGTTAGGCAAATTGGTTGACCATCTTGTCAACAATTGGAGTTTGACACAGAGGTGCTAGGTTTAATCGTAAAGTAGGAATATTCTTCTACATATTAGCAAAACATATATATATATGTATACGAGTATCTAACATAAAGAATGAAACATTATCAAAACATTGCATAGAGAAGCAAAGGTATAAGACTTTGTTGTAGACAATTAGATTCTAGGTACATATAGGAACAATAAATATAAATGAGTTGCTTGAGCATTACACAGACTTATCTTTAATGAACTTCAAGTCCATAATGATAGCATTTCCATTAGCATAGATGCTTCTATTCTCCCATGTAGTGGCTTGTGTAATCATCTATCTGACACTATAAGAATACAATAATTCGATTCTTGGAAGCCAAACTCAGAGGAAATTTCCATAAACTGACCTGCCTTAAAGTTCTTATGAAGAATGCCTGCTCGTACTCGTACTTCTGTCATATAGTAATACTGACTTTAGATTCAAGCAAAAGATGTGTTCTTGTATTGAAAACATGGTTTTTCACATTTTTAACAGCCTTGCGCAAATCATCTAGGTTACTTCGGCCAATACTAGATTAAAGAAGGCATATCGGGCTTCTGAAGCATAGGAGGAGCCCTCTCTAAACTAATCAATTGCTAGGCATTGTCAAATACTGGATATTCCCCATAGTGATTTCTGCAAGTGATGTAGAGATGAAGAAGAATAGGCTACCGTCACATCTTTCCTATACCTGCTCGCTAACGTTAGGAAGACTACACTAAGTGAAATACGTCTTCAACGATCTAAATGATTTTGGCAACGGCTAAGGTAACGATTTTCATCGTAAGAACTATATGGTGTGATCCATCCATCACTATTCAGTGGCATCACAATTAAAATTTCTGTAGTCATTTGGCTCATGTCAAAATAGGTTTTACTGTTGACTGCAACCGTGGAACCTAAAAAGAGAAAACTCCGGAATTTTTCTATCTGCTAACTATAAAGTTGATAGACTGGAAAAGGCTAGTTTAAAAATGTATCACTATCCGAGGTAAATCAATTATACTGTGGAATAAAAACTTCATCGGTCTAGCACATGATGTCATTGCTTATCGTATTCCACTTTTTTTCCTCAACCAATGGAGAACTATTCGAGTTTGATGGTCATCCTCTTTCAACATTTTTGCTGATAGCCTTTACTTACTCATGCTTTTCGTATGACTGATAGGAGTAGTCAAACTTGAAGTAGTATTTCACGTACCAGATATGAGATTTATTTATTTTTTAGAAGATCTCTCATGACAACAATACTCTCAGATATTTGTCAGATGTTGGCGAGAGGTGGTACAATCTGGACAAAGAAAAAGGCGAAGCTTTTGTTTTCGTAATGAAAAATTACCTCTCTCACACCATCAACGGAGCTGAGGATGAAGAGTGCAGAGCACAAAATATGTGGGATTCCCTACAGCGAACTTGCTTAAATAAGGCCAAATCACTGCTAGGAGCTTCAAAAGGCCACCATCAACACGCCAAAAAAACATGGTGGTGGAGTGATGAAGCTAAGATGCTGATAAATGAGAAGAAAGCGGCTTTCAAAGCTTGGTCAAAGTGCCCCTCTAATAATAATGACGAAAAAGCTCGCCTCGAAATGGAATACAGATGCTGCAAGAAAAAAGCGAAGAAGAAGTGCGCCCAGCTTCAAGCAGAGAGTACGGAGGGCCTGTATCGGGAGCTGGAGAAAATATTTTCCCCGGTTGCTGATGCAAACTAGGCTATCCAGGAGCTGCGAAGACACAATATGAACAAGAGCGCCACTATCTTCAAAATAGCCGCCCAAAGAAGGAACAATGCCCAGGAGATTCGTTCGCCAAAGTTCATTAGCAATGCTCATGGCCAGCTTCTTGTGGATGACGACAAAATTCTGCAGAGGTGGCGACAGTATTGTGAAGAGCTTTTAAATGAACAGTTTCCCCGGCTATACTTTCCAAGAGCCACCCCTAACTGTGAAGAAATAGCCGACATTACAGTCGAAGAAGTTAGTGAGGCGGTCAAATACTCAAAAAAACGAAAAGCGGTTGGGCCAGACGAAATACCCTCTGAGTTCTGAAAAAGATGGGAGACATCGGGTTCAGATGGCTCAGAATTCTTATCTCCAAATTCGTGAGAGGTGATCCAATGCCGAATCAATGGAGGGAAAGTTACCTCCTCCCTGTATACAAAGGGAAGGGTGATACGCGAAACTGTGATAACTACCGTTCGATCAAGCTGATGTCACACACCATGAAGATCGTTGAGCGGGTATTAGGTGGCCGACTGCGAAAAATAATACGGCTATCTGATGATCAGTGCGGGTTTGTCTCGGGTAAATCAACCACAGATGCAATCCAAAGTATAAGGATCATAATGGAAAAACATCGTGATTCCTTAAGGGATTTGCATATTGTATTGGTTGACTTTGAAAAGGCATTCGACAGACAACCACGAGATCTGATATGGGTGGCGCTAAGACATCGAGGGGTTCCAGAAACCTTTGTACAGATGATCATGGACATGTACGAAAGAGCAAAGACAAGAGTAAGATGTCCCGCTGGAGTAACCGAAGAGTTCCCAGTCAAAGTTGGGGTGCACCAGGGAAGCGTTTTAAGTCCTTTGCTCTTTATTACAGTCCTTGATTATCTGCTTGAAGGTAAAGTGATGGTCCCCAAGGTACATCAGTTATTCTTTGCTGACGATGGAGCCATCATAAGTGAGGATCCTACATCCCTGCAACGAGCACTTGATGTGTGGGTGGACGTTTTGGAGGGAAATGGGTATCGCATTAGTTCGAAAAAGACAGAGTACTTGTGCTGCCCGTTCTCTGATCCACTCAGGCCTATTCCAGACATTTATTTGAATGGAACAGTGCTTCCCAAGTGCGAAAAGTTCAAATATCTGGGATCTATGATCAATAGCAAAGCAACTTGTGATGACGACATCAATCATCGTGTAAGCGTAGGGTGGATGAAGTGGCGAGAAAATTCTGCTATCTTCTGTGACAGAAAAATGTCCCCTTAGTTGAAAGGAAGGCTCTACACCGCAGTTGTACGTCCAGCGCTCACATACGGTTCACAATGTTGGACGATGTACAAAAAGTATGAGAGTAAATTAACGCCAGCTGAGATGAAGATGCTTCGCATGACAGCAGGAGTGACAAAGCTTGATCGAATAAGAAGTTCGAAGATCCGTGGAAGCTTTCACATCAAGAAAACCATCGTACACAAATTAGAGAGCGACCGGCTCAGCTGGTATTGCCACGTTCAAAGAAGAGATCATTTGAACCCTGTTAAAAAGGCAATATCAATGAACGTTCCAAAGACATCGCGATGTAGGAAAGGCAGGCCTATAAACGCCTGGATCAGACAAATGCGACGACATCGGCATTTCATTGGCCTCAGTAACCGAGTGATCCAAAATCGGCAGGCCTGCCGATATTTTCTGAGGTCAAATAGGCGAACCCCACAGGCGGATCAGTAGCAATGCAGTGAAGTGGGAGGGCTGTGATCCCTTGTTTTCGGATCATAGCCTCGCTGATAAAAGGAAGAAGAAGAAGTTGGCGAGAGGTGATGGAACAGTGAAGAAAAACTTTTGGTCGTTTCTGGGATCCCAACATTAATCCTCACGCAAAGTGGTCTGACACAATAGCCACAGGCGTCACGGCGCCCATAAAATCTTTGGATTTTCCAGTGTCAGATAACAGTTCTAAAACGTTCCTTGATTTCCTGCATCTCCACCAAACTCCAGATTTTTGTTGAACGCATCCAAGATACCTAACGACGATGAATAAAATGCTAAAAGCATGAAAATAAATTCAGCTGCTTTCTTGCAAAACCACTTTTAAATGAAAATTAAATGTAAAACGGATAGGAAATCACAATCATCTCGCCCCCGTGGGTAAGCATATGTCTTATCGGCACATGCCCTTTTCGCTCTGAATATAAGCCACTTCCGCTACAACCCTGTGATTCCTGATGTCTTCCTGAATTTGAAATCACATTCCAATGTGGAAAAATTCTGCATCTGTATCATAAGGGTGCCAATTAACTGACTCAGTGTCTCAGCTGTTAATCCAGTTTCCATGTTTACCTTCCTTCCATCGGTGGATCATCTTTCATTCGCCACCCTTGTCAACGCAAATTAAATTAAAAGAGATGAGGAGACTTTTTATTCGCAAACCCTCTTGTTGGTTTTTTGACTTTTCACACACAGGGGACTTATGATTTTTTCTATTCGACTTACCAGCTATTACTCAAAAGCAAACAAAATATTTATACGGGTCCTGTTCGCTTCCCGCATAGGGACCATATGTCACAAATACTCATATTCCTCAGAGCAAAAACTATGAACACACGAGGTCTTTTGAGTATACCTCCACAAATAAGCAAGAATAATTACAGGAAAACAAAAAAGGTGCATCCTCAAAGATTTTTTCCTGATTATCCTGTCGTGCTGTGTAGATGTATACAAAATGCAATGTGACACCGGATAAAGGAGTATGATAGGCTGTGCAAATATGAGTTTTTCACTCTGCGTGAGCGAATCAATGTAATTTCATTAGTTCTTTGATCAAGATATAGACGAAAGACAAACTGAAGAAAAGGACGATGGAAAAAAGCAAATTACTGTCAACCATATGACACTGGCTTTGTGGTCCTTCCATCACCCTCCAGAAGAGTAACAGATGGATGAGACACAGCACCAGTGCCAAACACATGTATTTTCATCATGATGCAATGACAATACATCCTGCAATGGAAAAAGACTCCTGTTTCAATCGATTGATACATGTGCAGGCAAACGAAAGCAAAAAGGACAAATCGGACAAAGGATGGATGCCCCATCAAAGTGCGATGAACAATTCGAATAAATGAAGATTTTTATTTGCCGTCCGTTGCTTTTTTATTTGACTGTCACTTCAATATGTATAGCATGGACTGTCGTGTTGCATTGTTCTGAAGGGGAAATTGTCCGCACAGCAGGGTGCATTTAGATTGCCAAAATGTACGAAGAAAAAAAAAAAAACTGATTGGTCATCCTCAAATAATAACCAGAAAACACTCATAATCCGAACCAGGATTTGGGGTGGTTGAATGAGATGACGGTCTTCGGTTAGCCCTGATCCTCCACAGAAATTCGATTTCAGTCTGTCAGTTGCAGTTAAATACATAAAGGTCGTTTGTAATTAAGGGACGGGGAGGAAATTTTCTAAAAGTGGCTGTTGTCCACATGAATGCATTGGGGTTGGATTTCTTTTTCCTTTATTTATATTGCATTAAGCTGCTTTATTTTTAAACAACGTCCGACAGGGTAATTTTGAAGAGCCCTTGCTATGGAATTTGTTTGATTAGAAATTTGCAATATAAATCATATTAAGGTCTAACTGAGAACTTCAAGGGGTTGTTAATTACACTTCATCGAATAGAATGGATTGAAATGAATAGGTAAAGGAGGTGAACGATTTTTCCCATCCATTAAGTTTAATTACCGGATTTCGATTAAGAAAAGTCAGGGGTTTAATTGAAATGCAAGTGCAACAAAGTGTTTTGGGAAACTTGATATAATGCCTCTATTTCTAAATTTGTTTAGGCAAAATTATCTTGTGTACCCTGTTTTCATTGATAATTTTATTATTTAAAAATTAAATAATTCAGCAGTAAGTTTGAATTAAGCTTAGAAGAATCAATAGCTTAGTTCAAGGTTGCCATTCATTCTATGGCCGATTCTATTCTATACTACTGTCTTTCCTAAAGATGTTATTTGAACGCCTGGAGTAAATTGTAATAGTCACTCGTCTTGCTCTTCTACTAGGTGAAGCATGGTTATGACCAGTTATACATTACAATGTTAATGAGACTTAGCGGTGGCTCAATATGTCAACTGCAGACAGGCCCTTGCAAAAAGCTATAACTCTAAGTTATCTCAAATACTCACACGCAACTGAATAAAGTTCGGCTTTATCAATACCTTTGTGCAATAAAGTTCGTAGTTTTACAGTAGCAATTTAACTGGCGTTGGTTGAAGTAGAAAAAGTTTGGCACGCATTTAAAGTGCTTCGTTCTGTTTATTGTTTATGTTAACGTATGCAGAAACGTTGCAATCCGCCTGAAACGGATCATATGATATCCTGTCCTTTATTGCTTAACCCATCCTTATATGAATACTTGTGGCGTTAATAAAAATAAATATTTGGCGCAACAGCTCTTTAAGTGCCAGGGCCTAGCTTCTCGCAACCACTCATGTGGTGTGCGTTATATTTTTCAGACGGATGGAAGGGACCTACTGTTTAGTGCCGTATCCGAACGGCGATTTGAGAAGTTTTTTCGTGACAACAATACTCTCGGATGTTTGTCAGACGCTCGCGAGAGGTGGGACCGTGAAAAACTTTTTAGTGTTTTCTGGGATTCGAACTTGGAACCTCATGCGTGGCGTTGTGCAACTTGTAAAAGAAAGAAGAAGAAGAAGACGATTAAGTGCTAATTTATAATGCATAAAGATTTCTATCGACTTTGCTAGAAGAGTTCACATACAGCGACTAAGATGTCGGGGTCATCTAACATAGAGCGGATAGAGCCCAACGTTCCAACCCGAAAAACTTAAAATCCACCCCGGATGTATGGCCTCGCGGTAGGGGGATCTCAACCAACTTGGCGTACGCAACTGGAGGCAGCTAGCTCGTAACAGGGCTAGCTGAAGAGGTTTGTTGTTTGAGGCCCAGGTCCACCCCGTACTGTAGCGCCACCTAAGCAAGTAAGTAAGTAAGTCACTAAGTACTGACTACTGAAATACTATCAATTTGTTAATAAGATGGATGAGCCAGTCTGGACTTGCCATTGAAAGTATAGCACCCGGAAGGACGACAAAGTAGTGGACCTCCTCGCCGCAGGTGGCGCGCACAAGTTCAAGGGGACCTCGACCAACTTGGAGTGGGCAACTTGGAACCATTTTAATTTTTGGAATAATTTTCAGATGCTGTTGATATCCGAATCGACAATATCTGTAAGTTCCTCAAAGAAGAATTCCCCAAGAGTTTGTTTTCTAGCTGAGGTTAGTGCGGATTCCTCCGCTTCTTCGTCCATACAGCTGCGACAAATTCATTGGCCAGAATTCCAAGCCTCGCGGTATGCCTGCCTAGTACTCAGTGACCAGTAAACAGCCCAAGTAAGATACCTATGTGTGGTCTGCTGATCAGTAGCAGGCGTTTTGTTTTTTTTTTTTATTTAATTGTAGCCATGTTTTTCTCTCATGGTTACATGTGTCAAGATTGTGCCATCTCTCATTGGCCTGATTTAGTGGCGCTATAGAAATGTTGCATCTTGTCGTTCCTATAAGTAGATGCAGCCCCCTTTCGCAGTACAGAGCGCCTGTTTCGTGGCATTTTTAACTAATTCGTCTGCTCTGGAGTTACCTAAAATGCCCGAATGGCCAGAGCCCAAAGCTCTTTTACAAGCGTATAGTGCCGTAGCGGCCTTCTTAATACGCACATGTACGTTCATTTTCCAGCTTATTTTCCTGTCCAGTATAAGGCCTCGGTTTTTGGTATGTTCGGAGAAACTACGTCGTATTTCCTTAATTTTTGGTGGTGTAATCTCCGGAATTCTGTGCCATTTTACAAATAGCACTAGCCCCGTTTTTGCCGGGTTGACATTAAGTCCGCATCCGTCAGTCCACTTGACTAATTTTGCTAGGGCTGATTCCATGAGATTTCGTAAGGTATTGGGATGTTTACCACCAATGTCGTCCGCATAAGCTATAACTTAATATCCTTCCTTTTCTAAGGTGAGGAGTATTTCGTTCACGATAAGAAGCCATAACTGTGGAGATAACACTCCTTCTTGTGGTGTTCCGCGTTGAACTGATCTTCTTGAATTGCAGCAGCCAATTACTGAATTGGTCAACCTGCTTAACAACATTTGGCTGATCCAGTGACCTAACCTAGCAGTAACCTCTAGTTTACTGAGGGTTTGATATTATTGAAAGCCCCTTCTATATCGGGGAATGCCACCATCGAGAATTCCTTGCTGGTCAGCGATTTTTCAACAGTGCCAACGAGAAAGTGCAGGGCGACTGCTCTAAAACACATTTAAAATAATTTATTGCACCTTTGGTCCCGATTGGTTGTAATGATGAAGACCAGTCTATCAGCGAGTTTTGGGAATCGAATTTTTTGAGAGTCCTACATCCAAATTGCAGACAGAACATCCGCAGTCATATCATATCCATGCACTCAGTTAACATGATATATTATTGCGCTCAATATTATGTATGCGGTAATATCTCTCGTACTATGTCTTATATACACGTAGCATCTATGTAAGTACATAAGAGATATTTTCTAGATAGTCTTACATTAAACTGTACCTTGTCAAATAATTATGTCGCATGCACTTGCCTCTTTTTATGGTATAGGGGAAATAGGTTAAATTAAGTTTTGCGTACAATTTTAAATTGAATACATATGATCGTCCGTGCAGGAATTTAAATCGTCAGGTGGCATTTAAAAGTTTGAATTAACTTATAATAATTGCAAATGTTCCTAAGAGTTAGCGAAAGCTATTCAAAGGCGCCCAATTCGATTTAAAATTCAGTTACGAATACATTTCGAGGGAATTTCTTAGAAAAATTCATTTGAAAACCTTTTCTGAAAAGAAATAGTCGTTGTTCTTCGGAAACATATTTAGGCCCACTTAAGCCATTAGAATGTTAATGTTGTGCACAAACATAGAGCATTTCTCCTTCATCAATCTATGACCCATCTGTGCATGCATCGATAGTCAATTCTCAATTTACGTCAGTTAAAAAAATATTGCAACCCCTGAGCTAATCTGTAAACGCACATAAAGCACGACCGAGTGCATTACTTTGAAAATCAATTCCAGATGCTCTCCCGGCATCGTAGTTTCACAGAAAAAGAACTTCAAATAATTCCTTATTATTATTGATCCTGTGCCACGCTAACAGCATGTGCATACACCACAACAATAGTGCGTAAATTAATAGACAGACTAACAACCCCTACTTCCATATGTCGAACTTTAGCAAGGATGATGGCACAGTTCATATGAGGCTACAGATCGAAGGCAAATGCGGAGATACTTTAATGGTTTTTGTGTATCGATACTTTGGTATATCTTTGAAGAGTATACGAGCGTAAGGTATACGTTCAAAGTATGATGTACACAGGAAGGACATAGGATGGAGGGCTTAAGAAGTTATTTTGAATATGTACGAGTACTTCGAGTTCCAGGTAAAATTTTGTGAAGAAGGACTATCTCGTAAAGGGATTCAATTTTCCTCTGATGGACTCTACGTGTGTGGTGAGAGAAGCGCACATGCATGTGTACATAAGCATCATGCTTTTATCATAATGAGAAAAGTTTTATATCATGTTGTTGTGACCTATCATTGAAAGATAGATTATACAACGTCACCTACATATTTGTTTTGACTCTAAATTTGAAAGGGCGTATGCTAGGTTTTCTTATTCTCTAACGTAAAATTAATTATTGGTGTTTCCTCTGAATCCGCAAGAGATTTATTAAGAATATCAATAACTTTACATAACCCTATTCTTGAAGTTTTTTTTCTGTCATATACATTTGAAGTCAAGACAAGTTTATCCACATGATTGGAACTTCATTGTACATAACCAGCCCAAAAACGCGCAAAAGACGGTTGAAGCTTGATGTCGCCGTTCGGCACCCTTAAGGTGGCATAAGATACAGAATTTAGCCTAGGCATATGGAAAACATTTTTTTTTTAAATGTCATTCTTCAGCCATTTTATCCCAAGCTGTCAAGGTACGAAAGTACGTAAGGCCTACTTGAGCTATTGCTTTGAAGAAGTGCCACGTTCATATTCTGTATGTAACAATGAATTCGCTAAATTACTAATTTTGGAAAGCAGTAAAACTGTCTTTTGAATTAAAATCAGGAAGTCAAGGAAGCTGATTTGCCCTGAGAACACTCAATCACTGTGTGTTTATCGAAATAATTTGAAAAGACTGTCGACAACTTATGCCTAAAACACAATTTCGCCTCGACCTCGGCTTCTCCTGGCGTCTATAAGTTAAACCATAGGAAATCAATGTATCCTATCACAATATCGCTTCCATCTCGACCTCACATTTCCATTCGTAAAGAAAAACGTAATGCTACCTAACGACATTCTAACCCGAGGCAGAAGTTGAGATGAGCTGAACTTTTGCTTGCTTTGATAGCTAACACCTGTGGAACAAAGGAAAAGAATTTAAACAAACATTCAACGCTCTCTCAAAGTAGATGGGAGGGCAAAGACTTCCTTGAAGATTAATGGAACAGCAGGCACTACGAAATGCGACTGAATGTAACTAAGGATGGGTGCATGGCACTACGTTGAACATTACCACACAGAGTTGGTCTAGGCCAGTTCAGTAACTTGGTTTAAGTGAACTTGGTTTAGGAGCTTATATTTTGCGAGGGCGTTGGGCGCCGTGGCGTGAGTGGTTAGTGTGTCGGATCACTACGCATGAGGTTCTAAGTTCGAATCCTAGAAAATACCAAAAAGTTTTTTCACGGTCCCACCTCTCGTGAGCGTCTAACAAACATCTGAGAGTATTGCTGTCACGAAAAAGCTTCTCAAATCGCCGTTCGGATTCGGCATTAAAAATGTAGGTCCCTTCCATTCGTTTGCAAAATATAACGCACACAACATGAGTGGTTGCGAGAAGCTAGGCCCTGGCACTTTAAAGAGCTGTTGCGCCAAATATTTGTATTTGTTTTTGAAGGCGTTCGATAGTGTCAACAGGGAGTTTATTTGGCGCGCCTTACGCAGGAGAGGTATTCTCGATAAATTAATTGCTATTATCAAAGCTACATATGAAGGGTCCAAATGTGACGTTTTGCACAGAAGGGGGTTGTCTGAGCAATTGTAGATCCAAAGTGGGGTATGACAAGGTTATATTCTTTCACCAATAGTATTCCTATTGGTGATTAGCGATATGCTTCGTGCAGCTTTGTCGACGGGAAACGGAAGAATTCGATAGACTCTTACACCCCAACTGTAGAATCTTGACTACGCTGACGTAGTATGTCTACTCTCTCACAGAATTATGGACCTCCACCAAATGACAGCAGATGTGAAGAGGGAAGCAGGCGTCGTTGGGTTGAAAATTAATACGGCTTAAGCTAAAATTATTAGCCTTGTAACAAACTCATCATCAAATATGATCGTCAAAGCAAAGTCCGCGTTCGGGATGTTGTCCAAAATATGGCGAAACAATGCGATCAGTTTGAACACCAAGCTAAGATTATTCCGATCCAACGTTGAATTCGTGCTGTTATATGGATGCAGCACGTGGGAAGTGACCACTATTATCACCAGAAAGCTGCAAACGTTCGTTAATAGGTGCTGCGCAATATCTTAAGGATTTTCTGGCCCAATCGTATCTCTAACGAACACTTTTACGAAAGAGCGGGTCACGAACCAATAGGCACAACCATCCAAAGACGGAAGTGGCAGTGGATTGGTCACACGTTCCAAAAAGGTGACAGTTTCATAGCGAAGTACGTGGCCTTAATCTATAATAACATAGCGCAGGATAGTATAAAACGAATCCCTGACATTTGGGCGTGACTTGAGAATGTTCAAGCCATGCACAAATGTTGTATGAACATCATGACTGTATATCAGAGTGAACCATATTCTATTCAAAATCAATTTCAAATCGGAGAGCAGCGTCATATGCAAATACTTTATGCCCGAGCACCTTTAAGATGCAACTGCTCATTATTTCGCATCGGAACGATCTTAAAAATACCTTTAAATCTTTTCGCATGTCTCTGATTACGGTACCACGTTCCATTCTCTATCATAAAAAAAAAATGCACACCTGTGCTACTGTGCACAGATAACAGCATTGTCCATGAGCATCTTTTTTACAACTGGTTCGCATCGAAAGTCACCCCGAACATTTGTTCCAGATGATTTTGCTCTGAATGCGTAACCTTCGTAACATTTGTAACACAAGGTGAGCAAAGCAAAAATGCAGGACATATCGTCGCAATGCCCTGCTGTCAACGGTCCCCTAACCTCATTGTTCAACCTCAGCAGTGCATAATTCGTCACGGTTATGTCCCCTGTTTGCTGAGAGGACTTTGAAATTAAATTTGCCGACAGTAAAAGAATTAGCGGGAGCATTGAACAAATGAATTTGTTTCTCTTCACAGCGCGACTGTGTAATTGCGATTTAACGGGCGGCGGCGGAGTGCTACAAAAATAAAGGACTTTTTAATTAGATATATCCAGTGAAATGGATTCAGTGCCTTCTGTCTTACATAAGTTCATTCAATTTGGCGCGACATGGAAATGTTTGCAATGACTCGTATCTAGCTGAATGGAAATTGGTTAGAAAATGTAATATGTAGCGGTTTTCGAAAGTATCTGAACTTCATGGTCTGTCTGGAGAAAATTGGCCTCTTTTAAACTTTCTCACATGACTTCACGTCAAGTTCCTCGAATCAGTTTTCATATGAAGTATCTTGAGTACTTCAAATCAATCTTCATCCAACATGAAACTTCAAATACGGCCCGACCCTTTTCAGACAAACTCGCCTACCAGCAGAACGGTACAACATCTCACCATATGTCAAATTGCGTAAATCGCAGCAGGCGATTTTAATTATTGATTGGCATCGAGAAAATTAAAGAAGCACTGAAGACGAATTACATAATGGGCCCATATGACGCGAGGTCAACCGACACACGAACATTATTACTTCTTCCATCCATCCATCCATCTCTTGAAATAACTACTGACCGTCGTCGCTCGGTCATCATCTTAACCACCAAATTACACCACAAGGTTTCGTTCCATTGAGAGCCTATTACGGGTCGGAAATTCGGGCCCACACCTTCTCAAAGCACCTTCAGGGGCTATATTGTTAAGCTGCAAACAATTTTGATCCCCATCATCGAATCATCGAAGATTCGGGATCATCGGGCAATGATGCCGTTTGGCAGAGGTCGTGGTCATTATCCGCTTTTGACCATTTTTTTAATGGCTTTCTCTGGGTTAGGGTTGCATGTTCATGATTGCATGTTGTTGTTGAGAGATGGAGACCGCAATTTTGGAGCCGAAAATCATAGAAAATTCAAAGAGAAGATTTTTTTATTCGGTTGTGTTTGCCATGCTACGCGGCCAATCATGCACGGACCATTGTGGGATATCATGACCACGATGATAATGATGAGGATGATGTCGGTGATTATCCCAGTCGATGGATGTGGTACAATTGATAGGAACAAAAAAAAAATACAAAAGAAAATGGAAGAGGTGTGGAAGGTGAAGGTAAAGCGGTGTTAAGAAGATACAGTGGAAAAGTAACAAGAAACTCATCAAAGAGAAGATCTATTTGCTGATGCAATGGTAAGCGTTACCAGGTTGGAAAAATAAAATAATATATTAAATTTCTATGCAAACAAATTTTAGGATTATATCTTGAAATGGGTGTATCGTTAATGTTAAATTATTTTTGCGAGAAACTCTACGTTGCTGTATATTTTCATCTACTCCCGATCTTAAAGCCTAAGATGTGTATAGAATATGTAGGTAGAGTGTTTGCAAACATACCTAATCCCCTTATAGTTTTTGGGTTACAAGTTGTGAAAACAAATGGAAAGGTTTCTTACTGACCGAAATTCGAGCACTTATCATGTGATCCAGCTGATTTGAGAATTTTTTAGATAAATTGTAGTTCAGGATCTTAATCCCGCTTGTAGATGTTATATTGTTCCTATTTGTAAAAATTCCAAAAGTGATGAATTGGTCCTATTACTGTTCATCATTTTTTTTATTAACATTTCTATTCCTATGATAAGATTCGATTTTAAATAAGATAGATTTTATTAACACCTCAATTAGTTATATAGTTCGAACACCCGATCGTCTGGTAAAAAATCAGCTCCAAGGATATGTTTTTTTCGAAGGGTAGGACACTTGCCCATGAAATGTACTGCATCTTCCCTCTCTGCAACGTTATATATACCACATAAAATCGGGAGGTTCTCCTCGCAGTCTCACCATCATAGATATTTCGTGAATACTCAGCTCATTTCGAAAGTAATTATTGTTAGGTTGCAAATTATGATTTGGCCTGCTGTAAATCGATATGTGTAGAGATCCCTAAGCATTCTCTAGGAATCAGTTTCTGGATTTTTCGTCCACTTTTTCTATTAGATGGTATGAGACAGATTTCCAGCTTGCAGGATCCGCTTCCCTGTAGTTTAGAGCCAATCCACATTTTTGCGCGATTGCACTCCAGCGATTCACCATGCCACCTGCTCCTATTAGATATAGTTGTAACCGCTGCGATCTTCGCGAGTCTCTCATTTGGCATGTTTAGAACTTTGAGGATATAATCGACTTACAATTTTAAGGTCTTAATAAAAGGTGGGGACAGACCCGTTTCCAATATGATCATGTAGTTAGGTATGCTAGCAAGAAGATGAAATCACCTTTTGATAAAATATTGTTAGTCTTTCCATAGTTTCATATTTTGTATGTCCCCATACTTGTGCAGCATACAGCAGAATAGTTTCGGAGGCAGCTTCGAATACTCTATACTTGCCTACGATGGGTTATATTCTTATTGATGAGAAATCTTCTCCACGTTATATTTACTGCGGTTTTGGCTTTGATCAGTCTTTCTCCAGATGCTTATCCATGCTTAAATTACTTGTAAAATAAACTCCAAGGTATTTGCAGTCCTTAACTACATCAATGATTTCAGCATTATAGGTCTAACTCTAGTTAAAGCAAATTCTACCTCCCCTTTTCCTGTAAATCATCATTTTCGGCTTCTTCAATTTGACTAAAAGACCCCATAATCTACAGCAATTTTTTAATTACTTAGGTGGCGCTACAGTTCGGGGTGAAC
This sequence comes from Brachypalpus laphriformis, assembly GCA_945910035.1. Lineage (NCBI taxonomy): Eukaryota > Metazoa > Arthropoda > Insecta > Diptera > Syrphidae > Brachypalpus > Brachypalpus laphriformis. Next base: position 351,180,844 of record OX246753.1, read on the forward strand.
CTGGGCCTCAACCAACAAGCCTCTCCATTTAGATCGGTCTTTAGCTAATTACCTCCAGTTGCGCATTCCAAGTTGGTCGAGGTCCCCTTGAACTTGTGCGCACTACCTACGGCGAGGAGGTCCACTACTGCGTCGTCCCTCAGGGTTAGATTTTAAGACTCTGCGGGCCGGAGTGTTGGAGTCCATTCGCTCTGCATATCCTAGCCATCTCAAACGTCCAATACGAAGTTTTTTTTGACTAGGTCGATGTCGCTGTACAGCTCGAATAGTTCGTGATTGAATTTACTCCTCCAAAACCCGTGAACGTAAATGGAACAGAATATCTTACGAAGAATTTTTTTCTCGAAGCGACCAAGGATATCTTCATCTTCTTTTAATAAAGTCCATGTTTCAACGCCGTAAAGCAGGACGGGATGATCAGAGTCTTATACAGAGTCTCCTTAGTTGTTCGAGATACGGTTTTATTGTTGGATTGCCTTATAAGCCCAAAAAGCCAGCGATTGGCAAGAGTTATTCTTCGCTTGATTTCTGCACTGATCTTGTTTTTCGAGTTTATAGCAGAGCCAAAGTAGACAAAGTCCCTTACTGTGACGTTCTGTCCAATTCGTCGATGTTGGTTGTCCCTTCTTGTGGATAGCATATACTTGGTTTTGCCCTCGTTTATCGCTAAACCCATTTCGGCCGCTTCCGCCTCAATGCTTGCAAAAGCACCGGTGACAGCCCGCTGAATTCATCCAATAATGTCAATATCGTCGGCGTATGCAAGCAGTTGTACAAACTTGTGATAGATTGTGCCTCAGGTGTTGGCTTGTGAGTTCTGCAGAATCCGTTCAAGTAGAATATTAAAGAAGTCACATGACAGCGCGTCACCATGTAAATAAATAAATAAATATTTCGCGCAACAGCTCTTTAAAGTACCAGGGCCTAGCTTCTCGCAACCGCTCATGTTGTGTGCGTTATATTTTTCACACGAATGAAAGGGACCTACAGTTTAATGCCGACTCCGAACGGCGATTTGAGAAGCTTTTTCGTGACAACAATACTCTCGGATGTTTCTCAGACGCTCGCGAGAGGTGGGACCGTGAAAAAACTTTTTGGTGTTTTCTGGGATTCGAACTTGGAACCTCATGCGTAGTGATCCGACACACTAACCACTTACGCCACGGCGCCACGGCACGTCACCGTGTCTAAAACCTTTTTTGACATCAAGGGTCTCGGTGAGGTCATTACCGATCTTGATGAAGCAGCAAGCGTTCGCCATCGTCATCCTGCACAGACGAACAAGTTTGGCAGGGATGTCAAAACTAGACATGGCTCTATAAAGCTCTTCTCTATAGATGCTGTCATAGGCATCCTTGAAATTGATAAAGAGATGGTGAGTATCGATTTGGACTTCTTGTGTTTTCCCCAGGATCTGTCGAAGTGTGAAATGTTGCTCGATGGTGGACTTTCCAGGCTGTTGATAAAAGGTTTCAGGCGTTTACAAAATATCGCAGAAAAGATCATATATGCGATGTTGAGGACACTGATGCCTCTATAGTTGGCGCAGTTGAGGGGGTCCCCTTTCTTGTGGATTGGGCAAACGATGCTGAGATTCCATTCATCAGGCATACACTCGTCTGACCAAATCTTAGATGTATGCACTCTACCAATTCATCACCAGTTACCTTTAAAAGCTAGGCCGGTAAGCCAGGTCCAGCAGCCTTGTTGGATTTCAGCTTGGATATTGCTATCCGCACTTCGTTTTGATCAGGTGGACGGAAATTTTGACTATCATCGTCTATGTTGAATGGGACATTCTGCCTCACAGCGGGATGTTGGTTTTCGTTACCGTTATACAGTCTGCAGAAGTAGTTTTTCCATATTCTCAGCAGCAACTGCAGTAATTGTGTAGCCAATTAATCAGCAGCTGCAAAGCTTCTGGTGAATATGCAAGCATCACTCTTGTATATCGTCCGCAAAAAGCAACGCCTTAATGGGTACACCAGAAAATTCAATGCCTTCTGGCAGGGAGTCCACTAAGTTTTCTATAAATAGTGCAAATAAGAGGTGACTTGCCTTACTCCTGATCTTGATCCTGATTTGAATATTTGAATAACTATGATGTATTATAGTTCATACTTACAATACCTTAGATGGATGACCCTTGACTGCGGTCACTGGTCAGGTAAGTCAATAAAATAAAAAAAAAACTAAAAGAAAAGCTCACTCAGATGAAGATATGAATTGCGGAAGGTCTCCCAGCTCAAAATTATGTCTTCTTGCTCCAGAGCTCTCAGTATTCTGTCAGACACGGTACTTACTAAGCAAATCCGGAACAGATTCCATTTCGGTTTCTTCTCCGCAGCCTTTTCAGTAATCGTTGTGAGCTTCTGCGAATCGCTCCGTGTTACCACCAATAGACCAATATCCAATAAGGATGCAAGAAACGAATTCTGCATCCCTGGGACTTTTTAGGTATATTCTATTGCTAGCTTTGCACTGCTGATACACTGCGGATACACGTCTGACTCTTTCTTTGCAAGCTCAGCTCTTGGTTTCAACCTTAGAAACCCCGTAATTCTAATGCAGAATGTCATTTGGATTTTCATCAGACTGAAAACGTGGCATTGCTCCGTCGCACATATTTACCAATGAGTCTCAGGACCAGCTTTAACAGTTAATGTCCCATTTTTGTTCGTCATCCTTTTATACAACATAAGTTATGCTTTCCTCGACGTCTGTTTTCAACATGGCTTGGAATTTTAATTAATACCTAGGTTCCTCTCCGAATTTGAAGATCCAGGCTTCCAGATTTAAAGCAGAAATATGCCATTTCCTGGTGAACAACACAATCCTTCATTAGCTCAGTTCTGCCATATTTAAAAATAACAGCCAAAAATAGCTCTCATCATCCACCGATTTCGCCTGGCAATTCCATTTCCAAAATCTAAACACAGCACACTATTCCATCTCAGCTATAAAAAAAAAAAAAAAAACGCATCAACCGTATCACAAATGTATCTCCTAAATTTATAACAAAAAAAAAAAAAGATGCGTTTTCCATTGATTTAATCCCAATTGCATGTACACGTGTATTGGTATCCTCAACCACTCACACTCCCAAAAAGAGGGAGGAAAACAATAAGAACAACGCACATTTGACCCATTAGAACATCGTGGATAATAAAATAGAAGAATTTAATACCAACGAAAAAAAAAACCCGAAGCCATAGAAAATAACAAACTGAGGGTGAAAAACAGAGAAGAAGAAGCAACTAGCAAGGAAGACAGAGAGAAGCAATCGATTGCATCTACACAACGTCCGAAGGTTCGAAACAAAATTTTCAGATTTGAATTCAGTTTTTGGCGGTCCTTCATGTTGAAAACAAAGTGCGTGCTTGCGTGCGCCGTCGTCGTCGTCTTCTCGTTACTCGTGGGTTTTCGGTGATATTATAGTTATCTTGGGGTTTAGTATTTCATTTTTTAGATACTTCTAGTGGAAATACGGTATCTGAATTTTATTTAAGTGCGGCAATGTTAACAACACCAAAGCAGAGACTCGGTGCAATGAATACCAAACGCAATTCAAAGGATATAACATCCTGCAGTGGCGGTAGTGTGAAGCGTGATTCAGTTACGGTCTTTGAAAATGGCACCCTCGAGGGTGCTATCCAAAGTGCAACCCCCGTAGTAGAACCATGCGATAGTGTATCGTCGTTGTCTCCGCCGCCGCCATCGACATGCGTACCAGTGCCCGAAATCGTGATTACTTCGACAACCGATGACAACTGTGATACCCTCGGCAATAACTCGATTGAAATGTTAGACGAAAACACAGCTCTTCTCGATGACGAGGACGCGAATATCGATTTTGTTCTAAATCGTTCTGGGAGTGATAGTAACATCTTGGAGAGCAGCATTTACAGTGAGTTGCAGGTACCTGCTGCACAGCAGCCATCACCAACGGATGTTCTAAACACTAGTACCTGTTCGAGGGACTCTCGCCAGAGCAAAAAAACCCGCAGAAGGTCGAAGAAATGCAACTCCCTACAGAGGCGGACAGCAGAAGCCTTTGCAAACAACTTTCCACCACAGTACACCGCAATCTTCATAGATCCAAGTGCTAATTCCGGAGGACTATTGTCAAGCACTCCCATTGAACAAATTGCCGCAGCAGCGGCAGCGGCGAGCCCGTTTGTCGATCGACATCATCATCATCATCAAATAATGTCGGCTGTTCCTGTTAGCGGTCACAGGTAATGATACCAATAATCATAATCGGTCTTCTCCCACTCGGGGAAGCGCCCCTATCGAGACGAATCTTTACAAAGCATTTGCCTCTGCTCTCCTTGAGCCATAAATCGGAATAGAATGTGGAACGTTTTCGTTTTATGGTTTCTTTCCTTTAGTCATTTATTCTTCTTGTTATGCTCTTGACGGCCGCCCTTTGGGCAAGTTGAGAGGGGGGTGAGGTGGTGGATATTATAAATTACAAGGAATCTGGTTTTTGGAGGGACTAATGTTAGATGGATTCTTTCGGGGGGCTTTTGTTGTGCTGCCTGGTGACGGCATCCATTTCTGTTACATATTTGAGACCTGGAATTTACTAATTGGGATTCTTTGTCTTGGTTTTGGTCTTTTCTGTTCTGGGGATGGACACAAAACCATTGAATGTACTGGTGGGGCATGGTGTGAAGTACCAATGGAATGCCAATACTGTTGTTGGGAAAAAAAATCTGTACTCCATTACATGAAAAATTAATGTGGTTCAGTTGGAATTCAACTTGAGTGCCGGGCTGTATTGGAATTTAAATTGCCTATTTAGACATCTGGGGTTTGTTTAAAAAAGACTGTATTTCACGATTCTGATGGATTGGACACTACATTTTTTTCTAGACTTCCAGCGAATGCCTTTTTGTCAACAACAGCTAGCTGGCGTACGAATTTCTTTCTACCCTACTTCTAACTGATTGCTACTGAATTCGGGTTGTGTCCTGCGGCTATTTGTCCACAGAAAATGGCATTTTCTCCAAATAAATACAACAAATTACAGTTTGGGGTCTTCTAGGAGTATGGTGCTTACGTAAACCAGCTGGTATTTATAACGCCTGAAGATTAGCTTTTTGAGTCCAAGCTTTGAAAGGGGATATCAATGATTATTGCCGCTTCATAGTCAAAATCTTCAGTTAACTTTCTACTTCTTCGTCTTAAGTCGTTTTCTAGTCCATGTTCGCTAATTTGGGTATCTTATCTTTTTCTATCTAGTAACCTGCGGAACTAAGGGTCTCAGCGAAAGCATTGCATAAAAAGAGGGAGAAAGATAGAAAGTCCAACAGAGATTTGCCAACGAATCAAAAACTCGAAGCGATGAATTAATAAGCACAGCTCCAAAACAGTAATATTTCATGGTTACTCAACGTCTAGACGCTCTGTATAGGTGAGCGCATTAAGCGCAGTCGTAAGTTAGGTTAGGTTAGGTTAGATTGGCTGTCTGCACGACGATGCAGACACACTTAGACCAGTAAAGGTCCATTGTGATGCCAAGAATCTATCTTTAGACCACTAATAAAACCAACCGGAGCTTTTGATGAAGCGATGGATGCTCATGACGCCTAAGAACGCCAAATCGCTAAGGTCATCAAGGAAGGGAGCCCCTAGATGGAGCATTCTTTTACGTGGTAGAGCAGGACATGTGCATAGGATGTGAAGGATGGTTTCCTCCTCCTCCTCGTCCCTACAGCTCCTGCAGAAGAGGAGGAAAAGAGGCCCAGTCTTTTGGCATGTTGGCCTATTAGACAGTGTCCAGTGATGACACCGATAACGCAGCTGATCTGTAATCGTTTTAGCTGAACCAACTCGGCACTACGTTTTTTGTCCAGCTTAGGCCAGATCTGTTTCGAAATCTGACACGTTAGGCCAATTTCCCACCTGTGGTTGGTCAGCTTTAGTAGCTGCTTACATAAAGCCAGGGGCATACTAAGGGCTTGCCTATCTGGATGAATCCTTAGAGTAGTACCCTGTCTGGCGAGCTCGTCCACCCTACAGTTTCCTGGAATGTTTCTGTAGCCTAGCATCCAGCATGTGTGAATGTTGAACTGCTCTGTCATCTTCGTAAGAGACAAACGGCAGTTTAAGACGGCCTTTGAAGTGAAAGAGCACGATTACAGGGACTTGATTGCCGCTTGACTGTCAGTGAAAATGCTAATATCCCTGACAGATAATACATTACATTTTAGCCAGGACAGGGCTTCCTTAATCGCCATGATTTCCGCCTGAAATGATCAGGGAGGCGGAAAGAGATGCTCAGGTTGAGATTTTCGGAGAAAACACCACAACTCACCTCACCTTCGGTCTTAGAGCCTTCTGTGTAGAAGTGCACCCAATTACCATCAGGGGTAGAGTTATCCCATTTATCCCGTTCATTGATACTCGTTCGGATATTTCGCTCAAATCTCAATTTCGGCGGGGTGCAGTCCATGTTTTCATGTGTGAAGTTGAGAAGACCAAGGATCGAGGAGTAACAAATGTGATGACTAAACCACTAAAAGGAGGCTTTTAGACGGATGGCCTATCTAGGGGTTGCAGGTTGAACAAAATGTCCAATGCTGCAGAGAGAGTAGTTCTTAGTGCACCGCTGATGCACATGCATGCAGATCTTTGCACTTTAGCTAACTGAGAGAGGTGGACAGCCCTATCGAGAGTAAGCCACCAAACAAGGGGAAACTTTATATTTCCTCATGAAGAGAACGAGTTCTGTTTTATGAGGGTTAACCCCCAATCCACATTTGGAGGCCCATCTAGTGAGCCGAGAGAGAACATATTGGAGGATTTCCTTGAGAGTGTCTGGGTGCTTGCCAGACGCAGCAATCGCAATGTCATCAGCATAGGCGATCACCATACAGCCTGACCTATCCAGGTCCACTAGTAGCTCATTTTTTAATGATGCGCACAAGCGAGAGTAAGGCTGTCTCAACCCATTTGACTTTGCAGTACTCATGTTGGGACGGTGAGAGCAAAACGGGCTAATGCTCTGTCGCGTTCTTACCTGCCTTAGAAATGAAGACGACTTCAACCTCGGTCTAAGATTTGGGAATCAGAGGTACACGCTCATTACTTTTTGACTCTATAAAATATCGACCGGTATAAGTATCATTTAATCAATGTTTTAATGGTTGTGTTGACTAGAGGGCAACATGATTGCAGACAGACGTTTCACGCAGAGTTCAAAATACGTGTCTTTTTAGACATTTCTATATTTGAATTAACAATTCTGTCGGGAAATGTCAATTAATCAGAACAAGAAAATTACCTTTTAAGTCATTAGTTATATCTATTTGTACATCCTTGTACACCAACTAGTGAAACGCCCATAGCTCTTTTTGATGAAGAATAGGTAGATAACTATTTCATATAAAGCTTTAGTATGACGTAAACCTACGCCTATACCAACACAATAAGGTTTATTTAATCCTTATCTAAATGCGTTACATTTTTAAGTTGTTTCCATTAGTGCTCTTCAGTAATTAAGTTTTCTTAGTTAGTCTTTCAAGCTTTATAACACACCTTCGATTAAAGTGTTTATTTCTAGCAGATTTCACATACTCAAATGGGGAAGGAAAAGTTTGGCAAGCCTACTCCAATTTTGATGTGACACTTTTCTCACTACAGTTGAAATAGGTAGTCTCTCAAAATATAAAGGATGAGTCGAACCTCCGTCACCGATGTGAGAATGGTGGGCACAGCGCATAAGCCATCTCGGCAATGGCAGTGTTCCTTCCGCTATCGATATCTAGGTCTTACTAGTCTTCTGCAAAAATGCAATATTAACTTCCAATCCACAAAAATGTTCATTTGTCATATACCATACTGTAGATAAAAAGTTAATGATAATTTTAATCATTTGCTGAGTTCTGTCAAAATTACATTTTTCCCTCACAAGCAGTGTTTCTAAATTATTATAAACATTCAAATTGGATGTTGTTCAAGATCTTTATTTGACTTGATTGATATCTATCCGCATATTTTTACATATGTCCTGAATGTTTGTCTCGCGGACCTTGCCAAAACGTTCTACTTAGCTTATGGTTATAGAAGATCCATTCTGCAAGCTTACTATTGAACTTAATGCAACATCAATATAACATCAGGCCTGTCAGAACTATTTCTCTCTATAGTGATCTTTTTTTAATTAGGCGAACCCCATAGGCGAATGCGGTGAAGTGGGAGGATTGTGATCCCTTATTTTCGGATCATAACCTCGCTGATAAAAGGAAGAAGAAGAAGAAGTGATATTTTTTGAATTCTTAATTATATTTCAATTGATTCAATTGGTCAAAAGGAATATGTACATTTAAAATTGAAAACAAGGAATTTTGTAACGAGTTCTTATAGACTACAATGCCTATTTCTAGTGAAACTATATGTATTGCTACCCTTTTAGAAATATATTTAGTGATACTATAAAGCTTTTAATGTAAACACCTGATAGCCACCGGATTACTATCTACGAGTATGTACCCAATAGCAAAACTAAAATTTTGTTGGTATTCCAATTTGTATACAAATTTCCTTTTAAGACAAACATTGAGGCTAGATGTGAAAAGATCTATTATTCTTCGTCTCAACCAAAATACTAAGATAATAGCTCCCAACACATAAAATTGACTATTTCATGAACCAACAAAACACCAGAGTACTATTCAAACATAAATAAAGCGAGAGACCGAAAGAAAAAATAATGGCTTCACACATGTTATCCATATTCCATCCACATGACCATGTGTGTGTCCATGTTCATCCTTTAGAAAAGTCAAATAAACTGGTCACTGGCTTCCAAAATACACAATAGAAAAAAAAAAATTGTAAATAAAAAAGTTTTTTTTATTCTCTTTTTGAGTACCACCTCTCCTTAAGCATTGTCATTTGAAACCAACAAGGAAGTCCACCCGACTAAATTATTGTCCTCAAAAGGAAGAGAGAGAGAGAGGAGTTCAATGTTCCACTTGATAGTCAATCTTAATTAATTCACTGGACCATTCATGAAGTGGAAGATAAATGAATGAGTGTGTTTGTTCCTCATACCGCAGCAGAAGGGATCAAATTTCTGGAGTTGCATAGTAATTTTTTGTTAAGAACTAACAAAAAAAGACTACTTCATGCGTGCGCAGAGCAAATGATGTAAAATATTGTGGCTTACATTATTCATTCAGAAAATGCAAAATTTTAGACTTGGTCAGAGATGCAATTTGTGATCTATTGTACTTGTTTCTTTTGAAACGTGATGCATGTAGTACATATGTACAGATATGTGCAACCGCCTTTATACTGCAAGGAAATCTACACAATAAATATTCATTCTGGTACGCTTAACTTCAACTTTACTGGTATGTAGCCGTGGATAATATTAAGAATCTGTATAGTGGCTCAAGCCTGAGCAGGTTAATCAGTTAAAGTTGAACTTTATTTCCGTAAGGAAGACCAAGCATTGTTTTCGTGGAAAAATTGGGCCTTGAGATGTTTATCAAAATTGATATTACGATTATGGTGAAACTGAAATAAGTGGGTCCGCAGACTAAACTGCTGGACTGATTTACATACTTCAAGCTTCATATCTGAGGTCTGTGTGCCATATCTGTGCCTAGCCAGGCTTTTTCCAGAAAAAAGTGCGTATAATGGTACCTTACTTATGGTAGTGGCGGTTTTTGAAAATTGAGTGTTTCAATAATGTTTGTGAGTCGATTTGATTCAAAATGAATATGTAAGCAAAAAATGGAGTAGTAGGTTAGGTTAAGGTTAGGTTAAAGTGGCTGCCAGTGTGTTGGCGATTTTTAGCTGTGAGCCACATTAACCTAACCTTAACCTACTACGCCATTTTTTGCTTACATATTCATTTTGAATCAAATGGCGTAGTACGTGGCGTACTAATTTTTGCAAAATTGTAAAAAAAAAATCCTTTTAACGACGTTTTCAAAATTTCTAATTTTAACGATGTTACTCGGATTTCAAATCTGAATAAATTGCAACCGAACCGCAAATGATATAGAGGTGCAACAAAGTGCTATCTGTTCTTACACTTTGTTTACTTGATCTTGTGGAAAATACTAAAGAATTGCAAACTGATATCGACCAAGGATTTCTTTAAAGAGCACCTGCTTCTTGTTATTTCATTGAGGTATAAAGAAATCATACTTATATATTTAACTGTTTCATCGCCCTCTTGACAGTGTTAGGAGTTATCTTCTTAATGTTATCTCTTAAGCGATAATAACTGGTAAAGAGACTCTTAAACCTTCTGAAATCATGGTTGCAGTACATTCTTTGTATTTTTTTTAAATATAATAGGATCAGATAGGTCTCTTAATTTGTTTGAGTATGTGTTTACCTTCCGATCCACAAGAAAGGAGACCTCCTCAACTGCGCCAATTATAGAGGCATCAGTCTCCTCAACATCGTATACAAGATCTTTTCTGCGATATTGTGTGAACGCCTGAAACCTTTTATCAACAGCCTGATTGGACCCTATCAGTGCGGTTTCAGGTCAGAAAAGTCCACTATCGATCGAATCTTCACACTTCGGCAGATCCTGGAGAAAACCCAAGAATTCCAAATCGATACTCACCACCTCTTCATCGATTTCAACGAACGCTCGCTGCTCCATCAATATCGGTAATGACCTCACCGAGACCTTTGATGTCAAAAAAGGTTTTAGACAAGGTGACGCGCTGTCATGTGACTTCTTTAATATTGCACTTGAACGGGTTGTGCGGAACTCACAAGCCAACATCGGAGGCACAATCTATTACAAGTCTGTACAACTGTTTGCATACACCGACGATATAGACATAATCGGAAGAACTCAGCGGGCTGTCAGCGGTGCATTTGCAAGTATTGAGGGAAGCGCCCAAAATGGGTTTCGCGATAAACGAGGGCAAAACCAAGTATATGCTGTCAACAAGAAGGGAAAACCAACACCGACGAATTGGACAAAACGTCACAGAGGGCAGCTATAACTGCGAGGTAGTAAGGGCTTGTTTTGTTTACCTTGGCTCTGCTATAAATTCTACAAATTTTTATTAAAAGAGGATGAAGATATCTTTGGTCGCTTCGAGAGAAAAATTCTTCGTAAGATTTTCGGTCCCGTTTGCGTTGACGGGTTTTGGAGGGGAAGATTCAATCACGAGCTATACGAGCTGTACAGCGACATCGACCTAGTCGAAAAACTGCGTATTCGACGTCTGAGATGGCTAGGACATGTAGAGCGAATGGACACCAACGCTCCGGCCCGCAGAGTTTTCGAATCTAACCCCGAGGGACGACGGAGTAGAGGGAATCATCGCCGTAGGTGGTGCGCACAAGTTCAAGGGGACCTCGACCAACTTGGAGTGCGCAACTGGAGGCAATTAGCTAAAGACCGAGCTAAGATGACTTCTACAAATGAAAGCAAATGGCAACCATTCTAGTTAGGTACATATTTGTATCTATAGGTTTGGCTCGTTCTTAGTAAAAATAAATAAATATTTGGCGCAACAGCTCTTTAAAGTGCCAGGGCCTAGCTTCTCGCAACCACTCATGTTGTGTGCATTATATTTTTCACACGAATGGAAGGGACCTACAGTTTAATGCCGACTCCGAACGGCGATTTGAAAAGCTTTTTCGTGACAACAATACTTTCGGATGTTTGTCAGGCGCTCGCGAGAGGTGGGACCGTGAAAAAACTTTTTGGTGTTTTCTGGGATTCGAACTTGGAACCTCATGCGTAGTGATCCGACACACTAACCACTTACGCCACGGCGCGTAAGTCTCAATTATTTTTATTCCTTTAACAAACACGGTTGCAGTTATGAGTGATTCCGGAACAACTTAGAACTTTTAGAGCCACAGAAAACCGTTCACTTAACTAAGCAATTTCAGTACAGTACAGTACTCATTGGACTAGCGATTTGCGCTTTGACACCAAAAATGCTTTACACCTTCCCGTAGTTGCAAGTTAGGAGCCATTGTTGGTCTACTTACCTTTTCAATTAAGGGATTTTCCTATAAATACTACACATAACATAAACTTCCGCAGTACGAGGCAAAATAACTCCAAAAATCACTATGCAGTCAACACAGCTGCACCATCTACATATGTTAAATCGTTCAACAAAGTTAAGATTTACTGAAAAGAACTAGAATTCTAGTATTATGTCGCTAGCTTAGAACAATTTCAAAGCATTTAATAGTAAATATATACTTCATATGCTTATATATAGGGTGGCAATGTTGAAGTGGGCGCCGTGGCGTAAGTGGTTAGTGTGTCGGATCACTGCGCGTGAGGCTCCATGTTCGAATTCCAGAAAACACCAAAACGTTTTTTCACGGTCCCACCTCTTGCGAACGTCTGACAAACGTCCGAGAGTACTGTTATCTCGAAAAAGCCTCTCAAAACAAATTGCCCTTCGGATACGGCATGAAACCGTAGGTCGTTTTCATTCGTGTGAAAAATATAACGCACACAACATGATTGGTGGCGAGAAGCTAGGCCCTGGCACTTAAAAAGCTGTTACGCCAAATATTTATTTATATAATGGTGATGTGGTAACGTCACTGCCACGTTAATGGTTTATGGTTCAAATCCTGATGTCAGCAAGCGTTTATTTATTTCTCATGAAATATATAAGCTCAGTCTGATCAATTGTGTGAAAGCTTGTGTTAACACCACTGCAAAGGCATAACACTGGCAGTAGCTTGTTAATGCGGCTGGAAAAATTGTTCGCCCTATTGGATGATTGATATGCCTATGACATCGATGGTCGCGAAAAAAATACTGTGAATCAGAAGCAAAGACAAAAATCTTCCTAGTTATCTGGACGCCACCCCCGGAGTTTCTCTGAAACATAAACAACTGAGCTTAAAACCGCTACACCAAATCTTTCTCTCTCTCTCTATCTATCCTTTCCAACGCCCGCTCTGTGTAAAACCATGTTAAGGGTGCGCGCAAATTATAAAAAAATAAAAAACAAAAAGTGTATGTATATATATAAACAAATTTGCTCACTTTTGCAGATGTGTGCTCAAACTAGTTAAACTTAAGTCTGGATGTTTAAGTATTACCAAGACCATCTCCAGAGGCGGTGGAGTGAAGGGTGGTAATGATGCATTGGATAGTGTGGTTCAAGCCCCAGCGAGGAACAGCAATCATCAGCCAATTGAGTATAAAGGAAAACGAATTATGTACAATATATCGTAGTTTTTCCAACCACTGCAGCAAAGAAAGTTTCCTGCCTGGTAGAGTTCAATGAACCGGAGAGCGCTCCGCGCTCTAAGTTTCCTTATTTAAAAAAAAAAAAAGTCTGGAAGTTAGTTGGTTCTTGTACCCCATTAGGTTCTCATCATCAACCTGCATCCACCGATCTGGACTTGCCAAAGGCCCATCTGTCCAGGACCAGTAGCGGCGGGACAAATTGGCGTGAAACCTCATGTATCATGACAGATATTTCCTTCAGAATAATAGCGTCATTAAGAATTCAAACATTCAACATAAAAACACTTCTTCAAGTCAACCCTTTCTCGCAATCACTTTGTCAATTAACACACCAGGAGGTAGCCACTACATCTATTAAATCACTCTTCCCAGAAGAATCACTAGCATTCAAGCCGAAAGCACCAAAATGAATTTAAAAATCAATTAGCCAAAAACCGTAAATCAGTGTTACACACAGAGAATACACTATTGAGAAACCCCTCTTTCACGTTGTTTTGAAAATCCTTTTTACGCAACTTTCTCACTGCAAGTTATTAATGCCTCTTCACACCCAAAACGATTAAAACCACTCAGTGAGACAACTTGGGAAAAAAATTAATAATAATTACATCTACTTCCCCCCTTTACGAGGGATTCATGAGGAGATTTATTGAGCTCTACCTACTACGATGGTGTTATTTTCATTGGCGTTCGCAGACGATAATTAAAAAAAAATAAGACTTATACCTATTCGTAACCTATATACACGGAGGAGTACACACCGCGTGACGACAGTCCGGATTGAAACAGTCAATCTGAAGCCAGACGTCGTCGTCGAATAAAATTCCTATAATAAAAAATTCGTTACTGCTGCAAATGGAAATGCTCGTAAAAGTCCCGAATAAAAATCACTTGATTTGCTCTCTCCTGATACGTAATCTTGTCTGCATTGTATCCGTGGGTCTAATGGTGGAAGTAAGATCGTAAAAATTGACTCGAGGTGAAGACCGCCGTCGTGCGCGTTAACGGCAGTCGAAGAGAGGTGATGTCGTAAAAGGAAACGTAAATCGCATTAGCAGACACGCATTTAAAATTCCTGCAGCTACGGTTTACTCATAGTGTGCTACTGGCATGGAACGGAATATTGCTATATCCTTTCGAATGGATCGTACTGGCAGGTCGTCGGCTGTGCCCCATTTGTACCTTTTTCACTTAACCTGTTTTTGGAAATTGAAAATTTCAATTCGACAAATTTATCACTTTGAATCCCGGATGGAAGATGGATTTCAATCGGTTAATGTCTTTTCCAAACAATGGCATACATGCGTGCATGCAATAAAGTTGAATGGGCAATCAGGATAATACTGCGGTGTGTGGATGAAATTTAGCAAGGCTAGTCTTCAAATTTTTAAACGGCCTTGCACTCTGATTTATGGCATTATCGTGATTTCGTTGGTTAAATCTGGATGAGAGGAGGTTTTGTTAGAATTGCAGTTAACAGGAAATGCGAATTGTTCGGCAGTGAATCCTGCTTTCATTTCCACGCTTGAGTAATAAAACAGGAAAAGTGCATAGCCCACAGGAATGAGTAGTAGTAGTAGTAGTAATAGTGATTTTATTATTTAGTATTTCAATTTCACAATTATGGTATTGGCTTTTACCATCAGCCAGTTAGGTTTTCGTTTTTCCTCTAAGTACAGTAAGATTAAACAAATTTATTCATGTTTTACATATAATAATAACTAACATATAATTTCCATTTTAAAATCGAATTAGAAAGCTTAGTTTATGATTTGACGTCGATATTTTAAGGCAGAATTTACATAACTATCCAGCACAGTCAAAGCACGCCCATTAAGGATATCAACTAATTCGCTATCTGTTATGACATTTTCCCCAGTGACTTCTTCTTAATTCGCTTAAGATCGGATATTTTCCAATAAAGTGGTGGACATCGGTTAAAGTTTAAGAGTTCTCCTCTGGTTTTGAAAATTGTGGAGATTGTATCTATGCTGTGCCGGTCATGGAAGTGGATCTTTCGATTTCAACTAGCAGTATTTGCATTGAACTTTTCCAAGAAAGAGGATCCTGGTTAAGTATCGACTAAGTTTCGTCTATTCGCTAAAAAAAACTACAATTTTCGGTCTGAAGGCAATTTGTAACATTGTTGGGGAGCCGATTATTTTTATTTTATTTATTATTTGGCAGAACCATTACTTTCAACACATAATTAAAGTTTGATTTATGGAGACGTAAAGTGAACATGTGCAGTGTGGGCAGACCAGTCTCCAGGTGAATGATGTAAGATAGAATATAATAAGAATTTTCCGGTAATCGGAATATTTTCTTGATAAAATACCTAAGCAGTTTTTCCACTTCTTCATTCTGGTACATAGTATCCCCAAGCTTGTGCTGCATAGCACATAAGTCTATATTTTGCACTTGAAGCAACGTTCATTTTACCCAGCAGGCATCTCCATTTACAATGTATGGCTACTTTCACTTCTTTAAGATTTTCTTGAAGGTGTCTTTTAAATGACAAACGGAGTGTGATTAGGACGCCAAGGTACTTATACTGCTTTACTGTTTCCATCTCTTCATTTTCCCAAGTCCATCTTTCTTCTCTTACGTGTCGTCCACAGTTGTTTCGGAATATGACTATGTCATCAGCGTACAGGAGCAATCTGATAGGAAGACCATAACATAATTCCTCCTGGAAGAAAGGTCGTCAGATCATCGAGAAAGATTAAAAAAAGCAATTGGCTTGGGAGACTTATTTTGATTTAAACCAATTTGACATCTTCTTTCCGTCCCATACTGCTATCTTACTACTTCTACTTCTTATGATCTTTAGCACTTTAGAGGAAACACTAAGTTAGTTACTAAGCTTATTACTAACCAGGAATGAGTACTGCCCGCGTTACGTATTTAAAACTTTTTGATATTTCCATAAGATTAACGGGCATAGAGGGGTTGAGAGCCCACATGTACGCATGTCCTTTCGCTTTATATGTTTAGGGAACTTCAAAATTAATGGCGTTGCAAAAGACCCATACACCAGGTACATCCATTAGCAGATACAAAGTTCATGAAGAACATTGGTGGCCTTAAAATACTGCGAATGCCCTTTCCATATTTAGCTGAAATGTGTACTTTGTTTTCTCATTGCTTATATAAACATGTGTTGTACGCATGTATCTAAGCCATTCTCTGCTATGCATCTGGTGATTGCGATATGCCGGGAAACTGTGCGTTAAGTTAAATTAGACAAAGAATAACTTCTGTGTAACCTGGAGAGACCATAGCCTACTCCCTCTGCATAAATATTCTCCAACTTAGACTGCCTAAATTAATGGGTTTATGAAAAGTAGTAGATGGACTCAGGCGTAGATAGAGATCTTAATCTCTGCTTCATAGAGGTACCAGGATCTTAATCTCTGCTTCTCATCGAGTATCACTTTCTATATGTCTATATGCATGTATACCGCCCTAGACCCTTTAGTCGTCGATTACCATATTCTTTGATTAACTTTTGTTGCTAACGTAACAAACAAAATAGACCAGAACTGATGTCTTAATTTAGAGTTTGAGTTGGGCCTATTTTGGGGCTCTCAAGAGCTGTCATGCAAAGTGTTTTCTTTGACGGTGTTCTTTCGTTTGGAGATAAAGATACAAAACGATAATAACTCCTCGCCTGCAACAGTTCTCTGTAAACAAGTTTTCGTATAGACGTATACAGTACAAGCACTTATCGCATTGACCTACTTAAATTCAATAGCTTCATTGGTTTTTAAGAACTCATTGTAGACAAAACAAATGAGAAAGTCTACAGATGAATGATTTTGTCAACAGCATTGAAACATGGGCACGTTAAAAATATAAAAGGCATGTAAAATGTCTCCTCTTAACAAGATTGGATTCACACAAAAACGCCAATCACCTAGAGATATATCAACACCTCGGTAACACCCTCATTTGTCAAGTATTCTAAAAGAATACAATTTCATTGATCTTAAAGTAGATATACGGTCGACCAGATTGAGGACTGATGCGTTGGGTTCATAGACGTGCTATGAATGCACACATGATATACCACCATCCCATATGATAGACGGATTAAATTTAAGCCGTCTAATGGGAAAATGATTTCCTTTCAAGTTTAGGCTTTGGTTGGTTAAGCTCCTTAACAGCAGATTTCGAAATGCAACACAATATACAGCTAGTGAGTAGCAATTAATATCAAATATAATACGACTCCATTTCGACTAAAAGGTGTTCCACAAATTCATTTCTTTCTTCCCACATTTCAAATTTTACTAATTATTCTATAACAAAAGAAAAATAAAAAAAAAAAAAAAAAAGAAACACAGTCACTCTCTCTCCATCTCTTTGTCGGTTTGTAACTTTGTAGCCATTTGCGTGATGGACATTAGGTAATTAACAAACGTACTTCCTGCCTCTACAATGATGACGGTTGTTTTGTTCCAAGAATGTGTCCACATTCTCAAGTACCCAGGGAGGCTATTTTTTTTCTTGTTGCCTTTCTCTCTGTCAAGTGGAATTGAAGTTTAATGAGCCCATCTACATCTTGAAATGGAAATGTATCTGAGCACTTCACGTGTAGATAAGTGGAAGGGAATGGAGACCCCCTATACGTATTTGTCAGTCCGTTGCCAATGGAGCACGAATGTAAATATAGAAAATTATATTTGTTCATGTGCACTTGGTGATGGATTGGTGGAACCATTTGATCGTTTGGAGCACCTTACTATGGGCACTAGTAGAGCTTCAAAAGTTTGGTAGCTCGGACGTGAAAATCATACGTAACAAAAAAATGCAGGTGGCATCAGTGTTTATTGACTTTGATTTGTTTGCTTAACAAAATATTCTAATTTACGGTTGTGTCGATGGGGGATTTTCTCATGAAGTTCGGGTGTGGGAAATCTTGCATCAGGAGGCGTTCTTCTGATGAACTGACATAGCCGACGCATATATCTTCTGCAGATGGATCAAAAGATTTAATCTTTCATATTTCTTGTTAAAAGAGTTGTGACTTTGAATAGACATATGTACGTATGTAGGTAAATTATGCAATTTCATACAGTTTTCGAATAAAAAATATTTTTACATCTCCCATCCTACTACCCTCTTTAAAATTAAATGCATACTTTCATACTAGAAGCTTCTTCATTTTATTTAAATTTTATTGTACATTAAACAGATTCTGAATGAAATACGTGTGGTCAAAAACGCTCTACCCCCCACAGTATTGAGTTACCAACCTGGATACATTCTTATTAGATCGAATCACATAGGAGATGTTAATCAATTTTAATTAACGCAAATTGAAATTCCCCGAGGGGTGTTAATCTTATAAATCACCACTCTTTACAAGTAACCACTTTCGTTTGGTTTACTTATTAATTAATCAAATGAGAAGTTGAGATATGTTTACTCCTTAAATGTTTAAACTATAAAATTGTGTTGTTGTTTTTTTGTTTAATTGAGAATATACCAATGTTGCATGGGTACAATGTCGGTCTTCATTGCACATATCTACCGCAATAAAATTTGAAGTAAAAAATTTACGACGTCGAAACTATTTTGCAGCTTCTGGCTGGTAGCAGACGAAGCAAAAACTTCTTGCCAATTATTTCATACAAAATAATGAGGCAAGTCCTGCAACGACTTAAGGTTAGATTCGATTAGTAGCATAGTTTGTAAGTCAGCACTGTGGTACAAGACAGCACTTATAGGATACCCAAAGAAAATAAAATCAGCGTAGCACATGCTGTACGACTGTCAGTATCTAACCAGAATTCTTACCTTGAAGAAGAATATTTATTATATATGTGTATATGCTAGCTTACCTAAAGGCATAATCGGATTAATCACCAATTACAGGATAATGAATTATAAAATCACAACAGGTTCATCTTTGGCGGCAGTATAGATGCATCAATTATAACTTCAGCAATGTATCTTTCACGTAATCTGAAGTGGTCTGAACGAATTGTAGAAATATTGTTCTTCCAACTTCGGCGAGGTTAATTCGAAAATAAGGGATCATAACCCTCCCGCTTCGCCGCATTTCTACTAATTCGCCTGTGGGGTTCGACAATTTGACCTAAGAAAATATAGGCAGGCATCTCGATTTTGGATTACTCGGTTACTCAGGCCAATGAAATGCCGATGTCGTCGCATTTGCGTGATCCAGGCGTTTATGGGCTTGCCTCTCGTGCCTTGCGATGTCTTTGAAACGTTCATTGATATTGCCTTTTTAACAGGGTACAAATGTTCTCTTCTTTGAACGTGGCAATACCAGTTGAGCCAGGAGCGATCTATCTTTCATAAGGTGGTTTTCTTGACGTGAAAGCTTCCACTTATCTTCGAACTTCTTATTCGATCAAGCTTTGTAACTCCTGCTGTCATGCGAAGCATCTTCATCTCAGCTGCCGTTAATTTACTCTCATACTTTTTGTACATTGTCTAACGTTGTGAACCGTATGTGAGCGCTGGACGCACATTTGCAGTGTAGAGCCTTCCTTTCAACTTAGGTCGTATTTTTCTGTCACAGAAGATAGCGGAGTTTTCTCGCCACTTCATCCACCATACGACTACGCGATGATTGATACGGTCATCACTGGTTGCTTTGCTATCGATCATAGATCCCAGATATTTGAACTTTTCGCACTTGGGAATCACTGTTGCATTCAAATAAATGTCTGGAATAGACCTGAGTGGATCAGAGAACGGGCAGCACAAGTGCTCTGTCTTTTTCGAACTAATGCGATACCCATTTCCCTCCAAAACGTCCACCCACACATCAAGTGCTCATTCCAGGGATGTAGGATCTTCACTTATGATGGCTCCATCGTCAGCAAAGAATAATTGATGTACCTTGGGGTCCATCACTTTACCTTCAAGCAGATAGTCAAGGACTGTAATAAAGAGCAAAGAGCTTAAGACGTTTCCCTGGTGCACCCCGACTTTGATTGGGAACTCTTCGATTACTCCAGCTATTGCCTTTGCTGCTTCGTACATGTCCATGGTCATCTGTACATAGGTTTCTGGAACCCCTCGATGTCTTAGCGTCACCCATATCAAATCTTGTGGTTGTCTGTCGAATGCCTTTTCCAAGTCAACCAATACAATATGAAAATCCTTTAAGGAATCACGATGTTTTTTCCATTCTGATCCTTATTCTTTATATTGCAGCTGTGGTTGATTTACCCGCGACAAACCCGCACTGATCATCAGATAGTCATATTATTTTTCGCAGTCGGCCACCTAATACCCGCTCAACGATATTCATGGTGTGTGACATCAGCTTGATCGAACGGTAGTTATCACAGTTTCGCGTATCACCCTTCCATTTGTGTACAGGGAGAAGGTAACTTTCCCTCCATTGGTTCAGCATTGGATCACCTCTCATAAATTTGGAGATGAGAATTCTGAGCCATCTGAACCCGATATCTCCCGTCTTTTTCCAGAACTCAGAGGGCATCCCGTCTGGCCCAACCGCTTTTCATTTTTTGGAGTATTCGCCTCACTAACTTTTTCGACTGTAGTGTCGGGTATTTCTTCACAATAAGGGGTGGCTTTTTTGGAAAGTATAGCCGGAGAAACGGTTGCCTCAAAAGTTCTTCACAATACTGCCGCCACCTCTGCAGAATTTTGTCATCATCAACAAGAAGCTGGCCAAGAGCATTGTTAATGAACTTTGGCGAACGAATCTCCTGAGCATTCCTCCTTCTTTGGAGAAATTTGGAGAATTATAGAAATATATTACATTATCCCAGTTTGCAAATTTTTGAAGCAATTTCCTGAGAATAGCAAATGCCCATACAATAGTATTGTATTTATTTCATAAATACTAAAACAGAATTTGCTTAAAAAGTTGGCGTTAAATAGCGTTGCTATTCATTAATAAGTTTTAAATCGTACCTATGATTTTGGAAGCAATTTAACAATTATTTCTGAAACATTTGTTACTTTATGGTACGGAATGTGGGAAATCTGTTAGTTTTTCATTTGTTAAAGTTAGTCAGACAATTTTTTATCAAGGCAATTGATAAATCACAGTAGTACAGAAACTCTAGTTATTTGTTAAAATTTGCCTGCTTTTTGCTTTTTCGTCATAAATGCCATTTCTTTTCATAAATGTTTACCTTACTTATCGAGGGCTTTTTTTAAATGCCTTATTTCTCGACTATTTAAAAAAAATATATATATGACGTATAGAAGGACGTGAAAGGCCAAGTTTTAGAAAATTATAGAAATACGTTTTTTTTATTTGAATTTTAAATCTGAAAGTACTTAAGTGTCTTGCTCCTTATTTTTATTACCATATCACTGATTTAAAATTTGCTGGATATAACAATAAATGAAAATTACTAAATTTCGTAAGAATAAAACTTGCAAATCTTTACATGGAACGCAAACGGTCTTCTGCAAATAATTGACGAACTAGAAGTATTCTTACGAAAAGACAACATTGGCATATGTCTGCGTGATTTCTGAAACTCACTTGACAAAGGAATCTCGCAAGGAAAGGATACTGTGACTATCACACTTACCATGCATCCGAAAGGTCTAGAGGCGGATCCTTCCCATTTATTAAATACAACGTTTAAGCAGGACGCAATACAATTAATCGTAGTTCGCCTGGCCTCGTAGACTTCCTTATCGCAAAAGGAGTGGTTGAGAACTTTACTTATGTAGGGGAAAGTTTTGAACTATGCTCAGATCAATCATCATCAATTTTAACAATTCTTCTTCTTCCTTTTATCAGCGAGGTTATGATCCGAAAACAAGGGATCACAACCTTCCCGCTTTACCGCATTTCTACTGATCCGCCTGTGGGGTTCGCCAATTTTAACAATGAATGCTTGATAAAAAAAATGAAGGAGCACCCAAATTGAAGATCAACAAATCTTACTGGGGTGGCTTCAAAAAACACGCGAAGAAAATATTGTGCTAAATACGACGCTTAAAACACGCCACGAAATCGAAGACGAAGTTAACAGATTTATTGAAATCTTGCAGAGCGCTAGGTGAAACAGCGCCTCTCCACAGGAGAAAAGAAGTTGCAAGCAGCGAAACCAAATACCCAACGGAAATAAAGGACCTGATTCCGGAAAAGAGGAGAGAGCTCGCAAAAGATAGCAACAATCCCGTGCTCGTCAGCATAAAACTCATATGAATCTCTTATGTAATAAACTCAAGAAAGCGATCCGAGATTTCGAAGGTTTGACTGCTGAAAAAAAATTCAAATTATTCGCTCTAGAAAGCTATAAAAGATACCAAAAACTCCAAATGCAATTCCCACCAATAAGACAGAAGATAATGGCAAATGGGCAAAAAGAGACAAAGAAAAGCAGATCTATTTGCCGAACACCTAGAAGAAACGTTTAAGCCTTTCGACGAATAGACATTAGTAGAGAATCTTGATAGTACGTTTAAAACACCTGATTGCTTTAAAGAAAAAAGTGTCATTGTTTGAAATTCGCAGGCTTTTAAAAAATTAGAAAAAAAAGCACAAGCCCCCTGAGTATAATCTAATAACCGGACAGATCCTCAAAGAATTGCCAAAGCAAGCCTTATTCAAACTCCATTACCTCATAAATGCTGCGACAAAGTTGTCATACGTTCCCAGACAATCGGAAATTTGCTGAAGTAATAATGAATTGTGCATTCCACAATCGAATAGGTCAATAGAATAATCAATTAAATTGAGGAACCCCTAGAAGGGGAAAAGATTTGCTCTAGCGCTTTTCTTGACGTCTTTCAAGCATTCGACAAGATATGGCACGAAGGCTTAAAGTATAAGCTAAGACACGTTTTTCCAGAACAGTTATAGAAGTCTCTAGAATTCTTACTTGCGGACAGACTATTCGATGCCAAAAACGGAAGTTAATATTCGGAATTTAAGGAAATCGCCACTGGGGCTCCGCAAGTAAGTGTCCTTGGTCCGGTCCTATTCCTGCTCTACACTCGAGACTTACCTCAAGAAGAAGGCACTACTGTAGCCACGTTCGCGGACGATACAGCTGTATTGGCGACAGATAGTACAGTTGATATATGCTAGTGGACAAAGATTAGGCGTATTGTTCTCAACGAGAAGAAAACAATGCATGCCAACTTTACTTATAAAAACCTAAAAAAAATACTCATTTTCGTCAACTCGGCAAATATCTAGGTATGACACTGGACGCGAAACTTAAATGGAAGCCTCACGTTAAAAAGAAACATGCCGAACTCGAAAACAGATTCAGGCAAATGTATTGGCTTTTTCGAAGACATTCCAAGTTAAGCATACATAACAAACTGCTTTTATATAAGCAAGAATTAAAACATGTATGGACGTATGGTATACAACTCTGGGATTGTACCAAAGCCAGCCATAGAAATGTCCTTCAGTTTTTTCAATACAAAGTTCTAAGAGCAATCTTGAATACTCGATGGTATATCAGGAACAATGATATTCACATACTCGTAGACTTAAAGATAGCAACAGTTGAAGATGAAATAACAAACTTTGCTCGCAAACTTCCTATTTATCCTCAGGGTCATTATAACAACTCAAAATTTAGGAACGTGCCGAATCTAGTGCACCGACTACAAAGAACGAAACCGTTCTAGCGCAATAAGAAGTAGTCGCATGTGATGACGATATCAGCATATGCTTTTGTTGAACAGCTGCCTACCAATCGCGAAAATGTTATGAAAAGTAAACTACTTCATAAGGAAACTTAGTTGTAGTCAGCTAAAAAGTGGGGATGTTTTTTTTAGTGAATAAACATTTTACACTATTATGAGGCCCAGTTTTTCAGTGTGAGATCATCCGAGTTTCGGGATTAAACTAGAGTTAACCTTTAGAAACATGTTTTTCAGTCAATTTTAATCCTGAGCTAACTTCGAGTTAACCCTGCAACTTTGGTGAGTTAATCCTGGAATAAATGAGCAAATGTTTTTGACAGATGCCGAAATAGCAAGCGATGAGGTTAATTTTATTTCTATTTGTGTGAACATTTTATTAAATCGGTAAAGAAAGTGAATACGTTTTCGCTATATTCAGATTCTGTTTCAGATGTCAGTGACGCGGAATTGTTCGAAATATTAAGTTTAACGGTTTTAAGAAGAAAAAGACTTGTACAATCACAACCAAATCATTTTCATTTGTTTGAAGAAAAGGATTTTTACGACCGACTTCGCCTTTCAAAGGCATCAGCTTACAGCTTTATCAATTACGCTGACAGAGGATGCTGCCTTCGGACCTCCTCCTGTACAGAATATACTGCGCTTTTCCTCAGCAAAATTTACTTTTGCCACCTTTTTTAAATTTTTGTACTTCGTCCGAAAATTATCACCCGTTCTGTTGGCTCCGCATTCGCTGTCAATTTGTTTGGAGATTTCAGCCTATGCCTTTGCCTTATCCTCAGAATTTGTTCGGTCCGTTCTTTTACATTCTATGACGTCTTTTTCATTATCAACACAATCTAGTAAAATTTCAATTTCTTCTGTTATTCATTGTGTGTTTGTTATTAACAAGCGATCTAACAGTATAGAATTGATAGATCAAAAAAACTATCGAATTTGTTAACAGCTGAATCGATAAATCATGCTGGGATACCAAATTAAACCACACACTCATGGAGTCAAAATTAATACTGCACTGAAAAATTGCTTCGTGAGTTAACTCCAGATTAATTTGAATCCAGAGTTAAGCTCTGGTTAAACTCAGAGTTAACTCAGTACTGAAAAACTGGACCTAAGTCACAGTATCTATGAATGTTTTTTGCCTATCTATGATGAATAATAAAAAATTTCGTAAGTCGCAAAAGTTTAAAGAAAAACTATACTAACCAGGATAATAAAACAATATAAATTGGAATACATACTGACCTCTTCGGTCAAGATTGTGAGGTTTTGTAAAACTGAAGAAATATACGAGTATACGAGTATATATGTATGTATATATTTGGCGCAACAGCTCATCAAGTGCGTAGGCCTAGCTTCTTGCAACCACTCGTGTTGTGTGCATTATATTTTTTGCACCAATGTAAGGGACCTACAGTTTTGTGTCGTATCCGAAAGCTGATTTTAGTTTTTGTTTTCGAGAAGCTTTTTCGTGACAGCTATACTCTCGGATGTTTATCAGACGTTCGCAAGAGAAGGGGCCATGAAAAAAAAAGGCAAGGTGAAGTAGGCATGATGTAAAATGTTGAAACAAGAACAAGAAAGAATGGCTTTAGTATGGTGCGGGTTAAGGTGCATATTTTCGAAGAAAATTGTACCAACGTACAACACAATCACGAGCTATATACAATAAACCACGAGCTACACATCCAATACACATGATACTTGGACCCACAGCCAGATCATATCACAGATACGGTTCCACACAAAGTATTATTTATGACTCCCAAGGGTACCAGTAGAAATGCAGAGCCCAATCTCAGTTGAATAAATACTGTCGAAGGTGTGAGAGAACAATTCCCTCCTGATTCATTCTTTTTGTTAAGACTTCCGGTTTTCGTACATATTTCCTCAATCTACTTTAAAGTAACCCTTCTTCCTAATCAGTGGTGTGAGTACGATTTATGTTTCCTTACCCACCGCTTCATAAGGGTACATTATTCCTATCCCCAAGAATCTCGTAGCATACGCAGCATCGTTTCATCTCATCATCTGCATCAGTGACCAATAGCCACGCCCTATTTGAAGGAAGTCATTAAAATAAAATGCATCTGACCCTGCTCGGACCGTACATCGTACACCATCCACTTACGCGCTGGACATCCAGTGTGTTTATCTTTCACACCGTGCTGCCTGTATGTTTGCTTCCAAGTCACGTGTGATAATCGGATTTAAAATTGACTAAATACCCTCAAGAGGACTACTACACAATTTCAGAGAATGGTTCCTTATTTTATGGCGGCATCATTAAAATGCCAAAAGTGCTTACAAAGGAAGGCAATTCTTCTAAGAAAGCTTTCTTTTCTCGGGACTGTGTTGTGTAGTGACATTAAAATGCACACAAAAGGAGTGTTTATTGCTGTGGGCCTCGTAAAAACGAAAACAAAGATGTGGACCAAATCTGGGCTGTGCTACTCCAATCCGCCGGCCTCCATCAACACCCCAATACACCGCATGTCGGCATGTGTAAGTATAAACAAAAACAAAAAAAGAAAAATCATCTCAAATCCAGAAACAGACATTTCGTCTTTTGAGGAAAATTCAATTAAGTTTCTCTGACAATCATCGATTGCACCCTGGGGTGTTGATATGAAGTGCGACCTTTTCCGATTGCCTGCATTTTCAGATTGTATTCTACTGTTGCTTGTGTATCTCTATGTGGAGGGGAGCATCTGAATGCCGTCCCCATTGCTAGTTCTAGTTTGATGCTAGGGGCTAATGACTTGGAGCGACAATTCGTTTTCCGGAGACTTTCGTCTCGGGAAATTTATTAGCTTTTGGAGTTTGGAAAAATACTTAATCATCACTTAGGAATAGAATGGATCTTGGGTTACAAAGGCGAATATACTATTTTAAGAAGAAAACCTCTATTGAAACGACATGTTCTGTGTTTAGTTTGACTTATTTTTTGATTATAAATGTGCGCAGCTGCTTTTGAAATTTTGAGATATTGGATTAATGGAAATCGCTGTGCAGAGCAGTGTCTTTTTTGAGAAGGAATCTGTAAATTATGATTTATCATAGGTGATAAAAAATAATCATTAGCAAGTTTTATTATCATAGGGTGAGATCAAACTGGGTCGAGTTATGAGCTTTAATTTGTATTTTTATGCACCTGACTTCCTAGTCACATAATGCAACTTTTTTATGGGCGTTTTTTGTGGGTTAATAGGTAAACGCGAATAAAATGTTCAATGTTTATGTTTACTTCTCGTTATGGGGTATTAAAATTAGATAACCTTAAACTTATGAGATCACACTGGCCCAAAGAAGATATAAAACTCTGGTGTGAAGATTTTATTGCTTGGATTTTCTTTGCGATATAGCATGCAGCTAAAGTTGGACATAAAATGGTAACTTACTTCGTTTATCCCATTCAGCTCACTCTCTATACAGCTCAGCACAAACAACAAAAGTGACGCCTTGAGAACAAACTTGTGGACATATATAATATGTATGTACACAAAGTATATCCGAAAAAAAAATGGCCACTTAAGGTATACGCTAGTAGAGCACAAGCTAAAAAGATCAAATTTGCATGATGATTAAGTCGAGAACTCAGTATCTTCCGCCCATGCCCTGAGCATCAGTATAAGGATATTAACAATACCTTTGTCTCGCGCAAATTATAAAAAAATATGTATATAAACGATTTTCGAAAGTACCGTTATGCGTAAATCATTTTTAGAAAGTCTCTTAGCTACAATAAATTCTGTGGCCACAAGACAAAACCACTTAAGTCGAGTTAAGATAAAATTGACTTAAGGATGCCAGAAGATGCTCTACTATTCGAACTTTATGCTACCAATTTTTTACTTTGCTATCTGTTGTCGTTACCGCTTTATGGGCAAAGAAACAAAACTATAACACCAAAATCCCATACGTTTTCGGGAAAAACGAAAACTTCAAACTCGTTTTCTGAGAATCTGTGTAATTCGACATAAATTGTTTTGTCTTATGGCCACAGAATTAAATACGGCATCCGGTCAAAATCGGATCAGCCGTTTCAGAAATATAATCGATTTTCAAAAGTACGCCCTAAAAAGGAAGCTAGTATTGTAGCATACATCTAGAGTAAATTAACGAAAATATCAAGTTTGATCAAAATCAACTTACCCCTCTTTTGAGACACACCCGATTCTCGAAAACGCTTCAAATGAATAGACTCAATTGTTGAATTTTTAAGGACTAAAGCACCTATGAGTGTCCCTGTGCTAATTTTTATACTTGATTTGTACGCACTACCGTTCGCAATTTTGTTTCACTCGGGCATATTTACTTTACCATCGTTAAAGGACTTTCACTTCAAAAAACTTATTCTATTTTTATGAAAGGACATACGTAGGATGTTCAATATCGGAAATATGTATGTCCTCATTTTTTCCGAATTCATCACTTTTCATATGCAATTCTAGCTACCTGTACTGACTTTTGTTTAATTGCTTAATGCCTGCTCGTTCATCAAGAGCGTCCAATTTTGAAACCAACACTTACCTCATCATTAGCTACCAACAAATTTTCTTGACGCTTGCCCTACAAACCTCTTTTAGCACAAAATTTAAGAAATCACTTGGATGCGCAACTACTTCGGCACACAATACTTCATTGCCAAATTGTGCAGTATGTCGAGTGTTTTCCCGCACAACCAGCTAGGTAGATATTGTGGGAGTCCTGCATCAACTTGAACGACCGAAATCCTAGACCACTCAGACTCAGCGATCCATTTTGCTACCATACAGAAACCTTTTTGGTGCAATGGTTGGAGAACTTCAATGTCATCCGTATTCATTTTTATACCCGGGTGACTGATGATTGCTGTTTTCTACTGAGGCTTGAACTTGCACACATCAATTTACAAGTAAGCACACTATTCACTGCACCATTGCCCATTGCCATTCTTAACAAAAACTTAATCTACGACGTAAAATTTCTCTAATCCCATTGTTGGTAGTTTATTCAATTACATAGATTGATTGATGTAATAAGGTTTATTATGGTCAGAGAAATTTTTTCAAAACATACATACAAGCCCACGCTACAAACTACCACATTGCATAATCCTGTAACATTTGCACAAGCTCCGCTACATGCCTGCATATGCCTACCTGTAACGTAGCAAAGGTTACGTAAGTAGGAGGAAACCAAACGAATTTAGATTTATAAAAACTCAGAGAAAAATAAACTCAAAGAACCCTCACGCTGTGTAATAGAGCAGAAAAAAATTAATGGGATCCTTAAAATGTCCTATTCTTCTACTCACCATTCCATGTTGCTATAGACACCCGCAGATAATTCAAAGAAAAAGGGATCTCTCTCTGCAACAGGCATACAAAGGCACGCACATAAGAAAATGAAAAAAAAAAAAAAAAAACAAAAAAAAAAACACCGTTCTTAAGTTTCCTATAGGTTATCCGAGACAATAATAGGTTGGGCATCCCAAAAATAGAAAAGTGCCATAGAGAAGGAATCCAACACCTGCTCGCACACATTCGTAATTTCCTACTCCATTATCCCGAACTCACATATCTCTTCCTTTCTTATCTTTGATTTAAACAATTTTTTTCTTTTCTTTTGAAAACCTGGACAACATATGTTACACATTGAATTGAATTTAATGGTTACAAGACAAAAGAAACGATTTTTGAAATATTTGCCTCTCTCTAATCGAAATCCTTTTCTTCCCTTCACAACAGATCAACACCCGAAGCGACTCCTGTACAGCGTGGATGCTTTCGCAAATGGTTTTCGCGACCATCGCTACCTTTTGTAATTGGAATTCTTGCATTGGGCGGAGTTGCCTGTACCCTGGGCGGAATCGTGTTAGGCTCCACCGGACTTATCGAACACTCAACCCAATACCTGAGTGCTGCCCTACTGATGATTGGAATCGGTGTATCTCTTTTGGTGATATCGGGTGCAATTTGGAGGCTGAGCATACCAGACGAAGTCGACGAATGTCCTTGCTTTAGGCACATGGAAACCTGCCGCAACTGCAATAGTCCCTACTGCAATAATCGAATTTTACCCGGAGGTTATCACTTGTATCCTGAATTTCAGCACCGGCCACCACCACCATCGTACTTGACCAGTCTGAATGAGTGTGCTGTTGGGTAAGGTTCCTTGAATGAATGCCATTAAACTCTTTCCTAAAAAATACGTATATATCGATTTATTCCAGATTACTTTTCCATCGTGACATGACTGGTGCCCTGGCCCAACATACTCAATTTCGAATTAATACCCCGCCACCGCTCTACCGATCAACAAATTCACTAAGGTAACGATTAACGAATTAATATTCGAAACACCACTTAACGTAATCCTGTTTCCCTCCAGTGTCTTTGTACCAGTTAACAGTCAAACAGCAACAGCAAACTCTGTTAATCCTCAGCCAATAGCGGAAAACGTGGTCACCAGCAGCGGGTTAAATGTTTTCGAGAATCACGTGCCCAAGGAGATGACTTACCTGGAACTAGACTGATTATGGGACAACTAAATAGTTGAAGGAGAGAGGCTTACATTTGACTCACACGTGTACATGACTGATACCCAAATATTTGCATACAAATTCGATATTTATATTCTACTAGGAGAAGATTAAATTTTTTAAGCTTTAAATGCTGTCCTCAACTCAGGTCAAGGAAATGGAACAGAGAACAAAGGCTTTGTCTCAAAGGTCTAGAGTTAGGAAGAAATTTTGTATATATAAGATTTTTCGCCATAATCTCAATTATTATTTTTTCTATCCATAAGTAAAAGTTAAGTTTATTTTTTTTATACATAAATATACTCAAAGAAACTGTACAAATGTCTACTTCCTAAACATGTTTTAGAATATCAATAAGATAAATAAAAAATATATGAAATAAATTTAAGTAAGATATGCTTCAACTATAGGTATTATTGAGGAGGGGTATAACGAAGGGATGCCTGTAGAGGAGAATTAAAGATACATATGTGAGGGGATTAACTGTGAAATGCGGTGATGAATCACCTAATCTTCTCAAACTATAAGTTATGGGGAACAATGTGGAATACAAGACATCCTAGATTCGGGTCTTCTATATAACATAAGATGATGAGAGGAGTCTTAATATGCACTCGTACATGATTTGGCGAAAATAACCGCACATTTGCTTCTGTTAGATAGACGGACAGCCAGGAAAATATTTTCAAACTTCGTCTGAATGTTGGCAGTGTTTCAATGACGCTATTGCGATTGCAATAAAATCGATCGCTATCAAGTAGATTAAACAAACGGCTAGAGATCTTTTTCAAGTAAGACAGGGTTTGTTTTTGATGAAATATTAGATGTGAACTAGGTAAATACGTATTTTCTAACTACTTCTAGCAACTGACTTTAGGTAGAATTTAGTGATGACTGCAAATTAAATAGTTCAGCGACACTCCGATTTCTATGGATCTATTGTGTTCCATGTCTTAGAATGTCAAACTTGAAAATGGAAGAAAATGAACAGATCGCGAATTCTGGATGAATTTTCTTTAGAATGGCCTTCGCTGGTCGAGATCTCTAAAGAAAGTTTGCTAGGCCTCAAACAATCAAACGCAAAGTGAACCGTAACTTCCTATGCGTCTACTTTAAATAGGAAAGTTGTGAATAAACAATTTTTTTTTTTTAACCAAGTGATGCCTTCTTCTTTCTACTTAGGGCGAGGTTATAATCCGGAAACAAGGGATCATAACCCCCCTACTTCACCCCATTTCTACTGACCCGCCTGTGGGGTTCGCCTATTTGACCCCAGAAAATATCGGCAGGCCTCCCGATTTTGGATCAATCGGTTACTGAGGCCAATGAAATGCCGATGTCGTCGCATTTGTGTGATCCAGGCGTTTATATGCCTGCCTTCCCTGCCTCGCGATGTCTTTGGAAGGTTCATTGATATTGCCTTTTTAATAGGGATCAAATGATCTCTTCTTTGAACGTGGCAATACCAACTGAGCCGGTCGCGCTCTATATTTCGCGTGAAGGTTTTCACGGATCTTCGAACTTCTTATTCGATCAATCTTTGTCACTAGAAAAAATTGTTAATTGTGGTTCGTTAAGCACGATAATAATGTCTTCGGTTCTTTTTTTTTTACTGCACGGCGTCCATAGCTTCTTTAAAATGTGGTATTACTGCATCACTCATCAGCAAGCGTCGATTTTTAACTTCCATTGTGGTCAGGATTGACTGATCGACCAAAGAATGGTATAGCTCTGAATAATTTCATTTTAGCTCTAGTTTAATTGGACACCCTATTCCCCAGACTAAACAGGTGAGACTTGGTGATTTGAGCTTAGAGACTGTAGCATTGTGTAAGCTTGCACAGCTTCTTATTTCGTCTATTTAAATGCGATATATTAATTAACTTGTGTTAGCGCAACTATAATTTCAAGAACCGCAGTTCAACCGTCAGTTATGCTTATGGAAACACTTTTTAGGTTAATGTTTTTCTCTGCAATTGGCCCCTATATAGAAGATTTCTCTAGTATCCTTTTCAAAGTATTTTCTTTTCAAGTTATCATTCAGTGTAGTACGACGCATTTGGAATTTTCTTAGATTTGCAGTTGTATACCATTTATTCTCGGATGCTCAAATGTCGGTATTATTTTTCTATTATTGCCTTTAAGTCTACAAATCTTGCTGTTGGGGATTAGTAACAAATTTAGTCACTGAAACAGACGGAATCGTAGCAATATTTAGGGAAGAACGCCCAATTCAATTCAATAGAGTAGCAGCCGTTCGGAATACTATATATATATTTCTTGTATGTCAATATATTAATTGGAAAGTCAGGTGTCTCCAGTTTCACATATCGAATTTGCTCTACAACACCGTGTCGCCATATGCACGATCGTCCTCACTTATGTTCTCTTACCGGGATGGAATCGATGACCACTTACATTTTTTTTTAAGTCCATAGTTGATGAAGAGATGATCTAAGGGCCCTATGAATGTGTTGGGCGTCATTGCGATAAGGCTTAAGTGATTTCGCACCACATTAATCTCTACGAACCAACGAGGGTTCTGACCAAGTAGTTCCCAGAAAAAGCCACCAAAATTTAAGTAGAAAATTTAAATCACATAAAACTCAGTGAATTGAGTTGATGTGCTTTGCAGTTAAGAAACAGTTCTTCCGTACTATTACGATCAGGAGAGGAAATGAGTTGGAGCAGAATAAAAGATCGTCAATGTCGAAAACTACAACTTCGAAGTAATTAAGGAGTTCAAGGTTTCGGCGGAGAAGAAAATGCATGCTCTATATACCGATAACCCCTCTTGGAACAATTCAAGAATAATCATATTCCTGTGTACCACGCAAGGTTTTTAAAGATGTGCTCGGAAGGAAAAAACCTGACGGTTACACTGACTCATTGAAATTGAGTGAGTGTTTCACGAAAAGGGACGTCGATTATCAGCGAAGCGGCAACATACGAAGTAATCACTAAATTCATTTCACCAAATCATTAAGTAAATGTAAGAATATCATTCATATCGATGTAATGTAACATTGAACAAATGACTGTCAAGAGGAATGAGTAAGGACTACAATACCACAATAAGGATCTGGCTTATATCGATATTGTCAAATTCTGCTTTCACAATTTAACATAAGCTTCGCATACTAGTATTATTGCTGTTAGGTTACTTAGTAAAATAAACGCTTTAAGACAATGGAGATCATTATGTTGGAATCCATATTCATAATGGCATTAACCTAATGAACCCCTACCCCAATTGTTAGGACATTTCTAAGAGTTTGAAAGGCGCAAACAAACCATCTCGTTCTGTATTTCCTGGACATACATTTTGACAATGAACTAGCCTACAGTTGCTTTGATAGCATGCTTTTACAGTCACACTGAAGTAGCAGTAATCGATGCTACCGGATTCCACGAATCATTATAAGCCTCTGGCTACCCTTACAACAACGTATACATATCACTATGCAAACGTATCGTCATTAAAATCAATACACTTTGGGACTACTTAACTGAAAATGGAAATATGGAAATCCTCATAATAGTAATTTATCGTAGTGCCTTTATCTGAACGTATAGTATATCGTAATCGTAGCATTGCAGAAGAAATTGGCATCGTCGAATAAAGGTTTAATGAACACATATCACTGTGGGCCAGAAGGTTGGCATGGGCACACGTATGTATATATATATATATCAATAGCTTTACTACCATGTACTATGCGCATTATGACATGGAAGTCAATTTGTTTTCGGGACAAAAGCCAATCGATATCACGTTTCAGAAATATACTCCCATATAGCGCACCTTCTTTCCCCAACATCCTCATCATCCCGAATCTATCTCGTAGAAAGCAGAAATTCATCGAGTATTCGATTTCAGAGTTTTCAACTTCATTCACAATGATGCCGCTGCTGCTGTTGCTGCTGCGGCGAAGATTGAGGGGGAAAACACAAAAAAAAAAAAGGCCAACAACTCCAGAGAAATATGGAGCAGTAGAAAAGGGCTTCTCTCTGTGTTGACAGTACTTTTGCCTTTTCCAGGATGGTTATAATGGTTGCACACCATTCAACATCAGAGTGAATTTTAAACAAAGTACCGAGTGGTAACTGTGGGGATACATGAGCCCAAAATACCCTGAAGCCATATTCCACACAATTCAATGTAAAATATCGAACGTGAGTTGAATTTTCAAAATTTTAATTGACATGCGACGCTTTTGTTTCAGTTCCAGAGTAGAACGGAGAGGATTTGCTCGTCTGCGGTACTTCTTGTGGGGATTGCTGGTAGGATTGGAAATTGAAAATTTGTTCTTACGCTTAACAGTCAACGACTTTCGACCTGGCAAATGTCGGGGGAATGTCGCCAAGTCAGAGCATCATCACCGCTTTTATCGTCATCGATTGAAAACAATGTTCAGCATTATGGTAGGTATGCAATGCAGGATACGCCGCGCCGGTGGGGGTGCCAAATTGAATGTGCAGAATAAATTTGCATTTATGCTGTGGGCGACTAAGACCAGAAAGTTTAACACTTTCTTTATTAATATTCAACCTTAAGGCGATCTACCTACTGCCGGAAGCTTTATGGTCAAGGACCTCGTAGTTGCAGGTGTGGCCCCCATCAACCTCCTAGCGACAGAGAGGAAGTACACTCACGACTAGAAGGCGGAAGTAGGAGTAGAACTGGCATTCGCGGAGGCGAAGGAGCTTACCAAGCAGGCTTGGCAGAGAAGGTGGAGTGCTGAAACGAGGGGGAGGTGGACAGCGAGGCTGATTACAAACGTCACGGCTTGGACAGAGCGGGAACATGGCGAAGTGAACTACTTTGTCACTCAATTCCTAACCGGACATGGGTATTTCAACCGATACCTCCACAAAATGGGTAAAGTAGAGAGCGCAGCCTGCCAATATGGAAAGAAAACGACACCACTCTGAAGTAATGCGACAAGCGGTTCCGGAGTGGATGGTGTCAAGTAGAAAGAAGGGGTTAAAGGTGTTTTTTTTAGTGAGTAGTGAGTCTCACACTACTAGAAACAGAGCGGGACTGTTTCCCGTGCGCATTAGCGTTTTTCCACTACCCCCTAGGCAAAAAAAAAGGTCAATGACCAGATAAATAGCTAGGGAACAACAAATCTTGAACAGACATGAATGCTAACATTCTTAACGAAAGGTAATGCGTAAATGGAAAGATTACTCTGCTTGAAAATTAGACGTAGGATGTACCGACCTACAAGACCGATATACCGTAATCCGCGGTTTTATGAATAATTGCGATCTGCAACAGTAATTATCGGTGGAACTTACTTTTGTAGTGTAGGAGTTTGTAATGTGTAGTGATTGAACGGTATGTTCATTGTGACTACTACTGGTTTTAGTACTAGTCATAATTAACTAGTACAAATGCAGTTACCAACATTTCTTCAAAATATTTTTTCACTCTGACTCAACGAGTGCTAAAATACGCCGCAACCCGAATATAGAATGAAGCTACATATTTGGGAATCATTCTGGTTATGCATCATTTTGAATCCACTCGAATCGAACAGGTAAGCTCCTGGCAGTGTAATAGAGTTTTCTGCAAGACATCGGCTTATCACTGAAGAAAGTTTTATGAATCTGCAACGCAATGATAAGAATTCTCGTGACATTTTCCTTTATTTGACGGAATTGGCTCTGACGAAAATGTATGACTGCTTTTTCACTTAGCTCCAAAGAATGCTTTGCAACGGCTAGATGCCCTGCTCACTTTACCTCCTTTTGACGCTTACTTAATATCATGGGCATGACTATGATATGAAAACAACATATGATCCAGGATGGGATTGTACTTGAGTATCCAGAAGTCAGACCAGCAGCATTAATCACCAATCCCATTTTAACTTGAGACGCATATACACGGAGTTCAAACCAGCTTGAAACCATGTTCAACCCTGCATATAAACGTGGTACTTATTTGCATCGGAGGAAATGAAAGCTCTGATGAGCTTCTTGCATCCTTTGTCTAAGGGCCTTTGACAATTGATTTGTATAATAGTTTTTTAAATGCACTTTCCACTCACATGATCTGGAATGTTCTAATTCTTTTTAACTTAGTACAAAGTGCTTCCAAAAGACTCACTTAAAAATATATTTATTGTCATCTTTTGCAAACTTTTACAAAACCTGAAAATGTAAGCTTTCGAAATGAAATGATGCCGGCAAGCTATTAAAAAATTGTTCATTAGAAAACTCCATATTTTTTGTTTGTTAAGCCATATGACTTTGTTTCAAGTTTTTGACTAAAAAATCGTATAAGATAAGTTTCCGGAAACTCCTCGAATGAGGTGATTGAAAGATTTTATTGCAGGAATGGTGTTCGAAAATTTTAAATTTAAAATTTTACCAAAAGGTAAAAAGAACATACCAGGGTTTCAATGCCAGCATAGAAGCCTGCAGGGACGAAAATGACAATACAGTAGTAGAATCGCAGTCGGTGCTGATGATATGAAAGGAACACTTCTGCAGACTGCTAAACAGCGATGATGACCAATATTCCGCTGTCAGGCAGAATGAGCCATTCAACAGTGACGATGATAGTCAAGATTCCGGTCAATCCGATTAGAACGAAGTGAGGATAGCGATATCTTAAATCGAAGAAAGCTGCTGGAGCCGACGGCGTTGCCGCCGAACTTTTCAAGGTCGGAGGAGATGAGTAGGGAGCATACACCAGCTCGTCTGTAATATCTGGTCCGACGAAAGTATGCCCAATGAATGGAACCTGAAGAAAGGAGACCCTCTGAACTCTGAGGTATAGGTCTTCTCAATATTGCATATAAGATCTTGTCTGCCGTATTATGTAAACGCCTAAAACCGATCGTCAACAACCTGATAGGTCCTTATCAGTGCACTTTCAGGCTAGAAAAGACCAAATATTCACACTACGGCGGATCTTGGAAAAAACCCATGAATATAAAATCGATACGCACCACCTCTTCATCGATTTCAAAGTCGCCTATGATAGCGTGTATAGAGACGAGTTATACAGAGCCATGTCTAGTCTTGGCATCCCTGCCAAGCTTGTCCGTTTGTGCAGAATGACAATGGAGAACACTCGCTACTCCATCAAAGTCGGAAAGAACATCAACGAACCGTTCGATGTCAGGAAAGGTCTTAGACAAGGTGACGCACTATCATGCGATTTCTTTAACATAGTATTTGAGAGAATTGTACGATCTTTTACAAGTCGGTACAACTACTAGCTTACAACGATGACATTGGCATAGTGGGAAGAACTCAACGGGCCGCCAGTGGAGCATTGAGATCGAGACAGTAAAGATGGGTTAAGCGGCCAATGAAAGCAAAACAAAAGATATGCCGTCTACAAAAAAGGACACCCAACATCGGCAAGGACACCCAACCTAACATTGGACAGAACGCCACAATAGACAGATATAATTTTGAGGTAGTAAATGACTTTGTCTACCTAGGCCCTATGGTGGTCTCCGCAAATGATACCAAAGAATTACTCTTGCCAATCGCTATTTTTATGGGCTAAGAGTAGTAGAATCGCAGTCGGTGCTGATGATATGAAAGGAACACTTCTGCAGACTGCTAAACAGCGATGATGACCAATATTCCGCTGTCAGGCAGAATGAGCCATTCAACAGTGACGATGATAGTCAAGATTCCGGTCAATCCGATTAGAACGAAGTGAGGATAGCGATATCTTAAATCGAAGAAAGCTGCTGGAGCCGACGGCGTTGCCGCCGAACTTTTCAAGGTAGGAGGAGATGAGTAGGGAGCATACACCAGCTCGTCTGTATTATCTGGTCCGACGAAAGTATGCCCAATGAATGGAACCTGAAGAAAGGAGACCCTCTGAACTCTGAGGTATAGGTCTTCTCAATATTGCATATAAGATCTTGTCTGCCGTATTATGTAAACGCCTGAAACCGATCGTCAACAACCTGATAGGTCCTTATCAGTGCACTTTCAGGCTAGAAAAGACCAAATATTCACACTACGGCGGATCTTGGAAAAAACCCATGAATATAAAATCGATACGCACCACCTCTTCATCGATTTCAAAGTCGCCTATGATAGCGTGTATAGAGACGAGTTATACAGAGCCATGTCTAGTCTTGGCATCCCTGCCAAGCTTGTCCGTTTGTGCAGAATGACAATGGAGAACACTCGCTACTCCATCAAAGTCGGAAAGAACATCAACGAACCGTTCGATGTCAGGAAAGGTCTTAGACAAGGTGACGCACTATCATGCGATTTCTTTAACATAGTATTTGAGAGAATTGTACGATCTTTTACAAGTCGGTACAACTACTAGCTTACAACGATGACATTGGCATAGTGGGAAGAACTCAACGGGCCGCCAGTGGAGCATTGAAATCGAGACAGTAAAGATGGGTTAAGCGGCCAATGAAAGCAAAACAAAAGATATGCCGTCTACAAAAAAGGACACCCAACATCGGCAAGGACACCCAACCTAACATTGGACAGAACGCCACAATAGACAGATATAATTTTGAGGTAGTAAATGACTTTGTCTACCTAGGCCCTATGGTGGTCTCCGCAAATGATACCAAAGAATTACTCTTGCCAATCGCTATTTTTATGGGCTAAGAAGGCAATTGAGTAACAAAGCCCTATCTCCAACTACTAAGGTATCTCTATATAAGACACTAACCATCTCAGTCCTCCTGTATGGCGCAGAGGCATGAGCTTTGGCAAAACCGTATAAGGATGCCCATTGTTATTTTGAGAGAAAAGTTCTTCGAGTGATCTTTGGTCCAAAGGTACAATGCCGAACTATACGGCCTATACAAGGACACCGACTTAGCCAGAAGGGTTCACGTACAGCGACTAGGTTAGGTTAGGTAAGTGGGCAGGTGTAGGGGGATAGAAAACCTCCACACCACACTCAGGTCAGTATAGACCCATTGTGATACCCAAGGGGGGAAAGGAGATAGAAAAAGGAAATCCCTACCTCGTGGAAAAATACCGTCTTGTAAGTATCCTAAAGAAAGAACTAAGTACTCACTGTGTCCTAGATACAAACCATCCAGAGGATTTGATGAAGTTTGCGATGTCATTTATTGGTCTGTTGGACAACTCTTCTAGATCCTCAAAGAAGTGTTGCCCAAGGATCTTATTTCTCAAATGATAGAGGCCTGGGCAATGACAGAGAAAGTGGGCGGTGTCCTCCTGAGCCTCCTCGTCGCCGCAGCCTCTACAAAGGTCTTCGCTAGTCACACGTAGTTTTTTCATATGGTACCGCATGGTGTTATGCCCCGTAATGACTCCAATTAGAGTAGAGAGGGATTTTCTGTGCCTCTGTATGAGTCTATTGGTTCTTACTCTGTCAAATGCAGGCCACAGCTTCCTCGTGGTGACACAAGTATCTAAACAGGTCCACCTATTGTTAGCCTCCGTTATGGCTTTGTTTCCTGCTACGAGCTTAAGGGCGCAAGGCGGGATGTACACTGTGGGGTCGGATTGGTCCGAGCTTAGTGCTGAGCCACCTCTAGCCAGTTCATCGGCTTTCTCATTCCCTGGTATGCCTTCATGACCAGGGACCCAGCAGAGCTTTACCTCGTGCTGTGTTCCAAGAACCTTGAGCTCTTCTCTACAACACTTCACAAGCTTCGATTTTATTTCTATAGCAGATATTGCTTTTATCGCTGCCTGGCTGTCGATGAAAGAGGTGATATCCTCTCGTGGTATTGCCCTCATCGCAGTCTCACGAGCTGCTATTGTAACTGCTAGGACCTCAGCCTGGGAAACGCTGCTATAGTTCGGAAGCCGAGCTGACATGGAGAGGCCAAGCGTTTCAGAGAAGATGCCTGCGCCTACACCTATTTCCATTTTGGATCCATCGGTGTAAACAGCTAAGGATCGCTCGTTAGGCGTTCTGTCACTTTTCCAGTCTTCCCTGCTCGGATAGGTGCTAGAGAATGGTCTTAAGAAGTCTAGGTAAGGCGTTAAGTAGTCTGTATTAGATACACTGCCTAGATATCTCTGCAGGATCGTGGTGTGACCCATTGCATTTGGTCTCCAGCTATCTGTTTGTATAAAGATGTCTAGCGGAAGCAGATTGAGAATGGCCTCGAGTCCTGCTGTAGGTGTTGTTCTCATCGCACTGGTTGTGGCTATGCACGCTAGTCTTTGTACTTTTGTGATAGCAGCTAGGTTATTTATTTTGCTGGCTGCCTGCCACCATACAAGGCTGCCATACGTTAGTATTGGCCTTACTATAGCTGTATACATCCATAGGATGATTTTGGGGCTCGGTCCCCAAGTCTTCCCAAATATTCTATTGCACGAGTAAAAAGCTATCGTGGCTTTTTTGACTCTTTCGTTGATGTTTAGTCTCCAGTTCAGTTTCCTGTCGAGCACCAGGCCAAGGTATCTCGCACTATCGGAGATACTCAGGGGAGTACCCCTTACGGAAGGAGTTACAAATTGTGGAATTATTCTTTTGTTAGTAAAGGTGCCTCTTGAAGCATAGACTTCGAGCTTAGTACCTCCGAGTTCAACTTTGATATGTCTTTCCTTTAGCATATTGACGATCCATTTTATCACAGAATTGTGAATATTAAGGTTCGTTAGATTTCTATTGACCGCTTCCGTTTTGACATTGTTAAAGGCTCCTTCAATGTCCAGGAAAGCGGCTAGTGTATATTCTTTATTTTTCAGTGATTTTTCTATTGAGCCGACTACACAGTGCAGCGCTGTCTCTACGCTTTTTCCTTTCGTATAAGCGTGCTGCGCTGGGGATATGTCACCTGGGCGTAGTTTACTACGGATGTATATGTCAGCTAGTCTTTCAAAGGTCTTTAGGACAAAGGAGGTAAGGCTAATTGGCCTAAAGTCCTTCGCAGTATTGTGGCTTGCTTTACCGGCCTTGGGTATGAAGACCACTTTGACCTCTTTCCATGATCTAGGTATATACCCCCACATGAGGCTGTTGAGGTACAGTTCTTTAAGTACCGGGATGATTGTGGTTATTGTTTTCTGTAGCATGATCGGGATAATCCCGTCGGGTCCTGGGGATTTAAAGGGAGAGAATGATCCGATTGCCCACTCAATTCTTTCCTCTGTGATAAAATCCGTCGGAGTCTCCGTTACAAAACTACTGTTAGTTACGATGTTATTATCTGGATGGGTCGTACAACCCGGAAAGTGCGCTTTTAGCAGGGAGCTAAGCGATTCTGCACAGGATTCAGTCCACCTTCCGTCGGATTCCTTGAGAGATCCAAGAGTTTTTGATTCCCTGGATAGAATTTTTCTCAGTCTCGCAGATTCTGTCGTACCCTTGATTTCATTACAGAAGTGCTGCCAAGAGTGGCGTTTGGCCTTCTGTGTCTCGTTTTGAAATTTCTCTGACTGGACTTATATTGTTTCCAGTCCGCTTCTAGCATAGTTCTTTTGGCCTTATTTAGAAGGTGTCTAGTTACTCTCTTATTCTAGCTAGTTCAGATTTTTTATCTTTTTGTTTGGTTTCTGGACATGCTTTGACATAGGCTTCATTAAAAATGGATGTAATATCCTCCGCCTTGCGGTCAATGTCGGCAGGTCCGAGCCAGTTGCTATCCTGCAGGGATCTTACACCTTTCCTCACCTCGTTGTTAAATAGATCCCAGTTGGGTTTCCTGGGGTTCCTGTAAGGTTTGGGAGAGTCATAATTGTTACCCACGAGGAATTCGATCAATTTGTGGTCGGAGTAGGACTCTTCCCCTATCACGTTCCACTTGTCAATAGTTAGGGTGCTCGAGTTACTGGCTAAAGTTACATCTATAACTTCTTGCCTGTTCTTTACTACAAAAGTAGGTTCGTTACCCCTATTCGCTACAATAAGGTTATTTTCAATTATAAACTCAAATAAAGACTCACCGCGTAAGTTTGTGTTGCTGCTACCCCATTAAGAGTGATGAGAGTTGGCATCACACCCCAGCAGCAAGTCCCATCTTACCTGTTCCGCCTATTGCACAAGAGAGCGGGTCAGTGTGGATGGCGGTCCCTCCTTGGCATCAAAAGGCATGTAGACGGCTGATAGAATCAGTGGGGAAAGCCCCCTCCGCTCAAGCCTTACCACTGTTTGGTCCTCATTGCTGTAGCTAGATAAAAGAAAAAGGTTAATTTGTTTCCTAGCTACGATGCACGTTCTGTTCTTACATTCCGCGTGTAGCGGTTCGATGCTGTATGTAGTAAGGTCTTTATGCCTTAGCCCACTTATTTTGCCACGGGAGATCCATGGCTCTTGAATTATGGCAATGTCTATGTTTCTATCTCCCATGAGATAGATGAGGTTGGCGCTAGCTGCTATGCTATGGTGAAGGTTTATTTGAGCAATCTTCATCATTGATTTACCTTATCACCCGCCTTCCTTCTTTTCTTTTCGTCCATTCCAACTAAAGGTCTGACCTTGCATCGGGTAATTCTAATGCGAACCTTATAGTTGTCTCTCCTTAGGATGGGCATGGACTTGTGGTTAAGCAACACCACAATCTCAGTTCCGGCTTCTGTATGGGTACCCACTTCTAACACCTCCCAATTTTCGCTATATAGCTCGGGGTTGAGGTGTTGGAGGTTTCTTTCCAGCTGTTCTCTAGGAATATGTGGGCCCGGAATGAGAATGCGGCCTTTAGGCCTAGTGAATTCCAGCAGATCTGTTTTTTCCACAAGTCGCAGGTCGGCATTCGCCCAAGGAGCCTGCGTGCTGGTTACAAAATTCTTGAGCCAATTGAGTGTTGTCTCGTTGTCACACGACATGACCTTGAAGCCCTTGAAGGTGGTGAGCTGCTCAAAGAAAGGGATAGTTCCCTGATTCTTGACTATGGCGTCGTTTACTCCGTCGATTATACGCAGTTCCACCAGCCTCCATTGGTCTCCGGATAGCTTACGGTCAGGGTTATTGAAATCGACGATCGCCACCTGAAGATTAGCTCTTTCTTTTCGTGATGCCATCTTGGCTTTTTTGCTTATTCTTCGTGTTGGCGGCGATGTCGTGTCGTCGTGCTTACCTCTCTTGGAACACCCCGCAATCGGCTCGGCCGTGAGCCTTACGGCCCCATCCGAAACGGTTGGCGGGGGCTTGAGTCTGTCCGAGACTGAGGTGGGTGGCAAGAGGCTTTCCTTCCTCGACTCGAACAGTCTCCTGCCTGTTCCCCTAGTCTGCCCTATGCTACGTCGATTGTTGCCTGAGTCAGCAACAGAACGCCTCGCAGTCGACCTAGGTTTGGACTGTGCGTCTTTGCTTGGATCGACTGAAAGCGGTTTAGGTCTGTCCCTGGCTGAGGTGGATGGCAAGAAGCGTTCCTTTTCTTGCCGCGGTCAGTCCTACACCCGTTCCTGTTGCGGTCCAGTTCCGTGACGTAGTCGCCTTATTGGAACAGCCAGCAACCGGCTCAGGGGTTGAGTCTGAGTCGGTAGCTGGCCGAAGTCTCCTCGCGGCTGAGGCGGGGAGCAAGAGGCTTCCCGCCCCCGCCGCCAGGGAACTTCTTACCTTACGGCCCGTCCTGTCCTGTCGGGTGGATCCTCTCAGCTTAAGCGTGTTAGTGGCTCTATCCAGAGCCACTCTTTCCTTGTCCGTGTAGGACTCCGGATCACGCTTTTTAAGCCGCCGTATTAACCGGATAGCGTTGCGTATACGGTTGCGCACCGTCGTCTGTCTTGGGTAGATGTCTACGTTGCTGGTCTTCCCTATTTTGGGTGGTCGGGCTAGTCCCAAACCATGGCTACCTAAGCTAACTACCGTCGCGAAGCTACAGGCAGAAGAGTCAATCCTAGGCTCAGCAGGACTGCAATCGCCAGGTTGCTGAGGTG
This sequence comes from Brachypalpus laphriformis, assembly GCA_945910035.1. Taxonomy (NCBI): domain Eukaryota; kingdom Metazoa; phylum Arthropoda; class Insecta; order Diptera; family Syrphidae; genus Brachypalpus; species Brachypalpus laphriformis. Next base: position 351,225,054 of record OX246753.1, read on the forward strand.
TTGAGGTATCCTTCCCGCGTGGGTAGCTGAGGCTTGACACGCTGGAAGTGTCCATCTTGACCATCTTGGCATCCTCCAAAGTCGCACTCTCACCTAACACTGGGACTACCCCAGTCGTCGAGTCAGAGGCTTTATCGGTAGGCTTTTGCAATACCACTGAATCACGATTGTGCTCCGGATTGGCCGATGAGATCACCTTGCGTCCTGACTGGCTAAGGCTTGTCGCAGACTTAGGTGGTCCCATCAACCCTTCCTCGCTCGTGACTTCCGCCGTCACTGTTCTTTTTGGAGAGCTAGCAATAGGCTTACACTCCGCCAAGGACTGTCCCTGCAGGAAGGCACGTGCGTTATGGAGCCTCTTCCGCTCGCATTCCGTTAACTCCTCCCATTTCTTAGTCCCTAATCTCCGGACTGTCAACTTGCAATTTTTTGAGCGCTTGGAGGATGTTGACATATTGGAGAAGGATGAACTGGCAATGTAGCAAGTGTCGCTTGATTCCAGAAAAAGATTTTCAAGATTAACGTCAATTGCACCAACGCTTTCCTCATCCGACGTACGGAGAAGAATTGCTTCTTCCTCCACTCGTACACCTTGATCGGTTTTTTATAGAGCTAGGAGTGCCCGATCGAATTACACTCTTCGCTTTTGGTTTATTATTTTTTGAAATATTTTGCATTTGGATCCCACGAGTAAGGGGGAAGAAGATGTCCGCCTGCACTCACCCCCTGTATGCAGGTAAGAGGAATTAAAATAAAACTGAAGGTCCCCAGGTATTCAGAGTTTGCGCTCGCGACTGAGCTTCCCCCCAGCCATGCAGGCCTCGGCGCGTCGTACCTTGCCTTGGGTGATCACCTTTTGGTCTCTAAAACCTCCCCTTTAGTCGAACCGATATGTGGGAAAACATCTAGCTGGACGCAGACTAGATTTAGTTATTCTCCTCGGCTCGACCTTCGGTACATAGGAAATAGATTAAGCCTCTCCACCACGACAAGGTAGGGATCGAGGAGAGGAAAGGCGACTAAGATGCCTGGGTCATGTAGACCGGATGGAGCCCAACGTTCCAGCCAAGAAAGTCTTTAAATCCACCCCGGATGGACGGCCCAGTAGAGGACGACCTCGCAGTAAGTGACGCACGCAAGTGGAGGGGGACCTCAACCAACTTGGCATGTGCAACTGTAGGCAGCTGGCTTGTATTCGGGCTGTGTGATGAGGTTTGTTTGTTGAGGCCCAGTTCCACCCCGGACTGTAGCGCAACCTAAGCAAGTTTTCGAAAATCAGATGCTTTTCGACTAAGTATCAGCCGATTTTGCTCAAAATCAATATCTAACCGGTTTTTAAGATATCCAAGGATACACGTATGTCCTGCAGAGTTCTGAAAATAATTCATCTCAAAATAACAACATACGAGTATAGCTTAACTATTTTGTCTATATTTCAAATCCACACTAGCTGGAAAAGAGCACCATATACACAGATTCAAGTACGTGCGACCCACTCGTGCACTTTATTTCCAATGCTTTAAAATATTTGCCCTGATTATATACGACAAGTACATAACCATAATTATGTATTTTAAGAAACATAGTTCTGTACCATGTATAATGAACACTTTATTAAATAACACCCTTCACAATCCGCCAAAGCTACATATCAACTTCCAGCTCCATAGCATTAAACAGATTTGAATCGTTGTATTCATGATGAGAAGACTCTTGGGTATATCAATATTCAAATTAAACTGGGAATTACAATGGATCAATTCCATATTGAGCTCCATAGACATGGTGCATTGTAAAGGATAGATGTTATTTAATTGATTGAATTTGATCCGAAATGCTATTAATATGTAAAGTGGAGTATCTCACATCACCTGGAATTACTCCCTTTTAATAGATTAAGTAATTTAGTTACAGTGAAAGGAGTGAATATCCTGGCCTAGGGTTGGAATTATTCAAGTAATCGTATCACATTCGAGATGTGTCCAAGCATATCTATTGGGGCTTATTTCTAATAAAAGAGGTCAAGCTGTGGTACGTTGTGACATCAGTGTTTGCACTTACACCTGCCCTGAGATAGATAAAGTTTGGATACCTTGACGCATTTTCTGGTGAGCAAACTTTCACCTTTGATATGGAAGGGCCTATTAACCCAAGTCAACTTGCGTGTCGGTTAAAGTCAAACAAACAGTTATGTTCTTGCACCTTCACTATCTAAACACCCGATTGCGGGTGTCAAACAACGCAGTCACTCCCATGTCTCAAGTAATGTGTCTTAGGCAAACCAATTTTCAAGAAAAACAAATTAAAATCCTCCACTCCGTGACGGCAACCCCACCACGCCAAGCCCAAACATCAAATCACCATTTTCTTCCACACGGATACCCCTTTATCCTAAGGGTTGCTCGCTCGCTTGGTAGAATGGCGAGGCAGTCAGGGGGGTTGATTATTTAAATAAACCTCATTTCTATTGTCCGTGCGTCGTTATGGAATTTTGCTCCTGGAAGGCAAAAATGTTCTTCGCGTTCGCGTTGGCATTCACCCTCTTATCTCCCGCCAGGTTTGTGGGTTTCGCGTTGTGCTACTCTTGTGTTAACTTTTGAATTTCGCAGACATTAATACCGTGTTGGAAATGGAATTATATTGTCTCAGAAGCGGAATGAAATCTTTTCTTTCGTTTGTGTTCTTTCATTTCTTGTTCGTTCGTTATCATCGTATCCTGAAGGCAGGATAAGCGAGCGGGTGTGGGGGCAAACATAATTGAATTTATCAACACGTTTCTTTGTCTTCACAATGAATTACTCATCTTTCTCTTATCGCTGCCTCGCCTCTGCCTCTGTTCTTAAACACTATTTGCTTTTGGAAAGAACAGAAGAAAGACTTGGAAGTATTTGTATTTTTGCGCTTGAATTGAATTTTCACAAATTTCAATATTTGCACACGAAGTAGGTGGGTAGATTTCTCAGAGGATGATAAGATTTAATGGAGTATTATCTTGTCTTGTATAACGAGAGAGATACGACGAATTGATGGGAGGAGGGAAGACTTAAAAAGCAATTTAGCGGCAAAGACTCCCTAAATGGAGGAGGCTGCAAATAGATTGTTAACTCTGTGGTGGAGCTTCTCGTTGCATGATGGGTTGTATTTGAGCCCTTCAATGGTTATGACGTACACATCTTATGACGTGAAATGTCGGGGAAAAGTCTTTAAATTTTTGAAATATGTATTCAGAAATGAAATTTACTGGTTTGTACAAATGAGTTGTTTTCATACTTTATCCAATGACTTGGAGAATATAATTAGGTGTTGGCAGTGTTGGAAGTCCCAGTAAAGTGGTTAATTTTTGTTCAGTGAGCTACATACATATGGGCCGATACCCAATATTTTGACGAGTCGTTTTAAACTAGTTTCGCTGCTTGAAACATCAAAAATCAAATATCGCCCAAGCCCGTTTTAGATATCTAATGCCAGCAATGCTTTTGGTCCACTAGTAGTTCTTTGATGTATCCGCTCAATTCACATAAAACAATCTAGTATCGATCGTCCAAATTGGTAATCGTAGTTCCTTTCAGACTTCGAAACTAGCATCGGCGATACAGGAACTGAAAACTGGCACAAAGGTTCCAGTATTTGCCAGCTTTACTCAAGTCATTATTCTAGTAATAGGAGAAAAACTAATAATTAAAGATCAAGGGTCAATTAGATCAAACTTTTGCTATTCCAGGGACCACAAGACATAACATAGACAGGTGATAGGTCTAGTTTTCATAAGGTAATTCTCGAATAACACACATAACCTAATGGCAGGACCATATTCCTTTGACCAGCCCTTCTATTAGGTTGGGTAAGGTGGATGGATTTGGTAGAGTTGGAGATAAGCTTTCTCTTCTATGTCACATTCATGTCAATATATTGCAGATCCATTGTGATGATGATTGAGTAAATAGAGAATGTTGCTAACTCACTGTGCCTGGTTAACAAACCATTCCGAGGATTTCACCTGTGTGCCTACATATGTCGTTCACCTATCTGTCGAATAATTCTTCGATATCCTGTAATATTCTAACCAACCTCTACAAAACATTTCTTCAGATAGCCATAATTTTTCCATGAGGTACCATGTACTCACTCCTATAATAGTCATTTTTTGCATATGTCTATTGGTTATTGCATTGTTGAAGAGCAGCCATGATTTCCTTCTTGTAGCATAAGTGTTAGATGCTTTATTGTTAAGTGTGCTTAAGTAGGGAAACAAGATTCTGGGTGTCATGAAATCCTTAGACGAAACTCACTCAGTCATTTAAGATATCGGCAAGATGTTGGTAACTACTATGGGTAACTGAAAAATGCATACGCGCAACTTGATGCCTCTCGATTATAAACGTAATACCAGCGACTATCACTTTTATTCAGACAGTGGACCAACAACCGCTGTAAATTGGGGCAACTGCTCTAACATACTCGTACATTTGCATCTTCTTCTTCCTTTTATCAGCGAGGTTATGATCCAAAAACAAGGGATCACAACCCTCCCACTTCACTGCATTTCCACTGATCCGTCTGTGGGGTTCGCCTCGTACATTTACATATACTAACCAATAACGGGGTAATGCATTATTTCTCTATTTAGTCATTAAATTATATTCGTGATCTTCAGTGTTCGAAATTCAAAAATATTTGTACGGCTCTGGGACGAGAGCTGTAAAAAAAAATGTTAAGCGCCACCTATTAGTGAACTCTTAAAATTGACGACAACAATATTGCTTACACATTCATTTCGAAACATTATGATGCATATTCTTAGGAGTACTAAGTAAATCTAAAAAATCGCATTTGTGATGAGACTAAGAATTTTAAACACAGGTACAAACTCTCCTAAGTAAATGTTTCTTCCATTAAGCTTATTAAATTAATTTATTTTTAAATTTTCTACTTCCCTTTGTGTTCATCATCAGTATTATATAATTACAGCACTGCGCTCCGTAGATTAAAGATTAATCTCCACAAAACAAAGAAAAACACTAAAATCGGAGTAAGAAAGAAGGGTCGCGACTCGCAACAATTAGCCGAAAGCACTTTACCTTACCCATTTGTTTTTTTTTCCCGTACACCATGAGCAAAAGTCAGGAAATGTTTAAAAAAAACCCTTTCGTCCAATGTTAAGAAATATTTATTTAAGCTAATGAAAATGTGCACTTCGTCAAATGGATTCCAAGTCATTTAGTATGACTCCCGCCGCCGCACAGTGGCGCTAAATGGCTTTTCTCGTTGCTAAATTCATAACTTTTGAACCGTTTAAGATACCTATGTATTTCAATAATTTTGAAACACTGTAACTTGTGTTAAATGTATGTTCCTCGGATTACACAGCGACCAGTAAAATATTTTTATGTAAGCATTTTATCGATAACAGAATGTACTTTAGCAAGCTTAATAGAAGAGGAGGGCCTTATAAATCGAGCAAATTTATCATTAATATTGATTATTTATGTGTGGACTAACATTAAAATATTTGATCAAGTCTCTAAACAATGGAAATGGGTTCAGATTACAAACAATAAAATCTAAAGACGGAAGGGTGCTGGCAAAAGAACAGGATTTTGTGAGCAGATGGAACACACTTCAAGGAACTTTTGATTACAGATGAGATAATCGAAAGCGCGAATACAGAAGAAACAGTGGAAACAGATATAAAACACGGGGAAGAGTCGAACCAAGAAAATCCCATATCTAAGGAAGGGTTAACCGCTGCACTTAAAAGAATTAAACTGGCAAAGGCACCAGGAATAGATGAGATAGCACCTGAGTATATTAAGTATCTCGAAGAAGAAGGAGAGGAGGAACTGAGAAAGATCCTGAACTTGATGTGGACGAGCCAAAAAATTCCACAGGAATGGAAATATGGAGTAATTCTACCTATTATATATATAAGAAAGGAGACGCAAAGGATAGAGATAACTACAGAGGCATCACACTGCTTACCACTGGTCTCAAAGTATACGAGACGGTACTCGAAAATAAACTAAGAAGGACTGTGGAAACACAAATTTCGGATGGGCAAAGTAGATTTCGACCAGCCCATAGTATCCAAGACCATGCTTTTGCAGTGCAAGAAGTACTAGAGAAAAAACTGTCTAAAAATAAGGAAGTCTACATCTGTTTCATAGATATGAAGAACGCATTCGATACAGTAAGTAGACGGAAAATCTGGATGAGCCTAAGGAATAAGGTTGTGGAAGAAGACCTTATAAATGCAATCTTCTTCTTCCTTTTATCAGCGAGGTTATGATCCGAAAACAAGGGATCAAAACCCTCCTACTTCACCGCATTTCTACTGATCCGCCTGTGGGGTTCGCCTTATAAATGCAGTGAAAAGTATATATAAAGAGACCTATAATATAGTTAAAACTAGAAACAGAATGTAGAAGGGAGTATCCTTAGTCCACTTTTGTTCATCTGCTCCATGGATGACGTAACCAGACAGTGTCAGGAAAGGATGGAAATCTTTATAGTGAGGTATAGGCGATCAGATCCCATCTCTTTATTTTCCAGTACTTTTGCCGATGAGATTGTGCTCTTTGCAAACTCTGAGAAGAAGTTAGAGAAAAACCTAAGAGTATGGAAGACGTCCTGGCATCTCAAAATCTACAGCTCAATGTCGAAAAAACCAAGGTGATGGTAGAAAAGAATGGAAAAGGGCTGGCAAGAGTGAGTACGGATGGAGAGACTTTTGAGCAAATAGAATGTTATAAGTAAATATAGGAAGCGTCATCAACAACAAGGGGAACTCAGAGGATGATTTGAAGGCAAGGTTTCAAGCCACAAATAGCCTGTATGCGCTGTTGCAAAAAAAAAAAAAAATTCTGGACCATAAAGAAATAACTCAGGCTACTAAATCTATGTACTGTGTACTATGTGAATACTGGATCCTTTCTGTAAGACAAGAAAAACAAGTACAGGCTATGGAAATGAAGTACCTTCTAAGAGTGATGGGAACAAGGAGAGCTGATACAAAAAGAAATGAAGACAACCGTAAGGAGGTAAATGTAGAATCAGTGAAGAAAGCTATGGAAGATGAGAATCTTAAATGGTCTGAAATCCTAGTAAGAATGGATGATAACAGATAAGTTAAGAAAATATGGAAAGCTAGAACGGAAGGAAAAAACAGAAGAGGAAGGCCGAAAGCAATGAGGAACAACGCGATAGATAACATTTTCAAGAATGCCAGAGAAAGCTGGAACTCAGCAAAGGATGCAGCAAGAGACAGTAAGAAGTGGAGAAAATTTGTGAGGGAGAGAAAGACGGAAACATGGGACAGAACCTCGACACCTTAGAGTAAAAGAGGACTGGATTATGTTTGTATGAGTATGTATGTACATTTTTTTTTTAACCGAAAAATAAAATAACGAAGTAATTTATTCTCATTTTTTATTTATTTCTTTATTAATTTTACTATTTAATATATATTTAGGAACATGTCAAACATTATATGTAATACCTAATAATAAAAATATTTTACTCCATATACAGCTTTTCATTTTTAGAAAAAAATATCGTTGACATCGTCATCAACATCTACCATAAATGACTAATAAATTTGGAGCAATAACTTTTTGCAGCACTTTCCGGAACCTGAAGTGCCTTAAAGCTGAAACTAGTGGATCTTGTGCAGTGATGCTTTTTAGAAAAAAACTGCCCCGAATAGAAAATAAAACTCTTCCCAATTCAAAAACCGTCACTCATAAGAAAATTATCTCTATTTTTGAGCAAAATAAATAATAAAAACAAACGACGTGAATTCAAGTAAATCTTCATTTTGTCGTATACGTGCATTTATTTAGGTATCGGTATTGGCAAAGTTTGATGTCTTATGATATACCCGCTATAGGCCAACACTTTGCGAAGAGTTGGTATCAGGAGTTTATGACTGTATCTCTCCTATAGCAAACCCGAAATCCTATTTGCATGTTCATCGAATTTATTTGCATTTATCGATTCCATGGATGATAATACATTTAAAATCACCTTTACTAATTTCCAATAAATTGTATAAGAAAAAACTCTTTTGTTTTGCACCAGCACTTATCACTTCAAACGCTGACATCACTCTAAATAACTTATTATGCACTTACACATAGTAGCAAAGTCTGCGTTCTCCTACGAAAATAATTGTTTGCTGCATTAAAACAAGCAGATTAATTTAAGTTTTTGAATTTTAATTATGATTATTTAAAAACAACCGTAAGGAAATCGTAATACGCAAATTTCATTGAACTCCTATAAACACATGTCCAGTTAACGGAATTTTTTTATTCAAACATCTAAAAGAGAGGCAGGAAAAGTATGTGTTCAGTTCTAATTAAGTATTAATATCATTTTGCTATCAGCCGCCGCTTTAGAAGTAGTCTCCTGGACGTCCGAAACAGGCGAGGGGCAGATGTGGGGATAGTACGTGATCACCATCTTATGATAGCTACTCTCCAACTACGCACTGCTGCAGTTCGAAAATCCCACGACAACACAAGAATGCCCAGGTTCAACATCGATAGACTTAGTGATCCCTCAGTGCGCCAACAATTAAGGGAGCACTTTTCGCAAGGTGTGGAAGCAATCAGCAGCTCAATGCCCGCAACCATCCAAGACCATTGGTGTGGTGTGAAAAATGTTTTTACATCTGGTGCTGAAAGAATTGTCCGTCGATCGCAGGGAAGACATAGGGCGTGGCTTTCCGAGGATACCTGGAGACGGATTGACGAACGAAAACAGCTGAAAGCTCGCGTTGCAGCTACCCCAGCAGCATGGAGAAGCGAGCTAGAGTCCCTATATCGCATGAAGATGAGAGAAGTTCAGCGTAGCGTACGACATGACAAGCGCAACTACATCAACGCGCTGGCTACAGAAGCAGAAGAAGCTGCACGGAGGTGCGACAGCAGGACTGTCTACAGAATCACGAAAGAGCTGACAGGTGGTCGCAGCTCCAGCCAACACCCAGTGAAAAGCCTAGACGGCTCCTTGCTCATTTCGGATGAGGACCAGCTCAAGAGATGGAAAGAGCATTTTGCTACGGTTTTGAACCGTGTATTCGCTAGCGATATGCTCCCAAATCAGACTGAGATGCCCGAGGTGAGAAGTTCCCGAATACGCATCACGACTCCCAGTAAAGATGAGATCATTACCGCGATCAAGGCACTCAAAACCAAGAATGCGGTAGGACTTGACGGTATTCCAGCAGATCTCTTACGAGCAGCGCCAACAACATCGGCTGAGCTTCTGCTTCCACTTATAGATAGAGCTTGGGAAGCTGAGAGCTTTCCTAACGAGTGGAAAAAGGGAATGATCGTCAAGCTTCCTAAGAAAGGAAATTTAATGGAGTGCGGAAACTGGAGGGGTATCTGCGTGCTGCCTGCTGTAGCTAAGATAATAGCTAAAATCATCCTTGAGCGAATCAAACAACATCTCGAAGACACACTCGATGCCGAACAAGCAGGTTTCCGCTCTGGATCCTCCTGTGCCCACCACATCAACACCCTGCGGATTATCATCGAACAGTGTGTTGAATATCTATCGCCAGTGCACCTGTTGTTCATCGATTTCGAGAAGGCATTCGATAGTGTCAACAGGGAGTTTATTTGGCGTGCCTTACGCAGGAGAGGCATTCCCGATAAACTAATTGCTATTATCAAAGCTGCATATGAAGGCTCAAAATGTCACGTTCTGCACAGGGGAAGGTTGTCTGAGGAATTTGAGATCCAAAGTGGGGTAAGACAAGGCTGTATCCTTTCACCAATATTATTCTTATTGGTGATTAGCGATGTGCTTCATGCAGCTTTGTCGACGGGAAACGGAGAAATTCGATGGACTCTAACATCTCAACTGAAACATATTGACTACGCTGACGATGTATGCTTACTCTCCCACAGAATTATGGACCTCCACCAAATGACAGCAGATGTGGAGAGGGAGGCAGGTATCGTCGGGCTGAAAATTAATACGACAAAAACTAAAATCATCAGCCTTGGAACTAACTCATCGGCTCAAATATGCATTGCTGGACAACCGGTAGAGAGAGTAAAGGATTTCCAGTATCTTGGGAGTATTGTCTCGACCGATGGTGGAACCGAACTGGATATAGCCAACAGGATCGCCAAAGTAAAGTCCGCGTTCGGGATGTTGTCCAAAATATGGCGAAGCAATGCAATCAGTTTGAGCACCAAAATAAGACTGTTCCGCTCCAACGTTGAATCCGTGCTGCTATATTGTTGCAGCACGTGGAGAGTGACGACTACTGCGCAATATCTTAAGGATTTTCTGGCCCAATCGTATCTCTAACGAACACCTTTACGAGAGAACGGGTCAGGAACCAATAGGCACAACTATCCAACGGCGGAAGTGGCAGTGGATTGGTCACACGTTCCGAAAGGGTGACAGCTCCATAGCGAACCATGCTATGCAATGGAACCCTCTAACTCAGGATGGCAGAAGACCTGGCGGTCCGAGGAGAACATGGCGCAGAACAGTCGAGAAGGAGGCACGGCAGTTAGGGAAAAGTTGGGGAGAACTCAGACACATTGCCAGAAACCGTACACGATGGCGCGTAGGCGTAGTAGAGGCCCTAGGACCCACAAGGGGATACAGGACATAAAGAAAAATGAAATTAATATCGAACGAAAAAATTATCACATCTTAAAGCTTAGTAGCTCGTAGGGTATCCTCGTCTTTTATTGTTTTATTTTATTTTTATTTATTTTATTTTATTTATATATTATATAATCGCTCTACATGTAAGAGTACACTTAAAATGAGTACAGGTAGGAAAAGGCAAACTTTTATGTATACAAGATAAAATAGTGTGTTAAGAATACAATATGAAAATGATACATTAAAAAAAAAGAAAGAAATACAATAATAAAATAGGACATTAAAAACAGGAAAAAAAATTAAATTAAACAGTAAATAGTTGCAACCATGTAGACTAAGAAGATTAATATAACAAATGCTAGTAATTTCAGTTTAAATTGGAGAAATACGAAAAACATGCCGATTGAAACTGTCTGTATTTGACTTTAGGCTTCACCTGGTATGACAGGTGGTTCCAAAGATTTACAGCATGAACGAAGAACTGTCTACGTGATGTCAAGCATGTATATGTAGACAGCCTTAATATTATATAGCGACTCGGCCTGGATAGGACAAGCTTATATTACAGATATGCAGGTTGCTTCTTGTGAATAACTTTGAAGAGTAGAACGCAGGATCGATATTTTAAAAAATGTTCCAAATCGCAACTAATAAGTTTGCGGCGTTCCGTTGAAACATGGTCGTAGCTACGAAAATTAAACACACACCTAGCAGCTGAATTTACCGCTCTTATTAATTTTCGAAAAGAAGTGCTGTCACAGTCAGCGAAAAGCTCACACCCGTAAGTAATAATTGGCATGATAAGTGCCTTTACAAGTTTTAACTTAATGTCAATAGGTAATATGGATCTACTAATTGAAAGACCTCTGAGGGATGCATATGCTTTAGATACTATACTGTTTATGTGGTCGTTCCAAGTAAGCTCACTATCAAAAATAATCCCAAGGTTCTTTGCATGCGTGACATATTCAATACACGTAGAGAGAAGTTCTACTTTAGAAAAATCAAGAAGGTTGGGTTTGTGTTTTAAGAAAGGGATAACTTTGGTTTTGTCTGGATTAATCATGAGGTCATTCTGAGTGGACCACCTAATCACAGAACGGAGAACCTCATTCAATCTTGCTACTGAGTCTTCCACCATTCAAATTGAGAAGCTTAAATAGAGCTGAACATCGTCCGCGTATATATGAAAATTACAATGAGTATGTATGAAACCTTGCTATATCTCACATGATTAGTGAGATACGACAATATTAGCTTGTTAGTGGGACTAGAGAAATTAAATTGTGTTAAATGACGGATTTACACAGTCGAATGCCTTTGAGAAATCAAGTAATGCCAACAATGTCGTTTTATTACCATCAAAAGCATCAAACATTCGCCAATGTCATCAGATACTTTTAATACTGCTGTGATACAGCTATGTCCTGATCGGAAACCCGATTGCATGGGGGTTAGTAGCTTTTTATTTTCGACATATTCCTTTATTTCACGACTTACTAAAAGACTTCTTGCAGCCGTTCTTGCATAGAACTAACTAATTTAAACGTGCTTTCATCCGTAATTTTTTTCCATTGTTCTTTAAACACAGTTGTTAGCATAGTCTTGTTTATTATTGTATGTTAGCAAATTCTCCTTTCAACTAAGTCCCACAGATGTTCAATTGGGTTTAAATCTGGAGATTGTTGGGGGTACGCAGTTACACACATTATAAAACAACCATGTATTTGAAGTTTATTCACACTTTTCGTTAATTTTGTCTTCAGAATATTAAGGTATGCATATTTGTCCATTATAGACTCAATAAATTCCATTTCTCCTACTCCTCCGCTTGCCTGCATCTATCACTATCACACCTCCACCGCCGTGCTCAACTGTAGGAGACAAATTCAGCTTATCGTAAGCTGTGCACTGCTTTCGCCACACAATCGTGCGTCCTTTTATTCCGATGAGAGCTAGTTTTGCATATTCGGAATAAAAGGACGCAAGATCATGTGGCGAAAACAGGACACAGCACAGCAGGGCACACATATGTATATACATATGTATTTATGTATACATTTTTTTCCCCGAAGAACAAAATTGTCTAACTTTGAAGAGCTCTTAAAATCACACGGTTCATCCAATCAATTTTTGTGTTTGAAGCTCTGTTTATTTTTCTGTGAGAAATCGATACATTATTTTTTTTTTAATTAACACATCGCAGATCTAATTTTTCGCCACGACTTTCAGCATTTGTAGCTACAGTGCGCCACTATAAAATAGTTTCGCTTAAAAGCTGCTAGGAAATAAAATCAAATTTTTTGCCACCAGAAATATGGTATTACTTTTTTTGAATGAGGATAAATAACCACGATACCAAACGGAAAGGAGAGTAAATATTCATCTGCGGTGATAGCATAGCAGGAAAATTAATTTATTCCCGGAAAAAATTATATTTACATAAAAAACAGATTTTTTTGATTTTTTTATATTCGCAAATACTTTTCAGGAACACACACATTTGGTGAGACTAGTAGAAACCCGTTAAAGCAATGTTTGGGGGTGGCAATGGTGTAGTGGTAACGTCGTCAATTCCACGCTAATGGTTCATGGTTCAATTCCTGATGTCAGCAAGCATTTATTTATTTCTCATGAAATATATAGTCAGTCCGATCATTTGCGAAAGCTTGTGTGAACACTACTTCAAGGGCATAACACTGGCAGTAGCTTGGTCATGCGGCTTGAAAAATTCTTCGCTCTGTTGACGGCGATTTGCCCTTGACATCGGTTATCGGGAAAAATTTCTGTGAATCAAAAGCAAAGACAAGAAATAACAAAAATCTCCCCAGTTCCACCCCGGAGAATATCTGAAGCATAAACAACTGAGCTTCAAGAACCACTACACCAAAATCTTTCTCTCTCTCTCTATCTATCCTTTTCAACGCCCGCACTGTGTGGAAACATGTTAAAGATATTCATAACCCTTTGAGTGCGCGCAAATTATATAAAAAGAAGAAAAAAAAAATTAGTAGGCAAAGATGTTGATACCGGTAGTCCGTCCAACCCTTTGATATCCATAGATTATCAATATTCCACCTCAATCCATAGTATAAATGTAAATCTTTACCGACATGTGTAGAATGTAGATACGGCGTAAAGTGCAGAAAATATTGAACATATCTTACGACTTGATTTGATTTTTTACAAAGAGTTTCAAGATGGGTGTTTCTGCAACAACCGTAGTGGTACCTGCATACAAACATATATGAAGATACTCTTGACGGTACACAGGAAAAATGCAAACGCTGAAAGCAATATGATATTTTGCAAGACAAATTCACAGTCGGCTCAAATATATGATCTACATTTCTGCAAGTGTGACTTCGGAGACAGTGGGTTAATATGCCCTAGCGCCTCTTTTGAGTGTGTACATTCCTCAGGTCGATTTCTCATAATATCTCATACAGTATATTAATTTAATCCATAAAATAATGAGTAATTTTTTATAAAGTTTCATACACATTTTTGACCATATGACAGAACAGATGCATTACCGTCTTGGTGGTGTTCCCACTCATCTTGGCCCATCAGCTTATGTTTGGCGTGATTTCGTCCTAACATTTTCAAGATAGTCTGTGTTCATCGGGGCTAAGTGATAAATGTTTACTGCACAACCACCGGTTTGCGAAATACGTCCTCATCTTTTAGACTATAGAATAGGAGCAGCGGCTTTTTAGCTTTCCTAACTATTTCTTCCAAGTTATACCAAATTACAAGAACATCGTATCGTATCTGATCAACAATGAAAGAAAGACAAACGAAAAAATACCAAATTCAAAAACGTTATAATTGTATTTATTTCTAATTGACAATAATCAAGACAAAATTCGATTTTTACAAATGTGGACTGTTAGGGATGATGTTTCGCGGTTGTGGTTGCTAGGAAAAGAAGCTCGATAAAGGAAAATTCCCAAAAAATAATTCCGTCGTCCAGATGATTCGGCAAGTGCAAAAAACATAGACAATTGTAAGATTAATGTAGGTAGCTTTTACGATTAATTTCAAGGTACAATTTTAGGTTGAAATAAACAAATTAAAATGCTTGTTATATGTAATTTGTAACCGCTGGCCCCCCTTGAGGAATTTCAGGAACAAGGTAGAATATTCAGCTTTGCTGGTGGACGGTTTAAAATGCCATTTTTCGTGCGAACAGCAACCACAGTCGTGAAGAAGGCCCATGAGTTGTGATGATGTGGCTTGACGTAGGCGAAAACAATCCATGCAATCGTGCACAACTTTCCTGAAAAAGGAACACCTACAGCATGTTAAAGTCTTCCTCCAACTCGCAATAGCCCAACATTATCGAGAAACGGTGATAAAGACGAAAGTTTAGATCTGTTAGAAACACATTTGTCCGACTTAAGAGCTTCAATCTCTTTTTTAAACTCATTTTGAGCCCGCAAAAGGCAAGTTTGCTTAGCAGAAAGGAATTCTGTTGACCGAATAGAACCTAACAAGCGATCAGTTTCAGACATCTTGCAATTTTTGACAAAACGACGAACTAGGGCTACAATCCGAATAAGACGAAACCATGAAGATACCCTTTTTGCCAATTGGCTTAGAACTCCTTCTTCCACTGACAATATATTGGCAACAAAAGATTGTTTCCTCCTTTCCGGTACATCCCCTAATTCATCCTTTTCTGCAGCAATCGGCCAATCGGTCAATCGGGGCATTTCTACCAAAGTTCTAACTGCAACAGTTTCCTGGGCTCTACCCCTCTCGATGCACAGTAAGCTGGGTTTTCCTCTGAGCGAATATAGTTCCAATCAGAACGGGGAAGAACGTCAAGAACCTCTGAGGTACGATTCGCGATTAAGGTATTTTATCGATGAGGGGGGAGGAAAGCCATGCTAACACGATTTGCGAATCGTGGACAGGTTTTACGTCTAGAGAAGTACGAACGAGTTGGACCAGACGACTTAACACCAGAGCCTCACAAAGTTCCAGGCGAGGAATGGTTAGCTGTTTGACGGAAGCAACGCGGGTTTTTGCAGCAACAAGTTGAATCTCGATAGCCCCACCTTCAGACAAACTACGCGCGGAAACAGCTGCCGAATAAGCTTTCTCGGATGTATCTGAGAACCCAATCAAATAAAACCGCTTCGAATCTAACGTACACCTTCTCGCTATGTCGATCTTTTCAAAATAGAGTAAATCTTTTCGGTAAGAAGTCCATTTGTCAGCTACTGCAGTTAGCAGTGCATCATCCCACCCAATTTTAACAGCATTTTAAACAAAATGGTGGCAGGAGCCAGGAAACCCAACGGGTCAAAGATTTTTTAAATCTCTGACAACAGCATCCGCTTAGTGAGTGATGACGGCGATTGCTTTTCTAAAGAAATTTTGAAGGTGAAAATGTCGCGGTGCGGATTCCAGACTAACCCGAGAACCTTTGTCCAGTTGTTAGCACCATCAAAATCTAGAGAAAAGGTTGGCTCGCAAACCAAACCGTTTAAAATTGACCAACAGTTTGAGTTCCATTTACTCAACTACAAACCTCCACAGGATAACAGCCCAACCAGCTCCTTTTTTACGTCTAAAATTCCTGACACTGAGTCCGACCCTATCATGATATCATCAACATAAAAATCATGCAAAATGCAATGCGACGCAATGGGGAATTGATCCATGTAATCTAAGGCGAGCTGTTTCAGAACTCGCATTAATAGAAAAGGGTCAGGTGAGGTACCGTAGGTTACGGTACGCAGCCGCTAATGTCCAATCGGTTTGTGAGGGTTTTCTCGCCACACGATACGTTGAAAGTCACGACGTTTCGTATCGACCCAAATTTGGCGAAACATCTTAACTATGTCAGCACTAAAAACATTTTTATGAATCCGATAACGTAAGCAAACGTGCACACATTTTTCCGGATGAAAAAAAGTATTTTCAGTTTTTTGCCGAATTTTCCAATTTTCCGGGCAACTTTTCCAATTTTTCTTTCCTTATTCGGACTATTACGAATATTTTAAAGAAAAAATGAACCAAATCGGTCCAACCGTTCTCAAGTGATGCGATGACCAACGAACATCATTTCCTTTTTATTTATATAGATTGCCAATGATCAAGTGGGCATCGTGGCGTAAGTGGTTAGTGTGTCGGATCACTACGCATGAGGTCCCAAGTTCGAATCCCAGAAAACACCAAAAAGTTTTTCCACGGTCCCACCTCTCGCGAGCGTCTGACAAACATCCGAGAGTATTGTTGTCACGAAAAAGCTTCTCAAATCCCCGTTCGGACTCGGCATTAAACTGTAGGTTCCTTCCATTCGTGTGAAAGATATAACGCACACAACATGAGTGGTTGCGAGAAGCTAGGCCCTGGCACTTTAAAGAGCTGTTGCGCCAAATATTTGTATTTGTAATGATCAAGACAAAATTCGATTTTTACGAATGTGGACTGTTATAATGTAATTTATATGTTGCATTCCCGAACAGTATCGTATATTTGCTGTTTGAGGAGTCTACGTATTGAAAATATGTACGTATCGAAAGTGAATCAAGAATTCCTTTCACGTACCTTCTTGTGGCATGGAGTGACCATAACATATTCCTACCGATTTTCGTCTTAAGTACTAAACTTATCCATTCAAGTATTCTAGTATGCGATCATCATCTAGAGTTACTCAACATGCACTTGAAACGAATACTAGAAATCAGAACAGAATGTAAGAATCATAACAAGTTTCTGGCGAACTAGTTCAGACATCACCCAAGGAGTAATCATGACTGAAATCTAATATCATCTGAAATGCAAACCACTACGCAAAAATAGCTCTTTCATATCCCTTCTCTTTATTTCTAACTTACGTCGTACAATTGCATTAAAGGAAGTAAATTCGAGTGCGTACAAGAAACGATGTTGAAAAACTGGACAGGAATATTGTGATAAAGAACTGATTAGAAAGAGCCTTTGGGAATATGATGTTGTCACGAGCATCAGAGTATCATTCAGTGGAAGTATGTTAAGCTAAGATAGATAGATTAGATAAATTGTTACATGGAAGAGCTTAATGGAGCTCATCCACTTCAGTTCCATAAGAGCTGAACTCTTTTGTCAGAAGAATGAATGCGTTAAATGAGAATGGCTACGCAGAGAAGGGTATTAAAAACTTAGCAGTGTTCTGTGGAGCAAAAGAAGGCCTTGATTACTACAGGCCATCATTGCCTTGGAGCACTAGGCACTCAATCGAGCATTTTTTGCGGTCGATTCACTGATGGGATTGTTCTACTGAGCATAAGCTCCATTTTGCGACAACATTCGATTCTAAAATCCGTGGATCAGGCTATTCTGAGTACCAAGAGCTCTGGCAACTACTGGCTGTCTAAAATTTATTTGCTCCTTATCGTGGTGGTGGGCAAACGTACTGAGAGTTATAGACGAATGGAATTACTCCCTGTCTTGCAATTTATGTATACTTTATACATACTCTTTGTACTCCAGCCACTCAAGGCATCATAGGCTACAATATTGAAGGATTAATAGCGCGAAAGTAAAACCTGTGAATTGGCGAATTCAAAGTGGAAAGCCTATAAGATGCTTTACTCCAATAAACACACAAAGCAACAAAGACGAAATACAAATGAGTTCATAAATAAAACCAGTGACAATGGCCCATCTGAGTGCCCATTCCTACAGCTATGAAGAAGGAACAAATTCGTTCTGACTTCGTGACCAGAATAAAGAAAATTATTTATACTCTCATTTAATTTTTACTCATTTAAATTTAACTACGAAAATTATTTCAGTTCCTAAAACTAATTCATGTGCTGCGTGAATACTAAGTCAAAGTGTCGCTGCGTGCCAGAGAGGGGATGCCGATAGTGCCAGTCTTGTTCGTGTGAATATTTTATAACCTTCAAAAAGCATCCACAACTAGATCTGAATGGTCAAACTTTTCAGAAAGCATGTCAATCTCGCGTATTATACAGCAGCAGAACTTCTTAGATCGCCAGACTTATTGAAAATATCACCGGAAATGTACGAGTACTTTATCTTGGTATGTCAGTTATCATCAGGATAATAGAGCCATCAGACGCAAAAAAAAAACAACTTTCTTCATCATCTAACTGGACTGTTCTAAGGATGGATAAAAAAAATACACAGAGGAAATATACAACCCATGTCAAAATGGGTACGTTAGGGAATTTCCTCTTCCTTCTAGGATATTTCCCCATTTTTCAGCCGGCTGTGAAAAGAAGATGTATAGCTTTCAATCTCAATAAATAAGCCAACTTTGACTTTTGGGAGTAAAACACAGCGGAAGATGAAACGAAAACGGGAACAGGAAAAAAAAAAAATGGGCGGCAGTTAACTGCCTTCCACTGGGTGATGTGTTTACGAGGAGAACCACTATCGCTGGAAAACTCTAGGGATCAATAACAATAAATCCTAACACTGCTGTGGTTTATATTTTTCTCCTATAGTGGAGGAGGCAAATATCCTGGTACTTACATTTCCACCCACAAGAAGTTGGTGTTAGCTCTGCCACCATTGTTGGTGTGTTTCATTTTATACTTCCTGTCGGTGGGTGGTGTGCGGTTTTTGGCTCTGAAATAAAGTTATTTTCTGAGGCTTCTTTTATTTGACCTAGAAAAAGTTACGAACCTTCCGAGTTGGTATATCCCTGTAACTTTTTTTTTTACTGCGGGTCTAGTATTACACAGAGAGTGTGTTGAAAGTGTTTTTTTTTTCGCTTGATTGTATTTTTTTCAATTTCATTGGGAATTCATTAGAATGCTCATGATTTAAATATTACTCTAGAGTAATTTATGTGAGATCTAAAAATAGCATCATAGGAAATAGTATTTTGAGTACCACCTGAGGCCTGGTTATAATTTCATACAATATTTAAGGTTGTAACCGAGGAGATACCATATTCACTCACCAGTAACATACGCGTATGTATCCCAAGCATAACCTGTACGGTGTTTTGAACATAGGCAGTGGATTGTTTCTGAGAAATTTGAACAATTCTTCCTCGTGATAAATAGAGCATTTAAAAGGATTGGAATATCTTTTACTTCAATATTATGCTTGGTAGGCCGAAGCAAATTTTATTAAAATTCTTCTTTTTTTTTAAGGTAGACACATTCTGATGCCCACAGGTAAAGGTACCCTTTGCTCACGAAGTGTCCCACGGCCTGAAGTTTTAGTGAACCTATAAATGTCGCTTGCATATCTGCAGGATAATGCTAGATATCTGAAGTATACTAAACCTTGTGACTCACTGCACTTCCAGTATGCTCTCTTATATACGTATTACAAGTATCATTATCTCTAGTATCACTAATCATACTTATTAGAATTACAGTTCATTGTCATAGAGTTACCTTAAGATATAAATGATGAACAGACATTGCGATGAGTAATAAAGTGAACTCCAATACAGGAGGTTGTGTTTAATTTGAGTAAAAATTAATATACATTAATATACTGCAAGGTATTGCAAGGATACCTGGGCTACAGAGCTTTCTAATGCAATCTAGAGGGACAATGTTTTTTTTTTTTCTACGCTGGGAGGTGGTAACCTTCAAAAGACGAAACTGAGCCCGTATTCAGTAATAGTGTACGACTTTTACCCACTAACCTCTTCTCCCTTCTTACCCTTCTCCCTACGTTACCGCCTTGTTTGCATTTCATCGTAGGGGGGTTTCTGACTTAGTTGTCATTTGTACCATATTCGTGTTAGTCCTATTGAAATTTTTTCTCACACGTTCTAATATTCTTAATTTGCTCATGATATTTTTGGTAATTTCAGTCAATGCATTCCAAGCTTTTCCGCTCTTAAGTAACCAATTATGTTTACGGGGGTTAGTGCCACGAATAAATTCTGCCTCAGTGTTTCCCTCTCGTCTAGAAACCGTGGGCATCGAAAAAACACATGTTCGGCGTTTTCAATGCATTCAGCACATCGTGGACAGTAGGGGCTGTCGTCATGCTTGTATTTTTGCAGGTACATATAAACGGAAGCATCCATGACCTGTCAGCAACTGAGTTAGATGAAACCCTACTTCTCCATGCCGTCTTTCTATCCATGGTTTAATCTGGGGTATGAGCACACGCGTCCACCTACCCTTTTCGGAGGCGTTCCAGCGTTCTTGCCACTCTCCTACGCTTATTATTCCTCCTTTTTCAGCGAGGTTATGATTCGAAAATAAAGGATCACAACCCTCCCACTTCACCGCATTTCTACTGATCCGCCTGTGGGGTTCTCCTAATTGACCTCAGAAAATATCGGCAGGCCTCCCGATTTTGGATCACTCGGTTACTGAAGCCAATGGAATGCCGATGTCGTCGTATCTGTGTGATCCAGGCGTTTATAGGCATGCCTTTCCTACATCGCGATGTCTTTGGAACGTGCATTGATATTGCATTTTTAACGGGGTTCAAATGATCTCTTCTTTGAACGTGGCAATACCAGCTGAGCCGGTCGCGCTCTATCTTTTGTACGATGGTTTTCTTGACGGGAAACCTTCCACGGATCTTCGAACTTCTTATTCGATCAAGCTCTGTCACTCCTGCTGTCATGCGAAGCATCTTCATCTCAGATGGCGTTAATTTACTCTCATACTTTTTGTACATCGTCCAACATTGTGAACCGTATGTGAGCGCTGGACGCACAACTGCGGTGTAGAGCCTTCCTGTCAGCTTAGGTGGCATTTTTCTGTCATTGAAGAATTTTCGGAATTGCGGAATTTTCTCGCCACTTCTTCCACCCTACGCTTACGCGATGATTGATGTCGTCATCAAAGGTTGCTTTGCTATTGATCGTAGATCCCAGATATTTGAACTTCTCGCACTTGGGAATCACTGTTCCATTCAAATAAATGTCTGGAATAGGCCTGAGTGGATCAGAGAATGGGCAGCACAAGTACTCTGTCTTTTTTGAACTAATGCGA
This sequence comes from Brachypalpus laphriformis, assembly GCA_945910035.1. Taxonomy (NCBI): domain Eukaryota; kingdom Metazoa; phylum Arthropoda; class Insecta; order Diptera; family Syrphidae; genus Brachypalpus; species Brachypalpus laphriformis. The sequence continues at coordinate 351,246,635 of OX246753.1, forward strand.
TACCCATTTCCCTCAAAACGTCCAGCCACACATCAAGTGCTCGTTGCAGGGATGTAGGATCCTCACTTGCCGGTTACGACGATTGCAATGTCGTCCACAAATCCGATAATTTTTATTTCCTCGGGTATTGGAAGACGCAAGATCCCATCGTACATGACGTTCCAGAGTAAGGGACCAAGCACTGACCCCGGTACTCCGCCAGTGATCTTGTATTCTTTGGGTCCGTTGTCTGTGTCGTAGGCTAAAATTCTGCGCTTGAAGTAATTCGTCACGATTTTTATGAGATACGCTGGGACTCGTAAATTTCGGAGTGCCTCTAGTATATGGCTCCAGTTTGCAGTGTTGAATGCATTTTTGATATTCAGGGTTATCACTAAGCAATATTTCTTAGAGGGACAATGTGGGGAGTCGCATTCGGCGGCATGTATAACAGTACCTTAACGAAAGTGGAGGCTTCTAGCTAGGGATAGAGCTGGTTGGAAAGACTTAATTGAGGCCCAAAACAACCCCGGTCTGTAGCGCAAAGTAAAAAATAAAATGGAAACATTTATCCCGTATCTTATCCGGTTTTTGATAGATTTTGTCCAATTTAGTACCACCGCAAACTGAGGCGATACTTCTCAGATACCGAAAATTATGCTTAATTATGAGTTTATCCTCAGTCCCCGTAAGTTAACTGCATAATTATAAGCGATAAGAGGCAAGCCAAACATTGTCGGTGTAGTCGATGTTATTTAAGAGAGGCTGTAAGACTCTATTGGATTTCGCAGCTACGCGTGCCCAAAGCGTTCTCAGTAGCACGTCACTAAATCACCACAAGGGAAAGTAGGTATACACCATCGTTGGGCACAGCTTCTTATCTTCGAATCTCAAACACGTAACATTTAACACTGCGTAACTTCGCAGCTCCTCTTATAATAGCCACAGAGTCTTAGATGCAATTTTTCATAGAACATCTTCAAACTTGTACAATTTAATCAACAACTGAAACGGCAAGTGAAGTCTACATAGAGTATGGGGTCTTGGGCAGCTCTGAATTGGTTTTCCATTTGAATACTCCACATGATAACTTGCGATAAATACATACCAGACACACAGACTGAAGAGCACTGGTGTGAAGATGGAGAAGCTGTTTCCCTCCAGCACCTCGTCTTGCATTAGCTCATATGAACCAATTGTAATTTCCTTCCTACAAGCACTTGCTACCACTAATCAAAGATTAGTCAATCTTCTACTTCAAATAATCCTTCTACCTATCTCCATCCACTTGGTAGACAAATACCCCTATAATAACATCATTATTATCAGCAAATCACCCTCACCTTCCACCTTAATCAAGGCGAAAAACAATTTCGTTCAACTGCCCACATTCCCGATCATCAATCGCACCATCCATCCTTCGACCAAACCCATAAACAGTTGTTATCAATCTCACACCACCTCGATGGTGGTGGTGGTATCGGTGGAGGCGCCAATCTACCATTAAAAATCCGTTTTCACTTCATTGAGTCCTTCCATTCGATTGCGTATCCTTGGAAAGATGTTCAACTTTTCCAGTGTTGATTGCTGCTGACTGCCGCCGCCGTCTTGCTGCGGGTGTGATAATAGCCGTCAGCTTGTGATATTTCCCCCTGCTCCTTTCTACCCTCATTTGGATAATATTTGCTTAGGAATCAATTTTCACTTTTTTGTTCAGGATATCCTTTCGTATGGATGTATGTATATGTGTTGACTATTTTTTTCGGAAATTCCATTCACCGCACATCGATTACACACCAAACAGAACCCTCCTCCCCTGGAGGACACTTTTCCAGTTTTATTACTTTTTCCTCTTTGACCTTAGTTTAGCGATTGAACGTATAAATCCTTTTTTCGCCTTCACTTCCTAATTCGTCCTCCTGGCTTTGCACGTCGCACGTGATGGGAGAGATTAATGTGTTTACACACACATAACATCGTGTGGCAGTCATTAGCATTTTTATCACCACTTTACTGTACCGCTGTGTGTAATTAGTTATCGCATTAAATTAGCCTTCATTTTGGCGGCAAGGAGGTGGATTGAACTTGTCCTGTCGCGAAAGAACGTCTGCTGGATGATGTAAGACTTGGCTCATTATACAAGCATCAGCATTAAAATTTAAATTTCCCGACTTCGTTCTGAAAGTTAACCATATTTGGAGTACCATGTGCAGCGTTACTTCTTTTGTGTGCGTGGAGGCATGAAAGTCATTCTTAAAACTCGCAGCTTCCATTAGGAGCATATATGCACTTCTTTTTTTTTAATACATAATTCCACTTCCTTGCGCAGTATGTAATGAGTTTCATCGTCGTCATCCTTCCCTATCGTTGTCGTTGCTTTTGTATTCCCCGAGAATAATCTTAAGGTTATGCCTTGAGGACATCATCTTCTATTGCAATAAGGTTAGTTTGAAAATTTAAAGTTTGCCTGCATGACACAATACCTAAAGAATACTCTTGGCTATGTAGGTCGGTTGCTGCCTTCTATTCGTATGGATGTATGGGTGCGCGCAAAGCAACCGGAGCTATGACTTAATGGCTGAAGGCTGGCTGCCTTTAGAATGAAATTTCATCCTTTCATTGTTGTTAGGTAAATTTTTTTCAGTTTCGTTTCGTCCTTTTTTCATTTCTGCTTCCTCTCGGTATTAAGGGTAAGCGTATAATATGTAAGCAAGTAACTAGGTAGGTAGCTGGTGAGAAAGTATTCTCGTTAATCCGAATCGAGGGAATCGGGTCATGTGCATGGAAAGCCGTTGGGTGGTGGATATTTTGCACCCTGGTGCCCTGATCCTTTTGCGTATAATTTTTCTCTGTTTGGATGGAACGTGGAATAAAAATGAAAATACGAAGCGCGTGACAAAAGTTGCTTATTCTGTTACAGTGAATAATTATGGTGAATTACAGAATAATTAACGAAAACAGGTCGTTAGTCAGGGGTGGGAGCGTACTGTAGAGACTGCAATTTTTTGTTGTAAACTGTTAGCTAACATGAAATGTAAAATTTGAAGGGCCAATGTTTATGGGCCATGTTCAAGCACTTAGTTAATTGTGAGAAATTTCTACGTTGTTTGCTATTAAGCAGCTGCAGTCGGGCAAATATTCTTATTATATTATATTTTATTATATTCAATTGCCCTTCACATTTATTTTGATCCGTACTGACGGAAAACAATCCAGAAGGGCTTGTTTTCTATTAGACTCTTTAAGTGTTACTCCTTTTAAGTTTAATAAGTGAGTTTAGTGGTTTAGTTGTTTAGTGGGAGATTATCGGGTCAAATACGAACCTTATCCATTCTAGTAATAAAATTAAATGATGTTATTATCACCATACACCACCTAGAGTAAGTTGACACGTACTTGAAACAAAAACTAACAATTGGAACCAAATAAAAAAAAAACATTAAAGGGTTCATAGCCCTCCCACTTCACTGTATTTCTACTGCTCCGCCTGTGAGGTTTGACCTCAGAAAATATCTGCAGGCCTCCCAATTTTGGATCAATTTGTTATTGAGGCAAATCAAATGCTGGTGTCGGTGCATTTGTGAGATCCAGAAGTTTTGAGGCCTGCCTTTCTTTCGTGATATATTTGGACCGTTCATTATTAAGTTAAGTTAAGATGGTTTTTCATTGTTAAGAATCTGCCATTTGGTAAAATAAAGAGGGTTGAGTATACCAGAGCCAAAATTAGTGGAAAAGGGGGGAAAACAATATTCAACGACTTTCTATTTCTGTCGTTTTTGGTTCCAACTCACTTCCTGTAGTTGGTTACATAGCTCTGTTAGAAGAATCACACTTTCAGACGTAAGGCAAAATTAAAAAACAAGAATGTATTACGCTCCTGTCACCACCACAGGTGAACATTAAATATTTACCCATTGCGAAAAAAATTAACTGAGTCAAAATTTCATGAGAAAGGAGGCTTATTTCAGCTTCAGCTATTAGCGAAGGTGCTATTACACTTCTTTCCAATAATTCACCCGTTATGTAACATTGCCAATTTTAATTTTTCGAGAATAGTTTAACCACAATTAAATATTCAGTTTTTGTATTCATTTATTTATATATTAAATTATACCAATCAGAAATTAAATTTAGCAGATCTGCAAATTAAATTATATAATTCCAAAACATTTTTAATTTGGTAAAAACACACATACGAACGTTCTACTGAAATAAATAACAGTCGCAAAATCACATCTTGTTTTATTTAAAAAGCATTAAGGCAAATTCTTGAGCAGCTCTACGTGATGATTTTGTAAATTTTTCTTTGGAGGTATCTGCAAGTTAAAACAAGAATTGAAAAATGTTTAAACAAATAAAATTTCATGTAAATTTACCTGCGAAAATTTCTAAACTCTATCGAGTACGTGAAATCAATTACGAAATCGAATATATCATGCTCTACAATGTTGAATGCATGAAGTGGATAGAGGATCAATAAGAAAATGATCACTCTTAATAAATCTGCTTCAGGTTCAGTATTATTGTCCTTCATTTGACTATTTTTTGTTTCAATCAAAAAACAAAAAATGTAATAGTTTTCCCTCAAAATATTTCTGAATATACTCGTATATTAAGAGGAGATCCTGATCGCACGGCCGGTGAACTTGAAATGCAAATGCTAGGCACAACGTACTCGTAGGTATATAAATATTTCTTTACTCAATGGTGTAGCGAGTTTCGCGATAAATGAAACAGGTAGAATTTACAAAGGCATAGATGTAGTTTTTCTCCGCAATTTGCAGCTAACTATTCTTCGTCCCTTCATTTTTTGAAGATCGTTTCAGGTAATTTACTACCATCTGTTGTAAATACATATACAAGATTATGTGTGAAAAACATTAGCAAATCTTTCAGGGTTATAAGGTAATTAGAGTTTTATATTATATAAATTACATAGTTAACTAGACCTTTAACACGTCAAAATGTGTTGTTTAATTCCGAAATTTAAAGCCTGCGGTACTGACTTGTGTAAGAGTGGTTGAAAATCAAACTAGTTCGCTGAAACGACTAATAAATGAGATGAAAAGAAGAATTCGAAAATTCATAATTTTCTTATATAAAATTGTGCTATTATGTGATTGATAATTAATTGTAATGCTGTTATTAGCAAAAAATATACTTTTCTTACATCTTCTATATATGTACATATGTATATGAAACAGAGAGTGGCATACGTAAGACCGTGCATAACTCGAGAATGGATCGTCCGATGTGAGCTATCTTTTTTTGTTATGTTCGTCTCCGCCCAAGAAAACTTCTTACGGCTAAAAAATTGGAAAATTTTTGAAAATTTTAAAGGAAAAATCGGAAAAATTAATTTTGGGCAAAACAAAGTGTTGTTAAGTGCTCCATGGTAAGGCACTTCCATCATTTTTTGTACTTACGAGGGCAAGGTGAAAAGTTCTCGGCCTGACAATAAAAGACTGCGATTTTCAGTTAAAAAATTATTTAATTTTTCTACATAATCTCCCTTGACTTCAACACACTTAGTCCAGCGTCTCTCCAACATCATTATTTCTTCTCGGAAGTGAGAGTCTAGAAGGCTGTGAAAATATTCATCTACGGCCCTCCCAACTTCTGCACTGGATGCGAAGCGCTTCCCAAAAAACAAATTTCTTCAAGTTTGGGAACAGATGGAAGTCTGAGGGTGCCAAATCAGGTGAATAGGGGGGATGGCCGAGCAAATCGTACCTCAAATCCCGCAGTTTTTCCATCGCCAACTCACACTTGTGTACAGGTGCATTGTCCTGGTGAAAGATGATTTTTTTCTTCTTCAAGCCAGGCCTCTTCTCGCGAATTTTGGCATCCAGCTGGTCAAGAAGGTTGGAGCAAGATTCGCCTGTAATTGTTCTGCCTTTCTCGAGGTAATCAATTAACAGGATCCCTTTCGCATCCCAAAACACACTGGTCATGACCTTTCCGGCAAATGCGATCGACTCCACTTTCTTTGGCGCTGAACCACCGGCTCCCACCCACTGCTTCGACTGCTGTTTCATTTCTGGCGTGTAGTGGTGGACCCATGTCTCATCCATGGTGACAAATCGCCGCACAAAATCGGTCGGATCCCTATTGAATCGGTCCAAAGTTTGCCGCGAAAATCGTTTGCGCATTTGCTTTTGATCAGCATTCAGCAAATGCGGCACCCATCTTGCGCAGAGCTTTCGCATTCCTAAGTTTTTGTGCAAGATGTTTCGCACCCTCTCTTCCGATATACACACAGTCTCCGCTATCTTACTCACGTTCACTCGCCTATCGTCCAACAGGATATCATGCACTTTTTCGATGGTTTCGGGACGTGCGACCACGTTTAAATTCAGCTGCCCACTTTTTAACGGTTGACATGGAAGGAGCAGAGTCCCCGTAAACTTTTGTCAGCTTTGGATGAATTTCCTTAGGGGTTAACCCTATTCAAGTTTATCCATTTTAACGAAAAACACGCAAGACGTCTACTGCAAAAATGCGTGTAACCAAACTACTTGAGAGAACAAGTTGAAACTTGTCATATGAACTAATGAGAAGTGCACCCAGGCAGGAAACATACATTTTTGCTGATTGAACGCTATCTCTGCGTCAGGCCGATAACTTTTCACCTTGCCGTCGTAAATGAAAATACTTATGGAAAACTAGTTCAACGGCAGCAATTCAGCGCAGCAACTTAAAAAAAATTAATTTATTGACTTAAGCTAGATATTACATACATATAAATGAGCATGGCGTCCTAATTTAGAATTTTTTCTTGCTTCTTAACCCAATTTGGTCAATTTTCAAAATGTAAACAAAATAAAACTTATGTTAGGATAAAGCATACCAAATATTGAAAAATCTGCTAAATGTTTTTCTCATATTTCAACGGGTTCTTAACCATTTCGGTCCGAACGGGACATATGCGCCATGTACATGTACATGTTCATGAAGACCTAAATTAAAGACAAATGTGTTCCAATTCGTTGTTTAGACATTAACTGATTAGTGCGCTCTCTCCCTCACTCTTCTCACCAAAAAACTATCGACATAGCGCACTCATCAGTTAACGTCTAAGCAGGGTCATGCTATTTGTAACGGTTTTAATTTGCATTTGTTTTGGCTTGAACGATAAACATGTTCAAATTTATTGAAATAAAGCTAATAAAAACCCACGTGGTTTCGTAGTTGGCAGTGAAAATAGTTAATTGTATTTGGTTATAAGTTAGAAGTTAAAATAAAATATAGTGATTTGTTTTATAAGTATTCATGTGGTATTCTGAAATTGGTATGTTCCTGCTTTTGTTGTAGTTTGGATAATATTTCCATATTTGTGTTATCGGGACATATGTGTCTGGTCAGTATTCTTGGTTGGGCTATATGTGTCCCTTTCAGGTGTCTGCGCACACAGTTTCTACTGCGGTACTGCAGTACAGAGGAAGATGTTGTCGAAGGAACTCTTGGTAAACGCGTTGTTAACCGATTAGCTGCTACAATCTGAGAACCTGATGTCACCTTATGCTTCGACCTGTTTTTCGCCATCGTCTATCTCCTTGAAACCTTAGACTATGCCGCGCTATGAACTGCTATGTCTTCTTCTTCCTCCTATTTCGGCAAGGTCATGATCCGAAAACAAGGGATCATAACCCTCCCACTTTACCGCATTTCTACTGATCCGCCTGTGGGGTTCGCCTATTTGACCTTAGAAAATATCGCCAGGCCTGCCGATTTTGGATCACTCGGTTACTGAAGCCAATGAAATGCCGATATAGTTGCATTTATGTGATCCAGGCGTTTATAGGCCTGCCTCTCCTGCCTCGCGATGTCTTTGGAACGTTCGTTGATATTACCCTTTTCCAACATTGTGAACCGTATGTGAGCGCTGGGCGTACAACTGCGGTGTAGAGCCTTCCTTTCAACTTAGGTGGCATTTTTATGTTACGGGAAAAAGCGGATTTGTCCGGCCACTTCATCCATCCTACCCTTACGCGGTGATTGATGTCGTCATCAAAGGTTGCTTTGCTATTGATCGTAGGTCCCAGATATTTGAACTTTTTGTACTTGGGAGCACTGTTTCATTCAAATAAATATCCGGAATAGGTCTGGGCAGCACAAGGACTCCGTCCTTTTTTAATTAATAAGATACTCATTTTCCTCCAAAACGTCCACCCACACATCAAGTGGTCGCTGCAGGGATGGAGGATACTCACTTATAATGGCTCCATCGTCTGCAAAGAATAATCGATATACCTTGGGGCCCATCACTTTACCTTCAAGCAGATAGTCAAGGACTGCAACAAAGAGCAAAGAACCAAAGACGCTTCCCTGGTGCACAATGACTTCGGTTACTTTTGACTTTACTCTTTCGTACACGTCCATGATCATCTGCACATAGATTTCTGGATTCCCTCGATGTCTTAACGCCACCCATATCAGATCTCGTGGTTGTCTGTCCAATGCTTTTTCAAAGTCAACAAATACGATATGCAAATCCTTTAAGGAATCACCATGTTTTTTTTTATGATTCTTTTACTTTGGATTGCATCTGTGGTTGATTTACCCGCGACAAACCCGCACTGATCACCAGATAGCCGTATTATTTTTCGCAGGCAGCCACCTAATACCCACTCAACGATCTTCATGTGTACAGGGGGAACAGCAATCATTAGCCACCCGAGTTTTTCCAACCACTGCACCAAAGTAAAGTTCCTGTCTGGTAGTAGAATAGGTAGAGTCTGAGTGCTCTGGGATTTCGGTTTCCTTAAAAAAAAAAAAAAAACGATCTTCATGGTGTGTGTCATCAGCTTGATCGAACGGTAGTTATCACAGTTCCTTTCGCGTATCACCCTTCCCTTTGTATACATGGAGAAGGTAACTTTCCCTCCATTGATTCGGCATTGGATCACCTCTCATAAATTTGGAGATGAGAATTCTGAGCAATCTTTTTCCGATGTCTCCCATCTTTTTCCAGAACTCAGAGAGTATCTCGTCTGGCCCAACCGCTTTTCGTGTTTTGGAGTATTTGACCGCCTCACTATCTTCTTCGACTGTAATGTCGGGTATTTCTTCATACTTAGGGGTAGCTCTTGGAAGGCATAGCCGGGGAAACTTTTCATTCAAATTTTTTTCATAATACTGCCGCGACCTCTGCTGAATTTTGTCGTCATCCACAAGAAACTGGCCATTAGCATTGTTAATGAACTTTTGCGAACGAATCTCCTGAGCATTCCTCCTACTTTGGGCGGCTATTTTGAAGATGGTTGCGCTCTCGTTCATATTGTGTCTTCGCAGCTCCCGGGTAGCGTGGTTTGCAGCAGCAACCGGGGAAGATAATTTCTCAAGCTCCCCATATAGGCCCTCCGCACTCTCTGCTTGAAGCTGGGCGCACTTCTTCTTCGCTTTTTTTTCAACATCTGTATTCCACTTCCAGGCGAACTTGTTCGTCTCTATTGTTAGAGGGGCACTTTGACCAAGCTTTGAAAACCGCTTTCTTCTCATTTATCACTTCCTTAGCTTCATCACTCCACCACCATGTTTCTTTGGCGTGTTGGTGGTGGCCTTTTAAAGCTCCTAGCAGTGATTTGGCCTTCTTTACGCAAGTTCTCTGTAGGGAATCCCATATATTTCGTGCTCTGCACTCTTCATCCTCAGCTCCGTTAATGGTGTAAGAGAGGTAATTTTTCATAACGAAAACAAAAGCCTCGCCTTTTTCTTTGTCCAGATTGCACCACTTAATTTTCTCAGGGACCCTTGTTTGTTTGGTTTTCTTTGGAGTCTTCATACTTGCATTTTCTTACGATTAGACATAGCAGTTCCTAGCTTTTTATGTCACCGAGAAGCTTAGGAAAGGAGAATACGTTTTCCGAGAAAGCAATACAATGTTTGTCAAATGGGATGACACTAAGGAAATCATCATTGCAAGCAATTGCCGCTTATCTGACATACTCGTAACATCGGTAGATAAAAGTTAAAAGACGGTCAGAAAGTCGCCATACCTTGTCCAGAAATGATCACATTCTATAGCCATAGCCATTCTATGCACCGGCCTATCTGCGAGAAAAAGAAAAATTAAGTGCAGTGTACTAGCCAATACAAATACAAACGTGGTTGCGCTGTGCGATAGGCGGACAAAAACAATCTGCGAAGAATGTCAGATTCCCCTTTGCTGGATTGTTTTGCAGCTTATCACAAATAACAAAACTTATTTTCAATATTTTATTCTCAGTGCTACCAAGGTATTCTATAAAGTTCCTTTCTATGTCAAGTGTAACTACGGTACAGTTCTCCTTTTTGCCATATCGCCACCATTTTTATAACATCTACTGAGGACCAGGCTTTTGGAACCCGAACTTGCATTCTGAGAGATCGCCTCTTTCCTCGGCTATTGGTAGCAGCCTGTTATATACTAATATACTCTGTATTGTGAGCGCTTTGCTTCGCTAACATATTTCGTATACAACATGTTGGCAATTGCGTTCAGTAGCGTGTTAACCTTTTTTGCCAAAGACATATCCAGATTTAAACTGGATTCAGTTGCCAGTCGGCTCCATTTTTGGAAAAGATCTTCTCTACTTGATATTATTAGTGAGGGTATTAACTTGGGCAGCCGTTTTCGGTCCATCGCTTTACTTTAACTATACGAGTATATTGAAAACGCAGCATCAATGTTTCTAAGAATAAGGGTGATAGTGTGGTTTCTAGATGTAACATATAATTGGGTGTACTGTTTGGAAGTTCGAATATTTGTTTGATAAAGTTGCAAAGAAACTCTTCAACTGCATCGAAAGAGCAGAATCTCCATACCTGGGCTCCGTGTAATAGGATAGACTTAGCGGTTGCCCAGAATATTTCAGACTTGGAGCTATACGCTAAGTTTCTATTGCTTATGCAGCGCCCCCAAATTGAGAGATTGCACGTTTTGCTTCTGACAGTTTAGTTTCTATGCGAGCACATGAGCAATATCAACAGACAGAGGATTAACATGATAACCACCTTTCTAGGAGGCTGCGAATCGCTTGTGCATATTACTAATATGATGATGTTACAAAAAATAGAGCGCGACCGGCTCAGCTGGTATTGCCACGTTCAAAGAAGAGATCATTTGAACCCAGTTAAAAAGGCAATATCAATGCACGTTCCAAAGACATCGCGATGTAGGAAAGGCGGCCTATAAACGCCTGGATCAGACAAATGCGACAACATCGGCATTTCATTGGCCTCAGTAACCGAGTAATCCAAAATCGGCAGGCCTGCCGATATTTTCTGAGGTCAAATAGGCGAACCCCACAGGTGGATTACTAGAAATTCGGTGAAGTGGGAGGGTTATGATCCCTTGTTTTCGGATCGTAACCTCGCTGATAAAAGGAAGAAGAAGAAGAAGACTAATATGATGATGTTGCAGAAAGTTTCTGTCGAACAAGTCTGTGACTCTTCTTGATTTTCTTAGAGTAAAACGTTTGGTTACTACATTCGGAATAATATGAATGCAATGACACATAACGACCTACTCTTTCAATCTTGTTCTTTTTAAAATTGAGAATGTTTTATTTTTCATTTATTTTATTAGTTAAATTCTTTTCAAGTACTGCGTGACCTTAGCTGTAAATCGAATCGATTTTCAATAATAGTTCTTCCAATCTCTTCGTAATCTCATTTATTTTCTTACCAATAACAATTGAATTTCATGCTCTATATCAAATAAACTTTTTTGTAAAAAAAAACATCTTAAATCTCATTTCAAATGATATCTTCGAAAAGCATTTTATTACGGTGACATCCTTGAGAACATCCCCTCGTAAACTGAAAAAAAAACAAAAAAAAATTAACTCAATTTATGGCATTGCCAGAAATGAAAACTTAAAAAAAAAAAGAATTACATTGAAAAGTAATTTTTTAAACAGGAAACAATGAAGAATGAAAGCTGCAGAGAACAGAAAAGCGGAAGAAAAACCATAAGCGAGCATCACTTTCGGAGTTAACACGGCTAAAGGATTAATCCTCGCCTTCCATTGAGTGATTATTTTTCTTTCCCCAACGTCGCGTCGTCGTCGCCGTCGTCAACCAACTTTTCTCTCTCGAATAAAACTTTCCACTTTCGTTGTTTACCGAGGCCAATGGGGGTTTGGTGGCAGATTTTACATTTAACAAGGATCCCGCGCTCTCCTCAGGTTTAACTTCTTCAAGCTCATACTAGCATTCTGAAACTTATGGAAGGGACCGACTTTTATCCCAAGAAATACAATCCATTGAATTGGTAGTATGATTTTCTTATTCGCTCCCCATACTACAGAAAGAACTCAATGATATCCTTTTTTTGTGCGCTTCCTTTTGGCGTAATAAATGTTCTCTTGTTCTTTTGGCTTTTTACAAGTTCGTGTTTGACACTTTCATTTGTTGCTCTAGGGACAAACGGAGAGAAATGGAGTTTTCGTGTCACATTGCTTGTGATTAGATTGTGTGGGTTGTCTTATGCAAAATTTAAGGAAATAAAAAAAAATTTAAGGGTATGGACGTCAATTGATTTCCGTATCCTTCCGCAGCCTTTAAGCTGAGTAGACTATTTAAAAATGTTTATGGTGACCAGGCACGTCTTATTGCCAGAAATGAATTGGAAAATGCTGTGTCCACATTAATGCAAGCAGCGACGTGTCGTCCTCATAGTACATGCACAAAGTGCACAACCAAACTGTTAGGAACGAGCGCACGTGTCAGTAACACGCAGATGAATTTCCCCCAAACGTAGCGTAGCAAAAAAATGTTTTCCAATGCAAATATGTACACCCCTAATGGGTTGGACAGCATAGAGGAATTTAGTGAACATGTAAACGACCGAATTTCCAAAGCCAATTTACCGCTAAATCCACCTCATACTCGAATCTATTGGACCAAGCCCATTCTACTGTAGCCACGAGTATACACACACCCGCACTCGATTTTCGATTTTCCGCTCATATTGCCACACTAACACAAGCACACACTCTAGATGAGTCGGATTCAAATTTGATTTTCCACTGCACTAATCCCTAAAGAGGTAAACAACTCTCTAGTAGAGTATAGGGACTACTTCTACTGCAAGAGGCTAAAAGAGCTGTATACCCATGCATGATGCATGCAAATGCGGACCGGTGATCGGGTAAGCAACTCCCACTACGGCTGGAATAAATCAAATTCTTCGCTGAATTTGCCGGAATACCATTCAACTCCAGATGGGGAATTATTTCTTGATGTTTGCGTTTCAATTAGGAACAAAGGAAAGGATAAAGAGGAGTGGCAAATCATATGGAGTACATGGAGGAGTTGATTGAAAATATCTATTCACTTTAGATGGAAAGTGGAGATCATAAAGGGTAGAGCGTAATAGAAAAGGATTTAGGTTCAAATCGGATTCATGGGGAACCTACTGACTGATGAAACCTGCACAACAAAGGCCTATACCATATAAAATATTATACATATATTTCTATTAGGTGTGTATGCATACGTTCTGCTTGTCTTATCCTCTGCCATCCTATGTCAGCAATGTGATTTTGCTTCATTCACCACGCCACATTTCCAACTAATGGATGTGATAAATTATTAGTTGCTTCCACAAGAGTCATCTGTTCTGTAGATGGACCTCTTCACCCAATGACTGTCTAACTCTATCAAGAACACAATCAGGCACATAGCTGATATATTGGATACATCGAAATCAAGCGTAGAAAATCACTAGCGTAAACTGAAACACGTAAATCGATACGATATTTGGCTGCCGCACAATTTGAGTGAAAAAAATTTATTGGATCGTGTCAGCGATCAGCGATTCCCTGCAGAAACGCAACGAAAGTGAACCATTTTTAAAACGAATGATAACGAAGAAAAGCGGATACCTTACAATAACGTGGAATGGAAAAGATCATGGAGCAAAAGAGGTGAGCCACCTTCAGCCATTCCAAAAGCTGGTCAGAACCCTAAGAAGGTAATGCTCTGTATTTGGTGGGATTGGAAGGGAATTGTGTATTATCAGCTTCTTCCGCATAACCAAGCCATTAATTCCAATAAATACTGCTCTCAGTTGGATAAACTGAAGGATGCAATTACCAAAAAATTACCGGAACTGGCTAACCGGAAGGGCGTGTTCCATCAAGACAACGCTAGACCGCATGTCTCTTTGCAGACTCGGAAGAAGTTGGTCCAGTTTGGATAGGATGTTTTACCTCACCCGCCGTATTAACCTGATCTTGTACCTTCCGAAAAACCATTTATTCCGGTCCCTGCAGAACTGACTTAATGGAAAAAATTTCGTCTCACTGGAAGCTTGTAAAATCAACTTGGAGCAATTCTTTGCCAATAAAAAGCAAACGTAGGGGCATTATGAAATTGTCCGAAAGATGGCATAAAGTGGTAGAAAATAATGATGCATACATAACTGATTAAAGTTTTTCCTAACAATAAATATTTAATCTTTCATTCCGCCTAAAAAAAAACAGAGGGAACTTATTGGCCAACCCAATAATTTACCTACAGATACTTGATAGGGCTTAATCTCGAAAATTGCCTAAAAAGTATAAGCTCACCGGTAAGCTTAGTTAAGAAGTTTGAGTGCGAACGTTTAGAATTTGCTGTGCAAGCAATGCCCTACGGTTGACATATCAAAAAAGGTCCACAATTAAGGGACCATGTAGCCCAGGGATTGGAAGGAATTACCAGTTCAGTGCAAAGGAATGTGGAAGAACTTTGGAGTGCGGGGAAAAATGTTTTTGTTATTCATAGTACTTGCAAGGACTTGCAAGTAGATCGAACACTTATTAATTTAATTGAATCTCAAAAGGTATTAGACTTAGTAGTAGACAGTTATTAGCTTAAGCACCAGCACTATGTGACAAAAAAGAATGAGATGAGACAATCATTACTGGATGAATACCCCTGCAGTGCAGATTAAGCAGCTGATAGGTGCGTAAAGTTCCAACGCAAGGAGATGTAACCATTCGGAGAAGGGTCTGCGGAGGAACACCCCCAAGGTGGAGTGCTGTCTCCGCTAATATGGCTCCTGGTGGTGGATGAAATCTTGGTAATACTGAAAGAAAACGGCTTTAACGTGACGGCCTATGCGGACGATATATTGTACTTATCCTAGTTTCGGGAAAATTTCCTCCAGTCCTAAGTGAAAGGCTTAATTTCGCACTACAACTAGTGGATAACTGGGTCAGCAGCAGCAGCAAAGGGCTGGGAGTGAATCCTTCAAAGACGGAGGTAGTTCTTTTCACTAAGAGGAGGTCAATCCCTACCGTCAGACCCCCAAATATCTCAAGTTCAGCTCGGTATCTGGGCGTAATTCTAAACTCCAAACTAAACTGGAAGGAAAATATTGCCGAACGCGTCAAAAAAGTAAGCGTAGCTTTCTACTCCTGCAAAAAGGCGTTCAGTTATACGTGGGGCTTCAAACCGGCTGTGGTGTACTGGATATACACACATGCCGGTTGTAACACCCATTCTCACATATGGTTCAGAAGTATGGTGGACGGTACTTGAGAAGCAGCTCAAGACCACCAAAATCCAGAGGGCGGCGTGCATCGGAGTCATGGGATCAATGAGAACAACACCAATAGCGGCAATGGAAACCGTGCTTAGTTTCATTCCGCTTGACATATACTGCAGCAGTTTGGCGGATAAAACCGTTGTACGATTAAGAGAACGCCGATTGTGGTCATCGAGCATTTACGGTCATGCCTCCATTCTGTCCCGATGAGGGACCACTAGTAGATTGACGGAAACTGATCACATGAACCCGATGAGATTAACTACAAGAATTCCTGACAGAATATACTGGAAAAACAGAAGAACCATGAAGAAAAAGGAGCTGGCTTTCTATACCGTCGGTTCCAAAATGGACGTTGGCACGGGAACCGGAGTTTACTGTGAAACCCTAGGAATAAACGACGACTGCAGCGTCTCTCAGGGCGAGGTCACAGCCATTATAAAGGCTGCTGAAATTATACGCGAGAGTAGTATCGTTGGTAAAACCATCACTGTCTATATAGACAGCCGGGTAGCCGTTAAGGCTCTGGACTCTGCCGTAATTAGGTCGAGGAGTTGTGAGAAGCTGCAAATCACTCTTAAACGAGATATTTAGAGCTAATGCGGTGACCCTCTGGTGGGTACCAGGGCATATGGATATCGAAGGAAACAAAAGGGCCGACGAGTTTGTTAGAAACGGGTCGGC
Source organism: Brachypalpus laphriformis (assembly GCA_945910035.1). Lineage (NCBI taxonomy): Eukaryota > Metazoa > Arthropoda > Insecta > Diptera > Syrphidae > Brachypalpus > Brachypalpus laphriformis. The sequence goes on from OX246753.1 coordinate 351,262,818, forward strand.
GCTGCACTTATCGCGGGCTCTCCATTTTGTGGTAACTCCAATCAGTTCCTTACGGAAGAAAATAGAGGATGAATCCATAGGTCGAGCAAACAAACGCTGGGTTCATCTGGAAACATGCGCAACGCCTAGGGCGCTATGGCCGGCCTACAGCAAGAAGATATTCTCATTTCATGCATAATTACTGGACATTGCGCCATTGGCGTTCACGCGGAGCGAATCGGTGTGCTGCATAACGACTACTGCAGAAGTTGCAGAGACGAAGAAGAAATTGAATCTATTCGGCACCTGTTGTGTGACTGTTCTACCCTATCCGTCAGAAGAATGAGGAGTCTTGGTAGTTACTTCTTCTCAGAGCTGGAGGACTTGGGTAATGTTGAGCTGGTGGACCTCCTGAGATTCATATCACTTTCTGGGTGGTTCTAACAGCGGACTTTCTTTAAAGCGTTTCCAGGGTTAAATGATTGGGCACAATGGACCCGTATTGTTGGTCTGAGTGAGCAGTAACTCTTTGTCAGAAGGCACCCATCTACCTATCCTAACCTAACCTAAAGTTCCCAGCAGCATCCTGTTTGGATGGATCATTTCTATTAAGATCGGGTCCATAGGTAGTATAGATCAATGTTTCGAGGCAGTATTAAATCGTCAGGAAGACGACAGCATGGTCCGGAATCTGCGCAAGAATTTGTACCGGCCAACCACTTATAAGGAAAGTATGGGCAAGTGAAAGCCGAAAGGAATGGAAAAAGGAGAATCATCAAACTCCCTGAGAATTGTATATAATGTAATGGAGAGCGGATACTGGAGAGAAAATGGTGTCTTTCTTGAGCGAAACTCGATGCTAAACACGTAGGGTTATAATGCGTCTGATCTTCATCGACTTTGATAAGGCTAGCGCAACAAAGCTACTGCAGAATAATTGATATCCGTTATTAAAACTACACACCAATTGCTTATATTACTTTTTTTTATTATTTTCAGGGATTTGTGTTTTCTGAATCTCGGTTCCTGAAATTCTGGTCATCTCTCCTCAGAAATCTTCAGTACGTTTTGCTGTTCGAATAGACAAAGCAACAAATCCGATGTTAATATCAAAATGGATAAGTTTATGTGCGACAACATGTCTATAATACAAGTCAAGTGAATATCTTCCTTTCACATGTAAAAATATCTTTAAAGTATGCAACACCATTCACCTTACAAGCGCTACGAGGTGGTATAAAACCTCTTAAAGCAGAAATTGTGGTCATTTTAATCAACCTCATTCATTTGCTTTTATAGTCCCTCTTTATCATGGACGCTGCAGCGATTCATCACACACAACATGTTGATGTCCAAATGGGATATCCAAGTGCCTGATTGAGCCACCTCGTCCCTGCCGCACTTGCCTGGTTCATCTTTCGATTTAATTTATTTAATTAAAATTGTACGTAGTTCTGTGTAGTTGCGATATAACTACACATCCTCCTTTCACACTTGGGCAATGATGGATCATCCTTGTGGTAGGACATATCATTTAGAATCCTTCTAAGGGAGTCCACACTGAGAGATAATGTCACTGCCACACACAAAGTTTTTGTGTGACCAGTTAGTTGACTGTGAAGTTGAATAATTTTCATCATGACGGATGGGTAGCATGGATGTGCTTAGGTGCGGAGTACCTAGTAGTTTAGTGAGATTTTCTCAAAGTGTCTAGTAAATCATGTATATTTTCTGAATTTAAAGAGTTTAAGCGAAAATGCTTTAAGAAGTGCTAAACTTCAACCATCTAAGTTCCCTCCATTATCCGGATTTGAATTTTCTCCTCTCTTCCACAGAAAAGTGTATAATGTACTTCATCAACACATCTGTTCCACAGAATTGCTATGATGCTCTTTTCCTTAAGCTCACAATTTAGAATTCACTTAACAAATCATTGAAATTCAAACGAAACGATAACATTTGCACCCCATCCATCCATCCAACCAACCATTCAAACCGCATAGCACCATCAGACCACAAAACGAGGACAAAAAGAAGAAACGATTTTCACATCCGGAATTGATCAATATTCGCAAGATGCTTCAACATCACGTGCACATCCTTTTTAAATCATTTCCCTCACCAACTGTGTCAGTTATCATTACAATTGTTGTTTTCAGAAATGTACGTGAGGGAATACCTTGCCGGAGGTTTCCAGAAGCTGAATTACAAAAAAATATCGAACAGCATCGACATAAAAACTACTGCAACTGCCATTGGCATTCCGAGGTAGAATGCATAGGTTAGACCTCTCAACGGTTCTTGGTAAAATCGAATTTTCGAGAAACTCGATATCGTACATGTAAAATAGTAAGCAAGAAGGATGGGAGGATGTTCTACTTTCGGCTGCCAGAAACGACTATTCTGTTCATTCTGCATTCAGTGCTCAGTGCCTGGAGAAACACAATTCAGTGCAATGATGGAGCAGTTAGTGAGTGACTGCCATCCACCGACAAAAAAAATCAATCCTGAATAGATGAATATTTGCATACACCGAAGAGGATGCTGATTCGATAACTCGACAATCGAAAAACTGACGCACATGACTGAAGTATTGAGGCATCACCTCATGTCGAATGCAAGAGTGTCCTTAGGCCGCGGAGTTTGCACAAATTGAGCGAATAATGCGCCAAGTGGAGCTTGCGTTGAAAGGGAGGTATAAAATGAAAATTGTGACTTTTTCGTTTCTTTCAAAACCGGTTTTTGATGAAGAGTGGATCCACAAATTGTTGGTAAAGATATTTTGTCCTTATGCCTACAAATCTACTTGGAAACACCTTCGGTCATTAAGGCTCCCTAACTTCCTGAGAGCTATATAATATAACTAACCGACTATCAAAGGCATCTTATTTAAAGTAATTAAGTCGAAACATTTAAGGCATTGTCATGACGAGCAACCTCTATCTATCACACTGTTGGATTCCGAGACGTACTACAAAGAAAAAGCTCAGGATTGGGCAAATGGAATTCCAGCAGTATTTCCAGAAGCTAGCTTATTATAAATTATAACTTACGAGTTTGTCTTTCTAAGGCAATTTCTGAACGAAAGTAAGAAATTAAGAGACGGTTTGAAATTCAGGATGTTCTAGGTTTCAGAGCAGACGTACTCATGGCTGTTGAGGCGGAGAACTCTCAGCATTATTTAGTTTTATTACTAGAAAAATTGAATGGTTATGATTTGCAATTGAACTGGCTGCCTATCACTCAATAACCCACCACATGAACACTACACCATGCTGATGAGAGATGAATTAAACTCTATTTCAAGAATGCTATGCACAGAACAAAACACATTTTCTTGGTTATTTTCTTGGTTAGCAAACCACACTTAACACTTCTAATAGGTGTCGCTGCAGGCTACTTATTGGCGGTCCACCTCGAAACGATTGTATTTAAGTACAACTTACTTATGCATGGGCTGTTTCGACGCAAACGAGTAGGAGGGCACACCCCAAAAATGTCAAAACCCAAGACTCAGCAGAACCAAAAAGATGGCCCACAGAGAATATTTCTTTAACTAAGAGAAACGGTGTCATTAACAAATCCACCAGATGTTTTGGGATATTTCAGAGAGGCAAATATATATAATATCGCAAAAACCAGCCTTAACTTCATCCGAAATCTTTCTTCTCTCCTTTTTGAGATCTAACATCCCATAGCGGGGAAAACAATGATGGCTCCACGGAGATCCGAGTGCTACACAAGAAACATGCTCACCCCTCGAATTTAAATTTAAATTTCTGACCAGACACTTTCCACTTCGTCAAACACCTTTACCAAGGATCAACATTGAAGCTTGAAACTAAATCCAATTAAAAATAAAACCGCACATCAACTATTTACACCGTGGGTAAGCATAAATTCTTCCCTTAGCTAACTCCCGTTTCAAACCACAACCACTCAAACCCCGATAACACAGTTCTTCGGGTGTAGAAAGCAAGCATTCAAAGCTTTTGTTTTTCCCTGTTCGGACCGGACCATAAAGCAATCGGTTAAGGTAGAGAAATTAATACCAACCGAGGGTCTCCTTTCGCGAACTGCGGCGTTAATCAAGGCGCACAGCCACAACCACAAGCTCGTGCAAATTATTTCCGCAGAATTGACGCCTCAGCATTTGCTGTGTGTGTGTGGCTGTAGATTTGTGTGGTGCAGAGATTTCTCTTTGCCAATAATCAAAGGATATCGCATTAAATTCTATAAAAAAATCTTGTTACAATTAAATTGAAACCAGCAGTAGAAAAAGAATTTACTGAGCTTTTAGAGGTTCACACCTATGACGCTGTGGAACATACGAGTATATATAATACATCGCATTTTTTTTCTGCTGATATAGCTTAATGAAATGAATTGGTTCTGCTAAGGGTTTCAATTTAATAGTAGGTACTTCTTGCAGACCTAGGAACATTGCTGATGTGTAATGTGGAGTAATAAGGATTTGTAACCACATTAACGTGATGACCCATGAAAATTGCAGCCATTGATACGAAAAGTATTTTTAATGGTCGATGTATTTTTCAAATTGGGTTAAGTTCTGGAAAATAAATCCATCTTACTTATTCACAAGGGTTTTGGAAACGTGGAACTGTTTGAAATGGCGATCGTAATGGTGCTGGGAGGTGCACTTAACGCTATCAGTACTGCTTAAGGGCAAGCATTTTGTGACGAATATTACTTTGAACTGAGAGAGAAAAATTCAAATCAGCATTACTAACTATCATGTCCTTTCCATGTTCTAGTCGAACTGACTAATATGATGTAGGGCACGCATTTGTTCTGCTAAGACACACATACATATTCTGGTAAAGAATTTGTGCTATATGTACATATGTTATATCGTCCGATATACTTAACACAACTCCCCGCTTCTTCAGCTATTTATTGACTCTGAGAATGCCTTCGACTCTGAGAAAGTATTCTTGAGAAGCTTACAGCTATTACGAAGGTAACGTTTGAGCATGCTCCGTGTTACGTGTTGTATAACAGTAAAGTGTTTGACTATTTTGTAGTCTAAAGTGGGACAGGGCTGCGTACTTTTAAGCACAGTTATTTTTAGTCGTAATAAGTGATGCTTTCTGCGCAGCTTTTTCTTGCCCAAACTTAGTTTTAGGGTAAAATTTAGGATGTTGTCTCGTTGAGTGATGTTATAGTTTCGACAGTCAACCGGAAACAATAATGTGTTTTCAAATAGAAATTCTAATAAATATAATTCATTATGAATATAGACAGAAAAATAAAACTGAAATAAAATACTCATTCAAACATTGGATTGACTTTTGGCGTAATAGGAGCTAGAGGAAACAGTGTTGTCGGACTTCCCTTGAGTAAGATTTTTGATTTTCTGTCAAGGAAATTTCTCACAAATTTACAGTACAGCACCTTTTAAAACACAAAAATCGTTTTGACTGAAAATGTTGACTTTAATTCGTCTTTATGGCATATGTGCTATGAACATATTCCAGAGGAAGTTGATGAGATATTTCTTGTGGAAAAAAGAGTATTTCTCATAGAGCTTATCAAGTAACTACCCTACCCGTGTTTGAAGACAAATAGCGTTGCTGAGGGAAGTTTGTGGCGCATGCAATCGAGGTGCGCGCACTCTAGAAGCGAGTCAGACCAAACTCCTCCGTGAAGTGGAACTCACCCATACATGTGAGCCAACTGCATACGTCCGCAGTTGTGAAATAGTTTCGATTCTTCGATCATCGTTCGCCGCCGACGGCCAAGTGGATTCAATTGTCTTACTTCTTTTGTCTTTCCGCTTTTAGCTTTTATAATAAAGTAATTTAGTAGTGGCATTTGTTTCTTTGGATTACCCCTGCGACAATCGAACACCTACAATTGGTAACCCCCGTCCGCTTTATTGGCCACCCCAACACGAGAACGTCGGCGCCACATACTGGTCACCCGACAGTCACCACATATTGGTTCCTCCAACGCAAATACGACTGTCGCCTGCATCCACGCGACATCGAAGTCCCTACAAGTTTACACTACCGTCATGTACTGCCGTCTATCAAACGACACCATACTAAATCTCATAGGTTAGTTTTTATTTGGCAGCCCGTTGTATCACAGGTGTTTCGTGTTTCTCGATAAAATGTAAAAAGAGCAATATCGATCCGTAATTCGTTTTTTATTTTTGGATAGAAAAACATGCAAAGAAATAAAAGCGAACTCGGATGCTGTCTATGGGGATCCTTCACCATCTATGATAACCATGAGATATTGGTACATCGAATTTGAACGTGGTTGTATATCTGTTTTTGACGAGGAGCGACTAGGCCGCCCGGCAGACGTCGATATCGAGAAAATTGTTGGTCCACGACATGATTTTCGCTGATGGCCGAACTAAAGAACGCGAAGTAGCAGAGGCTGTAGACGTGTCGTTCCGACCATCAATATTTTACATAAGTGTCGGCTCGATGGATGGCGCGATTGCTCACGATGGACAACAAGCAGCCAAATTGCATGAACTTTGCTACGAATTGCTGACGCACGTAAAATCGACGTACAATCCAATAACTTTCTTTCAAAGGTATGGGATAAAATCTGCGCACACAGTAGAACAATGTTCGAAAAAATATGTACCCGCCTCATCTTCAAAGTAATAGAAATAAAACTAGGAAGTTTTAAAACATATTTGGATCTATAACCAAAAAATAAGTCGGATATTAAAATATGTAACGGTTTTTAAGACATGACATCACGTATATGTGTGCTTCTATTAGAAAAGCAACACGGAAAATAAATGTCACAACATTTTTCAGGTATATGTTCCAGATCACAAAAATTGCTCGTATAAATGTAGGTATTTCCGGTCTTTTGGTATTATTCTATTGATTCTTTCTTTTTGGGGTGGTGTAGCGTGGGGTGGCCACGGTGTATTCGTAACGTCATCAATTACCACGCTAATGGTTCATGGTTCAAATCCTGATGTTAGCAAGCATTTATTTATTTTTCATGAAATATATAAACACTCAGTACGATCAAATGCGTAATCTTATCCCAATACAATTGCAAAGGCATAACACTGGCAGTGGGTCGGTCATATGGCTGGGAAAATTGTTCACTCTGTTGGGTGATTGATATGCCTATGACATCGGTAGTCGTGAAAAATATACTGAGAATCAGAAACAAAAGCAAAAAATAAAAAAAAATCTCCCTAGTTATCTGGACGCCACCCCCGGAGTTTTTCTGAAACATAACATATGAGTTTCAAAACCACTATAACAATCAATCATCATTTTCTCATGCTGTAGCACAAGTGCTCAATGATTTCAAACTTTGGTTTGTTTCTATTTTTTTCCCTACTTTGTGCACGCTGGGGTGTTCGCCGGATGATCTGCTTGTTTAGAGCTTACCGCCATGCCTCTTCTTGCTAATTCATTAGCCCTTTCGTTACTCTAAATGCTCTCACATCTAGGAATCCAACAGAGTCTTACTTTATGCTGTATTACAAGAACATTATGCTATTCTCGACATCACTTTATAAACTTCGACTTAAACTTTAGCGAAATCCGCTTATATCGCAGCCTGATTGTTGATGAAAATCTTTTATCCTCTCGGGATACTATTAATCTCGCTGCCGTATGGGCGGCTATTTATTGTACTAAATCACTGCTACCAAACGTAATTGCACTTTGCTTAGATTACAAGTGAGGAATGGAGTCTGGAAGACTTCGGAACGGCTTCGAGAGGTATATTGATGTATGTAATATCTGAAAGCTAATAAAACAACCTTTCGAATAATGAAAAAGTGTTTTTTTTAGGGGGGTTAATGGTGCAGTGGATAGTGTGTTTGCTGGTTACTGATAAGTGCAAGTTCAAGCCCCAGCGGGGAACAGCAATCGTCAGCCACCCGAGTATAAAATGGAAAACGAATAACGTCAAAGTTTTTCCAACCACTGCACCAGAGAAAGGTTCCTGCATGATAGTACAATGGACCAGAGAGTCTAAGTGCTCTGGGACTTGGGTTTTCTTCAAAAAAAATAAAAATAAAAATATATAGGTAAAGCGGAAAAAAAATGCAATCAAAATTTTTGTGGTTGTTATTTAAAAAGAAATACTAATAAGTGGACCTTATCTAATCACCACCCTATTCAACTTTTTTTAAATATAAGTTGTGTACAATACTTAGTTGTCACTTGACAACGCATCTTAAAGTGTTCGGTAATTAAAAAAAAAAACATTTTTTGACTAATATTTGAACAGGTTACGCAAATAACGTTGTAACTAGCAAGTTACCATTTCAGGACATTAAAAAAAAAAACGCTTTAAAACGAACTTTAAACGTACCACTATCTGAGACCTTGAGAGTACAAATTTGCTATTTCTGATCAAAATAACAGTGCAATCTTCTTCTTCTTCTTCCTATTTCGGCGAAGTTATAATCCGAAAACTAGGTATCATAACCTCCCCACTTCACCGCATTTCTACTGATCCGCCTGTGGGGTTGACCTCAGAAAACATCGGCAGGCCTCCTGATTTTCGATCACTTGGTTACTGGGGCCAATCAAATGCGGGTGTCGTTGCATTTGTCTGATCCGGGCGTTTATAGGCCTGCCTCTCCTGCCTCGCGATGTCTTTGGAACGGTTATTGATATTGGCTTTTTAACAGGGTTCAAATAATACCTTCTTTGAACGTGGCAATACCAGCTGAGCCAGTCGCGCTCTATTTGTCGTAAGATGGTTTCTTTGATGTGAAGGTTTCCACGGATCTTCGAACTTCTTATTCGAATAAAGTAACAGTGCAGTAGAGGCACTCCGCAAGATGGTGTTCTATCCCCCTTTTGTGGAATTTGGTGATCAACGAGCTATTGATAATCATGGAAGGGGAGGGATGCACGGCGATCGCTTATGCAGATGATGTTGCTTTGGCTGTCTCAGGAAAGCACTTAAAGAACTAAAAGAACTTTTACAAAACGCTTTAAACAAGCTCACCAGATGGGCAGTTCGGTGTGGTTTGGGTGCAAACCCCCACAAAACTGAACTTGAAGAGGAAGAAGAGACTTTGGCCACGCTTCCATTTTGAATAAACTAAAAAGCTCCCCCGAAAACACGGACTACACCATCCCATGTCTAAATTTTGACAAGAACTTTCTCGTCACCATCCCCTCCAGATCACTCTGGAATGATGATACATTCATTTTGACAGGCTTAGTCTTAAGCTCTCCTTCCGTCTTCCAAATCATTGTAGCGTGTTCCAGGCGGAAATTTTGGTGATTAAAGAAGTCTTATCTTGACTTAAGAAAAACGTGATATCTGCTAAAAATATCCGCATCTTTTCAGACAGTCAAGCAGCAATCAAATACTTGGAATCGACCTCTATAAATTCCTTAGTAGCTCTAGACTGCCGTCTGTCTCTCGTGGAGATGGCTGAGCAGTTCAATATTCACCTGTGTTGGGTGCCGGGGCATAGGGAAATTCCAGGGAATTGTAAGGCCGACAAACTCGCCAGAATAGGAAAAACTATACCCATCCCGCCGGGCAAAGGCTCCTTTGGTATACCAATCGGTACTTGCAAACACAAATTTAAGCTGGATGCTACCGAGAATACGAACCTTAGGTGGACAAGTGGACCCACATGTTTAGCGACAAAACAAATTGGCCGAAGCTGGATCTTAAACGTTCTTAGAATTTGATTTCTCTCAACAGATTGCATATCGGCGCTAATAGGTGTCATCTCTGGAGACTGTCTAATAGGCAAGCATGCCACAAGGCTAGGCCTTTTGCGAACGACTTTTGTAGAAGCTGCATGGATGAAGAAGAGGAAGAAAGTATTCCTCACCTTCTTTGTTTATGCTCAGCTCCCTCCCATAGAAGGAACTTTCATCTAGGCGCCCCCTATTACAACGACATAGGCTACCTAAAAAACATCGATACTAAGAGCCTCCTACGCTTCATAAGAAGCTCAAAATGGTTTAACGAGTAGGTAGGAGAAAATTTCTACCATGATCCATGTGGTATCACAATGGACCTATTATTGGTCTAAGTGTGTTGGCGATTCTCATCTGGCAGCCTCTTCAACCTAACCTAACCGAACAGTGCAATGTTGTTACATAATATAGAGAATCGGATGAAGAACGTATTTCCATTAAACGTTTTCAGTTCCAATGTTATTCGCGTGAACTATTCATTTCTCTGTCATGAAGATCAATATCAATTTAACACTTTTCCGAAAATCTCGCGCTGAAGTATTATAGACTAAGATTTTTAACGAATACATGAATAAAGAATAATAACATAAAGTGAGGCATTCAATGAAAATAATCCCTTAAAGAGAAGTGAAAGATAAGCGAAAAGAACACAAGAGAAAAGTGAAACACTAAAGATATACGCCAGAAATCATTATGCATCATTTTCAATCCTTTCGGTCTCTGTCTCCTTTAGTATTGCCCACCAACGCGCATCAGCATGCAGCAAAAGGAAAACTGAAAATGTATAACCGCTAATAAAAAAAAAGTTGAATTAAATTAGGGACTTTTTCTGCATCCATTTTGAATCCTCTACAGTCCTTTCTATATCATAGTCCTCATTTGGCAAAGTTGCGTTCTCCGCAGAGGGATAGGATAAGAAGGAACTTTATTTTTTCTTGTCGAAGAATTTTTTTTTTACTTTTCCCTTTTTGCAAATGTAGGAGTAAAAAAACGTGTAAAGAAGACTGAAACAAAATATTTTTTTTAAAGATTGTTAATAAAATAGCTTGAAGCTATGCATGGCTACGCCTTTTTGGATTCCCTCTTAAAGTTTGTTGTAGTCCTTGGCTATAGTCAAAGTTATTGGCGGAGAATTTTGTTCACTATTCGTCATAATGTTTCACTGTCAGAAATATTCTACGATCCGATCAACTCTTTAAAATTTAAGATAATCCTGGCCGTAAGTAAAGAATTCTTTAAATTGTAATTTCATCTGTTTTAAAGGCCAGATACGGAGAAGCTAGTTTAATCAGCCAGTCTGCCTTCTAACTAAAGTAAGACTGCCACCTGCAACTAATTTTCTGCACAAAGTATGGAAAGACGATTGAAAGGCAAATACCTTCGTGGTAAGGAGCTACCTTCCAACCCGCCATAGCTAACAAACCATTTAACAGCAACTGACACCCGGTGACTTTTCAAATGTCCTTCAATATTATACACAAAATCCAATATAAACACATATGCCCCTCTCCATTCCAACATGGTGTTCATGTGTACACCGATTTTCTATCCTACCATTATTAGGTAATAAAACAGCGTTAGTCTCCCCATGTAGGTCTGCAGGAGCCACATAAAATCGATTAGCACATAATTCCACTTGAAACAAAGCCTCTGCACATTACTAACATAATCCTCAATCCAATGTGTACAGCCTTGTTTATTGGGCAATACGTGCCCACTTTCCGACATCTGTTACATTGTCATACGTGTGGTGTTTCAGGACACTTGCAGAGGAGTGAAGAACTGTTTGTGAAATGAGATATGGTGAATTTTATTTTCATGAAGTGTGCTTCTCGCTGCAATAAGCACCATAACGACTTCGGGCGGCATACCACGAAAGGGACATTTCCTCATACCACACACTTGAAGGCAAACAACAAGTGCCCTGCGGCTCAAAGCAAAGATGTGAAGTTGGAATATGATATGGTCGCACCCTGGCAAGAAAATCACATTACGAGTAAGTGCAACACTCTTGTAACTTCTCAAAACACTTCTTCAGAAGCGGGCCGTCGTCGTTGAATGGTGGTTGAGTGTTGCAAAGTGTAAATGAAGTTTGCTTGATTAACTAGAAGCGTTTTCAAGTCGCTCTCTATGGGACGGGATAAATATACATTGGGGTGCTGTTCACCACAGCGAGCCCACAGAATGAGTGTCGACTCCACGAATGCAAGCGATAAAGCGGCAAAATGTCTTAAATGTCCTTCAAAAGTTTTCAAGTGGTTTACCACTGAGAGTAGTGGGGGTTCTTGTCTGCAATTGATGGGCAGAAGCTAATTGTTTTCTGTCAGCCCTTCTTGACAGTGTCCTTCTTCCTTTTTTTTATGTTTTCGTGAATGTTTTTGAGCAGAACCCTGAGAAAGTAAACGAGGGTAGGAATCAGTTTTGTGGAAACCAATGAACCGAAAGTGGATGGAATGATGAAGAGATGGACGCTCATGAAAGGACAATGAAGAAGTTTTGTGGAGAATTTATGAAGCGATATAAGCACAACATAACTTGAGAATAAAGTGAAAGATAGACTGTAAAGCGACTTGATGAACTTAACTGGAGTTAACTTTCGTCAATTAAACTAAAAACTTCAATTGGAAAAGTTTCGAACGGATTTTTGGAATTTTGTAAACACTAGCAGAGTGAATATGTTTCGGAAATGTATTTATTAGGTTTCTAGTTGAATAGAGATGAATGTATTTAATTCGAATGTCGTTTGGGAAATTAAATGTATTTGGAGTGTACATAATTAACTACAGTACCTGAATATAGAATTACCAAGTTCATAGCACCTGTGTACCTGGGTGTCGTACCACAGAGCAACGGTAAAGTTGTACATAGGTCCGTTCTATTCATTCTGATTGTATAGCAAGCACCATGCTAGTGACTTTATCAAATAAGAAGTAGTTTACTGCACTTTCCTTATTTTTTTGCGCCAGGTCTTACTTACTTACTTAGATGGCGCTACGGTCCGGGGTGGACCTGGGCCTCAACCAACAAACCTCTCCAGCTAGCACGATTACGAGCCAGCTGCCTCCAGTTGCGCACGCCAAGTTGGTTGAGGTCCCCCTCCACTTGTTTGCGCCACCTACCGCGAGGTCGTCCTCTACTGCGTCGTCCATCCGGGGTGGGTTCGAAAACTTTCTTAGCGGGAACGTTGGGCTCCATCCGCTCTAAATGGCCCAGCCATCTTAGTCGCTGTATGTGAACTCTTCTGGCTAAGTCGATGTCCTTGTACATGCCGTATAGCTCGGCATTGTACCTTCTCCTCTACTCACCGTCTACGCAGACGGGACCAAAGATCGCTCGAAGAACTTTTCTCTCGAAATAACCAAGGGCATCCTCATCCGGTTTTGTCAAAGCCCATGCCTCTGCGCCATACAGCAGGACTGGGATGATTAGTGTCTTATAAAGAGTTACCTTAGTAGTTCGAGATAGGGCTTTGCTACTCAATTGCCGTTTAAGCCCATAGAAACAACGATTGGCAAGAGTAATTCTTCGTGTGATCTCCCTACTGATGTCATTTGCGGAGTTCACCATAGAGCCTAGGTAGACAAAATCCATTACTACCTCAAAATTGTATCTGCCTATTGTGGCGTTCTGTCCAAGACGCCGATGTTGGGTGTCCTTTTTTGAAGACAGCATATATTTCGTTTTGCTTTCATTGACCGCTAGACCCATCTTTGCTGCCTCGATCTCAATACTCGTAAATGCCCCATTGACGGCCCGCTGAGTTCTTCCGATTATGTCAATGTCATCGGCATAAGCGAGTAGTTGTACAGACTTGTAAAAGATTGTACCTCCGGTGTTGGCTTGTGAGTTTCGTACAATTCTCTCAAGTACTATATTAAAGAGATCGCATGATAGCGCGTCACCTTGTCTAAGACCTTTTCAGACATCGAACGGTTCGGTGATGTTCTTACCGACTTTGATGGAGCAGCGAGAGTTCTCCATCGTCATTCTGCACAAACGGACGAGCTTAGCAGGGATGCCAAGACTAGACATGGCTCTGTATAACTCGTCTCTATACACTCTATCATAGGCAACTTTGAAATCGATGAAGAGGTGGTGCGTATCGATTTTGTATTCGTGGGTTTTTTCCAAGATCTGCCGTAGTGTGAATATTTGGTCAATGGTGGACTTTCCCGGCCTGAAACCGCACTGATAAGGACCTATCAGGTTGTTGACGATCGGTTTTAGGCGTTCACATAATACGGCAGACAGGATTTTATATGCGATATTTAGGAGACTTATACCTCTGTAGTTGGCGCAGTTCAGAGGGTCTCCTTTCTTCAGGATCGGGTAAACGATGCTGAGGTTCCATTCATCGGGCATACTTTCGTCCGACCAGATTTTACAGATGAGCTGGTGCATGCTCCTTACCAACTCATCTCCTCCTGCCTTGGAAAGTTCAGCGGCAAGGCCGTCGGCTCCAGCAGCTTTGTTGGATTTGAGTTTAGATATCGCTATCCTCACTTCATTCTGATCGGGTTGACGGCAATCTTGACTGCCATCGTCACTGTTGAATGGCTCATTCTGCCTGACAGCGGAATATTGGTCATCATCGCCGTTTAACAGTCTGCAGAAGTGTTCCTTCCATATTCTCAGCACCGACTGCGATTCCACTACTATGTTGCCATTTTCGTCCCTGCAGGCTTCTGTTCTGGCTTTGAAACCCTGGCATGTTCTTTTAACCCTTTGGTAAAATTTTCGAACATTATTCCTACAATAGAGTCTCTCAATCTCCTCGATCGAGCGCTTCTCATGCTCCTTTTTCTTCTTTCTGAGAAGTCGATGTTACTATTTTCTCCTGCGCACGTAGAGCTCGTAAGCAGCTCTAGTCCTTCTATGCAGCGCCGCTTTGTACGCCTCTTGTTTAGCTGCATGTGCTTGCCGGCATTCCTCATCAAACCAGGGGTTTCATTGTGGTGGGCGAGAGAAACCCAGTACATCAGAGGCGGCATCTCTGATGGCTTGTTGGCAACGCTGCCACTGGTCTTCCGCATTTGCTGCTGGCGGCATAGGACTTAGATTGAGATTAGAAGAAACACGATCGGCAAAGGTTCTGGCGTTCTCTTGCAACTGTAGCTTTTCGACATCAAATTTCCTCACAGTATTTCGTTGATTTCGCTCCGTTGTGGATACCCGCATCCGTACCTTGGCTACAACTAGGTAGTGATCCGAGTCCACGTTGGCTCCTCGGAAAGTCCGGACACCCAGAATACTGGAAGAGTGCCTTGCGTCGATCGCAATGTGATCGATTTGGTTGACGATTTTTCGATCAAAGGAGAGCCATTTTCCTTTGTGAATATCGAGACGTGGGAACCGCGTACTAGCTATGACAAAGTTTCGCCCCGCTGCAAAGTCGATTAGCCTGAGTCCGTTGTCGGATGTGTTGTCGTGCAGGCTGTGCTTTCCGACAACGCTACTAAAGACGTCCTCTTTTCCTAGCTTTGCGTTAAAATCACCTAGGATAATTTTAACGTCGTGGGTAGGGCATTGCTCATACGTCTTGTCCAAGAGCTGGTAGAAGTCGTCCTTTGTCGCGTCGTCTTTCTCCTCATGAGGGGCGTGAACGCATATTAGGCTAATGTTGGCAAATTTAGCCTTGATACGGATAGTCATAAGGCGCTGGTTCACATGCCGGAAACTCAAGGCTTCTTGCCTAAGTCTGCCTCCAATGACAAATCCGCACCCGAATAGACGCTGTCCTTTTTGTCTGTAGCAATCGCCGTAGTAGATGTCGCAGTTTTTCATACTCCTTTTGCCCGGCCCATCCCATCGCACTTCTTGGATGGCGGTAATGTCTGCTTTGAGACACTCTAGGGCCTCCGCAAGTTGTTCGGCTGCACGTGGTTTGTAGAGGGACCTAACATTCCACGTGCAGACACAAACAGTAAAACCATCCGTATCCGAGGCTGTTGGTTGCTTCGTAACCGAAGGTTTTTTACTTGGTAGGGAAGTTAATCCGACGGCACAACCCCCAACCTGGAGGACCAGATCCTTTTTTAGCAACCCCTAGGACGAGGGGCCGGATACACCGATGTCAGTAACCCACTTCGGGGATATGAGCGCTGCCGTTGGCCCATTAAGGGTTCATCCGCCACCATCTCTTTTTCAATACCCTGACGTAGTATTGAAAATCCTTACAGACCTCAGCTTCAAATATGTCGAAATAGCTCCGGTAAGGTTTCCGCTGGCCTGTAGACGTCACCGTTGCCAGGTCTTAGGCAGATCTGTTTTCAGGTTCTTCAACTATTCGATGCGTTCGTAACCCTCAAGACTTCTCCTCTCCACTGTGCTCGGGATGATGATGTAGCAGAGAACTAAGGATTATTACAAGACCATTATCGTGGCGCCATCTTACAGCTCTGCTGAGCAAATACGTGCAACAATTATTTTGTATACAAAATAAATAGCTTGGACCAACTTTGACCAACTTGGACCCCTGTGGTTTTCTGTAATTTATTCTTCACAGCTCGCTGTGTCTACCAGCAAATTTAGCCTTAATTTCGTGGTTGGTGGGGTAATCGAGTAACCAGATTACGATTACGATTCGTCAACACGAAGTCAATTCGTTGTAAAATCAAATATTTATGGCAATCTTCCGGAGGCATTAATTATACGTACACACACCCAAACTGCACACGCGAATAATTAAAAATAATCAGAATTGCATAATTGCATGAAATTTAAATTAATTTAAAACAATTTATTAACGGCTTGCTTCTTTTCGGCCACCCATGGAAAAGCGGAGCGCGGAAGCCACCACCTAAGCTAGGCACACGAGCTTCCGTAAATTTTTTGGGTTTCCGCCATCATAACCGGGAGATCCATTCAACTGCATAAATCATTAAACTATTGTATTTCCTCCCTCCGGCCATTCCACTGCAACTGACTATGGCCACCGAAATTGGCAATGCTAATAAATTTAAATTATGAAAACTCCCGCAACATGCCTGCTGGGTGCAGCAATTTAGATTAAATCCGTTTTTAATGCAATGTAGCGAACATAGGCGGCCAGTCATGTTCTTTTCATTCGAAGAGCATTTTCCATTTGTCCAGTTGGCGGTCGGTTTGGATTACCAGGATGTTTTTTTTTCCAGATTCCTGCCACCATTCTGCTGTAACCAATTTCCGGTCTAACATTTATGCAATATGACGTCTGTTATGGCGACTCAGCATGCTTATTGCAAGGGGGTGGTGGCCATTCGCGCGAACATTGAATTTGTGCAAATGGCTGAATGAATTTGCAATTGAATTTAATTATAAACCAAAATTGCACATTATCCAGTGTGGATCGACCGGAATAAATCGATTTCGATAGAGAATTTTGTTGAATCGGACTTCCGGCACATCGACCAGATACACCTGGTTTACGCTTTGCAGTCATAATTCCTTGGTTTAATTGTGGTTTGTTTTTGCAAGAGAATAGCATTTGCTGTGGTTGTGTTAACTTGGTTTAGGATTAGAGGGACAATTTGTGGTCTCATTTAATTAGTTTGTGTGTTTTTTTTCCGGCGGACAAGTAGTTTAGTATAGTTAAGGGTGATGTTATTAGTTGAAATTAAAAATTATTTAATGAGCAAATGATTCGAATGTGGATCTTTAGTGTAGAAACATTAAGGTCATAAGGCTCCGTGGCAGGTGGGAATACCTTACGAGTTCTTTCAATAGGTTTCACCAAAATTCCTGGAAGAATTGTTATCGTCGTCAGAGCGCGCTGTTTCTCGCCGCGGTCAGTGATGTCAAGCATAAAGCGGACAGCTTTCAGCTTTTCACTTATCAAAGTGATTTTCTCCAAAACACATCGGTCGCTGTGCAGCAGAAATGAGTAGTAGTTCTGAGGAAGATGAAATGATGCTTCTTCTTACTCTTGCATCAAAGAAGAGAAGAAAGTGGGTCCATGAAATAAATAAAAAAAGGAAAGATTATGGTGAATTCCATAGTCTTTGTACGCAACTTAATTTATTAGACGACCGTTTCTTTAATTATTTTCGTATGTCTCGAGAGCAGTTTGAAATGATGATACACGAACTCATCATTTTTGAAACATCTTTGTAGTCGGGATTCCATGTCTCATATAAAAACTCATTTGGGCGCACCAAATCTATTAATTTCTCCACCTCATCAGTCATTATTGCTGTTTGTCCGTAGCGATCTTCGTAAAAAACTACAGCCGCTGGGTTCCCGACTGGCCCGCATTCTGTTAGAACAAAATGACTAAATTCTACGCAGTACAGCGATAGCGGCGGGCAGAATCACTTGCCACGTTCTGCTTGGTGGAGCCTTTAATGTCGTACGAGTATATGGTAAAGGAACGGTACCAGCTGAGTTACAAAAGTCTACTATTTTTTCAATATTCCAAAAGGGGATCTGAATGTTCCAGCCGAGTACAGAGGGATATGATTTATGAATTCAATTGTTAAAATTTTCACTGGCGTACCGACCGCATGTTTATCGAAATGGGTAAAAGACAACAATAAAGTAAGCCAATTTCAGTCAGGCTTTAGAAAACGACACTTCACAGTTGATCAAATTTTAAATTTAACTTCAATTCAGTAGAAAAAAGCTGTATGCATGTTTTGTAGATTTTAGAGCAGCTTTCGATCCTATGAACCGAAACTGCTTATTTAACAAACCTTCGAACTTTGGACTATAGTCAAAGTTCTTTAGCATCCCTAAAGACGTTTGTAAAAATAATACAGCGGCGATATGGAATGGGAAGGATATGAGCGAATTGTTCAAAGACGAAATAAGAGTTAACAAGGTTAGTTAGATCACTTTTTTTTTGCACAGCTATATGCAGACGATATTATCATCTTAGCAGAGACATCAAGTTTATTGCAGCTTATGATCCACTGGTTAGAAGAATGCTGCACAGCAAATCGTCTACAAATAAACACATCCAAGTCCAAATCTTAATATTTCGAAAAGGAAATGGAAAGCTGGTGAAAAATGGAAAATAGAAATACGTAGAAGAATATCTTGAAGTAGGCATGTCTTTAAATATCTAGGAGTTACCATAAATCATAACTTACCGGTAAAAAAAACATCTTGACCTCAAATTGGCAGAAGCGAAAAGACCATAAATTATACATGGGGAAACCCCCTAGCTAGCAATAAAATCTCAACCTCAATGAAGATAAAGATTTTTGAAGATTTTACGAGGTTCGTTATGTGCTATGGGGCACAAGTACGGAGAAGTCAGCCATATGAACAGGTGGAAAAATTACTGATATAACTTAAGAAAAAAATGCTTCGACTGCCGACTAATACCCCCCAATTATATGATGCATACCTAAAGCGGAATCTCCTCACTTTTTATGTATACGCTGAAATTGAGCATAAGGTACATAGTCAAAGTCTTAAAGGACGAAGATGATACGCGACTTACAAAGATACTTACAAGAAAAGCTTTAAGAACAAAATCACTATTCTACAATGACTGGAAGAATATCGCAGTAAAATATAGTTGCACTTTTAACATTGAAGAATCAAATCTTTTAGGGTGTAAAGGTTTACTATGCAAATTTGTCTCTGATGTCAATCAGGCTATGAAGAAAGACTTGGTAGTAGAAGCACCAAGTTCCAACAGTCGTCAATTTTACAAGGCACTTCGCATTGAGCACGTTAATTATGTGAAAGATAATTGAAGCACAACACAGATTTCTCTTATATTTAGAGCCAAAAGAGAACTGTTAAAATTCCGATATGCCATTCCGAAACGACTTCCCGCTTCAATGTGGGCTATGCAACACAAGAGAAAAAGAAGACGCGTTCCATTTCATTGGTACCTGCCCATTTTTAAAAGAAATAAGGAGATCGCATTTTGGAAAAGATTCATTACGAATGGACGAAGTAAAAAACTTTCCAAATGGAGAAAATAACTGGAGTGCCCTAACTGCATACCTTATTGTAGCATACAAATATAGAATGAGTATGATTGAGGAAAACTTCTGAAGTTGCTTATATTCACGAGTCTCTATAGCTTATTTAAATTTTATTATTATTCTTATAGATTAGCCAACGGAATTGTCTTTGCACTAAAGGTGTCACTGAACCGCTGCCATTTCCTTGCCTATAGCCACCAGACCCGTTCTTGTATGTCGTTGTTAATTGGAAATACGAATTGGCCAGGGAATCCTTAAAATAATTTATTGAGGGCGATCCTTTCGAGTGACAATAGTATTCACCTTCTAAGTACTACACGCACATAGCACCACTGACTAATCATGAGCGCGAAACTGTTGCAGCTAAGGCTTTCATATCTTTGACAGGATATCGAACGCAGCTTTTGTTTTGCCGATTCTCCTGTCCACATCCACATCGAGGCAAAACTTACTAGATAAAGAAAGTAATTAATCATTTGTCGTTAGTCCATTGTTCTATACGAGAGCAAACAATCTTCATCAGCGTAGTCTAGAAATTTTAGGAAAGATGAATATCAGCGGAACATATTTCTGAGCTTGACTTATCAATTAAGATAGAAAGCGATTCTACTTTCATCACACCGATGTGTAAAGATCACAGGTCCGGCCCATTTCCCCTCACGTATGTATGTTGTATATATGTAGGTACATTCGATCTTTATTGATTCACATAGTTTTGTTGTTTACGACGCTTCAATTGACAAAGCATTGCATTCCTTCCACAGTCCGCTCCTAATGTCCAAGTCACTTAAAGTTCCGCCTGATCCAAATCCAAATATCGATTTAGCATGGAATGTTGTTTTGTTTTGTTTTGGAAGTGACATCTGAACAATCGTTTGTTAGTCCCTCAGAAATTTTTTTTTCCCAGAATTCGACCGGTAATCGGAATCGAAATTAGAAGAACGTAGATTCCAGAAATTGTTTATGTGTATTCTGAGAGCATTGGGGGCCTGTTTTTGTAAATAAACTGCGACAGATATCCATTTTGATACTCGCAGCATGCCGAAGATGCTAGTTTTGAAGTCTATGATTTAGTTTTATTGTCCAAACATTTACCAAAAAACACCAGTTCCAGCTGAGATATATTTAGGTAATGTAGGAACGCAAACGTTAAACTAAGAAATAAAGAGAATAAAGCAAAAGAGAGACTGTCGGTATGTCGCTAGTATTAAGTATCCCTTTAGGTATTTATACTAGGTTATTCATTTTCATCCCATTCATTATCTGTTGTGAGCAGTCGAGCAGTGCGCACAGTTTTATATACGCGAGTGTAATAATAAATGTGCTATCACTTTAATATTCAAAAGACGCTTTTCATTTTGGTCAAACCAAAGAACGGAAAACAGGTAATCAACTGAAGGTATCCTTACAGTAGGTAGGTACTAGAGCTTAAATTCTGAAAGTCATTATAAAGTTCTGATATTACCACTACAGCCCTTCAGGGTGCATTGCAATACTTACTTCGTGCCCGAAAAATTCTCCGAAACTTTAGAAAAAACTGTTTTACCATTCTGAGATCTGAATTTCTTTAGACTCGATGTTAACCTTGATGGGTATCTGATGGAAAGTTGAAACGCAAATCCATACCAAAGATAGTTGTGAACTGTGGCACGCGTTAGACGTAAGCTTTTTATTGTACCTGTATATGGTATGTTGCACAAGATTTCGTTTTTTAAATAATTTTTTTTATTGTTTCCTTATTCCAACGTACCATCAAAGATGCACGTAAAACATCAGACGCAAAGCATATTTAATAATGCATTGTCCGATTTAATCACGTAGGCGTCCACTCAAACCTTTTTTTTGCTCTTTCGTTGCTTAGATCTTCTATTTTCCCTGCCTTTTGGTAAAACATATGTAAGTTCCGGAATAGAACAAACGAATAAATGGAAACGCGGAGACTTCAGTGCGATTTGAAAGTATTTCTTTTTTATATAATTTGTGTAATGAACACCCTTTAAATGTTTCTACTGTCAGTGTTATGACTTTGTAATACGAGTAGTGTTGACATACGCTTTCTCAATTGGTCGGACTGATTTAAAATATTTCATGATAAATATATAAGCGCTTGCTGATATCAGGATTTAAACTATGAACCATTAGCGTGGCAACCACTACACTATCGCCACCCCATGTTCCCCTTTCTAAATCGAAGCCTCGTAGTTCATTAGGAGATTTTGCTAATTTCTCCCTACAATGCGGCAGAATCTGAAGGTTGTTTCAATTGTCTATCCCGTTTTTACGAGTATGTGGACGTTCTTGACTTTGGCTTCTCACAAATCTGGGAGCGATATCCACAGTTTCGCTACTATGATTTCATTTTCCCATTTTAGAAAGCGATATTCGTCCGTAAACGTTTTGCCAACGGATTTTAACTTCAACGTGTTCTAAAATAATTCATTCTTACTGTTTATATTGGTCGCTTCTTGCTCTGTGTGGGCACCACAATGGGGCGAAAAGCTCCAAAAGCTGTCATAAATTCGTAAATTCAAAAGTGACGTGAAGATCTTTTGCTATTACTTTTGTATGCACAACTGTCCAGTCTAACATAAACCGAATGAATAAGCTTGTTACCTGCGACACATCTCGCAAAGTATGCATCAGTTTGAATCACTTACCCACAGTGATAACAACTGTTATTTTAACTTTCTTTTTTGCAGTTTTTTCTTAACTTTTTTCACTGCTTTCTTACTAGCAATTAATATTATTGCTATGGAACCCTAAAGTTCAGGTATTAAGTAAGCGTTAAGTAAATATAAGCTTTAAAAATATATATAACTTAATAGTGCTACATGTTGCAATTTTTCGTATAATTCTCATGGCACTGTGATATGCCAATTTTTTTCAAGTAATTTCAAAGTTTGGTCGAATTAATAAGGTTTCGGGTTAGTCCTGGCTCTACATTTTATTGCCTTTTATAGAGTGACATTTAAGCACCTAAGTACCGTTAACATTTTCTGCCCACACTTGCCCCCTTTTTTATACAATTCGTTTTAAATGTTCCTATGTAGTAACAAAAAAAAAAAAATTGCCCACAATTTTTTGAGAAAATTTAACTATGTCGTATTTTTTCCCATTCCGTCCTCAAAGCTGTTTTCAAGTCGTTCATGTTTCTAATATCATGATTTTTAATTTTTTTAATTGACCATATATTTTCTATAGGATTTATGTCAGGGCTTCGAGGAGGAGTTTTTAAGTAGTTTGGGCAGTTATACAATATCCATAGCTGTGTATTCAGAGCTGTATGTTTCGAGTCGTTGTCTTGTTGAAAAACAAAGTCCCGTTCGCAACCTAAATTTGTCGCACTTTCTTGCAAATTTGCTTTCAGGATATTAATATACTGCTTGGAATCCATGATGCTTTCGATAAAATGTAGTTTTCCGACACCTGCCACTCCAAAACATCCCCACACCATGAGTGAACCACCACCATGCTTAAACGTTGGCAGTAGGTTGTGTCTCCTTAAGCTTGTATTAAGTTCACGCCAGATCTTTACACGTCAATCGAATATTTTTATATTAAATTTGCATTCATCGGACAAAATTACCTTTCTTCAGAGCTGCATGTCCATTTTTAAATATTTTTTTGCAAACATGATGCGCTTTTGCCTGTTAACTGGGCTCACATATGGTTTCCTCACTGTGACTCTGTTCCTAAAACCAAGTTTTCGCGTAAAATTTCGAATAGATTGTGCGTTAACTTGGATCCCAAGATATCTGTGAAGTCGTGCAGCATGCTTAACACCACTTACGAATGGATTTCTGCCGATTCGACGAAGCAAAAAAGGCTGATGTCTTCTGTCAAATAAGGATCTATTTTGATTTCGAATTTTTTTTTCGACGCGGCCACTCTTTCTATATATATTTACCACATATTGCATTGTAGACGGACTTCTTTTGACAATTTTTGCAATTTGTCGCAAAGATCGCTTGCATGCAAACTTATTATCAATTTTCTTATAATATTTGAAAGTTTACTTGGCTTTCGACCAATCATTTAATTTTCGCACAAACACCAGCAAATGCTATAAGATTTGATTACAAATGATGGTTACTCACACTCAATGTATGATTCAGTGGAGAAAGTTGCAACATAACGGTTAAATTCCTTGTTTCGTGAGTAGAAATGCAGTATTAGCCATCTGTACGAATACAGATTTTACTCATCCCAAAATAAAAAAACAAATTTATTAAACATTTTTATGAACACATAATTTTTATTTTTATTTTTTATTATAAATTTATGAATTGCAAATATAACTATAGGTATCGCATTCATTATCTTGCTTTCTTTTTGTTTTAGTAAACATTTTTTTCTTCTAAGTAGGGGTGTACGAATATGAATTTTGCACACTGTATGTGTTTTATTTTTGTCTATTGAGACATTCGATGACAATTGTGTACTTTAAAAATCATTTCGTTGCACCTGTGAATTGATGCCAATTTAGGTCCATCTGCCTCACTGTGGTGCCATGGCGCAAGCGGTTAGTGTGCCGGACCATTTCGCGTGAGGTTCCAAGTTCAAATCCCAGAAAACACCAGAAAGTTCTTTCACGGTCTCACCTCTCGCGAACGTGTGACAAACATCCGAGAGTATTGTTGTCTCAAAACAAATTGCCCGTCGGATACGGCACTAAACTGTAGGTCCCTTCAATTCGTGTAAAAAAATGTAATGTACACAACACGAGTGGTTGCGAGAACCTATGCCCAGGCTGTAGAAGGGCTGTTGCGCCAAATATAGATGTATATATATATATATATGTATATATTTTTTTTTGGTCAGAACAAATATTGACAAAATTTCGGACATCATACTTGTATGCATCGTATCCAATAAAAACCCCATGGAAAGGTTTTCAGAAGGTATTATTTCTCACTTCTTCTTGTCTTAAAAATTTCGAACTCCCTTTTTTTAGCAGGCAATTGACGTCATCAGACTTAAGTTACTCGTTAGGATGATTGTGTAACACTGAACTCTTGCTATATCCACTTGACGATTGCTCTTGGCACCATGGTTGTGATAGGTTGTTCGGGTAAGTTAATGTGAGTTCCGCTCGATATTCGGCCCATTCATTCGAAGCGCTTCCGTTTATAGCACCCGCGGTAGTAACACCAAAAGCAATTTACAAAAAAAAATAAATTTCGTGCTTTGCGACTTCACACACAAACAATTTATACGAATGGCATCATCAAGCCCCATTAAAAAGTAACAAAATTGACAACTTACTCAACCACAAAAAAGTGCAAACAGAAAACGGTAGCTTTATTGCATGCCTCGAGCTGCAAACTTGTATGCGTTTTAAAAGCAGTTTTCTACGTGGTGTAGTCACTTTGTAGCAATAACCGTATCCTCCCGGTGCAATGGGTATGTACACTTGCATCAAAGATATACATATACAACGCGAGTTGCATTTTTTTTTTTTTTTTTTTGTATTTTCATTATGTTCAGATAACTTGTCCTTGGGGATGAGTGTCATCACAGAGAAAACTGTCTATCAATAGTACGCAAAACAGGATATTATTTATCCTGTGTTGTTTCTACTTTCCATCGTAACAAAAGCATAGATATCGAAGACTATAGGTTTTGTAAAATTTTCTAGGCTATGAACATCAAAGATACTCAATCGAATTTACGCTGGATTGATTTCATAAACTCGGTGCTTGCACCACCAAATGAAAGAGCTAAAAAGAGTTATTCTTGTCATAGTTGAACCACTGGGATCCTTTAATGATTTCCCTATCTTCGCACAGCCTTCTTCAAAGCATTAAATGTAACGAGTGCAAGAGTTCCTTCATAAAACTTTATTCGACGATTCTAATGGCGTCATAAAGAGACTTGGCGTATCTGCTGCAAACATTCGCATTTTTGCGTAACGTACCACTGTTTCCTTTTCCTTTAGTCGTATGTATTTTTTTTTTGTTCTCTCTCCTTTCTCTGGATTTTATGAAGTTGTAAAAGATCCTGCGACGATAAATCCTGTTTATTTGTGGTAAAACGTGAGTTTTTACCACCATCATACGAGTATACCCTTCCAGGCCGAAGATCCTAGATACTTTGCAACATTTTTGTGAAGCTTTACCATCGATGGGTGACGCTGGTGTCCTTTATACACACTTTTATTCTATTTTTTTTTCTCTACGCTCGGCATACAATTTACGATGTTTGCACGGAAGGATATCAAAAGGGTATACGAGGACGCGCGAAAGGCGAATGCCTTAATTATCCAATTTTAGGTTGATGGAGTCACGATGTTCTAGGAAAATTACTCTTCTTTTTATAAGGATGCGCGCATGTAAGCGTTTTGTTGCCGTTCAACCAATTAATTTTTATAGCAAAGGGTTTAACGGTGTGCGTATGTGTGTGTGCGGGCGCTCAGTTCAGTTCAATTTATACGAGAGAAGGACAAGATGGGTTGTTTGCAAGCGGTCGGAACTCCCTCGACCAACGTTATATTGCTTGTTATCTCGATGAAACCAAATCACAGAATTGAATCAGTAAATTTGCATTCCGTAAACAAGCCCCATTGAGTTCTGGGCCCGCACACTACTGAGACTCACTCCAACGTCTGTTCTGTAATGATTTATTCATCAATCTCATTTGAATTTGATGCCATAAATATTAATGTCCTCTATACCGATACGCTTCGTATGGATGAAAGTTATCCCGTGTTCGCATATGAGGCATCTCACAAGGATATGTTCGGGAAATGTTTCCTTATCACAGTTCTGATATTAGTCAGGTGGTTGGTTTGGCATTGACACACCCAACGTTCGTTCATGGTGTATCCTCCTCAGTTTTGAAGACAGTGATAGAGATATCATGAGTTCTCCTCATCCTTCATCCTTCCCCCGGATTCATGGCGAAAACTTTATGGCTGCAAACAAATTTAATTTGCATAATAAACATGATTCACACAGAGCGACGAGTGAAATCCTTTGGATTGAGGAATGAGGTGAGGAGTCTTGATGTTCCGGCCTAGTAGTACATAGTGAATCTGTATTTTTTTTTTCATCTCTGTATTTTGGGGACTCCACAGGGGGGTAACGACTGCCATCGGTTATGTGGTGGATGTGTGGTGCTGAAAGTCGGTCTGAAAAGTGAAAAAGCCATAAAACCGCAAAGGGATGTGGCTAATTTTGCATATTGGTATTAAGCGCTGGGTGAGTCTGAGCAGCCAGTTTGTAATTTAATGCAGAACTGGAAATGCTACGTTAATCTAACATGCTAGTGCATTGTGTGATTTTTATTTAAAAATTTGGCTAAATGGTAATGTGCAGTTTGTGTGGTGTACGAGGGCTACTGAGTGCCTCTTTATGAAGCTAGGAGAGGAGATATGATTTAAATGCATCACCGATTCGATTTATTTAATATTTTTCCTTAATACCATAAAAGGTGTTCAACAGATTCTAGGTACTAGATTGTGAAAAAAGATCCGAAAAATCTAGGTTCAGATGATATGTGGGAATAAAAGCGCACGCTTTCCTTGACTTAGCGCACAAACATTAACTTTTCGATTTTAGAGTGAAAATAACAACCTTGGAGACCCTAACTAAAACGGAAAGTTTTGTTTTTGAAATTTAACATGCCAATACTTTTGGATGTGTGCAGTTGAAGCACAAGACGACTGTCAAGTCCCAGGGGTTCATGAAGTAAAAAACGGTAAAACTATTAAAATCCAACCTGCGATTAGTTTTCGGTGCTGTTAATCAGTGGGTTAACTCTATAAAAATTACCGTTTCACATACCTATCTTGCTCTGTGAATCTTCAATAAACGCGAAAGAGTTTGCCATGGAACCGTGGGTCTGTTCCTTCAGTCATCTTTGATCTATCTTTTTTTATTTGTACCTTCTAAGGATTTATGCTGCCGATTAATGTTTCTTAATGCGAACATCACTGAAAAAATAAATATTTGGCGCAACAGCCCTTTAAGTTCCAGGGCCTAGCTTTTCGCAACCACTCATGTTGTGTTCCGTCGTAAAAATTAGTGCTTTGGCGATCCTTTCAAAGAGTTCTAGAGAGATAACATATTGAATTATTTCCAAAGGCGTTGCTGGTTACAGCCTTATTGGCTCGAATTTTATTATGACTGATTTGTTCATTATAATCAGAATAATCCACTTGGCTTGTTTTAATTTGCTCGTTCAGTTTATCTACTTAAAGATTTCATGTGAAGAGTGACAAAACCAAGGTTATAACTTCGCGTGGTACTAAACGTAGATGTACATATGTATATGTCAGACTAATTCGAGTTTTTTGGAGGATTTCACCGTTGATTAAACCTTGGTTTCGTAACAAGTCCTAAATGGTTATCTTAATCTTATGGTCACACTTCATTGATCCAGCTGGGCCTATATTCGTCCTAAATAAAAAAATAAAATCAGGAGCAGGAGAGTAATGTGATTTTAATGAATATACAGACCCACGGATTTATCTAAAATAAGAAAATATACGAAAATAGACGAAATAGACTGCCTATCCCAATCCTTCTAACAAAAAGTGAAATCCCTCAAAATTCACTTTTTAACGGCTTAATAAAACGTCAGCCCAATAAAACGCAACCCAGTGCTCCACAACACTAAACCGCGATGCCTAATTGACTGTCTCTTTAGTAACACCACATTAAGTATCTCTTCACCCACGGGGGAGTCAGACTGATGCCCATCATTTACGTAAAATCCTTTGAAGTGTTGTTCTCGTAATGAAACAAAAACCACAAATGCCGCTTCCCGTTCACTGCACAAAACGAACAACAGCGCCCGGCTCCCACCCATTAATTAAACGCCAGCCTAAGCTCATTGTAATTTCATTAATTGCCGTTTCATTCTGAAGCAGCAGCAGACAATCACACAAAATTTTGTGATCCTTTCCGCAAGACCCCAATGCGGTTTCAAAAAAGTGGGGTAGGAGGAGACTGGATTAAGCCATCCTGCATTCAGTGTACCAAATCAATGGCTCTCAACTTAGGGCGGAGGGCTTATAATTAAAATCATTGAACTGCGATTATTTAATTGAATTTATCATCAAACGACGAATTGCCAGCACAAAGTGCTGTGTAATTGAATGTACTCGGAGAGGGTACAGTATGTTTGGGCCACTCCAAGTGTGATTACTCAATCGAACGCATACACAAATAGGCACCGAAAAGGATTAGTAACATTCGGGCATAGGACCGAATAAATTTTCGCAAATTGCTTCTGGGTGAGGGTGGTAGGGCATACAATTCACCATCTCTACTTTATGCACAAAGTGATGCTGGTTCTCGTGCAGCTTCTCCATTTGCTGAAGTATTTTTCAAAGACTAATTCGGTTTTTGGAATTTTATGTCAGCAATGGGAGAAGAGGCTTCTCAACATTTCCGGATGAAAATTGTTCTTCCGCAAGAATCTGTTTCGTCTATAGCATTCTCTTATTTCTTGGACTGTGCTGACTCTCTTTATTATCCGAGTAGAAAGCGGATGAAATGCAAATAAATGAAAGTTGCTTTCAGGGAAGCTGGACTCTGGGACTTTTATCAAATTCTCCGAATTTGGAAACGAGTCCACGTGGTAATTTTAATGGTTTCCCTATGAGATGAATTCTTGAAACAGAGTTCTACTCATAGGCTATTGAACTACGAACACTGAAAGGATATCTAACTGATTGATGGAGTTTCGTTTCATAGAGCTTAAGATATTCGTCTTACATCCATGCAATTTACAGCAAGTTCATCGAGTTTTGCGGTAATACTGATAAAGCGGTCTTTTGAACTGTAAGAAGCCACAATCCACATCTTAGTTCAAAAAATGTAGGCCAAATTAACTTTTCTCACCTAACATCAGTAACAAACTGTTAATAAGATTCACAGAGTCTACATGTATGCAATAATGTCGTTATGCTTCTGCTTGAATACATTTCTATCTTAACTCGCTAACTCTACTTCATCTATTTCTTCCACTGTCCTTCTGTTTATACTTTCTGTCGGCTTATTATTTAACTATGTATATATACCCTGTTAAGGAAAAGCAATATGCAAACGATTCAACAATAGAAATCCATTGTGGCTATTCAACAGAAGACTCCAACTTTGACGGCAGTTACGAATAATTACTTAGCTCCAAAGTAATTAGCATGGTTTCAGATGAAAAGAGAAAGTTTTTTTCGTTTTTTTGTTTTTCCTCTGTTTATGTATTGCATCCTGACTGGCATACGTACAAATAAATATAGCTGCAATGAACTTCCTAACTGCTTGTGGTTGAAGAGTTCCAATTTAAATTTAAATAATTTAATTCTTTAACAGAGTTAAGAGGTGGACAACTTGGTTATGTCCTTAACTCAATGCAACTATCTTCTTTAAATAATTTCACCCTCAAACGTCGTAGAGACACTCAACATCATCGTACTTTTCTGTGTGACCCTCCATAAAAGTTTTCCCATTATCCGTTCTTATTACTTCGAAAATAATGCATAACCTCTCTTTTCAGCTGCAGACACAGGTCAATGCAGTGCAATGGTGCAGTGCAAACCAATGAAGCCTATTGCGGTATGCAAGTTCAAACTTACCAGTCTCTCGGAATCACGAATCGTAGGGAAAAGTTTCGCCTTGGTGCTTGTTCATACATTTCACAATAATAATTCAAAAGTTCAGTGGGAGGTAAATATCTAGATAGATGTGCAAATATCGAATGCAGCAAAGAATCATTTCCTTTCATATTGTGGAGTGTATGAAGCGAGAAGTAGAAGGAGAGTATGTGTAGTTATAGTCTTCTGCCGTTGTGGTAAGAAAAATCCTTTGTTTGGACGTATGGGATCTACCTATGAAGTTGAAAGGTTTTCAAATTTCGGAAAGAAAATGTTTTGTGGTCTGAAGGAATATTTCTTAGTTACGCCTTTTTGGAAAATTATTTAGAATCAGAGCACCTGATAGGAAACATTATCAGCGTTCTCACTTTATTTTATAATATTCATCTAAAAACTTAGGAGTGCATTCATCTTCGTCTTCCTATTTCAGCGTGTTTATAACTCGAAAACGAGACATCGTAACCCTCCCACT
This sequence comes from Brachypalpus laphriformis, assembly GCA_945910035.1. NCBI lineage: Eukaryota > Metazoa > Arthropoda > Insecta > Diptera > Syrphidae > Brachypalpus > Brachypalpus laphriformis. The sequence continues at coordinate 351,293,481 of OX246753.1, forward strand.
TCACCAGATTTCTACTAATCCCCCTGTGGGGTTTGCCTATATGATCTATGAAAATATCGGCAGGCCTTCCGATTTGGATCACTGGGTTACTGAGGCCAATCAATTACGCGATGATTGATGTCGTCATCACTCGTGGCTTCGCTATTGATCATAGATCCCAGATATTAGAACATTTCGCACTTGGGAATCACTGTTCCATTCAAATAAATGTCTGGAATAGGCCTGAGTGGATCAGAGAACGGGCAGCACAAGTACTCTGTTTTTTTTTTTTTAACTAATGCCATTCCTATTTCACCCCAAAACGTCCACCCGCACATCACGTAGGATCCTCACTTATGATGGCTCTATCATCAGCAAAGAATAATATTGATGTACCTAATTATTAGATTAAAATGTGGCAAAAGTTTAAGTGCAAGTCTAAGCGTGTAAATACTCGTAAAAACCAAGTAAAACAATTTCAAATGATATGTAACTTTTAAGTGTTTCCCATCAGAGAATGAATGATTGGATTAATTCTATAGTTAGAGCAACTAGTGTCGAATGTTCGAGGTACATATAAAAAAAAATAAAAATAAAACAAGATTCAAATTTATTTTCAATGTAAGACTGTAGTGATGTGATTTTATTTTTGTAGTGAATATCCGTCATTAAATAATTAACTTAAACAAATTATATATTTCACTCCCCGTGCAGGAACGGGTTAGAAATAGCACTGCAGCTCCCCACAACAAATGGCGCTTGTCGTAAAAGTCGTCTAAGGGGACAAATCAGATCTAGGCAATATGACACCCACGTATTCGGGTCAGATTTATATGGATTCCGGGGGTTAGCAAAGTAATGAAACAGTTTGGAGGAACGTTAAGAGGAGCGAGTTAGAATGTTGGAAGTTTGACCGGTGACCGAAGTTACTTGAAGAGATGATGCATAGAAGGCGGGTGGATATCTTGTATGCCCCAGAGTCATAATGGCAAGACACCGGAAAACGGGCACATTTTCTCGACGTTAGGACAAAAGTTTACAGATGTTCCACTATGGAATCAATTACGGTAGGAACGGAATCGTATTATACTTGCGGCAGAGCTACTTTATAATGTCTTGACCATTTTGAAGTCCAGCGCTCTTTTGATATCTCTCAAACTGGTGAGGCAACGGGAGGTGTGGAATGTTGTCAGGGCATATGCGCCCCATAGTGGATGCAATCAGAGGGAAAAGAGCTATTTGGTATTTTGGCTAAATTTTCACAATCTCTTAAAGAACATCCCAAAGATATGGTTTCTTTTTGTTGGAGGAGATTTGAATGGACATTCCTGGAAGTCAAACGAAAACTATGAAGACCGCCTTGAGAGACTGGGATCTTCCTGGTGAATATATTCTAAGCATATGCAGGCCACATGGTCTTATCATGTTTAATACCATGTTCATTAAACAAGGGCGGCACTTCATCACTTACAGCAGTGGTGGAGATGAAACCCAGATTGACTACCATTTGGAAGCCAGTTTCACGAAGGCTTGGGTAAAAGATTGCAAAGTGATTGTGGGAAAGGCAATCGCCCAGCAACACCGTCTCCTGCTAACAGACATTTTAATGGAGACAGAGAAGAAAAGTAAACAAACAAAGGTCTCTGGGAAAATCAAGTGATACAATGTGGACAAAGAAAAAGGCGAGGCTTTTGTTTTTGTGATGAAAAATGACCTCTCACACCATCAATCACCAACACACCAAAGAAACATGGTGGTGGATTGATAAAGCTAAAGAAGTAGTAAATAAGAAGAAAATGTCTTTCAAAGCTTGGTCAAATGCCTCTCTAATAATAGAGACGAACAAGCTCGCCTCCAAGTGGAATATACAGACGTTGCAAGAGACAAGCGAAGAAGAAGTGCGCCCAGCTTTAAGAAGAGAGTACGAAGGACCTGCATCGGGAGCTAGGAGAAAACTAGATTACCCAGGAGGTGCGATGATAGAATAGGATCAAGAGCACAACCATCTTCAAAATCGCTCAGGAGATTCGTTCGGAAAAGCTCATTAACAATGCTCATGGCCAGCTTCTTGTGGATGACGGCAAAATTCTGCAGAGGTGGCAGCAGTATTTTGAAGGACTTCTACCTTCTCCTTGTGTACAAAGGGGGGGTGATACACGAAACTGTGATGATTACCGTTCGATCAAGCCGCTGTCACACACCATGAAGATTGAGTGGTATTAAGTGCTCGACTGCGAAAAATAATACGGCTATCTGATGATCAGTGCGGGTTTGACCCGGGTAAGTCAACCACAGATGCAATACAAAGTATAAGAATCATAAAAAAACATGGTGATTCCTTAAAGGATTTGCATATTGCATTGGTTGAGTTTGAAAAAGCATTCGACAGAAAACCACGAGATCTGATATGGGTGGTGTTAACACATCGAGGGATTCCAAAAATCTATGTGCAGATGATCATGGACATGTACGAAAGAGTAAAGTCAAAAGTAACCGAAGTCATTGTGCACCAGGGAAGCGTCTTTGGTTCTTTGCTCTTTGTTGCAGTCCTTGACTATCTGCTTGAAGGTAAAGTGACGGACCCCAAGGCACATCCATTATTCTTTGCTGATAATAGATCCATTATAAGTGAAAATCCTACGTCCCTGCAACGACTACTTGACATATGGGTGGGCGTTTTGGATTGAAATGGGTATCGCATTAGTCCAAGAAACACCGAGTACTTGTGCTGCCCATTCTCTGATCCACTCAGGCCTATTCCAGACATTTATTTGAATGGAACAGTGCTTCCCAAGTGCAAAATGTTCAAATATCTGGGATCTATGATCAATAGCGAAGCAACCAGTGATGACGTGCGCCCAGTGCTCACATACGGTTCAAAATGTTGGACAATGTACAAAAGTTATGACAGTAAATTAACGGCAGCTTATATGAAGTTGCTTTGCACGACAGCAGGTGTGACAAAGCTTGATCGAATAAGAAGTTCGAAGATCCGTGAAAGCCTTTACGTCAAAGAAACCATCTCACTAAAAGTAGAGCGCGACCGAATCAGCTGGTATTGCCATATTCAAAGAACACATCATTTTAACCCTGCCAAAAGGGCAATATCAGTTAACGTTGCAAAGGTAAATAGTAAATGGAAACGACGATTATACATTTTTGTATTCCGCAGTTAAAAAGAAGAAAAGTTTAAAGTGTTGTTACAATAGTCAATTTCATAATCCATAGTTTGCAGTTTTCAGTGAACAATTCAGTCATAAACAGGAGAATGTTGTTCGCACGTATGTATGTTTATATTCATCCCAGTCATAAGTCCTCAATGTCCAATGTCTTTCACATTTAGCTCGGAATTAAAAAAAAAGTGGGGTAAATGTAAATTTTCTAGGGGGAAATGTAAACGGTACACTACAACCATTCACATTCATTATAATAGCAGTGGCCTTTTTAAAACGATTTCTTTTAACAAAGCAAAGGAAGAAAGGAACTATAAACTTTTGCTTCAACATTTTTTTCAAAATTTGGTCTTTACCTGAATTGCATAAAGTCATTACAAAATAGTTATTTTATAAACTCAGATTTAATTCTTAACTCATATTCTCCTAGTGTCGTCATATAACGACGCAAACGGAGTGTCTCAAGTTCCCGTAAACTAAAAACAGTTCATGTTCTGGTTTGCTCCGAACATCAAGGGAATACTACTTTAATTGAAAATTTACAGTTAGCCCATAAAGTTGACACTGGCTGCACATACAGTCTGGTTGAAAAGTGGTAATATGTGAAAAAGGGCTAGCTTCATAAAAAAAAAGAATAATAAATACAACAATTAACGATTAATGTATTTGAGAGTTTCAAAATATATGAATAAGCAGAAGTAGTGTAATAGGTGTGCAAATATAAAAGTGTAGTAGTGCACTTTTGGGGACTAATATTTGCATATATATTTCATATTATACTCGTCATACTCGTATGACGACACTAGAAGAATCTCTGTACATTTCTTGTTTTTCATTTCTGTCAAAAATTTGCCTTTAGCCGAGATATTAGACATATGTAATAGATGAAAGTGATGATAAAATTTAGGATGTTTTCATTGAGCCCAGTCAACGATCTGACAGATGAAGATTCGTGTAAAGGAGATGATATCCGGAATGTAGACCCTCTCTCTCGGAATCAACTGTTGGTATCAGCAAGTCTGAAGGTGGAGAGAAGAGAAGTTTTATCCAATTTTTATAAAAAAAAAATAGTCGGAAAAAACCGAGCAAAAGATGGAAAGAGGCTCAACCGAAATTGCCACTTTAAATTACAGTGGCACTACCATATTTTTGATGCGATGCTGTGGAAGTATAATTCTGTTGTCCCAGTTGCTTCCACATCTTTCGCAGCTGTTCCACCTAAAGAGCGAACAAAAAAATGTTTCTGTTGATATCCCTTATGCCATTCGCAATTATAACCAGAATATGGGAGATACCGTCCGATTGGACTGGAACGTACTATAAATGAACGTCGCATATCTATCCGCGGAAAAAAGAGCTAGTGGGTATTATTCACATGGATTTTGGACATCTCTGTCCAGAACTCCTGGTTGTTGGCACGGGCTCATTCAAATGCAACTAAGATGACCCAACTAAGCTTTCGTCATGATTTGGTCATGTTCTATTTACTGCAGTCAAAACATCACCTTAAAGGACACAAAAGCTTTACAAACACAAATAATTTTTTTAAAATTGTTGTGTTTGTGTTTATTATTTGTGTACTCATGTTCTCCTAGTGTCATCATACTACAACACCCCTAACATCGTATGCATCTATCTTGTGAAAAAATTGGACTAAATTTTATACGTGTTCGTCCATTTAGAGACACCGTGGTGAATTTCATTACTTTTGGATAAGTATTTCATTACTGCGGAGAATATAGGTAGTTAAGTTACTAAATAAATTATGGGTACATTTTTCGGTTATTGAGTCGTAGGTTGTCGGTTTAAGTACCAATCACAACGATTCAATTTTCCCATTTATAAAAAAAAAAAAAAAAATTTCTAGAGTAATCAAGCGAAGGCAACAAATTTTCATTTTTCTTGATAAGTTTAAACTGTATACCCTTTCTAGATAATAAACCTTATAAACTAGTGTAGTTAAAAAAAAAAAGACTCCTCTGGCACAATAAATCTTTCTGGTCGCAGTGCCTATACAACTAACTTTAAAAAAAACGACTCCTATACTACAGATGGATACTCAGCCACTTGGTCCGAAGGACTCTATGGACTAAGCCATGCAAAGACCAGTCATCACGTCAAGTGTTTTTAGAAGTCATTATATTAGTTACACTAACTTACGACCTTACAAAGCGGCGCTGCATAGAAGGACTGGAGCTGCTTACGAGCTCTACGTGAGCAAGAGAAATTAGGAACATCGACTTCTCAGAAAGAAGAAAAAGGACCATGAGAAGCGCTCGATCGAGGAGATTGAAAGACTTTATTCCAGGAATGATGTTCGAAAATTTTAGCTTAAGGTAAAAAGAACATGCCACGGTTTCAAAGCCAGAACAGAAGCCTGCAAGGACGAAAATGGTAACATAGTAGTGAAATCGCACTCGGTGCTGAGAATACGGAAGGAACACTTCTGCAGACTGTTAAACGGCGATGATGACCAATATTCTGCTGTCAGGCAGAATGAGCCATTCAACAGTGATGATGACAGTCAAGATTGCCGTCAACCCGATCAGAATGAAGTGAGAATAGCTATATCTAAACTCAAATTCAACAAAGCTGCCGGAGCCGACGGTCTTCCCGCTGAACATTTCAAGGCAGGAGGAGATGAGCTGGTAAGGAGCATGCACCAGCTCATCCTTAAAATCTGGCCGGACGGAAGTATGCCCGATGAATGTAACCTCAGCATCGTTTGCCCGATCATGAAGAAAGGAGACCTTCTGAACTGCGCCAATTACAGAGGTATAAGTCTCCTCAACATCGCATATAAGATCCTGTCTGCCGCATTATGTGTACGCCTAAAACCAATCGTCAACCATCTGATAGGTCCTTATCAGTGCGGTTTTAGGCCGGGAAAGTCCACCATTGACTAAATATTCATACTACGGCAGATCTTGGAAAAAACCCTAGTCTTGGCATCCCTGCCAACCTCATCCGTTTGTGCAGAATGATGATGGCGAACTTTCGCTGCTCCATCAAAGTCGGTAAGAACATCACCGAACCGTCCGATGTCAGGAAAGGTCTTAGACATGGTGACGCGCTATTATGCGATCTGTTTTACATAATACTTGAGAGAATTTTACGAAACTCACAATCCAACACCGGAGGTACAATCTTTTACAAGTCTGTACAACTACTCGCTTACGCCGATGACATTGACATAATCGGAAGAACTCAGCGGGCCTTTGGTGAGCTCCGCAAATGACATCAGTGGAGAGATCACACGAAGAATTACTCTTGCCAATCGTTAGCAAGAAGGCAATTGAATTACAAAGCCCTATCTTGCACTACTAAGGTAACTCTTTATAAGACACTAATCATCCCAGTCCTGCTGTATGGCGCAGAGGCATGGGCTTTGACAAAACCGGATGAGGATGCCCTTGGTTATTTCGAGAGAAAAGTTCTTCGAGCGATCTTTGGTCCCGTCTGCATAGACGGTGAGTGGAGGAGAAGGTACAATGCCAAGAATGGAGCCCAACGTTCCCGCCAAGAAAGTGTTCGAATCCACCCCGGATGGGGGCGCAGTAGAGGACGACCTCGTGGTAGGTGGCGCAAACAAGTGGAGGGAGACCTCAACCAACTTGGCTTGCGCAACTGGAGGCAGCTGGCTCGTAACCGTGCTGGCTGGAGAGGTTTGTTGGTTGAGGCCCAGGTTCACCCTGGACTTTAGCGCCTTCTAAGTAAGTAAGTAAGTAAGTAACTTACGCCCAGCAAAGACGATAATTTGTCCGCTAATCACTTTTCATCAATATAATTTCAGGATAGAGTTTGTCCTTGTACTTTGCCGAGTAACCCTTTTGAGAAATAATGATATTGATAATTAGTTACCAAACCTTAAGGCGAATGGTTAAGCTATAATAAAAATTCCGCAACGCGAATCCATGTACTCAGCGGTTCAGTGATCTTTTCTTATGTAAATCAAATTTCATATTTCTTTAAGTTCCCTTTCCGTGCACTAAAGCAAGCTATTCTACTTGCACACTTCCCTCTTTGCATTGGAAAATATTTTTTAATATAATATTTCATGGCAAACATGAATGGCATCTTGACTATTTCATTTATTTTTTGCAGAAACATTCTTTTATCTGATACGAGCACATAACCTGAACCAAGATATCTGCAGTTTTGCCATATTCTTCGACTAGGTAAATAACGAAAACATGAGTACTAATCCTGCATAAAGACATGCAAACTAAAAATCAATTTGATATCCTCTCAACTGACATGAAAAAGGAATTTCCTTAGGACTATCTATTCCACCCAGAGAGTCCTTTCATCTGCCGCTTTATTATAATATTTACCTTGTTTGTTGTTGCTGCATGACAGGCACCCAGTTTATATACAGAACCTAGCGACCTAATATCAAATAAAAATAAAATGAATTTCCATACTAAAGAATAGCGTCTCGGCTTGACGGTTCGTTGATTCTTGGACCAAAATTCGCTTTCCCTTCAAGGATATTTTACAAAGTTGAGTGCGATGTTCGGTGGCAATATAATTCTGGATTCTTGGAGAGAATCCAAACTCGCTGCGATGTCCTTTGAATTTATTTGAAAGGTTATAAGCATTACCCACTTCTCATTGAAGGGGATTATTATTACATTGTAAGAACAAGTGGATATACCGTGGGATTTCTGAAGGGCCAATCGAAAATATAATGCACTGCCTGTAGAGTGGTGTAATATTATACCGAACGGAGACCACTTACAACAGGTCAATTAACTTGGGGTTTTTACAATGAAATAAGTTCTCTGTAAAAAGCGTATCTATCAGTCTTTATTAGAATCTAAGCTAAGTAAATAAATTAAATAAATATGGGTGGGTGGTACTACACTACGTCCTCCTTCATCGCTAGGATCACTTGTTCAATTCGCCGCTTGCTGGTAATTTTCCATGTCACATAGGACACAGTAGTGATAAAGAAGCCCATTCCTAAAGAAAATTCTTTATAAGAGTGTACGCATAACTAACAGATACTTACCAACTAACAAAACCGCTTCAGATGCCTCATTATTGAGCGTCTTGGAAACCACACAGAGAAGCACAAATCCACAGAGCAATGAAAACGATCCTATAATAGCCGCAAATGTAATAATCACGAGTATAGGATCCTTGAAGGGTTGACCGGCAGCCCTCCACCATATATTATCTTGCAAACTACACAGAAAGACAATACAATTATTATTGGGTCACTATTCCGCGAAATCAATGCGTACCTTGGTGGCAGCATATTGTACTCTTGAAATCCACTACACTCACTGACACCAAAATCTAGACTGTCGACGCTCATTTAAAGTCTCCATCCCCATCCAGTATGACACACTAATTTCTAAATTTATCCCCGATTGGGAGTCACACTTCGCGCATCCAAAAATAGATGACGCGGTCGTGCGCCAACCAAACCACCAAAAACAAATCTCAGCCAAAGGCACAGCAGCCAGCACATAAGGGCAGACACAATTGCTGGGTTGGCGTTGTAATTGAGCGCGTTTCCTGAACTGCACTCTACACAGTTTCCGTTTGGATTTACTTATAGAGAAGAAGAGCAGCCTCGAATAAGGGAAAGGGCTTCAGCTTGGGATAGATTCTGATGCTGGTGGCAGGAGTAGGAAATTGGGGGAAACTTTGATTAGTCTGTTGCGGTATTTTTAGATGCCCTTTCAAGGGAAGCCCATTAACGCAGAGGAAGCGTGGATGGGGAGGTGGATGATTCAATGCAGTGTGTACAATAGATAGAGAGTTGGAGGAATATGTGAAGTTGCAGACATTTTTATATACAACCGGGGAAGTTTTAATTATAAATATAAACAGTTGTGGTGAGATGGCGTGTATTTGGCAGCAGAGTATGCTGCAGTCGAGAGATTATTCACTTTGGGTGCGATTTTCATCAAGAGATCAGGACAACCTATTTGTGTTTGAGGATAAAATCTAGAAATTAACATTTAGCTTAATTTTGGGATTAGTTATAGGTGTATGATAGTTATATGACTTAGCCTATCTCTTATCCTAGAAAGTCCCACGCTAATACAATACTGACGACCCGATTTTTGTCTAGTGTAAGGGGTCCGCAATATCTAAATAGTTTTTATTACATGAACTCAATAGAAAAATACTTCTAGGAGTTGACTGACCAGCACCAATTCAGAGATCTTCTTTATACACATGTATAGAATGCCTTCGAGCATATGCTCCATTCTGCGCTTAAAGCTTAAGATGAGATTATTCACACCTGCGGCTATCTGGTAGTTTATTACATTCTGAGGCTGTATCACAACAAAGGAGTCGTTGGGAAATGTTTTTTTAAACTTTGCGTTCTTTCTGTCACGAGAACGGGATATTCTGTGAACATGTGGGCACCGTGGCGTAAGTGATAAGTGTGTCGGATCACTGCGAGTGAGGTTCCAAGTTCGAATCCCAAAAAACACCAACAAGTTTTTTCACGATCCCACCTCTCGCGAACGTCTGACAAATATTCGAGAGTATTGTTGTCTCGAGAAAGCTACTCAAAACAAATGGCCTTTCGGATACGGCTCTAAATTGTAGGTCCCTTCTATTTGTGTGAAAAATATAACGCACACAACATGAGTGGTTGCGGGAAGCTAGTCCCTGGAAAGGAGTAAATGGTTGGAGAGCGTGCAGCTGCCAAAACGAAACATCACACGGGAAACTACGAAAATATGACTGGAGCAAACTATATGACTTCTTAAAAATTTCAATAGACCAACGTCTAAGACTTCGAATCCGCCCCGGATGGACGGGGCAGTAGAGGACGACCTCGGTAGCGCAAACAAGTGGAGGAGGACCCCAACCAACTTGGCGTGCGCAACTGGAGGCAGTTGGTAATCGGGCTAGCTGGAGAGGTTTTTTGGTTGAGGCCCAGGTCCACCCCGGACTGTAGCGCCACATAAGTAAGTATGTAACATCTAAGACTTGCACCAGCTGAAAGCGTAACAAGTGGGCTTCCGACTATTGGTCTCCGTATTACTCTTTTAGAGCTACTCGTACACTATTTCGGAAACTACCAGATAGAAGAGAGTGACCAATAATTGTTCTTATGCTTTGGTTAAAACAAAGTTGAACGAGATACACCTACAAACTCAACCAACCAACCGTAGGAGTAGTACATCTAACCCTGCCGCAATTCGTTGATACATACATATCGTGTGAAAAGACCTCGACTTCGCGTTCAAACTCAGATACATGAATATTACGGAACATTCTTTTCACAATTGGCTTCTACCCATACACATATGTACGTATAAACACGTTGCAAGTTAATGCAATTTTAATGCCGAACACACAGACGCTTCTTTATTTTCAGTTGTTGTTATGCCAAATCGTGTTAATCGAATTTATCACCACGTTGCCTGAGTTTATTTGCAAAATAAATATCCTCACACCCAAAGGGCAGTCATTTTCATCCCAGTTGCTTGTTTACAATTTAATTTAATATATCTACACTCTCCTCCCAGTGACCCTCATCAAGACATGATTTCCCTAAAGCACTTTGGAAACAGCTCCTCCCAGTAATATCCTGTCACTAAATTACCTTCATAACATCATCATAAGCTGCTGGCACATAAAACTTTATTATAGATATATTTCCCAATTCTCCTCCAGCGTCCTACCGTGACAGCTCTTGGACATGGACACTACATCTTCTTACGCAATACATTTGTATCCTTGATCCCGAAGAAAGCCAAAAACAGAGAAGGAGAGCGAAAAAATGTTATTACACTTTCCTGGTCGTAAATTAAGTAAATATTTGGATAATTTAGTTGATTTGCTTACTAGGGGGTGGTGTTTGGCAGTTTTGCAGGACATTATGTCCATGGATAAGCCAGAAGTTTCGTAAAACTCTCTGCTTCAATGACAGGCAAAAGTAGTTCTTTCTTTTCTTGCTTTCCTCTAAAAAGATGGAGAATTTTTCCGTATGACCCCGCCATTCTGCTTGATGGTCCCGAATAAAAGTTTCTCGTAGCAGCACAGCAAAAGTTTTCGTATAAATAAAATACTAAAATTCTGGGAATGATGTATATTTTCTCGTTTTTCCGCTCCTCACTCATCCTTTGATACTTTTCTTGTGTTTTTTTTCTCATTAGAGTCATCTCTTTCACGAATAGTGCAAATTTAATGGGTAGAGGAGAGAAAAGACGGAATAAGTCACAAAGTTTCAATGATAGAAACTTAATGAAAGTTTAGGGTACATGGACACAAACAAAAAAATGTACGGCGTTCTCAGGAATTTGGAAAACACAAACAAATTTAATCATTCTCCAAGGATGCGAAGATGGATCTTAAGTAAGTCCAAAGATAATCAAAATGTGCTTAGATCCTCGATTAGTATTGATATCGAATACTCCTGTTTGTAATCTGCTAATCATAAAATCTCGATTAAACTCTTAAGGGAAAGACCGTCATCATCTACATATAGTGCGGAACAGTAACGAAATGATGAAAGACTGACTAAACGAAGATGGTTGTAAAGGGTGTCCCAACAAGAGCAGAACATTTAAATTCGTCGTAATTTTTGCTTTTGTGCTTTAACAGTTTTGTCATAAAAAGAGGTCCTATACCATATGGAAGTATAACACACTGGTTCAGAAACAACCACAAACCTCAGATAAGGACGATTCAACTGATGACGACCCTAGAAACCGAAATAAGGACAACGATCTTCGGATCTGTACGTGGAATGTTCGAACCCTTAACTGACCACGTGCAGCTGAACAATTAGCAGACACCTTGGATTGCTATAAAGCAGGTATAACCGCCATCCAGAAAGTGCGATGGGAAGGGCCGGGCAAAAAGAGGATAAAAACTCTGACATCTACTACGATGATTGCTACAGAGACAACAAGCAGCGCTTATTTGGATGCGGATTTGCTATACGTGGCAGACTTAGGCAAGAAGTCTTAAGCTTCCGACAGGTGAGAGAGCGTATTATGACTGTTGAAACTTAAAACTACACATACAGCAGGACCTTCCAGAGAGGTCTCCAGCTATCCCACCAATGTACACGTTAACTCTCCCCCGATGCACTCACTCCAGTCGAATAGAAGATCTAGCAGGTGACGACTATCATCCACACTGCATTCCCTACAGCGGAATATGAGATGCAGCAGGTGGCGACTATCATCCACCCTGCTTTCCCTACAGTCAAATATGAGACGCAGCAGGCGGCGACTTTCGTCCACCGGGCAGTTCCATATGTTTGTTCCCGAAATTATGTTCCCACATTTTATTTATTCTGTAATAGTACTTAAGCCGATACATTTTGTAAAATAAAATCACATGTCACAAAACGTTCAGACATTTCAATAGGTCAAAAGAGATCTTTTCAATGACTGTTCGGATCAAGGCTAAATTCGCTAACATAAGCCTAGTATGCTTTCATGCCCCCACGGAAGAAAAGGACCCTGCCAGCAAAGAGTGTTTCTCCGAGCTCTTCGACAATGCATACGATAAACGTCCTAAAAACGACGTTTAATTCGTATTGGGCGATTTTTACGCCAACATAGGAAAGGATGTCCTTGGCAGGTCACTGGGTAACTGGGCACATAGCCTACACGACACCACATCTGACAACGGACTAAGGCTAATTCATTTCGCTGTTGAGCGAATCGTCAATACGGTAACCACATACTTTCCTCATCTCAATATTCATAAGCGGGCATGCTCATTTCGGATGAGAACCAGCTCAGGAGATGGAAAGAGCATTTGGCTACGGTTTTGAACCGCGTATTCGCCAGCGATATGCTCCCAAATCAGACTGAGATGGCCGAGGTGAGAAGTTTCCGAATACGCACCACGACTCCTAGTAATGATGAGATCACTACCGCGATCAAGACACTCAAAACCAACAAGGCGGTATAACTTGACGGTATTCCAGCAGAGCTCTTAGGAGCAGCGCCAACAACATCAGTTAAGCTTCTGCTTCCACTTATAGAGAGAGCTTGGGAAGCTGAGAGCTTGCCTAACGAGTGGAAAAAGGAAAAGCTTCCTAAGAAAGGAAATTTAATGGAGTGCGGAAACTGGAGGGGTATCTGCGTGCTGCCTGCTGTAGCTAAGACAATAGCCAAAATCATCCTTGAGCGAATCAAACAACATCTCAAAGACACATTCGATGCCGAACAAGCAGGTTTTCGGTCTGGACCCTCCTGTGTCGACCACACCAACACCCTGCGGATTACCATGGAACAGTGCGTTGAATATCGATAGCCACTCCACCTGCTGTTCATCGATTTTGAGAAGGCGTTCGATGGTGTCAACAGGGAGTTTATTTGGCGTGCCTTACGCAGGAGAGGTATCCCCGATGAACTAATTGCTAATATCAAAGCTACATATGAAGGCTCCAAATGTTACGTTCTGCAGAGTGGTAGGCTGTCTGAGGAATTTGAGCTCCAACGCAGGGTAAGACAAGGCTGTATCCTTTCACAAATATTATTCCTATTGGTGATTAGCGATGTGCTTCATGTAGCTTTGTTGACGGGAAACGGAGGAATTCGATGGACTCTTACATCTCAACTGAAACATATTGACTACGCTGACGATGTATGCTTACTCTCCCACAGAATTATGGACCTCCGCCAAATGACAGCAGATGTGGAGAGAGAGGCAGGCGTCGTCGGGCTGAAAATTAATACGGCAAAAACTAAAATTATCAGCCTTGGAACAAACTCATCGGCTCAAATATGCTTTGCTGGACAACCGGTAGAGAGAGTAGAGGATTTCCAGTATCTTGGGAGTATTGTCTCGACCGATGGTGGAACCGAACTGGATATGCCAACAGGATCGCTAAAGCAAAGTCCGCGTTCGGGATGTTGTCCAAAATATGGCTAAGCAATGCAATCAGTTTGAACACCAAGATAAGACTGTTCCGCTCCAACGTTGAATCCGTGCTGTTATATGGATGCAGCACGTGGAGAGTGACCACTACTATCACCAGAAAGCTGCAAACGTTCGTTAATAGGTGCCTGCGCAATATCTTAAGGATCTTCTGGCCCAATCGTATCTCTAACGAACACCTTTACGAGAGAACGGGTCAGAAATTTATAGGCACAACCATCCAAGGCACAGCAGTTGGGGAGAACTCATACACATTACCAGAAACCGTACACGATGGCGCGTAGGCGTAGTAGAGGCCCTAGGACCCACAAGGGGATACAGAACATAAGTAAGTCTCTTATTTGTATGTTACCTATTTATTTATATATATATTTATTTACTTATTTTTAACCAATTTATGTAATTCACTTTTCATTGATGTTAAATTAAATTAAGTTATTATGCTATACATCGTTTTTCTTTTCTTTCTCTAGCGTTATTATACAAATTTGTAAATCTTATCTCGATACTTACGAGTAGTTATAAGATTTTATTATCTTGTAATGTGAAGTGAAATTCCTTCTCTTAACGAAACTTAAATAATGCATGCATATTTACACTCAAATTTGGAATACAAACTACCTCAGGATAAGTTGCAATGGAAGCAGCAGTTTATTATTTACTTACTTAAATAAAGTAATTTGTTGCTCGTTCAAGAAACTCGGTTGTTAACCAATTAGTTGTATACATCAAGTTGTTTGAAGTGGCTTTTCACCTGTGCACGCTATCTAAGGCGAGGATGAATTGGAAGGCTTTACGTGCCAGAACGTTGATGACCTTCCGCTCTACATGACCTAGCGAATTTAGTCATTACCATATATCCAAACTATTTCGACTACATCCACGTCGATGTAAGGGCCATACAGTATTACATTAAATCCATAAACTCATCTACTTTTTATTCATGCTTCTGCGACAAAGTTACAGCAGGACTGTGTTTTGTATACAGGTAGGCCGTACATGATTCAATGGGGTCTATTCTTAGCTCAGCGACCTGCGAATACCCAGACTGCGAACAAACCATTTTTAGCTTATATATAAGCACACAATTGGCAATTCTACTACTCCAAAACAATAGGGATTAATTATTTATCTATCGATTAATATAAAAAAAAAAGTTGAATTGTAATTATTTTGTGGGAAGAAATTAACAATTCGCCAATTTTTTTGCGAATAAGCGAATACTTTTTGCGAAATGTCAAATTTTATTCACATTACACACATGTAGGACGCAATCCACATTCTCGCGACCAAAAGATTCATTAGAGTTTTTTTTTATAATTTTCGCGCACTCAAAGGGTTAGAATACCTTTAACATGTTTACACACAGTGCGGGCGTTGAAAGGATGGATAGAGGGAGAGAGAGAAAGATTTTGGTGTAGTGGTTCTTGAAGCTCTGTTGTTTATGCTTCAGTTATTCTCCGGGGGTGGCGTCCAGACAACTGGGGAGATTTTTGTTATTATTGTCTTTGCTTCTGATTCATAGTACTTTTTACCCGATAGCCGATGTCAAGGGCAAATCATCATTAACAGAGCGAACAAATTTTCCAGCCACATGACCAAGCTACTGCCAGTGTTATGCCTTCGCAGTGGTGTTTACAGAAGCTTTTGCAAATGATCGGACTGACTTCATATATTTCATGAGAAATAAATAAATGCTTGCTGACATCAGGATTTGAACCATAAACCATTAGCGGGGCAATTGACGACGTTACCACTACACCATTCTCGCAACCACTCATGTTGTGTGCGTTATATTTTGCACACGAAAGGAAGGGGCCTGCATTTTAGTGCCGTATCCAAAGGGCAATGGATAGCGGACTGAAGTTCGTCTGTGTGAGACGGTGGGTGCTCAAATTCGCAGCGAAGCCTCGATTAAGTTAGGTAAAGCTAAGTAGGTTATAAAGCTGGGCTATCATATAATACACAAATTACTTTCCTCAAATATTTAATATCAATTTATAGTTGATGGAACCTGCCTCTTTCAAGTTACTGAAACTCTTTTGAGCTATTCCGTAATGTTTGAATACTTTACGTATAATGTTCTTCATAACATAGGTCGTTCCAGCATCTACATACATGCATTCATACATATATTCTGTTAACACTAACAGCATGGAAGTGAGAAAATTACTTTCACTGTTCTTAATTGCGATCTGCTTAGCTTAGGCAATTTAACAGTTACCTCTCATGTGCACTACTACCATATTATGTTATACCATACTCGTATTACATATGTTATTATCTTGTCAGTTCGTCGGCAAGTTTATTCCTACATATTTCAGTATCCAAGTATCCACTATAACGCGCCGTAAGAATTTTGCGGCAATTCCGAGCTACTTAAGATGTTCCGGCTGACTATAAACATAGATGGCAACATTTTGCAAGATATTGATTTTATCTCAGTAGTTCCGCTGGTTTAAGTGCAGATAAAATTCCTGCTGGAAATACACTAGAAGCGTCCGAAAGTCTTAGAGACATTTTCGTTTCGCAAATTTTATTTTTATTTACCACATAAGTTTAGCGATACGTTAACAATAAGTATGAGATGCATGGTGTTGATATTCAGGTGTCGCGTATCCAAATAATGGCATTGGGTATGGCGTTGTAGTTGACTAGGAAGTGTTCTGCAGGAGTATGGGATTGATGGTTCCCTGTTAAGGGCGATTCAGTCTTTATATACAAACTGTAAAAGCTGTGTTCGGATAAACGGTGTTAAATCAATACCTTTCACTGTGGGCGTTGGACTCCGCCAGGGGTGCGTTTTGTCACCTCTCCTCTTCATTGTATATATGGATTGGATGTTGCAGCGCAGCCGTGGCGGAGAATGTTTCAAAGTGGGAGACCTAAGGATTAGTCATCTGCTCTTTGCGGATGATTTGGTCATTCTTGGGTCCTCTCAAACCGAACTTCAGCGCGCACTCGAAAGGTTTGTAGCCGTTTGTGATGATGCTGGAATGAAGATCAACGTGAACAAATCGGAAGTAATGGTCGTTTCCAAAAAACCCATTCAGTGCACTCTGCATGTTAGTGGAGTCCCACTGAAGCAGGTGGAGAAGTTTAAGTACCTCGGGGTTTTATTCACGAGTGATGGGAGGAGCAATGCCGAGTTATCCTGTAGAATTAGTCAGGCTGGATCAATTTTGAGAGAGCTTGGCCAATCTGTTATAAGGAAGGCCGAACTTAGTATTCAAGCTAAGCTATCGGTTTTTAACTTGGTGTATGTTCTAACTCTCACCTATGGTCATGAAATTTGGGTAGTGACCGAAAGAATAAGATCGCGGATACAAGCTGCCGAAATGAGGTTCATTCGCGGTGTTGTTGGAATAACTCGTAGGGATCGAGTGCGCAACATCAGAGTACGCGAGGCGCTCAACGTTGAGCAGCTACTTCTCCGAACGGAACGATCTATGCTTCGATAGTTTGGTCACGTAGTGCGTATGCCCCCAGACCGGCTTCCAAGACGCGCCATGGTTGCCGTGCCATCAGGTAGACGACTTCGGGGAAGGCCCAGAAATAGGTGGTTGGATCAAGTCCGACATCTCTCTTGGAGCCGCTTAGGGATTCTCCCTGATGAATTGGAGTCAATGGCGGAGGATCGAGAAGGATGGAGAGTCCACCTGAGCATCCTACCCCCGCGACCCTCATGAAGGATTAGCGGGCCATTGAAAATGAATGAATGAATGAATGAATGCATGGTGTTGATATTCAGGTGTCGCGTTTCCAAATAATGGCATTGGGTATGGCGTTGTAGTTGACTAGGAAGCCATTTGGAAGTGCTCTTTTGTGATAGATGGCGATTATGTGGTTCGTTGTTTGAGGGTTGCTTTCGCAGTCGCAATTGGGAGGTGATAATAGGCAACAGCAGTGTAGTATTTGATTACATTTTTCGCTCCGCAAAGTGAGTTCCAGACCACTTTCCATCTAAGCCTAAACAACCAAAGTCCTTAACTAGCTCAACGCTTAACTACCTTTCACCGTCGTTCAACGTTAGAACTGATTTCACCAGTTCTGCCTTTTTTCAGTGTATCAGTATATAAAAGTACTAACCCTCGAAATAAATAGCGCTTTCTTGAAAAAGTTTCCATTGCGTAAGGGGGAACAGTTAATCAGTTACAGAAAAGCGGACGGGGGGGTGGAAACACTTTTTGGGTAATTAGTTTTTGAAAGTTTCAATATTCCATCTTGGAAAAATCTGGCATTTTTGATTCCAAAACTGCTAATTTCCGACACATAAATCTATTGTGGGTAGCCACGGTGCTGATTTCTGCTTTTGAGTGCATGGTTATTGGTTAGACGAAATAAATACATGAGAACAAAAACGAATAGTTTGGATACCACCAGCAAAACGTCCAAATTTTAGACCACTATAAAACAATCTCTCTATCTTATCTCTTCTCCTTATTTCCAACTTAGATCACGTTAAGCAATTGATAAGTGGTTTCAAAAGAGTTATACTTAAGTAACTTAAATCAAGGTGGGAATTATTATTACCATTACACTTAGAGATCTGCAGGACTTGTGCTTCGAGTAATATATCAACAATGTTACATAACACTGAATTCATAAAAAAAAATTCTTAACATATCTGTCTACATTTTCCGACATCCTAGTTCATCAACACTGGTACGCCTTAACATTTCGTAATTCCAAAGCCTATAAGAACCATCCAGATACAAATCCATATCTCGGCTCGACAAAACAGTCACAGACACTCATATGACCGTGTTTCTTCTGAGCCCCAAAGCTACTCCACGTCTTCAGCAAAATTAATATTTATGAGCCTAGTTTCACTTTCACTTTTCGCCAGAATACTGTCTTCATCTGGGGACCACTTTTTCTGCACCTAGCCTCTCGTTCGACCAACCTCTATGGACATAAAACCTAATTAGTTAAAAGCGTACTTCATTGCACGATACGGCCGAAAAAAGGAACTCCATCCTACACACCATTCTCCAATTTGCAAACGACTTTGCAGTCCAAATTGCTGACCAAAAGCCAAAAAGGATTTGTGGCACGACGACCGTACAAATGGGCATGGGTGCGGTTATTGGCACATGAGAACCACATCGTACTGCCTGCTTCCTACTAGGTACTACTTGTGCTGTGCCATTGCAGCGGCAAGTGTACACACAAAAAACTCCACCAAATTTGCCGGAATTTGTCTGCAGAAAGTTGATATCTTCATTTGTGCAAATTGCACCTCCATGGGAACAGGGAACATGTGAACAGTGAGAACGTAGGTGCCTATCTGTGTGCATGTGTGCACATTGAAACACTTTGTTTACCCTGCAGTAGCAGTCGAATGAATCTGTTGAGGATTTAATCCCGTTTGTCTCCTTCGTCCTATGTTATGTGACTAAATACGTACGTGTCTACCAAAAAGGTGTACCGTGCATAGAAAATACGACAGTGATACCGGCGACGAGATTCAAGGACGAGAGCTGCACGTACATTCCCTTTTTTTTTTTTGTGTGTGTGTTTGGAAAGAATCCCAAAGGATTCAGGAGAGGGGCGGCGATGCCATGCGACTAAACCGACTTTTTGCAGTTGAATAAATTTTTCGTTCTCCCATGCGGAAAGATGTGTCGGTTATTGGGTGAGGGGGTTGTGTGTGCATTCTGTCTGAAGTGGTTGCATCGAAGAAGATATTGGATTGAATTGGATGAAGGCGGATCTTGTTCTTTTTGTGGGGCTCTTCCTTATCTCGATTGAATGGCTGGTAATCGGTGCTGATGTGTGTGCACATTTACAAATCAAAGAAGTTAATCAATTCAAAGTGATTGGGGTGCAGTCGACTAGGGTGATTGTAATTTTCGACTCCAGGCTTCGGAGTATTTTATTAGAGCTTTTCCAGTTGCTTTGATGGTTTTATGTGTTAATGAACCCTTCAGCTTATGGATATACATATATATTTTCTTAAATGGGATCCTTATTTTTTTCTTTTGTGGTGGTAAGTTATTGGCATCAGGTTCACAAAATTAAATAGATTCTCTTTACTTACTTATTTATATCCTGTAATCCCTTGCGAGTCCTAGGGCCTCTATTACGTCCACATGCCATCTTGTTCGGTTTCTGGTGATGTTTGTATATATTTAAGCTCTGTACGATTCTTTCCCAGTTGCCCAGACTCGCCATCCATTGCTCTGCACCGCGTTTTTCTCGATCAAGCGGCTTTTTTTTGCATGTTATAAATACAAGCAGATAAAGAATGCTTGTGGGCTCAGTGGCAAGTGAGTTAGACTACTGAGTCACAGACTCTAGGTATGATAATTTTTATTTTTTATTTTTTGCCTAGGGTGTAGTGGGTGGAAAAACGCTAATGCGCACGAGAAACAGTCCGCTCTCTTTCAAGTAGTGTGAGACTCCTACTCACTAAATAACCACCTTCAACCTCTTTTCAGCCTGACACCATCCACTCTGGAACCGCTTAGCATTACTTCAGAGTGGTGTCGTTTTCTTTCCTCTCTGCGGACCGGCTTTTTAACATTTTTCTCTTGGTGCGGGCTTATAATATCTTGCCGATAAGACATTCATCAATTTAGTAAACTTATTGAGGGTATATTTCCTTCTCCTCTCTCTTTTTCGATCTGAGTACCGTCTCAATGAGTGTCGATACTCTAGATCATCTTGTTTATGGCATTTTTTAGAGAAAAGTTGCCTATCTCTGACTCCAGGCTATTTCTTTCTGCTGCGCACCTGTTACAGATAAAAAAAGTGTGATACCCATCGTCTTCCAGAGAGTCTCCGTATTGGCAAGCTGCGCTCCCTACTTTTCTCCTATTGTGCAGGTACCGGTTGAAGTAACCATGTCTGGTAAGGAACTGGGTGATATAATAATTCACATCACCGTGCTCCCATACAGCAACGTCTCTGATCAACCTTTAGGTCCACCTTCCCCTAGTTTCGGCGTTCCATTTGTTTTGCCACTTCTGCTCCAAGAATTGCTTGGCTCTGTAGCTGCTGCTGCCGCGCCTACATCCGCCTTTTTGTCGTGAACGTACTTCCTTGCTGCTGCTAGGAGGCCAATGGGCGTCACACCTGCGACTACTAGGGCTGCTGGCTCCGACACTGTTCGGTATGAACTCGTTATCCCAAGGGCTCCTATACGTTGCACCGCTGCCACTTTCTTCCTGTATATCTCCTTTTTGAGCCCGTCAGCCTAGATCTCGGAGCCATACAAGAGTATTGAGTACGTGACCGACATCAGGAGTCTTCTTTTACTTGCCGTGGGACCAGGTATGATAATAAGGAGTACCTAAGAAGCTATAACATGAATGTATTTTTTTAAATCTCCTCCAAGACGCAACGACTTCATACCAGGACATAGAAGGATTGGTCAAAGGCTGAGTAGTTTCACCGATTCTTGTGAACTCCGGATCGTTATAGAATATCCCCAGTTTATTTCAAGCAGAGGTTCACGCGATCGAAAGATGCATCCAATTCAACCTGAATAGCAAATATCGCGCAAAAAACAAAACAACACAATACTGTCCTATAGTCTCGTCATTCTCACGAGATCAGACTGATATGGGAATGCTTCACTAAGATCGATATATTGGACCAGACTTATAAAGTTACTATCTGCTGGGTACTAGGTCATGTCGGAGTAGAGGAAAACAGCTAACACTCTAACCAAAAGTGGCATAGAAACCCCGTTCTTTAGATCAAAGCCTTTCTGTTGGTTAAAACTACAGAGAAGAAGAAGAAAGCAAATGGCTCAAGCATTCTGATGATGTCTTCTATCTGACATCTAGGACAAATTACTTCTGGGGAACTACAACCAGAAGGAAAGCAGAGCCTGCCTAAGCATTAATAAGTATAATCTTCTAACAGGCGTACTAACAGGTCATACATACTCAAGGAGCTGCTCATGAAAATGAGCATAGAGAAACAATGCATACTGAAGATTCAGTATAAAGCTTTAAGATATATTATACAAGATATACAAGTACATCTTTTCATGGAATGACAAGTATTAATCCACAACTGATGTCATCACCTGAGAGGCTGTCATCTACCTCAGCTGAATCCACTTTAGATTCTCCGATTCATCAAAGCAGCCCTAGATTACATGCTCCAATTCGAGTATGTCATCGATTAGAGCCTTAGTTTGGGGACTAAATAGATCTATTTACGGCCCAAGCACTGCACCCTATCGACCACACACTTCAGTAATCTGAAGAAAATATGACAAGGGGGAAAGCGAAGTTGACGCCTTGGGAATATCAGTGAATGATAAGATGCCTTTCCTTAGTCACTTAACTATTTGCAGCTTAACCGCAGTGTATAGAACATTTTCGGCACCCATCACGCGTCATGGACAGAGTGTGGGTAGTCTAAATAAATGGCGTGTATAGTAACGAAGCTAAGGCATGTGCAAATTATTTCGTACTTTCTGTCGGGTCATGTCTAATGACTGCCTGTACTAACGCGCAGTTGGCTTTAGACATGATCGTTAAATAGTATACTATGCACGGGCAATCCGATCAATCCCCCCAAAACCAACGTTTTTTTCTTACGAGAAGGAGGATATTGATAAGTCCGGCTCAGGCAGTGCTAAAGGGTCTCTGATACGGTATGCTGTCTGATACATTGGCAATAAAACTTCATTCGATGTCCGAAATTAATGTGCATATCTTCGGTGCTGATATCGTCTAAATCACTAAACTGCTTACTTGCCTTTCTATAAAAGACATAAAAATTACTAAAATGTGTAAATCAGAATTTTCCTTTTTGCAAATACAATGGACCAGTTGCGTTTGTTTATTTATTTATTTATTCGTCTTGAAGCGTACAAATTATTTCTAGACAACTTTTATTGCACAAGTATTTCAAAACAATAGTAATATAATAGAATATAATATTTAAAAAAATTAAAAAATTAAAATAAGATACAAAATAAGGTACAAAATTTAAATAACATTAAAGATTAAAAAGAATTCAAAATATCACTTTTACAACACATTCTCCTCATATTGAAATTTATTAAATTTTCGTATTCGTTGTAGTGAACATAAGCCGTAGTTATAGGATCATTCTGACCATAATTAGTACAATGTCTAGAAACATAAAAGAAACTTTCTTGTCTAGGTCGTAGATTGCGAGATGGTGCATAAACATTAAACATTGAAAGTCAAATCGAATAATCGATGGGTACAGATAAGACATCATGAGCAAAAAGTACAGAGTAATATATTTTTCTTTTACTAAGCGGTTTCAAATCAATTAGAGCACATCTAGCTTCGTATATAGGCATTTCACAATTCCACAACATCTTTCGAAGAGCAAATTTCGTAAACCGTTTTTGAATTTTCTCAATACGAGTTTCAGTATTTCAGTAGGAAGGATTCCAAACCACGCAGCAGTATTAAAGTACAGAACGTATTAATGAAATGTAAAGGTACTTAAGGGTATAGGTTAGCCTTACAAATAACGTAATCAAAATGCAAGGAGAAAGTAAGCTCATCATCAAAAACAACGCCTTAATCTTTCTGACTAGAAGCTCTATTCAGTAAGGAATTCTGAATTCTATACTCGTAGACAACAGGCGATTTTATGCGTTTAAAAGATGTAACCGAGCATTTATCAATGTTGAAGAATAAGCCGTTTAAGTAACGCCGTTCACTAAGACGGTTGATATCATTTTGTATGTTCAGCGCATCAGATACTGATCTCACTGACCTAAAGATTTTTACGTCATCTGCATATAAAAGGCATTTACAGCTAGAAACAAAACTTGGTAAGTCTTGATAAAAAGGAGAAAGAGAAGCGGGCCGAGATGACTTCCCTGGGGTACCCCTGAGAAATTCCGAATCTCTTTAGAAAGCATAGGACCTATCTTCACATGCTGCTTGCGATTAAGTAAATAACTTGTAAGCCATCTCAAGAGACTAGAGTGAAAATCAAGTAATTCCAGCTTCTTAACAAGAACGCTGTGATTAATCCGATCAAATGCCTTAGAGATGTCAGTGTATATGCAATCCACTTTAAGACGTTTCTCCATATTAAGAAGGCAGTAATTAGCAAAAATAACTAGATTTGTAGAAGTCGATCTACCACTGTAAAGCCATGTTGACACTCCGAAATGTGATTTCGCACAGCGGCATATAACTTCCGTTTTTACAACAGCTTCAAATATTTTAGGAATTAATTGTAGCTTGGCTATAGGTCTATAGTTATCCACTCTGCTTTTAGACCCAGATTTATGAATGGGTATTATAAATGAATGCTTCCAACAATCTAAAAATGCACCACTTTCCAAAGACATATTATATATAATACTTAACGGTTGGACAAGACTTAGCTTACACGCTTTAAAAAATAAAGGTGGAAAATTATCAGGCCCAACACTTCCACTCGAATGGAAGGAGGACAATTCCAGCAGAATTTCATCTTCTGTAAAGGAAAAGAAACCTAAATCAGTAATTGGTTCATTATGAAGTAATAAATTGCAATCAATGGAATTATTGACGAAATTTGATTGAAAAAACAACGCAAACATGTCACAAATTTGCTTTAAATCATCACTAGTAACTCCATTATAAGTCATATTAGATAGGATATTAAATGGTATGCGAAGCGATTTCCGTTTGGTAATGATAAACGTCCAGAACGTTTTAGAATCAAGTTTTATATTCGACTCAATTGATGAAATGTATTGCCTATATACGAACTTCTTTAAAAATGTTCTTCAAAAATATTCTCTTCTTAATTGACGAAACTCGCTTTGCAAAGTGATACAGTGGACGCTCGATATAGTGGACATCGATACAGTGAAAAATCCAATATAGAGAACACACAATATTTTATACAGTCTATTCTAAATAGTGAACAAAAAAAGTTTCGCTATTTTCTTAGAAGTTTAAGAAGTTAAGTTTTTTATTTTCTTAGAACCTTACAGCATGCAAAAAACAGTTAAAACTCCTTAGTGCCATGCAGTCGCCAGCCAGCCCCCCGGGAAGTACATATGTACGTTCATAGATATGCATACCCATACACAATCGTCCAAATTCACCGTTTGTTCTGCTCATCGTGTTGTGCGAGTATCTTGCCCGATTATATGCTACGCAGTTTGGGGTTGTTTGTAGTACAGATTTGTTAAAAATAAAATATTCCGTTCAATAAATATTGGCTTGTTTTTCAGTAATTGCAAAAAAAAAATAAATTAATTACAGTAAACTCTCGATAATTCCAATTTTATTGGACCAGGGAAAAACTTCGAACTACAAAGGTTTTTAAATTACGAAGGTTTCAGAGAGAGAAAAAAAAAGATTTTTAGAAAACTTAATTTTATTTTGTAAAGAAATTATAATTTTTTGTAAAAAAATTACAAAATCTGTAATTTTCTTCTGAGTAAGCGACTACGAACCAGCTCGGTCTAGGCTCTTTTCGATCGTGATTAAAGCTGAAAAAACGTCATCGTCGACATCTGTCCTCTCTAAAAGTTCGTTTTGAATGTAAAAATTGTAAACTCTACTGTAAACCATCTGAACACCTTTTCGTTCAATGAATACACAGGGCACAAGTTTTCATTGCATACGCACTTCAACGAACACTTGAGTGGAAAAAAATAGACTTAACTTCGAATTATAGAGGTAAAAAATCCAACAAGTTTGAATTTGAGAAGCTTTAGGTTATGTTGCACAAGACTAAGTTCGAATTAACGAAGAGGACAAATTGCATAGGTTTTCTTTAATTAATAGAGGTTTTCTCATTGGACTTAGGCAGTACTTCTACTTAAAGAGGTTTTTGAATTATAGAGGGTAAAATTATCAAGAGTTCACTGTACATTCTATGTTCGATGTATTGCATGTAAAAACATACAAATTTGGATGAAATTTACTTCAAGGAGTCCACGCTCGTTACAGTGAACAATCCCGTTCCAGTGAACAGGCCCGGTTTTTATTAGTTCACTATATCGAGCGTCTACTGTATTGATTTTACTTCTTTTATGTACCTTATTCATGATGTTCTTCAACCTAGATAAGCTTTTATTAAACCAGATAGGCTTACTAGAATTTATCACACGTTTAACCGGCACAAACCTAGAAATTGTAGATTCAATTATGTTCCTAAAGACTGTAAAAGCTACATATAAACTAGGACCTTCGAGAATAAAGAAAAATAAATTGACTGTTTGTTTTTAACAAAACACACATTTTGGGAGATCTGAATGAGTGTGTATATGTTCCGGATATTAGAGGTTTCTCCGGATAATAGACTGGATATTAACAAAATACTTGCTAAACAGAATGCCGGATATTAGAGGTTGCCGGTTATTGGAATTCCGGATAAAAGAGGTTCAACTGTACTTAAAATCGAATGCTTAAATACTACTTAATGCTCCCACAGGTACTTTTTCGTACGTGACGGAATGCGGGTTCAGCGATGACGACGAATCATGTTCGGTACAGCGGTATCCATACCAGACTCATGGGAAGCGAATGTTGAGCTTCGGGTTTCTCCATGCGCGGCAGACTCATGGGAAGCGATGTTGAGCTTCGGGTTTCTACATGCGCGGTGAACGTATTCGGTGTTAACTTACCCGATACATCAGATCTTGTTTACTTTTATAACAGGAACGAACCGCCAGCAGAACACCGCCACCTCTCTCAAAACCAGTTTGAATAGGAGATCGATCTTTTCGGTATGCATCAAATTCGGTATTAAGCAATTCAGCAGGCGAAATTATCATGCAACCAAGTCTCCGTCAAAGCGATGACACCAAATGAACATGAAGCATCAGCATCAGCATTCTCATTCCCCCGACGTTCTGGTAATAGAGAGAGAGAGAGAGAGAACAAAATGTATTTGACAACGGCACATCGGCAGCAGCAGCGGGAGCAGGTAAATGTTCAACTATGTTTGAGTGTTTAAGTTCGAGGTACGTATTTTGTTTTTTGACTGGATTTTAAATTGAGTGCTCCGCTGGAGCATTTCCTATCCCGACAAAAAAAAAGAAGTTTTATGGAAGAGATTCAAATCATCTTCTGGTTTGAATTTACTAGCATCTGTATCAGCACATTAGACTCTCCCCGCTTGCAGCACTCTTCGTACAAAATATCGAACCGGAACCATATCAAAGTAAGCAATCCGTCCATTTGAAAATTATTATAAGAATTACGAAATTTCAAGTTTAAAATAAATTTTCAATAACTCATCGCCTAACCAAACCGGAAATTAGTTTCATCACGTTTCCGTTATAACACTTAATGTCAATGATAAAATTAATGACTGCCATGCCTCAATCTGAAAGGATTACCACAGGCTCCCACTCTTGGCCAGCCAACAAACACACAAAAGAAATGTAGAAACAAAAACCATATCGAACTTTTAATTCCTCATCCTTGATCCCCTTGGCATCACCCATTGTTTGTGCTCACGCAGGCCAAAGCGAAACAAAACAATCTTCCAGTCAATTCGGTTATTAATGTTTTCCTAACTGTCAAACCGCCACAGAATGGCATCCCAAATCAATCATTAATGTAATCCTTGCCAGGAACAAGCAAGAAATGTACGGCACTCTCGGTTTCGCGTGGCCAAGGATCCAAGGACCCGAACGGATGTCACACGGAAAGATTAATGGAGTCATGTTCAACATATAAATGTATGAGTTCCCTCCGAAGCGGATGCTAGACAAAATTTGGAACAAAAGGGTGGTGGCGTAAAATGAGAGGATCCACCCTACTATGTGCTCATTAATCAAACTCCTAAGGGAGAACCGTCACGCAACCCCACATTTCAACAAAGATTTCTGGACTGTAGTTGTTCAAACTTTCTAAGCTGCCGGATGATGA
The DNA here is from genome assembly GCA_945910035.1 of Brachypalpus laphriformis. Lineage (NCBI taxonomy): Eukaryota > Metazoa > Arthropoda > Insecta > Diptera > Syrphidae > Brachypalpus > Brachypalpus laphriformis. The sequence goes on from OX246753.1 coordinate 351,321,352, forward strand.
TGGTGTGTGTGTGGAAGGAATTTTCGGTTGCTTTCGTTGCTGTTACTGCTGCTGAAGCACAAATCCTGTCGGTCTCTCCTGACCAAAAGCGTAAAATATTTTGCTGACATTGAGCAATTGAAGAGGAGATTCTCAGGATCAAGGACCCAAGAATTTATCTTTTTTATATTTATTTAACAGTGTCTCGTCCTTTGCCAATGGCAATCTTCTCATTTGACATGATGTTTGCCTGAAGCTCGAAAGGATATGGGAGGATTAAATGTATTTGTCTTCGGGTGCTGGGTTTTTTTTTCTCTTCTGGTACTCCCCCGTCCTGATAAATGTCACAGTGTTAACACATATGTTATTCTGCAGAAAACAGATTAGCCAGGGTTTTTAGTGTTCTCCCCCATTTTTTGCCGGAATTCAACTCCACCCTCGTCAAATCACAGCAGTGCACACAGGCGAGCATATTACTTCCGTCTCGCTGTCATTTTAAATGGAGCCAATATCGTTGTGATGCGGCGACGACGACGAGGACGACGATGGGATGGGAATCTAGGACAATGTGAATGAAAACTTTTCAAATAAATCCTTCAATTGTTTTCAGGATTTAAATTGTAAAATGTTTCCCCAGAAAAAGTTACATTATTCCAATTCTGTGCACGCTGCATTGTTCGAGGGAACTTCAAAACAATTGCTCGCAACTTTGACGAATGGAATTGGTAGTCCGGTGTGGTGGTGGTTTCTATTGTCAAAATTTCGCAGGCGAAGTTCTCCCTACCGTTAGAGAAACTATTTTTCCTATTTTGTGGGTCAGAAAATAACAAATTTGTGCTTTAATTGAACCCGAATGCCGAACTGGAAAAATGGAGTAAAGAATCATCAGGGCAAAGTTTTTCAATTAAGGTTCTAGAAACTATTAGGCACAGTTAAATGCAGTTTTTGGTAGGAAATTGTGTGCAGTGCCATTTTGTGACTGTAGAGTCGAAAGTTTTGTCTATTCTGTTTACAATTACCAAGCTTCGATGTCGGGAGATATGAATGTAGGTGGGGAAGAGCCGCGGGTTCACTTAACCCATTAGACCCAGAATGGATTTCAAAGTTTTGTATAACGATAGTTGCTTGAGTTTACATGTTGTTCTGTGGAAATTGTTATGGGTAATGTCCAATTGCTGTAGTTTGCCAAATACAGCAGAAGTTTGAGTATAATTATTATGGAGTGCTTGTGGTGAAAGTCATTGATGGAGATAGTTAGGTGTACTTTTCAGCTATATGAAGGTAAATTTAGAAAAATTCAACAAAACACAGGTACTCTGAAGGAGAATTTAGAGGAAATAATATTCTCGAGTATAAATACTTCTTGCCATGGTATAGTTATGAGTACATAAGCACTCGTGAGCACCTTCTTCTTGTTCTTTTTCAGCGAGGTTATGATCCGAAAACAAGGGATCATATCTTTCCCACTTTACCGCATTTCTAATGAGCCGCCTGTGGGGTTTGCCTATTTGACCTCAGAAAATATCGGCAGACCTCCCGGTTTTTGGATCACTCGGTTACTGAGGCCAATGAAATGCCGATGTCGTCACATTTGTGTGATCCAGGCGTTTATAGGCCTGCCTCTTCTGCCTCGCGATGTCTTTGGAACGTTCAAATAATCTCTTCCTGAAACGTGGCAATAACAGCTGAGCCGGTCACACTCTATCTTTTGTACGATGGTTTCCTTGATGTGAAGGCTTCCACGGATCTTCGAACTTAAGCATGAGCATAAATTCCAGAAGCATAAATACCATACTGCAAGAGCTCAGAATTCTAGTAGTGGGTTAGGGTGGTAAACTATCGCATACATTTATGGCATTCCTGTATCTCTGGGAATATTACTTCCTTTTTCCAAAGCCAAGGAGCTAAAAATGAAGAAATAGATTTTTGAAAATAAGTTTTTGAAAATTTCATATAAGCAATAAGTAGATCACCCCGATTACCGTTAGCAGTTTACACTTCTCGACGATTATCGTTTTATTCATAGCTACGATCTGTTGACCGTTAAACGTTACTAAGGTTAGGTTAAGTTAGGTAGGTGGGTGCCTTGTGACAAAAAGAGTCACTGCTCACTCAGACCAACAGTTCGGGTCCATTGTGCCCAATCATTTAACACTGGAAACGCTGAAAAGATAGTCCGCTCTTAGAACCACCCAGATAGTGATATGAATCTCAGGAGGACCGTCAGCTCAACATTGCCTAAGTCATCCAGCTCCGAGAAGAAGTAACTACCAAGAGTCCTCATTCTTCTGACGGATAGGGCAGGATAATCACACAGCAAGTGACTTACTTACTTACTTAGGTGGCGCTACAGTTCGGGGTGAACCTGGGCCTCAACCAACAAGCCTCTCCATTTAGCTCGGTCTTTAGCTAATTGCCTCCAGTTGCGCACTACAAGTTGGTCGAGGTCCCCTTGAACTTGTGCGCGCCACCTACGGCGATGATTCTCTCTACTGCGTCGTCCCTCCGGGTTAGATTCGAAGACTCTGCGGGCCGGAGCGTTGGTGTCCATTCGCTCTACATGTCCTAGCCATCTCAGACGTCCAATTCGGCTTTACTGTTGAATTGCCTTATAAGCCCAAAAAAACAGCAATTGGCAAGAGTTATTCTTCGATTGATTTCTACGCTGATTTTGTTAGAAGAATTTATAGCAGAGCCAAAGTAGACAAAGTCCCTTACTACCTCGAAGTTATAGCTGCCCACGGTGACGTTTTGTCCAATTCGTCGGTGTTGGTTTTCCCTTCTAGTTGACAGCATATACTTGGTTTTGCCCTCGTTTATCGCTAAACCCATTTTGGCCGCTTCCGCCTCAATGCTTGCAAACGCACCGGTGACAGCCCGCTGAGATCTTCCGATAATGTCTATATCGTCGGCGTATGCAAGCAGCTGTACAGACTTGTAATAGATTGTGCCTCCGGTGTTGGCTTGTGAGTTCCGCACAATCCGTTCAAGTACAATATTGAAGAAGTCACATGACAGCGCGTCACCTTGTCTAAAGCCTTTTTTGACATCAAAGGTCTCGGTGAGGTCATTACCGACCTTGATGGAGCAGCGAGCGTTCTCCATCGTCAGCCTGCACAGACGGACAAGTTTGGCAGGGATGTCAAAACTAGACATGGCTCTATAAAGCTCTTCTCTATAGATGCTGTCATAGGCGGCCTTGAAATCGATAAAGAGGTGGTGAGTATCGATTTGGAATTCTTGGGTTTTCTCCAGGACCTGCCGAAGTGTGAAGATTTGATCGATGGTGGACTTTCCTGGCCTGAAACCGCACTGATAGGGTCCAATCAGGCTGTTGATAAAGGGTTTCAGGCGTTCACACAATATCGCAGAAAAGATCTTGTATGCGATGTTGAGGAGACTGATGCCTCTATAATTGGCGCAGTTGAGGGGGTCTCCTTTCTTGTGGAGACACAGCAAGTGACGACAGATTTAATTTCTTCTTTGTCCCTGCAACTTCTACAATAGTCGTTATCCAGCACACTGAGTCGCTCCGCTTGGACGCCAATGGCACAATTACCAGTAATTATGCAAAAAAAACGACCCGTGTGTTATAACGACTAGGTTTTACCAAAGATGTTAATCTCTTCTTGTTGTAGGCCGATGTTTGTTTCCACATGTTTCCAGATGAACCCAGCGTCTGTTTGCTCGACGGGTGGCTTCATCTTCTTAAACGTTACTAAGCTATGACAACTCGTTCACATTGAAAAGTTATTTAAATTGATTCGTGGTACGCACATCTAAGGAATGAAATGACAATCAGGGTAACCAGGGCCCTGTGTTTTCAATGTCAAGCAACCTTCAACCCTTTAATTTCTCATAGTCCATGCTATAAGAGTTATGAATTTCAGTAGGTCAATATCATCCCACTGCTTTTGGATGAAGTATGTACATACATATGTACATTTATATACAGTAAAGCATATGCTAGTAATCAACTTTTATAAAAGTGAGTAGAAAAACGTACTTTGTCCAGTTTCAGCATTGCTTTTCTTGTAGCCGACACCATAAGTTGGCCATTATAACCAAATTTCAGTCAAATGCTTGAATTAATTCAAACCTATCGCATGAAAACCAAAAAAAAAAAAAAAATCTTAGGGGTTACACAAGAGTGATTTAATGGTATGGAAGTTTAACTGCCTTCACATCCTCAAGATTATATATTTAGATTCTTATGTTGATAGATTTCTTCTTGGTGTTCAGTGTTGTGGTTTATTTCTTATTGAACCTCTTTTACCAATAAAGGGTTTCGAGAAGAGGTGATTTATTGACGTAAGCTGAATTGTGATGCGCACTCTTTTCAGATAAAATAAATTGCATCACCTTACGATAAGTGAGAAACATTTGTATGATGCAGGTAAGTTAGGTGAGGTTTATAAGGTGACTATTCCCCTCCACCATTTTGATTTAAACACTCATTTTAAAATTTTATTCATATCTGAATTGTGAATACTTTATTTAAGAGTTCTTCAAAGAAGTATTCCCACCAAATTTTCTTTCTCGATGAGAATAACGCTGGGCCGTTGCATAGCAAGAGGAATTGTGTTGTCTATTCAATTTTATTTATACAACTGTGGCAGAAGTCATTGGCCATAAGCCTTAGCCTCGCTGCATCTCTTCAGCATACCAGCGACACTATCCCGACTAGGACACATATATGGTATATGTGCTCTGCTAATACACAGCATACTTCTTGTTTGCGCTGATTGAGATGGGTCACGTCTGTCTCGGTGATTACACGTCTCAAAATTGAGTCACCTCTCAATAGTCTATTGCAGTGGTAGCTTAGAAATTTTGTATCTTGTAATTCACATCGGTTCATGGGAACCTGTTTCCGAAAGTCAAAAGCTACTATTTTTTGCTAATTCTTCAGCTTTTGCAGTTGCTCGGAGCCGTGCTTTACCATTTATTTTTATTTTCATTTATTATTAGTAATTCGAGTTAGCTGGTTAACTGTCGAGGCAAATGATGATGTCCGAACTTGATATCGATCCCATAGGCAGCCTCTCGGCAGCTTTACGAGTAGCCATAGCCGCCGCCATTCTAAAAGACTGACTTATTCTAAGGAGAAAAGATAGGATTCTGGCTGCTACTCCATTCATTGTCTTACACACATCAGTATAAAAATGTTAGAAGGGGATCCGACAAATGCATTTAGAATATTTTTTTGTCGTGGAAGTCAACTTACCGTATCTTATTAACGTGGGGTACAAAGTCTCGCAGTTATTTATTAACTTTCACCATTATCTTATAAAAACTCTAACAATTAAGCAATCAATCTTAAAATGTAGCGATGCCACGGTGTTATTATTGGCAATCAATATTTTTATCTACTCCTTCTTATTACTTTTTTCAAACAAAATTTTATTCACTGTTTGACGTACGGCTCACCCTAAGTTCCACAGAATTGTACAGCACTCAATTAAACAAGCTCATTTCCGGATTTCAATCATCACCCAACATGAAAACAATTCTATAAACTTCACTTCGAGCAGGAAATCCGCCTTGCCACAGCAGCAACCCTTCCAATCGTTGTCCTCTCATTTGCAATTGCCATACCCAAAAATCAACGCCATTACCAGTTCACCGCCACACTACAACCTATACGTAGCAGCAATGGCAAAAGTTTTAATTGAATCCATAAATTTTCTACAAAAAGCGGAAGGCGTTTGCTCTTCCGTACATATAAAAACGGATGGCCATACGGGGGAGGGTGGGCGATCTACAGATAAAACACCACAAAAAAGTACAATTCCGGGAAATGTTCGCCAATTAGCACATAGCCACCCCCGATGCGCGGTGTGGCAAAGGAAACATTAATTTTCCGCGCGGAAAGCACCGAACCGCTCCCAGTTCAGTTTCAATGTGCAAGCATTCATTGCGCTTAATTAAATCTCACCTTAGAACAATAATAATCCAGCGGCGGGCAAACAGGGTGACAGGAAATGAGTACGAGACATAAGGTTCTAGCCATCATCGCCCACCCCATTTATCGCACTAATTATTGACCATGTGGGGATGAGGATGAATCCACAAATCTCTTTCGGTGTTAGGTCGCTTGTTCTAGTTAGGGGCGGTTATTTATGTGTGGCCTTACAAGCAACCCCCAAGCACTCATCCCAATTTTGAGAAAAGTATGAATAAATTTTCATTTCATCCCCAAGAGCACTCGTACAAGGGGATGTTGATTGCGGACACACAAGTACACCCTCTTGTAACGCGCTAAACGCGTTCAATTAGGTTGAGTAGTTCTGTGATTAGATTTATTCTGATTCGAATGGACTGATGCATGGCGCGGTGAGGCGGCGGCGGCAAATCTTCAGCAGGCATTGAAGAGAAGTCTGCGGGATGTATTCATACATTCACGCATCGAGGAAGTGAGATGGTTTGGATTGGCGACAAAGGAGGGTGTTTGCGTAGCGGTGAATGGCACTTAGCCACGCGTCCTTCATATAATTTTATTACGATAACTTGGTTATGTCATATTCAGGCTCTACGCTGAGTGTCCATTAAAAGTTCAATTTTGTGGGTGGGATAGTCTGCCTAATCCCTTTCTGTGTCATAATTCATCTCCTTTTTTCCATTTTTATCAGGAGGTTTCTGAAGGGGGGTGAATGAAGAGTATTCGTTCATTTTTATTATATGCGGGTACGTTCGATGGGCAGAAGGAAATGGATTTCTATAATATTTATCTCTACGTATGTATGGTTTTTTTTCGGGGATGGATCTAGAAGGGTCAAATTACCGCTGTGGGCTTACTGCCATCAGAGATTCGCTTTTATGGAATGAAATGGATAAGGAGATGTAGATATATTTTTATTCAGACAGGAAAGTACTCTGCAAGGCAAAATAATGTCGTTTTGTAGTTGGCCTCCCTAATAAATACCCTTTTGTGGGAATGGTGGGTTCTCTGTGCTACGAGTATCTTTTCAATTGTATAAGCAAGGCAGTGGATCTTAATAGTGTTATGTTCATAATATGGAAATGAAATTGCCATTGAAGCTAATCAAATCTTAGGCAGGCGTTCAGCGAAATCGATTTTTATTTCCTAAGCTAGGGGTGACAAAGTCTTTATAATATCCGACTCGACTTCCGTTTTCATATCGAATCAAGAATTTACGTTTTTGGAGCCATATTCAGAAGGAAAGAATTTTAACGTAGTTATTTGGCAAATGCACCCAAATAGTCTTCCGAAAGCACATGTCTAAAATAGTGATTTTGCTTTCAAAATCGGTGTTAGCCCATTCGCGGTAACATACGCGGTAAATCAAAGTATTACCTTTTAATTTGGGGTAGAATGAAAGTTATTATTCTAGGCCTCGAAGTTAGTGTCAATAGAGCTCAAGTTTGAAGTAAATGCATTCAGCGACCTATTGTAGAATATAAGTCGATGCACAGGCAGAATTTCGAGATCAATTTTTTTTTAAGTTCCGTGGATATAGGTGCAAGTAAAAATTATATGTGAAAATAGGGTAGGTTTCCTCGCAATCTACATTTATAGAATATTATGGGCGAAAGAAAGAAAAAGAAGTATAATTTAACATACACAGCCTACATTGACGCATTGTATTATGTTCCCTGTAGACTAGATTAGGTGGCTATCCCCCATAATCGTTAGGATTCATTTACACGTACTGAAGTCCATTGTGTCCCACGTGAAACGGTTATTTCCGTTACTCGTGGAACTATTGTATTTTGATTTTTGGATTGATTTCCAGATGCAGTTGATATCCGAGACCCCAATGGCTTGTTTTCTAGCTGAAGATAGTACACGGCAGCCGCAGAGCAAGTGAAAGGGGGATTCCTTCAAGCCCCGCGGCGTGCCTGTCTAGTACGCAATAATCAAACAACAACTAGGATACATATGCGTGGTCTGTTGATCAATGGCAGGTGTTCTGCTTTCCTTTTATTTAATTGGGCCATGTTTGTCTCGCCTCCTGTAGAGTAAGTGCGGTAAATATGAACCACCGCTTTTATTTTTCATTCCTGTCTTATTATTTTTAGCTCTTTTCCAAAAGTAATAACTTAAAATCTAAGTAGTACAAAACATTTGCTTTTCACTTTAAACCAAATCATCCGTTTTTTTTTTTTTTTGTAAGGGAAAAAATGTGTTAAAAGTCAAAAGCACTGGTATTCGGTACTTTGTGGGTAATGTGGTTGAGATTACATGGAAGTTATAATGGTTACTAAGGAGTCGCGTTCTGCCGACGTCATAGTTCCTATTTGACGCTTTATTTTTTTTCGAAAGGATTTGCTGCATTTGACTTGGAGCAGCCGATACCCCTGTTTCATCCACATTAAAAATTGCATTAACAATATAATTGTTTTTTGTTTTCTTTTTTATACAGGCTTTCAAATAAATCAAGAAATGTTGATACACTCTTTATTAAAACCTTGTATGCGATCAATAGTTGTGCCAGTAGGTTTTCGCAGGCTTATCTGCGTATAAAAGATCTAAGCCAATCTTTTCCAATACAGCCCTGTACTTAGAGTGTTTGATATTTCGTTCCTTACTGCTAGCTGATATGCTAAATGTCTTATATCCCTTCCTTTTCATACAATATTTATAATAATATAATATTTTGAGAAAAAACAAGCTGCCTTCCAAGGGTTTGTGCTGGTGCTTTGCGCTTTCATAATCTTCGTCAAACAGTATGCGTGTTAATGTTGTTTTCGGAACACCAAATAGTTTCTTAGAAATCCCATATGACCATTTTTAGCTTGCTTAATACGACATTTAATTAAATTTTGTAATTACCATAAAAAAATATTATGAAGCTCGGACATTTTTAAACTTTTTAAACTTGTGAAGGTAAACTGGACCTCCGGTCCATATAAGCAGCCTCTGGGAGGTCCATTTAACCTAAAAGTGAGGGGTTCCGACTTTATTTAATAAAAATATACAAGACTTAGCCAAATATGTAAACTTACATTTTTACCGATTTTGCAAAAATTGTAAGTGCTTCAAAAAATAAAATAAAAATGTTCACTTTTGTTATAAACAAAGCCCCAAACATTTTTTTTTTAGAACTTGAATGGACATGTTTTTCTTCGCATAACAATATTTCAAGATAAAATCCCCTAACTAAGTGAGCTTGGAATGGAAAAATTATCTTTTACTAATGCCGTCCTCTTTTTTCGTATTTAGACATAAACAGTTATGCATTTCAATACAAACTGTTCGATATATTCAGATGGTTCATATTACCCGACCGGTCCATATTACGCGCCCTTACTCTATGCCTTAAATGTCCGGGTTTCTGTGTTCTAAAATTACTAAAGTTCAAGCGCTATTCTCCAAAAATGGATACATGACCGTATATTTTTTTCAGGTGGCAGAACAGCATGTACGAGTATCTACTAGATCTATTTTCTGTTTGCATTCTTTCTGAACTAGGTATCTAAAAGCATTTGAATAATTCGACTACGCTTTTACCTTTGAAAAAAAAAACTTTTGATTATACTCGTATGTATGGTAGTGGCTAATACAGTAATTCTTCGCTAGTTCAAACCACCTTTAATTCGAATATCGCGCAAATCCGAATCACCCATTAATTCCCACTATACACTTTGCAGTCCGAATCAGTACCAAGATATATATGTGTTCTGTAATCCGCATTTCAGAAAAGATGTATACAACCCTTTGTCACGTATTTATAACATATTATAAAAATGAAATGGTACTTCGCGTTTATTTCGTTTAAGCGTTCGTAGAATCATTGTCAACGATTTACATTTTATGTTTCCTTAATTGTCTATATATCATATAGAAAGAAATGCCCTCTATCCTTCCAATAGCATTAGCGATGTGAAAACCTTTTCAGAATACGCGTACTTCTGTTTCGCTTCTGACTCGCTTATAAGCTCGCCGCAAACGTTAATATTCGTCAAATACAATCGCTTTGATTTTGACTGCTACTGTAAAAAAAAAAATACCCAAATAAGGTCAGACACAAATTGTAAGAAATAAATTTAGCATTCCACGCCTTTTGTTATATTTTTCGCACGAATATAAAACGTTTACATTTTTAAGACGTATCCGAAGGACCATATTTTAAAAAATCCTTGTTTATGACACTTGCAATCTGCGGTGTGCCAAACATTCTGGAGAGGTGAGAACGTAAAAAAAAAATGTCTGGTACTTTCTACAAATAGGACAATTTGAACCGTAGACCTCCAGACCAGTATTCCGAATTCTGCCATGAAATCAGGAACGATTGATATGTGTATGTGCATATACATAAATTTCGTTCGTATCATTGGTTTTGAAAATAACGTTGATTTGAAAATTTGGCTAGTATTTTTTTTCATTCACGCTAAGTTATGAAGAACTGCACCGATTTGAGTAAATCTTTTGCAAAGTACATCCAACAGAGAGTAGTGAAACTTTATTTTTTGAATTATGCGTCCAATGCTCGTAATTCGCACCTTTTTACATCTAATACACAAAATAATATTCTTATGTAAAAGTCTTTTATGTATAATAATAAATACACTAATTGTTTCACCTATTAGGGATATTTACTCCGCAGTCCGAATTATTTGGTAATCCGAAGTACCCCTTGCAATAATTAATTCGGATTAGCGAGACATTACTGTATTTATGTTGAATATTCCAATAGAGTTTGTAAATTTTCATTACAAAATGTAACACTCGCACCCAATTTCTTCAAAAAAGAAGTCCTAACATCACTTTTTTCCCATAAAATCTTTTAAAAATGATGAAATGTACTTCGTGTAGAAACATACTGACGCCTTTTCCTATTTTATTGCAATTATTATGTAATATAAATATTTTTATTAAAAAAAAAAAAACACATTTGGATTCAAAAATGAGTTGCATAACGATACTTAAATTAATTCTGTGGCCACAAGGCATAACAACATAAGTGCCTTTCACATTTCGGAGAACTTAACTCAGCAACCGCTGCAGATAATGAATTCCACACATATTGGTACACTAGCGTTATAGGTTCGCCTTTCTTGAGAGAAGATTATAAAAAAATATTTATTAAATTATATATTTATTCATTATTATTTATTTATTTATTTATTTATTTTTCTTTTTTCTATTTCAATTGAAGGATTTCGTTTGTATTTTTCCTTCAGCATCATTATTTCACATTTTCATTTTAATTTCCTATAAAATAATGTTTCAGAAGAAAGATACAAATTATCATATCTCTGTATTGAAAAATGTGTGGTAACAAACCATTTCTTTCACTACGCATGAGGTTGCAAGTTCGAATCCCAGAAAACACCAAAAAGTTTTTTCACGGTCCCACCTCTCGCGAGCGTTTGACAAACATCCGAGAGTATTGTTGTCACGAAAAAGCTTCTCAAATCGCCGTTCGGACACGGCACTAAACTGTAGATCCCTTCCATTCGTGTGAAAAATATAACGCACACAACATGAGTGGTTGCCTGAAGCTAAGCTCTGGCACTTAGAGAGCTGTTGCGCCAAATATTTATTTATTTATTTTAACAAAACATTTTTGTAAATTTATGTACGAAATAAAAATCTATCTATCTATATATCTGAAGTGAAAAAAATTATTTAATTTTGGCATAAGTATACTTGTGATGTTATGCCTTGTGACCACAGAATTGTCTGTCAGCAAATTATTGCATAGAAGCTCAGAGAGTTTAAGTTTAAGATATTATAGTACATTTAAAAAAATAAAAATTGTGGATCAGGATGTAGCTCGAAAATATCATTTTCTTTACAATTACAATCTTTACAAAATTAAATCGACACTCCTATGCATTTTCATACATATATATATATATATATATACAGTAATGTCTCGGTAATCCGAATCAACTTTTGCAAGAGGGTGTTCGGATTATCAAATTATTGTCCATTTCCAAGCAAAATTATGCAAAACAATAAAAACTACCTATTACAACGTTAAATAAATGTTTGAGCATGTATTTAACCGACAAGAATAAAAACCAAATGCATGCAAAAGTCGGAAAGCAAAAATGGAAAATAAGAATGTGTATACGAGTGCGTATACATCCATAGTTATGGTTGCCAGAAGACGAGTAACGACTAACATATTCATAAACGAAATTACGGTAAAAACTAATATTATGTACTTGTAAAAACTAATGCGTTTGTACTCGTATGTATGTGTTTTTAGTTGAAGTCAATAGACATAAAAAGTAGATGCAAAGTATCTTAAAAAAAAATGCTGTGATGTATGAATGCTCTCCCAAAACATTTCTTTTCTTACTTAATATGAATCTGTTGGTTTTCACACGAGTTTAACTTGTTCAGTGGGCGCCGTGGCGAAAGTGGTTAGTGTGTCGGATCACTACGCATGAGGTTCCAAGTTCGAATCCCAGAAAACACCAAAAAGTTTTTTTCACGGTCCCACCTCTCGCGAGCGTCTGACAAACATCCGAGAGTATTATTGTCACGAAAAAGGTTCTCAAATCGCCGTTCGGAGTCGGCATTAACAAAAACTGTAGGTCCCTTCCATTCGTGTGAAAAATATAACGCACACAACATGAGTGGTTGCGAGAAGCTAGGCCCTGGCACTTTAAAGAGCTGTTGCGCCAAATATTTGTTTTTTTTTTTTTATTTTGTTTAATTTGTTCAATATAATTTTTTTTTTGATGACAGTTGGCTCGACATGGTTCGAAATGGCTCGCTTTTCACTCGCGTACTTTGGCTTAGATTTTCCGCTCTCTGAGAGCTTTTACTCACATCATGTCATGTTTGACAATTAATTAGTTTTTGCCTCGGAAAGTTTGCGAACAGACCTTTTCTTACAATTTCTGGATCGAAATAATTATCTCACAAATACAAATTGCGTCATTCATGGATTTTGCTTTTCATTCAGTTTATTTTACGAAAACGGTGCTTAAACTTGTATTTAAGATTACCATTTCAGAGGCTATATTCCTTTATCTAGTACAGCGCTAATGGCAGTAAGATGCGTCTATAGTTCTACATGCACTGGTTGCCCCAAATGTTTGATTGCTTCTTATTCGAAGCTTACAAAGCATAATTCTTTCTAAATAAACTATTTCTTTCAAATTATTCCAATTTCATGCAGACCCGCAGTATTTCAATCATGGGTTATTTGAATTAAATTAAGCCCCAAACAACCTTAACAAGTTAACATAACTGCTTGTCAACATCTGGTACTTGACTTAAATTTCCTCGGTTCCAAAAGTCTCAAAATTACCACTCAACGTTCTTCCCATAGCAATAAACAACAAAAACTTTACTTGCCTTAATGGCTTTCATCAGCATCACACCTTCATGTTGTAGAAGTGGAAACTGCGTCTTGTTTTTCATTACATTTCGCAAACCTTTGCTGTAACCCAGGTGTAAGCATTTTCAATCTGGCAACCAAAAACACAACCCAACAACAGAAAACCGAACCTCTTTAATACAACTTTAGTCACCTTATTCCAATAGCCGGAGTAGCAACTAAATCCGTACAAGCAAAAAAGGAAAACTCGCTACAACCAGCGACAAAGGCTAAAGAACTTTCAACTTAAAAGGATATCATCCATAGAGTAAAGTACTACTAAAACGAAAAAAAAAAAAAAACATGCTCCAAGTGCAGGAGAGTTTAAAAACTTTTCCATTGTTTGGGTGAAAACTTTTCTATGGCGCGCCCAATTCTTGCACCGAGAACTTGAACTTAATTATTGACTAGAGCAGGTGCATGCAAAGCGAAAGTATCCTTTTTCGACATGTAAAGTGTTATTAAAGTCGGTATTTGCATGCTGTACAAGAGTAGGTAAAGAAAAGAATAGTGCCCTAATGCACTCTGGCCTCCTCTGCCCAGACTAACTATGTATGCACACGAGCACTGGAAAATCTTTTACATACTTAAGCGGAACCGCTTTTACCCCAGTTTTCACAAAGCGAACCATTTCCCTTTGCAAAGCGAAATATTCCCTTAAATTGATTAATATTCAGTTCAGAGGCAAGTTGTCAACTAATTGATTTTTCTTGTAATTTCTAAAGTGGTTACTGAATAATTGATATCGCGATAACGTCGCACTCCTCTGACACCATCTCTTGTTCGCTGTTCGTCCCCTACAAGGGAGAGAATGATGAACAAAGTTTTTCTTCTGTCACTACGCCCAACACTAAGAGGATAGGTTCACAGAACAAGTTTAACTAAAAAAAAAAGGAAAATGTCCTTAAATGTCCCTCCAACTTCCTGGATAAAAAAGTTTCAACGAGACTTTTCGGAGAATCTCCATCTTCATCCGATGGTTAAGCTTAAAGGCGGGGTTGATGAATTTTGTATCCTTTGAAGTTGGCTGGAGAAAGTTTCACACACACACAAATCTCCTTTAAATTTGGAAAATGTTTATTTTTGGACGAAATACAAACATCTTATATAATCCAAAGATCCAGAAGGAAAGCTTGCAGTAATTAAAACCTTCAAAAGAAAAAAGAAAGCTCGAGGGTGTCTCAAGTGTTAGCGACGCGGTTGTCGCAACTCTGTCTTCGTCTCCAAAGAGATGGAGGAGGGATATGGGATGGTTGAACAAATTATGAAGTGCTATTACTTGAGCTGCAAGCAGCATTTCTTATGAACATGACAGTTTGAAAGGATGATCAGGACGACCACTTGATGATTGGCAACGTTAGCTGCAGGAATGGCAATCAAACCTATCGTCTGTGTAATTGGCTATTAGCAGCAGATGAACTTCAAATAACGACAAACAATGGAGTCAAAATGAGGGAACTAATTGATAGAAGTTCTTTTGTTAAGATTTGATTTGAAATGGTTGCAAATTATGAGTGTTTTATTGACATGAAAACGGTCCAATATACATATATTGAACTGTATTAATCTTGTTGTAAGCTTACATTTTAGATGGAAAAGACAGATTTAAAATTCTTCATAACTTCGAGTTATCGTAGTTTCGCCCTATCGAGGTTTTCGAGCTATAGACATAAATTATTCAAAAGAGAGACGTACAGGGGATTCAAGCACCAGTTTCCTGTTTTTGTGTTATATATTGTAGATTAAATAAAAGAATAACTAGGCTTATAGGAGCTAATCTCTAAGAGGACTTTCGAATGGGGGATAACATAAAAACTAAAATGAAAGTGCTTTTACTCGGAAGTAAAGCAAAACTAAGTACATAGTGCGCGGAAGAAGATATGAATTCGTGTTGAGTGCTACAGCGTTACAGCTACAATTCATGTAACAAAGGTTAGTACAAAGGCTAAAAAAGATATCTGATATGCTTTTGAGTATTCGGCTTATAGAAGTTCGAATTATAGAAATAATCGTCTTACAGTAAACGATGCTTATCTTACTTACACATGTCTCACCTTATACTTATCCGATTAAGTCCTATGAAATGCATATGAAGAAGAAGTAGCGATAAAAATTCACCCGAGGGGTCATATATCGCAAGGGTTTAGTGTTGGTTTCAACTAATATAATTAAGTTATACGCGACAAAGTCACAAAGACTGGTTTCCAACAAATGAAGATCGTAAAAAAGAGGAACTAGATAGAAGAAATCCATCGGGCTTAGTGATCGGGAATCGCTCACAAACGAAGCATATCTATTACAACGTGATATAGCTTCATTAAAAATTGTTATATATGCTATCAACAACCAAGCCAACAGGGCTTCATTTATTTTTTTTTTTTGTGCGCTAAGCTGAACTGCCTCCAATATTTGTTAAATATAGTTATACACTTCCACATAATCTCTCTCTTTGTCGTCCCTCTAGAATTTTAGGGATAATATGCAAACGAAAGGTGTACACAGATCCACTCTCGCAAAACGTATCCAGCCCCAAATTGTGCCCACCTCCAGCCCCATGCTTTGCCTACATTTCAGACGCAAGGTAACGAGGGGAAGAAGAACAAACTATGAAGCTACCGAAAACACACTGGTGGAGTACAGATCAGCGAAACTGGAGCTTAAGAAATGCATTAAGAGGAGCAAAAAACGGAAGTGGGAAGAGCTTCGGGGAGACATTAATATCGACCCCTGGGGGCTTGGCTACACAATAGTGATTCGGAAAATAGGCGCGCAGATGGCCAGCCCAGTTCTTAGCCCCGAAAAGATGGAAAACATCGTCAGCACATTCCTTCCAAACCACCCTCTTAGGGAGCAGAAGGTCTCCCCTCATCAACAAATTGAAGTTCCGTTGTTCAGCGAAGAAGAGCTACTTCAAGCCGCAAGCGGTATGCAAAGCAAGAAGGCCCGCGGACCTGATGGTATTCCAGCGGAAGTGTTAAAAGTGATCGCTCGTACGTGGCCCCAACTGTTACTAAACATATACAACAGATGCTTACAATACGGAATCTTTCCCAAAGCCTGGAAAACACAGCGGCTAGTACTGATTAGTAAATGGAAAGGGGACTCAGATTCCCGTCAGCGTACAGACACCTGTATATGCTGGACACAGCAGGAAACCTCCTCGAGAGAATGCTGAAGCCTCGACTCTCTGTAGCAGTGGAAAGAGCAGGTGAAAGGCAGCACGGATTTAGAAAAGGTCATTCTACAATTGGTGGAAGAGGTGGTTAGGGATGCCCAAGTAACCCATCAGGGCAGCCACTACTCGAGGAAAGTTGTTGTGTTGGCAACTCTCGACGTAAGAAATGCCTTCAACTCGGCCAGATGGTGCGACATGCTGAACGCCCTGGAAATAAACTTTCAGATACCATAGTATCTTCGACGAGTGATAAGGGACTACCTTAGCCACAGAGAGCTAATTTATGACACCACAGAAGGACCCCACAGGAAAGAAATAACGGCCGGAGCAGTGCAGGGCTCAATTCTGGGACCAGATTTATGGAACATCTCCTACGATGGAATTCTTTGCCCGTAAACACTTTTCTGGTCGGCTATGCAGACGACATCGATGCAGTCATCACCGCACGGGACACCGAAAACGCTAAGAGAAGACTAAATCAAGTCATGAGACGGGTGCACACATGGGTGGAGGACCACGGCCTTAGCTTAGCAGTGGAGAAAACCGAGATAGTGCTGCTGACGAAGAAGCAGATACCCACAATAATCGAGTTCCAGCTGGGTTCAGAAGTCATATACGCTCAGGAAGCAGTAAAATATCTAGGAGTTAGGATAGATACGAAGCCCACGTTCTGGCAACAAATTAAGTCTGCATCGGAAAGAGCCACGAAAACATGCCTATTGCTAAGCTGACTGATGACGAACATAGGAGGTCCCACAGCAAGTAAAAGAAGACTCCTGATGTCGGTTATGCACTCAATACTCTTGTATGGCTCCGAGATCTGGGCTGACGCGCTCAAAAAGAAGATACACAGGAAGAAAGTGGCCGCGGTGCAACGTATAGGAGCCCTTCGGATAACGAATTCATACCGAACAGTGTCGGAGCCATCAGCCCTAGTAGTCGCAGGAGTGACGCTCATTGATCTCCTAGCAGCAGCAAGGAAGTACGTCCACAACAAGAAGGCGGAAGTAGGCGCGGCAACAGCAGCTACAGAAGCGGAGCAACTTTCGAAGCAGAAGTGGCAGAACAAATGGAACGCCGAAACGAGGGGAAGGTGGACCTACTGGTTGAGCAGAGACGTTGCTGCATGGAGCACGGTGAAGTGAATTATTATATCACCTAGTTCCTTACAGGACATGGTTACTTCAACCGGTACCTGCACACGATGAGAAAAGTAGGGAGCGCTGCCTACCAATACGGAGACTCTCTGGAAGACTATGCGTATCACACGTTTTTTATCCGTAACAGGTGGGCAGCAGAAAGAAATAGTCTAGAGTCAGAAATATGCAACTTTTCTCCAGAAAATGCCGTAAACAAGATGATCTCGAGTATCGACACGTGGAATAAAATATCTTTATTCATTGAGATGGTACTCAGATCGAAAAAGAGAGTGGAGGAAGTAAATATACCCTCAGTAAGTTTACCAAATTGATGAAAGCCTTACCGGTAAGATATTATAAACCCGCACTAGGAGAAAAATGTGAAAAAGCCGGTGTCCAGAGGGGAAAGAAAACGACACCACTCTGATGTAATGCTAAAGCAGTTCCGGAGTGGATGGTGACAGGTTGAAAAGGGGTTAAAGGTGGTTTTTTAGTGAGTAGAAGTCTCAAACTACTTCAAACAGAGCGGGTCTGTTTCTCGTGTGCGTTAGCATTTTTCCACTACCACCTTGGCAAAGAAAAGAATAAACAATACATTTGAATAAAAACTTCTAAAAGCTTTTAACTACGTTCTCCGTTCAATTTTTTTATTTTGCGATGGAATTCTTCAGAAACTTAAAAGCGTCACCAACACAGTGGCAGTGCAACAGCAAATGATATCTCGTTATAAACTGGATTATAACCGTGCTGCGAAGCAAGAAGATAAGAATGGGGTGCGGAAGCTTGCATAAGACTATAACAGTTACCAGAGGTTGTCCGCTAGAACGAGTTCTCTCCCCTGGAATTTAGCTATTGACGTACTTCTAGAACAACTGAAAAAATCCGGTTACAGATTACAAGGATATACAGATGACATTGTCATCAGTGCCGGCGCCCTGTATGCTCTTCAATTCACATAAATATGAAAAACAGGTGTCCTTCCGCCTCTGACGCCCTGGGCGGTTTCCCAACTTCACCCTACCCTAACGCCTCTACTGTTGTCATCAGTATTATTGGCAAATTCGAAGACACTATCTCGGAACTAATCCGAGCAGAAAGTGATGCAAAAATATAGCTTCATCAAAAATTGTTATACCTATAAGCTATCAACAACCAAGCTAACAGGGCTTCATTCATTCTTTTTTGTGCGCTAAGCTGAACTGCCACCAATATTTGTTAAATATAGCTATACACTTCCACATAATCTCTCTCCTTGTCGTCGCTCTAAAATTTTACGGATAAAATACAAACGAAAGGTGTACACAGATCCACTCTCGCAAAACGTATCCAGTCCCAAATTGTGCCCACCACCAGCCCCACGACTTGCCAGAAACTTTTTACTTTTGACAACATTTTCCTAATAATTAACTACGAAGCTACTTTCTTTTCCTTTTAAAATAAAGTTTTCTTATAAGAAAATTATATTCATTTTTAAGATACCCTTCAGTTTATTGCTTATTATGAAAGTTGAACGTTACTTGCATGAAGGACTGCACATATACATATATATATATGTACATAATTTAGGGAAAAAGTATTCGGGACAAATTAAGATGTTGATAAAAGTCAAGTATTCCCGGAAAAGGAACAGGAATTCTTTACTGTATTTGCTTCGTACTTTCCCTAATTAAAATGTTTTTCTAAAAGGGAGAACTTTGTTCAGAAAGTTTGTTGCAATTTGTTTGATCAAAAGGAATTTACTTCTTCGATATTTGACGTTCTAAAGTCTTCCTGTCGCGAGCCGCCTTTTTATAATCAGCTAAAAGTTTAAGGTGATTTGCGCTACAAACATATCACCATCCTCTGTTTTCTTGCAACGTCCTTACAGCCTCCGTTCTACTGAACTAAATATCTCCACGGATGCAAAGTTACATGTATTCTCTAGGCCAGACATTAGCTTAAATATCTCAGCACCGCGTTATAAACTCCTCAAAACACTTCACGCTAACTTTTCCAATTCGGAAAATTTCTCTCATCATTCCTGATGAATTCATATCTCTCTTTCCACAGCATGCAAGACTATTGTCTATGTGTTGCACAAATATTTTCCTCCATTAACCAGATTTTCAAAATTCTCCGAAAAGCATTCACACACACGACGACGGTACACAATTGCTGCATATCCTTTCCCTCTGGATCAGCTTAGTTGTGAAATACATTTTCAACCTGTGTGCACTGATACCCATACCCCCTGACACAAGAGAGGGTGAAAGTTTAAAAGTGATGACGATGAATTATTGCACCGCACACACATGTCCACTCAAACTCCAAAAATACGCAGGACGAACCCGAACTGAACTCTTGGGATAAACAAATTATCTTCCCTCAAGCGAAATTACTTCCCTGGGCTGGGCGGGCTGCATAAAGTGGTTGTGGCGCGGCTTGAAAGTACAATCTTTCCTACGACACAAGTTATGTGGGTATGTGTGTGTACTTTTGTGCATAATTCATGAGAATGTGGAGCATGTGAAGATTTCCTCCTAGAGAGGATAAGTGTGTCACTTATTGATGTGAAATGAGGAAATTTTGCATCTGCCTCTTCCGGAGTAAATTAAGTTCCCGTGTGTATGGGTAAGAGGGATCAGCTAATTTAAAGTCCTAAACTGCTTCCGATATATGTAAGGCGGTGGCTTTCTTAAATTGAATTTATTTCCCCGAAAATTGCTAATGGGGAATATTATTCATGTGTAAATTGATTAGAAATTCATTTCGCTTCGTTTGGCAATTTTTTTTGTCCTGCTTGACATGCAGGAAAAATTGTCCTTTAAACATTTCATTGACGTCTTTGGGAAATTGGTTTCTCTTCATGACACAAAAAGGCAGGAAATAGGAAAAATGTTATTTATTTGGCCCCAACAGAGGGGCATGCTATGAGGAATTTTTGTTGGTTGTGTTCCAGGAAAAGAGGAGCAGCTCACAATTGCGAAAGAAAAAAGGACAAGAAATTCCTGAATGGGTTTCTCTTTTGATAAGTTTTTCTTTTGCTTTTTTTTATTATTTTCTATTCTGCATGTAAAAAAGAAAATTTCTGAATTTATATAAATTGGATTCTTTATGTTACTTAAACCACCCTTTATCCACTTCCACTAGTTTGGGTTGTGTTCTGGTGGATGTTGTTCATACTTGAAAGCATACCGGTGTTGTATTTCTACGTTTATTCAACAAACGAGGGAAGGTGGTTGCTGGCAGCGATATCGTTTTTGCTGGCGCTTAAGATTTCTGTCGTCGAAGAAATTTTTAGATAAAGTCAGAATAAGACCATGTTTGGTTTAAATTTTAAACGAAAGAAATCAATTTCATATTGTGAAGCAGAACTGCACAAAACCGCATGTAAGCAGTATAAAGATCAAACGTTATACGAGGCAAGGTGAAAAGTTCTCGGCCTGACAATGAAAGACTGCAATTTTCAGTTAAAGAATGATTTTATTTTTCTACATAATCTCCGTTGACTTCAACACACTTAGTCCAGCGTTTCTCCAACATCAGTATTCCTTCTCGGAAGTGAGAGTCTGGAAGCCTGTGAAAATATTCATCTACGGCCCTCTCAACTTCTGCATTGGATGCGAAGCGCTTCCCAGAAACAAATTTCTTCAAGTTTGAGAACAGATGGAAGTCTGAGGGTGCCAAATCAGGTGAATAGGGGGGATGGCCGAGTAAATCGTACCCCAAATCTCGCAGTTTTCCCATCGCCAACTCACACTTGTGTACAGGTGCATTGTCCTGGTGAAAGATGATTTTTTTCTTCTTCAAGCCAGGCCTCTTCTCGCGAATTTTGGCATCCAGCTGGTCAAGAAGATTGGAGTAATATTCGCCTCTATTGTTTTGCCTTTCTCAAGGTAATCAAAAACACACTGGCCATGACCTTTCCGGCAAATGCGATCGACTCCACTTTCTTTGGCGCTGAACCACCGGCTTCCACCCACTGCTTCGACTACTGTTTCGTTTCTGGCGTGTAGTGGTGGACACATGTCTCATCCATGGTAACAAATCGCTGCACAAAATCGGTCGGATCCCTATTGAATCGGTCCAAAGGTTGCCGCGAAAATCGTTTGCGCATTTGCTTTTGATCAGCATTCAGCAAATGCGGCACCCATCTTGCGCAGAGCTTTCGCATCCCTAAGTTTTTGTGCAAGATGTTTCGCACCCTCTCTTCCGTAATACACACAGCCTCAGCTATCTCACTCACCTTCACTCGCCTATCGTCCAACAAGATATCATACACTTTTTCGATGGTTTCGGGTGTGGTTGCGGTTTTCGGCCGTCCTTCACGTGGGTCATTTTCGAGGGACGTGCGACCACGTTTAAATTCAGGTGCCCACTTTTTATCGGTTCACATGGAAGGAGCAGAGTCCCCGTAAACGTTTGTCATTTTTGGATGAATTTCCTTAGGGGTTAACCCATCCAAAACGAAGAATTTCATAACCGCACGATATTCAAGTTTATCCATTTTAACGAAAAACACGCAAGACGTCTACTGCAAAAATTCGTGTAAGCAAACTACTTGAGAGAACAAGTTGAAACTTGTCATATGAACTAATGCACCCAGGCAGGAAGAATACATTTTTTGCTGATTGGAACTCTATCTCTGCGTCAGGCTGAGAACTTTTCACCTTGCCCTCGTATATTTCATTATACCGAAAGGTTTCTGAGAATCCTTGAATTTTGCAAAGAAGGTCATCAAAAATACATACCTACATGTATATATGTACAATATATATTTGGCGCAACAGCTCATGAAAGGCCTAGGCCTAGCTTCTCGCTATCACTCGTGTTGTGTGCGCTATATTTTTCGCACGGATGGAAGGGACCTATAATTTTGTGCCGTATCCGAAGGACAATTTTTATTTTTGTTCTTAAGAAGCTTTTTTGTAAGAACAATACTCTCGGGTGTTTGTCAGACGTTCGGCAGAGGTGGGACCGTGAAAGAACTTCTTGGTATTTTCTGGGATTGGAACATTGAACCTCACGCTCAGTGGTCCTACACAATATCTACTGCACTACGGAGCCCTACGACCCCTACCTACGACTGTTATTCCATCGTACGCACCAGTACGCTTTTACGTTCACTGCGAAAGCCAAGAATGACAACAGCGATGGGTTAACAACTCTACATCTATTGCCATTTACAGCGGATGTCTACAAAAGCACTAACAACGAAATTTAAAAAATTTAAATAAATGAATGGATGAAAGGACCATCGGAGGCATGGAATGAGATCACTGCCTTGTAACAGCTTATCAGCATCACTCTAAGCCGTCTCAGAGAACACAACGCTTTTAGTAGTCATGCATATAATACACGTATCACAGGCAGTGATGGATTTATAGTAAAGCATACTAGGCACCGGCTTAGGGCATCACCACTGAGGGGGCACCACAAAAAGAGATTACTTTTATTTTATTTTTCCTAGTTAGAAGTATTTCGGTTATTAGACATCTAAGATTCTATTTTTTAGTACGTCGATATATTGTAGAATAAGCATACAAATTGTTCGGGGATAGACTTTAGAGCTCTCGTAGGGATATGTGAAGTCATACATATGAACGACAATAGACATGGGATCCAGTCGCTTTAATAGCTCGGTCCTATTATGAAAATTTAGCTTTCTGACAAAATGTTTGTGCGCAGTAGGTCAAGTGTCTTTTACCTTCGCGTAGAAAATGTTATGACCTTTGAATTAAAACATAATTTTTGCTTCGTTGATCCACTATTATTTACTTGCATGAAACTTCAACAGGACATTTTAACTTATTTCTCTATTTTTTCTTAGTATATGTACGTATTTTCCTCAATAATAGGGTGTACAGATTTTCCTAAAGAATGCGCAATAGTGCATTAGTAGAAGTTTTTCTTAGAAAAAACTAAAGATCTTGTCCACAGATTTTGCTAAAATATATCTCATAGTATCCCACAAAACAAAATAGTCAATTACCTGTAATACAAATTCGTGTAGACATGACAGCCTCGCTTTTTCAGTCTGTTCCACCCCGCCGTGCAATGGAGATAATTCTGTATGCTATTGAGCTACATGCTTCCTTATTCGGTCAGTAGGGAATAGATCCTCTTGAAGTCCAGTACAACTTAACAGATAGTTTAGGAAAGAAATGCACCAGCTCATGCGTAGTCATACAAAATCTTTAGTAGGCGAGCTTTAGTAGGAGGTACCTAAGATCCTTAACCGATACCGACCGTGATACCGGTACTGGTCTTTGTTCACTAAAGAACCACTAAGAAGGAAAGCTGCAATACCGGAGGTAAACAACAAATTCAGTAGTGTCAGGGAAATAAGTTTAAATACGTTTCATTCGTTCGACACTATAGTCCTGTCATCGCGAGTAGCTGCGGGAGGCGTTGATGGCTACACAATCCTATTGCCATTGTTTTAAAGTTTCACATATCGCATATGTAAGGTTAGGTAGATGGTTGCCTTGTGACAAAGGAGTCACTGCTCACTTAGACCAACAGTTCAGGTCTATTGCGCCCAATCATTTAACCCTGGAAACGCTGTAAAGATAGTCCGCTGTTAGAACCATCCAGATAGTGATATGAATCTGAGGAGGTCTGTCAGCTCTATATTACCAGAGTCCTCTTGCTCCGAGAAGAAGTAACTGCCAAGAGTCCTTATTCTTCGGCCTAAAGGAATGGTTTATTCCTAGGGCTTCATAATAAACTCCGGCTCCCGTTTCAATATTCATCTTAGTACCTTCGGTATAGAACGCCAGCTCCTTTTTCTTCATGGTTCTTCGGCTCTTCCAGTATATTCTGTCAGGAGTTTTTGTAGTGAATCTCCTTTCAAATGCTAGCATCGGGGTCAGGTGATCAGTTTCCGACAATCCACTTGTAGTCCCCCATCGGAACAAAATGGAGGCATGGCCGTAAGGACTCGATGAGCACAATCGGCCTTCTCTCAGTCTTGCAGCGATTTTAGCCGCCAGACTGCAACAGTATATGTATAGCAAGCGGAATGAAACTAAGAATGGTTTCCATTGCCGCTGTTGGTGTTGTTCTCATTGATCCCATGACTCCAATGCACGCTGCCCTCTGGATTTTGGTGAAAGGTTTGAAAGCTGTTATTGCTTCTTAGGTACCATCTATCTTACAACTGCCATGTTTATCCAGTACACCACAGTTGGTTTGAAGCCCCACGTAATACTGAATGCCATTATGCAAGAATAGAAAGCTACGCTTACTTTTTGATCGATTTGGCAATGTTTTCCTTCCAGTTTACTTTGGAATCCAGAATTCCGCCCAGATACCGAGCTGAACTTTAGATACCTAGATCAATATCATCGATATTTGGGAGCCTGAAGGTAGGGATTGATGCCTTAGTGAAAAGAACCACCTCCATCTTTGAAGGATTTACTTCCAGCCATTTGCTACTGACACAGTTATCCACTAGTTGTAGTTAGAGATTAAGTCTTTCATTTAAGACTGGCGGAAATTTTCCCGAAACCAGGATAAGCACATCGTCGGTGTAGGCCGTCGCGTTGAAGCCGTTTCCCTTCAGTATTACCAAGATCTCATCCAAGACAAGGAGCCATATTAGAGGAGACAGAACTCCGGCTTGGGAGGTTCCTCTGCAGACCCTTCTTCGGATGGTTACGTCTCCTTGCGTTGAGTATATTCTTGATTGAAGCATCTGTGCAATCCAGTTTCAAAGGCCGGTGGTCGATCCCAGATTCCATAGTTGCTCGCGTGTCGCTGCTGATGCCATATTATCCGTTCGAGAAAGCATTTATAGACTTTTACACAACTGGTTTGAAATTTCCCGGCTCTGAAAGACATCTGTGCTTCATACTTTGTTATGACTAAATGAAACTCATTTATCAACTGTCGTTATGCGCGATTCATGCTTTGCAGTCAGTCTGCCGTCTCTGGAAAACCGTTAGTAAAGTACAAATTCATAAGGTTAGCAGTATATCATCTTTAGTAGCGACGGATAATCAGTCATAACATCTTATTTCTTAACAAATGAAAGCATAAAGGGAATTTTTTAAAAGACAGCTCGTCTTAGAAAAACGAAGTCTATTTTGTGCGAAGTCTATTTTGTGCGAATTTTGACTCATAGAAAACTTTTCTGTTTTCTTATTGACAGTTTCCTGACATTCCCAACATTAATTGGATTGAATTTAATTATTTAAGTGTCAATTGTAGGTACGAGTATTCTTGGTATACTTGGAAATTTTAAGATACATATCATTGAGTTTTGAAACTGTTGAGTTCAAAGAATACAATAATACAACCGCATCAGTTTAACCCTCAGGACCTGCAAGCTTTCGACTACAGCCACTTGTCAACGAACGAACTGCAGGTTCACTTCCTACATTTAATTAATTATGCATAACTTGCCCAACCGCAAAAGTTGATGATCACCAATTCAGCTCAGGAAAAAAAGTTACCCATTAACAAAATTGAACTTCAACTCGAAACTTAGTTCTATAACTGGTAACCTCATTAATAATTTAACTTGTACAATCCATCAATGTTTATTTTACCCACTACCCTAGACTTACCACATAACTATTTTTATTTTCCCCAACTTTACCATTCACGTCCCACCATCAAATCAACGAAATGGTTTTCCGAAAAAAAACTTTTTTTTTCGTCCCCTCTCCCTCTCAGCCCGCTTCCTCCCGCTGCCATCCTCATCATAACAAATTTATAAATTGCAATTTATGACCACCACAGGAGGCCGGTGGGAAACATGAGGGAGCTAACTTGCAATACCCCAACAAATATTCAACCACCAACACCGCCATAACGGTATAGTAATGCATCCTTGCAATACCATGAAATGGGGGTACAAATGCTTCCTCAAGCGCAAAAAATGAAACACACTTCGCTAGCGGGGGAGATACGAGTAGGTAAAAAATAGAAAAAGTAACAAAAAAAAACCCTTCACACTGTTTCACATAACCCAAGGAGAGGAGGGATCCTTGGAATGAAAAAAAAAGTTGCAATTCATTGACATTGAGTCCTTCGAATCCTCGGGGAGTATGTCAAAACCAATTTGACACAATTTACTCGCAAGAATGTATGGTTCGATGGTTTCTTTTACTTTCAGGTCGATATCCTTGTTTTTCTTGTTATTTTCTATGTTTGTTGCCCCCTTCTTTGTACACACATTCAAGAAACGCTTTTATTGTATGATGTGTGCCATACAACAAGGGATCTTATTTATTTTCAGGTTTCAAAAAGGAAACTCGAAAAATATTCTTTACTACTGTAAGGGAGAAGAAAAGATTCGTGTATCTACAAGGCACAGAGGTAAAAAAATCATTTCAACATTTTATGTAAGTTTGTATAGAACACAAAAAGCCGCATCTTGAGTGTAAAATTAACCAGCTCGGCTTAAAGTACTACAAGGGAGAACACGTAAAATCAACACAATTGGGATTGGATTGAGTTTTTATTATTTAAACAGCCCCCTTTGGGAGTGCCAGTAGTCCTTTCATACTTTCAACACCCGGAATGGGGTACACAAATTTGGGTAAAAGAAGGAAAATGGTTCGGATTTTTGAATGGAAATATCGACAAGGAAGGATAATTGTTTGTTCGAATTCAATTCTCGCAGGACGTACAAAGGGTCATTTTAAATGAGGTGTCAGGAGAGATTCACAGGATCAAATAGTCGACAACATTTAAATAGTGTCCTCTTGGGCTTTTCAATTTATAAAAGTTTATATTCACTTGAACAAACATCTACATAAGTTTCAGAGTCGAAAACTGTATCACGAACTGGATCGTTGTAGAATGTTGCAATACACATGAGATTCTTCTGTACGAAAATTCAGAATGTAAATAGCGTTGGAGAACTATAGAGAACTTCATTTAAATCAATTGAAATCCATTTCTTATGAGAGGTGGATAGCATGGGATAATGTTAAAATGAGTAGTTAATTTATGTATGTATTTTTAAAGACGATAAATAGTCTATTGAGATAACAGTTCTTATTTATTTTAGGCCAGGATTACACATGTAAATTACTTACGTAGATAAGTAACTTTTGAAAAAATTACCAGTTTAAACAGTTCTGTAAATAATTTATAGTAAATTTGAGCAACTTACGTAAGCTGTAAGTTGAGAGAAAATTGAAACGGCATAAACACTTTCGCAATCACTTACGGAATCCTCAGTTCTCAGCTCAGTTCAGTTTCTTTATTGAGTCTTAAAATTCACAAATTTAGTTTTGATTACATGATTTTATATGCTGCCGACTTTATAAAGTATGTCTGGCTACTAATTAATTTATTAAAGAGTGTTCATTTTTCTTCCTCTCCCAGTAAAATTACATAGTTACAAATGTATCTCTATTTTAATTTTCGTATGCTTGCTCCCGACATACGTTCATACAATGGGTTTTAAAGGCCAAACTTATAACTAATGACTAGGACTTAAAAGTAAAAATTAAGGGAAAAAGATACAAATTGTATATCATAATGGGTGCTTTTTAATTCATTGCAAATTATGAAACAGTTTTATATAAATATAAGACACTTACTACTTACTTAGATGGCGCTACGGTCCGGGGTGGACCTGGACCTCAACCAACAAACCTCTCCAGCTAGCACGATTACGAGCCAGCTGCCTCCAGTTGTGCACGCCAAGTTGGTTGAGGTCCCCTCCATTTGTTTGCGCCACCTACCGCGAGGTCGTCCTCTACTGCGTCGTCCATCCGGGGTGGATTCGAAAACTTTCTTAGCGGGAACGTTGGGCTCCATCCACTCTAAATGACCCAGCCATCTTAGTCACTGTATGTGAACTCTTCTGGCTAAGTCGATGTCCTTGTACAGGCCGTATAGCTCGGTATTGTACCTTCTCCTCCACTCACCGTCTATGCAGACGGGACCAAAGATCGCTCGAAGAACTTTTCTCTCGAAATAAACAAGGGCATCCTCATCCGGTTTTGTCAAAGCCCATGCCTCTGCGCCATACAGCAGGACTGGGATGATTAATGTCTTATAAAGAGTTACCTTAGTAGTTCGAGATAGGGCTTTGCTACTCAATTGCCGTTTTAGCCCATAGAAACAACGATTGGCAAGAGTAATTCCCCATGTGATCTCCCTACTGATGTCATTTGCGGAGTTCACCATAGAGCCTAGGTAGACAAAATCTTTTACTACCTCAAAATTATATCTGTCTATTGTGGCGTTCTGTCCAAGACGCCGTTGTTGGGTGCCCTTTTTTGTCGACAGCATATATTTCATTTTGCTTTCATTGACCACTAGACCCATCTTTGGTCCCTCGATCTCAATACTCGTAAATGCCCCATTGACGGCCCGCTGAGTTCTTCCAATTATGTCAATGTCATCGGCATAAGCGAGTAGTTGTACAGACTTGTAAAAGGTTGTACCTCCGGTGTTGGCTTGTGAGTTTCGTACAATTCTCTCAAGTACTATGTTAAAGAGATCGCATGATAGCGCGTCACCTTGTCTAAGACTTTTCCTGACATCGAACGGTTCGGTGATGTTCTTACCGACTTTGATGGAGCAGCGAGATCTCTCCATCGTCATTCTGCACAAACGGATGAGCTTGGCAGGGATGCCAAGACTAGACATGGCTCTATACACACTTTGAAATCGATGAAGAGGTGATGCGTATCGATTTTGTATTCATGGGTTTTTTCCGAGATCTGCCGTAGTGTGAATATTTGATCAATGGTGGACTTTCCCTGCCTGAAACCGCACTGATAAGGACCTATCGGGTTGTTGACGATCGGTTATAGGCGTTCACATAATACGGCAGACAAGATCTTGTATGCGATGTTGAGGAGACTTATACCTCTGTAATTGGCGCTGTTCAGAGGGTCTCCTTTCTTCAGGATCGGGCAAACGATGCTGAGGTTCCATTCATCGGGCATACTTTCGTCCGACCAGATTTTACAGATGAGCTGGTGCATGCTCCTTACCAACTCATCTCCTCCTGCCTTGAAAAGTTCAGCGGCAAGGCCGTCGGCTCCAGCAGCTTTGTTGGATTTGAGTTTAGATATCGCCATCCTCACTTCATTCTGTTCGGGTTGACGTGAATCTTAACTGCCATCGACACTGTTGAATGGCTCATTCTGCCTGACAGCGGAATATTGGTCATCATCGCCGTTTAACAGTCTGCAGAAGTGTTCCTTCCATATTCTCAGCACCGACTGCGATTCCACTACTATGTTGCCATTTTCGTCCTTGCAGGCTTCTGTTCTGGCTTTGAAACCCTGACATGTTCTTTTTACCCTTTGGTAAAATTTTCGAACATTATTCCTGCAATAAAGTCTCTCAATTTCCTCGATCGAGCGCTTCTCATGCTCCTTTTTCTTCTTTCTGAGAAGTCGATGTTACTATTTTCTCCTGCGCACGTAGAGCTCGTAAGCAGCTCTAGTCCTTCTATGCAGCGCCGCTTTGTACGCCTCTTGTTTTGCTGCATGTGCTTGCCGGCATTCCTCATCAAACCAGGGGTTTCGTTGTGGTGGGCGAGAGGAACCAGTACATCAGAGGCGGCATCCCTGATGGCTTGTTGGCAACGCTGCCACTGGTCTTCCGCATTTGCTGCTGGTGGCATAGGACTTAGATTGAGATTAGAAGAAACATGATCGGCAAAGGTTCTGGCGGTCTCTTGCGATTGTCGCTTTTCGACGTCAAATTTCCTCACAGCATTTCGTTGATTTCGCTCCGTTGTGGATATCCGCATCCGTACCTTGGCTACAACTAGGTAGTGATCCGAGTCCACGTTGGCTCCTCGGAAAGTCCGGACACCCAGAATACTGGAGGAGTGCCTTGCGTCGATCGCAATGTGAACAATTTGGTTGATAGTTTTTCGATCAAAGTCGATTAGCCTGACTCCGTTGTCGGATGTTATGTCGTGCAGGCTGTGCTTTCCGACCACGCTACTAAAGACGTCCTCTCTTCCTAGCTTTGCGTTGAAATCACCTAGGATAATTTTAACGTCGTGGCTAGGGCATTGCTCATACGTCTTGTCCAAGAGCTGGTAGAAGTCATCCTTGGTCGCGTCGTCCTTCTCCTCATGAGGGACGTGAACGCATATTAGGCTAATGTTGGTAAATTTAGCCTTGATACAGATAGTCATAAGGCGCTCGTTCACATGCCGGAAACTCAAGACTTCTTGCCTAAGTCTGCCTCCAATGACAAATCCGCACCCGAATAGACGCTGTTCTTTTTGTCTGTAGCAAACGCCGTAATAGATGTCACAGTTTTTCATACTCCTTTTGCCCGGACCATCCCATCGCAGTTCTTGGATTGCGGTAATGTCTGCTTTAAGACACTATAGGACCTCCGCAAGTTGTTCGGCTGCACGTGGTTTGTAGAGGGACCTAACATTCCACGTGCAGACACGAAGATCGTTGTCCTTTTTACGTTTGCTTGGGTCGTCAACAGTAAATTCATCCGTATCCGAGGCTGTTGGTTGCTTCGTAACCGAAGGTTTTTTACGTGGTAGGGAAGTTAACCCGACGACGCAACCCTTAACCTGGAGGACCAGATCCTTTTTTAGCAACCCCTAGGACGAGGGGCCGGATACACCGATGTCAGTAACCCACTTCGGAGATATGAGCGCTGCCGTTGGCCCATTAAGGGTTCATCTGCCACCATCTCTTTTTCAATATCCTGACGTAGTATTGAAAATCCTTACAGACCTCAGCTCCAAATATGGTATGTTGGAATAGCTCCGGTAAGGTATCCGCTGCTCTGTAGACGTCACCGTTCATTCCATCGGGAGAATTCATCCGCCGCACGTCCTCCTTCTGAGGAGCTCTTGCTAGACTTCTGAGACGCATATTTCAGCCGATTAGGTCAACAAGAGATGCCTCGTCCGGTTAAACATATGCGCGCTGAAGTTCACCCAGATGTGCTTAGGTGAGGTCCGAGTGTTCACCTACACATATATCGCCAGACTCAGCATACGCTCATCGTTAGTTCACTATCAGATAGCTATCCAGCGGGCACCACGGGGAGGTGATGATGCGATTTGGCCCACCATAAATAAATATAAGACAAGTGTCCACTTAATTCGTGATATGGTTTAATATATTAGATCAAGCAACTTGAAATTTTGCATTAACCAAAACTATGACATATAATTAAATATGTACTTAAATTTATTTACATCTGAGTTCAACGACTAATTTCAATCCAAGGAATATGTATTATGATTATAATTATTTAACCTTCATCCCACCCTTATGTAGAAAACTACACATAGAGTACCTCTTTTCTCATTTTTTTTTTTTCAAAAACCACTAATTGTTAACTTCCGGAATTTTCTGACTTTATTATAACCCTTACTTTACGAGAAAAAAAAAACCTATGTCCCCATGAAAAAAAAAGTTTATAACGGTTGTTATTGCTAAAATTACGTTGTCTACCTTCTTGTGTAGATTTCTACACATATGAGTAATTAGTGCATTTCATATAAAATTCCAGTTGCATTGAGTCTTTTCGCAAGTGAACATGGTGCATATACAGGGTGGGCCAACTACAAGTTTCTTTTTAAAAATGCAATAAAATGAACAAAATGAAATTTTTTCCGTGTATTATGGCTTTATTAATAAGAGCAAATATTCCCATTAATTATAGAATACAACGTCGTTCAAGTGGCTGCCTCGGCTGGCCTCGCATTAGCGCATTCTATCACTCCAATTTTCCGAGACCTTGTTGATGGTTTCGGGCTGTAGCTCACGGATTGCTTGGATGATATTGGCCTTAAGTGCTTGAATCGTTTCAGGATAGTTGGCATAACATTGGGCCTTCACGGTTCCCCATCGCAGCTCCGAGGCGGCCAATTGACATCGCCAAGACGGCTAATAACACGATTTGGGAATTTGGTGCGCAAAAGACCGATTGTGGCATGGGCTGTGTGGCATGGCGCGCCATCCTGCATGAACCAGAGGTCGTCCAAATCCATGTCTTCAATTTCAGTAAAAAAAAAAAAAACTCGTTAACATGGCCTCTGTAACGCCCACCGTTGACCGAAACGTTGTTCCCAGCCTCATTTTCGAAGAAAAATGGTCCAATGATGCCACCACTCCACAATCCGCACCAAACTGTCACTCTCTGTGGATGCATTGGCTTCTCGACAATAACGTGCGGGTTTTCCGAGCCCCAGATGCGGCAATTTTGTTTGTTAACGTAGCCGCCGAGATGAAAATGTGCCTCGTCAGAAAAGATGATTTTTCGCCCAAAATCGTTGTCCAATTCAAGCTGCTCTAAGGCCCAAACTGCGAAGCGATAACGAAGCGGATGGTCATGCGCTTTCAATTGCTGAATCAATTGGACCTTGTGGCCGAATAATCCCAGATCTTTGTGCATCATCTGATGCTAGTGCGTGAAATGTTGAGCTGTTGAGATCGATGACGAATTGATGTTCGTGAATTGAGTCTCACACTCTCGGCTACAGCAGCCACATTCTCGTCTGTGCGTACCGTACGACGATGGGGACCATGACTGTTGTCCACTAGCATACCAGTCTCATAAACTTTTTGCACAAACTTGCGTACAGCAGGCGCGGTGGGTGCTTCATTTCGGCCAAAACTTCTTTCCAAAAAACGCACTGTTTGGGCTACACAGCACTCACTTTGGAAATAAGTTTCCAATATATCCCAATGTTGTTCAAGCGTAAAGCGACTCATTTCGTTCCGCAGAGGTATGATACTGACTCTCTGTCAAGATTTCGAGCGGGAAACAGCTATCAGTGTCAAAATACCCTATGATTTAGAAAGAAATCACTAGATGGCCCACCCGTTATATATATTGTGAATTTAATAATAATAATAAAAAAAAACTATGTCGAGACCAAGATAGCTTACAGTTGAAGAAATGGAAGCATTTTTGAATGAAAATGATGGTGATGATAGTGATATTTCTGGAGACAGCGATGACGAATTTGTGCTAGAAGAAAATGTTGGTGATGACGATAGTGATTCTGACATTGTTTCAAGTTATTGTTTTCTATTTCATTTGAAATGATTTTTGACATACATACTTGTTTTTAGATCGAAAATCGAAACTACAATTGATTTAGTTGATGGTGATAGAGATCGTCCAGTGTTTAGAGCAATAATGTGAAAGAAAACGTTTGAAGACATGAATCAAGTTATTCGTTTTGATGATGTCATAAGTAGAAGACAGCAGCGATCTTCGGATAAATTTGCACCAATTCGAGAAATATTCGATAAATGGTCTAATTTATTGGCAGATCACTAGAATCCACATGAATGTGTTACAATTGATGAGAAATTACTTGGTTTTCGTGGACGATGAAGATTTCGTCAATACATGCCGTCGTAACCAGTAAAATATGGATTGAAATTCTGGTTGCTGGTATGTTCTTCTATATGTTATGTTTGGAGAATTCAACCATATTTGGGAAAAGCAATTGGTGTCAGTTCGTGTGAAAAAAGACAAAGCCGTGTTGAAAGTGTTGTTTTGGATCTCGATGATGGTTTGAAAGGTCACAACATAACAATGGATTACTTCTTTTCTTCCTATGATTTTGGTCAAAAATTAATGTCAAAAGGTCTTACAGCGGTTAGCACTATGAGAAAAAATAAAAGAAGCATTCCACCAAAGCTTCTTGAATGCAAAAAAAAAGGCCGTAGTATCAATCTACATTTGCATTACCGACAACATAGCATTTGTTTCGTACATTGGAAGGAAAAATAAATGTACTGTATTGCAAGTACAATTCATAACTCTATTGAAATTGGATCTGGTGAAAAAATGTTACCATCAGTTATAGAGTATTACAATAAAACAAAAGGTTTGTTCATATACACTGCCTCTTCAAATTTCAAGTCCTCTAATGATTTTTGTTTTTATTCGATATAGGCGGTGTAGATACAGTTGACAAAATGTTTTCTTGCTACAATTGTAAAGGAAAAACAAATAGATGGCCAATGGCTCTATTTGCAAATATGATTGATATTTCTGCTTTGAATTCATTAATTATTTTCAGAGAAGTGAATCCGAATTGGCAAGCAATACAAAAAACAACAATACGAAGAAATTTTCTACGTGAACTTGGATTTTCACTTGCAAAACCATACTCGTATACGGCAGCTAGAAGTGGTAAACCAAGATTGCTTGCAACTGTTTCAGGAGAAAGTTCAGCAGGACAATCTTTAGATGATATTTCTGCATCATCTTCATCAAATCCACCAAAAAGATCAAGAAGCATTCTACTACAAATAAAAGGCAGAGGAAGAAGTCGCGTTTGCTATAAAGAAAAGTCCGCCACCAAAAATAATATATATGAGACAATTTGTTGTTTTGCACAAAAGCTGCTTGTAATGTTGGTTTTTACGAAATGTTTGTGTAAAATGCATTCAAGAAAAACTAATTTAAATTTATTTTCACTTGTTTCCTTAGAATAAATTTATAAAAGTAATTTTTTTGTTTAGCTTAATAAAAAAAAAAACGTTAATGGAAAACACACTAAAATCCCATATGTGTAGAAATCTACACACAAGGGTAGACAACGTATTTTTTTTTTGAGGATGAGATGAAGGTTAATAAATAATATACTTTATAAACTTAGATCTCTTTCTTTCTTTCTTTTTATTTTTTTTTTTTTTAGTTGTTCAAAACTATCCTCTCAGAGCATTCAATGAGGCTTTCTCTTAAAAAGCTAAAGTGAGTACTTCATTTAACTCAGGTTCTGTTAAAAATTGGGATCCATTGTGCATAAGATTGAGGGGTGACAAATAATAATGATCATTTGCGCTGCCATTTACATTCGCATCCCACAAGTATAAGTGGATTGGAGTGATGGACCACAGATTGCAATTTTCTTTTTAGTTGATTAACCCTTTCCTTCCCAAATTATTAATGTGTGGGTAAAATATTAACTTTGATGTTTTTAGGCATAATATGGGCATTCTAAAGATAACTGCATCATTTTTTTTTAGTAGGAGTCATTGAGTGGGCGTGGCTAAATGATAGCCATATGGCTACGTTGGGGTGCTAACCAAAAAATCAAAACACTTTTTTCTTAAAAATGTATGCGGTAGCCAAATGGCTACCCTGGGAGGGAAAGGTTTAACCATGTAGATCATAAGAGGTGAAACCTTTGTTAAATTATACTATGTATGATTTGAAAACCATTTTTTATTTGGTTTTCGAAATTTTCCGCCGCAATATCGCAAAATTGTTCTTTCAAACTCTTCGAGTTCCTTTGCTACCGTTGGTGAGATGGTAAACTAAGAACTAAAACGATATGAAATAATCGGTCTTATGAGCGTTTTATACATAAGAGCTTTCATATTTTGAGATAAATGCTTAGATGAAAGCAGTTGTTTTAAGATAGCTGTGGCCATTCTCGCTTTATTCAACACACTCCTTCCATGCTTATTGAACTTAAATTTGTTTTGATAATGAATGCCAATGTATTTGGTTCCTGTTTTTAAAGGGATAGGTATACCACCTTGATCAAAAAGTTCCCGGAATAAAAACCGTGTGGCGCTCTCATCGTTCCGATTTGAGTTCTGTTTTCTTTGTTAAGTTGGTACATCTGTTGTTGATATTCCCTCTAAATCTTAGCGTCATAGCTTGACATTTGCAAAAGTTACGTAGCCAAGAGTACATCTATCTCTGTGTGTGTTGGCGATTTTTTACCAGAATTCATTAAACTTCAAAAAAAATGGTAGGTATAATAGGATGGTTATAAAACGCTCATAAGACCGATTATTTCATATCGTTTTAGTTCTTAGTTTACCATCTCACCAACGGTAGCAAAGGAACTCGAAGAGTTTGAAAGAACAATTTTGCGATATTGCGGCGGAAAATTTCGAAAACCAAATAAAAAATGGTTTTCAAATCATACATAGTATAATTTAACAAAGGTTTCACCTCTTATGATCTACATGGTTAAACCTTTCCCTCCCAGGGTAGCCATTTGGCTACCGCATACATTTTTAAGAAAAAAGTGTTTTGATTTTTTGGTTAGCACCCCAACGTAGCCATATGGCTATCATTTAGCCACGCCCACTCAATGACTCCTACTAAAAAAAAATGATGCAGTTATCTTTAGAATGCCCATATTATGCCTAAAAACATCAAAGTTAATATTTTACCCACACATTAATAATTTGGGAAGGAAAGGGTTAATCAACTAAAAAGAAAATTGCAATCTGTGGTCCATCACTCCAATCCACTTATACTTGTGGGATGCGAATGTAAATGGCAGCGCAAATGATCATTATTATTTGTCACCCCTCAATCTTATGCACAATGGATCCCAATTTTTAACAGAACCTGAGTTAAATGAAGTACTCACTTTAGCTTTTTAAGAGAAAGCCTCATTGAATGCTCTGAGAGGATAGTTTTGAACAACTAAAAAAAAAAAAAATAAAAAGAAAGAAAGAAAGAGATCTAAGTTTATAAAGTATATTATTTATTAACCTTCATCTCATCCTCAAAAAAAAAATACGTTGTCTACCCTTGTGTGTAGATTTCTACACATATGGGATTTTAGTGTGTTTTCCATTAACGTTTTTTTTTTTATTAAGCTAAACAAAAAAATTACTTTTATAAATTTATTCTAAGGAAACAAGTGAAAATAAATTTAAATTAGTTTTTCTTGAATGCATTTTACACAAACATTTCGTAAAAACCAACATTACAAGCAGCTTTTGTGCAAAACAACAAATTGTCTCATATATATTATTTTTGGTGGCGGACTTTTCTTTATAGCAAACGCGACTTCTTCCTCTGCCTTTTATTTGTAGTAGAATGCTTCTTGATCTTTTTGGTGGATTTGATGAAGATGATGCAGAAATATCATCTAAAGATTGTCCTGCTGAACTTTCTCCTGAAACAGTTGCAAGCAATCTTGGTTTACCACTTCTAGCTGCCGTATACGAGTATGGTTTTGCAAGTGAAAATCCAAGTTCACGTAGAAAATTTCTTCGTATTGTTGTTTTTTGTATTGCTTGCCAATTCGGATTCACTTCTCTGAAAATAATTAATGAATTCAAAGCAGAAATATCAATCATATTTGCAAATAGAGCCATTGGCCATCTATTTGTTTTTCCTTTACAATTGTAGCAAGAAAACATTTTGTCAACTGTATCTACACCGCCTATATCGAATGAAAACAAAAATCATTAGAGGACTTGAAATTTGAAGAGGCAGTGTATATGAACAAACCTTTTGTTTTATTGTAATACTCTATAACTGATGGTAACATTTTTTCACCAGATCCAATTTCAATAGAGTTATGAATTGTACTTGCAATACAGTACATTTATTTTTCCTTCCAATGTACGAAACAAATGCTATGTTGTCGGTAATGCAAATGTAGATTGATACTACGGCCTTTTTTTTGCATTCAAGAAGCTTTGGTGGAATGCTTCTTTTATTTTTTCTCATAGTGCTAACCGCTGTAAGACCTTTTGACATTAATTTTTGACCAAAATCATAGGAAGAAAAGAAGTAATCCATTGTTATGTTGTGACCTTTCAAACCATCATCGAGATCCAAAACAACACTTTCAACACGGCTTTGTCTTTTTTCACACGAACTGACACCAATTGCTTTTCCCAAATATGGTTGAATTCTCCAAACATAACATATAGAAGAACATACCAGCAACCAGAATTTCAATCCATATTTTACTGGTTACGACGGCATGTATTGACGAAATCTTCATCGTCCACGAAAACCAAGTAATTTCTCATCAATTGTAACACATTCATGTGGATTCTAGTGATCTGCCAATAAATTAGACCATTTATCGAATATTTCTCGAATTGGTGCAAATTTATCCGAAGATCGCTGCTGTCTTCTACTTATGACATCATCAAAACGAATAACTTGATTCATGTCTTCAAACGTTTTCTTTCACATTATTGCTCTAAACACTGGACGATCTCTATCACCATCAACTAAATCAATTGTAGTTTCGATTTTCGATCTAAAAACAAGTATGTATGTCAAAAATCATTTCAAATGAAATAGAAAACAATAACTTGAAACAATGTCAGAATCACTATCGTCATCACCAACATTTTCTTCTAGCACAAATTCGTCATCGCTGTCTCCAGAAATA
Source organism: Brachypalpus laphriformis (assembly GCA_945910035.1). Lineage (NCBI taxonomy): Eukaryota > Metazoa > Arthropoda > Insecta > Diptera > Syrphidae > Brachypalpus > Brachypalpus laphriformis. The sequence continues at coordinate 351,360,037 of OX246753.1, forward strand.
TCACTATCATCACCATCATTTTCATTCAAAAATGCTTCCATTTCTTCAACTGTAAGCTATCTTGGTCTCGACATAGTTTTTTTTTATTATTATTATTAAATTCACAATATATATAACGGGTGGGCCATCTAGTGATTTCTTTCTAAATCATAGGGTATTTTGACACTGATAGCTGTTTCCCGCTCGAAATCTTGACAGAGAGTCAGTATCATACCTCTGCGGAACGAAATGAGTCGCTTTACGCTTGAACAACATTGGGATATATTGGAAACTTATTTCCAAAGTGAGTGCTGTGTAGCCCAAACAGTGCGTTTTTTGGAAAGAAGTTTTGGCCGAAATGAAGCACCCACCGCGCCTGCTGTACGCAAGTTTGTGCAAAAAGTTTATGAGACTGGTATGCTAGTGGACAACAGTCATGGTCCCCATCGTCGTACGGTACGCACAGACGAGAATGTGGCTGCTGTAGCCGAGAGTGTGAGACTCAATTCACGAACATCAATTCGTCATCGATCTCAACAGCTCAACATTTCACGCACTAGCATCAGATGATGCACAAAGATCTGGGATTATTCGGCCACAAGGTCCAATTGATTCAGCAATTGAAAGCGCACGACCATCCGCTTCGTTATCGCTTCGCAGTTTGGGCCTTAGAGCAGCTTGAATTGGACAACGATTTTGGGCGAAAAATCATCTTTTCTGACGAGGCACATTTTCATCTCGGCGGCTACGTTAACAAACAAAATTGCCGCATCTGGGGCTCGGAAAACCCGCACGTTATTGTCGAGAAGCCAATGCATCCACAGAGAGTGACAGTTTGGTGCGGATTGTGGAGTGGTGGCATCATTGGACCATTTTTCTTCGAAAATGAGGCTGGGAACAACGTTTCGGTCAACGGTGGGCGTTACAGAGGCCATGTTAACGAGTTTTTTTTTTTTTTACTGAAATTGAAGACATGGATTTGGACGACCTCTGGTTCATGCAGGATGGCGCGCCATGCCACACAGCCCATGCCACAATCGGTCTTTTGCGCACCAAATTCCCAAATCGTGTTATTAGCCGTCTTGGCGATGTCAATTGGCCGCCTCGGAGCTGCGATGGGGAACCGTGAAGGCCCAATGTTATGCCAACAATCCTGAAACGATTCAAGCACTTAAGGCCAATATCATCCAAGCAATCCGTGAGCTACAGCCCGAAACCATCAACAAGGTCTCGGAAAATTGGAGTGATAGAATGCGCTAATGCGAGGCCAGCCGAGGCAGCCACTTGAACGACGTTGTATTCTATAATTAATGGGAATTTTTGCTCTTATTAATAAAGCCATAATACATGGAAAAAATTTCATTTTGTTCATTTTATTGCATTTTTAAAAAGAAACTTGTAGTTGGCCCACCCTGTATATGCACCATGTTCACTTGCGAAAAGACTCAATGCAACTGGAATTTTATATGAAATGCACTAATTACTCATATGTGTAGAAATCTACACAAGAAGGTAGACAACGTAATTTTAGCAATAACAACCGTTATAAACTTTTTTTTTCATGGGGACATAGGTTTTTTTTTCTCGTAAAGTAAGGGTTATAATAAAGTCAGAAAATTCCGGAAGTTAACAATTAGTGGTTTTTGAAAAAAAAAAATGAGAAAAGAGGTACTCTATGTGTAGTTTTCTACATAAGGGTGGGATGAAGGTTAAATAATTATAATCATAATACATATTCCTTGGATTGAAATTAGTCGTTGAACTCAGATGTAAATAAATTTAAGTACATATTTAATTATATGTCATAGTTTTGGTTAATGCAAAATTTCAAGTTGCTTGATCTAATATATTAAACCATATCACGAATTAAGTGGACACTTGTCTTATATTTATTTATGGTGGGCCAAATCGCATCATCACCTCCCCGTGGTGCCCGCTGGATAGCTATCTGATAGTGAACTAACAATGAGCGTATGCTGAGTCTGGCGATATATGTGTAGCTGAACACTCGGACCTCACCTAAGCACATCTGGGTGAACTTCAGCGCGCATATGTTTAACCGGACGAGGCATCTCTTGTTGACCTAATCGGCTGAAATATGCGTCTCAGAAGTCTAGCAAGAGCTCCTCAGAAGGAGGACGTGCGGCGGATGAATTCTCCCGATGGAATGAACGGTGACGTCTACAGAGCAGCGGATACCTTACCGGAGCTATTTCAACATACCATATTTGGAGCTGAGGTCTGTAAGGATTTTCAATACTACGTCAGGATATTGAAAAAGAGATGGTGGCGGATGAACTCTTAATGGGCCAACGGCAGCGCTCATATCTCCGAAGTGGGTTACTGACATCGGTGTATCCGGCCCCTCGTCCTAGGGGTTGCTAAAAAAGGATCTGGTCCTCCAGGTTAAGGGTTGTGTCGTCGGGTTAACTTCCCTACCACGTAAAAAACCTATGGTTCCCAAATAACCAAAAGCTTTGGATGAGGACGACTCAATTGATGATGATCCAAGCAAACGAAATAAGGACAACGACCTTCGGATCTGTACATGGAATGTTCTGTACCTTTACAGACCACGTTTCCTTAAGGAGCGCCTTAGGAACCTGGGAATAGAGGGAGACGGATACTGCAGATTCTGCAGGGACTTCGAAAACATCAGCGCACCTTCTTATGGAATGCGAAGCACTGATCCACAAAAGAAGGAATCACCTAGGTGGCTACCTCCTATCAGAAACGGATTTACTTTCGCTGGATCCACTGAAGATACTCCGGTTTGCTGTAGCAGCTGGACTGGAGGAAGTGCTCTAGACCGAGTATATCATCGGTTAGAGCCGTAGTATGCGGGGCGCAATAGATCTTTTATAGGTCGCAGTGCACTTGCACCTCACAATAATATATGTACATCTACATCTACATCTTACAGACCACGTGCAGCCGAACAACTAGCAGAGGCCCTAGACTGCTATAAAGCAGATATTACCGCCATCCAGGAAGTGCGATGGGATGGGCCGGGCAAAAAGAGGATGAAAAACTGTGACATCTACTACGGTGATTGCTACAAAAGCCAACGGCAACGCTTATTCGGATGTGGATTTGTTATACGCGGCAGACTTAGGCAATAAGTCTTAAGCTTCCGACACGTTAGCGAGCGTATTATGACTATCCAGATCAAGGCTAAATTCGCTAACATAAGCCTAATATGTGTTCATGCCCCCACGGAAGAAAACGACCCTGCCACCAAAGAGTGTTTCTATGAGCTCCTCGACAAGACATATGATCAATGTCCTAAATTCGACGTTAAAATCGTATTGGGCGATTTTAACGCCAAAATAGGAAAGGAGGTCGTCTTTGGTAGGGCAGTCGGTAAGCATAGCCTACACGACACCACGTCTGATAACGGACTAAGGCTAATTAATTTCGCTGTGGAGCGAAATGTCACCATAGCAAGCTCATGGTTTCCTCATCTCGATATTCATTAGCAGACATGGCGGTCTAATGATCATGTAACGATCAACCAAGTTGATCATATTGCGATTGACGCAAGGCATGCCTCCAGTATTCTGGATGTCCGGACCTTCCGAGCAGCAACATAAACTCAGATCATAACCTTGTTGTAGCCATGGTATGAATGCGGATATCCCAAACTAAGCAATAAAGGAGAATCGCTGTTAGAAAATTTAACGTCGAAAAGCTACAATCGCAAGAGACCGTCAGACTCTTCGTTGAACGCGTATCCCGAAATCTCTCAATCATCCCTATGCCGCCAGCATCAAGTGCTGACGACCAGTGGCAACGCTGCCAACATGCCATCAGAAACGCCGCGACTGATGTGCTGGGTCTCGCTCGCCCACCACCGTTGACGAAGAATGCCGGCGAGTGCATGCAGCAAAACAAGAAGCATACAAAGCGGCGCTGCAAAGGAAAACCATAGCTGCTCGTGAGCGCTACGAGGAAAAGAGACGGGAAGAACATCGGTTTCTCCAAAAGAAGAAGAAAGAGCATGAGAAGCGCGCGTTTGAGAATATCGAGAGTTTATACTCCAGGAACAATGTACGGAAGTTTCACCAAAAGGTAGAAATAACGTGTCAGAGAACCAATACCCGTACAGAAACCTGTAGAGATGAAAATGGAAACGATCCACAAGAAAGGAGACCCCCTCAACTGCGCCAATTATAGAGGCATCAGTCTCCTCAACATCGCATACAAGATCTTTTCTGCGATATTGTGTGAACGCCTGAAACCTTTTATCAATAGCCTGATTGGACCCTATCAGTGCGGTTTCAGGCCAGGAAACTCCACCATCGATCAAATCTTCACACTTCGACAGATACAGAGAAAACCCAAGAATTCCAAATCGATACTCACCACCTCTTTATCGATTTCAAGGTCGCCTACGACAGCATCTATAGAGAAGAGCTTTATAAAGCCATGTCTAGTTTTGACATCCCTGCCAAACTTGTCGGTCTGTGCAGGATGACGATGGAGAATGCTCGCTGCTCCATCAAGGTCGGTAATGACCTCACCGAGGCCTTTGATGCCAAAAAAGGTTTTAGACAAGGTGACGCGCTGTCATGTGACTTCTTTAATATTGTGCGGAACTCACAAGCCAACACCGGAGGCACAAGCTATCACAAGTCTGTACAACTGCTTGCATACGCCGACGATATCGACATTATCGGAAGAACTCAGCGGGCTGTCACCGGTGCGTTTGCAAGCATTGAGGCGGAAGCGGCCAAAATGGGTTTAGCCATAAACGAGGACAAAACCAAGTATATGCTGTCAACTAGAAGGGAAAACCAACACCGACGAATTGGATAGAACGTCACAGTCGGCAGCTATAACTTCGAGGTAGTAAGGGACTTTGTCTACATTGGCTATGCTATAAACTCTAAAAACAAAATCAGCGCAGAAATCAAGCGAAGAATAACTCTTGCCAATCGCTGTTTTTTTTTGGCTTCTAAGGCAATTCAACAGTAAAGCCCTATCTCGAACAACTAAGGAGACTCTGTATAAGACCCTGATCATCCGAGCTCTGCTTTACGGCGCTGAAACGTGGACTTTATTAAAAGAGGATATAAATATCCTTGGTCGCTTTGAGAGAAAAATTCTTCGAAAGATTTTCGGTCCCGTTTACGTTGATGGGTTTTGGAGGAGAAGATTCAATCACGAACTATACGAGCTATACAGCGACATCGACCTAGTCAAAAAACTGCGTATTGGACGTCTGAGATGGCTAGGACATGTAGAGCGAATGGACACCAACGCTCCGGTCCGCAGAGTCTTCGAATCTAACCCCGTGGGTCGACGCCGTAGGTGGCGCGCACAAGCTCAAGGGGACATCGGCCAACTTGGAGTGCACAACGAGTATCCAGTATAGGGCGCACTTCTCGGTGGTAGCACTGGCGTCTGCTTTTTCCATTGTTTCGAACCATTCCTTCCCTTAAGAACTTTTGTACGCCAACAAAAACCTAGGCATTATCCCAATTTCTTATGCCCTTGATCATCTTAGTATGCCCTTTAGCCCCGATTGACCGATTGCATTAGAAAAGTACAAATCGATGGTGGTGTCCTAATCTTTTAATCATCTTAAAGTTTTCCGGCCAGTTGGTTTATACATATATATACCATATATGTAGAACTGCAGAACAAACAAAGACATAAGCAACAGAATAGAAGAGCAGAGAAGACAATAAGGAATGGGTTAGGTGGATGCCTGCAGATACACTTAGAGCCACGTTGACTAGTTAATTTCTGTTCTACTACTACACCTCTCGCGAGTGTCTGACAAACATCCGAGAGTATTATTGTCACAAAACAAATTGCCCTTCGGATACGGCACTAAACTGTAGGTCCCTTTGATTCGTGTGAAAAATATAACCCACACAACATGAGTGGTTGCGAGAAGCTAGGCCCTGGCACTTACGGAGCTGTGTACAATTTCACTCATCTATCCTAATAGAAATATCGTGCCTGGACTATTTGAACTACATGTAAGTAATTTGGAAAACGGTGCAATTGACGCGAAGCACTATGATAGATAACCCCAACCTAAATACTTTCCAGTACCTTTGTATACTTACTTACTTACAACTTACCTAGGTGACGCTACAATCCGCGGTGGACCTAGGCCTCAACCAACAAACCTCTCCATCCAGCCCAATTACGAGTCAACTGCTTGTTACGTTACGCACGCTAAGTTCGTTGAGGTCATCCTCTACTGTGCCCTCCATCCGGGGTGGATTCGAAGATTTTCCAGGCTGCAACGTTGGGTTCCATCCGCTCTTCAGGATCCAGCCATCTTAGTTGCTGGATGTAAAGGCTTCTGGCTAAGTCGATGTCCTTTTATAGGCCGTATACCAACCAATCTTACTTTCTACGTCAGGGCCGACTTTATCCTTCTCTCGAAACAAAAAGAAACTTAGTTACCAATACTTACACGTTATGTGAGGTTAAGTCCAGCCAGGAAGAAATTATGCCTTACATGACCTTATTATCCATACAAGAAGGTCCTTGAAATGAATCTTGTTACTTGTTACTTGTGCGTCTGGTAGCCATAAAAGAAACATCTAGGTCACACATCCTGGTTCTGTCCCATACTGTAGTCAAAAAGCAACTCCTCATTCTCTATACGTATTCAATTAATTTTTTTCCTCTCCCAACTAACTCAAGTCAGCAAACCTCCTTCCTCCTTTAGCTGCATCTACAGCTCCTATTGATTCGACGGCAACTGAAAAGATGTGCATCTGGGTCAAATATTGACTGATCAACTTTGATGCTTTGATACTTTTATCACGTACATCCTCAGTAAATATTTGCATTTCTTGATAATGATGAATAAATGATGGTGAGGGGCCACTTTGTAAGCATCTTGCGATAATGGAGCTGCATCCAGTGTTTGATGAATATGAAAATTTTCATTAAAATGTGACATTGATGGGATGGCAATATTTCCGAAGCTGCATAACTTGGTTGTAGCTTGTTATCCTTTCGAGGGTAGGTGGCAAAATATTCCATTTTCTGAGTTGGCTCTTAATGGATTTTGAACTTGTCTGCGGCTGAAGCCTGCACTCGCTCTGTGACCCAATAACCTGTGCGAAGATGCTCCATTTTGCACCCCTGTTTGTTTGCCCATCACTTGGAGTGTCGAATTTTCCTTCAATCAAGTGTTTGTCTATGTACCTTTCAATTTTCCAAGTCGGAGAGAAAAATGTCACTACACACAGAGTGCTGTCGGTGTGTAAACAACAGCTGTTGGATGGGGTCGCAAATGGGGTTAAGCTCAAGAGTGGGCGAGTGTTCAATCTTCCTAAGTGGCTCTTCTCTCCTCCTCCTCTTTCTCCTCCTCCGCCCACCGAATCCCTTTTACGCTGCAACTTATAAACTGAACTTCTTTTTTTTCTCCCTGTTGTGCTTTGTGAACTCATTTCCTTGGCGGGTGGTAAGCGGAAGGAATGAGAAGGATAACGCCGAGCTTTGATGAAAGTGAATTGAATAAAAATTGAAAATACTGGTTTTCGATAGAAGTACGAGTAGGTAAAGAAAAAAAAAAAAAAAAAAAAAGCATGAAAGTAGAATGCCTTCCTAATAAGCTATATTCGTGTAGTGGGGAAGCCTGAGTGTGTGCGAAGGATTCTTTGGAGTAAGAGAGTAAATATCCTGATTGTCAATTTCTCGGTATTTTTATTTCCTCTCCCATGTCCTGTGCTGAAGAGGACACAAGTGTATAGTAGTTTTTTTTTTTTTTTTCTTCGCCCTCTTTGTGTGCTACGTCTCCAATTCGAATGGATGAAAATTGAGTCTCAGCTAGTGTATGGAACTCGGGAAGGTTTATGCAATTCTGCCCAGGAAATTGAGGCACACCCATTTTGATGAGATCCTATTTCCGGGGCGGTGAACATATTGCAAATTATTTAGAGGCAACAACGATGCTGTTGGTGTAGACACAGTTGGTTTGGCACACCACCTCCTGCAAGGGAAACTGTTGAATGTGTTATCACATGTCCAGCTAGATGGGTGGGTTCAAGGATCTTTCTGAAACTGCTCTTCTTCCCTTTGCGGAAATTGAAAATTTTCCGTTGATGAGTGTGAAAAAAGGAATATGTCATTTTTTCTCCTCTCCGTAATTGAAACGTGTCCATCAGTGGAGTGCACGAGCAATTTAAGCGTTTGCAACTTATGGAATTCTTCCTTCCCCTAACTTCAATTACATTTTTTGTGAAAGGATCCCCCACCCTAACAGGATATTATTTTTTATTCAACATGTAATGGTAACTATGTTTGAGGGGCAATTTATTAGTTACCACTGTAGCTCATCAACAATTCAATTCCATATAATCTACTTGACGTCCTTTCAAATTAAACCTCCTACTTACTATATCTGGAACACACTCAATCCAATCAAATGCACATCGGAAAGACGGAGAGTAGCTTCCGCTGAACCACATAAATTATTTAGCAACAACACAACCCACAATGTTCTTAATGATAATTGCCCATGCATGTGGAACGGCATTAGATTGTGTGCTTCCTTTTCCCAACTTGGTCGTTTCCACCTTCGAGAATATCCTCTCCTGAATCGGTTGGGAAATTATTAATGTGACAGATGAATCGCGTGCCTGGCACTCATCATCGTCATCGTCTTCTAAGAAGGCGGCGCGCCACACGGCGGAATGATATACAATGAATGTAAATTTATTCCAATGTAGGACATTAGATCGTGTATGTGTGGGGGGAAATGGCGAAGAAAAGTTCGAATGAATCATTGCGATTCATTCATTACAAGTCGGTTTTTAGTGTGCTACATAAATTTACTTTAAAAAGGGGAGATAAGGAAACGACTTCAACAGATATTGTGTGGAAAACAGGACCATCATTGTGGGATCTAGCAATTGAATTTGTTTCCGTCTCTAATTATGCTGCCTAGGAGTATGCAATGGTAATGAACTGATCTCCAACATCTAAACGTAGGCTTTCATTAGAAAACTCACAGAAAGGGTTACCAGACCTCTACATTTAATGAAAGATCTTGCATATAAATAAATATAAATCATTTTTATGCATAAATATGGAAGAACAGTTATGAGTGTATTAAATAAAATTATAGTTCGCATGCCTATAATGTGAGTTTGATATTATGAGAATTGATCAATTCCCCGAATATAATAATCAATACAATAGTCACAACTATTTTATGTTTAGCTAGAACCACAATGGTGTTTGCTCATGGCCCTAAGTGAATACAGCAGATGTAATATATTATGTACAACGGCCTTGCTTTACTCAACTATGGATAAATCCAGACGTGTTTCCATGCATATCGTCCAATCTCTACGTACATACATATGTGTACATCTTGTATTAGTATGATATTTGTCCCTTATAGTATCTGCCTTGCTGCTCAACCGCTTGTGGGGTTGATAAAGTTTGCGGACTTTAATGTGACTCTACATGCCGCTCTGTTTTAGCAAGGATTTTGCTGTTGTCTTTGCGTTTGTGTCGCCCAATTACTTATTCTTCAGCCTCTCATTCGAACTTCGGCTGAAACTTGACTCGGTTTTGCTTTTCGGGTAGATTTTTCTGACGATTTTCTCTGTACATGACAGTACCAGCTGATGCATTCACTATAAAAATAAGTCTTTCGGCACTTTTCGGCACCGTTTCGAAATATATTTAAAAATGTGGGTTACTTATTCATCAGATATCGTCTTCAACCAATTTCAATGTTTTTCAGGTAGAAGCATGTATGTACATGTATACACATGTATTCATATGTATATCAGACTTACCTGCTACGGATAGTGACGAACTACTTCAACAACAGGAAGCTGAGGTACAACACCAATGAAGGGGTAAAATACTACGACGTAACTGCGGGAGTTCCACAGGGATCGGTTTTAGGGCCACTATTGTGGAACATCATGTACGACGGAGTCCTACGATTAACTCTACCTGGCGGAGTAACGATAATTGGATTCGCCGACGACATTGCAGTCGTGACAGTAGCTAAACAGATCCATGCAGTAGAATCAGCTACAAATGAAGCAATTGCCCGGATAAAAGATTGGCTAATATCCGCCGGACTAGAACTAGCTGACCATAAAACAGAAGCTGTTCTTATAACCAGCCGGAAAACCGTCGAATTTGCTAACTTTCAGGTTGGTAACCAAACCATCAGGTCGAAGGAGGCGGTTAAATACCTTGGAGTAATGCTGGACAACAAGCTACGGTTTAAAACGCATGTTGATTTTGTTGCCAAAAAGCATCGCATATGCAGGGAGCTCTCTCGCGTATCATGCCTAACATCGGTGGACCTGGATACGCTAGAAGGATTCTACTCTCTAGAGCTATCTCCTCAGTTCTGTTATATGCCGCCCCAGTCTGGGCGGAGGCACTGAGGACGAAGAAGACCAAAAGGAGACTATCGTCATCATACAGACTCTGTGCGCTACGGACAATCAGCGGCTTTCGAACCATCTCTGACGAAGCTGCATTTGTCATAGCTGGAATGATCCCCATCGATATTCTCGCAGATGAAATGCTGAAGATATATAACAGAAGAGCATTGAATCATCACGACGCCACTGGTATCAAGGTGATAAAAATCGAAGAAAGGGCAGCGTCAGCAGCTACATGGCAAGCTCGTTGGGCTAATACAACAAAAGGCAGATGGACATATAAGCTTATACCGACAATCCAAGACTGGATAAGTCGAAAGCATGGAGACTGCAACTACCATCTAACGCAGTTCCTGTCTGGCCACGGTGACTACCGCAAATATCTACACCGATTTGGACATGACAACTCACTATCCTGCCCGGAATGCCCAGGTGAAGATGAAGATACGGAGCACGCAGTGTTTTACTGCGCACGTTTCACGGCATGGAGAATTACTCTGCCAAGTCCGTCACTACTCCTCGACCATATGTTACAGTCGGAAGAGAATTGGATGGCAATATGTTCCTTCGTAACAACTCTACAAAAAGAGCTGCGGAGAATAGAAGAGCTGAGAAGAGCAGCTGAAGCAGCGGAAGAAGCTGACACAAGAAGCATAGCATAAATTGCTAACCAGCCCCGCGAAGTAATACCTAACGGCAGTCCCGCGGGGAGAGTGGTTGAAGTGTGTAGGGTGTGTGTTTAGTACGTAGGCGTATTCCTCAAATCGATTACTCAGGTTTGCGAATCGTGCATGCTAGTAGCACTCGGGCTATTAGTATCTATGAAAATTACACATCCTTGGCGCAATCCAAAAAAAAAAAAAAATATCAGACTTATTTACCAACTTAAATTTCATCAATATCATTAAGCAGTTTTTTAGTTATATATGTTCTTAAGCAGAATTGACTATTCTTAAAATCGTTCATATGTATAACTCACTCACATCCAATTCTTCTGAACTTAATAACTAAATCTCAACAGAAGTAGATAAAACATTTTTGAATTTAGGGGTGAAAATATCGATTTAAAGCTGTTTAAAATAACACTCCTCATTTCTCATTTGACTTCGATAAATGTCAACCTGTTATGATCAGTTTAGTGGGCGTCGCGGTGCAAGTGATTAGTGTGTCGGAAAACTGGGCGTGAGGTTCCACGTTCGAATCCCAAAAAACACAAAAAGTTTTTTCACGGTCCCACCTCTCGCGAACGTCTAAGAAACATCCGAGAGTATTGTCGTCACGAGTAAGCTTCTCGAAAACAAATTAAAAAGAAAAAATACCCTATACGGTAGAAAACTATAGGTCTCTTCCATTCGTGCGAAAAATGTAACGCACATAATACGAGTGGTTGCGTGAAGCTAGGTCTTGGCCCCTTATGGGCTATTACACCAAGATATGTATGCATGTATACAAACTGCCGAAATGAGATTCTTTTGCAGTGTTGCTGAAACAATCCGCAGGGATCGAATGCGCAACACCAGAGTACGCGAGGCACTCAGTGTTGGGCAGCTACTTCTCTGAATGGAATTATCTCTACTTCAATGATTTGGTCACGTAGTGCGCATGTCCGCAAACAGGCATCCAAGATGAGTCATGATTGCCTTGCCATCCGGTAAGTGGAACCTTGGTATGGCCACTCTCTCTTAGGAACGTCAGGGTATTCCCATAATGAGTTCAAGTGTATGGAGCTGGATCGAGAAGGATTAAGGGTTCACCTAAGCATCCTACTCCCACAACCCTCATGAATGATAAATGGATCATTGCAAATATACATACCTATATACACGAGTATCTTGGAAAGAAATGCAAATTGTGCTCGATCATCAGAAGTGTTTTGGAAGAGATTTCAGTTTCCCTAGCTTGAAAGTTACATACTCTCCAAGCCTATAATGTTTTCTTGTTTAATAAGGGGAATGGTAGCAAGATTTCTGCTGCTTGCATTACAAATATAAGATTTGCAAAGATGAGATAATATTTGAGCTCCAATTAATTTTACCCATTCTAAACACTACTCTACAGGAAAATCCCACAATTGGAGGGTGAACACAGAATTTGTACCCTTTTATTCAATACCCGACTACTTTGAGCAATTTCTGAACAAGTTTCACCTAATTAGACCAACCTTGATGTAGTCTTCAGTTTTCCATAAGCAAAAAAAAGGATAAATAACAAATATGACACAAAATATTTTATTTAAATTTCCAAAGAACTCAGCTCACTCTCCACGCCTTCTACTCCCTTGCTCCAATTCAGGAACTTCACACTGCATTATACGCCTTCTGCCTTGCCTTAGCTGTTTTAAACAAAAGGTACTGAATTAATTACATTCGGTTGAAGGAAGCTAAATATTATTTATGAAATATAATTTCACTATTTTGCATTTTTTTTCTTAATGAGCACGAAAAGCAAAAAAAAAGGATGCACAAAGAAAAATTCAGAATAAACATTATTACAGTGGAAAAAAAAAGTCGTCCTTGCTCCAGTTACTCATTTTCCCCCGAGAACAAATAAGTCCCCATTCACGCTACACACACAATCACAGATGCTGAGCCTGCACCGTCACTATACCTTCGTGTGTGATAACTATTCCTAAATGAAATTGTGCTGTGAGTATATTTTTTAATTTATTGCGGTTACCCTAGTCGTAGGTTTTTATTTTTGCGGAGTGAAACATGGCCATGGAAATGCAACTCCGAGGTTTAAGGGTTGGTGCATGTAGAAGGTGTGTCGCTGATAAAATTTAAAAACAATGTATAATGGTCCTTTTGTGTGTGTACGCTGGTGGTGATTCGTCCTGGGTGGGTCAGACGGGACGACACTGCGAGTGAAGGAGAGTTATGACTTTAATGAAATTCCTGAATATGAATTGTAATGTATGCAGCTGAAAGGTGGGTGTGTGCACAAACAGTAAGCGGCTTCCGCAAATGGTTCAGCGAGATAATGGATTTTTAGTCCAGTGAGTGAATTAAAATTTACAGTTGCGGGTTGCTAAGTGCAGTTTACAAACTGATTTTCTGAGTAGGTGTATGCTAGTGAGGAAATTGTGCTCCCATTTTAGATTTGTAACTTTGGAATCCTAGTTGATGTGTAGATCTCTTTTGTTATTTTACTAACAGATATATTTGTATGTGCCGGTTTAATTCCTTTTGCATATTAGGATTCAACTGAAATTTAGGTTGTGTTTAAAATCCGGGTTATTGTAAAAAAAAAGTCTGAGAGATGTTAAATAGGTTCACCTGTTTACAGAATTGTTTCAGAAATGATTTCTGTTAAAATACTTTTTCTTAAAATTTTCAGTTCAACTACACACAGTTCAACTACACACAAAGCCTGCTAAGACAGATGATCCTTATCTACTAGCTGCCTATAGTTCTGTTTCTCGATGTTGGCCTGCAGACCTGAAAAAAAAGAAACAGATTTTAGTTAGTTTTGCCCTGTTGTTCAGTATCACGGCAGGGCTATTGCGCTAATTTGAGTTCCATTTGCCACTAAGGCCCACACTAGTGGTGATAACACTGCTCATTGAGGGTGCCCTAGGGAGCCATTAATGGGACCAGCGTGCATGCTGCGTACCAGCAGATAGACCATTGCCTTGGAATCCTTGTTGGCTTTTGTCTGTTTTCTGTTTGCGGTCGATTGAGTTGAAAAAATAAATCTTCAGAAATAGTAAATTTGCTTTCCCAGCACTGACTGTGTATATTCATCGTCACAAGCTTCTACAACGGCTTTGCGGACTTTTGTAAAAATTGGAGCAAAACTTTGCTTCTTGTTATAAACTCAGTTGACAACACTGATTGTGCCTTTTTTCAAACAGCCATTCTGATGAAAATGAGTATCAAAGACCCAGCATAACATGAAAAAGGCTCTTGGAGGAATATACCATACATGCAAAATATTTTCATTAGGAGAGGATTTTCATTGTCGCTGAAGAAAGTAATCCACCATTTCTTATCCCATCTTTCCATGAAATGTATCCGCACACCACCTCATTTAACAACTTCTCATCTAGATGCAACAACCCAGCTCAAGGGATCCTCTGGACAATAGCTACTCTTTTTAGTCGCCAGACACAACAGTGCGTGTCTTTACGGTAATTGGATGAAAGCCTCCCTCTCAACGCACGGCGCCGTACTCATTTAATCCAATTGTTGAACATACAAATGACATTCACCAGCAACGATACGCGCTCCGTCCTTGTAATCAAATTTACGAGTATGTCCTTTAGCCAGCGCGGCGTTACTGTGATATTAAATTAGAATCAACAAGGACGACCGTCGAGACGGCGGCTGTAGTGTTGCTGTAAATGATGACAGCGGACACCAGTTGTACTGCAGTAAATAATTCAGGCTCATCCCTCCAAATCCGGGCGAGAGTCTTCTGTCGATCCAGAGACAAATCTATTTTTATTTCAGCCCCACCCAGAGAGACGCCACCGTCTCGCATGTTGGGGTTGTGATTCGATAGATCAAAGTCATGAATAAATTTGGTGGGACGTCTGCCCTCAGTTTCCCCCCATGCAAGAATCCGCGCGTAGAGCGAAATTGAAGGATGCTTCAGCTTCGGTTCTGGAATTGTTCTTCTCTGGCAGAATCGATGATGGATGCAATCGCATTTGGTCCTTTTAAGCGAATCATTGTGTCATATAATCCAATCCCTATTGAAGCAAGTACGAGTACACGGCTTTTTATCTCTTATCTCTACACATAGCGGGGAAGGTAGACCAGAACAATGCTTGGTACAATTGGCTCCTTGTGCTGCACTTGGTTTGTCTGATGGCGGTGCGAGAATTGAGGGCAACCAATTCCACGTACACATTTGTCATGCTGAATTAATACGTTACAAGAGATTTTTTTAACATTCTCTTTATTCTCCTTGTGAACAGTTTTGTTGTGCAAGGACTTTTTTTTATGAATCATGTCTGGTGACATGTCCTTTGTTCTATAGATTTTCCTTTGTGCACAGTTGGGAAGTCTTACAAGAAAAGATTCGCTTTGATGGGGACAACAGATAGCTGTAATCAATTCTGTTAATATTTTGCTGTCGGATGGAATCACAAACTTGGAATCTGGAGTATATGTGTATGAGAAATGGTCTTGAAATTCGATCAAAGAAAATAGGTCATGTTTGCTGAATTATTTTAGTGAGTACTTTGCCCAATAGGTTGGAAAGGCATCGTAAAACTTTTGAGGAAAGAGAAGTTTATGAATTTCTGTGTTGTACCAAGAGGCAACTCATTCTGAAATGATGCCCTCAGAATATTAGTAAAAAAGTGAAACCAGTAGCCATATTTAGACATATGTTTTTGTGTGTATGTATACATATGTATGTTGAACCCGTGTTGCTTTGTGGAGCCCGTACTCAGTAACAGTGTGGGATTTCCACCCATTATGCCCACCTTTCCTTCTACCCCTGGACCTCGCGGCCCTGCCGTCAAGCGTTTCATCGCGAGGGGGGACTTCAGCCTTAGGTACTCGGCTCGTTCGTGTTGGCAGCCTCCTGCGCTGCGTTTCGTTGTTGCCTTGTCTTCGCTGCTCCTTCATAATGGATGCTAACTGCTTCCCAGGCATCTTCCCTCCTCATAATCTATCTGGTGATGTTGTCTGAGGTTAGGTTATTACACAGTTGGTTCACCAGCAGGTGTCGTTCTTCATAGTATCGTGGACATTGGAACAGGACGTGTTTCGAATCCTCTACTGCTTCCGTGCACGTTGGGCAATAGGGGTTGTAGACTCTGAACCAACCATGGCCAGTAAGCGTCTGGGCCAAGTAGACATTCAGCCTCCTATGCTTCCTATTGATCCAAGCAATTTCTGCGTTCACCTGCCGTTATCAAAGTGATCCCTCCTGCCATTCTTTAAGACTTGTGGCATCTCTGTCACACAGCGCTGAAGTAGCATCACTTATAGCCAATCTTAATCTATCAGCTTCTAGCCACGTCGTCGTTCAAATGACATTTTCCAGCCAAAAGTTATCGGGAGGTGGACCCGAGATAGAGGAAGTTAAGAAGTACCACGACATACTGCACGCTCGCACCATATATTTATCGTTGCATTTCCTTAGCTTTTATTTCATCAAAATTAGTATAGTTAAGTATTAGTTAAGTCAATAAAGTTTTTTATTAAGTTGGAAACCGATATATCATTGGTTCTACATTGGTGATCCTGAACGCTTGATAACGAACATAAGTCATTTGTCCTGTTTTATCGAAAGACAAAAAATAGCGAGAGACCTGAGGTTGCGCGTGCGGTAAACTTACAGCTACACCTGCAGTGTAATATTTCTAAAACTTGCTCGCAATGGGAGCCGAAGATAATTCTTCAACTGCCGCTAATAAAACAGAACTTGCAGGCAGCACTCCAATGGAAGCTTCAACAGTCAACCGTGTTTTAGTCAAAGAAAATCTGCAAATTTGGTTCGCACAGGTGGAAGCACAATTTTCGAACGCTGGAGTTAATTCATACGCCTCATAGTACAACACTATTGTCGCGAAACAAATGATAGTGGCTTACATATTGCTCGTCTGTTTATTAAAGATAACAAATCCAATAAATAATTTCTTATTGATTCCGGTACTGATGTTTCCGTTATCCCGCCGCAACGAAGTGACATTTGCAAATCTCCGCATTCATCCATATTATATGCTGCGAATGGAAGCGAAATAAAGACGTATGGTACACAACATCTGACATTGGACCTTGGCCTTCGCGGAAATTTTCTTGGGATTTTATTGTGGCTCTTATCATAGGCGTAGATTTCCTTACGCACTACGGTTTGCTTATAGACGTTCGTAAACGCAAACTTATTGATGGAAATATGAACCTGGAAACTTCGGAGGACTCGTGCAAATCAGGTGGAGTTAAAATACATACATTTAAAGTCAATGGTTTGCATCTCTTTTAGATGAATTCAAGGACATTACCAAATTCGACGCAATGAGGAAGCCCACGGTAATAGAAGTCACTCACCATTGTGTGACATCCGGACCACCCGTCTACGCTCGTCCACGAAGACTGTCACTCGATAAGTTGGAGGCAGCTCGTTCAGAATTCTCCAAATTGGTAGAAAGTGGGATTTGGCGACCATCGCCGTTCGAAGTGCTTATTACCAGATTCCCGTTCGGAAAAATGACATCCAGAAGACCACCATCACGACGCCGTTCGGACTTTTTCAGTTTCTCTTCATGCCAAATGTACTCAAGAACGCCGCCCAAACATTCCAACGCCACATCAACTCGGTACTCAAGGATATGTTTGATTACTGTTTTCCATATGTTGACGACCTTCTTGTGGTTTCTGCGAACATCGAAGAGCATAAAAGAGATCTACGTCGAGTTTTCCAAACGTTGGATGAGAACAAATTGAAGATAAACGTCTCGAAATGTGTTTTTGGAAAAAGCGAAATCACTTTCCTGGGGCATCTGGTAAATGAAAAAGGTATAAGGCCAATGAACGATAAAGTTGCTGCAGTACAAATTTTCAAACAGCCAAAAGTAGCGAAGGGCCTAAAAAAGTTTTTAGGAATTATCAATTTCTACAGAAGGTTCATTCCTCACACAACAAAAAATCAGAAATTGCTGAAGAATCTCATCGTTGAAAACAAAAAGAACGACACCACTCCAATCGGCTGGAGACTGCTGACTTTGCAGCAGGGGCTGTTTTAAATCAGCTAGTCAACAACGAACTTCAGCAACTAAGTTTCTATTCAATTCTACCAGGCAATACAATTTTTTAAACATTTTGTCGAAGGCGTTTTGTAGACCTGAGCGACCACAAGCCTGTAACGTTTGCTTTTCAACAAAATTTTTAAAAGGCCTCGCCACGTCAACAACTCATGTTGTATTATATCGGACAGTTTTGTACAGACATACGGCATACGAAAAGAGAGCACAATACTGTTGCTCACTGGTTGACACGCAGCCAACAAATTTCAGCCAAGGAGATCAATTTTGAGGTGATGGCACAAGAACAACTGAAAGATACCGAGCTGCAAACATATTTGGAACAAGAACATCATCCGCTCTTTTGTGGTACATTTGGCCATCGAAACATCAAAAAACTTCACGGAATCTCTCATTCAGGTGTGAAGGCGACCATCGCCATGGCCTAAAATGTCACAGACCATCACTGAATTCGTCAGACAATGTACACGGTGTCAAAAATCAAAAATCCAACGCCACAGCAAAACCGAGTTAGAATCCTATCTGGATCCAGCGCAGCGTTTCGAACATGTAAACATCGACCCTCTACGACCTTCCAGAGGAAATCGATATTGTTTGACCACGATCGATCGGTTTTCGAGATGGGCTGAAGCTGTACCCCTACCGGATATCACCGCTGAAACAGTGGCCAGAGAATTTATTAACACCTGGATCTCACGCTATGGTATACCATGATGTATTTCGAGCGATTTAGGCCTGCAGTTCGAGTCCAACATCTTCAAAGAGCTAACAAGGTACCTAGGTATTAATCATCTTAAAACAACTCCTTACCATCCACAGGCCAAAGGGATGATTGAGTGATGACACAGAACCCCTAAGACGTCAATCAAGTGCTATTCAAACGGGGACTGCTGCAGTTTCCTTCCAATCATTCTTTTTAGGACTGCGTGTGACGGTGATAATCGGAACAAATTTTACGCCAGGTGAGATGATTTATGGAGAAAAACCTAAGGTTCCTGGTGAGTTCTTCCATCCTAAACCACTCATTCCCACAGAATCCGAGCTCATGAAAAAGCTGAAGAGATCGATGACCACATTGAGCCCGATTCCGGTTACATACAAGGACAACTCTAAAATTTTTGTTCATCCTGATCTTTAAACCTGCAGCCATGCGTTCGTTCGATGCCACAAAGTTAAAGGCCCGATGACAGCTCCCTACAACAATAACGGCAACAATCTGGACTATCTGGTCGTCGAGTCGTCTTATCAGACCGATATAAGTGACGCAATTTCTAGAGGGGAAATACTGTGGTATCTCTGTGACACAGCGTTAAAGTGGCATCACTTACAGCCAATCTTAATCTGTCAGCTTCTAGCCACGTCGGGGAGACTTAGATAAAAACTGGACACGAGATAGAGGAAGCTAAGAAGTACCACGACATACCACACGCTCGCACCACATGTTTATCGTTGCATTTCGTTTGCTTTTATTTCATCAAAGTTATTATATACATAGGTAGTTTTAAGTTAAGTCAATAAAGGTTTTTTTATTAAGTTGGAAACCGATTTATCATTGGATCTACAAACTTGGCCTTAGTGGTACCTCAGCAACACTTCGACTCGTTGTTGTTGCTGCCGCTATCCTGCTGAGACGGTATTTCTGTTGGCCTTTTATAGGCATAGCAGAGGTTAGAGGGTATAAGACGTATGTACGTTGCAAAAAGTTGAACCAGATATGGGGTTTGCGGATGTCAAAGTGAACGAAGAGTAGACTTTGGCTGATCGACTTAAATTACAATTTTATATATATGTATTTGAATTCTCCAGTTTAGAATTAATCTATCATTTTAGTCGACATAAGACTTACGATTAATAACTACAAGGAATAATATTTATGCCGACCATCCGCATTGACAAAAATGCAATTCGGATTTGCATATGGAATATTTGAACATTTAACAGAACACGAGTTATCTAATAATAATTCGCATTTAGCCACTCCTGATACATTTGTATCCAAATGTGTACTATGGATCGAAGAATTTAATCGGATCCTCTGCTGTAGAAGTCTATGTTGTCAAAACCTCAGTCAAAGGCAAATCTAAAACATGCCGGTCTCCCTAGCTTCAAATGTGCCAAGTTCCGATAGCATATTTTCAATTTCTCACACATTTTTACCACGACACTAACATCGAAAGAATTTAGATTTCCTTTAAGTCCCAGACGATGAAAATAAGAAATGTCTCAATTCTGATACAAATGCTGACAAAAGTCTAGTTTTCTAACCAAGTGCAACGGTTTTTGCGAAATTTGCATTTTCCCGACGCAATCCGCAAATGAGCAAATATCCCATGATCAACAAATTAATTGTCTCCACATGATGCGCGGAAATTCGTTGCATCCACATTCGAGCTCCCATCATTCCCAGGCTCCCAGACACTTTGTCCCAGTGCAACTCCAGAGATACTTCTTTAACTAAATATCCGCACAAATACGGGTGATTAACACACTCCAACGAAGTATGTGCATCTTATCACGAATTATTCGCTTCCACCGGGAACAAAAAGGAGACAAACGACAAATACTCAACTTGGCGTTAAATTAGCATCTGCAGTAAGTGTAGTTCCACTCGAGGAGTCATCACCAACCAACCTCATTTCATCAGCTTCAGCATCCTTGAGACGATATGCCGCTCTTTGACAGACACACAAATCTATAGTTTGAGTGCGCACTGCGGGTAAATGCGTTGTACGGGGCTGTAACTAACTAATCACTTCTGGAACTTTGCTCGGCGGATGAGGGGGAGAGGACCTTGAAATCGAGTTCGAGGGAAACTGTTATGCACCGCAACGAGGAAACTCTTTGAAGATTTTTTTTTTCTTTTCAGATGTTTTAGCTACGAATGAGTTTTAATGAAGTTTCGCTTGATGGATTCTTTAGAAGAATTCTCTTTTTTCTATGTTCATGGGCATCGAATTAGAACCACGGAGTTTGGACGGGAAATCGCTAAAATTTGTTTTCGGTTGACGGTGAATACTGTTTTGGATGCTTTGCTTAACGGCTCGGAAAAGTATCGGAGTATGGTGTCATGTGGGTAATTCAAGAAGAATTATTTATGATTGGATGGATCAGGAAGCAGAATGTGATTGAAGGTTAGAAATACGGAAGCGGACTAAAAAAAAAGAAAGACACTGACACCACCACCACTTAACCGTTTTTATTAATGGAAAACCCGGTACTCGCATGACTAATTATTCTTTATTTAACCAATAAGACCCTCTACTTTCTGTATATATTGGTCGTCTCATAATTCCATAATCAAAGTATTGACGTTCATTGGGTGATCCTGATCCTTCTCCATCGACGCCACGTTTCACGAAGGCGGAACCATTAGATCCAGATTTATATGCATAGCCATTTTGTGTTAAAGCGTACATGTAAATAATTAGGATAGTTGAGGTTAAGACGGCAGTCCAAATCAATAAACTTTTCTTAAAAATTGCGCTCAATAAATATGGATTAGCAAATGTTATTCCGGTTAAACTTACAAATTGCTCCTTCATTGCCAAATGAGATAGAACAGTTCTCGCTGAGATCAGTGAAACAACTGAAGTCAAAGAGCAAACTGAGTCAATGTTGCATAAGTGCGTAGTAAAAATAGCAATGTTTATTAATCAATTTGCACTACTACTTCACATTCGATCGATAAGCAAAGTATTGATTTACAGTCGTCACGATTTGTCCAAATGCAAAATATATAGTTGTGACTCACCTGCCCCTCTGTTTAATCGCAATACACGTGTCTACTCTTTAGGGTTAGAGCCTGCTTTAGGCACACAATATGGTATAGAATATCGGCTTCTTCAGATTGGTCGGAATTGCCATATGTTTTTATGTGTTTCTTTTTTTTTAATTTTTACGTTAAGGCCAATTTTGCAAGAAATAGGTTTCTCGAAAACAGTTTTAACGATTTTGTTTTAATTTTATGTCCGAGTTTATCTAAGTAGATACTCGTACTATCGGATGGAGTACGAAATTTTTCCCAAGAATTCGTAAAGGTTATGTTAGGCTAGATAACCCTAGAATGGCTACCCACAGCTAAAGCTAGGACTCACTTAGACCAATAAGAAGGTCCATTGTGGTACCATTATAAGTATTCCGGAACCTCCGGGAGTTTAAACAAATTTTTTTTTTAATTTTTTCCAACAAATGATATACGAAATATTTTTCTATGTACTTACGTGAAATACTTACATTTTTCGCAGCAGTTGTCCCAAAACCCTTTATTCTCGTATTAGGAAAAGTGGCAAGGTCCTTTTTCGAAAGAAATTTTTTTAACAGACTCTCTTCGTTGGAGCTGTTGAAGCTTACTTCAATAATTTTATCTCATGGTGGCGCTCAACATGCATTCCACATGTAGGACACAATTATTCTTTGTAAATCGCACCTTGTGCGTGAATCTGCCTATTAGACGATTTATTAGACGATTCGCTTTTGGTAAATAATAGAGATAGATACAACGTTTTGTTTTCGCATGTGCATATGATCTAGCAATTTATCAAAATAATAATATTTTGCTCGTAAAAAGTTGAGAAACAAAATTATAGTCTCTGTAGAGAAATTTGTGATGCATGTAAATTTAAGAAATATAATTGTCAAGCTCTTATAAGGAACAAGTACATTGCATAACTGAGGAATTTATGAAAAATTTGTAAATTTATCCTAACCCTAGTGATAGGTTAGGCTAGGTTTAAGGGGTTAGCTGCAACAAATGAGTGCAGCCTGCACTCGGATCTTAAAAGGATCCATTTTGCTCCCCAGACATGGAATTTCCTCGTTGGAACATTCAAAGACAGAAAAACAAACAGTGATTATAGTCCTGTGGTGTAGAAGCGGCCTCCTCGAAACCATCCTAAAGAAACTATGAATTTCAAAACGGCAGTTGGTGGCTTTTCAGACAGCTCGCCCAGATGAATAAAGAAATATTCTCCGAGGGCCGTCTTTCTGATAATACAGAGTGTATGGCATATGCATCCTCTTCCGCGTCTGCATTGCCGCAGCCTCTGTAAAGTTCGTCTGTACTTAGCCGCATTCTTTTCCGATGGACCGCCGTTAGGTTGTGCCCGGTAATGATTACTGTGAAAAACGCAATATTTGGTCTGTTTTGAGTGAGGATGAGCTTGGTTTTCACCTTATCGTGTTTGGCTCAAATGTTTTTGGAGACGGGGCACGATGAAAGCGATCTCCATCTTTCGTCTGCATTTCGTTTGAAGTTAGGTGGTATGTTTGATTAAACAAATTTTAGTGGAGGGAGGATTGTATTTTGGACCATTGACAGGTCATGTTCTGAACAATTTCTTGCTAGTTCTTCTTCTTCTTCTTCCGTTTATTAGTGAGGTTATGAACTGAAAATATGGGATCACAACCCTCAAACTTCACCGCATTTCTACTGATCCGCCTGTGGGGTTCGCCTAGTTCTTGGCAGTTCATCTGCCATTTCGTTCCTTTGTGTCCTGAGACTCACCAGAGTGTAACATAGTGGCTATCAGTGAGCGTTTTAAGCTCCTTGTGACAGCCTTTTATTAGCTTTGATTTTACTACCGCGGATGAAATGGCTTTTAGAGCAGCTTGACTATCTATGTAAATGTCAATCACTTTTCTGGTAACATGTTTCGTGGATAGATCTCATGCCGCCTCTGCTATCGCTAGGACTTCCGGTTGGAACACACTGCCATGGTTCGGAAGTTTTAGTGATATTGCAATATCGGGATCTGCTGAGTAAATATCCGAACCCACTCCTTCATTTGTTTTCGAGCCGTCGTCAGTGAAGACTGAAATACTGTGCGGGTTGATGGCTCCACCATCTGCTCAGTATTCGTTTGAAGGGATGACCGTTTTCACGTTCAGGCTGAAGTCGGGGATTGGCGGAAAGTAGTCTGTAGTGGCATCTAGAACACTGGCCCTTTCTTCATAATTTGGATTCTTTTAGACGCAGGGCATTCTAGGGAATAGGTCTAGTGAGATCAGTTCGGATAGAACCGAATGTACGCTTTCTTTATTCTTTCAGTAATTTTATCTCTCCAGCTCAGTTTTTGGTGAAGTATGCACCCTAAATTCCGTTCTTTGTCCGAAACTTGGAGTAGAGTACCATCGAGTCGTAGGGGTCCGAATGTCGCGATTTTTCATTTATTAGTGAAGAGGACCACCTCACTTTTCGTTGCGTTGACGTTCAGTCCACATCCTTTCGTCCAGTTATGGAGAGTATTTAGGAGTATCGACGAATTTGCCGGACATTAATAGGAGTAAAATAAATAAATAAATATTTGACGCAATAGCTCTTTAAGTGCCAGGGTCTAGCTGCTCGCAACCACTCGTATTGTGTGCGTTATATTTTTTTCACACGAATGAAAGGGACTTAAAAGTTTATATCCGTATCCGAAGGGCCATTTATTTTAAGAAGATTTTTCGTGACAACTGTACTATATGATGTTTGTCAGACGTTCGCGAGACGTGGGACCGTGAAAAATCTTATTGGTGTTTTCTGGGATTCGAACATGGAACCAAACGCGCAGTGATCCGACACACTAACCACTTGAGCCACGGCGCGGCGCCCCAATAGGACTATGTCATCTGCATATGCAACAACCTTTACTTCGCTGTGTCCTGATTCCAAAAGGATCTCGTTTGCGATTAGAGTCCATAGAAGAGGATGTAAGACCCCAGCTTGCGGGGTTTCTCTAGAGGCGAGTGTATTTACTTGGCTGCCACCCAGCACTGAGTTTATGTGTCTCGACTTGAGCATCCAGTCTGTGAGTGTAGAATCTATGCTGAGTCGGTCTGATATGCTTATCGATTCGGTTTTCACAATTTTAAAGGCCCCAGACCGCTAGCGCGAATTCTTTGTGATAGAATGATTGCTCGCTCAGCTGGTATTGCCACGTTCAAAGAAAAGATTATTTGAACCCTGTTGAAAAGGCAATATCAATGAACGTTCCAAAAATATCGCGAGATAGGAGAGGCGGACCTATAAACGCCTGGATCACACAAAGCGACGACATCGGCAATTCATTGGCCTCAGTAATCGATTGATTCAAAATCGGGAGGCCTGCCGATATTTTCTGAGGTCAAATAGGCGAACCACATAGGCGGATCAGTAGAAGTGCGGTGTAGTGGGAGGGTTATGATCCCTTGTTTTCGGATCATAACCTCGCCAAAATAGGAAGAAGAAGAAGAAGAATGATTGCTCGATCATTGTTGCCACTTCGTGCAGGGCAGTTTCGACTGATCTGACCTTTGTACGAGTATAGGCATGTTGTGCTGTGCTATTAGTCTTTCGAAAGAATTTAACGCGAATGAAGTCCGGCTGATCGGCATGAAGTCTTTTGCGTTAGTGTGGATTGGTTTACCAGCATTGAGTATGAAGATGACTTTGACATCCCTCCAGGATTTAGGTGCATATTTGCAGTACAGGCATCTGCAAAAAATGAACCTCTTTCCGCGAAATGACATATTCCTTGCTACTTTGTAGCATCATGGGAAAATACCATCTGGGCCGGACGTCTTATATGGAGAAAAGGAGTCAATTGCCCATTTCAGTTTGTGTACATCTACAATTTCAGCGAATAAGTTGTGATTTGTGTTAAGTCCTGAGTCATGTGTTGTTGTCTCTGTTATGGGATCCATTATATTACACCCTGGAAAGTGAGACCAAAAAATGAGTTCTAAGGTCTCAGCACATGATTGTGTCTAGGCTCCGTCTGGTTTCTTGGCAAATCTTGCGACCGAATGTTCCTTTAAAAGGACTTTCCGGAGTCTCGCTGCGTCCTTGGTGGATGCGATTTCGCTTCAGAATTTACTCTATGAGGCTCTTTTCATATATGTCGTCTTTTTCCTGAAGACTCTCTTTTGCGATGAGCATACAGCAAGAATTATGAAAAATAATAAAAAAAAAAACAAGCTCGTCATACCAAAACCGCCAAAACCCATCCGCATATCCAATCCCCCTTCCGTGGAAACAAAAAAAAAGGCGATGTACAAAATATATAGGGCGTATGCGACAATTATCCTTTTTTCTATTTTTTTTTTTTAGCTTCAGGATAAGATATGAATTTTATGTATGACGGAATTCATTTTACTGAAATTGCTGAATTGATTACAAATCCTAATTTAATATATAGTTCCTTGCTAATCTAATGTGATATTATATCAAGATGATACATACTCCAAATTATTTCCAGCACCTTAAACGGTACAAGAGTGAAAACTAGATCAAGATCCGTTCGGTTGTTTTTAAGAAATACGATAACAACCAACCAGCTTCAAAGTGCTCAACGTACACATGTATATTATTTTTACTTAGCTTTCATTGATTTCAGAGAAAATTAGGGTACCAAATTACAGAAACTCTAGAAATTATGGTATTTCGACTGATCATTCCTTGGGATGATTTTCTCAAGGAAAAAGTATAAAGTCTCCTAAATATACAGCCCCACATTTAATAAAAGCTTTTTCCATACAACTCCCTGCAGCGCTTCTCTCAATAGCCCTCCGTTCTTTCAGGAAGCCATGTATCCACTGGCTTTGATATTGTAAAAGCCAGGAAATTATTACTGGCTCTGTGCGAGGTGTTTATAGCTTGGCCACTTTGACCATTATTATGGGCTGCGCAGACGTACCTGACCCTCTCCGGTCACCATGACTCTGTCCGCAACGTGTTTTGAATTGAGGGGATTATGGTTTTGGATAGATTAATTAGGTTAGGTTAGGTAAAATGGTTGGCGTAGGGAGTAGAATTCCGCTACACTTCACTCAAGTCAATATAGACTGATTGTGATACCCACGGGGGAAAGCAAAATAGAACGAATCGCTTCCTCGTGAAAAATAAATTTATATGTACTTACATAGCCTAGTACAACACAGTTAATACTTACTGTGCCCCTGCTAGTGCTGGTCTAAAGGTGGCGATTGTAGACCATAACAGCCCAGAGAAAAGACTCAGCAAAGACCAGTGGAGGCTCATCGAGTTGCGCATACTCGAAGCCATCAATTCCACCATTGTCGAGAAGGAGGGACAATCCCCTTTCTTTGAGCAACTGACCACCTTCAGAGGTTTTAAGCTCCTTTCATGCGACAACGAGTTCACGCTTAAGTGGCTCCAAACTTTCGTGGCTAGCACGCAGGCTCCATGGGCTAATGTCGACATTCGACTCGTCGAAAAGAAGGACCTGCTAGAATTTACTAGGCCAAAAGGGCGTATCCTGATACCTGGCCCTCATATTCCCAAGGAGCGTATTGAAAGGAACCTACGGCACCTTAACCCGGAGCTCCTTAGCGACGACTGGGAGGTGCTTGAAATGGGCGAGCACTCAGAAAAGGGCACAGAGATCGTGGTCCTGCTCAACCATAGATCACTGCCTATGCTAAGAAGGTTCAACAATAAAGTTCGCACTGGTATCACCCGGTGTAAAGTCCAACCCTTTACGGATAGGACAGAGAGGAAGCAAAGGGGGGCGGGTGACAAGGTAAGAAGAACATGAAATTCATTCAAATAAACCTGCACCACAGCATATCTGCTAGCGCCAATCTTATATATCTTCTAGGCGAAAGGAACATAGACATAGCTCTCGTACAAGAGCCATGGATCTCCCGTGGCAAAATTAGTGGGCTAAATCATAAAGATTTAGCACTGTACAGCAGCGAACCGCTAAACGCGGACCGTAAGAACAGAACTTGTATCGTAGCTAGGAAACACATTAACTTATTTCTTCTATCTACCTACAGCAATTCAGACCAGACGGTAGTAAGGCTTGACCGGAGGGGGCTCCCCCCACTGATTATCTCAGCCGTGTACATGCCTTACGACAGAAATGATGGACCGCCATCCGAACTCACCCGCGCCTTAACCAGGAAAGCGGAAATCGAGAGTTGGGACCTACTACTAGGCTGCGATGCGAACGCACACCACGCGCAATGGGGCAGTGGTGATACAAACCCACGCGGTGAGTTGATTTTCGAATTTATTATCGAACATAATCTTTTAGTAGCCAATAGGGGTTCTGAACCCACTTTCGTAGTTAGAAACAGGCAGGAGGTTATTGACATTACACTAGCGAGTAACTCAAATACCCTCTCTATAGACAATTGGAATACTTTGGAGATAGAATCCTATTCCGATCACAGATTTATTGAATTTAATCTCATTGAAAGATGCGACTTTCCCAAACCCCATAGAAACCCAAGGAAGACCGACTGGACTACCTTCAGTTACGAGGTGCGGAGGAAGGCGAATCTACTACAAAAATGTTACCTACATGAGCCAGCGGACATTGACCGAAAAGCCGAGGAAATCACTGCCGTCTTCAAAGAGGCTTTCCAGAAGGCATGTCCCGTATCTAGACCTAAGACAAAAGTCTCCCCCCATGGTGGACCAAAGAACTAGCCAGAATAAGGAGAGAAACAAGGAAACTCTTGAACCTGGCGAAATCAACGGGAGCTGACTCTGACTGGGAGCTATACAAAGCCAGTCAGAGGAACTTCAAGAGCGCAACGCAAAAAGCCAGAAGACAGTCGTGGCAACGCTTCTGCGACGAGATCAAGGGTACAACAGAAACGGCCAGATTGAGGAAAATCCTCTCCAGAGAATCGAAGACTCTAGGTTCCCTAAAGAACACTGAAGGAAACTGGACCGAGTCCTGTTCGGAATCCCTTGAATTGCTTATTAAAACGCACTTTCCGGGGTGTACTACCGTACCATGTAGCAGTACTAATAACAATCACAGCGAATCGGAACCCCCCGCGGATCTGGTAACAGAGGACAGAATAGAGTGGGCAATAAGATCGTTCTCCCCCTTTAAATCCCCAGGACTTGATGGGATTATACCGATCATGCTGCAAAAAACTGCACCAATCTTTACCCCAATTCTTAAAAAGCTATTTGCCAGTAGTCTTAAACAATGCTACATACCAAGAACATGGAGGGAGGTAAAGGTGGTTTTTATACCCAAGGCGGGCAAGGCTAGTCACACCACCGCGAAGGACTTCAGACCAATTAGCCTTACCTCTTTCATCCTGAAAACTTTTGAAAGATTGCTCGACATCTACATACGTAGCAGAATACGCCCTGGGGACTTATCCCCAGCCCAACACGGTTACACGAAGGGTAAATGTGTGGAAACTGCCCTACATCATGTTGTCGGCTCTATAGAAAAATCACTTAAGGATAAAAAGTTCACACTAGCTGCTTTTTTGGACATTGAAGGAGCCTTCAATAATGTAAATACCGAAGCGGTTAAAAGAACCCTAAGAAACCTAGACATCGACATTAGTCTAATTAACTGGATTGTTAGCATGCTCGAGGAACGACATATAACCACCGAACTTAAGGGTTCAAAGCTCGAAGCATACGCCTCGAGGGGTACCCCTCAAGGCGGGGTAATCTCCCCACTGCTCTGGGTCATTGTTCTTAATGAGGTACTACAACAACTAAGGTACAGCGGGGTCAGAGCTACAGCGTACGCGGATGACGTCGTGCTGCTTGCTACAGGTAAATTCCTGCCTACCCTCAGCGAACAACTTGACGGAGCCCTTAATACTCTTAGCATATGGGCCAGGAGCTGCGGTTTAAAGGTTAATCCCCAAAAAACCGAACTCGTACTTTTTACTAACAAGAGGAAAATACCGGAGTTCAATACACCTTCTGTTGATGGTATCCCACTCAGATTGTCCGGTAGCGCAAAATACATGGGCCTTGTACTTGACAAAAAGCTCAACTGGAGATTAAATATAGAGGAAAGAATCAAGAAAGCAACAATAGCCTTTTACTCATGTAGTAGAATTTTTGGTAGAACCCGGGGACCCTCCCCCAAAATCATACTATGGATGTATACGGCTATAGTTAGACCCATACTGACTTACGGCAATCTAGTATGGTGGTCATCTGTCAACAAATGCACCAACTTAAAGGCAATCACCAAAGTTCAAAGACTAGCGTGCATCGGCATCACCAGTGCAATGAGGACAACCCCAACCGCAGGACTCGAGGCTATCCTCAACCTGCTGCCGCTAGACATCTTTACACGAACATCAGCAGTCATTAATGCTATGAGAATAAGTCAGTCAGCGAACTGGAAACCAAGCAGAACAGGTCACTCGATGATCCTACTCGATTACTTTGGCATCATGCCCGTAACGGATTACATGACGCCATATTTAGACTTTACAAGGCCTTTCTCTACCGCCTACCCTAGCAGGGAAGATTGGAAAAGCGGTCATATACCTAATGCCGAATCTATAGCCATCTACACGGATGGTTCAAAAATGAGCACTGGTGTAGGATCAGGTATCTTCTCCGACCCTCTAGGTGTATCAATATCCATACGACTCCCAGACCACAGCAGTGTTTTCCAAGCATAGCAGTGGCAACAGCCGCCCGTGAGTCTGCGATAAGGGCAATACCGCCAGAAGGTATCACCATCTTTATCGACAGCTAGGCAGCTATAAAAGCGATTACTGCCATAGAAATTAAATCGAAGCTTGTGAAGTGTTGTCGAGAAGAGCTCAGGGTTCTTGGAACACAGCACAAGGTATCGCTCTGTTGGGTCCCTGGACACGAGGGTATCCCAGGCAATGAGAAAGCCGACGAGCTGGCGAGAATCGGCTCAGCAGCCCCAACAGAACAAGTTCACCCCCCTGTGTGTATCCCGCCTTGCACACTCAAGCTCGCTGCAGGGAATAAAGCCACTGAGGAGGCGAACACAAGATGGAACTCCATGGAAACTTGCGCCATCACTAGGAAGCTATGGCCATCTTTCGACAAAGCAAAGACCGAGAGAATCATCCGTAAAGACAGGAAATCCTTTTCCACCCTCGTGGGCGTCATCACGGGACACAGCACTCTGCGGTACCACTTGAAGAAACTACGCCTGACGGAGGAGGAACTCTGCAGAGGCTGTGGTGACGAGGAAGTTTTTGAAGACACAATCCACTTCCTGTGCCACTGCCCGAGTCTTCAGCATTCCAGGAAAAAGTTCCTTGGTAAATTCTTCTTCCAGGATCTCGAGGAACTCTCCGGCGTTTCAACGGAAAAGATGTTGAACTTCATTAAATCATCAGGGTGGTTTGTATGCAGAAATGAAGTAAGTGACTGAGTAGTTTTTAGTTTCATTGGGTAAGGGATCACTTTTCCCCCATGGGTACCACAATGGGTCATCGCTGACCTGAGTGTGGCAGAGAGCGTCGCTCCGTGACTGAGTAGTTTTTAGTTTCATTGGGTAAGGGATCACTTTTCCCCCATGGGTACCACAATGGGTCATCGCTGACCTGAGTGTGGCAGAGAGCGTCGCTCCCTGCCAGCCCACATACCTAACCTAACCTACTGTGCCCGAGATACAAACCATCCAGATGATTTAATGAAGTTTGCGATGTTCTTTTAACTTGCTTAATTGCTCATGTGGGTAAGTCGATGAGAATTACTGTAATTCACCGTTGGAAATATGGAGCCGAAGTATAGGCAAACAAAAAACGACACTAGCATCTTTTATTATTAAAAAATTAATGAGTTTTCTTAACCATAATATCGGCTATATCCTGTGTATATTGGTCGTCGCAGTACCCCACCATATCCTCCATATAATGGACGTGCAGTCGGCGATCTTCCTCCATAGACCACAGATCTTCTATATGCGTAAGGACTATATCCATATCCATACCCAAATTGTGGCTCACAGATGATGTAAGCAACCAGAAGTGCCGAGATTAATAGGCATGCAAACATGGTTTTCTTAAAAAAAAATCACTAAATAAATATTGTAAAAGCAAAGGTTATGACAGTTAGGCTCACAGAATGCAGTTCCATTGGGAGATGAAGAAAAACAGTGCCCGCTAGAATCTGCGAAATAACTGAAGGCAAAGTGCAATCTGTATTAATGCCAACTAATTAGAATGGGAATGCTAATTAAATAACTTGCACGATTAGATATCCGATAAATAAGCAAAGTATTGATTGAAGTCATCACGATTCGTTGAACTGACGCCTGTAAGAGACAGCTATGCAATCATAGGCCATCCTAATGCCTTAGAAAACTAGGGAAGGGAAATGTATTATTGGCACAGTTGCGGGATGAAAATCAATTATTTACAAAACTATATACTATGTATATAGTTATTTGAATATTGGCTACGGTGAGTGGGTTGGGCAAATATTTATTTGAATTGTTGTTCAGCTATTAAAGTGTTTGTAAGAGTCATGGGAATTAATCATATACATACACTGTAGCTATTATGTGTGACCGTATGGTTAGGCTTTTGTGATAGTCATATTGTCCTGGTCGCACATATTTAAGTAAAGAAGTTAGGGTTCATTAGAAATATCTTGACATTTTGTGGATGTAGGCCCGCGTCCGCAAAACTAATACAATATTTAGTTCATTGGAGAAGTTTTATTATATGCACTTGCAGTCTATGTGCATTATGGTCTATGGAAACAAGGTTCTCAGCCTCGGCCGCTGCTTATGTAACATACCTCGAGAATAGAAAGTAGCGTATCATTCGTTCTGCGCAGATTGATTCTTTGGACTTTTAAGGTTTTTACTCATTCTCTAGATATGTATGTTGTGCTACGTTTTTTCATTTTATGGGAGTAATCATCTCAATTATTTCAGAAGAGAGATTTGCTCGTAAATATCTAATTTTCACCAAAATGGTCAAGCTGCTGCCTGTGGCCTCTAGACCTACACTGTCTAGAGCCACCACAATGCATGAGGTTCTTAAAACTAAAAACATTCATGTGTAATTTTTCAAGAAGATAATGCTTTTTCACGTGGTAATGCAATGTTCCCAGTGGCCTTATTTGCGTAGGGATTCATTTTGATTTCTGAAGTGTGTTACATCTTTTACACTTAAGTCTCCACTAATGAGTTTCTAACTGCAAGCATGTGAACAATAATTCCGCTAGTCTTTTTGTTGTACAGTAATCTTTCATTTTTCTATGTGTATGTCTCCTCAACATTGATATCTTTCAATACTATATGATCATTTTAATATTAGTCGATTCAAGACCACTTTCAGCCTTAGGTCGAAGCTCCATTCAACATTCCTTAATGAGTCAAAAGCCTTAGTACTCCCCTAAACGGTCACAAAAGATTACCTCTACAATCCGCTACCCAAGAATGCATAAATTAACGCCTGTCTTACACTTATCATCACTCCTCTTCGAATGTCGGTCACAGACGTACGTCTACCTTCAAGTTATCAGACTCAAATCAACAATCATTCGCCCTATAGGCCTGACGTTTGGCATTCCCACCCTAGAAATACCCCGCTACACCACCTCTAGCTGTCGAGTGATTTACACATTCAGGGTGCAATGGTTCGCAAGCAGAATGCTGATTATCTCCACAGCTGTGGCTACTTCGTTTTTATTGTTGTGCCGGCGAATGTGCACTTCATCAGCGTTCGATTCTTCGGAGGGACGCGATCACATACATCAAATTACAAGTACGCTGTCGTTTTGTCATGTGTCGCCGGCCCCAAGCACAATTCGCGCGAGGTACGCTTCAGCAATTTTAGCGTAATTAACGAATCGCGTACTACCATGACTGCCCGACAGGTGCGACCTTGTAGGTAGATATCTACATTGCACTTTAGGTGAGCTGTGTGCCTGGTTCCAGTGCCGTCCGTGACATTGCTCGGATGACCCACAAAAAACTCCGAGAGTGGATGATGATGTTGATGGGGGATAATGGTTTGAAGATGGAAGTAAATTGCATTTGGAATCCTGAAATTAAATGGCGATAATTGTCTTTCGGGGGTTGGAGGTGTGCGTCACAAAAGTAGTTTTATTGGGACAATGCAACGTGTTGTATTGTTTGGGAGCACGAGTCAAGGGTAAGGCAGCCGTGGTGTGTCCCAGGCATTGAATGGAATTTCTGTTTTGGAGACAATGCCTTTGTTATCTTGCGCTGAGGGTCATGTAGTTGAACGATAAATGTGACATGGAGGTAATTGTAGGTTCATTAAGTCGGTGTCAAGGGTTTTTATCGGGCTTAGAGAAGGAGTTTTTGGATAGAAAAGGCTTTGAGTTTGTGAGTACACTACTTTTCTTTAAAAAAAAAAAGCGGGGAACAACTATTCATCAGCACTGAATATGGCCCAACTTTGCAAGCAAAAAATGGATTTATTCATAGGAACATAAGTTGAGGTGGGTGCCGCCAACGTATGATGTTGGTGAAAGATTTTCGAGGAGACGTGGTAACTTTTTAGAGCGAATGGTGCCCCAAACATAAACAAATAATTAAATCACTGCGAAGCAGCTTCCTAAAAGAGACCGTTACTAACGCAGAAGAAAGAAGTCGTTATGTGATAGAATTATTATCATTGAATATTGTTGTTCTGAATGTTGGAAGAAAGCTTATATCTAGCTTTCTGGTTAGTCTGCCTGTCTATCGGGAGAAAAACCAATCAGAAAAGAATGGTGCGAAAACCCTAGTCGTTGATAAGGATTTATTTTGCTTTCGTTGTATCTCGAATCGGCCTCGCAAGATACAACAAAAGCGTCGAAACTTGTGTAAGTTGGCACAATCACGTGAAGTTTAGCCAGCTGCTTAAAGCAAAGAGGTACTTCACATTGGCTCATTTCTTCGTATTTACAGATCACAAAGCTGAAGTATTGC
The DNA here is from genome assembly GCA_945910035.1 of Brachypalpus laphriformis. NCBI lineage: Eukaryota > Metazoa > Arthropoda > Insecta > Diptera > Syrphidae > Brachypalpus > Brachypalpus laphriformis. The sequence continues at coordinate 351,394,773 of OX246753.1, forward strand.
CACAAAACAACTTCTTCATTTACTCCTCTGTATGCAGAAACTAAAAATGTGATTAATAGAAGATCCAGCACAAAGATCTAATCTTTGACTATTGGCTTATGGAAGGCAGTAGCAGACTTGTATGGAAGAACTCAACAATATGGTCTCTTATTCTTGAAACACACTGCCAGGAGATATATAATTTTTCCAGAAGCATACCATATCATTCAAAAACAGAATCGACAAATATTGGCAGGTATTTTTGTCCTTTTCTCTGCAACTACGAGCAAAATATCACCCATGCTTCGGGGAGCAAAGTAACCAACAGAGATTTAAAAGTGTACGGACGAGCCCCAAAATGCCGTACGTAAAAGTAAAAGGAAATGCAATAAATCTGACTACAGATTAAGTCGCAAGTCATGTGACTCATTCGCTTGCAGGTGAACTAAAGTCCAATCAATGGTGCAAAACGTCTCCAGCCAGCACCTACAGGTTGAAAGTACTTAGCACACCAACTAAATAGTCCCAACTCTCAATCGTATCACAATTACCCGACCCACAATTGCCAAATGAGCAATTCCTGGTACTTAGCTCTGCACACCACACACACCGGTTACGTATCCATCGACAAAGTGGCAAAGAGACTGCAATTGAAAATTTCATCGGCGAATTAATTTGTGCAGTGCGTGTAACCGCATCTGACTGGGTTTGCTGCTCCCCCATTGTGTGTGCCTAATAATATTTTCTTGTTCATTCGTTCAGCATAACAAATTTGATTGCATCATTGTCGAAGAAAGTTCGCTGTGATTAAGTCTAACACGTTAGTGGGAGATTTCGAGGCGAATCAGCCAAGCTGGTTGCTAAATTACATTGTAGGCCGATTGTCTAGATGAAATGACTGTGTGAATATTGTTTACGGAACTAGGGCGGATATACATACGAGTAGTTTGTTTGGGTTCGTTTCGTGATTGGAGTTTCTTCTGTATCTTATAAAACGCTGAATAATGTGAATCCATTGAGGCATTGTGAATTGGTTACCATGAGTTGTAGTTCACTTTACATTGGACGAATTGGAATAATATGGGCTCAATGCTGCACATAAACAATTAAATTGTGCAAGTTTCCTGATAAAGTGCTGTGCATTGTACAAATGAATTTGACATGCCGATGATTAACGACAATCTTTTTCCATTGTGGGTTAGTAAGTTTCCGTACCAGGTAGCACCTCCTCAAGAATTGAAGAGCTCCTCGGTCATAATAAAGAGGCTGGTACTAAATTGCTTTTTGTGAAAACAACTAATCATAGAAGTTAACTCTATTTAAATGATCGGAAAACATTGGTACACAGTCCAGGATGTGTAGTGTTTTTGAAGGACAGAGTCGCAGATCTATGCAAGGGAAGACGAGGAAATGAATAGGGTCCATGTATATGAATTAAATGCTGGAGCTACTACGTAGATTTTAGTTTTTTAACCTTCATCTAGTCTGAATTAGACTTCGCCTGGAATTATTTTGATCACTACTCTCATAAAAATACTTTGGTGTGATAAGTTGAAACAGGTTTTCATCTTAAAAGAACCGAACGTTTATAAATCGGCACAATAAGACTTTCAATTTTGATTCGAGACTGTAGCTAATACTTTTTTTTAATAAAAGGAAACCCAAATCCCATATCACTCAGATTCGTTCCGGTCCATTGTATCTCCATTAGTGCAGTGGTTGGAAATACTTCGATGTCATTCGTTTCCCTTTTATATTCTATTAGCGGGTACCCGGAGTGGGTTGCTGCGCCTAACAAAAACAAAAAGTTTATTTGGTACTGATACCATAATACCAAAGTAGTGGAAAACTGCTGGACCGACAGGTACCCGGCGTGCGTTGCTGTGCCTAACAAAAAAAAGTTTGAATATGGAAGGAACACTTCTGCAGACTGTTAAACGGCGATGATGATCAATATTCCGCTATCAGGCGGAATGAGCCATTCAACTGTGATGATGGCAGTCAAGATTCCCCTCAACCCGATCAAAATGAAGTGAGGATAGCGATATCTAAACTCAAATCCAACAAAGCTGCTGGAGCCGACGGCCTTGCCGCTGAACTTTTCAAGGCAGGAGGAGATGAGTTGGTAAGGAGCATGCACCAGCTCATCTGTAAAATCTGGTCGGACGAAAGTATGCCCGATGAATGGAACCTCAGCATCGTTTGCCCAATCCTGAAGAAAGGAGACCCTCTGAACTGCGCCAACTACAGAGGTATAAGTCTCCTAAATATCGCATATAAGATCCTGTCTGCCGTACTGTGTGAACGCCTAAAACCAATCGTCAACAACCTGATAGGTCCTTATCAGTGCGGTTTCAGGCCGGGAAAGTCCACCATTGATCAAATATTCACACTACGGCAGATCTTGGAAAAAACCCATGAATATAAAATCGATACGCATCACCTCTTCATCGATTTCAAAGTGTGTATAGAGACGAGTTATACAGACCCATGTCTAGTCTTGGCATCCCTGCCAAGCTCGTCCGTTTGTGCAGAATGACGATGGAGAGATCTCGCTGCTCCATCAAAGTCGGTAAGAACATCACCGAACCGTTCGATGTTAGGAAAAGTCTTAGACAAGGTGACGCGCTATCATGCGATCTCTTTAACATAGTACTTGAGAGAATTGTACGAAACTCACAAGCCAACACCGGAGGTACAACCTTTTACAAGTCTGTACAACTACTCGCTTATGCCGATGGCATTAACATAATCGGAAGAACTCAGCGGGCCGTCAATGGGGCATTTACGAGTATTGAGAACGAGGCAGCAAAGATGGGTCTAGCGGTCAATGAAAGCAAAACGAAATATATGCTGTCTACAAAAAAGGACACATTACATCGGCGTCTTGGACAGAACGCCACAATAGACAGATACAATTTTGAGGTAGTAAAGGATTTTGTCTACCTAGGCTCTATGGTGAACTCCGCAAATGACATCAGTAGGGAGATCACACGAAGAATTACCCTTGCCAATCGTTGTTTCTATGGGCTAAAACGGCAATTGAGTAGCAAAGCCCTATCTCGAACTACTAAGGTAACTCTTTATAAGACATTAATCACCCCAGTCCTGCTGTATGGCGCAGAGGCATGGGCCTTGGCAAAACCGGATGAGGATGCCCTTGGTTATTTCGAGAGAAAAGTTCTTCGAGCGATCTTTGGTCCCGTCTGCATAGACGGTGAGTGGAGGAGAAGGTACAATGCCGAACTATACGGCCCGTACAAGGACATCGACTTAGCCAGAAGAGTTCACATACAGCGACTGAGATGGCTGGGTCATGTAGAGCGGATGGAGCCCAACCTTCCCGCTAAGAAAGTCTTCGAATCCACCCCGGACGGACGGCGCAGTAGAGGACGACCTCGCGGTAGGTGCCGCAAGCAGGTGGAGGGGGACCTCAACCAACTTTGCGTGCGCAACTGGAGGCAGCTGGCTCGTAGCCGTGCTGGCTGGAGAGGTTTGTTGGTTGATGCCCAGGTCCACCCCGGTCTGTAGCGCCATCTAAGTAAGCAAGTTTCGCACGAATGGAAGGGACCTACAGTTTTGTGCCGTATCAGAAGGACAATTTTTATTTTGTTTTTGAGAAGCTTTCTCGTGACAACTATACTCTCGGATGTTTGTCAAACGTTTGCGAGAGGTGGGACCGTAAAAAAAGTTTGGTCTTTTATGGGATTTAAACATGCAGCAATGCTCCGACACAATAACCACTTCACCGCGGCTCCTATTTATAGTCCTAGAAAAAGCAATGAAACAGATACCAAGAACTATTTTATAAAAAACTGGACATTGATATAAAATTTAAATTTCTACATTTGACCCCTCTCCGCCAGTTACTTTCCTTGACTTCACCCAGCAGCTAGAAGGCACTGCGAAGGCATCCAGGATATGTGAGCTCATTTTAATAAATATGAAAATGTGTCCCAAAAATACACTTTTTGCTAGAACAAAAGTAAGGATGTCCTTACAAAGATATGCATCATCCCACTTTGCTTTTTGGTGCCTTTGGATGCCTTTTATACTGAAGAAGTTTAATCTAAGGCCAAGACTAACTTTAGAATCCTTTTCTGAATGATTGGGCTGCGCTACGAAAGAATAAGAGGAGGTGGTAGAGTGGTTTAATTGTAGCGTCTAGAATTGTCAAAGAACAAGTGCACATAAAGCATGTAGTACGAAAGCATGGTAACATTTGAAACACTTTCAGTTTAGTGATGTCAAACATTTCCTTGAAAAATGTGTGTGCCGTTGCTTAGTGGTCAGTGTGTTGCAGTATTGAATGAAAGGTCAAAGCGTGAAAAACTTTACTTCCCAAGCGTGTAACTGTAACGAGAAACTGTTATGTTATGTAACTGTTATGAGAAATCTACTCAGAAACCTTCGGACACAGCGTTGGACTGATAGGACACTGGCTTTCAAGCATGGCTTTAATTTATCTTAGCAGGGTAATCAAGGCTTTTACGTCAAGGAAACCATCGTACAAAAAATAGAGCGCCACCGGCTCAGCTGGTATTGCCACGTTCAAAGAAGAGATCATTTGAACCCTGTTAAAAAGGAAATATCAATGCACGTTCCAAAGACATTGCGATGTAGGAAAGGCAGGCCTATAAACGCCTGGATCACACAAATGCGATGACATAGGCCTTTTATTGGCCTCAGTAATCGAGTGATGCAAAATCGGCGGGCCTGCCGATATTTTCTGAGGTCAAATAGGCGAACCCCACAGGCGGTGAAGTGGGAGGGTTGTGATTCCTTATTTTCGGATCATAACCTCGCTGATAAAAGGAAGAAGAAGAGGAAGGGTAATCAAGGTGGTTTCATCTGATGTCATTTGCTTTGAACTGATAACCGACGATATGAAAACCACATATACCTTATTAAGGAAGGATCATACAGTAATCTTTTTCGACCCTTAACCTTTAAGCAATATAATTTCATCACTGATTATGAGCGCCCACAGATTTTGCAGTAATTGAGCCCCATAAGCATATCTCTCTCCCCGTCGCTGACTCTTAATCTTAATCTGCAGGCACCAGAAACTTGTCAGATCAAAAGCCTGCCTATAATGATATCCTTCTAAGAATCAGTTTCTGGTGTAATAGATTAATTACAATATTTCTCATAAATCCATCTTCCTCTAAAGTAAGGTCATTTACATCAAATCTACGCTCTGAACCCCCTTCAGTATCACAAATCCCCAGAGTGCTTCAATAAATCCTCCCTAATTAATAAATATCAACTCCTAAATGGATGGATCCTTTAAAGTATCCTTTAACACAACAACCCAATCCTCAGCTTCCTTGAAATCACATCGGAAAACTTCAGGCAAACAGATTCTTCTCCCGAGGAGAACACACCACTTAAATTCCTTAAGCTTCCTGACACCCACATAGCACGATGATACATATACACAAACTTTCGGCAGTGTTGGGTCGCATGTTATTTTCAGCTTCAACGATAATCGAAACTAATGACTCCCACTCAAGTATATGTTGGTTGGCGTGTAGTACTAAAAAATGCCCCGCAAAATAAAAAAAATCTCTTGCGAGCAAACAATGACCCCCCTCAGATACATGAATACGGTGGGCGCATTATAAATTCCACACTTTCACCATTTAGGACACTCATCGTAGTCCATCCCAAGGGATCATCAGAACAAGCCCAAAGAAAAATCTGAATACAAATTTGGGCTAGGAGGAAACTATTCTTGTTTTTATCGCATCTCCCTTATCATTAAATCCCAAAATTTGTTGCTGTCCAGTACACACGAACTTTGTTACCCTTATTCCGGTGAGGCCTACAATTCAACTGGAGGTATGTTTAGTGTCACTTCAATGCTGTCATAGAACACCTTCCACATTGAATTCCACGCGAGAGCGCGCCGACTCACCACCCCTCAGAGCATTCAACATCCTTTTTGCAGAGCACGAGTTGCAGTTCATATCAAAGAATCTCGTTGCGCTATCACGAGGCAAGTTTAGTTTCGCTCGAGTAAAGGATACGTGAAGTTCGTTGAATCTCTGTGCGCGCGGTAAAATGTTTTCTAGTCCTTAATACCCACAGCCACATTAGAATATGAGAAAAACAGTGTAACAGTGTGACAGTGTCCTGATACCGAGATATAAATAAAGGCTAAGGCAATTGAAGCCGACAAGGTGTGTGCTATAAGTGTTCACAGAGTACATATATCTGTGCTTAATGAAGTGTTGATTTGTTCAGATGTCATTTATGTGAAAAGGATGAAAAGGATACGTATGCACTTACGCACCTGATTGAGGTGTACACCATTCACTCAACTCCACCAAGGAAGGTCACCGGGAGATCACACAAGGTATGTGTAAGGATGTGACATTCATGTCATACATCTCGACACACACAAAACTCTTGAGCCGGGAAAACAATGTCGTCCTTGCTGCTGGCAGTGTGTTTCTTTGTGTATTTTATTTTTCCATCTCCTCCTCTCCCACATTGCATAGTATTTGCGTTGTGCATGGTAAATCATCATCAACAACTTGTGATTTTGAATTGAAGCGAGTGGAACATGTACACAACGACGAGGAGCAAGCTCTCGGTTTCACAAGGATACTATGTGTGTATCTTTTCGCTTATCCTTGAATTATATGTGAGTGAGTTGGAAATGATGAGGAAAGCGATTGTAAGGAAAAAGGCAGGAAGGACGGATGTATGCTCGAGTATTTATGTTTATATGTGCCGTGCTTAGAATTGACAGGATAATATTTATGACGACACAGTTTATCAAGGATACATCATCACCGCAAGTGGCTTCAAGTGCAAAATTGATTTTCCTTCACTCCTTTTTAGAGCACGAGTTCACTTTAATTGTTTTTAAAGCGGAGAGGACACGTGTACGCTGCCTCTATCGATTTTCTGTTACTTCTCGCACTAATTCGAATCCTCTTCAGAATACATTGGCGATCCACTTAGCCTGGAGCTTTAGCGAAAAAAAAATATAAAAAAAAAAAAAAACCAAAGAAAATTGCTGCTCCTTTGGCTTTTTGGGTTGGATGGCATAAATTGGTACTTTGAATTTCGTTCGTCTTCTTTTAGCATGTCCTTGTAACAGAGTGTAGTATATTTCAACCTAGTCTTTTCACTTCCTTTCGCAAACTGGAGTAAGTTTGCTGGCTCAGGGATACGGATGAAGGAACGAACTTTATTTTTTTTATGGAATATTAGGTTATTTCTTTTCTGGTCGGTAGATTTGTTGGGTTTATTCTAGAAGAAAGTTTTACTTTTCTTTCGTCCTTCTATGAAAGAACCAAAATTTTGCCAGGCGAATTTTTGCTGTCCAGAATTCATCATACGCAAGGGTAGTTAAGTACACTTTGACCTTATAATGGTTTGCAAATTTGTTCGGCCAGAGGTTGGTGAACTTTTGAAAAATTTAGGTCTTCTAGGAAATTGGAAAGAAGAGGAAGTTCTGTTTTTTTTGTACATACTTGTGGTAAATAATTGAAAAGCGAACGAAGGATGAAGCTCAAGAAAAAGTTTGTAGATGAAGGTAAAGGCGGCGGAATTCTGTGGAGCTATCGTGCATTGGTGAATTTATTATGTTTTCGATGGATTGGATTTCATTCTTAATTTGAGTTTTATTTTTTATTAGTCAAACGATTTGTACCTGTCACAGAGAGACTAAGTAATGTGAGGCCAATTACATTAACACCGATGAGTCTAATTATTAATTCAGTTTGTCATTGTAAATTGAAAGCATACATACATGTTCATTTCAAATCGCTTAATGTGTATGTTAGCTGCTTTACAATGACACGGTACCTGTCCATTATCAGGCAATAAAGTACTTTAGCTGACTTATATGTATATAAAGGTATGGCTCTGTCAGATATTAGGAATGTGGTCTTAATTATTGCTCTTACGAACTAGAACGAGTGTTTTCTTATTTAATTTAATTTGCTTAATACAAGACGTTAACGTAGTAGGATGCCATTATAAAGCTTCCTCAAATATTTATAATTTCCTTTGACTCATTGGTTCTCAATCGTTTGTGTTCACTTGTCAATAAAACTTAGTTCGCCCACCAATATGCTTACATGCATTATTTAGTTGTGTTCCGCAGAAGAACAACGATTTTTATTTTTGTTCATCAACATCAACTGGGGCATTGCTAACCATTTACCAGTTTTAACTCGAATGTTGGAAACAATGCAATAATTGTTCATTGCTTGTTACTATTTGCCGCAGAATGTGGGCAATCTGCAAATTTTCAACTTGTCAAAATTGTTAGTCTAGTCCATTAACTTATTGTTTCATGGTTGAGAAACTCTGGTTATTTCTTAAAACTCGCGTAGTCTTATAGTATAGGTAGGCCCTGGTCAGTCTGTCTATTCTGGTCCTTTGTGTTCGCTAAGTTTTGTATGTGCCAATCGTACTTCCATTTTATATCCTGGGTAGTACATATACCACTTTAAGGCAATTAAAACAGGACTGTGTTGGAATGAATTGTGAGAATTTCATCACCATAAGTGCACTGAAGATGTAAATACTTTAAATTATTTCTGATTACACTCTATCTTAAGAACTTCATAATAAGCTTTGCTGAAGTCCAGTGTTGTTTGAACATTGAGTAAGAGTGATGCTTCATTAAGATTTGGTGATGAAGTTTGAAGATCTGCAAATTGATTGACAACAACTGAGAGTCTAATTTGTATAAAATGTTGTTTGATAAAATTGGTCTGGTGCGTAGATTGTTCCGATCTCTGAGAACGCTCTTCATCACACACTCAACATTTGGCCCACTTGAAGTCCTGAACCCGTTTTATAAAAGATTGATTTACAAATTTGAATTTGTGGCAAGAATAGTATGTTTGATTCCAAAACGAAGATTCCTTTAACGAAATCCTATGCCATTATTGGTAGTAGTATAAAAATTCGAAAATTTCCATATAATGTTAGTACTTGTAGTGGCAGAATCCCTTAAAAACTACTCAACCTACGTACTACAAACTAGGTCGGACCATAATGAATTTTTAAGTGATGATGTTTCTTTTGAACTACCAAACATGGACTTAAGGTCTGATATTAGATTATCGTATTTCAATTCTTTTTCTTGGTTAGAGGTTAGGTATTGGCGTGTTAGATCTTTTGAAACAGATAAAATGTAAATATTCAAAATCAGAGATGTAAAACTGCAGGTAATAGTGTCAGTACCACTGGGCGGGCGCCGTGGCGTAAGTGGTTAGTGTGTCGGATCACTACGCATGAGGTTCCAAGTTCGAATCCCAGAAAACACCAACAAAGTTTTTTCACGGTCCCACCTCTCGTGAGCGTCTGACAAACATCCGAGAATATTGTTTTCACGAAAAAGCTTCTCAAATCGCAGTTCGGATACGGCACTAAACTGTAGGTCCCTTCCATTCGTGTGAAAAATAAAACGCACACAACATGAGTGGTTGCGAGAAGCTAGACCCTGGCACTTAAAGAGCTGTTGCGCCAAATATTTATTTATTTATTTTAGTGTCAGTACCACTACCGGGACTTGTACTGGTACTGTAGTACCTGAGGGCGGGTACTTAGAAACGCGAGTACCAGTACCCAGGTACTGCCATACTACAGTGCACATTTTAAGTACTCCAAGTGCATTGTACTAATGGCAAATAATTAGTGGTATTGAAATTCGATTCCATCAGGGTATATCATTTTTACTCCTCGGCATTTACTTAACTCAAAACCTAGCTGTGCACAATACTATATGCAAACCAAAAATTTGTATACTTTATAAATAAAAGATTGACTGTGAATACTCAACGTACGAATATATAAATGACTCGAAACTTTGTGGTGGCCATATTGAACAAATATCATCTTTTGAAAAACCATAAAGCGTCTACCCTCATTCCTCAAAATACTTATGTTTTACTTTAGTACATGGCACTTGGTGTACCAAATGCTTGAGAGATACCTGGTACTCTCAAGTACCAGTACTCGGGTTCTGCAGTTCCAGTACCAGTACCTACTTACGCTCAATTACTTAAGTTCTGAAATTTTACAGTACTTTAGAGCTCTAATCCGAATCTAGTCAATTTAAATTAATCTGAATATCGCACTTTCTGCATTTTTATAACTTGTGTGATTATAACTTTGTCGAACAGCAAGACTCAAGGAACATAGCAAATGCGTAGATAAATATTATGTCAGTATAGATACCAAATTACAGCCTACACAGTTGTACCGAGTGAGAGAAAAGAACGAGAACTGCCTACCTACGAGTATGTACATACGTGTACTCGTATACAGGTACATACGTGTACTCGTATACAGCATCTATTAAAACAACTGTATAGATATGTTAAGGAATTGCAAACGCTGATCTGTCAATCCAAACTGTCTGTAGACATGATCGTTTTAATATTCTGCTGCAGCATGAAGACCGGAATGGTTTCATTTCGATATCGTGTAAATCTATCTACACTTGTAACTGTTCACTATCGCGGTATAAATATGTACAATGCCTTTAAAAACGCTTCATCGTGCTTTTCGATTTCTCGATGTACATTGTATATAGCAAACAAGGCTGTCTGCATGATGTAAAACGTTGGTCTTGCCACCCACGACAATTAAAAAAAAAAAAAAATCGTATAACCAAATTGGTGTTCCAATCACTGGTGCAATAATTCTCCATTGATCTGTCTGTCTGTCCACTCAGAGCACAAAAACATTTAATTGACAAATTGCAACCATCTGTACTATAAACGGGAAGTTGGTAATTTAATTGTATCTCTGGTCGGCAAAACCGAAGCGAGAGCGATTTCACTTTCCGCAATGAACTTTCCATGATACCTAACCAATGTACTAACGTTCATTCAATGCTGTTGTTATGGTAGGTAATAGGGGTGTACTGCACTTGGTCTGAGGTTTATGTTTTCCGTCGTAGAGTAAGTTTTGTGAAGATAGACGGGAAAAATGTGATATTATTTGCGACAACCGCGCTGGTTTTAGGATCATGGAACTATCAATCATGTAATTTGCATGAGTTGGTGGCTGTGAAAAGTTTCTTGGGTTGAGATATGTCTGTTTCCTGGAATCCATGCAGTTTATGTAGTAAAAAATTGATAATGGGTTCCTGGTTGCTGTTTGAATTATATTGCATTTCGCAGATAATATTACAGGGAAGTTTAAATGATAAATTTCCTTGTCCGAGAATTATCTTAAGACGATTTTAATCTGTGTCAATTGAATAAAGAATTTGGTAACATTCGAATAAGGCGAAAGCACTGTTTCTTTCTCTTCTTATTTCGGCGAGGCTATGATCCAAAAATAAGGGATCATAACCTCCCACTTCACCGCATTTCTACTGATCAGCTTGTGGGGTTCGCCTATTTGACCTCAGAAAATACCGACTGGTCTCCCGATTTTGGATCACTTGGTTACTGATGCGTTTATAGGCCTACTTTTCCTGCCTCTCGATGTCTTTGGAACGTTGATTGATATTGAAGCTTTGTCACTTCTTCTGTCAGGTGAAGCATCTTCATATCAGCTGTCGTTAATTTACTTTCATACTCTTTGTACATCGTCCAACGTTGTGAACCGTATATGAGCGCTGGACGCACAACTGCGGTGTAGAGCCTTCCTTTCAACTAAGGGGGGATTTTTCTATCACAGAAGATAGAGGAGTAGTCCACCGTACGCTTACGCGATGATTGATGTCGTCATCACAGGTTACTTTGCTATTGATCATAGATCCCAGATATTTGAACTTTTTGCACTTGGGAAGCACTGTTCCATTCAAATAAATGTGTAGAATAGGCCCGAGTGGATCAAAGAATGGGCAGCACAAGTACTCTGTTTTTTTTAAACTAATGAGATACCCATTTCCCTCCAAAACGTCCACCCACACATTAAGTGCCCGTTGCAGGAATGTAGGATCCTCACTTATTATGGGGTCCGTCACTTTACCTTCAAGCAGATAGTCAAGGACTGCAATAAAGAGCAAATGATTTAAGACGCCTCCCTGGTGCACCCCGACTTTAAATGGGAACTCTTCGGTTACTCCAGCCGGCATTTTTCTCTTGTCCTTGCTCTGTACATGTTCACGATCATCTGTACATAGGTTTCTGGAACCCCATTGATGTCTTAGCGCCACCCATATCAGATCTCGTGGATGTCAGTCGAATGCCTTCTCAAAGTCAGCCAACACAATATGCAAATCTCCTAAAGAATCACGATGTTTTTCCATTATGATCCTTATACTTTGGATTGCATCTGTGGTTGATTTACCCTTGACAAACCCGCACTGATCATCAGATAACCGTATTATTTTTCGCATTCGGCCACCTAATACCTGCTCAACGATCTTCATGGTGTGTGACACCAGCTTGATCGAAGGGTAGCTGTACAAGCGCTGGTTGCATAAAAGGAAGAATATTTAAATAGTTTCAGGCCACATGATTATACAGCTAACGAATATTTTCTTTTTGTTTATGTTAGATTGAAGAACGTCAGTATAGTCGTGAGTGGTCAAGGCGCACGTCTTAGGCAAGGTAACCAAAATAGCTGACCACAGATGGTCAAACATAGCAGAACATAGTCATATAAGTCGACTTGGGTATTCTGAGTTCCTTTTACTAGACTATTATTAAGCTAGGTGGCCCAGAGTTAAGAATTATACGAAGCCTGTCTGGTCTTTGCTCTCAGGAAGAGCGGACTCAGACGCGGTCACTATTGCAATGTTATATGAGTAGCTAAAAGTACCATTTAGGATAAATACTGGGAATTAATTGGAATGGGGTTTCATCCACCACAGTTCAAGGAATGATTTTTAGATTTTGGTGACTTTTTGAAGGTTTCCCAGAGATAGCGGTCGTTTATGAGGTTTTACAGTAGAATCGGAAAGAGACTTTATTTGCAATGCGACACCTTTCGATTATATAAAATTACGGACCGACCTTTTGACATTTTATCCTATTTTGAATGCTAAAATCGTGCTCATTCGCTTCAAAGGCCGCCTTAAACTGGCGCTTGTCTGTCACGCAAATAAAGGAGCAGTTCAGCATTCACCTATGCTGTGTGCAAGGCCGCAGAGGAATTCCAGAAAACTGTAAGGCTGACGAACTCGGCAGAAAGGGTATCACGTTAGGATTTTACTTAAATGGCGGACCATGGATATGCCCCTCGCTACATGTAAACATCTACAAAAGCTGAACGCTATTAGCAGAACCAACCACAAATGGGAAAATGGCTCAACTAATCATATTTCTAGACAGATCTGCCCTAGGCTGAAACAAAAAGGTAGTGTCAGACAAGTTATGTTAAAGCGATCAGCTACGTTATCGGTGTCTTTACTGGGCACTGTCTGATAGGCCAATATGCTAAAATGTTGGGCATTTTTTCTAATGACTTCTGCAGATGCTGCTGAGGCAAAGAGGAGGAGAAAGCCATCCTTTACTTTCTTTGTACATGTCCGGCTCTGGCCCAAAAAAGACTGCTCCATCTAGAGTCTCCTTTCTTTGATGACTCTGGCGAACTGGTGTCATCAGGTATCATGAACATCTTTCTCTTTATTAAGTGCTACGGTTGGTTTAATTTAGCCCTGGGTAGCCAATAACAAACCACATTAACCTAACCTAACCTTCCCTTTTTGTAGGAGGGAAAATATTTCAGCTGCATCTGAGTGCTTAAGAGGGTAAACCCACTTGCCTTATCTCATCTTTATCCTATAAAAATTTACTCAGTGGACAAGCATTGAACAAAGGTTAACAGAGCGATGTTCAACAGGATTGAATCATGTAAAAGAGATTAGTGTGCTTCATGAACATCTGTATGTTGGATAAGACTTGATCTCGATAACCATAAAAAAAACGTTTCTAGCGAAGGTTTCGTTATTCGGATACAATTCTTTCCGCCTGAATATTGGATATTAGCATTTATAGTATGGGCGCCGTGGCATAAGTGTCGGATCACTACGCGTGAGGTTCGAAGTTCGAATCCCATAAAACACCAAAAAAGTTTTTTCACGGTCCCACCTCTCGCGAGCGTTTGACAAACATCCGAGAGTATTGTTGTCACGAAAAAGCTTCTGAAATCGCCGTTCGAATACGGCACTAAACTGTAGGTCCCTTCCATTCGTGTGAAAAATATAACGCACACAACATGAGTGGTTGCGAGAAGCTAGACCCTGGCACTTTAAAGAGCTGTTGCGCCAAATATTTTTTATGACAATAAGGTGCCTACATTATTGTTGCAGCTTGCCATCATATCCCACATATTACAAAACATCGCCCAAGCAAGAATATTGTTTAAGCCATCAATTATTTATTTATTTATTTTTTTATTGTAACTCTTGCGACTTTTAATTTTACTCTGTAACTCTTTCTTACAACCGCTCTATGCACTTCAGTGACAGCCCTGTTAACCTAAACTTCAATTAAAACACTAAGCTTCAACAGTACATTACATGATAAGTATCAATGGCCAGATGCAAAGCCAAAATGCTCGCTTTAACTGTCTAGACTAGACTATAGTCCTTAAATGTCTTTTGTATAATTTTAAATCAAGTATGTAAATCAGTCATCAATGGATAAAAATTATGCAAACTAAATTTGAAGATCCAACGAAGGAGGAGAGAATTGGAGTCCTTTATTCTGTCTCCAGTTATCAAAGTTATCTCAAAAAAAAAAGTTTTATGGCGAATCAAATGTTCCCATGAAACTCTGTGAACTCACTGAACCATACAAGGATATTTAAAAGAAAAAAAAAAAAAACATTCCAATTCAAAATCAAAAACTCCACACAGCACCTTCGAGTGTAAAAGCAAAAACTCTAATTTATTCGTGTTTACCTTCCGAATTAACCGTAGTTGAATTACTTTCATCTACGTATTTTAGCACTCATAGTTACTTGAATTCCCCAGAAAAAAAAAATAAAAAATACAGCGAATCCAAAAAAAAATACATATTTTTGCGAAAAGGAAACTTTGAGAATCTACCCTCCAAGCAAATACCTTAAATTAAATAAATATTCATTCACTCAAATGGAGTGGAAAAGTACCTACTTCAGTCCCTAATTCCAAAGTATCTCTCGTTTGCAGAATTCCATTCCACATCTCGACTCCTCCACAGCAATTCTCACAGCCAAGGAGGGGAATGCTATGGCTCCCTCATTTCTTCCGGCAGACAAGCAGACAGTCATTCAAACTAATTCAATTGAATTAATGAAAAGTGAACGAACTTACCAGAGAAAGAGAAAAATACATGTACACTTTTGTCTAAAGGACGAGAAATAAAACACATCAAACTTCGTCCTCCTCTCACTATAGTGTGTTTGTTTGGTGGAAAACAAACAAATTTTCATTTTCCCTTAATATGCGGGAAATATTTGCATTTTTCGAATTTATGAAGTAGGCTCTACTCGTAGTGGAGGCAGGCTCAGCAATTCAGGATCAAAGAAAATGAAATTCTCCCAGAATTCCACCTTCTTGCTCCCGCACAGAAGAAAGGAAACAATGAACACGACGAGAGGAGTGTGCATACAAATATTTGTATTTAATTTTGGCACACGAGTCCTTTCCGCGAAAATCACCATTATGATGGTGATGATGATGGCACTTCTCTTGGTCCACCAGATGAAGCTGCTAATGTGATTCAGCAACTTTTTGTAATTTCGTCTTTGAGAACAAGTCCTCGAGGGAAATCAGGGAAACTTTTCCTTTCGTTCGGACGCAAATAAGCATTAAAAATAAACAGCACCTCGAAGCAAATAAATTTACAGTGATGTCGGCAGGAGCAGGTCTCCTGTGGTTTTCTCAAGGCTGCCTCAGGAATGTGAGCTAATGACATTAACCGGGATTAAATAGTATGATTGTTAATAATGACACATCCGTTTCTTTGTAATTAAAGGACAAAAGAGCATACCACTGCTGCCATTCAACTGCTGACGTTAAAGTCATTAGCAGGATGGAGTAACCGCCGTAGGTCAACCCAAGCAGGAGAGCACAAAGTATGTAGGTCAAAACAATTGGGACTTATTTGACAGAATGTGAGTTTGGTTTTGATTTATGTGCTCGGTATCTGCAGCTGATGCTACATGCTGTCATTGTATCTTTTTGCTACGGGGGTGAGTCTCCGTCCGGTGCGGATGTAGCAGGATTGCAGGAACGAAATGGTTTATCTGTCTATCCGGTTCTTTCTGCTTTTGGATTTAATTTTTGTTTGGTCGGCTGCTGTTTCTGTTTTGACATCTGACCTGGGGAATAGGGTAAGCGATGATGTCGTCTTGGCTGTTTAAATATGTAGGTTATTTGGTTCGTTGGATTACGAGGTTGGTAGGAGAACTTTTTGTTTTGTTTAATTTGAGCTTTGATGCCCTAGTTTATTTCCAATTAAATTTTGTAAAAAATATTTCATAGGGGTTATCTTTGAACGACGTTTCCCAGAAGTTTTACTAAACGATTCGATGAATTTTGCTAATACTGTCCTATCACCTGAATCTCAGGTTGATTTGACTTTATGGACAAGCAGCGATATACTTTTAAATAAATATAAAGAGCAAGACGTTGAGTAAATGATAAACTTGTTGATGAAGAATTTCCCAGCAAAGAACTCGGTCTAGACTAGGCAACTTTTCTGACAGTACGTCCTAGTTAAATCACTGCTTGATACTATTCTGGCTAGGTACTAACTGAGTACATGCGAGGATTAAAGGATCTCTGCAAATCCGTGAAGAAATGTAGGGAACATTCTACCAGGAACTATTGAATAGAGTACCGTCGGCAAAGTTCTGTAGAATATCTTACTTTCATCGCAGCAATGAAGTATAAGGCCGACTCTTCTGACCTGTTCTTTTTTTATATACTTTGTGTGTTTAAGATAACGATTATTAAAGGTAAAAAAATTTCACAGCACACAAAATTAGAAACTAGTTACATATACAAGTATAGCCTTTATAAACATAGCTTCTGACAGTTCGATTAAATTTGTATAGACATGGTTTTGTTGAGAAAAATATTTACTCGAAACTACTGATCCCTGAATAGTGCATTCTTAATCAAGTTGTCTTGCTATTACCGAAAACCGGCAGTAAAAGTTTATCCTGTAGTCTGGTTTTCTTGATTGGAAGGATGCATTTTGACAAGGTGAGGTTCCAAATAAGCTACTTATTTCTGTTATTTTTATAACTATTTTGACTCTCGGACTAGTTCCCAGATTTAATTGTTTACCAAAATTCATTATTTTCTTTAGAAAATCGTCTCAAAAAGTATACGTGGTCCTCTTTGATGTGCAGATTATGGAGATCAATGCCCATGTGTCTTGTTAACTTTGTTTCTTATGATTTCAAGTAAACATGTTAAAGAAAAGTAATTTTGCACAAATGGCCATTAATGCGGAGAGTTCCCAAAATGATTACATCCATATAGGTATATTGGTTGTAACAGGTAGACGGACAGACAAACAGAAGGATGGGCAGAGCACAATCTGCTCGGCGATAGTTAGAGTTCGACTGTGTCGGGGTGGTCTGCAACAATTACAGAACGTCCACTGCATACATTTCGGCTCTTGAAAATATTCGTATATTTATTAACCTCAGGACCCCTCCTTCGGCGTTCAGCTTGCGTTTGTGCAGATTTATAATATAACTAGCAAAAAGTACACAAAAATAACTAAGCCACAAAGTCTACCAAACGAGAAGAGCACAATGGGCCCGATGAAGGCCTTAATGAGTAATGAATGGTCACCTCCCGAAACTAACCACCCAATTACCCAAAGAATGACAGGGCGTTAAACCCAATCCATTCTTAATTGGTATTTTTAGCTCCACATTTTTTTTTTAGTTCGGGAAGTTCTTTCATTCAGATCTTGTAGTTAAAATGTGTGAAATGCAACTCGCTATTTTTTTTTTTTTTGCCGAGAGCAGGTGAAAAATCTTCCAAAGACACCATAAGGCCCGACCGCGCGTGCTTATGGTAGTGTGAGATTTTTACTCACTAAAAAAACACCTCTCTTCAAAATTAATACTACAACTAAGCCAGTGCTTATCCAGTAGTTTTATTTTCGCTTACGAGAATCGTTATTCTAGAAAAAGATGATCGTATGTGATTAAAAATAAATGTAGCACTTTAGACAGGTTAAATTCCAATGAAAGTTCCTGCCTTTTTCACGACCTACATATGCTATGACGCGAGGTCAAACTCGCTATTGACTGCAGAAAGCTATGGGATCTAGATGTTCCATTGAATATACAATACATATATTGATCACATTTTATTCCGTGATCTAACAAAATGATGCTTTTAGACACTTCCTGGTTAGAATTTGTGATGAGTTCAATACAATCTGAACGAAGATTCATACATATGAGTATGCATATAAGTCCACTTTCATAATTCCTGTCAACTAATCGTTTAACAATTAAGCAACTGTTATTTTCTCTCAGAGCCATACTTACCTCATAGAATATTATACCCGCTACATCAATAGTCATTAAAAAATAGCAAATTACCTACTCTATGCACACAAGGCCTGTTGTTGTTTGGCCCAAGTATAGGTAGTATAATCCAAAAGTCAAAGCAAATTCATTAAATTCCTACTCAACTGAACTTTCCCATGCAAACTCTTCATTACTAAAGTACTTACTGCCATTATTAACATTTTCTCCATTTGTTTGCTTGCAGGCTACAAAAAAGCAGTAATTTTCCCCTGCACGGACGTTGTGGCGCTTTTCCTTTCATTCGCACTTAAGCAGCCTTTCAACAAAACGGAAATAAATCGTCATGCGAAGATAATAATTTTCATATCACCCGACGCAGCTTCCCCATGAGCCATGTGGGATACTGCAATCAAACAAGCACCGTAATTAAATTGCTCGCATCGGGGTGAAATTGTATTTAGAAATACCCCGCCGCACATAGACACATCTCTTGTGACGATACATATCTTCGACTGTGTGCCATTAATAGCTACATTTCACTTTGGAACTACCACCCCGCCATCACCGCTGAGATAAAACAACATCCAAAGTGTGCTCTCCTCACGCATCGATCTCCCGCGGAGAAATGATAGAACGATGATAATAAAATTGGCGATGCATCATTTAGGCGCGACAATGACTTGCACTCACTCCAAGGCAAATCAGAGGAGCAATCTATCAGTCGTCATCCTAAACCATGGTGACAAGTGCCAGTGGGCAACCACAGCTACAGCTACTGAACAGGAACAAATTTCACGTACTCTTGTGACCATCCTCTCATCTGTGTGAAATGCATAACCAACTGATAACTGATAATGATGGATCAACAGCGGGAGACACAAAACCAGCATCAGCAACAGCAACGCAGCCACCATCGGCGCCCACCTGACGTTGAAGAGGCACTCTCATCGATGCTATGGACTCCATACGAGCGGACACCAACCGATAGCTCCTCGGACGATGACGACGAGCGCCTAAATAGAAAATTAAGGAAATCACAGAGCAGCTATGAGTACTATCAGTATGGCGGACTAACACTTGCTCCGCCATCGGCAATAATGCCGTACTTTGGGTCGAACGACCCCATCACACCATTCGTGCCTTTATCTAATCATCATAACAGTGTTAGAAATAATAATAATATCAACAATAATAATAATAATAATACTCTTAGCTATAGCGGTAGTAGTAACAGTATTAACAATAATAGCAGCAGCATCAGTGCGGACTACTTTCGAAAGACCGACCGGTGTGACAACTTTCGATTTAGCTATCCTTACTATGGTCCGATTCCTAGTCTAAACAAATGCCTAAGTGTGGAGCCTCCGTCTTATGATTCGCTATATGCGCGATCGAGGGACGCCACAAGGGTGCTGAGTAATTTGGTGACGGTGTCAGCTACAGCGGCGAGTGGTATCTTGCGGCCGGTATACACTGACAATGTGATTGAACCGAATGAGAACTACGGCCGGATGGTACATTCGTTTACGGACAATTTTGTGATAGAGGTATGTATCAAAAATAATAAAATATTAATTGTACTATATTTGTGGTGAAAGGATGCTTTAAGATATTTTTCAGAAGACTTGGGGTGTTTTTAGATGCAAGAAAATTTAGGTAGCATTTCCACCGTTGCATTATGAATTATTAAGAAATCTTATTGGAAAAAATTAGGGACTAAATATCCAAATGATTTCGGGGAACATTTATGTTACTTATTTTTTGGGTCCTATGGTACCCATTAGATCTACGCGAAATTTCCAGCGCAGTATTGGTTTCTTCCACGGTTGCCGTGATTCCTCCTTAACCGTTCTGTGTCAAGTTAGAGGATTTAAGTACATCGTTTAGTTGACTATGCAACTCTATGCCTTTTCCAGTTGTATAACCGATCTGCTGCAACTTACGCTTGAGATGTGGTTGCTTCAATTTGGTTCTCGCTATCTCTGGTAAAGGTGTTCAATCGATACGATACGGTTTGGTCATAAAGTCCTTAAATTATTTCGTAGACATCTATCGTATTTACAACTGTGAATGGCTGATATTGGAGATATTCTGTTCGGTTCCACGCTTAGCGAAAAAAAAAAAATTTAAGATTGTTGAAAACTCTATGCTCTATATACGTATATGGGCTATAAGCATCCGTACAATTCCCTTTCTCGTCGACCAAGCACAGCTGAGCCCATCAGAAATCACCAACAAAAACAATATGGATGGAAAAATACAACTTGTAACACCCGATTGTATCTCGAATATCTCTAATTTGTACCAATCGTTGAAGTCCAGACTTGCAAATATTTTAAATGAACCGATAAGTGGTTAGTGTGTCGGATCGCTACGCATGAGGTTCCAAGTTCGAATCCCAGAAAATACCAAAAAGTTTTTTTTACGGTCCCACCTCTCGCGAGCGTTTGACAAACATCCGAGAGTATTGTTGTCACGAAAAAGCTTCTCAAATCGCCGTTCGGATTCGGCATTAAACTGTAGGTCCCTTCCATTCGTGTGAAAAATATAAGGCACACAACATGAGTGGTTGCGAGAAGCTAGGCCCTGGCACTTTAAAATGCTGTTGCGCCAAATAGGCTGAAATTCTTATGCTAACTCTTCATCCTTCTTGATCCTCCGCTACCGACTCCATCTCATCAGGAAGAATCCATGAACGAATCAAGGAGAGATGTCGAATTTCATCCAACCATCTATTCCTACGCCTACCACGTGATTGAAATACCCACCAAGATAACACAAGGAGTCAGATAAAATACATCATAAAACGAATACATTTATCAACGAATTCGTTCTAAGAGAATAGTTTGCTTCCATACTCTGTAGCGAAAAATTTGCTATAGATACCTCCAATACACTTTTTATGAAATCGCATTGCAGAAGCTTAGCTTTTTTAGGCTTCCCTCTTCTAAGCGCCATTGAAACTTACGAAAAACTAAATCGGATAAATCTATCTAAATCTATCTATAAATCCTAAATCTCTATAGTTCGATCAAATGCCTTAACTTTCAGTGTTGGTGTATTCTTTTGCAGAACATTTGTGTTTGACGATATAACAATCAATGCAATATAAATAAAATAAACTACTGATGCGCTTTTCAACTTGCGCCTATAGCTATAGGGCAAGTCTAGTACTGAACTCAATATTTAAATCAAAATTGGCGATTATAGAAAAACTCGAAAAAGTGAATTTCGTATATCAGTTGCTCAGAATCTCGGTCTGCAGCCTTAAAAGCTTGATTGAATTGTTTCTAAATTCATATCTGAAGTTAATGAAATAGGGACTTTCATTCTAATTTCAAAATGAATGGTACTTTACCTAGAACCGATCTTTACAAATTGCAATTTTCTAAAAAGCGACTCCAACGTTTTTGTTCAAATTTTGTATTTGGAATAGTTCTCGGCTACAAATTTTAAAACGATCCTTTGCCTTTTAACTGGTTTTCGATATTTGGCTATTTCTCAACTATTTTCCAGCTGATATAAATAAATTTAAATTCCAAGCGATATACACATGATACATTATATTGAATGGCATGGCATATCGAGACACGGGTTAGCAAAATGTTGCCTTTTATTCTGGCAATGGCGGTCACTCTCTATGTGCTACAGCCATATAACAGCACCGACTCACATTACAGAGGAACAATAGCAGCTTTATAATAAAGCTGATTGCACTGTTTCTCCATATATGTATGTATGTAGTATAATACATTGGACAAAATGACGAAAGCAGTTTCGCTCTTGTCATTCGACTGCTTGTGTGATTAGGGAGACTGATGATCTTAGTTTTGGCGGAGTTTATCCTCAGTCCTACCAGGTTTCTTAGCTCGCATTTGCATTGGCATTATACATAACTTACATACGAATGTATGTTACTTATGTATGGCTCTTCTGCACAAGTACAAACTCTCTGATAACAGTATCGAACGCTTCCTCGAAATCAATGCAATGCAAATGTAGCAGAGCTCTACCTTTATACTCAATTCAGTGTTCGATAATGATCCGTAAGGTGTCATAATGGTCACTGGTCAGCGCAGGGGAATCCAAAACGGAACGGAATGGAAACCTGTTCGTTTATTGTCAAGAGTACTATTTGATGCATTCGAGAGTTGTG
Organism: Brachypalpus laphriformis; assembly: GCA_945910035.1. Lineage (NCBI taxonomy): Eukaryota > Metazoa > Arthropoda > Insecta > Diptera > Syrphidae > Brachypalpus > Brachypalpus laphriformis. The sequence continues at coordinate 351,417,334 of OX246753.1, forward strand.
TTAGCTGTTTCTTTAGTAATTGCAGGAAGCAAGCAAATGCTTCTTCAGTTTTCACATTCTGTTAAATTACCCTTCTTTAGAAGTTTGACACATATTTCCTACTTCCATTTTTCAGGGAAGGTTTAGCTATTGCAGGTCTCCCGTATTAATGAAAACCGAAGTACTGCTGACATTTTATAGAGCTCCGCGGGAAGACTATCAAGCCCTGTTGGATTGTTTGGCTTTAATATTCTTATTGCGATGAAGTTATTCACCCTCACTGGGAAATGTGATACGTGAAATTTCGGACATCAGATAGCCCGTCTTCATTTTTGGACAAATCTCCATCAACAAAAATTAATTCGATAACACTAATATTGTCCTTAATGGTGGTCCCGATATTCCAAGTTCTATACTTCAATGTATAATGCATTTGTGCAGAAACTGCTATAAACGTCAAAATGTTCCCAAAACCAATAAACCTTTTATACATTAAATATTATGCGGAAGTATGAAACGAGTTTTTATTATCAGCCTTCATGAGCATAAATCTATACGATGTGTTAAACAGCTAGTTTCACTGTACCATAGCAAATCTAACATTAGTGAACAAATAAGTTCGTAGTTCCTGTGTACTCAAGTTTATAACCACTCCAATGTTAAGTATGTAGGTACTTGTTTGTGACATGCAAACTCATATTAGCATTTCCATCAAAACTTAACCCAAATGAAGATAACGTGCGATAACTTTAGGAAGAGTATAAGTACTAATGCAAATTAGGTTATTGTTTAGCACTGCATTACGCTCAAAAGCAAACAAAAAATGACTCTTTGTAGGTTGAACGCATCATGGCGATATGAATTTCAAACTTTTGTTAACAAAAATTCGTTACACTTTCAAGCACCGATCATGATTCCATTTGTTCCACAGAATTAAAAAAAATCACGAAACTCCAATGTTAGATATTGTAAGTGTACGATTCCTTTCGTAGCGAGTGTCAGAAGCATTGTCCGGAAAGTTTATTCACACCACAAGTATCTAATAAGCAAGCGTATCTAATACTTCTTACGCATTTTCAAACCACGAATCAAAATCGAATACTCATCCTCGATCATGAGTCCAATTAACCGACAAGAAATTCACAAGCAAACAAAAAATAAAATAAAAGTATCTCACAACCACGGACAGCAATTATTATGACATGAATCGCTTCCATCTGCCCTCGGGCATAGAATTTGTTGAACCCTAGCCAGCCATCTTCCCATCACATGTGGTGTGGACATGCGTCAGTGTAATAGAGTTGGAGTGTATTCCTATATCTTTTGCATACGCCCGGGTAAGTGCATTGACCGGAATTATAAAATTTTATTTATTTTACAAAACATGAATTTAAAGCACGTGCCTGATAGATACTTTTTGAAATCTCCCTGAAGCGTGAATGCGTTTGTGTTTTGAGTGCTATGGCAACGCGCAGCAATTAGGCCAACTCACCCACCAGACTGTGCATATTTTCGACTGCATGCTGTTCTACCTGCATTAATTACATCACCACTTTGTATTTTATCGCAAACATAGTACAACGCGTGGATACAGCCTAGGGCGATACTGCATACAACAATGATCATGAGGTCATGAGTAATGCGTTACGGTTCGATTTTAATGAGGGTTAGAGATGGACCCTTGCATTTGAAAGAACAATAAAATATAAAAAAAAAAACCAACGGGACATACCTAATTAGTCATTCAGCTCGCTTATTTGTTTTGTTGTCAAAAGGCGAGAGTATTAATTGTTGCTGACACATGTACCGGGAATTCTAAGTAGAAAAAGGGCTTTTATCTCAAATAGACGGAGTTTGCCTTCGTTCTGTGCACTCTTTGTTCGGAGCGGATTCTTTATTGAAGTGCATTGTTTCTTATTGTTCTTGGCTGTCGACAATAGCGGAAATATATGGGCTTTTATTATTACCGCTACGGAAATTTAAATGAGTTGATTACATTTTAATTCGTTGCATTTGCTTTGTAGCTGTTGTGATGCACGCGCGTTGTAACAACTTAATTTGGTGGTCATGTCATCATCTTTTCTTTTTTGTTCTTATCTGCTTCGGATGAATTTTATGGCGGCGCAGTGGGAAGATAGTACTGTTCGTGTTATTAAATGACCTAAGGCTTCTGGGAGTTCATACAACTCTTGCTCACTTTTAAAAGTTTCTCAGGTTATTTATTCATAATAATGAAGAACTTGGTTCTGCTGAACTAAGTGTTGTCAACCTTTACGTAGAGCAAAGGACACTCATAACATGACCATAGATTCTAAGTTACAGACGTTTTTTGAAATGTGAGATGCATCTAGATAGGAACAGGGTGTTGTATTACATGCACTTATATACTTAAGAACAAAGATATATTGTTGCGTGTTTTCGTAGTACAAATGGTTAACAAATATGGTTGCAAGAGTTCTTATTGCCAAATCTACATTTATGCATAACTCCCACTTCACCGCTTTTCTACTGATTCCCCTGCGGGGTTCGCCTTTTTGACTTCAGAAAATATCGGCAGGCTGCCCGATTTCGGATTACTCGATTACTGAGGCCGATAAAATGCCGATGTCGTTGCATTTGCGTGATCCAGGCGTTTATAAACCTGCCTCTCCTACCTCGCGATGTCTTTGGAAGGTTCATTGATATTGCCTTTTTAACAGGGTCCAAATGATATCTTCTTTGAACGTGGCAATACCAGCTGAGCTTTCCTAGCGCAGTAAATGGTTCAAGGTAAAGGAAATCGGAGGCGGAATTCTGCTGTGCAAATTTGTCTTTTAATTTCCTTCGATCCCCACGTGTTCCTTACACGTATGTACGAGTAAGTGTCAATTCGCTTATTCTCGTAGTTGCACACTCCTTTCAAGGAGTTCTGCACACATTACAAGGCCAGCTTATGTATCTCATCCCTTACTCGGCTTCGTACACTAAGAATGTCGTGTTCAGACTATTGGTCATAGATCCATTCCTGGAGATAGCGTCTACTGAGAATGGCTAACTATCTAAAGTGGGAGGAGCAGGAAATAACAGGAAAACAAAAGCAAGTCTGGTCGATTTTATATATGTTAAATCGATAAATAAATATTTGGCGCACCAGCTCTATAAGCGCCTGTGCCTAGCTTCTTGCAACCACTCGTGTTGCGTGCGTTATATTTTACACACGAATGAAAGGAACATACAGTTTAATTTTATAATTTGTATTTTGTAATTTGCTTTGAGAAGCTTTCTTGTGACAACAATACTCTCGGATGTTTGTCAGACGTTCGGCAGAGGTGGAACCGTGAACAAATTTGTTGGTGTTTTCTGGAATTCGAAGTTGCAACCTCACGCGCAGTAGTCCGACACACTAACCACTTGATCCACGGCGCCCACATGTACATATATGTAAATTTTGTAAATTTTTATGAAATGCTTTCGAAACTATCCAAATTGAAAATATTTATCGTTTGAACAAAGATAATTAATATTTACTTTTGTAAGTCGAGCAGAAGTCTTACCTATTCAGTAGAGAGTTATTTCTCTCATCTTCTAAAATGGCTTATTCATGCTCAGTTGGGGTTCTGGGCTATTTTTCACAGCCATCGGTATATATTGTAAATTAAGTGAAGTTTTAAAAGACTTTAATTTCGTTATAAGCTCTTTATATAATAAAAGGAGTTTGGCCATTGGGCATCCACCAGACTAACAAATATTATTATATGTATTATAAGCTTGCAAGATGTGTATCTTAAAAGTGCTGCTCGATAGTATAAAACATTTTCTTTACTGAAGGACATTCAGTGCATAACTGTGCAATAAATTCTATCTTTGCTGTTGGTTCAATATTTGTATATGTATACATACAGGGTGTCCCAGTTAAGCAGTATAATTCTTTAAGAGGAGATACCTGAAGCTCCGCCGAACAAAAAATTGTATGACAGGGGGGAGGGGGCTATTCTCACCACATTTCAAGTTATAGCCCATCAAAATGGGTGACCTCTTATTTGGAGGCTTTAAAGGCTATAACTTCTAAACTATTATAGGTACAAAAATAGTTTTATACATTTTGGAAAGACAATTTAATAGCGTTTCAAACACATCGGTTACAGCTGTGGAGCTACAAAAACGCTATGGCTCCTTAAACTCAAAATAGTAATAATAGCAAGTTGACGTGTTATACACAGATTTTGTAAAGGCTTTTGACAGAGTTCAGTTTATGTCCTTGGTGCTTCCTACACTGGAATACTGCTGTGTCATATGGTCTCCGTGCTATGAAAATTCCATTAAGCGTATTGAAATGATACAAAAGAGATTTACTCGTTTTGCGCTAAGATATTTGAGGTGGTCTGAAGAATTACCTGATTATTTATCTAGATGTGCGTTAATAAACTTAAAAACATTAAATTCTCTCAGGCAGACTCAATGCGTTCTTTTTGTTAAAGATATTTTAAATAATAATATAAATTCGGCAGATTTACTTGCTATGGTTTCTTTCTATATTCCAGAAATGAATCTTAGGATTAGAGATTATGTCCTCTATGTTCCTTCTCATAGAACTAATTATGGAATCAATGAACCAATTACTCGGTGTTTTTTATTATACAATTCCATTTGCAATGAAGTTGGTCTTCAAATGAATAGAGACTTATTTAAAAGCAAAGTTTTGAAATATTTTAATGATCATTCTTAATGTCAACTAATTTTATATCATTATTATTATTATTATTATTTTTTTTGTATATGTGTATAATATTTTGTAATCAGCAGATTGTTTAATCCATTGATGAATAAACTAAACTAACTAATACCAAAAATATTGAAAATTTGTTGTTCCATTTTTTCACTTAAAATCCATTTTTCTCAAAATGTTTACTTAATCTTTTTTTTTATGGAATTTTTATCCCTTAAAAATTTCCTTAAAATTATGTTAAGCAACTTTTTTACGTACGATCAATAGAAGTTGTAGTAAAAGCCATTTTTTGCCAGACAAAAATGGTCAAACAAAATGAAGTGAGGATAATAAACAACGTACCTATGAGCAATGCAGTTAACAGTTAATTGTCGAATAGGAAAAAAAGCGTAACAAAGAATTATCACAGATTTGCAAATGTACCGTAATTTTGTTTCAACTGATTTACAATCAACATTTTGCTCTGTAAGGTAACAGCCGATCCCCACAAAATGTATTCAAAACGTGAAATTGTGTTTGTTTACGGGTTCTGCATTGGAAACGCTTCATTGGTAAGATTGGTGTTCCAACGACGATACCCAAATCGTTGAACACCATGTAGTCAGATGTTCGCTGATGCATATCAGGGTCTTGTTGATACTGGGTCAGCTGCACCAAATAAAAGGGGACGACATTCAGACTCAGCGGCGGCAGAAGTTGAGAGTGGGACTTTGTGTGCTGTGGAGGTTCAGCCTTCAGTCAGCGTCCGCAGACTAGCTGCGCAGTTGGAACTTCCCAGAACCAGGATTCACAGAACTCTACAGAGTAATAGATTAGGCTCTTTCCATTTAACACCGGTACAGGATTTACTACCAGGAGATGCGCAAAGAAGAGTGAAATTTTGCCAATGGCTACTGCGCAAACAAGCAGAAAACAGGCACTTCCTCAATAACATTCTGTGGACTGACGAAGCGCAATTCACAAGAGATGGGGTAACAAACCACCATAATTTGCACCATTGATCAGACTCTAATCCCCATTTAATACGCACTACATCCTTTCAAAGGTAAGAATCTAATTATTGTGAACAACTTCTTCAAAATGTGTTGCTTATTTTAAAGGAGGTTTAGCGTAAATGTTTGGGCTAGATTAATAGGAAATACTTTAGTAGGCCCTCACGTTCTTCCACGAAGAGCTAATTGCCATTACTACCTGGAATTTCTTGGAGAACGATTGCCAGAGCTCCTTGAAGATGTTCCTCTTGTTCGAAGAAGGGCGATTTTCTTTCAACAAGATGGAACACCTTTTCACAGTAGCAGCGGAGTAACTTCGTTCCTCAACCATACTTTTAACTAACAGGGGATTGGTCGATTTGGCCCCAACTCTTGGCCACCTAGATCTCCTGATCTAACACCCATGGATTTCTTCTTCTGGGGTGCTATGAAAGAAAAAAATTATTTTAGAGAAATGTCGAGTCTGGAAGAGCTCCAAGCAAAAACGAGTGCCGTTTCAGAAGAGATGAGAAGAAGTTTGCTGCTCGTTAATCTGCCATCCGAAATGCTTAAACGCGCCCGAAAGTGTATTCGAATGGAAGGAAGGCACTTCGAACAATTGCTATAAACATTCCATAAACTGTTCTGTTTTAAGACTAATTCAGTAGGTACCTACACTTCTTTTTGACCATTTTTGTCTGACCAAAAATGGCTTTTACTACAACTTCTGTTGATCGTACGTAAAAAAGTTGCTAAACATAATTTGAAGGAATTTTTTTAGGGATAAAAATTCCATAAAAAAAAATATTAAGTAAAAATTTTGAGAAAAATGCATTTTAAGCGAAAAAATGGAACAACAAATTTTCATTATTTTGAGTTTAAGGAGCCATAACCTTTTTGTAGCTCCACAGCTGTAACCAATGTGTTTGAAACTTGTATGCGCTAAATTGTCTTTCCAAAATGTATAAAACTATTTTTGTACCTATAATAGTTTAGAAGTTATAGCATTTAAAGTGGTTACACCTCCAAATAAGAGGTCACCCACTTTGATGGGCTATAACTTGAAATGTGGTAAGAATAGACCCTCCCTGCCATACAATTTTTTGTTCGGCGGAACTTCAGGAATCTCCTCTTGAAGGATCATACTGCTTAACTGTATATGCATCTCGTTACTTGCAAACATCTATAATATAAAGCCAATCACGTTTGGGTGTAAAATCGCCCCCACGCACGTAGCGATTTTGTTTCCCCGTAACTGTAAGTGTGAGCCTGACAATGCAATCAGCGCGGTTGACGTCGTAAGTAAGGCTCAATGCAGTTTACGTTTTTTTTTTTCTTCAATCCTTCATTTCCGATTATTAATGAATATAATATGAGCGCAGGGACATACATACTTACATATGAGGTGGGTGCGAGGATGCGTGTATGCAAAGTTTCTTTATATCCATGTTTCGCACCCAACCTCGCACCCGCCTCAAGTCCAACAGTGACACCAATCAGGGGGGTCGCAGGGGAGCAACATGCACCCAAAATACATTGCACTGTTTATACATTGTGGACTTATGTATGCCCCATCTTATTTGGCCGTTGTTTTCCTTGAGAGGTTTGTAGGTGGGACATAAGACCCAACATTTTATGTTGGGACTTATGCCCCGGGGCCTATAATGTCTGTTTGTTGTTTATTTGTTTTCAAATGTTTCCAACCTTTTTCAATTTGGACTTCTTTTTTTTACCTTCCTATGTGTTGGTATTTTCGAATTGCGATAAAATGCCCATTTCTGCTTTGAGTGATTTGACATTTCATTTCTTGGTCGATCTGTCCTAGTGTTAAATCGCCCAAAAATGTTGGGCGATGTGACATTTTTCAGATTTGTGCCATTTGGTGTCGGGCGATATGACACAGATCCGTCCTAAAGTAGCCGAAACACAAAATCGCCCAAAATCACTTTTTGGGCGTATTGACATCATGTCAAATCGGCCAAAAAATAAAAATGTTAAATCGCCCAACCTTTTTTTTTTGCTAATTTGACATTTTTTTTAGTTTTTTTTGCATTTTGGGCGATTTGACACCCAACCGCCAATCACAGACAAGAGAATGGCCTGGAATATCAGGTCCGCGAAAAATATCTAACTTAAGCTGAATTAGAAACATTCAGCAGAAGCAGCACCATCGTCAGTATCATTATAAATAACAATGGACAACAAATTTGAACTCACATTTCTTATTTTTTGTCAAAATTGTTTTTTTAATTGTATTTGTGTGTGTTTTATATGAATATAATAGAACAAATTCAATATTGGTTGCCATTTTTGAAAAAGAAATACATTTAAGGATTCAAGAAAGTGTCAACAAAAAACCAATAGAAATGGTATGAATTAAGAAGAAATGTGCCACTTCTTTGATGATCTCTTGTAATTTGATTGAGGAGCATCTCTTGCTAAGGTCCAGCAGTAATCTGCAAGCATCGAAGGGTTCCACTTCCCTTGAAATCTTTTTTCCGTGTTAGAAATATCCTGATGAAAACGTTCACCTTGTTCGTCGCTTACAGCCTCACAGTCATTGGGGCAAAAATTGAAGTGCATTTGGAGGAAGTGGATCTTTAAATACATGTTACAACCATCTTTTCATATGATGAAAATATGTTTTCCACGAGTTCGATGTAATTTTCGGCTGTTTTGGATCCCAAAAAATTGGCACTAGACGAAAGTTGTCCCATGCAACTTTCTCATCTCCGGATATAATTTTGTCGAATTCTTTATCTATAAAAAGGTTTCTTATCTGTGGCCCTACAAAAATACTCTCCTTAATTTTCCCTTCACTCAATCTTGGAATTTTTTTGGAAAAGTTAGCCCATTCTTATCCGATCATTTAACAACATTTTTCATGAGTCACAGGAAACAGCAAAACTTTGTGTATCCTGTTGCCAAGCAACAGGGCAACTATTTTTAAATCACTGCAAAGAAACCATTGATGATTTTCATATGAGTATTTTATCATCTGTAACACTTATTTCATATTTTCATATGAACTGCATAACCAATAGGTATTGAAGGTAGTTTATTACCACAGTGTAACAAAACGGCTTTCAAACTTAATGTCGAGCTGTCTATAAACAACCTCCATTCATCTGGTTTATATTCTATGCCTAAAGCTCTCGATAAATCACTTACATCACAACAGTAGACTAATGGATTGTCCATGTCAAAAAATGATGTTAATTCTTTATTCCGTGTTCTAAATGAAGATGTAACCACACCTTGTTCTAAAAGATTCCATTGTTGCAGTCACAATCCAAGTAGCTCAGCTTTAGATTTTGATAAATCTAGATCTTTAGCAAGATCATTTAATTCCGCTTGCGGTATTAAATTTTGTTGCCTTGAAGATACAATTGGCACGTAATCTGAATCCTGAGATGTCGATAAAGTGGCGTTGTCTTCAAGATCATCAGATGAACTGTTGGTTGGAGGTACCGGAATTGGATATTTTTCACTATGGGGTATTGGAAGTGTAACGGATGGTATTTTGGGATAGTTGATAACGGATTTCTTCTTTTTAGTTATTCCTGAACCCTGTCCAAGTGGTGGTACCATACAAAAGTAACAATCAGTTAAACGATTCGCTTTTTCACGCTACTTCATTGGAACAGCAAAAGGCATACACTTATTTTTTGCATTAAGCCAATTTCTCAAGCCAGTAGCACATGAAATACAACATATATGAGGGACCCAATACTTGCCCTAATCTCCAACATTCAAAACAAAATAAAGACTTTTTTAACTAACGTAGTAATAGAACATTTTGTAAAGTTAAAGTCACTTAAACACACACATAGCAGAAAAAATCTGGTTTATTTACACAAACACGGGACATTTTCACTAAAATCGTTAACCGATTCAATGCAGCAATGTTAACTGATTCATACGTTTGATAAATAAAAATATTTAAATTTTATTATCATTTTCGAATTCAGCGTACGCAAATTAGTTAATATTGGTTGGAATTATATCCGATAAAATTTACTGTTGTCCAGTGTTATAAGTCTACGAACCGATAGGTTTGGCATCTTTTGAAGCATTTCTGTAGGAAGTGTGAAAGAAACTACTCTTCAAACTCTCAAACAGAAGATTGCTCCAACTGATTCTGTATGAGACCGCTTCCCTTCTATAACTTCAAAGACATGGTGATTACTGCCAGTAGTAACCTTAACTTCATAAAAAATTGTGGCTATAAAATTTTTTTTATAGTTCCATTAGCAAAGCTTAGTATATGTTAAATCCCATAATATACGAGTATCAATGTGGGCGCCGTGGCGTAAGTGGTTAGTGTGTCGGATCACTACGCATGAGGTTCGAAGTTCGAATCCCAGAAAACACCAAAAAGTTTTTTTCACGGTCCCACCTTTCGCGAGCGTCTGACAAACATCCGAGAGTATTGTTGTCTCGAAAAAGCTTCTCAAATCGCCGTTCGGATACGGCACTAAACTGTAGGTCCCTTCCATACGTGTGAAAAATATAACGCACACAACATGAGTGGTTGCGAGAAGCTAGGCCCTGCCACATAAAGAGCTGTTGCGCCAAATATTTATTTTATTTATTTTTTAATGACCCCTCGCTGTACATACAGGAAATATAACGTACCGTAATCTAAGTGAAAACTAACCATAGTTGGAATTTTTATAAATGGTATCCTTTAATGTGAAGTGGCTGTGTTTTAATTAATTCACATTACGAGGATGTGGGCGCCGTGGGTAATTGGTTATTGTTCCAAGTTCGAATCCCAGAAAACACAAAAAAGGTTTTTTTCACGGTCCCACCTCTCGCGAACGTCTGACAAAGCTTCTCACAACAAATTGCCCTTTGGATAAGGCATTAAACTAACGCACAAAACACGAGTGTTTGCGATAAACTAGGCCCATGCACTTAAAGAGCTGTTGCGCCAAATATTTATTTATTTATTTTATTGAGGATGCACTGTATCGACTTAGAAAGTGCTTTCAGGCAGTCAATTTAAAAAACAACCGCTCGCTTAGTAGAATACCGTCAACCAAATTTTCCTCGTATTCCCACCTTATAGCCTATGACCAATCTTATCCAAATCTGAAATTTAAGCAAAATCGTTTCAACAGTTTTCAACAAATATTGTTTTTCCAAGATCGGCCTAGTAGGTAAATCAGAGTACATTTTGGGGTTAATTTAATTAATTTCGAATTGTGATAGGAAGTAAATTCGTCCCACCGTTTCGGTCAGCTATACACACAAATGACAGAAAGAATTATCCTACGCACTTCTTTGAGTTCCTCTGGAGATTAGAAATGTTCATGCAGAGAATACTTGCCCTTGTGCGTGTAAGTAAAAAGATATCCCGTTGCAAGTTTCCCTCTTTAGTGTGTAGAGAAAGAACATAATTTCAATTGACGTACCTGTACCTAAAACTTGACGTGGAACACGCGATTTTGCGCATCATATATCTACATAATTTTAAATCACTAAATAACTCCGAAAGTATAGTAAATATAAATTTTTTTCCGTCTCGTAATTGGCTTAAAAGCAATACTTATAATTTGCTGGCTAAAGGGCTAACAGATTTACAATCAGCGTAAAGAAACATTTAGATGTTGATCCAACTTACAAACGTTCATGCATATGTATCTTTTTTTCGTTTGGATCCATGATTGGATTGCAGAATCCAATTATAATACATACATACCTACACATATGTATGTACATACCTATATACGAATATATAAATATTTCTTATTTTATTTCTGGTTTTTGTGGCTAAACTCCACCTATTTGATTAGTTCTGCCGGAAATGAATGATATGAAAAACTACGACATTGGCGAAAATGGTGTGATAAAATGCTGAATGCAATTTGTAAAATTAAAATCCTGAAACTACATAGAGCAAAATCGTATAGTTCCAAATAAAATCGGCAAGCCATATCCCATAAAAGTAATACATTTTTGCCCACAGAAGTACCCCTCACTTAACCAAGCTATAAAAATGTTTGTTAATAATACTATTTATAGCCCATTAGGACTCCTTATTACATATCATTCTTGACACTTCCGAAGTTTTAACAAACTCACCGTACAACAAAGTAGTAACGGTCTACTGATCACATTCAAATGGACGCTTACTTGCTAGTTTGTATTCCAAAAAAGGTGATAATGAAAGTCATTTACGATGACGATGAAAACCAGTCATTCATTAGGTCTTAAGTGGAACTAATGGCCTAGTTCCAAGTTCACGTTGCCTCTCAAGCCTTTCAAAAAACATGATTTAATATCTTCGAAATCATTTACGGCTATAATTAACTACTTCTGTTATGTCATCTATTTAAGACTGTATTCTCGTGTAATTTATAGCATTTTCAACAGCATCACTGTCTGTAATTAAAATTTATTTAATACATCTGCCCTACTCATGTTTCCAGCGAAACGTAAATTTGGGTTAATCACATTAAAACACCACCACAAGTGGCTCACCTTAGGTGTGCAATGCAACGCAAGTGTACGAAAAATTCAGCAAAACGTGAACAATTTTTTATTCAATCGCTATTAGAAAAATTATATCATTATTTCTTCACACTTGGTGATCTTATTTGAAGCTTACTACGAGATGTTGGAAGGAAAAGCCCAATCTACATTCGTACGAGGCACTTAAATACTCGTACCTTATGCAATCTCCCAAATCGTCTCGCGGATGTTTTTGAAGCAATTTTCTTTCTTTTTTTTTTAGATAATTACTCCTCGTACAATCAATTTTGGCGTTATTTGATGGATTTTGATTTTTCTTTCAGTGTAATTCGTCATCATCGCCATCGGTATCGTCATCGGCTTCGTCCACAACAAGCGTACAGCAAACTCAACAACACCAGTCACGATCATGTAACGCTAGCAATATTGTTGCCAATCATTTTTCTATGACGATCAGTGACGTCACGACGCGAGATGACGACGACAACGACGACGAGCACAAAGCAAACGGCGAACAAAAACAAACCGAGGTCAATCAACTTACTACAGCAGCAACAACACCAATGCACCATACACCAACAAAGCCCAGTGCCAGTGCCACCAACAGCAGCAGCAAACTATCGGCAGAAGAACAACCACAAAGGCAAAAAAACTCAACAACACTGCAACAACGAAGAGGAGGTAATGGAAAAATGGAGGAAAGATCGCAGCCGAGTGAACCGAATGAAGTCAGTTCATTGAGTGCTTTCGTCGCGAATAGTGTTGGAGGAAGTAGTGTTTATCGGTCTATAACACCAACCACTGCAACAGTGACAAAATCGTGTTTACAAGGGTTGAACGACGGTGGTGGCAACCCCACTGAAGCATTTATTCATCATCGCGATGCGCAATTAACTGTCAGCGATCCTCGGGAGGATAATGAAATAATTTCCTGTAATCGTGGTCGTAGTAGTCCCAGAGAGTGCGTGACGGTAGCGATGCGTCTTAACATCCCCGCAACAGTGATAGATGCAGCGAGTGCATCTGCAAATGTTGCCAATTCCGGTGGTAAAAATGTATCCATGACAACGAGTAGTGTTTTTCTAACGAATTCGATTGTAACTTCTAATCCTAGAAGCACGACGGCGAATAACAACAACAACAACAGTAGTGTTGCAATTTTGTCGAGCAGCAGTGCGCCAAGTTTAACTATTCAAGTCAATGATAGTTGCAGCAACACTAACAGCCACGGTGATTTCGTCGTAAATCAGTCGATCGCGAATAATGGAATAAGTGTCGTCAATTGCTCATACGGCGGGAATAGTGGTGGTGGTAGTGATAACAGTGGTAGTGTTAATAGTAGCAATCGTAGCAGTAGCTGTAGTTCAGTGCCTAAAAATGATAAATTTTATGTTGTAAATAGCAATCAAACGGATATCCAAAGTTCTTCGACTCCGACAACAGCCTCGAATGGATTACAACAGCAACTCGCATCGCCGACAAGGACATTCACATCGACGGAATGTCAGACAGATGATATTCCCATTGTGATTAGAGACGACGGGCCTGTGACCACTCCTTCAATTATTGGCGGTGATGGTGGTAGCGGAGGGGTTCTTGGGAGCACTGCAATTGCGCGTACCCACTTGCATCCGGATGCATTGTTATCGCGCGAGCAGAGACGTCGCGAGCGTCGTGAACGTCGCCATCAACAGCAGCAGCAACAGCAACATGTCCAACAACAACAGCAACAAATGCAGCATCAACGGTTAAGTCGCCACCATTCGCATTCACATCCTCTCCCTCAGCCTCAACTTCTTCACCATCCCGCGCATCATACTATGTCAGCAGCGGCAGCAGCTATGCTGCGCCCAATGCTACCCGACATTCTGCATAGTCATTTTCCGCCACCCTACAGTGCGTTACCGTTGTCACAGGGTGCACCGCCCCCGCCGCCACCTCCGCATGCAACGTCTCTGATCACACCGGTCATATCCACGGTTCCTATTGCAGCCACAGCAACAATGGTTGGCGACGGAAGGTTTACCATACCGTTGCCCATTATTAGAAGGTGAGTGCGTAGCTAAATTTTTCTTAAACAAATTGTTTATAAACATTGCAACTACGGGTAGTATGTTGTTATACTGGGATAAAAAATAAAAAAATAATAATATTTCGTGATGCCAAGGAAGTTTTACAATTTCGAAACTACAATAATGGTTGATTGGCCCTAACAGCCCTTAATTCTAATGCAGAGGATAAATAGGTTAGATTCCAATTCTAGCAACATTCGTGCGTAGGTAGCCGGTAACTTTTCCAATGAGAATGTGCTTTTCTTTTATAAAGGGCATAAGCCCCACTAGAGTTTTAAAATTTGGACATTTATGGAGCCCATTTGAGAAGATATTTACCTGAACCTAGCATTAAAAAATGTTAGAGTCGAGTAAAGGCCATATTGCATGTTTTATGTAGTCTATGGATAAAAAAGTTACCAGGAAATTTGCAAGCTTCTCACATTCTTAAATCATCTTCTTTTTCTTCCTATTTCGGCGAGGTTATGATCCGAAAACAAGGAATCATAACCCTCCCACTTCACACCATTTCTACTGATTCGCCCGTGGGTTTCGCTATTTGACCTCAGAAAATATCGGCAGGTCTCCCGATTTTGGATCACTTGCTTACTGAGGTCAACCAAATGCCGGCGACGTTGAATTTGTGTGATCCAGGCGTTTATAGTCCGGCCTCTCTTGCCTCGCTATGATCACATCTTAAAATCGTGTAGTCATTATCATGAAATTTCGTGCTGATTTTGGCAAAGATGCTTATATCCGTATCTTTTCCAAAAGATAAGAATCAGCGAGTCAAGAAGAGTTTCACTTTAAATCTCGACTCATTTTTGCCAGAGGTTAGACTGTTATTCGGTTACGTGGTAAAGTACAAGTATTCCCGCTTTCACTACCACGTTTCGAAAAACCAATACAAGTGGTTAAGAGTAATAGAAGTTTGTTGACACCGCATTAGCAGCTATCCGCTCGTCAGCTTTTGTGGAACTGTCACCATTTCAAAATGGTTACCACAACTTACTACGTATAGGCACATCACAAGTGAACATTTAAGGGATTCCCTATTCTTTCTTACTTCGTTGGAAATGTTTAGAAGTGTTTTATTTATTAAAGTTTGACGTAGAACCAAGACCTATACAGAAAGATGAAGGCTATAAGCCTTGTAAGAGCTCAACATAGGCTTTGAAGAAAATTGATGTATTGTAGATATATGATGTGCAAAATCGCGTGTTTCATGTCAAGTTTTAGGTACAGGTACGTCAATTGAAGTATGTTGCTTTCTCTACACACTAAAAGGGAAACTTGCAACGGGATATCTTTTTACTTACACGCACAAGGGCAAGTATTCTCTGCATGAACATTTTTAGTCTCCAGAGGAACTCAAAGAAGTGCGTAGGATAATTCTTTCTGTCATTTGTGTGTATAGCTGACCGAAACGGGGGGACGAATTTACTTCCTATCTGAAGCTGTGGAGTCACAATTTGAAATTAAATCGGAATACCGATTCTAACCCTAAAATGAACCGTGATTTATCTACTAGGCCAATCTTGGTAAAACAATTTTTCTTGAAAACTGTTGAAACGATTTTGCTTAAATTTCAGATTTGGATAAGATTGGTCATAGGCTATAAGGTGGGTATACCAGGAAAATTTGGTTGACGGTATTCTACTTAGCGACCGGTTTTTTTTTTTTCAAAATTGACTATTTTAAAGCACTTTCTGAGTCGATACAGTGCATCCTCGATAAAATAAATAAATAAATATTTGGCACAACAGCTCTTTAAGTGCCTTGGCCCAGCTTCTCACAACCCCTCATGTTGTGTGCGTTTTATTTTTAACACGAATAGAAGGGACCTACAGTCTAGTGCCGTATGTCTGCTATACGGTGACTCTTAAGTCATGACTCTTTTGAAATCATACAATACCCAGCGTATAAAAGCAGACTATATGGTTTGAACAGCTTTGTCGACACAACAATACTCTCGGTTGTTTGTCAGACGTTCGCAAGAGGTGGGACCGTGAAAAAGCTTTTTGGTCTTCCCTGGGATTCGAACTTGGATCTTCACGCGCAGTGGTCTGACACACTAACCACTTACGGCACGGCGCCCATGAGGTATTATAACACAAATATCTCATCTTCGACTGGTCTTAAGCTATGTTTCCATATGATAAATGGTAAAATTTTTCATAGAAACGTTGGACCATTTATGTTTTGGCAATCTTCGGCACTTTTTTGATACGACACATGGTAAAACGGATTAATGGAGCATAGTAAAACGTTTCCCAGCGAACATGGCCGGACATTTGCCCATTTGTCTTATAGTGTAAACGTAGCTTTAGTTTGAAAATCTAATCAAAAAGCTTGGATTTTGCTTAGGAACAATGCTAGTCGCCTTCATTATTTTCCAACGAAAAACACCAAACTTCCAAAAATCGAGAATGTGTCTTCTGAATAGCAAAGTGCGTATACGAAAATAGAAAAAGGAAAAGGGTATCATATATAGAAACGCTTTAAGAGCAAAGAAGATTTAAATACAATTTCTGTTCCCTGCAAGTATTAAAACTGGACTTAAGTTCTTCTTTACTTTCCAATGAAGGGTAGCATCATGATAAGGGCAGGTATATACATAAATGCTTCGTTAAACAGAAAACTTGTCTTAAGTACCTACTATTATTCAAAATTTGTTCAACAAAAATCCCATAAAGAACACTGCTGGCGCTGAGTAAGAGCAGCACTGAGAAAAGTGTAAAGCAAAACATATATAATGGTCACAAAACCAGTTCATTGGAACTATTATCTTATTTACTATCGTCGGCGACCAAAACTTTTATATCTTTCTTTCTTGGCTGTGTGCGGATTAAATGGTTTATTTTTGCCTTCTGAACATTCTCCCATTTCACTCTTACAATCCATAACCCACAGCGAGTACATGGCACAAATAATATTGTTGCGAGATCCAGCATAACGCAAAGTCACTTTACACCCCGAAAGGAAGAAGCTAATTTAATACAGATTTCTTAAGCCAGATAAGAAAGAGTGTTGACTTCTGCATGGGCTCTACAAACTATGTCGTAGAGGGAGAAATTTGGAATCATTAAGGTATAATGGTCGATGGCGCGTATGAAATATGATATTATTTGCCTCCTTAAAGGGTAAAGAGTGTGAGTGAGTAAATATGTATGTTGTGTGGTTTATTGAAGAAGGCTTAGCTGGGTTTATGGGAAAATGAGAAATTCTGCTACTGAATAAGAAGCTGTAAAAAGTTTACATTGATCTTCTGTCAGTGTTCTTAGAAAATAACGTCTAGGCAAGGACTGATATAGAAAATTAACAAAATAATTTGGTTACGCTAGCTATCCAGGCATACAGAACTTTGAGAAGATGGTCATAGCCTTAACGTACTACATGGATGGCTCACCAACTGATCGGTAAACATTTAGGCATTGGATTACGACTGCTAGTTACTGTTAGTGTTCCAGAATATAAAGATAAAAACCGATCACTTATGAATGCAGCATAGTGTCTGTCTGCCTATCCGTCTATGTATCTGCACTTGAAATCTTAAAAGCCCCATATATAAAAAATCGAACATATTCTGAAAAAAAATAGGAAATAATAAGAAGAAACATTTATTGGGCCGTCTTTTCGGGGTCCTAAAGTACCCCACGTAAAGAGGCAAGCAGCCTGAACACATAACAAAATTTCTAAGCAAAAATATTAAAAAGTCACAGATATCCGTACGTAAATCGTTGTCGAATTTTGAGCAAAGCCTGATAAAAGGATTCATTGAGTTCCTTTAAAATCTGTTCCTATATCTTGTACATCCTCAGTACAACATCATATATCTTATATTCCTCAGATTTCATTGATTTGCTAATTATTAACCTGTACTTACAAAACTACAACAACTATCTATGTTGCGAAGCCTAACCGGCACACAGTAAACTATTTAATATCAAAGGAAGGACTGCTGAATTTTGTGCACAAAATTGGAACCAAGAGCCTTCCATTTAACAGATTTCAAGGGTACGCATGTGCTTCACAATCTGCTAAATACATAGCGGTGCTTGCATTGGGAAAATCCACCCACCATGAAGAATTCTTTCAAATCGCTTCAACCTCGAAAATTTGCTAAGTCATTGTAATTCTCAATCAAAATCAACTCAAGTTTCATGCATTTGAATTCCCCGGGGACTTAGGAATTCCACCTACCGCACAGATTGATAAGAACCACACACATATTACGAACGGCATGGAGTACACGAAAAACACATCTATCTCCCAGTCAGAACATCGAATCAAACTGTGTCGATTCAAATTACAAATTTCCCAAGTGAAAATCAGTAAAATGTCAGGAAAAGCAAGTCACCACAAAAAGAAAAAAAAAAAAAAAAAAAAAAAAAATAAAACCGAAAACGAAAACATTTTCCGACTCAAACATTACACAGTCAGACACATTTACATTGCCTCAGAGAGACGTGGTCTGCGTGGGAAAACCATTACCCCGGCCCCCCTGTCATACCATTTTCCCTCTGAATCGAAGTTACAATATAGTATCTATAAAACTACCATACCAATGGCAGATAAAAGGTGAATAAATTGATACAAATCAGTAGATGCGGGAAGAATGAGATCGCAAAAAGGGAAGGCGAGAAGACAACCCAATTAAATGTGCACACATTCTCACAAATTTTCTCTTTCCTTTGGATAAAAAGAAAAAGTGAAGAGAAGAATTTTTCGGAATATCCCACCCACAATCAACTTTGAGATACTTATGCTGTATGGAGACCCATTTACACTTACTCCCCATAAGAATGACATATGGCATGGGGATATCCCATATGGACTTGTGTGTTGACTTCAATTGCTCTATAATATCGGCTTAGAGCTGGGAATTCACTCATTTCATTTCTATCATGCATCTTGGTAGATTATTACAAATTGATTGCACGATATGTTTAAGTAACTACATACAGCGTATGAGTGCACTTTACGCTTCTCGTGATTTATTAATGAGGTTTATATTGTATAAAAATGAATGTATTAACAGCGTTTGCTCCATTTGGAATTAACATGCAATTGCGATTTATGCATTGCATAATGCATTAATTTCTTTGTTTGATAATACTTATTTATGCACACACTTAACATGGAATGCTAACAAGATGAACACAAGTAAGCGGCTTAGTGAACTATTACGAAAGAAATTAGAAATAAGATTTGCTGTTACTACTGTGTATCGCAAGTCAAATTTGATAAATGGAAGTTAAGATACTCCTCCACTATTAAAGGAACTTAATTACTAAGTAGTGTCGAATATGCTGCTGAATGTCGGCCAACGAACTTCTTCCGAGTTCAACTTAAGACTTACTACATGGAAATGGTGTTAAGAGTTCTATGCATAATTAGATTATAAAAATGTTGCATGTTTTTTGGTTACGAATACTTTTGATTATATAAATATAGCTTTAAGGAAGAAGATGAAATTCTTTTAATTTAGAATACAAAATGAATACCGATTAATCAATTAAAAATTCTGCAAATCTTAACTCAAGCTAGTAAAATACTTTGAGTGAAAGAAAATTAGTAATGCATTGCACGTGACGAAAGCATAATGCGCTCAAAGCTACAAATTCGACGGGGTTTATCTATATCTATGATTTACCATTAAAAACACAGCGATTAAGTCTTGAAAATAATTTTTCAACAAATTTTTAAATTGAATAAAAAAAGCTGCGTTACCTCGTTGGGATTGATTTCAAGTGTACAGGCAATATTATAATAAAAGGCTATGAAGTATCAAGGAAATTTTTGAGTTTCACACACTGTTTTAAATCACTTGAAAAAGATTACGCTTTTCCTAAAAAAAAACCTTACCTACGTGCATATGTACGAGTATATCAGTTAAGATAGTCCGTGGTAATTGTGGGCAGTTAATGTTCCTAAGCAAGACTAAGAAATTTACGTCGCTTGGTACGGATCCATTCATGTTGAAGGAATTAAAATAAATACACAAAAATGTTCTCAATGATCCAAATCATTTCATTGGAGCTAAAAATCAAATGCACATCAAAGCACATGCAAGCCGTTTTTTTTTTCCTATAAGAAATCATCATGTATAGCGACTTCAGCACTTTATTAAAACAGTTGAAAGTATACTACATGATTCCATATGTTAAGAAGTAGAGAAGTAGTAAATAAGTTAGTTATTAAGTAAATCACAATGGACCAGTTGATAGCATATTTATTTTTATTTTTTTATTTTATTTTATTAGTTTATTAGTTTATAAAAAACTTTATAACATCACTTAAATAGTAAATATAAAAAGAAACATTTGTATGTCTATAAGTTTTTCTTTAAAATGTTTGTTTGGCATACACTATTAAATCTTTTTTAAAAATATTTATATTCGTCTGAGTTTTTAAATTAACTGTTAGTGCATTAAACAATTGCAGTCCTTTAATAAAAATCTGATTTTGTGTTCTTGAAAGATTTGCTCTTGGTATGTCGAAGTTTCTTCTGTTCCTCAACGTGTAATTATGTCTATCCGAAACATAGGATAAGCTTCTGCTAAGGTACTCCGGTAGAATATTGTGCTTAATTTTGAAAATAAATACTGCCAAACTAATTTGGAAATTAAGTTTGAGGAACATCGTGAGCAAAATCAAAAAAATGTTCTTTTTAAATCGGTTTTAATTCCCACCCAAGAGAAAATTTCAAAATTTGATTTGATTTATTTACAGTTGAATGGAGATTTTCTTAAAATTTCATTAGAGTTATATATATAATATACTCGTAAGTCCTGGTGAATTGCAAACATTGACAGAAATCTCGGGATTTTGATTCGGTTAAAACGCATCATAGCTCTTTTTTGGGGCTGGAATACAAATTTTAGTTCATTTCAAATTTTAGACTTTCAGTACTTAACAAGTTTTGACATGATAATAAAATCAATATATTAATATCTGTCTTTCAATACACCCTAATATAAAACATGAATTACAGTGTTATATGCTTCTATAACTGTTACTACCGAGTTTGCACTTAAGATGTTTTACTTACAACATTATTAACCTAATCAAATCATTAAGAAAATTCAATTCAGAAGTAAGCAATATTTTTTCTAGATGTCAAATGATCCCGTTACATCCCGCTGACATTTAACAAGATGCTTGAATGAATTTATTGAAACTGTATGCCTATACTGTATACTTTTGAATTATGTACCTATTACTGCATTTCTTTTTAACCACTTAACCGGTTTAATGAACACAAATGCAAATGTGAATAAAAGCACTTCACTCCCACAAGAAACCACTTACGGAAATTTCGAAAGTCATTTGAAACAATAAAAGAAGTGCACAAGTTAAGTGACAAAAAAAAGTTAACAAAACGTTTGCCAAAAACAATTTGTCATAGTTAAGAAAAAAACTTAAATTGGGATTAGATCACCCGACCAAATGTGATACAGAAAATGTGCAGTCACTCTTTGGGTATTGCTATTTTTTCTCCGTGTAGAAACTTGTAATGTATAAGTTGCAAAATACAAATAAGTTTTGAAGCCAAGTAAATGCTATCACTAAGCGGTATTGTTAGTATTGAGAAAATATCTCTGGTAGCCATATGCTGTTCAATAAATTTTTTTTTTTTACATCAATAAAATCCTGTAAGTGATTTCACATTATTAAAATGTACTCGCTTTCAAAAGGCGAATTAGCTGGAATGTCATAATGGACTGGTTAAAAATTCTACAGCACAAGCAATTATTCTGATAATACGTGTTCATAACTCAATCAGCCAATTATCACCATATCCGTGAAACTTAAAATTTAAAATTTAACGCAAAAGCTCATTTAAAGTTATAACTAGTGAGCGCGTTTCATCTATTAACAGGAACAAAAGCAGATTGAAAGACCTCGAAATCTAGTTTTCTTTCATCCATTTCTTTTCCAAGCTCATAACGTAATAAAATACGACTTAAGTTAATTCAACTCATCTTGCAGATAAAATAATTTAAATATAACTTTTGACGAAGAGTAGACCAGTTTAAAGTTGTAGATATAGATTATAACGCGCAAATTATATATAAAAAAAAATAAATTCCATAAATGAACCGCCCATTTGCAAATTGTGCTCAATGATTCATAGGAATTGTATCATTAACTAAGTACTGACATGCATTATCGATTATTACAGAAGCTTTGGATAATAGAGAGACTAAGTTTTCTCAATTTTTTAAGGAAAAGTTACTTCTACGATTACAGTTTGCTTGGGCATTGTAAACCAATTTACCTATTATTTAAAATTGCATGCACCATACACATGTTTGCATCTACTTAAAAGTCAACTTTGATTTTGAAAATATTTACAACAGACCCTTCGTTATTAAAGTTGAATTGGTGGCAGTCTAAATAAAGTTAGGTACATGTATCATATTGGAAAAATCAAGTCGTATTCACAATAGTGAAAATACCAAAATTACTCACAATCGTAAGATAACATTCATTGATTTTTAATAATTCATTGATTCATAATATTTATCATAACAACGATTAAAAAATAGGTGAACCACACAGGCGGATCAGTAGGAAGGGTTCTGATCCTTTGAGTTCAGATCATAACTTCACCGAAATAGGAAGAAGAAGAAGAGCAATGAAGAAAATTCAGACGACGAATTTGAGTGCAAAATGAAATGTCCAACTCTCCATCTGTTAAAAGTAGAAATTGATTCACAATAGTTATACTCAATGTCATTTTTGCTAAACGAGATCTGTTAGTTACAAATTAAGAACTACTTTAATAAACACTAGTTTATCAAAGCAATAAGTTTAAGTGTGTCGGACCACGGCGCATGAGGTTCAATGTTCGAATCCAAGAAAACACAAACAAAATTGTTCACTGACCCACCTCTCGCGAACATATGACAAACATCCGAAAGTGTTTGTTGTCACGAGAAAGCTTCTCAAAAACAAAAAAATGCCCTTCGAATACGGCACAAAAATATAGGTGCCTTTAATTCGTGCGGAAAAATGTAACGCACATAACACGAGTGGTGGCGAGAAGCTAGGCCCTTGTATGAGCTGTTGCGCCAAATATACATATATGTATATGCTCGTATGTATAAAGAACAGGGCGCCGTGCCGTAAGTGGTTAGTGTGTCGAATCACTGCGCGTGAGGTTCCAAGTTCGAATCCTAGAAAACACCAAACAGTTTTTTCACGGTCCGAGAGTATTGTTGTTTCGAAGAAGCTTCTCAAACCAAATTGCCCTTCGGATACGGCACTAAACTGCAGGCCCCTTGCATTCGTGTGAAAAATATAACGCACACAACATGAGTGGTTGCGAGAAGCTAGGCCCTGGCACTTCAAGAGCTGTTGTGCCAAATATTTTTTTGTTTTTATAACGAGAAGTCATTTTTTGTACGTATTATTAAACATTAATTTGTAAAAAAAGCAACTTACAAGGTACTACTGTTTAATCCTCGATAAGTCCACTGTTGTAAGCATATGTGTCGGAACTATTACAGTCAGCCACTTAAAGTGGCTTAAATTTCCGACTCAAAGCCGCACTTTAAAGGATGTTATCTTACTATTGAAGTTTTTTTTAAAGACTGACATAACTACAATTTTCTCTCCCTTCAGAGACCACCAATGTATGTTAGTTCAATGACTTGTCCAAAATTGCAAACAACTCTAGTTTATCTCGGTCAAATCTTCAACAATTTGCACACTTATCACATTGCCGTTTTTAGAAGTCAACAACATATCTAATTAGATACCTTCACACTTTAAAGTGCACACTCAACGCACAACAACATCCCAAAGGTGTTTCCATCTTCTTTCAGAGATATCTTGCGTTAACACTATGAAGAACTTATCATCGTGAATTTTCTGCTAATTAAGTGTCCAAAAAATAAGAATGCTTCCTTAAAAGAAACACATACACACAACAAGTAATGAGTCACCTTTCTCATATCATCATCCTTGCCATGTTGGGCAACGTGAACCAAGCCAAGCACAAGGTGATGGCAATGAAAAGTGTTTTGTCTTTGTTTTTATTTTTTCGGACTGAAATGGAATTTAAGATGCAAAAACGTGAAGAAGACGATACCCCAAAACGTAGCCAGTAATTCATCTTGTGCTTGCACAGAAGACTATAATAAAAGAAAACTTCTCAAGAACCGGCTACCCATCACCATCACAACGTAGTCTATAGGAGAAGATGGAGGTGACTTTTGTTTTTTTTTTCTTTTCCAGCAACGATTTTGCGAGCAAAGACCAAAGCCACGATGACGGTCGGACCGACACTTGGTCAGAACCAAGAGTATAAACAGACACAGAGAGAAACCTGATTTCACCAGAGCATTGCGGTCGCTTGACACACTTTATGAGGAGAAGGTGACTTCCACTACCAGCTTCAACACACTCTACACTCTGCTGCTGCTACTTCTTGTTCATCAGCCACTTCCACCAGCGAACCGGCCCGAGTCAGAGCGTTAGGTATTGTCATCAAACAATCTGTGATGGTCTTCGTCTTGTGTCTTCTAACCGGGCTTGCATTGGCTGCTAGTGAAGGCGGAGGCGAACGCGTGATTGCCTTTCTTTATTTATTCTGCAATCAACAAAAATTATGTTCTTGTTTGAATGTGCTTGTGTTAAGTCTGCTGAGAAAGAAAAAAAGAAGACTTTTCGTCACAAATTAAATGCAGTCAATGGAGGAATATGGCAATAGGATACGACGAAGATGACTGCGGGTTTGATGGGCGCCGAAGTGGGGGAACCTTACTCTGGTTGCGCTCACACAAAAAGTCAAACAAAAGAAACCGCATTCGAAAAAACGAAAGAAAAACATTTTTCTTTGAAAGCCAAATCTGGAAAGTTGTCTGGACTGGTTTGGGTTTTTATTTCTTCCACTGTTTACGTTGATGTTGTTACTGGGTTTGGTAAGACGCTACAAGAGTGTGGGTTTGTTGCAGTGTATTTACTGATTTTTATATTTTTTTGCTCATGACTGAGCATTGATCACAGTTGAATCTCGAGTTACTATACCCATGAAAAGAGGGACATGATGATGAAAATGAAGGCAAAGTGTTCCCAGATATATGGTCGGACGAGTTGTTCATTGGGATTTAAGGACAAAATTATATTAACTCTTCTTAGTAGAAGTTTTAAGGGGCTATCTTGGTTATTTAGATGAGGTTAGGAATGGGCTAATTTTGGACCATGAGGAGAGGAGCGTCGACCATTTAATGTGATCGAGAAAGCACTTTGTTCGACTAACGAGGATGTTTCTTTAAGGTACGTATGT
This sequence comes from Brachypalpus laphriformis, assembly GCA_945910035.1. Taxonomy (NCBI): domain Eukaryota; kingdom Metazoa; phylum Arthropoda; class Insecta; order Diptera; family Syrphidae; genus Brachypalpus; species Brachypalpus laphriformis. The sequence continues at coordinate 351,442,819 of OX246753.1, forward strand.
CAAGCAGTTACTGTTGCAGCCTCTATAACAAGTAGTGGCCTAGAAAGTGTTATGTGTCTTGTGTTTGCCAGTTCAAGTCTAAAAGATTGATTTGTCTCGCTCTAAATTTTATCATTCATCTTAACTGGGTTCTACTGTATCACTGTAATTTCGCTTGCTGAAATTATTACTCGACACTTCTCTTATACATCTGGCTACTCCGCATGTTTCTAGATTGTCCATCATTATAAGTTTCTGTCGTAATTGACAATTGCACGTCCATTTTCTTTTTAAAGTTATGTTCGTTCTTACTACCTCATCACTTGCCAGTTCTTGGGTTCTGTGGTTTCGCGTTACGCCCGCGTGCCTCGGTACCCAGGTGGGGCACACTTTGCCTTGAACCTGATGTGGTATGTAGTAGAGATTTGCATTGCTTTCAGTATGGCGAAGAGTGAGTTGCAAAAGGCGCTAGCTCTGCTTTATTTAAACCATTCATGTATACTGTTATCCTATTGCTCGTTTTCTTCGTTCGTTCGATTCGTTTTCTAATATTGTTTTGCCGAAAAGAAATATCTCCAAGTTGACAAATAATCTTACTGACCATGTCATCTGTCGAAAACGATAAGCCCTTGTTCGCTTGAACATAGTCACTTTCAGAATGCTTGAAGTCCATGGTCACAATGACATTAGCTTCATATCAAATACATGTTCCGGCCTTCTCAAGGTCTGGCAGGCAGGTGTGATTACCAATTTGTATGTCAATACTTTTACACTTACGGGTAGCTACGACTTTTCGCGTATAACTTTGCCTCGAAAGAAGATGTTATTCTATTCCTCGTCAAGGTTAGCATATGAGAGATGAAGCATATTTCCGGAAAAATTTACTAGTAGCGAATATTTTTTGAAAAAAACTTCAAAACAATTCAGATAATTTGGACATAATCCCGGTATTTTTTTAAAAAATAACTGTATGAATCTTATATATTACAATTGGGTAAATGAGTAGAAAATGAGTGAATGAGTTCTGTAGTGACTTTAAAACTCATACAGTAATGCTCATGCACAAATGTCACAAATAGTTCAGAAATAAAAAATCAGGTTCTTCAGACAAATCATCTATCTATGAAATACCCCGAATCACTAAGTCAATTCACTGAAATAAAATGCAGTTCTTAAGGCATCAAATATTGATGCCCTGTTCCTTGCACATGTGCACAAAAGCCAGGTCATAATATAAATTGGATTTCGCCCCGAAGCTTTAAATCAAGCGTCTGACTTTTGGTAGTAAAATGTTTACTCATTATTTGTCTTTTTTTTCAGTTTTACCTCCCGTAATCGTAATCGGACTTTGAGAACTCCTGTACACGTCTTTTTTAACTTTATGGCTCGTAAAATCTTAAGCTGTCCTAATCATGTAGATCATTTGTTTTTATACCACTTTTCTTTCATACAACACCTACACTTAAATTTTATGGACTTTCTCCGAAATTTATAGCTCAACCTTGAGTATACAACAAAATAATCCATCCATCCATCCTTTCGCCCGCAGTCCCATTCCACATTGATTAACTACCGTACACGAACCTTGCTTGACACAATTCCCATTGTGTTTGCTGTGGTAATGTCTGGTGCCGCTGCTCCCGAATTCAGTGCATCACATCTGATCAGTATTCTGCCCGTGGCTCTACATCTCCATACGAAAATAAGCATAAAAGGCCACCATCTGGAGGCCACCGATTTTCAGTTTTATGTTCTCTGATTCTAATCGGATTCATTCTAATCAGATAAAAATGCAATCAATTGCTACAAACTGAGTCACGTAACAGCGAGAAAGCATTAAGGTCAACTGCAGCTTTTTAGACCTTCACCAAAAGCCAAATGGGAAGACCGACCATCTAGCACAGAGATCTGTATCAACGCGTCAGTTCTACACGAACGATATTTGGAATTAGTTATGTTTATTGCCCAACGCATTGCCTCATCCCTTCCGGGGCTTTGGTGCAAATTAACCATGAAATAGTTGAACTAACAAGCGCTTTTGGGCCGCCTTCCAGAAGGCAAGCACAATGGTCAAGTAAATCACACAGAACCGGAGACAATGGGTCATCGTGGCTATCATTATCATGATCACCGTCATTATAATATTCTTCTTCGTCGTCGTCGTCATACATAAAGCCGAACCGAAAGATGAGAAGAAAAGGCGAAGCAGGAAATCCATTCTGTTGGAAATAAATTGGCGGTAAGGTTTACCTTTCTCTCTTAACGAGGGCTTGTGTGTGAGTTTCATGCATGACAGAGGCTGAGGTAAAGATCGGATTGACTGCCCGATGCCTGTTTGCTGCGTGTGGATTTTGGGGTCTCTGTGCTGCTGAAGTGGCTATTTGTTCAGAGAAGTAAGTGATCATTGGCTACTGAAGGGGAAACTACCCATACAATGATATGCGCATGTGCAGAATGAGTCCTTATATCGAATAGATGCCAGAGCTCAACACTTTATAATATTTATTACTTTATTGTGATAAAGGAGTACATTCGTGCATAAAAAGCAAGCAGATGCGAGCAACTACTGGACTAAATATGCCATATAATATGAAGGAAGCCTATCTCGACATTTTTTTAGGGAATATCCCTTCTTTAGCTAGCTTGGGAATGTAAAGCAACCTTGTGCTGCTTCATGGCGAGATACAATGATTTAAGTTTAAGTTTTCGAGTACTCAATACAACTTAAAACATATTCAATTCTAAACCAAATCTGCTTTTACTGCTGGCGAGGTATACCTGCTAGTTCAAAAACTCTTCAATTAATGTTGCCCATTTGCCCAGTTGTCCACGATTGAGAAGGTCAGAACGAATTGCCGGTGGCCTTTAAGTCATTGACTATGATTGACTTTTAAAGTGAATAATTAGGTATGCAAGTAAAAAGAGTAACAGTTAGTCAAGCTTTCGAGCTATGGAAGCAAACTTGGTTGGTTAAGTAGTTCAACAAAATACATTCACAGTGCTAAAATTCGTTAACACTGAATTGAAAGATTGTAAAAAAATCGGTGAAATTAATGATTGTTTTAATTTTGGAGGAATTAATGTACCTTTTGCAGTTCGATCATTTTCTATCTATCTATATAAATAAAAATGAAATGCTGTTCGTTGCTAACCCCTTCACTTGAGCATGGCTGGTCCAATTTGGGTCATTTTTCTTTTAAAATGTACGCAGTAGCCCGAATGAAGAAAAATTGGAAAAGTTGCACGGAAAATTGGAAAATTCCGGAAATACTGAAAGTGCTTTTTTCCATGAGAAAAATGCATGTTCCTATGTTTTTATGCTATGGACTCCGAAACCACGAAACCGCTTGAGCTCAAATTTTCAGGAAATTTCAGTATTGAAGTCTTCCTGTGAAGTTTGGTGCACTACTTTTGTGCTATAGTATTTTAGTACTTAAAAAATGATGAGATATATATTTAAGATTAGACCACTTACCCACTGTTGGCCGGCACAAGACTGTTCTCTAATAAACTTAGCCCCATACACCTGCCTGACAGTTGTTGCTCCAGGGGCCTGTCTGACAGTTGTTTTTTTGTTTTTTTGTTTTGTTAGGCACAGCAACGCTCGCCGGGTACCCGTTAGTTATCAATATTTATTATGAATAATCTGAGAAGTATTTGAGGCAGCAATTTAAACATTTGTCGAAACATATAGCAACTACCAAGGCATTCTCGCATCGTTTTCACAATTTTCAAAAAAGGGATCTTCTGAATTGTATCAACTACAAAACATCGCGTCTCCTCAATATTACTTGTAAGAGGTTTTGTCATTTCAGAAAGACTTAATATTTCGACGGACTACCTAATTATTCCATATGAAAATGATGAGTGAACTAAAGCTAGGCTTTAGCCTTACAGCCGTATATCTTGGAGAGATATAGCCGAAAAATCTCTCTTTTTTTTATAGATATTGAAGTTGCCTAGAAAAGCTTATGTACCTAGAAGCGTATCATATCTTGCGTTCGTATTTCAACTAAGTACGTTTGGTGTAAAGAAAAAAGATCTTAAATAAGTCGGCGAAGAGCGCTCTTATGTAATTTTTTAAACATCGTACTTTAGATTAAACTAAACTCTTCCAAATGCTAAAAATATAATACTGACGTAGTCATAAAATCGCAAACGAATCGAGCAGAATACTAGAACAAATACAAATAACAAAGTAGGGCAAAGTTATATCTGCCTAGGTTCGTGGGTACAATACACCCTACATTTTCTAAGTGAGGCGTTGACTTCAACAAGTGTATGATATACTCGTAAACACCACGAGCTCAGGTATCAGTCGAAAAATAAGCATTTTACTCAGTTGATGCCTTATTCATAAAATCTTAGTGTCTGATTAAATCCATGATGAAATCCAATTATTGATGTTAAGTCAAGCGCGTGGAGCAAACACAAGAGTAAGATGCCCCGCTGTAGTAACCGAAGAGTTCCCAATCAAAGTCGGAGTGCACCAGGTTTTAAGTCATTTGCTCTTTATTGCAGTCCTTGACTATCTGCTTTGAGGTAAAGTGACGGACCCGAAGGTATATCAATTATTCTTTGCTGACGATGGAGCCATCATAAGTGAGGATTCTACGTCCCTGCAACGAGCACTTGATATGTGGGTGGATGTTTTGGGGGGAAATCTGTATCGCATTAGTTAAAAAAAGACAGTACCTTTGCTGCCCGTTCTCTGATCCACTCAGGCCTATTCAGGACATTTATTTGAATGGAACAGTGCTTCCAAAGTGCAAAATGTTCAAACATTTTTGATCTATGATCAATAGCAAAGCAACCTGTGATGACGACATCAATCATCGCGTAGCGTGAAAACTCCCCTATCTTCCCCCTAAGTTGAAAGGAAGGCTTTACACCGCAGTTGTGCGTCCTGTCACGCTAAAGGGGTTATTACAGCCCTTTTTATGTGTTACGAAAGATAGCATGAGCATTAAAGAAGAAGGGTTAGACATTGGCCCTAAAAGTCTGAAGGTTATAATGGAGAGAAAAAGCAAAGCTTGGGAGAGCATTACACAAATTTGTTGTGCGGCTCATGAAAGAATCTCTACATTTCATAGTACATCCGAAGATAGGATTTAGGATAAACTGATGAGCATTCGAGCCATGGGTAGTATTGCGGTTAAAATGAAGAAAGAGAGGAATGCTACTGATAATTTAATTAAAGCACTTTCGGTGAAAATATCGATAAAACAAGGATAGGTGGGAGATATTATGGCGGTGTTCAAGCGAAACAATATTGCTCACAATATTCATGTCTCCTATAAGCTTTATCGCGCGATTTTATATCCTATCTAGTGGGTGCACCTGACCAGATGTGAGCGTTATACTCTAACTTGAATGTATCATACTTTATCTTCTTTTGTGAAATCGTTGTAGAAGAAAATAATATGGCCACATTTTTTTTATTAAAATATCAGTGCAAACAGTAAAAAAAATGTTAAGAACTTTTTACTATTTTTACTTATACCCATAGCTTTAGGACAAGTCTTGTATTCCTGCAAAAGTCCAACCTCGTTAAAGTGGATCTCGCAATTATTTTCATCTGTCCGTCTGTATGTGTAACTCCAGTCTAAACAGCTGGGCGGATTCTGTGGGTTTATCCTCTCTATCAGCCAAGAGCAGTCAAAGTTAAAGTTGACGAAGCTCGAAAATGTGTCGGAAGTGAACCAGTGTAAACACTGTTTACTTACTGTTTGCCTACATATAGACTACAACTTAATGTCTTACTCGACAATTATGATGAGCCTGATTTGCATCTTAAAATTATTATTCAACAAAGATCACAGGAGCTAAGTCCAATCAAATTAACACATTTCGGTCCCCATCCGCAATGCTCAATTTTCATCTCCCAACACGAACGACAAACAACACAAATAAATAAATATATTAAACGCAGCAAACGTATCCCCAATTAATTAAGTACATAATTAAATCGGAAATATGTGTTTGCTGCTGCTGCTCTTGGTGGAAAAATACCATGAAAGTGTCCATATCAAGGACAACCCATCTCGCCGCCCAAGCGACGACGAACGTCGGTCTTATCTTACTCGCGAAAGGCTTGCGTAATGAGTTTTGGGATTACACGGCATAATTCAAAGGGAAGTCACGTGCAGCAAACATTACCACCCACTCCCCTAGCTTGGCCATTCCATTCATCGACCCATTTCTTTCATCACTATTACCCCCTGCTCCCCAACCAAGACTATCCAATTACATTATATTCGCAACAGTTCATCCCTTAATTACAATCAGAGTCCCTTGTGGGAGTTGCAAGCATACGTAAGAGTATCTTTGTCAAGGAGGGTTCGAACAATGTGTTTACATCTTAGACAGGTTGAATATGGCGTAATTGCTGGGACTCGTCACGCACCCTAAACGACATTTTATGTGAAATGGAATCGTCTCTCGAAGGAGGGTGCTCTTTTTTTTTTGTCAAAGCATAGATAAGGAATTATGTGGCATTGTAATCGGTTTATACATGCGGTATGCTGCACATCCTGCCGAGATAGCACCCTGATTGCAATTCATATCTGAACGGAACATGAAATAATTACAAGTTTATCAATGGTTGTTCCCCGGTGACTCATTCGGAGTACGGTATGTGCATCCTCCTTTGTCCACCCTTGCCTTGGCGGATTGAAAGGAAACTATGGTTCTAAGAAAAGTGCGTACTTCTTTTAACTCCGACCCATAACGGAGAGGAAAAGGTCGTTTACCCTCAGCACCCCTCGTTTACTTGAACACAAAGGAAGGTAATACAAGGTAGGGTACCACTTAGGCCATTCCCAAGTAACAAACAGTATTGTTCTCACCCAAGCCATAATATATACCCACGGTTGCTTTCGCCGAGCTCTGCCTCTGTGGTAAGTGGTGGTGAAAGACCAGAGGGAAACACATTTCGAAAAGAAAAGAAAACAGATACGAAAATCACGGGGGGGATAGAAAATGGAGATACAAATTTATGCTCTGTCACTCATTTCGCTCGCAAGCATATCCGTTTGTATCATCGGATTTACGTTTCAACCTCAGGTGGTTTCACGGGTGAGATTTCACATGTGAACGTTGTTGGTTGCACTACAAACATGTGTGCATGCATTAGCACACTTCCAGAGAGCGCGCAAAATCAACACATACTCACGTCACGGCGACGACGATGAGGTGTTGTTGGTGCTGCACTTTGGAAAATTTGATGATAGATACGAATGAGTGCATCGCTCCAACATATGCTTCACCTCATCTCTCTGCAGCAGTTGTTGGGAGGAATAGGTACTCTGGGTCGATGCATCCAACTTCGATGCTGTTGATGGGGAAATATCCCACGGCGATGCACACAGTCGGCTCTGTATGGCATTAGTTTTCCATTTTCACTTCTTTATTTTCGTATTATTGTTGCACACACTTTTGAAAATGATTTATTTCGTGTGTTGTTTGGTTGCGTCAAGGACGGTAAACTCTGGAGGCAATAATGACTGACTTCCATTTGAGACAGACGATGGATGGCAACTTATCCTTGATTGCCTGGTGAATGAAATCAATCAGTCAATTGTATAACCTGCAGAGAATGTGCGATAAAAGTAGATACATTTCGTTAAATCTCACGCTTTGCCGTCAGATGCTATAACAACTTAGCTCTTAGCTCTTAAAGCTGCGTAATGTGGTGTGATCGCGTAGTGTATTCAGCAGGATCGTTAACCGCAAATTCAGAAAATTGTCTGCGCTAGTGTTCTTTATACTTCGGCTATTACGATCCTACGCTTTTCGAGTTCATAAGCAGGATACATTGGGTAACTGCCAAGCATTGCATAATGATGATCAGCAAATAAACAACTCCGCATCATGACCTTATTTTGAATAATGGTTTGATTTGATTCTTTCTATAGCCGTGTTTTTTTTAAACCTAGCCAGCCTGTAGTTGCTAGTAAATACAAACACCGGCTGGCTACTACTCTTGATTTAATCCCCAGCCAAAAGTGACTGGCTGGGAATTTTGTGATGCCTAATTTCAGGCGGCGCAACAAACAGATAGAGGCCTTGTTGTCTTAAAAAATACATCCTAAGCGAAGAAAATTTGCATAGATAAAACGGGTTTTGAACCAGAGCTCCTCAAATACTCCTACAAGCCTGATTGCTGATCTTATGAATGCTCCCTTAATGTTTCGCGTGAGGTGCATCTTGAAGACACACTGCTTCGGTGTCTACCATATTAACACCTTTAGGAAACTTGCCCAGCAATTCACCTGTAGTTCACCGGTTTCGAAAATGCTTTCGATCGTGCCAATTCGTACCTGTTTATCCATTTCTCACAAAGCTATTTCTATGATCAAAGCGGCGTATGATGGATCGAAATGTCAAAACCATTGTCTCAAGAATTTGAAATCCAAGGGTCTAATAAGGACGTATTTGTTCATCATTATTAATCTTAATGGTTATCTTGGTTATGCTTACGTCTCTGTTTTCTTAATTGGAAAGCATTGTACCTTATGAGCATTATGTAATCTATCTATTAGGTAAGTCTTTTTTTGCACACTCAAAATACATATGTGTCTGGCCTGGTTTGGGATGGATTAGGAAGGTAAAAGTTTCTCTGCTTTAGAACAGCATGGAGCTCAGCTAAAGGACCTTCAATTTGGACTATTAGGCGAATGTTTTCTGTCAAAACATTAACGCGTAAACTTCTATCACTTAAACATATCCACATTGATTGCTATTTTTGTATCTGACACCATTTGAGGGCTTTTCTTCATGGTTCTTCAGCTAATAGTAGCTCTAAGTCATTTCGGAGGTCTTGTAGCAGTTAAATGGATATGAAGGTAGTAGTTTCTTGTCCTCTAGTAATACAACTTTTTGCTCATTGCAATCTACAAAAGTCTACACCAAAAATCTAATTATTATTAATCGTCTTAAATACATATGTCTACAGCTTGTGCATGAGCTTACGAGACCTACGCATATCTTCCCTACAAACTCTACTGTGAGCGCCACGGCGCTGTGATTAGTGTGTCAGACAATGGATCACTCGTGTTGTGTACAGGAGTAGTTACGAGAAGCTAGGCCTAGGCCCTTTATGGGCTGTTGCGCCAAACATGTACGTATCCTGTTTTCAAATATGTAATTTCAGTCAATTTAGTCTTAAGGATCAATGGCAGACGGCGTTATACTACAATTAATTGTACTTCGTAAAATTTTTCACCTCTCAAATGATACGATTTTGGAAAATTATGCAAAGACAAATTGAAAACTTATTATGTACCACTATTTTAAATACGAAAACTTTTCCACTATTAGTTGAACCTAGCGCTTTTTTTTAAGGTAACTGCTTTTGTACCTTTTTTTTTGTTAGTTTTAAGTTTTAGCTTTAAGTTGATGCTTGTATTAAGCTTAGATAAATAAATAATGATGCAGTCTTTTAACATTTATACTTTCCAGCCTCTTGCTTATATGACTACAATCATTTAAGTCAGGACCATAATACTGCCGGGGTACAATGGACCGGAGAGTCCGAGTGCTCTGGAATTTAGGTTTCCTCTAAAAAAAGAAAAAAAATACCGCCGGAAATCTATTTTAACGTTAACAATAGCAACTAATACTCAGACAGGCTAACAGAACCAAAACCTGCAGGAGGAAGACAAAGAACACCATAAAGCATAGAGCTTTCTCTCCGGCTAATGCCGCTCAATAAGTAAGACGTACATATGTATGTATGTAATTCAGGAAATTGACTACCAGAGGAAGATGAAATCCCAGAACATATCCGTATACTCGTACGATGTAAGTCTCTAAATGAAATTTTGAGTAAAGTACTGAAAAGATAAATCTTATAACTGCGAACCCATTAGAGTCATCATATTAGTTTATTAAATTCTTACGTATATAAAACTAAGTGGCAAAATGTGTACGTGTCCCTCTACCGCCTGTAATTTTCAACCAATTTGCTTGTTTTTTTTTGTTTTTTTTTTAGTGTAGATAGGTGATTTTGTAACCGGGAAGAAAAAAATTACAAAAACATTGAAAAAAGACTTAAACATTTTTGTGTGCGATACCGTTTTTAATGCCTGGCAAAGCGGGTGGGGTTTAAGCTATTACCATATAAAACTAAGTGTAGCTTAACAAAGGTAGCAAGTAAGAGTTTGTTGGTTAATTTTACTTTGTTATCATTCATTCAGTTGTGCTCTCAAGACTGAAATTACAATTACGTTGTTCATTTTCAAATGACTGGATAAATATATCTTTATTTCAAGTCTTAAACTTCTAAGACCAGACAAACTTACAGTTTTCTTATCCCACCAGCAAACTAACTTCAACTCCGCAAAGGCTGCTACTTTTATAAATTTTAATTCATCGTCCTACAAGATATTTCTGGTTTCAGAAAGTTCTAGTTTCAATTCATTAATTTACGCATTTCGTTTCTCTCATCCAAAGTAAGACAACTTTACCCATAGTTATCTCATTTCAACCAAATATTGTTGTTCTACACTTAAAATGAAATACTCCCAGCTGCACTTCAGCAACATCACCTACCATCCTTATAACTTTTTTTCGAGGATTCGTATGAAAACAACAAACACAAAATTACTTCCCTAATGCAACAGCTTTAGAGTTCGCATGAACTCGAGGAAACAAAAACACTCGTCTCTCGTCCCCCAAAGCAGGATATACACTCCATTAGTCTGTAACGATTGAAAACTTCTCTCTCGCTATTCTTATTCAACTCATTGTGTTTTGTACACCATAAGGTTCTGTCAGACATCGTCATAGTTACAGCACTCCCCCAACGACTCACAGCATCTCACCTTGGTAACGGGTCTAATGAAGCTGAAACAGGAATCCTTATTAATCTTTCATGCCCACACACCGGTCCGTAACCCTAACCCCGACAAAAGATTAAATGAGGAAAATATGAAGAAGAATGAAAACATTTTTAGGATGCAGAAAAATCTCATATTACAGCAGGGGGTCTGGGGTTGGGCTGCGATTGAGAGCGAGTCACGTGCAGCAACCAATGCAAGTTTGTTCTGGATATCACGATTTTGTAATGAGGGGGAAGGTTGTTTTTTCTTGTAATGAGTTTGCAATCAGGAACTGCCACAGTATCAATCACCCCACTTCCGACGAATGCATGAATTTGACATCCCTTGACGGCCTTAGAGCGTGGCTGAAAATGGCAGCAACTGATTGCTTCTGGCACGCACAAGTGTCCATTTCTAGTAGTTACACGAACAGAAGTCGCAAATGACACACAACACTGTTGCGTAGTAATTTTCATCAATTTCGTAGAAGTGTAGGTAGGACTCGTCCTGCGGACCTCCCGCGGATGGTGTTGAAGAATCACGAAATCTCACAGAAGAAGCCCGCGCACGTGAATGGGTCTCAATGGATGGCTTGTTGACGCTCAACGTTGTCGCGATTAACAACACAGAGGAACGAGTTTCTTTACTACATCCAACGTCGTCATCGTCATCGTCGTTGCAGCAATACACAACATCGCAGATAAACTGGTTGTCGGTTACCCTTGGCGGAGAAAGAAGAACAAGGTATACAGGATATACCGCAGGTACTTGTTTCGGCAGCAGCAGATACCGTTTCTTCAACCTAGTACTCCATCTTCTCATCAAAGCCAGTGCTTGAGGCCTAGCCTCACCACTAGTACTCATATACAGCTTCCCATTTGGGGAACCGGAGTGATCCCCCATAAAGACATACAGAGCGAAGCACTGATTGACTGACGGGGAAAGGTTTAGTTCAGAGTTGAATGACTGATGATCGTGTTTAGCTTTAGGTTAAACTAAAATAACGGCAAACTGCCTGAGGAAGATTTTTTTTATTTTTTTGACAGATAGACAATTTTAATTTTTGTTGTAACTGCGATATAGAGAGTTGGTGTTTAGCACCTTTATTTGGTTGTTCGTTACCAATCTGAGCTAAAGACAGCCAGTAAAACCAAACTGAATTTATCGTGATCATAATTTGCGAGACTTTCACTTTTTCTCTAGGTTGATATTTCGTTGGATTGTTGCTCGTTTAAGAGGCAACATTTGGACACGATTTCTTGAGTTCGATCATCCAACAATGAATCGTGGGCAGGGGATTCGTGTCTGTTCGACTTATAAATTGAGTTTGGGTGGGGAATTTGCATAAATTCTGGTTATGTTTACGGCGTGAATAAGAGTCAATTTCATGAAATGATTTAAAAGCGGAAACTGAGTTTTAATTGTTCTTGTTTGGTCGTTTCTGTGCCATTTCGTGGGTAAGGCATTAAGGAGGAAGTGGGCCACGAACAAATAAGATCATATGCAATAAATTTACCTTTATTTGATAGTCTCTAGTTCAGATTGTGAATTTTAGAATTCCAAGGCTTGTGAAATCAAAAATGTTCTATTAAAAAACAGATGCAGCAACTACAGTAATATCTCGCTGATCAGAATCACCCATCACTTCCAATTTGATATTCTATAGTGCGAATCAGCACCAAGATCTGTATTCTGTAATTCGAATTCCAGTAAATCTGCGTACAAATGCAGATAATTTTAATTTTTTTGTGCAAAGATTAGACAATAGTTAAAATTATTGTTATTATATAACGCGAAAGCAAAAGATCTATTCTTAATGATAGCCAGGCAGCCATTAAAGCCATTGCCTCAGTTACTACATCCTCCAAGCTGGTGCTTGAATGCCAAAATAAACTAGCCTCGCTAGATGGCCAATTCAAAGTAACCTTGATTTGGGTTCCAGGGCACAGTAACGTTTATGGAAACGAACTTGCTGATGAATTGGCTAGACAAGACTCAGCTCTCCTGGATCACTTGCTGAAGCAGCTCAGACTCCGCTTGGAGCAGTCAAAGCAGAAATATATTCAAAATTCCTTGCTAAGGCCATTCTCAGATGGATAAACTGCGTCATGTCTCGAAAGATGTGGCCAATCTATAACAAAGCAAAAGCAACCGACTTCCTTAACGGAACGTGTAGGGACATCGCCAGGATAACAGCGACCATCACGGGCCACTGGCCTATAGGAGAACATGCAGTCAAACTAAGAATCCCAAACAACACACACTGTCGCGGTTGCAATGTCGCAGCTGAGTAAGAAACCCTTATCCACCTTATATGCGCCTGCCCGCCCCTAGCTAGGATCAGGCAATGAGCCTTAGGAAAACCCCTTTTCAATTGCCTTGAGAAAGTCTCAGAGAAAAACCTTAAAGATTTAATAATCTTCTTAAACTCCACAGGTTGGATCTAGAGACCCCTCACCAACACACTTTTATATCCAGGTACACGAGTTTTGTGCTATCAACACGGCACCTAGTGCTAATTGGGTTTCTTCTTTAAGAAAAACCACCACACGATGTTCCAGTATCGTGTAGAAGACGACTCTTCCAGTGCTTCCCTTGGAGAAAGGGAGACAACCAAGGACGAGAGTAGTTGAAGGGGACTTTTGATTTGAGGGATTTGCGACGAACGGATGTCTTTAAATTGATGTGAATTGAGTAAATTTGAATAAGTTGTGAGTTTCATTTAATTCAACTTTATACTGAGCACTTTGGGGGCAGTATCCAGAAAAACAAATAAAAAATTGCTTACAAAAAAAAAAAAAAACTAGAAACTACTTAAAAAATGACGCGCAGCAAATCCGTAAAACTTTTTTGGAGTTATTCGGGTGATAAGGTAACCAGAACAATTTGAGAATTTCAAAGCCTTCGAAATCGCCTTCTCATTCCACTATGGCTCGCAACTCACAATTTTTTTTGTATCTCTTGTGTTTAATAAATTTACTTTTTTTTTTTAAATAACTTGCCGAACAGATTTTACTCCAATTTTACATATATGTACATACTCGTATGTGCATGTGGGCGTCGTGGTTCAAGTTTTTTTTTTTTTGCTCGTGCTGTGCATAATGCACTATCTTGGACAGTATGGGGCTCCCCTTGAAAACGCTTTTTAAAAAATAAATTATCCTTCGGATACAGCATAAAACTGTATGTCCTTTCCATTCGTGCGAAAAAATATAACGCGCTTAACACGAATGGTTGCGAGAAGTCAAACTTTGGCCATTTAGGGGTTGTTTGCGCCAAGTATTTATTTTTTCAATACGTTGCCCTACCAGCTTTGTTACCAGTTTGCTCGAATAGACTCTAAGATATACACCTCTGTGATGAGTTTCGTAGGAAATGAAAATCGGAAACCGGATTCAAATAGGAACGGAATTAGAAAGGAATTCGAACGAAAAGAAAAATCATTAAAATACGATTTCGAAAACAGATGTTGTCAGTTAAAAATTCTTAAACGGAGAAATTTGTTTTCTCCAAATATTATGAAAAATTATTATTAAATGAATTTGGCCACTTAAATTAGTGTAATTATTGTCGAATAGCTAGAAGAGGAAAATCGAAGACGTATCTATCTGATGTACATGTCAGGAAATGCGGCACAATGCTTAAGGCATTACAAGTATGTACGCAGAACCCTGTCAGATTTTGTTGGGTACCTGCACACTGCGATATAGAGGCAACGAAAAGGCTGACGAGCTGACCAAAAGAGGAGCAGAGCTCCCGCATAGGGACATAATCGGTAGCACTAAAATGTTGTGTGGCTAGGGGAATTATTCGTGATGGAATCATCAAGATTGCTAATTTGAGATGGTCGAACATAGATGGTCAAAAGGTGTCCAAGGCCTTGTGGCCTGTGTTAGATCGCGGGGAACCTGAGGAAATCATAAAACTAGACTGATTAGTGCTAAGAGCAGCGATAGGAATACTCTCTGGCCACTGTCTTCTAAGGAAGTATGCAATGAGACTAGGTTTATCAAATACGGATATTTGTAGGTACTGCAATGATCGACATGTCTCAGACGATATAACACATATACCGTATGAATGCAAAGGCAAATCCATGACAAGACTAAAGTACCTTGAAAGGTACTTCTTCGATAATCTAGAAGAAGTAAGTTTCCGGAACCGCAATAATGATATCTTTAAATTCTGTAGGGAAATCAAGTGTATGGGCGAATTGGTTTAGGTATTTCTGCTTTAAAGGTTCCCTGGGGATCACAATGGGTCCTTCTTGGTGCCTAGTATCTTATGATAACCTCATAACCCTACTCAATCTAACCTAACCTAACCTAATCATACACATACCATAATAGGATTTATAACGTGTGTAAAGAATTCCGTAAGCAGTTTAGGAATCAGATGGTGAAAGAGATGTACAGTTCATAAGAATTCTGGTCTGTATCTTGAAATTCTGTCCCTGCAGAAAAGGGTAAAAACAAAATGAAGACGTATATAGGTAGATAGAAATTGGTTCTCGATGATATGCACTTAGGCCAACATAGGTTAATTGTGATACCACCATGAAGCGGACATTTCGAGCCCTTTTCTACGTCTGGAACCATCTACTAGTGCACGCCTTCACGTCAAGGAAACCATCTTACGAAAGATAGAGCGCGACTGGCTCAGCTAGTATTGCCACGTTTAAAAAAGAGATTATTTGGTTAAAAAGGCAATATCAATGAAAGTTCCAAAGACATCGCGAGACAGGAAAGGCAGCCCTATAAACGCCTGGACCACACAAATGCGACAACTTCGGCATTTCATTGGCATCAGTAACCGAGTGATCCAAAATCGGGAGGCCTGCCGATATTTTCTGAGGTCAAATAGGCGGACCCTATAGGCGGATCAGTAGTGGGGTGAGTGGGGGAGTTATGATCCCTTATTTTCGGATCATAACCTTACCGAAATTGGAAGGAGAAGAAGAAGAACCATCTTCTATTTTGCATTCATATCGTTTAGATTATTGTAAGAGTGATTTTAGAGCAACATTTCTAACGAGCTACCGAGTATATCGAATGAGCTTTGCTTAGCTGATTCATCGGTTTCACAATTTCCGAGAATATCCCAATAGCCAGGTGAATGAAGAACTATAGGTATAACTAAAACCCATAACGTATACCTAGTTATTGCAAAACATATAATAATTAAAAGAACTCGTACATGCATGCGTAATTCAAAAATACGCGTATTAATTCCTGAAAAGTTTTGGTACCTTAATCTGGAACGACGTATTTATCACAAGCCAGTTTGTTCATCATCATATCAAGTGCATAGACTATACATAGGTAAACAGCACATAGACAGAACTTTGGTTTATAAGCTTAATCCCCTTCCTTCATTTTGACGACGCACGTCCATTTTCTAAAAAGATACCCTCATAAAAAGTTACGTTAGCATTCCACAAAAAGGAAAGAGAAATCCTTCTGGAAAATATTATTATTTTATGTACAATAAGACTAACAAAAAATACACAAAAGCCCAGTTTGCTCGTCTAACAAAATTTCATTCAATAAATGTCAAAAATATCAGAACCAACTCCACGATATATTTCGCCATCAATCAACCACCACAATGCAGTCTCCCTCGAAATTCCACTTTACATTCAAATATGAGTCAATGAATCATCATCAACATCAACAATAAAGCGATTGCTGCTACTCCTACATGTGGCCCATCATCATCCGCTCGAATGTTTCTCTGGCGAAAGTTGTTACGTTCGTCAAACGAGAGTATAGGTATCTATAAACAAAATTACGTACACACGCTAATAAAATATTGTATTTCATTTTTATGGTCTTAGTTCATCTTTTGAAGATCTGTCTGCGGACGCTTTATTGCTTTTTTTTTTACCTACAATGCTAAAGCAGCGAATAATAAAGAGAAACGACCACATAAGTGGGCGACACCGATAAAAATATTTGAGTTATGTTTGATCCAATTTGTCCAATGGAATTGTGTGTGTGTTTTCTTTTAAGTTGCAATTATTAACCCAGTTCTGGCAGCAGCAAAAGCAAAAAAAAAGAAATGAATAATGAAAGCAATCATAAAATTAGTAATAATCCTTGGAATAGCATCTGAGGAACCGCCCCATGAGGGATCCTTCGACCACCACCACCTAAAGCCTTAATCCAATCAAAATAAAAACCAAAATAGAATACCCCAGGGAGAATTCATAAATTCTACACCACAGACCTTGTGCCAATTTCTACCCATTTTAATGCGAACGTGAACCAGCAGCAACAGCCCGCACCTACCCTTCACGAAATGTGAGTAGTATGTATCCTTCTGTATCTGTTATCTTCATCTACATAGACTCCGAAATCATTGGGCTGACTTTTACAGCCGACTTTTATTTTTAACTTTCAACTCTTGGAGCTCTTCTCGGTTTGCCCACCCTATGATGCTATCTGATGGTGATGGTTGGGCTTGGTCTGTTGTTGTTGTCTCTTATTACTATTTTCGGGATCTTTTCTTCCATGCATTTATGGCTTATCCCCTATGGCAAAACAGTAGGTTTTGACTGAGAGCATCAGAGAGGATTTCAAACAGACTTTGGGTACCACCAGTGGTTGGCCACAACTCTCTGATTTTCGCAAAGGGAGCAATAGGCATGAACAATAATACTAATTCATAGATAGATACAGTGACCGCAGTGGAATAACTATTGTTTTTGTAAATATTCGCGGTACTTAGACATAGTTTGAGGTTGATCCTACGATCATAATTCGGTTTTCACAGCGATAAGTGTGAAATATTATGGTTGGAGTATTAATCATGAAAGAGGTGTAATTAGTGGTATACCCGAGGGTAGCAACGAACGTTAACCGTTGAGTTCAAAATAATAAACAAATAAAATCTTTGGCAGCAAATCGTGTGAAACGGAAGGCTTATGAATAAAATGAGTATCTTGGACGACTAGTGAGATACTCGAATATTTTTCAAAAAGGCCGAGAGAGGAATTGAATAAAAAAATTCACTCTACTCTTCTAGATCCACCACAACTCATAATTTGATTAGCTAATGCAAGAATCTTGTGGTTTTACTTCAAGAAGTCGTTATAACTTCCGATGGGCACTCGGGGCAAAGATAAAAATATTCACGAAAGGCTTGACTGCTGCGCTTCACTATAGCAGTTCCCTTGTCATCCGTTTATAGTCCTTCTCGCCGCTCTTCTAGAGCTGATTCCTAGGTGTTGTTCATATGATAAGCATTGTGTCTAATGGTCGCTATACACGAATGTTGACCAAATTTTGCAAATGTAGTAAGGATTGGCGCCTTGTGTCGTTAGTTACTACTCGCTTACACAATTTTACGTAAGCCCTCCAACTTGTTGAAGAAAGAACTATCAAGAATTCCTTTTCTTTTGTCGGCGAGGGGAGCACAATCACATATTAGGTGACAGTCAGATTCAATTTCATTTTCCCTGCAACTTCTGCAATGGTCTGCGCAATACCTCGAAACGCTCCGCATAAATACCAATGGCGTAGTATCTAGTAATGATGTCAGAGGTAACCCATACATTACTGTGAATAAGCCTCACCAAAGAAAAGAATCACATACATACATACATTTTCAAATGGCCCGCTAATCCTTCATGAGGGTCGCGGGGGTAGGAAGCTATTGACTCCAACTCATCAGGAGGAATCCCTAGATGGATCCAAGAGAGATGTTGGACTTGGTCCAACCATCTATTTCTAGACCTACCGCGGGGTCGCCTACCTGATGGCATGGCCACCATGGCACGTCTTGGAAGCCGGTCTGGGGGCATACGCACTACGTGACCAAACAATCGAAGCATAGATCGTTCCGTTCGGAGAAGTAGCTGCTCAACATTGAGCGCCTCGCGTACTCTGGTGTTGCGCACTCGATCCCTACGAGTTGTTCCAGCAACACCGCGAAGGAACCTCATTTCGGCAGCTTGTATCCGCGGAAGGAAGGCCGAACTTAGTTTTCAAGCTAAGCTATCGGTTTTTAACTCGGTGTATGTTCCAACTCTCACCTATGATCATGAAATTTGGGTAGTGACCGAAAGAATAAGATCGCGGATACAAGCTGCTGAAAAGAATCACTTCCTATCATAAAACGGTCATAAAGGTCGAGCCGGTACGCATGTATCCAGGAATTTAGTACCTGTAAGTTTTACTAGTGGCTTCATCATCAATATCGTCTTCTATGAACTCTTTTAACGGCCTAATAGAAAATATAGAACACCCACGCCTCTTTTGTAAATTCATCTTATCTCTCATTTTGTGGAATACCCATATTCCCTGCTACCCAGCATAAGGTCACCGTCTTAGATGATGACTTCGATGATTGCCTGGATAATGGCTGTAATTTTGACTTGAAAGACGTTGCAAGTATTCTTTTTTCGAAATGAATGGCTAATTCCTAGGGTTTTACAGTAAACATCAGCTCCTGGGCAGACATCCATCTTGGAACTGTAAGCGTAGACGGCCATGTAATTTCTAGCAATAATTCAGATATTCATTAAAATGTCAATATCGCAGTCATACATTCAATTTCTTTCTTCCTGTTTGCAGTCTCCCACCGACACAAGATGAAGACCGTATGGTGCTGATGACCACAATTCCGATCCGTTCAGCCTGAACGCACTCTTGGCCACCATAGTATTGCAGTAGAGATCGAGCGGAGCAGCTAAGTCTCAGCATGGTCCACATTGCTGCTCTGAGTTTTGTTCTTTCCTATGATCCCTATGGAAGTTGTCCTCTGTACCTTGTTGAGGTTTCAAAGAATGTATTTCTTCTCAGGTACCTTTCACCAGACTATCGAGGCCAAATAAATGTTTATGCAAAGCTTATTTGGTTATCTAATAAATTAATTCGACTGTTTTTCTTTATCATATGAATGTTTGGACAATAATTACCATTGGTACTAGCTTATCTATAAATTTAACTGCTGCTCTTCTGTGAGGTATCTCACACCGGAGTAGGCCAATCATAAATTGTAATATAACCCCGGAAAAGTCACGTTTCATTTCTGTACTTGAGCTAAGATACACCTTTCGATCATTTTTTGAATACGTGAATACAAATTTTATATTACACAACCTTATAACTCAATCTGAAACTAATTGAAATCGTTTCTTTCTTCTCTTTCCAGGTAAGACGTCTTATAAAACTTTTTGGATACCTTTTGTTTGCGCAGCTCTTTTGTGAGTAATATCAAGCCATTATGCGTTCACCCTTTAATTAAATCTTTTTTCTCGTACATCTGTGATGGTATATGTACACATGATTAACTCCCCTTGACCGTCAAAAATTAAACTCGCAATTTTTATGTTTTACCACGTAGCTCTCACGTCAAGGAACGGCACGGAAATAAAAAATGAAACGAAAATGAAAAATAAAAAAATTCATAAAATTACCACTTAGCATGTCAGTTAACAATTTAGGAAACCAATTAATTTTTTTTTCTCTTCGCCATCAGCTAAAACAAATGTTTTTTTTTCTTATTTTCTTAATTCTCCTTATTTTTTCTTGTAAGGAAATCATTAATGTGTATATGTACAACACCAGAAAGAATTGTTAAATAAAAAAAAAGCCTTGTCTAGGTCAATTGCCCACTTTATAAGTCCGAAAAAGGGAGGGAAACCAAAAGAGAATACGACATGGGTGTATAAAAAATTAGAAAATCGTCAGTGCTTTACTTTTTTATACGAAGTCGACGTCGTGATCAACTCAAAAGAACCGAGAGTATACATTAGATTCAGAGTGTATCTCTTTTTTTTTGTGAGTGTGCAGACATTTATTTTATTCTGAGAAGTGGATACTTGTAAAGAGTACGCATTTATTATTATTATTTTTTTTTTCATTCCGCACAGAAGCAATGGTAAATGGTGGTGTGGGAAAGTATACACTTAAGTATCATTTTTTGTTCAGTTCAACCATCGGTGTTAATAATTTGCGATTTTATCACGGTTGGATGTTTTTTTTTTTATCTAACCAATTGAGTGTGGTTTTTGTGATATCTTTTTATTTAATACCAACGAATTGTGAGAATCAGATGAGATATTACATGACTAAGCAACAATTAACAGGAATCAGCTTAAAGGTAGTTCGTGTAGACAAACGGTCTTCCAACTTATTAGATCACACACCTTTGGTATAATGAAAAAGTCATTAGCGGCGTAATAGTGTTCGAAAGTTCAAGGTTACTCGATGAGAGATGTTTGCAATTCGTTCAAGCTTCTTTCTTAGCTTAGTGTTTCTGTTAGGTGAGTCAAGTTATATAAAGGAATTGGAATTGGCTTGGAAACAACGGATATTTCTTCATGTAATTATTTCAGATCAGTTAACCAAAAAATGGGTCTAGTGTTTTAGGGTGTCTAAGGGTAGATACTTCATCTATAAAAAAAGTTGACATTAACAACGGAAAACTGATTTATCAAAGTGTTGATCTACTGACTTTTTCAGAATGCCGGACAGTTCAGGACTAGAGTTCAACTGATCCAGAATGAAACGTTGTACCCTAAGTTCAAAGTCTACGTTCAAATGTGTTGGCTCCTCGTCCATGTTTGAAACAAGGAGTTCTCCCTACCTCCCTTTCCCTTGCTCAATCTATCTCACTGTTAACCTGTCATTACTCATTTAAATGGAAGAAAAATATATTAAAGTCTTCTTCTTGGACATCACCTTAACAATTCCCCTTTTTTCATTATATCTCGCAAAACAATACATTATCAACCCAATTGCCATTTGACTGAAATGAGGAAATTCTAACAGATGATGTACATATACGTCCCTTTCCGACACACAAATTAAATTTCGCTTGACCGTTTTTTAAGCAATCATTTTTTATTACCCTGCATCGTATTTACTAGATTTTAGCGACAGACACCTATGGCAACATCTGAAACTATGCTAAACACATGGAACGGCCGCACTCAGGCTTAGGGAAGCACGACTATTGTCATCCACCATAACTTGTTGGAAGTTGGTAGTCACTCCGTTAGCAACTGATAATAACACCATATGTAATATTTTTTAGGATGTTCAATAGGCACTATTTCCCAGCGGGAAACAGCAATCATTAGCCACCCGAGTATAAAGAAAAACGAATTACATCGAAGTTTTTCGAACCACTGCAAATAAAGGTTCCTGCCTGGTAGTACAATGGGCCGGAGAGTCGGAGTGCTCTGGGACTTGGGTTTCCTTAAAAAACAAAAAAAAAAAAAGAGCGAACCGAAACGTCGGGCTGTCATTACACACTCTCGGATTCTAAATGGACGTTGGTACGGCGGTTGTAGTCTTTTGTGAATGTGTAATGCTTAACCGCTCCTGTAGAATTAAAAATGATTACTTCAAGCCGAGGTCGCTGCCATCATATAGGTAGTAAAATCAATCAAGGATGACAATCTGGTTGAAAAGACAATCGATGTGCTAGCAAAATACTGCAAGTGGCACTTAAACGAGATCTTACCAATATGGTTACCGTAGGTTAGGAACTAATGAATTTTAAAAGCAAAAATCGGAGTTAGATGCCCATCTACATGCCCCTTTCTTCTTCTTCTTCTTCTTCTTCCTTTTATCAGCGAGGATATGATCCGAAAACAAGGGATCACAGCCCTCCCACTTCACCGCATTTCTACTGATCCGCCTGTGGGGTTCGCCTATTTGACCTCACAAAATATCGGCAGGCCTGCCGATTTTGGATCACTCGGTTACTGAGGCCAATGAAATGCCGATGTCGTCGCATTTGTCTGATCCAGGCGTTTATAGGCCTGCCTTTCCTACATCGCGATGTCTTTGGAACGTGCATAGATATTGCCTTTTTTACAGGGTTCAAATGATCTCTTCTTTGAACGTGGCAATACCAGCTGAGCCGGTCGCGCTCTAATTTTTGTACGATGGTTTCCTTGATGTGAAAGCTTCCACGGATCTTCGAACTTCTTATTCGATCAAGCTTGGTCACTCCTGCTGTCATGCGAAGCATCTTCATCTCAGCTGCCGTTAATTTACTCTCATACTTTTTGTACATCGTCCAACATTGTGAACGGTATGTGAGCGCTGGACGTACAACTGCGGTGTAGAGCCTTCCTTTTAACTTAGGGGGCATTTTTCTGTCACAGAAGATAGCGGAATTTTCTCGCCACTTCATCCACCCTACGCTTACACGATGATTGATGTCGTCATCACAAGTTGCTTTGCTATTGATCATAGATCCCAGATATTTGAACTTTTCGCACTTGGGAAGCACTGTTCCATTCAAATAAATGTCTGGAATAGACCTGAGTGGATCAGAGAATGGGCAGCACAAGTACTCTGTCTTTTTTGAGCTAATGCGATACCCATTTCCCTCCAAAACATCCACCCACACATCAAGTGCTCGTTGCAGGGATATAGGATCCTCACTTATGATGGCTCCATCGTCAGCAAAGAATAACTGATGTACCTTGGGGTCCATCACTTTACCTTCAAGCAGATAATCAAGGACTGTAATAAAGAGCAAAGGACTTAAAACGCTTCCCTGGTGCACCCCGACTTTGATTGGGAACTCTTCGGTTACTCCAGCGGGGCATCTTAGTCTTGTCTTTGCTCCTTCGTACATGTCCATGATCATCTGTACATAGGTTTCTGGAACCCCTCGATGTCATTGATTCGGCATTGGATCACCTCTCCCGAATTTGGAGATGAGAATTCTGAGCCATCTGAACCCGATGTCTCCCATCTTTTTCCAGAACTCAGAGGGTATTTCGTCTGGCCCAACCGCTTTTCGTTTTTTGGAGTATTTGACCGCCTCACTAACTTCTTCGACTGTAATGTCGGCTATTTCTTCACAGTTAGGGGTGGCTCTTGGAAAGTATAGCCGGGGAAACTGTTAATTTAAAAGCTCTTCACAATACTGCCGCCACCTCTGCAGAATTTTGTCGTCATCCACAAGAAGCTGGCCATGAGCATTGTTAATGAACTTTGGCGAACGAATCTCCTGAGCATTGTTCCTTCTATTTTGAAGATAGTGGCGCTCTTGTTCATATTGTGTCTTCGCAGCTCCTGGATAGCCTGATTTGCATCAGCAACCGGGGAAAATATTTTCTCCAGCTCCCGATACAGGCCGTTAGTACTCTCTGCTTAAAGCTGGGCGCACTTCTTCTTCGCTTTTTTCATGTATCATCTTTATTCCATTTCGAGGCGAGCTTTTTCGTCACTATTATTAGAGGGGCACTTTGACCAAGCTTTGAAAGCCGCTTTCTTCTCATTTATCACTTTCTTAGCTTCATCACTCCACCACCATGTTTCTTTGGCGTGTTGATGGTGGCCTTTTGAAGCTCCTAGCAGTGATTTGGCCTTATTTAAGCAAGTTCGCTGTAGGGAATCCCACATATTTTGTGCTCTGCACTCTTCATCCTCAGCTCCGTTGATGGTGTGAGAGAGGTAATTTTTCATTACGAAAACAAAAGCTTCGCCTTTTTCTTTGTTCCATTTCGTCTCTTGGACACACAAGATGTCCACGCGCCTTCTATTCATCATCTCTTCCAGCTCGTAACTTCGACCGGTCATGCTTCCAACGTTCCAACTCGCGACCCTCAAATTACGTCCAAATTGTTTCATTATTTTGCTAGCCCCCGGAATCCGTATAGCTCTGACCCGAACATTTCTGCTCGGTCCAGGATCAGTACCATGCACAGCAGTGGTAGTGCCTGGCGGGGTAGTGCCTTTCCTTTTTGCAAGTATTACCATAATGATACAGTTTTGCAATACAATTTTTTGCACCATATTGCGATGGTGTTTGTTGTTTGACACGTGCATGCTCCTGTTTTAGTATTGTTTGATCTTTCTTTTATGACACCGGTGATCTCCAGTCGTGTCAACCCACGGACTGGCATGCACACTTGTGGGAGGGTTTTTAAGGTAGTATATGTGTTGCTAGGCTCACTTGGGTGTTATATTACCTAGATCTGATTTGTCCCCCTTAGTCGCTTTTTACGACAAGCGCTGGTTGTTGGGGGGGGCGCTGCAGTGATATTCTTAACCCGTCCCTGCACGGGGAGCCCATCTACATGCCCCATCCGTGAACAATAAGTTTAGTTTTTTATAAGATACTTTTCTCCAGTCAAAGTCAGTTACAGACATGCACAAATCGTTTCCGGCATCTTTATTGGGTACTGTCTGTTAAGTCTTGAGATAGTTAACAAGGACTACTGCAGCATCTGAAGAGATTAAGAAGAAACAGAATTTGTTGGTAGACAGAAGACTAATGGCTGTTGATAGAAGTCTTACGAACATTGAGCTAAGAGACCTTCTGCTAAGAGACCTTCTGCTATATATATCCAGGTGGCTTAACCTGTCTGGCTTAATTTTCTGCTTCTCAGGATTATCAAAAGTAAGCGCAATGCGCCCAGTTCTAGGTCTACGTGAGCAGTGATTGTGTACCCATCTAGCTAACCTAAACTGCCATAAGCGCTTTACAACCTAATGAAAAATTCAGGTGTTGTGCTGATTTTCTTTTTTGTAGAAATATTTCCCCAATGTTTCTTATCCCTCTATGTCTATCCCGAAAATCCCTAATGCTTTCGATTTTTTATTAGTAAAAGTAAATAACCGCAAACCGTGGGCGAATCCCAGAATACACCAAAACGCTTTTTCACGGACCCACGTGTCGCGAGCGTCTGACAAACATCAGAGAGTATTGTTGTCACGAAAAAGCTTCTCAAATAACCGTTCGAATACGGCACTAAACTGTAGATCCCTTCCATTCGTGTCAAAAATATAACGCACACAACATGAGTGGTTGCGAGAAGCTAGGCCCTGGAACTTAAAGAGCTATTGCGCCAAATATAAAAAAAAAATAAAAATAACCACATACCGACCAGAAAGCACTGCCCGCTTCATTTGGGAATTCAACCAAACCTTTCGATATCAATAAATTTCATACTAACGCACTACATATTCCCTGCAAAGGCTCCCTTCATGTTTGCTAGACGTTACAATAAAATTTAAACCCTCGACGTATATACAACACGCATGTGATATTTCTTCATTGATAGCGCTGCATAAATAAACCAACACCACCCATGTAATTCGCTCAAGACGTCGTCTCTACCAGGTGAACAGCCATGCACATAATAATTTGCCTGAAATGTGATCTGCTCATAAACATTATGTGCATTAGGGAGTTGCATCAGAATCAGTTCGATTCTGGGCAGATACTCTTACAAGGTATGTGCACCCGAACCAGGTCTAATCTAATATGCGGTGTGTCTGACAAGTATACTAATTGCCACTGTTTGGCTTGGGCTGGGTATGCAGTTGCTATATTTGTTTCGGGTTCCGAGTGGATGACTCTTCTAGAAATTCTCAACTCAGCACAAACGATAGTATATTGTTCTAGACTTGTCAATATTGTGAATGCACTCTGTTGTGCTCTGTAATTTCATCTCGTATGCATGAACAGGAGTGTACTCGGTTGTAACCACACTACTTAGAGAGTTGAGGTAACACAAACAATGCTTCAAGCTCAAGGTTAAATTTGCAAAGAACTCGGTTATGGCTGCTGCTGTAGTGGATGTCGTCATCAGCGTTGCCGACTCTTGTCGAGTGAATATTGGTCAAGCACCTTGTTGACACCGACGACGATGACGACGACGACGACAAGTCTTTTTTACGTGGGTTTATTTTGTCATTTGAGGGCTTTTTTGCTTTCTTTGTTGTTTTGCTTAAGGTGGATGACATAGAATTGTTTGTTGTTTTATAATACACAAAGGATAAGAGGATATACTCATAAAACGAAGGTTCACGGATCCCATTTGGCCTTTTTTTAAATTTGAATTTTTCATTATTTTTTCAGGAACGTGGATCGATAACTTGTGGGACCTGCTTTGAAAATATCCCAAGGGCTTTGATCTTGAAATGTTTTATAATTGATTGTCACAAACAAGCGCAATACGATTAGCTCTGGCTTGCGAAAGTGAAATTTAAAATTAAGTGGTTTACGTAAGTGTTGGAAATGAGTTTAAAGATGAAGTAAACTCCCAGTTCAAAAAGTGAACCACCGACACATTCCAAGCTGTGTCATAAAGCCTCACATACGTTAAGGTTGTCATCCCAATTAAGAAATGTTGGTACATGACATATTTCCTAATAGAAGCTTTAGCTGCATAACATTCAGCTTATCTAGAAATAACAGGTTTGATTCAAATATGATGGAGAAGGTGCCTCTTAAGGGACCGCTGGTAGTATCAGCTGAAATTTTAAAATTCCTTATGTTGTGGTATATAACTTGTGGCAAGTTTGTCAAGTGGGGCTAACCTAAGCTTTATTTGAAATTAATAGTGTAGTGTACCACACAAGGCCGCGCTCCAACTTTTTTCAGTAATCGACTAAACTATCTCCTTAAAAAAATGCCATCAAAATACTAAAAATAAGTCGAGAAGTCTCAGTATACCCGAAGCATCGAGAATCTTTTAAATATCAATGCCGCAAACCACGCTTCGACTCCTTCGATTTGACCGAAATGCTTGCAAAGAACTGGTCAATTCAGCATTAAAAAGAAGAGATAAAGACACTGTGCACTCCAGAATTCTATCAGCACCCCGTCATCTTCCTTAAATCACAAACCGTCTGCTGGTATATACATATTTTTATTGGGGCTATAACCCCTCAGTATTAAACAGAAAGAACTGGATGGAGCAATGTAAAAACACACATTATATTCGACTGGCCCAAAATCAAAGAGTTGTTGGAGTTTTCTTTAATGGGACCTTTCTTGAACCTTCTGAGTCATAACACTATCTTGAAGCCTGTACCTGACGATAATTATTTAAGATTGAAATTGTCGTATAATATCGGCAGTCCCTCACCCAGTACAATAACATCTAAGACTGTGGAATGCAAATCATGGGCAGATTAGGAAAGGTCTAATTAATTTGTGAAACTCAAAGAGGAACTATTCGAGGGCTGGGCACACCTTGTAAGGATTATTTTGAGAGCTGAAGTGAAAGGGGAATCCTACCCCATGTATCTTCTGCTAACTTGAAGAAGCTTACAATACTAGACGAAATCATCAACATATATTCTGGTAACATACTGTCCATGATGTACAAGTATTATTCATTAAAGCATTTTCGACGCTTTACAAAATACTACTTATCCTGTATAGCTGTGTATACATATAACAATATATAATTTCCACATTTTGTAAGAATTGCAATTTTTACATTAACGATTCTAGTATGAATCATATATATGTAGGTATATGGGGGTGGCAATGGTGTAGTGGTAACGTCGTTCATGGTTCAAATCCTGATGTCAGCAAGCATTTATTTATTTCTCATGAAATATATAAAGTCAGACCGATCATTTGCAGAAGCTTCTGTGAACACTACTGCGAAGGCATAACACTGGCAGTAGCTTGGTCATGTGGCTGGAAAAATTGGTCGCTCTGTTGCCCTTGACATCGGTTATCGGGAAAAAAGTACTGTGAATCAGAAGCAAAGACAATAATAACAAAAATCTCTCCAGTTATCTGGACGCCACCCACGGAGAATAGCTGAAGCATAAACAACTGAGCTTCAAGAACCACTACACCAAAATCTTTCTCTCTATCCATACTTTCCAACGCCCGCACTGTGTGTAAATATGTTAAAGGTATTCATAACCCTTTGAGTGCCTGCAAATTATAAAAAAAAAAAAATATTTACACTAAGCATGGATATGATCTATGATCGCTAAGACGTTAATGTTATTAAGTGCCCTTTAATTGGACTAATGAAATGCAATGTAACTGTTTTACAATGTATAGACAAACCCATATTTTTGTTGAGTCTATTACGTTAGCCAACTTGTTCTATTTTGAACAACGACCTCAGCTTGTCTCAGCCTTACTTTTCCTATACTGTATCTGGTAACCAGGATGTTGCAGGATATTTTTCTTTTTTCAAAACACTGTATTTCATAGGGTATACCTACTTCTATTTAGATTGTCCTTCCGAACAAATGCATATATATTACTAACCAAAAACTTACATAGTGTGCATCTCAATTTCCATTCCAAAGCTGGGCAAATGTATTAAGTTGAAATACCTCTAAATAACTGACAGCACAATTTTACTGATATGAGAAAAAATATGCATAGA
Source organism: Brachypalpus laphriformis (assembly GCA_945910035.1). Taxonomy (NCBI): domain Eukaryota; kingdom Metazoa; phylum Arthropoda; class Insecta; order Diptera; family Syrphidae; genus Brachypalpus; species Brachypalpus laphriformis. Next base: position 351,471,748 of record OX246753.1, read on the forward strand.
TAAAAAAAAAAATAGACAAATCATTTGGCAAACCAATGACAGACTCAGTCACGCTCGCTGAGTCCATATCTGATCTGAACTGAATGAATTCCCTGCAACGCAATATGCCATAAGAACGTTCAGCACTAACCAGATTTCTCAATCCTACCTACCAAGCTACAATTTATTACCAAAAAAAAAAAATTACATGACTCACCACCACGTTACGTGCATTGCATAATCTTGCATAAGCAATTGCTGTTTGTTCATCCAATTGTTTTTCCATGTTATTATTCTTTTGCTCCTATTGAGGTTTATGAATTATTGTTTTGTTCATTCAAATGCATTCGTTCATACGATGCATGTATGTTTCTATGTGTTATCCCCAATGATAGATACGAGTACAACGCATTACAGGAATCCCAACTGAAAGTGGTCAGTTGGAGAGTTTTGCTCTTTTTTTTCGGTTACACGATTTGACTACCGTATATTACTACGCTGCTATGAAAATAATGAACTGCAACATGGATCAATGCTCGTACTAGTTGTAGATACGAAAACTAGATCTCACTGAGAGCAACACTTATTCACAAAGCTGTGTTGTAGACTTTCATGGGGAGCCGAAAGGCTAGCAATGGCGTGCTCTACTATTGTATAGTTATACCATATTAATTCTTTATTAAATTTTCCTGAAGTAGTAACCCTTTTATGCGCCAAGAAGTTCTTTAAATCCCCCTATATCCATTTCACATTCTCATCTCAATCCGAAGGATAAGAAAGAAAAAGGAATTATCAAACAACATAAACAAAAAAAATCTGGAGAGAAACTTAACAAAGCAAAGTGAAATCTTTCCATTTCCATTCAAGGGTAATATAAGAGCTTTATGCTTAATCCATCGGAAAACAGAGAAAGTACTTTCTTTCAGATGACCTCCTCCGGCAGATTGTAGTCCCCTCGGCGAATATAACCATGGCTTTGAGTTATTTTTTGCGCCACTCTTGTATTTTTTCTTCACCGTTGTGTTGTTAATTCGGTTTTTTTTTTCTTTGCGTCTATTCTTCATTTCGGTGAGGAGGAGTTTGTTTTTTTTTGTTTTTATTTCTTCTATCCTCTTTTTTTATTTTGACTTTATTAATTACTTTCTTTGAAAAGGTATAATATCACCCGCACTTCTGTATGCCTGCCGCGTTGTTTTTGTATTACAACTGAGGCTTGTATGTATGTATTGTATGTATCGAACTTGGAGATTAAGCAACCTCGTAACGATTAATTCGAATTTAATTTTGTGGAAGAACAGCGAATACAATAACTACACAAGAAATCAAAATGAAAACAATTAGAATGTAAATGAGACCGAGACTGGGGCTCGACATTTTTCTACTCTGTAGTATGATTAAGGGAAGAATTATTCAGTCAAGATTTTTTTTGAGTCCTTTTGGCCATTAGAATTAAATTACGGAAGGACATCGGAGATAAAACGAGAGGAAGAATACGGGGTCACTCAGACGTAATTAATGTCGCGTTTTTGGTTTTAATCGGCCGACTGATTCTCTTTGGGTGCCTCGGGGGCATAGGGTCAAATGGAATAGTAATTTGCGGGAGCTCCGCCTTGGGGGTAGTTGGAAAGTTATTGATATTTATTGCTTTTTAAGATACTTTATTTTAATTTCATGGTTTCGTAGTATTTACCTTAATCTTGTTTGTCTTAATATTAAAAAGAGGTTAAATTTTTCTTTTTAAAATATCTATGAGGCAGAAGCTAATTAACACTTGAAGTAAGCATGACATAAAAACCAATAATTTCGAGCAAATAAGTCTCATGGTCAAAATTGCGTCTTACTGGATTGGCTACATAATTTAGAGCATATGCTCTTAATGGAGACTAACATGTGGTCAACTGCAAGGCACGTCTTTAACTAACAAACCTACCAAATATATTCCAATATCCCTGCCGATCCGAAAATGTTCACATCCTAATTGTAACCAAATGGAACAAATATCCTTTCTTTCTGACAATACGTTTTTCCAAAATAGTTTTATCACGGTCCCACCTCTTGCGAACGTCTGACAAATATCCGAGAATATTGTCGTCACCATTAAGCGTCTTTCACGCCTGATATTTTTCGTTTTAATTATTTTTACAGGTAAAATTAAAAAATCTAACTAAACTCTTCGAAGTACGTCTACATCAACTATCGTACAAAAAATGCGTACAATATTATAAGAAGGTGAGTGTCTGCTAGAAATGACCTTAGTATGGTAATCGAAAAGATCACTGATAAAAAAAAAAACCAACATGTGGTTTTATTTTAACAATTAGCTCCACAATTACTTACTTACTTAGGTAGCGCTACACTTCGAGGTGAACCTGGGCCTCAACCAACAAGCCTCCCCTCTTAGCTCGGTCTTTAGCTAATTGCCTCTAGTTGCGCACTCCAAGTTGGTCGAGGTCCCCTTGAACTTGTGCGCGCCACCTACGGCGATGATTCTCTCTACTGCGTCGTCCCTCAGGGACTCTCCTTAGTTGTTCGAGATAGGGGTTTGATGTTGAATTGCCTTATAAGCCCAAAAAAACAGCGATTGGCAAGAGTTATTCTTCGATTGATTTCTGCGCTGATCTTGTTTTTAGAGCTTATAGCAGAGCCAAGGTAGAGAAAGTCCCTTACTACCTCAAAGTTGTAGCTGCCCACTGTGACGTTCTGTCCAATTCGTCGGTGTTGGTTTTCCCTTCTTGTTACAGCATATACTTGGTTTTGCCCTCGTTTATCGCTAAACCCTTTTGGCCGCTTCCGCCTCAATGCTTGCAAACGCACCGGTGACAGCCCGCTGAGTTCTTCTGATAATGTCTATATCGTCGGCGTATGCAAGCAGTTGTTCAGACTTGTGATAGATTGTGCCTCCGGTGTTGCCTTGTGAGTTCATCACAATCCGTTGAAGTACAAAATTAAAAAAGTCGCATGACAGCGCGTCACCTTGTCTAAAACTTTTTTTGACATCAAAGATCTCGGTGAGGTCATTACCGACCTTGATGGAGCAGCGAGTGTTTTCCATCGTCATCCTGCACAGACGGACAAGTTTGGCAGGGATGTCAAAACTATACATGGTTTTATAAAGCTGTTCTCTATAGATGCTGTCATAGGCGGCCTTGAAATCGATAAAGAGATGATGAGTATCGATTTGGACTTTTTGGGTTTTCTTCAGGATCTGCCTAAGTGTGAAGATTTTATCGATGGTGGACTTTCCTGGCCTGAAACCGCACTGATAGGGTCCAATCAGGCTGTTGATAAAAGGTTTCAGGCGTTCGCACAATATCGCAGAAAAGATCTTGTATGCGATGTTGAGGAGACTGATGCCTCTATAGTTGACGCAGTTGAGGGGGTCTCCTTTCTTGTGGATCTGGCAAACGATGCTGAGATTCCATTCATCAGGCATACCGCACTCTACCAATTCATCCCCAGTTGCCTTGAAGATCTCGGCCGGTAAGCCGTCAGGTCCAGCAGCCTTGTTGCATTTCAGCTTGGATATTGCTATCCTCACTTCGTTTTGGTCAGGTGGACGGAAATATTGACTATCATCGGCTATGTTGAATGGTTCATTCTGCCTAACAGCGGGATTTTGGTCTTCGTCGACATTATACAGAAGTAGTTTTTCCATATTCTCAGCACCAACTGTGATTCTACTACGAGGTTTCCATTTTCATCTCTACAGGTTTCTGTACGGATATTGGTTCTCTGACACGTTCGTTTTACCTTTTCGTAAAACTTCCGTACATTGCTCTTGGAGTATAAACTCTCGATATTCTCGAACGTGCGCTTCTCATGCTTTTTCTTCTTCTTATGGAGAAACCGATGTTCTTCCAATCTCTTTTGCTCGTAGAGCTCACGAGCAGCTCTCGTCTTCCTTTGCAGCGCCGCTTTGTATGCCTCTTGTTTTCCTGCATGCACTCGCCGGCATTCTTCGTCAAACCAGGGTTTTCGCGGTGGTAGGCGAGCGAAACCCAACACATCAGTCGCAGCATTTCTGATGGCATGTTGGCAGCATTTCCACTGGTCTTCGGCACTTGATGCTGGCGGCATAGGGGTGATTGAGAGATTTCGGGATACGCGTTGAGCGAAGAGTCTGTCGGTCTCTGGCGATTGTAGCTTTTCGACGTAAAATTTTTCACAGTGATTCTTCTTTGTTGCTCAGTTTTGGATATCCACATTCGTACCTTGGCTATAACAAGGTAATGATCCAAGTCTATGTTAGCCGCTCGGAAGGTCCGGACATCCAGAATACTGGAGGCATGCCTTGCGTCGATCGCAATATGATCAACTTGGTTGATCGTTAAATGATCATTGGACCGCCATGTCTGCTTATGAATATCGAGATGAGGAAACCATGTGCTTGCTATGGTGACATTTCGCTCCACAGCGAAACCAATTAGCCTTAATCCGTTATCAGACGTGGTATCGTGTAGGCTATGCTTACCGACTGTCCTACCAAAGACGTCCTCCTTTTCTATTTTGGCGTTAAAATCGCCCAATACGAATTTAACATCGTATTTAGGACATTGCTCATATGTTTTGTCGAGGAGCTCGTAGAAACACTCTTTGGTGGCAGGGTCGTTTTCTTCCGTGGGGGCATGAACACATATTAGGCTTATGTTAGCGAATTTAGTCTTGATCCGGATAGTTATAATACGCTCGCTCACGTGTCGGAAGCTTTAGACTTTTTGCCTAAGTCTGCCGCGTATGACAAATCCGCATCCGAATAAGCGTTGCCTGTTGCCTCTGGAGCGCCGTGGCGCCGTGGCGTAGTGGTTAGTGTGTCGGATCACTACACATGAGGTTCCGAGTTCGAATCCCAGAAAACACCAACAAGTTTTTTCACGGTCCCACCTCTCGCGAGCGTCTGACAAACATCCGAGAGTATTGGTGTCACGAAAAAGCTTCTCAAATCGCCGTTCGGATTCGGCATTAAACTGTAGGTCCCTTCCATTCGTGTGAAAAATATAACGCACACAACATGAGTGGTTGCGAGAAGCTAGGCCCTGCCACTTTAAAGAGCTGTTGTGCCAAATATTTATTTATTTATTTGCCTCTGGAGCAATCACCGTAGTAGATGTAACAGTTTTTCATCCTCGTTTTGGCCGGCCCATCCCATCGCACTTCCTGGATGGCGGTAATATCTGCTTTATAGCAGGCTAGGGCCTCTGCTAGTTGTTCAGCTGCACGTGGTCTGTAAAGGGACAGAACATTCCACGTACAGATCCGAAGGTCGTTGTCCTTATTTCGTTTGCTGGGGTCGTCATCAGTTGAGTCATCTTTATCCGAGCCTTTTGGTTGCTTCGGAACCATAGGTTTTTTACTTGGTAGGGAAGTTAGCCCGACGGCATAACCCCCAACCTGGAGGGCCAGTTCCTTAATTATTCCCCTAGGATGAGGGGCCGGTTACACCGGTGCCAGTAGTCCACTACGGGAGTATGAGCGCTACCGTTGCCCCATTAAGGGCGCCACCATATCTATTCCAATGTTCTGACCAACATTGGAAATTCCTTACCGACCAGTGATCTGAATTCACTTAGTTCAACCTTACTGGAACTATAGACGCCACCGTTGACTCCGTCTAGGGAATTCGTCCGCTCCCGCCTGGAATAAGAAGAAGTGCTCTAGTGAGAAAGCACTCTTGCCCCCCTCTCTCATCTGCTGCCCCCAAGAATCCACCAAACGGGGTTGGTTACCCATTTTTTGGCTTAAGGTACTAGGCACCCGGCTGTCAGCGCGTGGAGGTTGAGCGTAGGAATTGGTAGGCCTCAGCTAAGTGAAAACGCTTGTGTTTTCATATGATCGCATGCGCTGCCGTTTAGCCACCCAAGTAACCTCTAGTTTTTCACACCAGTGTATGGTTTGTATTTGCCATTCACCTAAGACATTTGATACACTACTTCAAAGTCAATTCCCGGCTGAAGCAATGATATTCATTGCATCTAAATATTCTAGATAAGCGTTCTAATGTACCTAATTGCATTTTGTGCACTTCCTCATAGTATCATCTACATACTCCCTACGTATAAGAGATTTGCTTTACGTCGAATCCGGCACAGTACTCACTGAAAGTCACGCACGTACTTTCCTTTTTTCGTTCCTCAGATCCTTGAAATATTATACCTGAAGCAAAACTGTTGTAGGAACAAAACTGTTTCATAAAAGCATGGCAAATCTGTCAAATCCAAACAAAGAACTACTTTCCAGAATCCACTCTGGGCTTATATGCCTAATGCGTCATAGTAAAATACTTACTTACTTAGATGGCGCTACAGTCCGGGGTGGACCTGGGCCTCAACCAACAAACCTCTCCAGCCAGCACGGTTACGAGCCAGCTGCCTCCAGTTGCACACGCCAAGTTGGTTTAGGTCCCCTCCACTTGTTTGCGCCACCTACCGCGAGGTCGTCCTCTACTGCGCCGTCCGTCCGGGGTGGATTCGAAGACTTTCTTAGCGGGAAGGTTGGGCTCCATCCGCTCTAAATGACCCAGCCATCTTAGTCGCTGTATGTGAAGTCTTCTGGCTAAGTCGATGTCCTTGTACAGGCCGTATAGTTCGGCATTGTACCTTCTCCTCCACTCACCGTCTATGCAGACGGGACCAAAGATCGCTCGAAGAACTTTTCTCTCGAAATAACCAAGGGCATCCTCATCCGGTTTTGTCAAAGCCCATGCCGCTGCGCCGTACAGCAGGACTGTAGTTCGAGATATAAAGAGTTACCTTAGTAGTTCGAGATAGGGCTTTGCTACTCAATTGTCGTTTTAGCCCATAGAAACAACGATTGGCAAGAGTAATTCTCCGTGTGATCTCTCCACTGATGTTATTTGCGGAGCTGACCATAGAGCCTAGGTAGACAAAATCCTTTACTACCTCAAAATTGTATCTGTCTATTGTGGCATTCTGTCCAAGACGCCGATGTTGGGTGTCCTTTTTCGGCTCGGCAAATCGATAAGTTCAACCCTGAAATAAAACATTTAATTATGTCATACAAAATCTAGAAATCTGGATAACTGGCATGAACGTGCCTTATAAGACGTCACGCTCCTATTTATCAAATCTGGGAAGAATTGGGCTAAAATGTTTCAGCTGCTGCAGGGCTGGAAGTTGGAGCTTGTTTTTGTTTCAAGAGTCATACTTTTCCACTTACGTCTCAATATATATCGTTTATACTTTCGAATTTCTTATCTAATATATATGCACTTAAAATTCCGAATGCTACTCGTAATGCATATAGAGTTGCCAAAAACATTTTAGTAAAATAGGACAAAGTGAGGACTGAAACCAATGTCTTGTTGCACAAATTTAAATTACTTAAATTAATCGTATAATACTTCTTAAGTTCGCAGAACAGAACTGAAATGATCTGAGTCTCATATACGATTACCATTGTTGTTCGAAAGGGGACTAGCCCAAAGAAACAGTGATAACTTATGAGCCCTATGGTGGTGTAATTACACGTACAGCAAATAGTAGGTAGATGAAGTCACTCACCACCTTAAGATTACAGTTACCTATCTACGATTCTGAGTAGTCGATGGTAAATATCCTTTAACAGCATGTACTGACTTAATAATAATTACTCTTAGATTTTGTTTGGTATTTAAGCATTGAAACTTATTATTTTCTATGTGAGAGGGTAATTTATTTTTATTATGTAACTGTCAAGTGAATACTCACAGCTGAAACTGAACAAAATTCAAGAAACTCAAATCCCGCGCGTATTAATAAATAGATGTAGCAAACGAAAATTTGTTAAGACTCACAAAAGCAGTCCGATTGCTCCTTGAAACCAACAAGCAACAATGCTCATTCAACTGACGCCATTAATATGGTATACCAAATTTATATATTAAATCATAAATTTAACTTAGTTCTCTCATTTGCATTTTTAAGAAATAAGAAAAAGAAAGCGCCAATTTACAACAAAGTACCCCATTGTTATCCTCCGCCTTTATGAGTTCATATCTTCACTTCAAGTAGACAATAGGAAGTAGAAAATTCACCTCCAATTTCATGACAAACAACAAACAAATAAAGAAGGAAAAAATCAAAGAAAGAACAACAAAGTTATAATTTTCTTTCTACTGTGACATGTGCGAGCAATTTTCATCTCCAATTTTTCACAATGGCTCTCCACAAGTCAAGAGAATGATCAATTTTCAATTCCAGTTCTTTGTAACTCACTACCAACGACAATGGCTGGAAAATTTAAACATTGAACAAGGGACCAAATAAAAAACAGCGAACAATTTTAAAACTGTGGCATCGATTACATACATACGTGACTTTCAAATTATCTCAAAACCAGGAACACTTTGTTTCTGGTAAGCCCTCCACCCGCCTTGTCCTTAACGGCATAAAAAGCACAGGAAGTGGATAAATTGCCGCAAAAGAAAAGGAATTAAATTTTCAATTATTTCGTTTTCCTCCTGATTTTTCTTCTTCTGTTGTCGTTTTTTTTTAGTGCTTCAATCGCGATGGATTTCGCAGAAGCAATTGAATGTCAAGCGTCTTTAAAAATTTGTGTGTCCAAGGCGACGACGTTGTCATGGGCGTCACACCCTCAAGAAGCTGTAAAGACGAAAGGAAATCTTTTTTTTGTTTTTTCTCTCTTTTTCTCTTTCTTCTTCTTTTGGTTATCCATCCATCAATTTATTGAGAATTACCTATGATACTGTTCAGAACACTACATCACTACAGAGCCATAATGTTTGAGAGGCAGTCATCATCCTGCCACCCACAGACTTCATGCCATTTACTTTTTTTTTATACAATCGAAGGGGAGAAGTTGCTGTTTTTTTTCCTTATTCTATCGTTTTCATCTTGCGATGAAGGAAATAGGAACCCCACTTACTTGAGCGTTTTTTTACATTTCCTCTCTATTTTTGCACCTTTCACCCAAAACCAATCCCACATTGAATTGCAAAGAAGGTATCTTGTTTTAATAGCTGCAAGGATATTTGTTTTTTTTTCGTACTTTGGGAGTGCCAAACGATACATGTAATTGAATATTAGTCTGATAGAAATTGATGTTTGTTGGTATTATTGAAGTCTGAAACTCTGGAGGGTCCTTTTCATTTTATTGCTGTTTTTCAGAGCAATCAAGTTAATGAATTCAGTAAATAACCTTACCGAAGTGCAGAGCATAAACGTTTACAATTAAAATTTGGAATTGATATTAAAGTGGTACAGAAATAATTTTACAAAATACAGCTAAAATTTTTTTTTTTTTAAGTCAAAGCTGATAAATTAAACCTCGAGCTAGACGAAATTAGACGTATAGGCAAAACTATTTTTAAGTTCGCATCCATAGCCCCATATTCAACGAAAAAGATTTTTTCGACAGAGTCCAGGATTTCTTCTGCTTTTCTACTTAATGTCCAGAATTAGTCCACGATCAGAATCCTTTATAGCATCACTTTCATAACGTCAAGTTAGGAGTTTTGGCCCAGTTATAACAGTTACGTTTTGTGCTACGAGTATGACATGGGCAGATGCTGCTTTGCTTGTCAACATTTACTTTTATCCTCGTTCACTTCACAATAAATTGAAGTTGATATAGTGTGGATGAAACAGGAAATTTCTCTGCTTGCGGAATGTGGGTTTCAACATATGATTTAAACATTTACACAATGACGTACTCCCATGTTGCGAATAGAAGGAATTAGATGTTTCCAAACTGCACAGCACACCGTGTGTTTTCCAACCTTATGGTGCACAGTAAGCTGATTTTCGACGGGATCCCGAATTCGTGCATCTCTGTGTAGAGCTCTTGACGGTGAATGCTATCATGTGCAGTTTTGAGATCGACGAGAGTGAGTTTCAATTAAAAATTCCTTAGTTAGGAGGACTATGCCTCGTAATTTTTACAAAACAAATGACGGCCTTTTTGTAAATGCAGAATGAAGGTACTATAATCCAGTCATCGGGCATGCTTTCGTCCACTAATGCTTGTTTGATGATTTAGTGCATGTACCCCGGATGGTAGATATATCCTGTCCTATTTACAATCGCGCTTTGTAGGAAAATTCGACAAACATATCTAGTTATATCAATGTTTAAAGGAAAATCTTTAGCCTTGTGCTTCTAAGAAGACGTAAGTGACTAGGCTTGAATCAGCAGCTGTTAAAAGTCAAGAGTCTCAGTTCTGGGTTATCATCGAGTAGAAAGTTACTTAAATGAAATTTCTCATGCAAAGCTATGCACACATTTGATTTTACAACAGACCAACCGTTTTATCTAAATATACCTTTTTGTTAGCAGAGATGGGAATCATGGCGATTTAAGAAGCTCTGTCCTGGATAAAATGTAATGTATTATCTGTTGGGTATACTAGCATTTTCACTGACAGTCAAGCGGCAATCAAGTCCCTGGAATCATGTTCCTTCACTTCAAAGGCCGCCTTAAATTGCCGTTTGTCTCTCACGGAGATGACAGAGCAGTTCATAATTCACCTATGCTGGATGTAAGGTCACAGGGACATTCCGGGAAATTGCAGGGCGGACTTAGCTCTCCAGACAGGGTACAACTTTAAGGATTCTGCCTAATTGGCAAGCCCTGGGTATGCCCCTCGCTACATGCAAGCATTTACTAAATCTGGACACTATTAACAAGACTAACCATAGATGGGAGAACGGCTCAACGTGTCATGACTCGAAACAGATCTGACCTATGCTGGACCAGAAACGTAGCGCCAACTTGGCGCAGCCCTATCACATAAAAGAATGCTTCATCTAGGGGCCTTTTTCTTGGATGATCTCGGGGATTCTTTAGGCGTTATGAGCATCCATTGCTTTATCAAAAGCTCCGGTTGGTTTAAATTAGTCCCTGAGTATCTAATGGTAAATCCATGGCATCACAATTGACATTTAATGATCTAAGTATGTCTGCACTCTCGTTCAGCCTAACCTAACCTAGCAGAAACAGCATCTTTACCCAACATTCTCCGTAGTTATTTGATGTATTTCCAATTCTGACATTAGAATCTATTTCTCATACAATGAATCGCCAACAAAAATGAATTTGGTCATATTCTCCGTATGCCTTCATGATCACCAAAATCATTGAGCCTTTAAAGCTCTTCTACCCACACTGCTTCAACAATTTTTGGTACCGAGTTACATAATAAAAACTAACATCCGCCTCATAAGGAAACTATCTAAATGGCGTCATTTTTAGCAATTTCATCATCATCATCAAACAAAAACTCACAGGAAAGTCCCCAAAACATAACAAAAAAAAAAATGGACACACTCGCCCATCCAGACAAATACTTTTACTTTTCGCATGTCACCGAGAAAAATATATAAAAAATAGAAAAAAAAAACTAAATCACATTACAAAAAAAATGTTGCAAATCAGTGAACGTGAAAACGTGAATTTCGATGAAAAAAAGGCGATGAAAAAAAACTTCCTCATTAAAATATGAATGCAAATATTCAACAACATGAATGACAAAACGAAAGGAACCACAAAGATAACCATTTAGAGAAAAAAGTCGAATTAATTAGACGAAATAAGCATGAAAAAGATACACGATACATGCAGGGGCAGCAAGCAACCATACAAACGGTGGGCAAACTTATTTTTTTTTATGGAAAAACTTTCAATTTCGTTTTCGCGGAATGATGTCGGACCTCTTTCGCTTTGGTGCTGGGTTATGAAAATGTATTCGTTTTTTTTATTGACAAATATGACAATGAATTTGCATTGAATTCATGAAGCCAGAGAGATATTGAAATTTTGTTTTGGTTTGCAGATACATTTGATTAAGAGTGGATGGTAATCCTATTTAAACAGCTGAAAGTAAGAGTGCATTAATATTAATGTGTTCATTTGGGTTATAGAAACAAAGAAGCTGATGATAAAGCAGAAAAAAGTAGCTTATAAGCTCATCAAAAAATGGGGGTAATGGTGATTGATTTAATTTATGATTATGATTATCGTAAACGTGTTGTGGAAAAATTGAAAAAAAAAATAAATAAATATATAAATTGGTATGCCCTATCGTAATGCGGTGGGCTTAGAGAGTTTTAATATTTTAGTGTTTAATGGATTTTCGAGGCTTGATTTTTAAGTCTTTATAGTTATGGTTTTCGGCACCAGGTTAATCCCGCGGTGAGCTGTAGCTAATGAGCTTACAGTAGCTTGATACTCAAGTTTATTAGATTTGTAAAGCATTTTTAGTGTCATGTCTTAAGAAAAATGAACAAATATACATATACTTACACTAATTGGTTTAAAAGAAGGATATACATACATATATCTTCTTTTTCTTAGGACTTGTCCTTTAAAGTTGCTATTTATGGAGTTAAAGGAACGGGGATACAGAAGAGAGTTAAGAAATGCAAAGAAAAGAAGTTAGAACGTGATGCGTGCTTACTTTGAATATTTGTACTTACAGATTTTTGGAAATACTAAGGAAGACTAATCATTTCACATTCATTTTGAGCTGTTAAAAGCCGAACTTCTATATTTCACTGTACGCCCGAAAATAGTACTAGGGACGTAATTAGATTTAACCGACGGTCAGGCGGAATACAAGTACAGGTACATTCCAGGAGTGTTCCAGTGAAGGGATTCGGCTGCAAATTGAATGATCGAATGCAATCAAGTAAACTCGAAGGCAACATACTAAAACTAAATTAAAGAAAAAGGGCTTGGACAGGTAGCAGAATAGGGTATATGGTACTACTTTCCTTGGAAAAATTAAAAAAATATTTTGCACAGGGGTGTGAGCGATGATAAGCAAGGCCAATGTAAAGTGAAGTGATTTCGGATTTGTCTTATTCATTTGATATCAGACAATACATTTTCATAAATTCACTATCCTCTCTCCCATTGACCACTATCGCTAAAGCCCTAGCACCTATTCGACCACTTTAACCGCGGTTAACTGAAGCACCTTCAGATGGTTCCTCCATTTTTAGAGAGATTTTTGATTCACAAAAAATATTGTCCGCCGATAGGTGGTAATTTACAGATATTGAACACGATTCAAGTTCCAATCAAACTTGAACGCAAATCTACAGATTTTCTTAAAAAGTGTGAGTTGGTGTTAATCCGCTTCAAATAATAGAGGGAGTTTGTTTCAGACTGGCCATAGACCTGCATCTGGACAAAATAGTCCGACTACGACAAGATTCTGATCAGTAATTATTATTCTTTCAGCGGTCGTAAAAAAATTTTCCGATCTTGTAACTTTTTTGGCGTTTTTTTTTTTAAAGAATAATTTTTTTTTTTTTTTAGAAAGCAGACTTTTTTGTAAGAGAAAGCTTTGAACAATATCAGGAAAAATTCCTGAATTCTGTTCAGATCTTGCAAAAAATCTTCACAGTATTTTAAAACAACAGAGAATTAAAAACAAGTTTACCTATTCAACGAATGCATTTTGTAACTTTGCAGTAAAAAAATATTAATTTCCGGAGAAGTGGGTGTATGTATTTGTTCTAAAACCATTTGCACATTTATTATATTTAATAACGATTTTTCACTTTAAAAATAATTCCTTTATACCCGTCATTTAATATCATTGTTCTTTCAATCGTTTCTGCATATATACATTAGGGAAAGAGCCCAAACAATCAGCAAGTTCATATTGGTAAAAAAAAGGATGTTATACCCGGTGCACAATCTCTTGTCGGCCTGTGGCAGCAACACCGACAAATGAATATCTGTATACACTTGAAAACAGATTAAAAGCGTATTCCACTCAAATGTCGAACTATCGAACTTATCGATCGACTGGTAGAAAATGAGTTAAATGCAATACGTAGTAGGATAAGAAATACCTTGCAAACGAACCATCATGTAATATATTCTTCATTTTGGATAATATTGTTCTGAAAATATATTGAAATAATGATTGAATTAATTACCACTTCATAAAAACATTACACAAAATTGATGCAGTAGTTTTTCATGTAAACACATCTATTTCATAAGTTATCGCATTCTTTTGACCGAAATTTCCACTTAATCATGTTATAATCTTCAATTGCAATTCGTTAATATATTTATAGAACAAAAAATAATCTCTGTCGGGGAAAATCATTTTTCATATTTTGTGGCAAAATGATATACATATCTATGTGTGTACGTCCGTCCGGCCCGCATGCTGTAAACATAAACATATTCTCGTTGACATTGGCATCAACAGGAGCTATGTGATATAAAAAATGCATAGCTTTATTAAATTCATCTCATGTGGTACTGCAAGCCACTATGATACAACATCCGCATGACTATAACTGTGTGCTTGAAAAAATCATTTATAAATGGATAAGTTATGTTGCGATTGAGTTATAATCAGATAAAAAACCATAACGCGGATAATTTTATTCCTATGTGTCTAAAATGGGAATTACTATTTTTTTACGTTGCAAAATTTACTTAAAACTGGCTACAAACAAATTTTAAATTTAAGTTTTTGTGAAATTTAATGATGCTTTAATGTTACCAGGGTAGCTGAAATGGTGGATAGTACTACTTTACTTGGGTCTCTATTGATCCTTTGTGTTCCTCATTGTGGATGAGTTGTTTGATGCTAAAAGCTTACTCAACTAGCCCGGGCTCAGTATAAGTTTTAAACAATTTTTGGTAGTGGAAACAATTTTCTCATAGAGCCTTATTGTTTCTAACTCTGCTAATACTTCGGCATTATTAGACGTGTGAAGTTTGGTTTGCTAAAAGTGAGAATGACTTTACGAGTACTATAATGCTTCCATAGCTTCCTTCAAATGTGGCGTGATGGAAGTGGGTTCCATTTCTTGCATGCGAGCTTTTGAAGTGCAAGGCGATGCTGGATTTAAGAAGTTCCATTGGGGATCTAGATTTAATTGGTGGTGAAGAACCCACTTCCAAGATTCCTGGTCAGATGTCCTGTTTCATTTTCCGTCCAGCCGTGAAAACCAATATATTGCTCTTCATGCTTTATTACCCTACCATCACCGAAGTCGAGGAAAAGTGTTGTTCAAGTGTCCATGTCTATTTTTGGTTAAAATTTAAAAAAACACAAAAAAGCACTCATTCTTTCTCATAATGACGCTGCAGTTCCTCAAGTCAGTATTACCCAAACACTGCCTGTGCCTGTGCATCTCAAAAGTTAAAAGGCAATATACATGCATTGTGCCAACTTTCTATCCATTAACCTTTGCTAGAGGGAACAAGGACTGCAAATTGAAATATTCGCTCATATTATCAGTTTTAAGAGCCTTTTTTTCTACATAAAAATACTCCCTCGTCCATTCAGTTTTTTATCAGGGGGATAAAAACTTCGACATTTATCTACAGCGACTTATTATCTACAGCGTCGATGTACTGCTCTCAGACTTCCTTCTAGTAGTTCATAAATATTTCATCACCACTACGACTTCTTTCTATTTCAACGAAACGACTTCACTGCACGATTAATGTCGATAAGCCAGCCATTAAACGGGTCATTCATATTTCATCAGATGTCAGGCGGATTCGGAGAAACCGAACACACAACTTGTAATCAATTTTACATGCTGCAGCAAGTGCCACAAATTCGTTGATAAATTTAAGGGAATTTCCTTTTAATCATCTCGAAAATTTCATTTGGATTAAGTATGCATAGAACGGATGGATGTTTTCCACACATGCTGTGTCATGCTATGCATAGTAACAACGCTTCGTTATTCATTCCGATATGTGGGACAAAGATTTCCCAAAATGCACCAGACGCGCAACATGTGTATAAGATAAAAATAACAATATATCGCTTTATATACGACACTCATAACTCAACATCATAAACAATGTGTAGAGAGTCGTTCAATAATAATATTCGCCCCCCGCCCCTCTGTGTGCTAATCAAAATAATTCATGGCAAAGTTTGTTTTCGAAAATGTCCACATACGAGTATCGTGCCGTTTCATGCGCGCTGCTTGCGGCTATGATGCATTACGCGACCAAATGGCGACGACACAGATTTCAGATTTTGGATCATTTTTCTTTTCGCTCTCAAAATACAAAAAAAAAAAAAATAAAAATAAAAACATTTTTGGGATTTTGCCCAAAAGTGTTCCAGATCTCATTTTAATTTGACTGGACAGATAATTTTTTTTAAGGCGATTAATGATGCGCCATAAAGCTGATATGCTGGGTGTGTGTCGCTTCGCGGCATTCACTCCATGATGCCTCACTGCAAATTGCTTGGCCTAAATATTGCTGGTTTGTTGTGTGAAAAATGAGATGTGTCAACATGAAACGTGATGATAGTTTTGTGTATTTCGAAAGGGAAAACAAACTGGAAGTGTAACATGCCAGAAGACTTTTTTATAGGATTCAATGTATACATACACTGTTATATTTTTAGGTTTATTTTGGTGTCTCAACTCAGTCTATGCGCGGTGTCATTGTTCAAATGACAGATAAAATTAAAAGTTATGATTTTCTCAGTCTTATTATAGGAGTAGTAGGTTGTCATGTGAATGTCTCTTTCTACGATATATAATACTAATAGCCAGTCAATAGCCAAAAACCGTACACGATGGCGCGTTGGCGTTGTAGAAGCCATAGGACCCACAAGGAGATACAGGACATAAGTAAGTAAGTAATATCCGATAATGGCCATTCAAAGGTTTTTGGATCTTAATTTCGTTGACCAATGAACGGGGGGTGACAGAAGACAACTAAATCATCATGCCAGCCAAAACCTAACAGACCGTTCGAATCAAAGTCTGAGTGAGTTATAAAATGATAGTTCTCAAAGCTTGTCAGGGAACACTGTAGATATGAGTTTTCATATCAAATATTGTATATGTACCTATATATTAGAAATTAAAATCGGAAGATAAACATTTTAGAAAACCTGTAAAATTGAGATGCGATCCCATTTATTGGTAATTTCAAGGCTCTCCTTTATAAGCTCATAACATGTTGCTTTAATAACCCACAACCTATACCACAATATGTAAGCATATTTAAGTTTTCATCTACTGCAATCGTCCACATTAAGGATGTCCAGCATCTCTCACATTCCCATTTTGAATTGACCATTTTCTTGCTTAAGCCTCCCTTCGTACTCATTTGAAGTGTTCCCACAGGCCCCGCTACATTCAATAAAACCCAGATGCAGGGTACTAGTACTGATATTTTTACAAACTCCTTAAGCTGGTAAAGCCAAACTCATCTATGAAGCTTCTCTCTATTGCCTTCATAATACGCATACTAGTGTTCGAGGAGCACCATCTTCGCAATTGTATTGTATGTAAGTCTCTACCACTTTTTTCGTCGGTTTCGATTTAAACAGTATTAGGTGGTATGGTGTGCAAAAATGGTGCTCAAATAATACTCACAGATATTAGCTTTCTCTCTTTAGTTATGTGGTTCAGACCTGAAGATCTAAAAGGAATCAAGAAAAATTGTCTGAAGAATGGTAGCACTCAGGATCACTTTTCTTCTAAAAAGAAATGTTAGAAATATCTTCTTCTTCCTTTTATCAGCGAAGTTATGATCCGAAAATAAGGGATCATAACCCTCCCACTTCACTGCATTTCTACTGATCCGCCTGTGGGGTTCGCCTAAATGTTAGAAATATATATACCTTAAAAGTTTATAATTACTTTAATATAATCATAATTTTATAAAGCCATTCCCAATTCATATTCTAAACAGAAACGAGCATTTCGTCTTTTTAAATTCCCTGCACGTAAGCCTTTCATTGTTAATGTGTACACATAAGCAAATTGTAAAATATATGTTTTCTACCGACCTTCAAATTTAATATAATGCATAGCCTTTCTACAATTCAACCTAAAAGTGTATTCATTTCATTCTCTGTTTCGAAATAGGTATCCCATGCTGTGTTAAAGACGACCTCATTTAAGTGTGATGAATTAAGTAAAGGCAGAGGAAACTCTTTGATCTTGTCGCCCTATTATTCCCCTTCTTCTTCTTCTTCTTCCTTTTATCAGCGAGGTTATGATCCGAAAACAAGGGATCACAGCCCTCCCACTTCACTGCATTTCTACTGATCCGCCTGTGGGGTTCGCCTATTTGACCTCAGAAAATATCAGCAGGCCTGCCGATTTTGGATCACTCGGTTACTGAGGCCAATGCCGATGTCGTCGCATTTGTCTGATCCAGGCGTTTATAGGCCTGCCTTTCCTACATCGCGATGTCTTTAGAACGTGCATAGATATTGCCTTTTTAACAGGGTTCAAATGATCTCTTCTTTGAACGTGGCAATACCAGCTGAGCCGGTCGCGCTCTAATTTGTGTACGATGGTTTCCTTGATGTGAAAGCTTCCACGGATCTTCGAACTTCTTATTCGATCAAGCTTGGTCACTCCTGATGTCATCTTCATCTCAGCTGCCGTTAATTTACTCTCATACTTTTTGTACATCGTCCAACATTGTGAACCGTATGTGAGCGCTGGACGTACAACTGCGGTGTAGAGCCTTCCTTTCAACTTAGGGGGCATTTTTCTGTCACAGAAGATAGCGGAATTTTCTCGCCACTTCATCCACCCTACGCTTACACGATGATTGATGTCGTCATCACAAGTTGCTTTGCTATTGATCATAGATCCCAGATATTTGAACTTTTCGCACTTGGGAAGCACTGTTCCATTCAAATAAATGTCTGGAATAGGCCTGAGTGGATCAGAGAACGGGCAGCACAAGTACTCTGTCTTTTTTGAACTAATGCGATACCCATTTCCCTCCAAAACGTCCACCCACACATCAAGTGCTCGTTGCAGGGATGTAGGATCCTCACTTATGATGGCTCCATCGTCAGCAAAGAATAACTGATGTACCTTGGGGTCCATCACTTTACCTTCAAGCAGATAATCAAGGACTGTAATAAAGAGCAAAGGACTTAAAACGCTTCCCTGGTGCACCCCGACTTTGATTGGGAACTCTTCGGTTACTCCAGCGGAGCATCTTACTCTTGTCTTTGTTCCTTCGTACATGTCCATGATCATCTGTACATAGGTTTCTGGAACCCCTCGATGTCTTAGCGCCACCCATATCAGATCTCGTGGTTGTCTGTAGAATGCCTTTTCAAAGTCAACCAATACAATATGCAAATCCCTTAAGGAATCACGATGTTTTTCCATTATGATCCTTATACTTTGGATTGCATCTGCGGTTGATTTACCCGAGACAAACCCGCACTGATCATCAGATAGCCGTATTATTTTTCGCAGTCGGCCACCTAATACCCGCTCAACGATCTTCATGGTGTGTGACATCAGCTTGATCGAACGGTAGTTATCACAGTTTCGCGTATCGCCCTTCCCTTTGTATACAGGGAGGAGGTAACTTTCCCTCCATTGATTCGGCATTGGATCACCTCTCACGAATTTGGAGATAAGAATTCTGAGCCATCTGAACCCGATGTCTCCCATCTTTTTCCAGAACTCAGAGGGTATTTCGTCTGGCCCAACCGCTTTTCGTTTTTTGGAGTATTTGACCGCCTCACTAACTTCTTCGACTGTAATGTCGGCTATTTCTTCACAGTTAGGGGTGGCTCTTGGAAAGTATAGCCGGGGAAACTGTTCATTTAAAAGCTCTTCACAATACTGTCGCCACCTCTGCAGAATTTTGTCGTCATCCACAAGAAGCTGGCCATGAGCATTGCTAATGAACTTTGGCGAACGAATCTCCTGAGCATTGTTCCTTCTTTGGGCGGCTATTTTGAAGATAGTGGCGCTCTTGTTCATATTGTGTCTTTGCAGCTCCTGGATAGCCTGGTTTGCATCAGCAACCGGGGAAAATATTTTCTCCAGCTCCCGATACAGGCCCTCCGTACTCTCTGCTTGAAGCTGGGCGCACTTCTTCTTCGCTTTTTTCTTGCAGCATCTGTATTCCATTTCGATGCGAGCTTTTTCGTCATTATTATTAGAGGGGCACTTTGACCAAGCTTTGAAAGCCGCTTTCTTCTCATTTATCACTTTCTCAGCTTCAGCACTCCACCACCATGTTTCTTTGGCGTGTTGATGGTGGCCTTTTGAAGCTCCTAGCAGTGATTTGGCCTTATTTAAGCAAGTTCGCTGTAGGGACTCCCACATATTTTGTGCTCTGCACTCTTCATCCTCAGCTCCGTTGATGGTGTGAGAGAGGTAATTTTTCATTACGAAAACAAAAGCTTCGCCTTTTTCTTTGTCCAGATTGTACCACTTGATTTTCTCAGAGACCCTTGTTTGTTTGCTTTTCTTCGGTGTTTTCATAAAAATTTCTGTTAGCAGGAGACGGTGTTGCCGAGCGATTGCCTCTCCCAGGATCACTTTGCAATCTTTTACCCGGGGCTTCATGAAACTGCCTACCAAATGGTAGTCAATCTGAGTTTCATCTCCACCACTGCTGTAAGTGATCAGGTGTCGGCTTTGTTTGATGAACATGGTATTTAATACGATAAGACCGTGTGATTTGCACATGCTTAGGATGTCTTCACCAGGAAGGTTCCTGGTGCCATATCCTAGTCCTCCATGGCAGTCTTCATAGTCTTCGTTTGATTTCCCGACATGTCCATTCAAATCTCCTCCAACAAATAGAAATTCTTCCTTTGGGATGTTCTTAAGGAACATCCTATTATTCCCCTCCACTTTAAAAATTCCCAAATTCAATTGCACTCAGATTTGTTGTCTGACAGACCATTAACAGACTTCCTTTGCTGCTTACAGATTACTTCAATTGCCTTGAAAGTGTGATCGACGAAAAAAAAAAATTACAATAATTAGCTAACAATTCAAGAAATTCAAAACCAATGCGCAGTACCGCCAGTATTATTATGAACACCACACACCTAATTGGCATCCAAGTCGACAAGAAGCAACTCTCCCGATTGATTGCAACATTTAATACAAACAGACATACTCAGCTTATCATAATGCAACGACCACGACCCACATTTGCTCCCCGCGCATGAACCGCTTCATAGTCTTCCCGGATGCATATCTATTGCATTACAAAAAGCGCGGAGGGGACCCACCAACAATCTCATGCATAGTCTCAATTGCTTTGGCCCATTTCACCGAGTCCCGCATACTTTTAATGCGCGGCACAGCACTCCATGTCCAGACAGATGGAGATACAAAAACACCAGTGTAATATAGATAGACAGACAAAAATTTCTAATTGCAGAAAAAATATCATTATGCCGGCGACGGCGGAGCGGCGGCGCGGCATGCAGCAAGGAAAATGAAAATCTAAATCAATAGAGTTCTCTTCAAGATTGTCTGAGCTACTCGTAGAGAAGAAGAAAAGCGATGAAGACGAATCAGAGAGAAGTTGTGGCTCAAGACATGACTTCGGCTCGGTTGGTGGCTTTTTGTGGGTCACCACTTACTAGAAGTGAAGTCACCAAGCACTTTCAAAAAACATGAAAAACAACGTCGCGCCGACGACGTCTCCGAATGGGAGGCTAACAATGAGAGTGGAGTCGGTAGTTTCTTATACCTGGGCCAATTTAAAGCCGGATAACATGGGAAAATCTAGTTTTTAGGTTAAGCAACCGCGTTGAAGGTATTGCTAATGAGGAGATGACTAGATGGAGATCTATTTTTACTTCTTTTTTGCCAGGTCATGTGGTAATTTTTGGAGTCGTGTGATGACTGCATTGCGAACGGGATGAAATGGAAATTTAATAAGTCTTCTATCGTGAAGTTGGCATTCATAAGTAAATAAATTTTGTATAGAAATTTAAGTATCTGATTCTGAAGTGTCAAAGAAATGTATGAGAAGAACTTTAACTAACTGATGATGACACTAAAAGATACATTCGATTTCAATAAAGAATCAATGGAGAAAGTTTGAACTTGTGTTGTGCAACATAATAGCAACAAACGAGATGCAAGGAAGTGTGTCATAATTAAGAAGGCATTTGATAAAATCTCTCACGAAATAATTTTATGTAAAGCACGGTAGAAATTCGAAATTTATTTCTCGAACTTGGTAATACAGGTTTTAATTCGGGATAATATTCGCATTTTGACTGGTAGTTGTATTCCTATGGGTATAATTAGAAGCAAAATCATCTTCATATTTTAAATTTCTTAACTTGCAAAAGGTAATAACAAGATATTGAGGATAAAGATACCAGCTGTTGACTATTCACTATACGACATAATTATTGTGTTATTTTAGTCAGCATCTACATTCAAATTTTCATCGTACTGTATATAAAGTTACAAAAAAAAAGAACACGCTCAATATCGTCCCCCTCATGCCAGAACCATGAATGTGCAAATTTTATTTTTTTGAGTTTATTAGTTTGTTTGAATAAATCTCTCCTGTATTCTATGTTGTGCCGGAAATGTGAACGTGCAGACGTGTCGAATAGGAAAGCAACCTGTGATGACGACATCAATCATCGCGTGAGCGTAGGGTGGATGAAGTGGCGAGATACTCCGCTATCTCTGTAACCGAAAAATGCCACCTAAGTTGAAAGGAAGGCTCTACACCGCAGTTGTGCATCCAGCGCTCACATTCACGGTTCAGAATATTGGACAAAAAGTGTGAGAGTGAATTAACGGCAGCTAAAATGAAAATACTTTGCATGACAGTAGCAGTGAAAAAGCTTGATCGAATAAGAAGTTTGAAGATCCGTGGAAGCCTTCACGTCAAGGAAACCATCTTATAAAAAATAGAGTGCGACCGGCTCAGTTGGTATTGCCACGTTCAAAGAAGAGATCATTTGAACCATGTTAAAAAGGCAATTTAAATGAACGTTTCAAAGACATCGCGAGGCAGGAGAGGTAAGCTTATAAACGCCTGGATTCCACAAATGCAACGACACCAGCATTTGATTGACCTCAGTAACTCAGTGATTCAAAATCAGGAGACCTGCTGATATTTTCTGAGGTCAAATAGGCGAACCGCATAGGCGGATCAGTATAAATGCAGTGAAGTGGGAGTATTATGATCTCTTGTTTTCGGATCATAACCTCGCCGAAATAGGAAGAAGAAGGGGACGATATGTTAAGCTATTTACTTTAAAATCTGTCCCAAGGTAATAATTTACGTAAGGTGAATATCGTAGTCGGTTTTTCCTGGCTACTTTGAACTCCTTGATTTCGTTTTTTTGTCTCAATATTATAATTTTCATCTGAGCATACACGGACGTATCATCAATCCTTTGTGCTAACCACAAGTGGTACCCTGTTATTTTGCTGGCAACTGCTACATATTGACTTGGGGATCTTAAGTCTATCCAATTGAGAGCTTCTGACTATATATTAAGAACTTCTGCCTTGATTAGCCTTACAAATGTGTTGCAAGATCATCACTTCTATCTTATTTCAAAACTGTTCCTGGTCTGCATTAGTAGTCCATGCCTCATCGCTTCATACCAAGAGGAGCACGTGGTATAGGCTGATCCCAGCTTTGCTTACGCATCAGCATTTTTACTTCCTTCGATATTTACCTTCGAGATTGTCATTCTCAACATTGGAGAAGTTCAAGCTCATCTAAAGCTGGAAAGCAGTCTTCTCTAGCAACGTAACTCATAGCTACTACCACTATGAACCATAACTTTTTTTTAACTCAAGCGGTCTGTGATCATTGTACGACAGGAAAATTTTACATACATATATATAAACTCAGTAGTCCTAGTTGCACATTTATCGTCGGAAATACTTCTTCTATACACATCGATGTTTAGAATATCGGTCTTTATTGACTTGTATTGCAAAATATCTTGAAACTATGGCAACAATTCAAAAAGTGGACGTTAAAACGTTCAATCTTCTGCAATCACATCTAACGAATTTGTTTCCATCTAACGCTAAGAAGTTTTACAAGCTGCCATTCGAGTATAGGTGGAAAATACAAATAGGGTATTCCCTAGGCATATGAACAACAATTTTCAAGATATAGTATTTTGATGGTTTAATTTGCACTCCCTGATGGAAAAATGCAATAAATATATGACGGGATGGTCATATATCACATCGTAAACATCTTTAAGCGAAAGAACTGTTTTTCTTTAAAATGATTTTTGAAAAGAAATAGTTTGATCTGTGGATATTCGTTTTCCTCATGCATCTATAATACGAGTAATTACTTCAACCTCGCCCCACTTACATAACCTAACGACGAGGCGACGAGGAGGCTCAGGAGGACACCGCCCACATTCTCTGTCATTGCCCAGGCCTCTATCATTTGAGAAATAAGATCCTTGGACAACACTTCTTTGAGGATCTAGAAGAGTTGTCCAACAGTCCAATAAATGACATCGCAAACTTCATCAAATCCTCTGGATGGTTTGTACCATATCTAGGGCACAGTAAGTACTAAATGCTTTCTTGAGGATATTTACAAAGATGGGTATTTTTCTACGAGGAAGGGATTCTCTTTTCTATCCCCTTTCCCCCCATGGGTATCACAATGGGTCTATATTGACCTGAGTGTGGTGTGGAGGTTTTCTATCCCCCTACACCAGCCCACTTACCTAACCTAACCTACATATCCTAAAACCAGTCATCGGAACAATGTTCTTTTTGAAGCATTTCTTCTTTCTTGATGATCGCCAAACTTCTTGCAGAACATAAAAAACCGAATGAGGGTGTGCTACACTCACAGGATAGTTTGCTGTACCTTTTGATTATCCATGATAAATCTCATTTTAAACTTTAAATGTTCATGTAGACTGAAAAACTCTGCTATTGCTTTAGCAAGTCCAAAACGAATTGCAATATGTTAGTAGAAGCAGACTACTAAACTTTCTCCGGAAATATTGACATGGTATGGAGTTTGTTTGAGCAACGTATGTACAACATGGTATAGCTATGTATCAGTATTTTCTCATAATTATAGCTTCATGACTCCTTGATCAATTAAAGCTATCATCAGATATATGTAACTATCCAAAACTATTGTTCTGTCCTTAAAATAAGACAAAATAAAAATAAAATGTCTCTCCATAGAAAGAAGTCAAACAACTGCTTCTTGCATAAGGCCCACTCATTGCGGATGCAAGTCATTTCAACAACTTCCTGCATCTCCAATATATTTTACGTTGATATAACTTAACTACACCCAAGTAAATCTCCACCTTAATCCCAGCAACTCCTCACAATCAACTAAGCTTAGCCAGCAACAAAAAGCAAACAAAAAAAGGCGACTCAACAACCTGAAATGTCAAAACTGCATCAAGACTCGTTTATTTACGGTCCATGAAATGTGTTTAATTTTTTTTTTTTCTTTTTTTTTTCAAAAAATTAGCAACAGAACACATGATCTGTCTGTGTTTCATTTTCATATTCATTTTTAAGTGAATATTCTCCCGAAGCCGGCAACCGGTTTGATTAGTTAGCCAGTTACATAAAAACAGTATAATACTATAACGAAATCTTAAAGAAAAGATACAAATGCCTGCAGCAGCAGCGACTACGGCTTTATGGAAATTTCATTTCGCTTTCGTTGATCTCTGCAATATGGCAGCCGTGACACATTCGGAGGCTGTGCCTTCGCACTGTAGCGATCGTGTACGTCCATATCGGCTTACAGAGTCGACCATTGGTGAAAAGTAAAAGTTGCCGTTCGGTTATTTTTTTTTTTTTGTTTTTAGATCTGTAAGTTTCTTTTTGAAATCTTCTCTTTTGGTTTCCTTATAACATTTTATTTTTCTTTTGACTAATCAATTTGCTCTTGGGCTCGTACGCAATTAATTAAGATGCCAATCTGTATACGATAGACACTACCGTCATATTGACGCCAGTTTTGGAAAAACGGAACCAGTTTTGTGCTGCGGGCATATGTATTTAAGTGGTTTGGAAATTTGAGATTTTGCGAAGCCAATCATCTGTTAGGTATTATAGATAATTAGCCCTTTAAGATATGTGCGTTTGCTGCAGTGGTTATCATTTTGCATAATTATGAAGACGGAGTTATGGGCGATGATTGATTTAATGGTGTCATTCAACTTTGTGATACTATTAAGAAATTACGCATTAAAAATAAGTATTCTCATTGACTCCCCTTCTTCTTATACTCCCCAAAATACTATTCTTTTAAACTTTGAAATTTCTTTACCATCGGCGCAGGGAGTTGGATATAACTTCATTGCAACTATGTGCGCCAAACAATGTGTACATACACATATCATAAATAAAATAATTATGTTTATCAATTTTGAATCTTCTAGGCCTAGTAACTTGCTTTGAAGTTTTTGAGGCGTATACTCTCTCTCTCTGAATTTTTTTTATGTCTTTTTATAATTTTTGTCAAATCCAAATTTTATTTAATAGTACGGAACATGCAATTTTCATGAAAATTGTTGACCTCGAAATAATGATTAATCTTGATATTGATATCATAAAAAACTGTAATTCTCTTTCTCTTGCCTGTCCGTCTGTCCGCATACTTGTCCAGTTGTAGGTAAGCCTGACCACAAACTAAACGCGAGACCGCAGGCTCCAAATTAAAGGTAATAAAGGGTCTATTTACGAAAACAATATTTTCAATTAAAATAAACTTCGATTCCAAATTACAGTAAGTTCGATAAGTTTTTCCATTGGATGGTAGCCATTCGTATATATAAAAACCTCATATATCGGAACTACATTTATTTCCGCATTTACAAACGCCTAATATTTCCCTATGCTCCCTACTCCATTCTTATGTTGTTAAGAATATTATTTATATTATAATGGAACGCTAGTGAAATCTACACAGTGTTTCTTTGTCTGTTTGTTTGTCTTCGGAAAGTCTGTCAGCCTTTCATTGACTTGTATAATTTTTTCAACTTTTTAATCTAGAAATTTTAAGTTTTCAGAATGGTTGTTATCGGAGAACTTTCTAAAAAAAAAAAAAAAACATCTTCGTCGTGTATT
The DNA here is from genome assembly GCA_945910035.1 of Brachypalpus laphriformis. Classification (NCBI taxonomy): domain Eukaryota; kingdom Metazoa; phylum Arthropoda; class Insecta; order Diptera; family Syrphidae; genus Brachypalpus; species Brachypalpus laphriformis. The sequence goes on from OX246753.1 coordinate 351,498,557, forward strand.
TTTTACGTGTACTGGTTTGAAACTCTGACGATATTAGCTTTCAGTACATATTTTACTTCAAGAGTAGATGGGAACTATTCTGGGAAAAATTGCTATGAGTTTGGAATTCGGTTCTGTTCTCTAATACTTTGTATTGAGTACGTGTTAAGTTATTCTGAGTGTTGTATGTTCACATTACATAATTTTATTACTAGAAAACTTACTTGGATATGTTTGGTATTTGAACCGACAACTTACTACTTCTTAACTGAATACACACACCATGCCATCCACAATGCTTAAATCAAATGCTTAGAAACCATTACAAATTCGATGGCCCCTCTTTCTTCCATTACATTTCGATGTCCTTCAGGCGCTTCAGCTTAGGAGCCAATTTATCTTGAATTAAGCATTTGCATTTCCAGCAGTACGCATCTCAGATTTCATGCCAAAAAGAATCCACCTCAATCACCCCTTCACAGTTAACATCCCTGGCCGCAGCTACTGGAATTATCCCCAAATCCCACAATCAACATCTCAAATCAATTGGTACACTGACGGTTCGAAAATGTTAAATGGGGCTGGAGCTGGTATCTTTGGCCCCAACTACGAACTCTTTACACCACTAGTTCAATCCAATACTATCTTCCTAGCAGAGGTCTATGCTATCGAGCTCTGCGCCAAAGAATACATTAGACAAAGCCTCCGAAGATCACATTTTAATATAATGTCAAATAGCCAAGCAGCACTCAAGGCTCTGACGTCCTTTGACTATAAGTTTAAGCCGGTTTAGAATTGTCTCCAGACTCTTTTACAGCTTGCTTCTCACAATAAAATCACACTAATGTGGGTCCCCGGTCACAAAGGCATCCCTGGTAATGAAGCGGCTGATGAACTTGCCAGACTAGGAGCCCAATCTCCTTACATTGGACACGAACCCTTCTGCGGTTTACCCACTAGTCAGAACAAAATAGAAATATCTCGCTGCGAACGCGAACGCATTGGAATGCACAACCTGGCCTAAGACATTCTAAGAAATGTATTAATCTCTCAAAAAATAGAACAAGAGACTTACTGACATCCTAACTGGACACTGCTCTCTCAATTACCATCTTAAGAAAATGGGCCGTGTTCAATCGGAAACGTGCCATCTTTGTCTTGAAGACACCGAAACAGCCCATCACATACTCTGTGACTGCCCGGCTATAGCCAGACTGAGGCTAAAGCACTTTAATAAAGGCGTCACATCACCTTCTGATGTCACCTCTTTCTCAGCTCGATTTATCATTAGCTTCATTAATGAACTTGATTTGAACTAGTTGACAAACTAAATCAACCAGGGGATAGCACAAAATATCTTTTAGGTCGCAGTGCTCCGTGGGTCATTCTCTGCCTTTTCTCCCCATTTACCTTTCAAAAAAAAAAAAAGCATTTGAAAAAGGCGACCTATCTATTAAAACCTGACCCTATAGCTTACCGCTACTTTATCTGATTGCATTTATTTCCGTAGGTCAACTGCTTATATATAAATTTGCAAACCAAATTTTATCCAGACTAATTTTTTTTTGCAAAATGAATGACAAGCACGATGTATGGATTTATAAAACTACGCTGCTTGCAGTTAGATGTATTATGAGAAGAATATTGATATTTTAAAATCGCACCGCACTGGAATACCCAATACTTGGGTGACCATTAAATAAACCCATAAAAATAACTTACAAACCAAATAAAAAAAAAATGTAAAGCAAATAGACAATCTTCTTCTTCTTCCTATTTTGGCGAGGTTATAATCTGAACTCAAGGGATCACAACTCTCCCACTTCACTCCTTTTCTTCTTATCCGCCTGTGGGGTTCGCCTGCTTGACCTCAGAAAATATCGGCAGGCCTTCCGATTTAGGATCAGTTTGTTACTGAGGCAAACGAAATCCTTTTTTTTTTTTTTCCGAGGGTGGGTGGAAAATCTTCCACAGACACTATGAGAATAGCAAGCGCGTGCTCAGAGTAGTATCGGATTCTTACTGACTAAAAAAACACCACCCTTCGATATAAATTTGTTAGATATCGCAACTAAGTATTAACTTATCAAGAAATTTTTCTATCATGAAATAAAAACGTTTGGCAGGTTACTTTCGACTGAAAGATCCTGCATATTCCACAATCTAGTCGCGGTTAATCCTTATCTCGCTAAGTCGAAAGGTTTCGTACTTTATAGTTGGCGCAATAAATTGCTCTCATCCGAAATTTGAAGGACTGTATTGTTGACTTGTCCGATTTGTCGGTTTCTATGCTTTCTCGCAAAGTGTCTAGTTTCAGCTGCAATTGTCGGAATTCCGAAATCCCTGTGGATATAATCGTTTCTACTATACCACTGTGCTTGGACAATTTCTCTTAGCACTTTATTTTTAAAAGTTTGTAAAATATTTGCATTTGTTTTCTTAGTACAACCCCAAAGTTGTATACCGTAGGTCCACACCGGCTTTAGCACTTGCTTGTATAAAAGCAGTTTGTTCTCAGTACTGAGCTGGGAATGTTTTCCGAGTAACCAGTACATTTCTCTATATTTGTTTCATTTTCACGTGCGAATTCCATTTCAGTCTTGCGTCGAGTGTCATTCCCAGGTATTTGGCCTCGTTTGCAAAAGGTATTCGGGCCGAGTTTAGGAAAATTGGCAAGTCATTAGTTTTCTTGTAAGTGAAATTCACGTAAACAGATTTAGATTCGTTGAGAGCGATCCGGCAGTCCCTCGTCCATCCATTTACATTATTCAGTGCGTTTTGCAGTTTTGCAGTCGTTTCTTCGATTATTTTACCTACTGCTAGGATAGCGGTGTCATCGGCAAACGTAGCAAGGATAGGGCCATCTTCGTTCGGTATATCACGAGTATATAGCAAATAGAGAAGCGGCCCAAGAACGCTTCATTGCGGTACGCCGGCCGAAATTTCTTTGAGATTGGAGTATTCGACTCCATGTCTAACACGAGAGTCTATTCCCGAGATATGATTCTAGAATATCGTATAAGCATACAGGGAGAACTTGTCGTAGTTTGAATTTCAAGCCATCACGCCACACCTTATCAAAGGCTTGCGAGACGTCAAGAAATACGCTTGAGCAAATCTTTTTTTCTTCAAATGCTTTCTCGATAACGTCAGTAATTCTATGCACCTGGCCAATCGTCGAATGCTTGCTTCTGTACCCAAACTGGTGGTCAGGGATAAGATTATTTTCTTCTATAACCGGTTGGAGATGCCTTAGTCATATCCTCTCGAAAATTTTCGATATGATTGGAAGAAGCGAAATTGGTCTATACGATTTTACCTCATTTGGCGGTTTTCCTGGTTTTAAAACCATTATGACTTCCGAAACTTTCCATTGGGTCGGCACGTGTTAAAAGAAATCCTGACGTTATTGCATTTATGGGATTCAGGAGTTCTCAGGCCTGCCTTTGTTTCGCGATATCTTTGGACCGTTTATTCATATTGCCTTTTAACAAAATTCAAATGATCTCTTCCTTGAACATGACAATACCAGCTCTCTATTTTTCGTGAGATGATTTCTTTGAACTGAAGGCTTCCACGGATTTTCCAACTTTATATTCGATTAAGCTTTTTCACTCCTGCTGTCTTACGAAGCAATTTTATCTTTACCCTCATACGTTTTGTATTTTGTTCAACATTTTAAGTGTATGTGAGTGCTGGACGCACTACTGGGTGTAGAGCATTCCTTTTAGCTTAGGGCGCATTTTCCGTCACAGAAGATAGCGGAGTTATCCCACCACTTCATCCACCCTACGCTTACACGATGATTGATGTCGTCAGTACAGGTTGCTTCGCTACTGATCATAGATTCTAGATATTTTAACTTTTCGCACTTGGGAATCACTTTTCCATTCAAATAAATATCTGGAATAGGTTTGGGTGGAGCACAAGTACTCTGCCTTTTTGGACTAATGCGGTACCCATTTCCCTCCAAACGTCCCCACATACGCCAAGTGCTCGTTGCAGGGACCTAGAATGTTGACTTATAATGGCTTCATTGTCAGCAAAGATTATCTTTGTATTGAAGCATGTAGACAATACCTATAGGAAATCTAAATGTAATTGAGAAACTAAGAATGTGTATACCTATGTATATAAGCTTTAAGAAGTGATTATAAGGTATACCTTATAATCAGGATTAACCAAAAAAAAAAGCTGATTTATTTAGGAATCATTTTACGGAGCACTATGACGCGAGTTCTGATTAACAATTTAGCAGAAAACATACATACCATTGCTGCCGATTTTTACTCTCCAAGGCCCTTTCTGTGCAACTTCCTTGAATTTTGTAATGATGGACCTGCGTGTAGGCCTGACTTGATAAATTTAATCTTGGAAGCTCGTAGGTCATTTTCCCTAAATACACAGTACTAGGGTTTGAGTATTTTTTAATTCAAATGACTTTGATGCTCAAAGTAGTAAAAATCTCGCATTTGCTTTTCGTCTACGTCAACAAGTGACGTAAAATAAACTTTTTGCAAAATGAGGTCTCTATTTTTGGCAACAATTACCACCTACCATCAAATTAAAACACGTTATTCCCAATGCTTACCAAAAGACAATCTATTGCGCGGTTTGATATATCATCTAATTGCCAAGGCACGTCTTCACTAAAAAAGAGTCATGGGCGTACAATTAAGGATCCCGTTCACAAGAACATTCGCACATCATTAAGTCGAAGAACTATTTCAATAAGCAAAATTATTTATCAATTTAACTGTGCCTGCCCGTTATTTCACACAATTTCATCGGTTCTTTTCAATTTTCTCTTTTTAAAAACGAATTTTCCAACAAAAGAATGGATAGAACGTTGCTCCATTAGAAGTACCCCCATCATCGAGCACACAATAGGCGAAAAATTCCACTCGTACGTTCTGCTTTTTATGGACTTTCTTATTTTCTTTCTCTCCTCTCGTTCTTTGCAATTCATTTTGTCAAAACATTGAAATATGAATCGTCATTGAACCACATACGAAAAAGAGTACCTTCTTGATGTTATTTTCTGGTCATTTGAAAGGACTCAAATTGAATTTATTTACACTTCGTAGTTTGTAAGGACATAAATAAAATTTAGCGGTCTACTTGTCCAACATGTTCTCTGGTTGTTGGGGCTATAAACATCCCCATCGGCACATACTCTGTCTGTTGAAAACATTTATAGCAACGGAATGTGGTTAAGTCGTAAAAGAAGTTCGAAAGTTCCCTTGAATGGTCCATAAAACATAGCGAAGCAACTTGATTGGAAGACCGGCCACAAAATGAGAGTCCAATTGGCCTGGCAGTGGCTACAGCTACAGTGTTAATGGAAATTGCATGTTTAACGTTTAACAGGCTTTCAATTCGTTTCGCCGGATTTTAACCTTTAACCGAATTAGTAGCCCACTCCCATGAATGAAAATTTTACAATTCAAATATTTTGGTGCGCCATGCTACGTCACGGTTCGAAACTGTGTCGGTGTCCCATGGCACGGCACTTTCAGCCTGCCTACAATATGTATGGATAATTTATTATCCTCGTTATAAGCAAACCCGAAAAGCACCATTAACATTTTCACTTGGTTGCCATCTAGCCATTCATTCAGCCATGTGGAATTCCCTAAACAATTTCCTGTATTTTCTTGAGCCATGAATGATGCTTGCCACCTATTTAGCATCCTTATGGTAGTGGTAGCGGCGCTGGAAACGGCTGGTTTTGGCTTGTGTTCAGTCATTTTTCATACTGTGTGTGGCGCATTGTGTTCCACATCGTTGTTCTGGGATGTTATGTGTGATTTATGAAACACACAGACAATAATAGGGCCGCCCGCTGAAATACCACAACACAGCGCATTAGGGACGATGTTAGAAAGCGGATGCAAGGGAACCATTAGTCTCTTTAAACGTCGCCGGCCTGTTTCTTTATTTTTTATTTTTTTTAAGGAGACAATTTAAGACAATACACACACACCTGGGATAAAATCCCATTTTCATTCACTTTTAAAATTTATGGAGTGTTTGAATATACCTGCTATGGTGAGCGTGTGTCGAACATTGACTCACATCTCCTTTTTCACACAATCTCGCGCCAAAACTAGAAGAATACATCTGGTTCAGATGTTTTAAAATAATCGACAAAGGATGTAGTTCTACTGAAGATATCCTTGAATCAAAATTCTTTTGGCAGTGAGTGCATAGAAGATACCGGCTGTAGATGTTAAGACTATTCGAGTGCAAGTGCATCTGTTCATAGTTCCTTCGTTCAACAAAAGATGTAATCTCCCATATCCTTTGATTAAGAATGATGTAGGTGAGTAGCAGAAACTTCAGGTTATTTCGGGTAGAGGCAAAGATAAATAGGAATCTGTACAATTGATTTAAATTTGAATCCGGTTCAAGCTGTGTAAAGTTAAGCCCCTTAATTATTTATTTTTGAGTATATGGTAACAGTCATTATCAGCGCAAGTGATGCCAGAAGATGTTTTGTTATGAGTTCCAATCTCCATAGAATCTGTCCTTCAAATTATATAAATTTGGACACGATATATATTGTAATATTCTTGCTGGGGTTCGTTTAAATAAAACGGTCCTTTGTGTATTTTAATCGTTTATTTATTATTAAACACCAACTTTACTTTAACACAATATTCAATCACTTTATTCTTTATTTATTTCAAATTAAACTGTCGCTACAGATTTACTTTCAATATGTTGCTTGTTTTCACAACTGGTCGAATATCTCTTGTAATAGCTGTATTCACTTATAAACAACTGTGTCGACGATGGTTGTGGTATGGGTATTTATATAAAATTGCAAGGGGCGCTAGAACATGCTAGATGTTTCTCCGGGTGAATTGATGATCCTGGAACATTGGGATACTGTGTGGAACAATTGTGGAACGTAAGCACATCAGGTTGGAATATTTACTGTTAGCAGGTTTTGGCAATAGATGTTGTTGCACGCAGTACCTGACGATGTACTTGATACTACAATATGTTAGAATTTTCCAGGGTCCTCTAAATCGGCATAATCCGGCTCTACAATTACCTAGATATGTCGAGTTTATTCTGAATAACTAATTCCTCGGTTAAAATATGCTTCGTTAAGAGAGTGTCAGGTATGAGCAGATATGTCTGGAAAAAACCATGCTTCTGTAAATAATTTCTCCTTTTGACTACTTCCAAAATAGTTGGAGTTGGTTGCAATGGCTTTCCCAGTCTTAAGGGTATGAGTTTTTGACGCACACGCTTTTGCATAATTTGTCAACTTATAGAAAAACGTATAGAAAGCCTTCCAGCGTGTGTAAAAACTATCAGAGGACTCTTGTTGTTGCCTGCTTAATGATTTAGCTTACGCGCTATTAACATCAGCGACGCCTGCGCGAAGGGTAAAGCCACTATAATACTCGTTTATACCTACGAGTATAGTGGTAAGTTATTAACACCTAAAATCTGTTAAAGAAAGTGTTTATCAAAATGGGACAGTCTTATGAATCATTCAATTCGAACAGTGATTTGCACCATACGTGTGTGAGTTAAGTGAAATATTAATTCCACTTTCGAAAAACTATCTTTCTAGTTTAATCCGGACATTTTGTTTCTGTTTTTCTAAAGTTCCAGAGCAGGAATACCAATTTATTTATTCTAATTTATTATTTATAATTATTATTACCGAAGGGATGGCAATGGTATACCCGAGTATGAAAAGAAAATCGAATGAAATCGAAATTTTTCCAACCACTGAACCAAAGAAAAGTTCCAGCCATGTTCGGTTTTGGGCAGTGGCATGAATACACCATCTGAGACCCCTGGTAAATTTTAGGGATGCGGCCCTCAAAACAAGGAAATTGATAAAAATGCAACAAAAGTGTTTAATCACTACGTAATAAGTATTCTGTGTCACTACATAAGATATGTACCTATTATTAGGTGGTATTTATTCTAATACAATAAAGTGTTTTGCCGCTAACAATATACATATCTTTCTTCATAATCCGTTCAAAATCTTGATACGTTTTACTTTTAAGTGTAACTTCTGAGTCGCACGGTTGAAAATGTACCCCTTCCAAACACAATATTGTCGACGCCTACTAAGCAGACTGCGCATACTGTAGTTCTGTAATACTTAACGTTAGGTTCTTTGGGGCCCCCTTGGGTCGGCGCCTCCTGGCATTTTGCCATACATTATAGTTTGACATATAATTATGATCGCAATTGCTCTCAAAATCAGCTCCAAACATTGAACGTTAATCATATCTATTATCACGGAGCTTGGAATTGTGCACGCGCATTATAAACTACATCTGGGAAGACATTTTTTTAGGATTAGGTTCAAAGGTTTTTTAAAAGGCACGTAGATGCTACTTTCTATTCATTACAGCTCGCCATACTGTCGTAACTTTTAAACAAAATTGGGTATTGTTTCGCAGTGAAGAGCCAATAATTAACTGTACAGGCGGCACACGTTCCTGTTATTTCATCAGTTCGCTGCAGCTGGTTCTCCTTTTGTCATGCATAGTTAAACCCTGAGCGTGGCACATTACACGTCCTTGCAAATCTAGTGAAACAAAATTTAATCAGTTATTTCACAAGGCTTTCAACTTCCGATAGCACGTGTATGAAGATCGGAGCATAAAATTAGCACTACACCACATAAGCTGCTTATACAAGTATACAAAAAACCTACAGCCTAGATTTTTATGTTTTTCGAGTAATATATTTCTCAAGTTCACTTAGCGTCATTAAAAATTTATTATCACTGAATCTGACCTACCTACATACTTTCCGGTAGTCTATCTGTAAAAGTAAAGATCACAATCTGGTCTAATTGGATTTTAGTGTCACCCGAACATCCTCCCATTTCAACTCTTTACGCATCCAACAGTCAACGGTCATAAAATAAAATTCACATAAAAATCCGTACGTCCATGTCAATTTAGATAAACGCACAAATGTGTGTCCAATGCCACCGCTATAGATACACACTCCAACTGTCGCAATTTTACACTATCTACCCACTCGGTCTGGTTCCACTTGAGATGCACCAATGTGAATAAACGCGTAATTGACGCGATACCATGACTTCCGTTGGCACCAAGAACTTAGCGTAGAACGGCACACTTCTAGCTATATAAGTACATATATGTATTTTGTAATATTTTATGCAAAGAAAGAAGCTAACGTCTTGATTCAAGGATGTTTCAACTGTAAGTGTGATTTCTTTAATTACCTCTAGCGCGTTTAATTACCCTACGTTAATTCAGTCAAACTCAAACAAGACCGTGCGCAATATTATAACAGAGTTGTGTTAATCACACTTAATGTATCTCGTTGTGCGCTAATAAATGAGGTGAAAATGTTAAAAAAGCGCATAAGGACCTTGAACTAGTTTCAGGTATGAATAACAATGAAATAAAAAAATAAGTATATTTAAGTTTGTTTTGTAAGTAAACTTTGTGTTGTATCGTGTGGAAGTAGAGGGACAGACTGTATCTTAAATTCAATTCAATGCCAATGATATTTTTTTTTTTTTAGTCAGTAAGTTTGTCTACACATTGTTAATTAGTTTGACGCACGTTATTGAAGTCAAGTTGTAGAAAATGTTGTCAACATGTCAAAAGTAACACTGGAAATGGTGTATGTTTTGCGATTGATTGCAGTCCTTGGGCATAAATCAACCGATGGGGAACAATTTGCGACTGCCTACTACAGGTGTTTTGGTCTTTTTAACAGGACGCTTCTATACAATTTGACATATTGAGTGCATTCGATTCTATTCTGTCTGGTAACGTTGCTAATTCAAATTAAAATCAGTTTCAGGTCAATGAGGCTAGATGATGATGCTTGTTAAAAATAAAGTTCACTGTTCCATAGGAAGATCTCTCAGCCTCAAATGTGCTCATAGAATATTAAGAAACCTGAACCTCTCATAATTTTACCTTTTGCGAACTTTGAATGTAAGTGGAGGGAGGTGTAGCACGTTTTGCATCACCACTATTGCGGAGGTAATATATGATATAAGTGCAATGCATCGATAATGCTCATGCTTGTTACTCATTCAGTTTTTTTGGAATATCTTAATATAGTCCAAAATAGTCCACCATACTATCAGAATCAGCTTAGCTACCAAACCCTATAACTGGTGCATTACATCATCTCTCTATTAGACTGTTGACTTTGTACACTCAAACCCACCTAGATGCGTTTAACGACATATGTCTCTAAGTAGTTTCCTTCGTAGTTCTCTTTGAGATGCTAAAACTATAGACATTAAGTTGAAGTGGTTAAGTACCCTTGTGATTGTTATTGTAGGAAGCTACATGTAACCTTCGGTCAGATTTAATTAATTTTCATTATTTATTTGACATTGGTCTCGTTTTTCTAAACGTATAAGCTGTGTAAAATTTGTCGGCCAATAAACGCGTGTTATAGCCATAGTACCTATTTCCATAGTGCCAATAGGTAACACTTGATTTGCCAACTCTAAAAGTTTTGCGTTCTATATCCCACTTAGCACTTCCAAATGTCATCAGATTTACTGCTTCGAGGAATTTCGAGATTTCTTTAGTTTACAGTGAACAAACGGCTACATGTAGTACGTACATATAGGTGATTGACCCCTGTGTTTTTTTTCTGACAAGAAGTTCATAAGACGTAGTCCCTCTGTTGTTTAAACTTTGGTGATAAGCTATTAAACTCAAATTCTACTCCGTCATTCAATAAGCGTTTTCTTTCTCTGCTATTCATTTTTCCGTGGTTCTGCGTCGTGCGGGATTGGTAGTCCCTTGTCATGGGTACAGGCTTATGTTCGGTGCTCAATAGTAACATAGTTTAAGCCTCTCATCTTTGAGTGTCATTCGCGTTGGTGGTGATTCATCAATATGGCAATTGCGAGTTATTCATAGTAGTACAATACGTATACCAAAAGCCCATGCCGTCTCAAAACTTACATATACTGTCACTCGGCAGCCATTTATGGTAACAATGACAAAATTGATTGTTGCCGCTCTGTCTCCTATGGTTTCAGAATATGATACTCAGAAATAGGCTTTAAATTTAAGAAAGAACTGACACTTTCAATAACGACTGACATGACAGCTTGAAAATTTCATTATACACATCACTTGTGTGCTCCAAAAAACTCATTAAATATCCATCATCATCAAAGCCAATTTAATTTAAGAAGTTTCATATGACAGCAAGGTTGAACCCAACGCACAATCTTATAGTTTCATAAAACCGTCCATGGGGCCAAATCAATGCAAAGCAATAGCTAATCCGTCTTAAATCGAAATTGTATCCTCTTTTAATGTGGGGCAATAAAGAATAATCTCCCCCTCTTAACAACTAATTTCTTTAGATTCGCTTACAACGACATATGTAGTTCATACACGCATAGAACATACTCTCTCCCTGTGCGGTCTTTTCCTTCCTGGCATAAGCATTAACGTTTCACCACTCTTAATAGTTCTTTCGGCAGGAAAATTATTTCCCATTAAGTGCAATAAAATATAAATGAAACAAGCTTCTTTCGTTTATGTGACATATTCGCTGAGTCTAGCGACAGCTTGTCGCGCAATAATTGTTTTGTGGGTTTTTATCGTTACGCATTTGAACGATGCCAGGGCGGTGTCATAAAATATCTTAGAGTTACTAAATAACTTGAAATTGGAGTCAAAATGTACCTGGCGCTGTTTAATCTGTCAGAGTGCCAAGATGGGTGGGTAATAGTTTTGAATGCAGCAGCATCTCTGAACAGGGTTAGCTGAAGGTATGTCGTGTGCTGTCAGTTAATCACGTTTTTGTGCGAACAAAGTATCAAATTTAAATGAATTTATCTGTAACAGAATTTTAGACCTCAAGACGGCCAATTTAGGAAGAAGGCAATGGTATTGAGCTATTATGCAGTTATGTGCATGTACATACATGTACACAGGCTTACCTCTAGTGTATATCTATAAGTAAGGCTACTTTTATACAATGTCTACAATATGCGCCTGTAAAGATGAGCCAAGTAACCACTAACCACTGATGCTAAATATTCTCGATCTAAAATACAGAAGAAATAAATATTTATTATATTTATTGGGGATCTGATAATCCTCTCTGGCACTGCAGTTCCTCGGAGAAGGCTACTGTGCTAATCTCCGGGCTCGTTACTTTTAGCATTCTTAACCTCTGCCCCCTACAATATAACTAAAAAATAAAATAAATAAATACATATTTGGCGCAACAGCTCTTTAACTACCTGCTCCTAGCTTCTGGCAACCACTCATGTTTTGTGCGTTATATTTTTTTACACAAGTGGAAGGGACCTACCATTTAGTGCAGTATCCGAAGGGCAATTTGTTTTGAGAAGCTTTCTTCTGACAACAATACTCTCCGATGTTTTGTCAAACGTTCGCGAGAGGTGGAACCGTGAAAAACTGTTTGGTGTTTTCTGGGATTCAATCTTGGAACCTCACGGGCAGTGGTCCGACACATTAACCACTCGCGCCACGGCTCCCACAATATAACTGCAGTATAGCTAAGACATTTTTATTTTGTTCTTAAAGTATATTAAATGTCTCGAGTATTAACAAATATTTCTGCCCCACAATTGGTAGAGTATATGCTAAGGCTGATCGAGAAGCAAGCGCCGGGCATTGCACTCCAGATCCCAACCCATGTTCACTGTTTATTTCTTAACCATCCATGCTTCATACTCACAATCTGGATTTGCATTTTTTTAAGCATTCAGACTTGTAACTACGTCTAACGCCAAGTTGTATTGCTCCTTAGCTCCGAGAGTTCAGCAGGTTTAGGTGGCCATGGTTCTGATGTCTAAGGCAATAATTTTGAGAAAGAAGGTCCTGTGAAGGTAAAGTCTAGCTTCAATTTCTTTATGTACGTGCATTCAGTGCAAGTCCAGTACAGGTACAGTATACCTACATATGCATTCAGTATACTGTTGACAGATGTAGTGCAGTGAAGCCTTAACACTGGCCGCGTTCCAGCTTTATAGCTGCAGTACGTTCCTTTGTTTTTGTTCCTCTTATCACTACCGCATAGCATAAAGTATATCTGACGATGTATGGTATATGACACATCAGTTTGAAAGAATCAAATAAATAAAATAAATAAACACCTCCACATTCCAACGCAAAATGTCTTCCTTCGACTTAACCCGAAGCGTGATAAATACCTTTCCAAAAAAGGTTTAAGTTATCAAAAAGTTTATAATTTGATAATTTTTCTTCAATTATGAAATTTCACTGCCTTTAGTCTAACAATCAATGAGTCCCCAAAAAGTTGTCAGTATCAACGATTCACGTTAATAATGGTAGGGTAACCATTTTAAACGCAACTCTACTGCATTCAATCAGGTTTCGCTCTCTGTTTTTCGCACGCAACTTACTACTATGTCTTGTGTTTCACCAACGAGCTAAACAAGCAAAATACGTATAGAAAGTAACACAGTGACCACAATATAGTATGTGCGCGAAAGTCAGATTACGCAACAAGCAGAAAAAAATCGTGTCGTCGACTTCGCATCCGCATGTGAGAGATTCCAAGATTTCAAAATTAAATTTTATACAAAAATATGCATGGAAGGTACAAATATCAATACTAGAACTTTCCCCTTCCACATTGAAATAAAGTTCGAGATACTTTAAAATCTATAATGATTGATAGTGTCACTAAATCATGTCGTGCATTATTATGTGCCTAGCGCGCGCCATTTGATTCAGAAAAAGAAAAAAGATTTTATATGCGGACAACGTAATACGCTGTACGACGCGCGGGCTCGCGCACTAGGTGACGGAAAGTAGTTCAAAGCCATGTCACCTGAAGAAAACGAAAATAATATTATATATGTATATAAAACTGGAACATATTAGAATGGTTTATGACTTAATTTGTTGCTTCGACTTTTGTTTATTTTTCTTTTTTGTTTTCCTTTGCAGATCACCTTCGGAACGATCGGGGAAAGGATGCTGTGGTCAATGGTTTGCTGGACCACCACTACGGGCATTAATTGCTGTTGTGGCACTGGGTGGTGTGGCGTGTGCTCTAGGTGGTGCTGCTCTGGGGGCGACAGGATTGGCAGGTCCACCGTCATCGCACTTGACAGCAGCGCTATTAATGATCGGTGAGTTGTATAGTTGACTGATTCATGAAAAGGCGGGCGAACAATTTTGAAAGTCGATTAGAGACTGAATTATATTTTTAATTTGTTGTTCCACTCAATTATCCAAAAACTAATAAAACAGTTATAAGGATGTGAAGGATGCTTGGAGGATATTTTGTTTTAATTCGAAGCCCCAGCATAGTGATTGGATAGCATTTCACCTATAATAACCCCTAGGGAATAAAAAAAAAAATATTTGGCGCAACAGCTCTTTAAGTGCCAGGGCCTAGCTTCTCGCAACCACCCATGTTGTGTGCGTTATATTTTTCACACGAATGGAAGGGACCTACAGTTTTATTGCCGTATCCGAAGGTCAATTTGGTTTGAAAAGCTTTTTCGAAACAACAATACTCTCTGATGTTTGTCAGACATTTGCGAGAGGTGGGACCGTGAAAAACTTTTTGGTGTTTTCTGGGATTCGAACTTGGAACCTTACGCGCAGTGGTCCGAAACACTAACTACTTACGCCATGGTGCCCACAAGATAATAATTGGCATTAAATAGAGTTTGGAGTTGCTTGGTGTTGAAGGCAGAGTTACTATTCTTCGCTGAAGACGAAATAGGGATTGTCTTATGGTTCAATAGAAGCTAAAAGAATATGGATATTCCCTCAATGGTTTGAGGCAGCCATACCTGCTTTGCCACCATTTTCTGAAAAGATGTTTACAGATTCCAAAAGCGATATCAAAGACTCTCATAAATCTTGATCTCCGAATGATGAAAGATTCTTTCCTCAGTGATTGATATAGGAATTTCTTAATATACCACCTGGTTTCAAAGTCTGTGAAAACAAATTGAAGACATAGGGCGTAAGCTACGTCTAAATGAATTAACCCTTGCGGTACCTCTAAAACACCAAAAGACCTACATTATACTTTTCAGAGCCTACTTCTTGTATTTGCCCATTTAGTTAAGCTTTTGCTTTTTTTCTTTTTAGAAGAGGACAAACTTTTTGACTTGCTTACCAACGAGATTGTGCCCCGCAATGTCAGCTACAAACGGTCAAGCGGCATAACACCTAGTACCATCTGCCCATCTTTAATTTGTTTTGCTGACAACATTCAGTTTGGATAGCAATTCCGCTTATCGAAAATATGGAACGATTTCCCTTTTGAATCAGTAAAGATCAGTAAAGTAGTCATTCTTGGCGTGTTCGCTGACCATATAGTTTTCTATAATGTCCTTGTGCCCAGACATCCAGTCGCCAAGTGAATATTGGATTGTACAGCAACAACTACAATTGTTAAAAATAAACTACATACACTTCTGTGGTTCGATATCGGTGGAAATGGTACTATCAACTTTTATATATAATATTAAGTACTCTACTGGTCTTGAAAGGTCAAGCTCTACTAGGATTTAACTCCTCATTTCTTCTAAAGTCAGAGCATTTATTAAACTGGTATGGATTCATAAAACTGTTATGGGTATTATTCGAACTTCAACCATTAATGAACTTGAAAATCCACATTGAATCGCAAAAAAATCGAAAAACGCTTCATTTTACTTTGCAAATACATATATCCAAATGTTCAGCCTCTGCCACTAATTTTTACCGAAACCCAAACAAATACCCAGTTCCGACTAAAGTTCGCCAACACGTCCATACAATTTAAGAACACGCGCGGGTTAGATGCTCCTCCCCGACTGAATCGGGATATTCACTAAACATTTACCGAATGAACAGCAAAAAAAAATTCTAAACCATTCACCTTTCCTGTCGACTGCCATTGACCGATTTCAATTAAAAAATGGCCATAAATTCGCGAATAATTTTTTTACGGGAAACGATTATGTATTTCCACTCGACCGGAAGAAAGCTCAAAGCTAATTGAGCCATGGTGGATAACCACAACGAAGTGGTGTTTTTTTTATTCCCTTCGTCAGCCGTCGCCTTTAGGACAACAATTTACATTCCCCCATCACTCGATGGTATCATTCGCCGAATGAAAAGTTGTTGTTTAAACTTTTAAATTGAAATAAAGCAATGTGCCAACCAGGGTCAATGGGATCGACAAGCCGTTCCCAGTCCCACTTCCTCGGACAATCAATGAAGCAGTGAATTTAAATAATAAAAGCAAAAATACTCGTATATTCTCCCGTTCCGAAAATAATAAATTTATAGCCGCCACTGGCAGGCCATTCAACCGTGGCGGTGGTTGACTCAAAATTCAAATCGTAAAATAGGGAGTAAAACTATCGGGCTGCCACTGTTGCCGTTTCAGCGGGTTTGTCTTTAAATTTTAAACACCAATAGCGACTTAGTAATGGGACTAGTGCCTAGCAGCAAACTATAGAAACCGAATTTTAGCGCCTTCAACGCCTTCTAGTAAGTAAGATTTCGTTAAATGTCAGCTTGTCAAACCAAATATGCAAAACGAGATGTTGCTTTTTGTACCATAATCCATTGGTATATTAATTTTGACACATAGTCTGCAACATAGCAAAAAAAAAAAAAAAACAGACCCCAATATGACTTACCAGCGTCACGAGTCAAGTCAATTGAGCCCGGCCAGTCTGTCCCTACGCATGTTATTAGTTGTTGAGTCAAATTTTAAACTAGAATACTAACATTTACTTTAATTATATATTTATAACCCTTTTAAGGCAAATCTAACTTTTTGAAAAAAAATGTCTCTCTGAGTACTTTCGCTGAAAATCAAAAAAGTGTTGTTGATATGTTGGCACAGACCTCCTCTATAACTCACCAGAGTACAATAGTACATAGCCACTCAATTTTTTTATTCAAAAATGGTTTAATTATATATTTCCTGGAAACGCTATAACAATTTTTTTAAGAAGAAAGTATTTGTTACACAACGCTATGCCCACTTATAGTATAGTGTTGGGTTTTAAGATATTAATGCATTCTTGTGACTTTTTCTATATCAAAAATCTAGAGAAATCCAACGACTCTTCCACGCAGGTTTTGACAACTTTTCACTGATCAGCTGCAGCAACACTGGCGCTGACCTCTTGCGCACGTAGCTGGACATTGATGCATCGTCAAACTGTCAGACGCGTCATTTTTTTTTACGAAATTTCCCTCTTTTATCTTAAAAAAGCGCACATATTGACGGCACAGACAAACTATACGATACCTGACATGGGAATAAAAGATGTGAAGTGCATCAGCAGACTTCACAGTTGCCCGGATAGCAAATTGGCGTGTAACAATAAAAGCTCACACGACAGCTCACTCTTCGAAGAAGGAGTGGCTGAGGGGCGGCTAGAGTGCTGATTGTTTTCTTTTTGTTATACACATACATACACAATTTTTATAGTTCAAATTACAAAGAGAAACTCTGTGCAGAGTAGTAAAAAATTAATATTGACTTTTGTGATTTTCCTTTGTGCAGTTGTTTTGTATCTATAGTGCCATGCCATGGTAATCTATTAGTGCGCCCCGCTCTCGAATGTCGATGTGGATTGTCGGAGTGAACAACTCAATGGGTGTTAATAATGGCGCTAATTACTGTTGCACAATATTTGCTGTTAATGGGGGGGCGAGCAGAAGAAAATGGACATGCTGCTGATAATGAGGGAAAATTTGTAAAAAGCACGTTAAGTGTCAACTTCATGGATTTCTGTTGATTCTTTGACAGCCGATGTCACACCGCAAAAAACAATGGAGGAGTCGACTTAGTCTTCTTATTTAATTGAGTAATGCTTGTAAAGACTCTTTCTGAAGTGACTGAATGGAGTAGCCGGTCATTCATAGCAGATTAGTGAAGATATTTAAATTTATAGTTGCTGACAACCGAGTTGGGCAGTATGCGATTTATGGGTTACATAAAAGTAGGTGCTAAGGAGAAAAGATCGTTTCAAAGAAAGCTAATCGTTTAACCGTCTCTTGCTTGAAGAACAAAATATCGTGGTAAGACTGTAGCTAGATGGTAGTGAATACGCCGCGGTATGGGGGTTTAATGGGAAAACCCGAATATGGTATTCAAAAACTGCGTGATAAGGAGCATACCAAGTTTTTAAAGTGGAGTAAAACACAAAGAAACCGCAAAGGGGTCCTTCTAGTTTCAAATTTGAGATTATCTTATCTCCGAGAAAAGAATTTTAATAAGAATTTTAACAAAAAAACAGTTCCTGTTTCTGCCTCCAAAGTGGTCAAAGAAAAGAAAAACGAATTAGTATACCCACATTTTTCTAAAATCTTTCCCATTGCGTAAAGGAAAGGCAAAGGTGCAGTGGGTAGTATGTTTGCTCGTTAACCGATGTGTGCAGGTTCAAAACCCAGCGGAGAACAGCAAGCCAAATATATAAATGAAGAACGAATAAAATCAAAGTTTTTCCAACCACTGCACCAAAGAAAGGTGGGGGAATGCTGGCATTCATATGGTGAATTGCAGACTTGAAGCCGTCCAAGACAAGAAAGGTAATTTCTAATCCGTTGAAGAAGAGATTCATCGATGCCATATGTACGCATTTTCGACAAAAGAGCCTAATGCCAAACTCTGTCAAATGCCTTAGAAATATCGAGCGCAACCATCTTTGTTTCGCCGAAGTGATGGAGAGATTGGTTCCACTTCTCGGTGAGATAAGCCATGAAATCATCAGGGGACTTGTTGCTACGAAAACTATACTGCCGGTCATTGAGGAGTTTTCGCGAATCAAGATATTTCATAAGCTGATGATTTATCAGCGTTTCCATGACCTCGGAAAGAAGGGACGTAAGTGCAATGTCGGTAATTGGACGGGGAGGAAGATTCGCCTTTTTTTAGGGACGGGCTGGACAAGTGTTGTTTTTTATCTACTCGGAAAGAGCCCAGAAGAGTAGGATAGACAGAAAATCTTACGCAGACGTTTTGCCAGTGTTGAAGAACACCTCTTCAGAACTATGAGGGAGATACCATCTGGACTAGCGGATTTGTAACGCCATACTTTTATTTTGGGAGTTTTTTCTTTAACTGTGTGGTCAGAGTACGAGAATTTAGCTGATACGATGTTGTGGTCAGACCGGCCTAGAGGCGCTAAAACATCAATGATGTATTTATCAGGGTGTGATGTAAGAAACAAGTCCAGAATGTTGGCAGAATGACTTTCAATGTCCGATATATGTACGTGTAGGATTTTTATAAGCTGAGTCAAATTGTTTGTCTCAGCGAAAAGTTCGGGTGTTGTCTGGCCAGAATGTCAAACCCAATCCGAATTGTGTATATTGAAATCGCCCGCAATGAAGATTTCAGTATGAGGATACAGGGAGACAATTCGTGTGATGGATTAGGGCAGCGGGCAGAGTGTTTTGCGATTTGCGTTTTCTTTTATTCAAAAACAAAAGTATATATAAATGGTGTCCGTTACGATGCAACACAATCTCTTCAGCCTGGTCGATTTTTTTTTTACAAAGGAGACTAGATTTATACAAAAAGATAAAAGAAATGCCCTTTGTCTCTGCGGAAAAAGAAAAAAAAAAAACAATAGTCGAATCACCACATCCGTGAACGTATAACTGGTCACGTTATTTGTAGTGTGTTGTTGGTAGATCTAGCAACACCATACACACAAATTACGTGACGAGTCATCCATTTACGGATTCGACGATTCCATCCCAGTTCATTTGGATGCAAGCCACGAAATAGATATTGTTTTCTGACGACATCTAGTTCCTGGTGATATAAATTGTTTCTTCGATCAAAGTACTTAGTTATATCTGTTTAATTTCAGCCAAATTAAAGCGTTATTGGTTTCGTCATTTAACCATGGATGTACAGGTACAGTTGTACCCTAGTAGACAGGGACATTTTCCTCCACCCAATAGAATTTCTATGACCTGTGCGAAGTCTGAGGAGTCTAGCAGATCTACAGTTCTTTAAAACATTTTTATTCATCGACACCCAGCATTGCAAAAAGTTTGATACCGGATCATATTAAAACAACTCAAATTCTTTCATATGTATTATATATTGTTACTTGATTTTGTATGAATTCTAAAAGTTACGTGATGGAATATATCTGTGGCAATAAGTTAAAATAGTTTAAGTCAATTTGTACGATTTTTCAGGAGAGTCGTCTAAAGTTGTCGCACACGTAAAAATCGTATGAAATTTTTTAATTGCGGCACTAGTCTAATAGCCATAACTCATCAGTCTTTACAGATATGCAACTAAAAAATTGAGGAAAGATACTCTATGTAATTAGGAATATTTTTCTATACATAATAATATGTTGACTTAAGTCGACTTAGGCTATTTTAACTAATTGCCACAAATATTAAATTGTTGAATCGATATGTCTGTGGTCACAAGGCATAACCACCTATGTCGAGTTAGGATAAAATTGAATCAAGGATGCTAGAAGATGATCAATATTAGAATTTCCCAATATATAAAAAGGGAGATGCAAACTTGCCGGCGAATTATCGAAGAATATCTTTTATGAATTGCGTGGAAAAAAATAATGATGGGGATTACCAACGAAAGATTGTCGTTATGGGTCGAAAAGCATAATAAACTTACTGAGTACCAAGCTGGCTTCAGAAGAAGATATTCTACAGTCGACAACGTATACAATCTTGCTTCTATTGTGCACTTAAAATTCCAGGAAAAGAAAAAAGTTTATGCCTTTTTCGTTGATTTTAGGGCTGCATTCGATAACTTACTTACTTATGTCCTTTAACCCCTCGGGGGGCATAGGGCGTCAACCACGCCTGCGCGCCATCGTGTTCGGAGTTCTGCAACGCGTTTGAGCTGCCTCCAACTCATTCCTAAAGAGCTCGATTCCTCCTCAACTGTTCTGCGCCACGTTTGCCTAGGGCGTCCCGCTATTCTGCCTGCCTGGGTGAGCGGGTTCCATTGCATAGCGTATTTCGCAATGGAGTTGTCTTCGCGCCGTAGGGTGTGTCCAATCCATTGCCACTTTCTTCTTCGTATAGTAATGCTTATAGGTTCTTGGCCCGTTCTCAGATAAAGTTGTTCGTTGGAGATGCGGTTCGGCCAAAAAAACCTCAAGATGATTCTTAAGCATTTGTTTACGAAGACTTGCAGCTTGCGTGTGTTAATGGTGTCCACCTTCCAGGTACTGCACCCATAAAGCAGCACTGATTCTACGTTGGAGCGGAACAGTCGTAGCTTGGTTCTTAAGCTAATAACATTGCTTCTCCAGATTTTTGACAGCATTCCGAACGCAGCTTTAGCCTTCCCGATTCTGCTGCACACATCCAGTTCGGTGCCACCGCGATTAGCCGAGACGACACTTCCTAAATATAGAAAGTTATCAACTTTCTCGACTTGCTTTCCGGCAATGTTAAGTTGAGCGCGGGTATTGGAAGTACTCAGGGCTTTTGTTTTGGCTGTGTTTATTTTTAGCCCCACTTTGTTTGCCTCAGCTTCTAGATCTTGGGCCATCAAATGAAGATCCATTATCCGATGTGAAAGTAGACAAACATCGTCAGCGTAATCTAGGTGTTTAAGGTAAGATGTCATAGTCCAACGAATTCCAGAATTAGCTTCCGTCAATGCTGCACGGAGTACATCGCTGATAACCACCAAGAACAATAGTGGGGACAGTATGCACCCTTGACGTACTCCACTTTGGACTTCAAAGTCCTCCGACACCTTACCATTGTGCACGACGTGACACTTGCCGCCCTCATATGTAGCCTTGATAATAGCTATAAGCTTTTCTGGAATGCCTCTCCTGCGCAAGGCCAGCCAGATAACATCTCGATTCAAGCTGTCGAAAGCCTTCTCGAAGTCGATAAACAGTAAATGTAGCGGAGACCTATACTCAACGCATTGTTCGATTATGATCCGTAAGGTGTTTATGTGGTCGATGCAGGAGGATCCAGCGCGAAAGCCTGCCTGTTCGACATCGAGAGTTGAATCTAAATGATCTTTAATTCGTTCTAGAATTATTCTAGCTATTATTTTGGCTACAGCTGGAAGAACACATATACCTCTCCAGTTACCGCACTCCATCAAGTTACCCTTCTTTGGAAGCTTAATGATCATCCCCCTTTTCCACTCCTGTGGAAATTGTTCACTATCCCAAGCTCTCCGTATTAGCGGATGCAGCAAATCTGCCGATGTATTTGGCGCCGCTTGAAATAGCTCGGCAGGGATGCCATCAATACCCACCGCTTTGTTTTTCTTGAGGGACTTGATTGCTGTTATTATTTCAGCTTTACTGGGAGGTACGGTGCGAATTTGGGAATTTGTTGCTTCGAACTGCTCATTCGAATTCAAGATCATACCGCCGTCGTCTAAGTGATTTAGCACTGCAGCAAAATGTTCTCTCCATCTAGTGAGCTGATCCTCATCCGAAATCAGAAGGTCACCGTCTAGACTCTTCACTGGATGTTGTTTGGAGTTTCGACCACCAATGAGCTCCTTAGTGATGTTGTAAACAGTCCTACTGTCGCACCTACTCGCTGCTTCTTCAGCCCTTGAGGCCAGTGAGTTGACATGTTGACGCTTGTCACGTCTCACACTACGCTGCACTTCTTTCTTCTTCGCACGGTATTGGGCTTCAAGCTCGGTTCTCTCTACAGCTGAGGCCGCTGCAATCCGAGCCTTGATTGCTGTACGCTCATCGATCCGTCTCCAGGTGTCTGTAGAAAGCCATGTGCGGTGGTGTTTCTGCTTTTTACCGACATAAGTGCGTGCCCCAGTCGCAAAAGCATTTTTCACAGCACTCCAGTGGTCATCCATGTTCTCTATGCTGCTGATTGCTTCTGCTTCTAAGGCAAGATGGTCCCTGAACTGTTGGCGCACTTGGGGAACCTTGAGCCTGTCGATATTAAACCTGGTGATGTTAAGTAGGTTTGAGCGGTTGCTGTTGAGGGATGCAGTACGAAGGCGTAAATGAGCTACCATAAGATGGTGATCTCGTTCTAGTCCGACGTCAGCTCCACGTCTGTTTCGGACGTCCAGGAAACAATTTCTAAAGCGGCGACTGATCGCAATGTGGTCGATCTGGTTGGATGTTCGTTGCCTATCAGTAGAGACCCAACTGATTTTGTGGCAGGTGTTATGCTTAAACAGCGTACCTCCGATGACTAGGCGGTTGGTATTGCAGAAGTCCACAAACCGCTCACCGTTATCATTACGGTCTCCCACGCCGTGAACTCCCATCACGTGCTTAAGCATGGTGTTGTCGCTACCCACCTTGGCATTGAGATCTCCCATTACCATTACGATGTCCCCATTAGGCGTTTGGTTGTAGGCGGCACCTAAGTGGCTATAAAAATTATCCTTTTCATCCTCAGTCGCGTCTAGAGTCGGAGCATAA
Organism: Brachypalpus laphriformis; assembly: GCA_945910035.1. Classification (NCBI taxonomy): domain Eukaryota; kingdom Metazoa; phylum Arthropoda; class Insecta; order Diptera; family Syrphidae; genus Brachypalpus; species Brachypalpus laphriformis. The sequence goes on from OX246753.1 coordinate 351,521,961, forward strand.
CACTGTATGATGGTAATTTTTCTAACTCTACTCTGGAACCTAGCCGTCAATATCCGGTCACTATGGGGTTTCCAGGATATGAGGCTACTACGTGCTGCTGGAGTTAGCATGAGTCCTACGCCAGAACTCCGCGCACTTCCAGCTGGTTTACCAGAGTAGAGCATGACAGTGCTTTTTGTTGGGGAGATGTATTCCCCAGCATCGTACCATCTTATCTCGCTCAGCCCTAAGATGTCGATTTTATACCGTGCGAATTCGCGCTCCAATTGGAGGAATCTGGCGTTATAAGGCCCTTCCTTGAGTGAGTCCAGGAGGGTCTTAACGTTCCAGAATCCGATCGTTGTCCGTGTCCAATAGCCAAAGGTCGTCAACAAATGATCAGTCCGTATCCGAGGGGTATGTTTCCGTTTCGGAGCAATAGTTTGTTTTACGGTTGCGGCTCGCTGGGCCACAGACCAACCGACACTTATCCTGTTTTTTGGCGCAGGAAGCTCGCCATTCGTCCTCTCCCGTTAGCAATTTCCGAAGAAATTCCCAGATGGCACCACGAGGAGGTGGGAGTAGGGCTTACTAACAGAGCTGCTAGGTTTTCGGCTGCAGTGGCTCCTACTCGTTACTTAGCGGACCAGCACCTATCGGGAGATGCTGCCCCTACGAGGCCTTTGTTAGTCGTTTGCCATCCATTCGATAAGGTAGCAAAAAACTCTTGTTATTCAAATTACATCTAATGGGCATTTCTACAAAGCTTATACGCTTCCTAGAAAGGGTTTATGAAAATACAAAGTCAGTCGTATGGACAGGTGAAGAGATATCAGATAGTTTCTATACACATTCAGGAGTTAAGCAAGGGTGTTTGATGTCGCCTCTTCTGTTTGCACTATATCTGAATGACTTGCATGATCACCTAGGAGGAGGTATTGCAATTGATGAACTGAACATCAGATTATTGTTATATGCTGATGATATTGTAATTCTGGCTGATGATGTTAATACACTTCAAAATATGATCAACAAATTAGATGTTTACTGTTACAATTGGAACATGGAAATCAATCTAGCCAAATCAGAAATGATGGTGTTTAGAAGAGGTGGTGTGCTTGCCAATAAGGAGAAGTGGAAATACAAAGAGCAACTTATAAATATAACATCGGAGTATCGCTATCTGGGAGTTCTATTAACACCGAAAATGGTCTTTCGGAAACATATGGAAGTAAGACATGTCTCAGCAAAAAATAGTATCAATACCATATGGAAAAACTTTTTCAATAAAGATGGCATTACGATCGCCGCTAAGTAAAAAATGTTTTAGGCAATATGCAGAGCAATGCAATGCTATGCAGCTCAAATATGGGGATATACTCTTTTTGCGGAGGTAGATAAGTTCCAAATATATTTTTTTTAAATAATTTTAGCACTGCCGGATTGCACACCAACTTATGCGCTCTTACTAGAAAGTGGACTGGAAAGTGGACACATATATTCGTTAGATCTCCATCTTAAATATGTTATGTTCAGAAAACTCTCTTTGAATACGAAGATGAGAGGCTTCCAAACCAACTTTGGAAAAAGTGCTGAGCAAAAATATATTTTGGGCTAAGGAAATAAACCAGCTAGGCACAGAATTTGACATCAGGTGGGTAGCTGAAAGAAACTAGCAAACTAATTGGTTTAATAATAGGGGAATTCTACTTGGTAGTATGAGGCAGACATTTAAACAAAATATGATACAAAAAGCGCTAATTAGTAGACCAAGAATTTACAAATATCTGGACCATTATATTGGAAGCCATTATGTATTTTAAAGACAGCACTAGTAGAGTAAATTTGATGTGGATTTTTAAACGGGGTAAATGATTGTAGTTGAAACAAATTAGTCAAATATATTACTAGTGCTTTAGCGTATAGGAAATTAATTATAACTAAGTTTGAAACTTGAATTTTATAATGTTCAATATATTAATGTAAAATAATTTAATAATTTGAAATCAATGCAAAATAATGTTTAAAAATAGTTGCATACATGGATTATAATGGTTTATTGCATTTTAAGATTAAATAATCGAATTGTCCAAACATCCGGCAGACGACATTTTGTCATAGCTGTAGTTGACTTTTCAAATAATGTATTTTACATTTTAATCTTAGTTTGAAATAAAGAACTTTTAACAATAATAATAATAATAAGAATATTAAATTTTTTTTTTTATTACTTTACTATCTGCAGTGGTTACCGAATTGTAAGCAAACGAACATGACAACATGACAAAATCTCGTACGTTTTTTGGGGAAAACTAACATTTTAAACCCGTTGTGTGAACTGTGAAAATGGACTTAGGTGGTTCTGCTTTGTGCGAAATACATACATATTATGTATTCTTATTTTTTATTTTTTTTTTTTAAATCTTCAACAAGACACTATGAGAATCGCTAGCGCGTGCTCATAGTAGTGTGGGATTCTTATCCACTAAAAAACCTCCCAAAAAAACATATTGTTTTTACTTTTACTACAACTTAGTATTCGACTTATCAAGTAGTTTTCATTTCACGTACGTATGTATAAAAAAAAAACCGCTTATATACTCTGACAAATATATTTCCTATGCTCGCGAAAGGGTACCAGTTAGTGTCACATTCTAAAAGAAATAATGTTTCGTGCTAAGACATAGTGGTAGAGTTATGGATCTGTCTTTAGCGTCCTCAGTGTCCTCAATTACTCTGCGTATTTCTGGTTGAAATATGGTAGTTGAATAGTTGAGTCACAAACTAAATTTTCATGGACATGATATGTTTATCTTGCTTCATACCACGAATTTGCTTAATTTAATATACTTTTCACTCTACATTCGAAAACTACTCATTAGCACTATCATTAATAATAGATAAATTATGTATTTAGTATCTCTATTTCCACATCTTAAATTACCATCTTATTTAATTAACAGTAATCTCAGGGTATTTCAACATGAAAATTTATGAATTCGCTAATCATTTAGTTGAATTTACGATGACTCTGCATGAAATATTAGCAGTTTAAAACAAAGAAGATTGCACAAATCCCCTCTTGGGAAGCGAATATTTTTTTGCAAATTGAATCAAATTTTCTCGTGATACCTTTCGGGTAATGCGATAAAGTTTCTCTTGCCCAATTGCAATAATTAAGCAAAACTTAGAAAACACAATCCGGACAACAAAAGTGAAAGTTATCGCTGCTGTAGACAACGGAAAATTAATTTCCTTCTAACAATTAGATTAAATCTTAAGAGGTTGGCCTGGTCTCCGCCTCTATACCTACGTCACAAGACACGAACGTGATTATCATAATAATTTTCCAGTCGACCACAAAAAAACTTTGCCCATTTCAACTTAATGTTGAGTGCAACAATAGCTAACAATCATTATAACTGATCCCCAGTTTGAATGCTCAAATACTGGAGAGTTTGTTTCAGCTATTCCCAGCATCGCCTCCACTCTGGAGACCCATTCGTTATGTAGTTTTTTTAGTTCATTGAGTTTCGCTTGCTTCCTGCCTGCGTCGCTTTTTCTTCAATGATAGAGTCCTTATTATCGTTAAAATAGAATACAAAAAACCCAATTTCTGGTTGACTGTCAGGAAGAAGGACTATGAAAATATAGAATAAAAATAAACTCTTCTTCTTGGGAAGAGGAAACAGGAAGAACGTAGCCTATTTCTGCATCGTGGTGCATCCAAATTATGGGTTTCTACTCTACCAATGCGGATGCAAATTGAGAGGGAAAATTTGGGGAGAAGGAGTTCTGTGCTCATCGAAGCATCCTCAAATTAGTTTAGAGTTTGGAAAACGTCTGTATGTACTGTTTTCATAATATTTCTGGCAAGCATTTTCGTGGCAGTGCGCTTTAGGGAAATTAATTTCCATTCTCGTTTCGCTGTATTTCGAAAACTGTGCACGTATTTTACGAGGTTTTTGGTTGCAAAATGAGATTTTGAGAAGTTGCAAGATACTAGTTATTATTTTAAATTTGATTCTTCAAACGAAGCCTTGAATTATGTTATTGTCTTATTCATTGTAATCCAAATAATTGGATTGTGCAAAACTAGAGCATTTCCATAAAACGGTTAATACATATGTATGTTCGTTTTTCTGCAAGTAATATACGGGGTATTTCGCAAGGTGAGGCCGCTACTTCGGATTTAGTGGAGAAAAAAAGTAAAAATTGCAGGTTCAACCCTTACTATTTCAGTGATATCTTAAATATTATAAAAACAAAATCGATTTTTCTTGTGAACACCGTTTCTCGAAAAGTACTAGACGTAGGTACTTAAAATTTTACACAGTTATTCCGTATTTTGCCTAGATGCGAGATAAGAAGGGATTTTTCAAAATTCAAGGTCAAAGTGGCATAAAGGGGGTGGAGATCGAATTTTCCATCTGTAAATATTGATTCCACAGCCGTAGCTCAGTACTGGCTCTCCGGATTAAAAAAAAAAAAATAGGTGATTCATTTAAGGTATAAAACATCCTTCTGCGTTGTCCTGAAGCTAAGCAATGCTAAAAACAAATAATCAAATCATCGCCCACAATTTTCCTTTAGTGGAGACCACGGCCAGCAGTCATGCAGCAGTGGCTATCTTTGCAATAGTATGTGTGTGTGAGTATATGTTTTGATCTTCAGTGTGCGATCTCTTCTAGAGTTAAAATTAAAAAAGAAATACATCATCAATGCCAAATCTAAGATATTGTAAATTTTATTAATTAAGATATCCATGTGCTGTCAAAACTTCATGCAATTAAGAGACTTGGGAACATACGCGTGGGTACATATGTACATGCATATGCATGTGTAGACATAGAACTATTGCAATATTTTTCCATTTTGTTAGGTGAGATGTTGTTGATCGTTAGATTTGTCCACATTTTAGAATGTTTTAAGGAATTTAAAATAAATTGTGTGTTGGAAGCGGGTTTGCGTATGCTCTACTGGGATTCCCGCGGGGGAAGTTATAATTGAGTTTACACATTTTCGGTATTGTATTCAGTCGGTAATTATATTTGAACAGGTAAATAACCGTCAACTAAAATTCGGGCGAAGCAAGGAGAGCACTGGTCAGCTAGTATTCGTACCATTTTTTTTTTTTTTTGTTTTTTTATTACCATTTCATTTCAGCTCTATCCTTTTAGAAATATGCATAGGTTAGGTTAGCCTTGGTGACAGGCTACATTAGATGCAACCACCAAGAAAGGTAAAAAACGAAGTGAGGATAGCAATATCCAACTGGAATCGAACAAGACTGCTGGACCTGACGGCTTGCCGTCCGAACCTTTCAAGGCAGCTGGTGATCAACTGGTAGAGAGCAAACACCAACTCATGTCTAGGATTTGGTCAGACAAGTGTATGCCTGATGAATGGAATCTCAACATCGTTTGCCCGATCCACAAGAAAGGAGACCCCCTCAACTGCGTCAACTATAGAGGCATAATGCTCCTCAACATCCCATACAAGTTCTTTTCTGCGATATTGTGTGAAGCCCTGAAACCTTTTATCAACAGCCTGATTGGCCCCTATCAGTGCGGTTTCAGGCCAAGAAAGTGCACCATCGATCAAATTTTCACACTTCGGTAGATCCTGAAAAAAATCCAAGAAGTCCAAATCGATAGTCATCATTTCTTTATCGATTTCAAGGCCGCCCATGACAGCATCTATAGAGAAGAGCTATATAGAGCCATGTCTAGTTTTTTTGCTTTTTTTCAGCGAGGTTATGATCCGAAAATAAGAGATCACAACCCTCCCACTTCACCGCATTTCTACTGATCCGCCTGTGGAGTTTGCCTATTTGACATCAAAAAATATCGGCAAGCCTGCCGATTTTGGATCACTCGGTTACTGAGGCCAATGAAATGCCGATGTCGTCGCATTTGTGTGGTCCAGGCGTTTATAGGGCTGCCTTTCCTACATCGCGATGTCTTTGGAACGTGGATTAATATTGCCTTTTTAACAGGGTTCAAATAAGCTCTTCTTTGAACTTGGCAATACCAGCTGAGCCGGTCGCGCTCTATCTTTTGTACAATACGATGGCTTCCTTGACGTTAAAGCTTCCACGGATCTTCAAACTTCTTTTTCGATCAAGCTTTGTCACCCCTGCTGTCATGCGAAGCATGTTCATCTCAGCCGCCGTTAATTTACTCTCATACTTTTTGTACATCGTCCAACATTGTGAACCGTATGTGACCGTATGTGAGCGCTAGACTCGCAACTGTGGTGTAGAGCCTTCCTTTCAACTTAGGTGCCACTTTTCTGTCACAGAAGATAGCGGAATTTTCTCGCCACTTCATCCACCCTACGCCTACGTGATGATTGATGTTGTCATCACAGGTTACTTTGCTATTGATCATAGATCCCAGATATTTGAACTTTTCGCACTTGGGAAGCACTGTTCCGTTCAACTAAATGTCTGGAATAGGCCTGAGTGGATCAGAGAATGGGCAGCACAAGTACCCTGTCTTTTTTGAGCTAATGCGATACCCATTTCCCTCCAAACCGTTCACCCACACATCAAGTGCTTGTTGCAGGGATATAGGATCCTCACTTATGATGGCTCCATCAGCAAAGAATAATTGATGTACCTTGGGGTCCATCACTTTACCTTTAAGCAGATAATCAAGGACTGTAATAAAGAGCAAAGGACTTAAAACGCTTCCCTGGTGCACCCCGATTTTGGTTGGGAACTGTTCGGTTACTCCACCGGAACATCTAACTCTTGTCTTTGCTCCTTCGTACATGTCAATGATCATCTGTACATAGGTTTCTGGAACCCCTCGATGTCTTAGCGCCACCCATATCAGATCTCGTGGTTGTCTGTTGAATGCCTTTTCAAAGTTAACCAATACAATATGCAAATCCCTTAAGGAATTAAGATGTTTTTCCATTATGATCCTTATACTTTGGATTGCATCTGTGGTTGATTTACCCGCGACAAACCCGCACTAATCATAAGATAGCCGTATTGTTTTTCGCATTCGGCCACCTAATACCCACTCAAAGATCTTCATGGTGTGTGACATCAGCTTGATCGAACGGTAGTTATCACAGTTTCGCGCATCACCCTTCCCTTTGTATACAGGGATAAACTAACTTTCCCTACATTGATTCGGCATTGGATCACCTCTCACAAATTTGGAGATGAGAATTCTGAGCCATCTAAACCCGATGTCTCCCATCTTTTTCCAGAACTCAGAGAGCATCTCGTCTGGCCCAACCACTTTTCGATTTTTGGAGTATTTGACTGCCTCACTAAGTTCTTCGACTGTAATGTCGGGAATTTCTTCCCGACAAAAGTATAGTCGGGGAAACTGTTCATTCAAAAGTTAATTTCAATACTGCTGCCACCTCTGCAGAATTTTGTCGTAATCCACAAGAAGCTGGCCATAAGCATTGTTAATGAACTTTGGCGAACGAATCTCCTGAGCATTCCTCCTTCTTTGGGCGGCTATTCTGAAGATAGTCTGGATAGCCTGGTTTGCATCAGCAACCGGGGAAGATATTTTCTCCAGCTCTCGATACAGGCCCTCCGTACTCTCTGTTTAAAGCTGGGCGCACTTCTTCTTCCCTTTTTTCTTGCAACATCTCTATTCCATTTCGATGCGAGCCTTTTCGTCTCTATTATTAGAGGGGCACTTTGACCAAGCTTTGAAAGCCATTTTCTTCTCATTTATCACCTTCTTAGCTTGATCACTCCACCACCATGTTTCTTTGGCGTGTTTATGGTGGTCTTTTGAAGCTCCTAACAGAGATTTGTCCTTCTTTAAGCAAGTTCGCTGTAGGGAATCCCACGTATTTTATGCTCTCTACTCTTCATCCTCAGCTCCGTTGATGGTGTGAAAGATGTAATTTTTCATCACGTAAATAAAAACCTCGCCTTTTTCTTTGTCCAGATTGTACCACTTGAATTTCTTAGGGATCCTAGTTTGTTTGCTTTTCTTTGGTGTCTTCATAAAAATTTCTGTTAGCAGGAGACGATGTTATTGAGCGATTGCCCCTCCCATGATCTCTTTGCAATCTGTTACCCGAGGCTTCATGAAAATTTCTACCAAATGGTAGTCAATCTGTGTTTCATCTCCACCACTGCTAAAAGTGATCAGGTGTCGGCTTTGTTTGATGAACATAGTATTTAACACGATAAGACCGTGTGATTTGCACATGCTTAGGATGTTTTCACCAGGAAGGTTCCTGGTGCCGTATCCTAGTCCTCCATGGCAGTCTTCATAGTCTTCGTTTGACTTCCCGACATGTCCATTCAAATCTCCTCCAACAAACAGAAACTGTTCCTTTGGGATCTTCTTAAAGAGATTGTGGAAATCTACCCAAAATGGATCTTTATCTCTCTGATCGCACCCATTTTGGGGAGCATATGCACTGACAATATTCCACACCTCTCATTGTATTACTAGTTTGAGAGACATCAAACGGTCGTTAGACTTCGAAATGCTCACGACGTGTTTTTTGTGCAGGATGACAATGGAAAACGCTCGCTGCTCCATCAAGGTCGGTAATGACCACACCGAGACCTTCAATACCAAAAAAGGTTTTAGACAAGGTGACGCGCTGTCGTGTGACTTCTTCAATATCGTACGTGAGTGGATTGTGCGTAACTCACAAGCCAACACCAGAGGTACAATCTATCAAAAGTTCGTACAACTGCTTGCATACGCCGACAATACTGACATCATTGCAATAACTCAGCGGGCTGTCACCGATGCGTTTGCAAGCATTGAAGCAGAAGCGGCCAAAATGGGATTAGCGATAAACGAGAGCAAAATCAAGTATATGCTGTCAACAAGAAGGGACAATCAACACCGATGAATTGGACAGAACGTCACAGTGGGCAGCTACAATTTTGAGGTAGTAAGGGACTTTGTCTACCTTGGCTCTGCTATAAACTCTAAAAACAAGATCAGCGCAGAAATCAAGCGAAGAATAACTCTTGCCAATCGCTGTTTTTCTGGGCTTATAAGGCAATTAAACAGTAAACCCCTATCTCGAACAACTAACGAGACTCCGTATAAGACTCTGATCATCACAGTGCTGCTTTACGGCGTTGAAACATGGACTTTATTAAAAGAGAATGAAGATATCCTTGGTCGCTTCGAGAGAAAATTCTTCGTAAGATATTCGGTCCCGTTTGCGTTGACGGGTTTTGAAGGAGAAGATTCAATAACGAACTATACGAGCTGTACAGCGACATCCACCTAGTTAAAAAACTGCGTATTGGATGTGTAAGATGGCTAGGACATGTAGAGCGAATGGAAACCAACACTTCGGCCCGCAGAGTCTTCAAATCCAACAAGGAGGGACGACGCAGTAGAGGACCTCCTCGACGTATGTGGCGCGCACAAGTTCAAGGGGACCTCGACCAACTTAGAGTTCGCAACTGGAGGCAATAAGCTAAAGACCGAGCTAAATGGAGAGGCTGTTGGTTGAAGCCCTAGTTCACCCCGAGCTGTAATGTCACCTAAGTAAGTAAGTAGGTAGAAGAACTACCCTTAGAACCAATTGCAACTTGTTATAAAGCGCTGGAGGCTGTTGATGCAGCCAATCCTCCTAAATTGTCGAAGAAGTATTTAGGCTCCTAAGTGCAATCTTCTGCGAACGGAGAGAGCATGGCACGTACAAAGGGGGTGTAGTATGGTTTTCTGCTCTTCCTTGCCAAACGCCTTTCTACAGTTTCTACCGAATTCATTTGCGATGAGAACTAGTCTAATGACATTCCTTCCAAGTATGCAGTGCCCCGTAATGACACCTACTATAGTTGTAATGAACGTTGTAATTGTCTGTCTAATAAGGCAATTGCAGCGTTTCCAGCTTAGGCCAGAATCGTCTAGTAATGAAACATGCAGTGCCGGGTTGGATTGATAGAATTGTTCTTAAGCAGCAATTTCATTGTAGCGAGAGGCATGCCGATATTCACCTTGTTCGATGAAATCAATGGACTAGCTCCCTGCCTGGCGAGTTCGTCCGTAATGTATTCCCCTGAAATGTTGCTGTGTTCCGGCACCCAAATTTTAGGATACACATCTTCCAAAAGAATATAAAAAAAGAGGAAAAATATCATTAGTGGTAAAGCAATTTTTTTTTAGTGTGAATTTGTAGTAATTTGAATAATATGGTCTAAATTAAGTGATACTCCACTTTTATATTTTATTGTGTTCGAAATTTGTGTTAACATTATCTGTAGTATTTCATTATGATTGTGAAATAAAAGATTTAGTTAATTACGCATTTTTCTTAAAAAAAAAGAACTTAAAACAAAATAAAAAAAAAATTAAGGATTCTGCTGTATCTTGTAGGGAAGACTGCTCAGACCCACTTCCATTCTATCCATACACCTCGATATGACTTTCGGCATTATGAAAACTTTTGCGTGGCCTATGCTGAAGAGCAATCACAAAAAATATTACGGCAGCTTTCAATAATTTGTATACGATTCGGAGATTAGTACTTATACAAGGCACAAAACTTAATTTGCGGCTCTGGGCTTTTTCCTGCTTATGGGTAAATAAAGTGGAAAATATCAGTCTTTAATCGCCTTAGGCTTACTCGAATTTTGCAGTTTTGATTCTAACACGTTCATTGTCTGCTTGATATCTACCCTAAGAGTTCAATATTTCCTTCAATTTCATTAATCACTGCTCTTACTCAGAACCGGAAATATGATAAAATAAAAAATAAACCCCTTTTTACACACTAAACGAAACATTAAATCGTCTGAATTACAAATTTTTTACCCTCGGGAAATTGCTACCCTTTCAGCGATACAGAGTAACGACCTGCATTGCATGTGGTTGATAAGTGCTTTACCACTTGCAGCCTGCACAGCTTGCGTCAACCCCAGTGTTGCCATAAATAAACCATCAAAGTTAACTGTATAACGCATGACTAGTCCCACTGGAAAATTTCACTTCCGGTTGCGACTCGCAACATTATGTATTCCACCAGAAAACACACGACCGGACCTTATGTGTCCAATACAATTCTCTAAACCAATAATTATTATCATAGAGTTTTCAAAATTTATATTTTCCTCTTTTTTGTACAATTTTCAGGTGTTGGTGTAGTCCTTGTAACAGTTAGTGGTGCCGCATGGCGTATGACAGCACCAGGTGGTCCACCCTGTTTGGGATTAGGTTCTAGTGTTGACCTGGGACGTTGCGGTCGACGGCCATGCAGTCGCGGTGGTGGTGCACCACATGGACTTTTGTATCCTGAATTTCAACATCGGCCACCACCACCATCGTATCAGGCCAGTATGCAGGAGTATCGACTCAGGTGAGTGTGCGGTAATTAGTCAATAGGTGGACATTGACCACAACAAAGGGTTTTCATTGCGCGTTGGTCTATGTTTATTAAGAGGGGTGGTAAGTGTGATTTAGGCGAAGGTAAATAAAAAAAACAGGACAGTTGTGGTCATAGAAAAATGTACATATTGATGTGTGAAAGAAAACAGGTGTAGCTTTAATATTCTTAAAGAATTTATCTTAAATTTCCACATCATTAATAAACCTTCTCGTTCTCAATTCCAGACTTTTACTCCTGGACCGTGACCGTCAGAATGGAGTTGTACGAGGAAGTTCACCGCCACCGACATATCGATCTCATGCAGGCAGTCTGCTAAGGTAACTAATAGTAAATCAATAAAAACCAGCAGCGAAGCGAAATTGAATTACGACTTCATACCACAAATCATCATCATACTACCCAACTCCCTTCTTGACATCCCAAATATAAAGCCCTACACTTCTGTTTTCGTCTTCCTTCCCGAATCCTTACAGAAAAACATTATTAGTCGACAAACTTCAGCGTCCCACGAGAGGACCGTGTCGTAACCTATCTCACCTACTCCCTTGCCGATGCTTCCACCCCGAATATGTTCTCTGAAAGTTACAAATTCCTGCCTCACCCCACCGCCGCCGATGGTTTGTGTTTTTGTGTGTTCGAATGTGTCACCATAAATTCCACTGTGAAAGTTTCTTGCACGGGCATAATGAATTATTCCCTCGCACAAGTGCGGGGGTTGGTACCCACTGGGGAGTGAAAAGCGTTCTCAAGCATTACATGTTATAACATAAAGCCTTTGGTTCAGTAGCAGATCATTTAATTCCTTCCCGCTGTCGTCTTGAGGACAAAAACCACAACGACATTTCAGGACAATAGTTGAATGTGACCAATAGTCCCCACACAGTGAAGCCTGCAATTTCACCACCACCTGTGGTGGGAGTACCTGCCTCTGTCGGTACCTTACGCCAATCATAAGTATGTTTGCGTTGGTGGAAGTTTTTTTTTACAGCTCCTGCTTGATGGCTGTGTCACATTTTTCATTGGATTCCTGAAATTTGTTATTTTTTCCTCTTCTTCCAGTCAAGGACGACAAGGAATCACTCCCTGGGGGATTGTTTTTTAGTGAGCTGTAAACAAAATCACTCAACCGAAAATGTATTTTTTTTTGCTCTTCTCAGACTTGGGTACTTCAAAGTGACTTCTAATAAACTCACCCACAGTAACAAAGTTACGGGAAGTTGCAAAACTCCATCACCACGACAAGCACACCCTCCAATGACACACAGAGGTAGAGATGGTTGAAACCCTCCATTATAATTGACCATTTAAAATTATTTCTATAAGGCTTTTTGGATCTATCTTCTGGAAGAAGTGTCTCCCTCGCATAGGCTAGGTTTTTATTTGTTTTAAATTGCCGCTTTGATCGTAATGGCTTCTAATTAGGCGAAGTTTATTTTTCCCTCTCGCTGGTTGACTTTGAAGCTTAAAGCGTGGAAATTAAACCAGTAGCAAGTAGCGAGTGCTAATCAGGAGTAGAGGAAATTATAACCAAGAGTTCTATTTCCTATCTGTGTCAAGAGTGAAAGGGTAGAGAAGTCATGATTTTATGTTTATAACCTACTTAAGTTCTATTTTGTTGTTAACTTTTATTTTATTTTATTTTGCAAAAAAGGTTTAATAGGATTTTTAACGATGGGGTAGCGTTTAAGTATTTGTGGTTTGGAAGAAAGTGGGTATCTAAGAAAATTAAATCCTACGGAGGAAAGATATTCTTCAGTGAATTTTATGTAAGCTTTAAGTAAACGTCATAGTCTTTTGTGTTTTTAGGTTAAAAGTAATAAAATGCGTTCGGGAATTACTTGCTAAGAAATAAAATGCTAAGAAATGGTCGCTTGCTCGCTTTTCGTTTGGTTAAAGTGAGACTTAAAATTACATGCTGCAACATTCTGATAAAAGAAATTCAACAGTTTTTTATTTATATACTACCTTAAACCCCGCGCGCTTCGCCAGCCACAAAAAAATGTGCAAGTTTTTTTTTCAATGTTTTTGTAATTTTTTTTACCAATCACCTTTGTACCCTAAGAAAAAAAACAACTAAATTGGTTGAAAATCACGGGCAGTAGAGGGAAACATACGCATTTGGATGTGGTCACAAGTTGTATATATTGCTGGCTATCGGAGTATTACAAGTCATATATCTCTCCGCGGTAGATATTCCTTGTCCGCTAAGATTAAACTCGTACCAAAGCATTTGTCTAATACTACCTGTTAGTTTTTATATATATACGAGTACATACTGCTCTGACTAGCAACTTCATCTTGTAATCGCATCTACTCCTTTCATGGCAGAGAATGTCATTAGTGCTGATATATCATATTTACTTGATCCAGAGAAATGTCGAAGCGACAGTCAAAACTCGTCTTGCGTATTGGATCTCCTTCAGCATTGATCGGTTCTTCAGCAAAATCTTTATTCCCACATCTCATCCGACGATTTTACAAACGTTAAAAGGTAGGATAACACATTCTAAAGAAGCTACCATGTGTGAGACTTCAAAGTAAGTGTTTTTTAATATGATTATACCATTTTATCAGTTTTCTCTATGTAAGCAGTCGCTATATGGAATTTTCGACACGAATGCGTTGACCGAACTAGTGAGGAAGAAAAAGAGTTCCCTGACAAGTGGCTTAGCTTCTTTGTCCCCAATTTTTCTACAGCATCAAAAAGCGAATCGTTTTATTTATGTGTGGATATCGCAGAATATCGCATGTTAATATAGGTCAGTCCCCACTATAAGGAGCGAGCGACAACACCATTAAGCCAACGATCTCACCTTGAAATAAGAACACCTTGGAAGGGCCTTCCAGAGACGAGTGATGTAAACGAATAACTGTCTTTCAGATGTCAGACAGGAGTGTTTTGGTTGAAGTACGGATGTCCTTCATGAGCTCGGGAAGCTTAATTTGTTGTACATCCATTATTTCGTGCATGGATATCAGTGTCAGATACTAATTTAAGTAGTTATCAAAGGAACAATCAAAGATCTTAAAAAAATGTATCTTTCAAAATAAGGAATTATTAGAGGTCAGTTTCATCAATAGCATAAGGCTAGCAAAAAGTTGAAACTAGATGGATGAAGAAGCTGTAAAACAACAGCATAATATAGTATGTGCGCAAACGCTCACTCGTATAAAACTAATTCAACGGCAGATCAAACCAAAGACGAGATTTTTAAGATAAATTTATTCTGATTTTTATATCCCGCCCCGAAACCTCCTATTGGAGGTTTCTATATCAAATCTAGTTGTTATGTGAACTGGTCGTTTAGCTCTGTCTTATTTATTAAAATACCAAACAAAATTAGAAATCGATTAAATTTATGGTCCAGAATACTAAGACAGTAACCCTAATTAACAATTTTTTTTTAATACTAAGTCTGTGACCTATGCTATTAAAGGTCCCTCCAACAGTGACTCTCATTCCAAAGTAGTGGCAAAAGCCGGAATGTTCTCTCTATACGCATAGATAATTATCAGTTAATGGCCCATCTGTCGAACTGCCAACAATGTGCATGTGACTACCAAGTTTCAATGGTTACATATAATTCAGATACAATACCCTTAACTTCAATTACTTCGTAAAGTACACCTTTTTCATCTTGAGATCTCTAGAGAAGAACAGCATGCCGACGAAATGGAAATCTTAAATGTGTGACTTAAAGGGTCTATGGCTTCAAACAATTTCAACTTACGTAAGTCAATAAATGTTCCAAGGAATACTAAAAAAAATCAATTCTGCAAATAAAACACGTGCTCAAGGAAGTAATTGAAACTCCCTGCACCACCCAATCATAAATCACGTTTCCTGCTTTCGATTTCAAATGCAAATACTAAAAATATTAACGCTCCTGTAAGCTCCTTTCAATATGTAAGAATTCAAAAACATTTCATATAATGCCAGAAAAAACACGATTTTTTAATTAAAATCTTTCCTAAATCACACAAATGTCACGAACATAAATTTTCACATTTTCACTGGAACCACATACCACCCACTGTGCGACAACGACGACAATACACAAACAAATGCTTTTATTCAATTTCCTTCGAAACAGCTATCCCACATAAATCAAAATGTAAGACATTCTGGGATTTCGCATTCGCCCCGTGTTTTTACCAATTTATTTTCGGTCCTGCCCCCATCGCGCAGCCCGTTAAGGAATATGAAGACAAAAACAAAAAGCTAACAAGAGACGACGTGCTGGTGTCACAATCACGGCAGTGATGCGAAGAATAATCACCCCTTGAATAAATAATCAATCAAAATGCAAATTTATTCATCCACCATCTAAAATTCGCCCCCGACTCCCGTAGCCGCGCGGTGCCTTTATAAGCATTCCATAAATCTTTAAATTAACCTCATTCCACTGTAAATGCCAACTAACATGAAAACGATGTTTGGCGAATTCTAAGCCCGTCAGGAGAGAAGCAACCCTTTGAAAAAGAAAACAAACATTAACTCCTGAGGGATGTGTACCTGTTGGTTAGATTCAACATCTCTGGCATAAGGCAAACAAATATTTAGGAAACTCCCCCCGGCCGTGTCCCTAACCCTCCCGATGATATAGCCTCCTTCTATACCGTCGACCACCATTAATTTATCTACCATTCATTCAGTGACCAGACTACCGGCCAGGGCCAGGAGAGATTAGCACTTCCTGTTCAAGCTCAGAATAGGATGAGCAGTTCCATTCTATGTCCTTCCGGGTGAACATATAATACCGGTGGCTTCCTAATAAAATTTATAATAATAATACCAAAGGATGCAACCGGGTCACAATTCTCTGACTTTTGATGAGAACAATGATGATGTACGGCTTCGGGGGTAGTAGACACAACCAAGTTGAGAATCTGTCACATGTAGATTGGTATATGGCCTGTGCTGGGGATCACAAGGAAAATTTGTCTTTATTATCACGTTGTGTTTTGAAACTCTTGTATAGAGGTGATGGTGACTACACCCTGTTCCATGTTTTGTATACCGACCCTCTGGACAATACAGGGACTTTGTATCTATTCAGCCATTCATGTTTTACATCCGGTCATGTGCGTTCGTTCATGTCAGTGAAACAAGAACAATAAATCGGGAAAGGATGAGTGTCAGGAACTGTCTACCGTTCTGTGGGAGCAAAAATTCGTTTGTATTCATTTGAGCTTATGTGCGGCCGTTAATCAAAATTTGCCATTCAACATGCCTGGCGATGAGAAAGGCTGTACATGTACAGTACAAACATGTGCGATTACTTCATATTTTTTGCAAATTTTTTTCTAAATACGTAGGATTAACGACGTTGCTGTGATGACATAGAACAGAGGGCTTTGCTGTTAGAAATGTGTTTGTATTTTTATTGACGTAATCGGGTTGTTCTGATGGAACTACAGCACCTGATACGTCTTTGTATGACATTTTACCCATGAGCTTTGGTTTTTTAGATTTATGCGAGGATTTGGATATGTCCTAATTCCTCACATTGGAAAGTTTACATACATGTGAAAATTTCCGAATTTCGACATAATTAGGAAGTAAGAAGAAGGAAAGGAACGAATAGTTCACTTCGAGGTACAACTACCAAAAGGCCGACCTTGTAAGTTGGGTGATTCTTAGATGCTCACTCAAACGACACGATTCTTAGAATCCACTTCCACAGCTCATGTTGCTGTAGTTCTTATTGCACCTGTAATTTATTTAGGTATACAAGTCAGCCATTAAAATCTGTCGCAATATCTCATTCTGGCTCTTTCTGACGACTAAACTATACAACTATCATCGTGTACACACAAGATTCCACCGACATAGTTGATTATATCATACTATCCTAAATGACAAATACTGTTCATGAGTTATAATTGAGAATAGGGGTTATTGGAGAGTAACTTCTATATATCGAAGTTTTCTTAGTATGTAGATCCACATAACCGCAATTATACTGAATAATTCAATTAAAATACGTTCTTTTGTATTATTTCAGAGCACCCCTAACCACAACAAATCGCGGTGGTGCCGGCAGTATAGGTGGCGCTGGCTCTGAATGCAGTCTTCCCCCTAGTTATCGCTCCAGAAACACCATTCCAGCGATAATATCCAGTGAGAGAAGTATCGAAACTGCACCATCCGGTCGTCTCCTTGCTAACGAGGACATTCCTGAATCATCAATGTGTACAATATCGTCAAACCTCGACTCCTCACTGCCAGCGTACAATGCAATTATCAGCGAGGATTTGCATCAACAACCACATCAGAATTCCTCATCAAGAAATTCCCAACAGAATTCTGCAACAGACAATGACAATCGCTCGCAGCACCAGCACCGTCACCAGAAGGACAATACGAGCAAAAGCAAGATGGGTCCTCAAAAACAAATTACATCATCAACGCTTGGCGATGGCCATCATTCATCATCAACCTCCAAAGAATATCTTGCTTCAACTGGGGACCGCACTTCATTATCGCTTCACAACAGCAGCAGTGACAGTACACACCCTCGGGAACAGCTGCTGCATTTAAGTGAAAAGTTGAATCCTAGAGTTTTGGCGAACAGCTCCAGCGGTGGCGGTGGTAGTGGTGGTGGTGGTAACAACCGTACAATTGGATTTCTCAACATTCACTCAACAACATCGTCGTCACAGATACCAGACTCAATGACAACTGGCAAGACCAAGGATCTTGTCACAATTGTCACGATATCAGCACAGGACAACACAAATCAGCTATATATGCAGCCCGACCCGCCAAGTTCACAAAATGAAATGGAGGTTCTAGCGCATTTGTAGCAAATGTTGATGTTTGCGTTTTAATCCATTGACATGTCCTTCAGGATGGACGCATATCTTCTCTTCTGTTGTTTGAAGTTTCTTTTTTTCATTTAATATCTTTGGTCACTCTTTTATTTCCTCCAAATATGAGCAAAAACTTTTTTCTAATTTTGTAAATTTTTATATCAAGAGTATTTATATACGAAGGTGGTGTGTGCCAACTTGTGTTGTATTTGTCACCCGAATTGATTTATCCATCGTCCGAGCACATATCGCACTCACTACTTGCTCACCCAAAGGTATTTATATATTAATTGTAATTTATGTTGAATAATTTCTTGTTTTGATTGTAATATATATCATGTATATCATGCTGAAAAATAAACTGTAAAAATAAATAATTTTAAGTAAAAAATAAAATGTAAACAATCATATACCTACAGAATTATTATTATTCTGCGGTAAACGTGTGTATTCACATTTTGTAGATTAAAACAGAGAAAAAAAAATTAAAAATAAAAAAATTATATTTTTTCTTGTTTAATGACTAGTTACTAAGTTGATTTATTATTTTTTGCCAAAAGATAATAAATAATTATGTATAAAACTAAAGAACATATATATATTACGTAATGATGATGTTTTCAGAATCAAATTTAGGGCAGATTCACATGAAGGAACTACCATCCCTGGTTCGTCCTTTAGAGTGAACATGAATGTTATTAATTTTAAAAAGAAATATTGTTCTTTCCCACGGGAAAAACGAAGAAAATAAAAATAAAATTTGTTTAAAAAATAAATAGAAGAATGGTTTCTTATTTATGCTGGATAGACACAGTTCTCTGGACTTTTGCGTTTCTTTTAAAAACATGAAGATTGGATTTAAGGCGATTAAAATGAATTTCCCTATAAGAATTAATCATTTAGATAGCTTCTTGAGAATTGTTGTTTAACTTTGACATTGACCAATGCTGACACTGCGATCTTTAGGGGTCGTTGTCAAAAATAAAGCTATTCTGCCTTCCCGATTAAGGTGAGTCTTTTTCTTGTACAGGCGTGCTTGAACTTTACAAGGCTTAGTATTTTGCTATGGATGAAGTGCAAGCAGCTTCTCTTTATACATATATCTCTGAAGGCAGTTTAGAGCTCTTACGAGCGAATACCACATCTGCAAAATTGATAGAGCAATGCCGGTTTGAAATTTATCAACAAAGCATCCACTCAAGTATCACTCTCATCTGGGTACCAGAGCACAATAATTATGAGGGTAATAAGTGTTTTGACGAGCTGGTCAGGCGAGGGACAGCCCTTAACGGCTCTCTAGCAGAAAGACTTGATATTCCGCTAGATACGGTTAAGGGCCATATTCATCTTTACTCCTCCAGCTAACCAATCGTGGGTGGAACAGTGCTACTAGCTGTGCCATATCAAGAAAGACATGACCCATTTAAAACGAACCCAAGTCAAACGAATTCCTAGGCATTAGCAAATCGAAACCAGATATTAGCAAAGTTGTATCTACGTATATTATTACAGGTCATTGGCCAGTTGGAGACCATGCGACCAAACTTGGTATCCCCCACAATACCGTTTGTAGAAGGTGCAACATTTTTACTGAAGAAAGCTTTCTATAACACTTCCTTTGCAGACGTCCGGACCTAGAGAGGACTAGACAGCGCACTCTAGGTAAACCCTTCTTTGAGGATCTGAATGAGATGGCTGTCAAAAGGATTGGAGAATTAATCAATGATCTGAACTCCAAGAGTTGGGTTTAAACTCATCCTTCCAAAGACAAAAACACTTTCAGGTCTTCTGAACCGCCACTCTACCTACATTCATACCTAGCACATTGAAAACGTAAGAGTTTATTGTGACCATCGTTTATTTAACAAAAAGAAGCAAACGTAAAATTGGCGGAAATATATCATCTCCACCAGCAGCTCGAAGTGGTTTAAAAAATCGATTGGCCATGCGAGCAATAGCTTTCGGGATTGTGTGGTACTCACATATGAATGGACAAGCCCGAGAAGTGTTTTTAATATGACATTTAACTTATTTCATAACACAAAACCATCACTCTATCCATTTTTTTTCCGGAATGTGTGTAAGTATGTTCAAGTATGCGTATTGAACGATAATTTTTGTTTTTGAAGAGAAGTTATACTATAAAACCTGATGTACGTGGGTGGAGTTTCAAATAACAAGATTTATAGCCGTACGATACTGCGAAATGTTCTGATCGGGAGTGCACAGAATTTGTTTCATGTGACCATTTAAATTAAATCTAAAACTATAAGTACTGTTGCAGATAACATACCAATTCCGCAGAGTACCTACTAAAGTTAATAAAGCGTGAATTTCTACCCCAAATGTAGGGAGTAGCACACCCTTTTCTTTCAGCACTTGAATATTAAATACTTTTCGGTTAATTTAACTTGAATCGGATAAGAATCACTGACCCTTACACATTGTTTTAAGGGATTCATCCCTAAGAAAGAGACTTCAGTCTCATCGTTTAATTTACTTGTATCGGTTCGGGTACATCGATTTTTATGGCAACCCTTTTTAGAGCCTAGCCTATTGATATATTTGTGTCTTTAGCAATTGGCTTTCATTCCTTAACACATTTACGGACAATGTTCTATTTATATTGTTTGCCCACTCCAACAAATAGGTATCCGTCTTAAAAAAAAAAAACGTATGAAATTCGTTGGCTTGTCAAAGTCAAACTTGAAGGTTGTTAATACCCTTTTCTAAAGACAACAAGACGAACAAATTTAACTGAAAATGGTTCCACCCAAAAAAGAATTTCTGCAACCTTAGACAATCAGACACTGAGCGACCTTCAATTGGGTCAAGTATTCATATTGTACACCAACGCACGTTCCAGAGTGGACTTTAAAATAATTAACTTGGCTGCATGAACGTATTATAATTTGTTTAGAGTTACATGGGCGCAACGCAAACGTCTTGCTTGTAGCAGTAGGGCAGACAAACGATTTATTCAAATGTCAGTCGCAGATTATGGTTGGCAGTAGTTTGTTTATTTACTCTTGTTTGTTGTTGTTTTCTGCGTTATTAGCCGTATTGCGTTACGCAATTGAACAATTGAATTGGACAGGCGATTAACATATCAACAGCAGAAACTACGCGATTGCCACTCGTACCGACTGTTGAATTAATTTAGATGAAGTAGATGTTAGTGCGATACTGAGCTGCTATTAATTGAAACGTATGATGACTGTGACTTATTTGGCTGTTGCTAATGATTAGAATGCCACCACCTGCTGATGAATTTGGATTGCATGTCCTTTTTAAGACTATAAGTGGTATACTAATAAAGCTATTCGTCTCGGGTGTACCCAGTAATAAAAAACAAACAAAAAACCGGCGTAATAGGCTGTATATTGTACTTTTGCACACACCATCACTGGCTAATTCGGGGAAAGAAAAGGGAAAAACAAAAGCGATTCTACGAAAAGTCATTACGTTCCTTTAGCAATTCTATAATAGTTCGCTAACCAGAATTCCAAGCGGCGAGTATCTCCCCAAATAAGTACACTACGTTCGACGCGCAAATGATGATACGGTCCTAAGCTTTCATGAAATAATTTTTCGAACTCATTTTAGCCCAAATAGAGCTAAGGCGAATAAAGGAACACCTCGAAGACTCGTTCGATGCTAAAAAAGCAGGTGTCTCCTCTGGGCTATCCGGTATCGACCGTAAACGAGAGTGGAATATCGGTAGTCACTTTACCTGCTATTCATGAATTTTGAAAATGCTTCCATATATTTTCGGCTTGCTTCCGTACGAGAGATATTTCAGATAAACTAAAAGCTTTAATCAATGCAACTTACGACGGATCCATACGTCAAGGCTGCAAAGAGGAAAACAGTTAAAAGAACTCGAAATAAAGCTCTTTTTAGTTGTTTTTATTTTGTGATACGTACGTATGTATATGTTTGGTGCTGCTTTGCCAATAGGAAATAAAAAGATTCAATGAGTGCTTTCAACTTATCTAAGATATCTGGATTATGAGAACGTGTCTCCGTTATAGTATAGGGATATTGATTGCATTGATCTCAACCGCAAATTTCTATCTGTAGCATCACAACTACAGAATTCTATGAGGGCTTCTTCTAGTCTCTCAGCCGGTGAAACTTTATCGACTCCAACAGAGGCACTTCGTTTCGGCTTCAGAACAGTAGACTGTACTGAAGTGGTTGAAAGTCTCCTTTCAATCAAGTCCTCAGCTGTAGGACAGGACGAGATTAATCCTCTATTTCTAAAGATTATATTGCCAATCCTACTCCCATAAATCGCATATTTATTCAATTCAATTTTGACAACTGTACAATGGAGATTGGCAAAAATCGTTCCTATTTCCAAAGAATCTAAAGGTGACGAGCTTAGACCTATCTCAATTCGGCCATTTCTATCAAAAGTTTTTGAAAGAATATTACAATATCAAATGCGCTTACACCTTCTTGGAGATACAGTGGACTCCCCCTAAGTCGAATTTTCACGGGATACCATAATTTGTTCGAGTTAGAGGGAGTTTCGACTTAGAGGGAGTTTGACTTGAGGATGCTTTTGTGTGGAAAAAATATGGCGAAAAAATTCGAGTTAGAGAGAAATTCGACTTAGGGAGAGTTCGACTTAGGGAGAGTCCACTGTATATTAATCCGGTTTTGGGAAAAATAATAATACTCGTACCACGTCTTTAATAAGTGTTACTGAGGATAAACGACAAGCTATCGTGGAAGAGAAGGTGACATTTTTAGTTCTGCTGGACTTTTTCAAGGCATTTGACAATATTGTCCTCTCTCATTTATGTGGCAAGTTGTTTAGGCTTTTCAAATGTTCCACTAGTGCAGTAAAATTGATTTATTCCTACTTATCGGGTAGGATGCAAGCTATCCGATAAGACAGCGTACAGTTGGATTTCCTAGAAACTTTTAATGGTAATCCTCAGCGATCTGTCTTAGGACCGATACTCTTTTCTCTGTAAGTAAATGACCTTCCATCCATTGTATGCTGATGATGTGCAAATGTACATGAGCTTCCCACTTGGCCTTATCGAGCATGGCGCTGGCTACGTAAATGATGATCTCAAGAATATTATGCGTTGGTCACAGGCAAATGGTCTTTTGTTAAATCCTATTTTGTTTTTTTGTTTTTTTTTTTTGTTTTTATTTAACATCCCAAGATTTATATATATACATCTGTCTAGATGGCACTAGGTACGTTTTTTATAATAAAGTTACAAGATACAATTAGATCTGACTTGCTGCCAATGCAACATAGCCATTTTCATTTGAAATGAAGTTAAGAACGTTTTGCAGTAATAATATGTGGTCAAATCCACAGAAGAATTAACATAAATGTACAAATAAACATAATTTACATAGTTGTTACAGTTTCTGTTAATAGTTAACATTTAAATTGGTTAAATCTATAGGTCTTGTTCTTTTTAATCTGCGTCTGTTGACAATTTCTTGATTTGGCAGGGTATTGATGTCATTATTGGAGTGTGTACTGATTCTTGTCAAGTGCATATTGCTCGTTTTTCTTATTTCTTCTGCAACCGTAGGAATTTGAAGATCACTGTGTATGTACCATACGGCGTTGACTATCATTCTTAAAATTTTTTATTGTTGTCTTTGTATTATTTTTATGTTAGATTTTTTCGCTGTACCCCAAAGTTGTACTCCGTAGATCCATATTGGTTTTATGACAGCTTTATAGAGTGGAATTTTGTTATTAATTAAGAATGACGAGTCTTTGCGTAGTAGCCAGTACAGTTGTCTGAATTTGTTTTTTATTTGGTTACGTTTTTGCTGTATGTGGTGCTTCCATATAAGCTTGCTATCAAGATACATCCCTAGGTATTTCGCTACTGTATCTATGCAAATGTTGTTGTTGTTAATTTTAAGTGCCTCAGCGGTGTAGTTAGTCCTTGTCGTGAATATTACCTGTACTGTTTTTTCATCGCTTACTCTTATTTGCCAATCATCAAACCATTTAATGGTTTTGTCTAGGATTTTTTGAAATTCGGTGCTCGCTGTATGCAAGCTTTTGTTCGAGTAGAGTAGTATTGTGTCGTCAGCAAAAGTAGCGATCATTGATGTTGTTTGAGTCGGAAGGGGAATATCGCTGGTAAATAAGTTGTATAATAGTGGCCCCAATACACTACCTTGTGGAACTCCAGCTCAAGTTGTACATATAGAGATCTGAGCATTCGTCTTTGTACTTCACGTAGAAATATCGGTCCGTTACATAGCTTTTAATTAATAAATAGTAGTCAATTGGAAGAATTTGCTCTAGTTTTTTTAATAGTCCGGCATGCCATAAGGAGTCAAAAGCTTTAGCGACGTCGGGAAATATACCGATGCAGAATCTTTTCTCTTCTAGGTCAGTTACAATTTTATTGGTCACTCTGTGAATTTGCTGAATCGTCGAATGTTTTCGTCTGAATCCAAACTGGTGGTCAAGAATTGCATTAATGTTTGTTAGGATAGGTTCCATGTGGTCACATAGTAGTCTTTCAAAAAGTTTTGATAGCCCAGGCAGTAAGCTTATAGGTCTGTAAGATGTCGTTTTCGTTGCATCTTTTCCTGGGTTGGGTATCGCTATAACTTCAGCGACTTTCCATATCTTAGGAAAGTGGAGAAGTCTTATTATCGGATTATATACGTTTCGTAGATATTTAAGTGCTTTTTTTGGGCAGTTTGTCAAGTAGTTCTCCCATCATAAGGTCATATCCAGGAGCTTTTTTGTGGTTCACTCTCTTTTTAATACAATTTTTAATTTCGTTTATTGTCATTTTTCTGATTGGTGTATTGGGTGTAATATTTCTGTTCACTTGTGGGATATGAGAATCGCTGCCGTCGTTGGAGAAAGTATTCCAAAAATGTTTAGACAGAGTATTGACCTTATCTTGATTTTCCCTGACCCAGCTTCCGTCTGTTTTTTGGATAGGTGGATAGAAAGTCATTTTGTTTTTTAGATGTTTGGTTATTTTCCAAAGTGAATAGTTCCTTTCAGAGGTTGGAGTCAGCGTTCTTAGGTATTTGTTGATGTTATTATTCTGTTGTTGTTTTAGTGTTTCTTTTAAGTCTGTTATTGCTTTGTTGAGTTTTTGCTTATCTGCTGGTGATCTTGTCATTTGTCACCTTTTCCTGAGTTTCCTTTTTGCTTTGATTTGTTTTTTTATGAAGTCTGGTGTACAATTCTCGTATATTTTTTGCTCCATTTCTGGTGTTGTCCGGTAAGCAGCCTCATTGATCATGTCGTTGAAGTAAATAATTGCTTTTTCAATATCCATCAGTGATTTAAGAGGAACTTGGATTTGCAGTCTTAGATCAAGGAATTCGTGAAATGCTTCCTAGTCTGTTTTTTTGTTATATAGTTTGATCGTTCTTTGTTGGTCATAACGTTGCTTGAGTATTCTATTATAACAGGCGAAACAAGATTTTATTTTGAGTTTTGAAGTACATATATTTTTGGTTATACAAAAGTCTAGTAAGTCTGGTTTTTTCTTGGGGTCAGTTTGCCAGTAGGTTGGTTCTCATGTGCTTAGAAATCTGCTGTTATTGTTTTTTAGGGCATCTATCAGATTTCTTCCCTTTTTGTTTGTAAGTCATGATCACCAGTCCGTGTGCCTGGCATTAAAATCTCCTGCAGCTATGAATCTTTGTCCTAGTGTTTCTATTTAGCTATTATATTGTTTTGTTGAAATTATGTATTTGGGTGGGCTGTAGAAGACAGAAATTAGTAGTGGTTATCATCTTAAATTTGATTGAATATGTTCCGTTTTAAAACCCTACAAAATCCAATTACTTAGTTGTCTCAACTCTCAAGGCATCCATTAGAGCTTTCCTATTTCCCTCCTATAGTTATAGGCAATGCTATATGTTGGGGCTAAAAACCTTGGAATGAACTGGGACAACCATATCATCGCCGCGATCGGAGACTCATGGTGTACTTAAAACTTTGGGGGCAACTCAATCTCTTACTTCCTTTAAGACCCGTATTATGTTTGTAAAAATCTGGGTTATACCAACAACTAATCTATGGGTGCAAAATTTTCGGAAAGTGAAGCTTTGTCAGTAAAAGAAGACTGTGTGTCACCTTTAATAATGCTATTAGGTACGTTTTTGGACCACCATGTACCAAGCGTTTCCAGACGCATTTTTGACATGGCATTTGACAGCACTCTACAGTTTTGCACCGTAAATTTTCTCTCACACATCCTTTTATCAGGACAACTCCCGTACCTCCATTTTTTTTTGTCCCAAAGAGTGTGGTGATCTTCTAAAGATACTAGTAGCCCGGACTGCTAGCATGCGCGATTCGAAATCCCGAATAATCGATGCCAGGAATGTGCCTACATACTAATCCACACCCTGCACACTTCTACCACACTCTCCGTACCCCTATGAGAAACTAATTCCTTCAACTTACTCAAACAAATCTGGTAACTCAATTCATCCACGATACTCTTACCTTACCTCCGAGCGTCAGTTTTTTATTAATGCTGTCCGCTTATGAAATTCTTTGCCGCGTTCCATTAGACATATTGAAAACGCAGCAAGGTTTAAAAATGAATTAATTATTTATTTATCCCAAAATACATAGTTAAGCAATAATGTAATCCATTTTAGCTTAGCTCCTTCTTGTCTAATTCATGTAAATTCTATTTAATATTGTAGCTTTCATCTGCAGTCTAAGTTTATCACTAATTAATAAGATGTTATATCTTAAAGTGTATAGGCATTTCAAAATAATAATAAATGAAATAAAATGAAATAGATCTCCACAAAATGACAGCAAACGTGAAGAAGATGACAAATGCCATCGGGCTGATGAAAATCAGAAATAAAAATTCACAGTGTGGGAAGTAGCCATCTGTTTCCTTCCAACAGTATATAGCACTATTTATTTCTATCAACCAGGTTATTTCAAACTCAACTTATTTGATGAATTTTCATTCGTTTTATGAAGCGTGAAAACTGGAAACTATGGATCTTGCATGACAAACATCGAACACATAGGATCTCTTCAAACGTCCCAGCAGCTTAATGCTTCCAAACGTATTTTTAGGCGATTGTTATCTAGCACATAAAATAAAATGAAATATATTGCATATAAATAGACAGCTCCAAGGTTCGTGTCTTTGCTGTTTTTCTTGTTTTCATGTAAACTGGAAGCATTTAGCGTGGTAAAGAATAAAACGCTCAATTAACAATAGAAAACATTCCATGCAATATTTAATGTAGTTTTATATAGATTTTGAAGTATGAACATAAGACTAAACACCAAATCGTCGATTTAACCATCAAAGAATCCTCTTTTGCACGATGATAGATCAATATTTTGAGCAAAAATCAACGAATCCAACGTCCTCCAATGGGCGACGAATGTTTATATTGTACTACCAGAACCATTCAGCAAACCTGTGTTTAAAAGGTCAGTTTTGCAAAATAACTTTAAAAGTGTGTGTTTACTTGCACGTTATCAGCATTCAATCACTATCCTTATGCTAGCACAAGTCTAAATCGTACTTGCTGATTTATTGAGGTGCCGGAGCTGCATTGATTTATTATTTAAGTGTTGCAATATAGAAAGTGGAGTTAGTGTTTTCACCAGGCGTACGTGTTTATGTTGATATATATTTGACTGTATTATTATGTATGTATGTATGTCGCTATAGCCAAAACTTAAAAATTGTTGAACCTACATAAATTCATTAGTGCATACAAAGTTATTCGAACAAATAAAAATGTTGTGTTAAATCCTTTCGAGTGACGTATCGAATATAGGAGCTTGAAAAGAACCCAAGGAGTCTAATTATATTACTGTAGACAAGCTATTTTAAGAATTTAAGTTATTTTTTTAGGATTCTAAGAATTTTAATTAAGTTTTTACAGAATATGTTTTTCTAAAGTTTTCTTAATACTTAGATTGGACGGTGTATCTAACATGTCATTAAGTGTAGTTATGAAGTTTTTAAATGTCTTCGGATTTAATTTACCAGGGCATCCTGCTTCCCTACCAGGGCATGCATTATTTACATATAACTTTAAAATTCTTGAAACCTCAGCAAAATTAAGAACATTTTTAGATATTTCTTCTTGAGCTCTTCTAAAATCAATATTTAATCGATGTATTGATATGCCGTTTCGTAATGCAGCTTCCTCTGTTATTCGCTTAAATCTTTCGATAATGCAAGTTGCGTAACTGTGTGTTTCTACCTCTAATATGGAATAATCCTTTGTTGGAATATACTGCTGACCAGTACAATTCCTTATGATCATATCGAGCAATAATAGCGAACTATTAACATGAGTATTTTGAATTCCGGCGGTTCTAGAAGGCTGAGAGTATTTCCCATCTATAGCTGGCTTGAAAGCAGAAGGATTAATCTGGGACATACCTTTAACTGATCCAAAATTTATCGAAGGATAAGAATTTCTACTTATGAATTGGTCATTTATTAATGGTGAGAAATTTCCAACACTACGACGGCGACGACCACCTCTTGATTGAATGTATCCAGCTACATCGAAATGACCAGCCATCTGAGCAATTCGTAAAGGAGTCTGTCCGCGCTTGTTTGTCAAATTTATATTAGCATGTTTTTGCTCTATAAGGTATTTTATGGTATCCAATCTACCGGCAAGAGCAGCATAGTGCAAAGGAGTATAGCCAGTAGATAATTCCTTTACGTTGACGTCAGCTGATTTGTGTTCTATGAGATATTTCATTACATTTATGCGACCGCCATAAGCAGCGAATATTAAAGGAGTTCTGCCGACAGAACTTCTCAAATTGAAGTCTACAGGTTCATTCAGAAAGTATTTGACTACATCTAAACTACCAATATATGCAGCCAATAATAGCGGAGTATTATTATATTTATCCTCCAAACTGGCCACATTATATCTGGGTATAAGGTATTTAGATACTGGCACATGATTTTGAATCGCCGCCAAATGCAAAGCAGTTCTGCCATCGTTGGTCTGATCATAAATGCTGTAATTCGCTTCTTCTATAAGGTATCTAACTACCGGCAATACACCACTCAAAGCAGCAAAGTGTAAAGGAAGCTCTCCGCTATTGTTCTTTACGAAGCCTCCATGTGCTTGCTTTGTCAGAAATCTAACTATGTTCAGTTTACCATTGGCAGCAGCGTAGTGTAAAGGAGTATTACCATAATCGTCTTGCACATTAGGGCTGAGATTTTCGAATTGAATACAGCTCTTCACCATAACCAAATCTCCAGCTTGGGCAGCTTTGTGTAGAGGAGTTCGGCCACTGTCTTCAGACGTTATTCTAACCCGCACAAATTCATATATTGCAATAGAACTAGCTATTAAACCTATGCCACCAACTATAATTGCAGGCACTCCGCGTCTCGAACGAAGCAGTTCGATTTCATTCATAAAATTTACTTCATCAAAATTGTTAATGTCTACTGACTGAACAGCGTTATACTGGTGCTTCTGATTCAGACCCATCTTCCAAAGCATACAATAGATATAAATAATTTATTCTTTAAACCAAATAAAGTATAATTTATTAGAAAAAATAGTCTGTCTTTGCGTCGGTCTGTCTGAAGCTAAAGTACGTAAATAATAGCAGTCGTTTTATTTTTTTTTTAATTCTCGCCAAGTAGCAGTAGATTCGCTACTTTGTTTGAGTGTATCTTCTAAAGTATTTCAAATATTAGCTATAATTATAATAGATAATATTCTGTATCCTTACGTTTGCTGCTCTTAAAAAAACATTTACAACAAATATATCAACAGTCTAAATGAGTTCTTGAATTCCTTCTTCTGAATAAAATTTCAGATATTTCTCTTTAACTTGTACACTTTGGATATTTTTATTCAGAACACTTTTATTTAAATTCAAATCACTTAATTTTGTACGTATGTATAAGTTAAAATGCCAATTACACTGGTAGACGATATATTTGGAACTGGACGATGAGAAATAAGTTTCGAAGTCTTATAGTCTCTCAGCGAGAAAATAATCGGACAACGCTGTACACTTTATTTAGTTAGTGACATTTTTGGACAGAAGTTCCTTATCACTTAAAAGCACAAACCAAGACCGATGCAACATTCAAAAGTGATAGAGAAGCGAGCTCGATTTCTTTAGTACATTTGGTGATGCGGACAATTTGTTTGGAATTTCCAGAGCACTAAATCAAATGAGTTTGAACTTGTTTTCGCGAACTTAAATCGTATATGTACAATATTTCGCACTATCGCCACAAAGCAATAAATTGCAAACACTCAAACAACTTCAAGAGATACCGCTCATATAATGTTTTCTGATTTTCAAAAAAATTTTATAAGAAGAACTGCAGTGGTTCTCAGGACTGGTAACCATTGTATCACAGATAATATAGTTAGTGATTGTATCTATAAAAATAAGAGTTCCGATGACTGATTGGCAACCGTCTCGGCTATCTGCTGTTTCCGTGATACATGGAATAATGGCGGATCGCTGCTTGAAACATAGGGAATGGTGTGGTATGCCGACGGGTCAAAACTGGATTCAGGAATTGGTGCTGGTGTGTATAAGCCCATTCATAAAGTTTCGAAACCACTTGGAAAAGGCCTCAGTATTTTCCAGACTGGGCTTTAAGCCATTGAGACTTGGACTTGTATAAACCTGCACTCAGGCATGAAAGATGCCACCATTCGAATACTCACCGATAGCCAAGCGGCACTCAAGGCACTGATCTCCCACTTGATCCATTCAAAATCAGTTTAAAGCTGTTTCAACCGTTTACAAAACTTGGTCCAATACAATAAAATAAAATTGTGGTGGATGTCGGGATACGTAGGCATTGACAGCAACGAAACTGCAGATCTGCTAGCCAGAAAAGACTCCTCTATCTTATTCCCTGGACCAGAACCCATTTGCGGAATATCTGATTCTACTTTTAAATGTACCCTAAACGGCTGGGAAGGCAACATCTGCATTTCCCGCTAGAATAATATCCAAGGTATTAGACAAACTAAAGGGCTGTCCGACCTTCCAAAAAAGACAGTTGAAATCCTTAAATACAGAAAAAAATGATTTTAAAAGACTTGTGAGCATCTTAACCGTTCACTGTAAATTAAAATACCACATCAACAAAATGGGAATCTCGAAGGATATCGCTTGCTACCTCTGTATAAAAGAAGACGATATCGCAGACCATATACTATGTGAGTGTGCACTGTGCAGCTCTATGTAGAATTAGAAGAAGCTTTTTTTTATTAAACAGTTCATATCTCCAACAGACCTAAAGAACTTCCCTGTATTTTTTGATTTCATAAGAAGAATAGAACTATTGCTGTCTTAAAAGATGCCCCCTTGCACAATATACCTTTATTGGTCGCAGTGCCCCTATTACATATGGCCGTAGCCACAATAAAATCTGCTATGATCTGGTACCTTAGCTCAAGAAAGACGTTATAAAAAGTGAATGGAGGGTTCTTATCCGTCTCTCTCTGATAATGATTAATATAGTTTTAAAATGCCCATTAGAAACATCGCCACTTTCATTGATAATCAGACTACTGTCAAAGCCCTAGTTTCGGCTACATCATTCTCCAAGTTGGTGGAACAAAGTAAAAAGGAATTCTCCTCGTAACGTTAAGGGACCAAAAATTAGTCTTCTCTGGGTCATAGCATCATAGTGGCGACTAACCGGATTCATTGTGGTGGTAGCCTGCATGCCATTGGAAGCTGTCAAGGGAAAACTCTTTTCACACTTCCATCAACTGCCAACGAAAAGTGAAAATAATTGCTGAATTGTGTCATATCTAGGCAGATTTGACAAAACGGCAGCTAGCCCAGAACATAAGAGCTACAGAAAAGGACTTGGGCACACGCCGCACTAACTGTAGCGATTAGCAAAGGTCACTGATCAGTAGAGCCGCATGTGTCTAGATTGGGATTTCCCCTTAACATGCGCATACACTGCCGCAGTTATAAAATTGTAAACGAGAGCAAGCTCTCTTGCATTTTGTCTGTAGATGTCCGGGTTCAACCATCTTAAGGAAATGATCTTAAGGAAATCTCAGAAAGAGCATTGTAGAGTTGATTAGCTTTTTAAATGTCACAGGATGAATCTTAAATCTCTGATTCCCTCAACAACCAACCCAACGCTTTCAAAATGCGACCTAACAACCATTCCTACCTACCTATGTATTGTACATATGTACTAACTTCTTGACAGACCAAGCTATCATAAACAATCCAAACTCTTCCAAACATTGTGTAATAAGAGTGAACAAAATTCGACTCGTTTAAGTTCGCAAGTGGTAAGAAAACACCAACAAGTTTTTTCGTGGTCCCACCTCTCGCGAACGTCTGACAAACATCCGAGAGTATTGTTGTTATGAGAAAGCTTCTCAAAACAAATTGCCCTTTGGGTACGGCACTTTGCCATCAAAAGGAAGCTGAATACTCAGCAGTACGAGTACGTTCTCAGAATCGTCATACTTGGCTCTTTGCTATCAGCGAAGAAGGCATTTTCGAGTGATTGGAAAAACCCGCAATAATCGGTCTTTAACCGCAAGGCGATACATCTTATGAAAAAGATGTAAAAAAAAAAGTTGTTTAATCAGTTGTGGAGGTCAGTTCACTTTATCGCTTCCAGACAACAAAATATTATTTTTTCGGAAACATTTCGTTAAAAGAAATACATACGTACGAGTACATCATTATAAAATGACTAGCAGCAGTCTATTTAAAGATACACTTTTTTTCTACAACTTCTGATTTATTGGACCGATTTTTGTGATTTAAATTTTTACACATAATATATTCTCTTTTGGAGCTTACTTTTTGTTATGTAATGGATCCAAAGATGCCCTCTCAGCATAATTTAATACCATATTTTTGGTCTTGTACTTCCGCAGAGAGAGGGGTATACTCTTTTTTCCAAATATTCCTTCACTGTGAAGACACATATATGTATCTCAAACCATATATCCGATGATGTTACTGAATCATGCAGAGATATGAACAGTGTACATATACTATATGTACGTACAATTGTTGCAACAACGTTGAAGGAAATAACAGTTGTTAAAAAAATGGGACTGGCTATATCAAGAGGTCAATTTTCTACTTCTTGTACTTATTATGCGTAAGAGTCATACATGTACCTTAGGAGGTTTTTTTTAAAGATAGTCACGATTTTTTTTTTTAATTAAAACACATAACAAATAATGAAATAACCAACAGATCATTTCAGAATTTATTTTATGGCATTAAGTATTTGAATACACTAGCATATGTGCACCGCAGCTACCACTTACAAAATGCATTCGGGAGGTCCAATTTTCGACCACATTTTCGAGTAGTTGGGGGCGTACATATACGAGTATATATCTTGAATAACGCGGACACTTTTGTGTTCTAAAACGTCAACAGACCAGCGAATTAACATATCCACACAAGAAATAATCCAGTGGCGTTAAATCGCATGAACAATTGACTGGATCATTTCGTAAGATATGTTATCACCAAACTGCTCCGCCAATAACTTTATAGTTTGGCCGTTAGTATGGCATGTTGCAGTATTCTGTTGAAACCACGTGTCTTTCCCAGTTCGATGTCACGCAAATTTGGAAACAAATAATGACTGATCATCATTCGGTTACGTGCTTCATTGACGCTACTCGTAACGCGAGCTCCAACATCATTTTTTCAAAAACAAGGTCCCCCAGTGTATAATGCGCAACAAACAATTCATTTTGTGGATGCGTTCACCCCAAAAGCGATATTTTTGTTTGTTTACCTATACATACCTATTAAGCTAAAAATACGTCTTGTCTTGAAAAATGTGCGATAAAAAACGAGTTATCTACTTTCAGATGATTTAGGGCCCAAGGCGCCGAGACCACGGCTCAAATGATGGTAATTTCATGGTCATGGTAATCAATGGTCTAGATCTTTTCACAAAACCTTCCACATAATAGACGAGCACACAATGTGCACGGCGTCGAATCGATAGGGTAATCAGCAAAACTTGCCACTACAGCAGCGATATTTTTTTGAAAATACAAAATTCTCAATCTGTTTAATGGATGGATGTTAAAAACAGTGAGCTAAGTACGAAACTTATCAATAACACATCGAATTGCGCACCTTTGGTCAAACTGAAAAATAGTCATATTTGACAGTTTGTCCCTATTGAAAAAGTGGGATAGTCTAAAAAAAACACCAGTTGTAGGTGGTGACATGTAGACAGCAGACAGGTGGGCGGACGGACGATAGAACGAGGACAATACGGTTTCCGTAGTACAAGTATACATATTGAAACCCTGAACAGTTTTTGCAGGAGGTTTGGGCAAACCACAACTAACAAGTACTCAGTTTCGCTAAATTACTCTTTTAACACACCAGAATGGCGTAATAAGTAATATTCAACCTTATTAGCGATATTCTCTGTCGAAGCAATAAGTGAGACGACCATTTTTTGACGTACTTACATATTAGCACGTTATATGTACGAGTATATGAAATTGCCGGTTTTATGTGGAAAGTTAAACAAAGATTATTCCAAAAAAATAATATCCATTTACATCTATGGTATTTTTCCAACGTTCCACTAAAACAAATATGACTCTTTTGAACGTCCTTATCCTTTGGGCCAAGAAGTCCTCAACGTCCTCTTTTATGGCATCCTCTTGTATGTTGCCTTTCATTATCATGCAGCAGCATGGGAACATGCATATTTACCAGTGTTGGTTGTTTTCGACGCAATTTGTTGTGCATTATATCCATTTCTCTACAGTTTGACTCGGCCGTGATTGTTTCTCCACGTTTGAGAATCGAATAATGGACAACTCCCTCACTCGTCAACCTACTGTCACCATTACCTTTATGGGGTGTAAGTCTGTCTTGGCTCACTTGCGTCTACCCATTCTCCCGACCTCTTCCGATTACTATGTAGGATCCACACGATGTCTGTTGGACAAAGTTATTACAACCTTCAAACGTCGTAGCATATTCGCTGGTGTTTAGACGTGGGGCAGCCATCTCTCTAGTTTTTTTTACCTTTCCGATGGCTGAAAGGTGAAAACTTATGGTTGCAGTTGAGACTTTGAACCTTGCAGCAAGGCTAAGAACAGTCGTAGCTGGATTTTCTTCAGCAGCTGCTGCAAGTTCTTCATTATCAATAACCTCATCTGGTCTAGCTCTTACCATATTTTCGAGAGAAAAATCTCCTTTGCCGAACTTGGGTAACCAGTTTCGAACTGTTCCCTCGCTATATGTACGTACCCAAACCAAAAGCACGGTTGTTATGTTTTAATGTTTTTTTATTTTTTAATTGAAAAAAGAAAATTGCTCTTAAATGCATTGGTGAAAACATTCCCTATGCAAGGAAAAAAGTTAACTTAATGAGCTTATAGTGTAAATTTATTTTTATCGTTAGAAAGGTTAAACTGCACTCTTAATAAAAACAAAAAAAGCCTTATTTTCAATTTCTCTCCACAACCTCATGCCACAACGATCACTTTAGGAATCTTCATTAGATCGGCAATTCCATATGTAACGAACTAATACATAAATTTAGTTTGATAGCTCTTGTGTCAACTGAATCTTAAATGGAAACAAATGCAAATCCTTGTGCAAAATTGTGGCCAAAGTTGTTCTTTAAAGACCAAGCTCCTGAGCACGGCGTCGAATTGAGGTTGATGGATTGTTTTGAACACTTCCTTGAACAGCAGTAATGTTATTAGCCGATCTTGCAGTACGTTGTGGCCCATGCTTGGGCCTATCACCTACAGACCCTCTTTCTTCGAAATCATTCACTACACGATATATAGTGCGTTTTGTTGGCACGTTGTTTCTCCCAAAAATTTCACGTAACTTTCTCATCGTCACAGTAATCGATGATTGATTTTGATAAAATGTTTTAACGATTAAAACACGTTGGTTTATCGAATATTTTTCCATAATAAATTTGCCACGTGTCTACTTCACGACTGCCAAATATGAACTGTCAAGACTAATGTTTACCAAAATGGCGGCAAAACAAAGTAGTATACGTTCCCGGCGGACACCCTGTAGAAGCATTCCCAAGCTGCTCTCAAGTTAAACACTGCATCCTTTATTGTTATAGATTTCACAGCTTCAACGAAACAATTTAACGAAATTTACAAAACACAACACGTTTATGATAAAAAAAACTTCTGACCTTTTTCTGCAGCAGGCGAATAACATTCTGGTCCATAGCGAATAAGCGGAGCTACATTTGGAGGCATGTAAATTACTGTTATGCTACCATCTGAATTTCGTACTCACTCTCCGGGGGACGACTAGGCCATTATCCAAAATAAGTAGAGCTTTGGCTGGTAAACCGCCTTTTTTAAGGAAATTTTTAACTTCGGGAACAAAAAAAGTTACTAAACCAGTCTTTAAAAATAGCTGCAGTCATCAAAGCTGATTTAAAGCTTCTGTAATGTACAGGTAAGGATACATTTCTGAATAGACGAAGGTTTTTCGCTTTGCCTATCACTAGCGGCTTTAATTTGTGCCGACATGTGGCATTAGTGCACGCCAAAAAAGGTATCCTTTGCTGTTCTGTTTTTCGTCCAGGAGCAGTTTTCTCAGTTGATGCCACATACGTTTTCCCTGGTATAAGCTTCCAATATAGCCCCGACTCATCGGCGTTATAAATTTGATCTGGTTTAAGATCCAGATCTTGAATTCTTTTCTTAAGTTGCCTCTAAAATGGGCACACAAGTTCTGGTTGTGACGACAATTTTTCCCCAGATATTTTGAGATAGCGAACACCAAACCTCTTTTCACATTTTTGCACCCAACCGTCACTTGCTATGAAGGCAGACTCGTTGTCGTGCAGGCTTCTATTTATGACAATGGCTTTTTGCTTCAGTATTAAGTCACTAATAGGTAAATTCTTCCTTCGCTGTTCTAGGAACCATTTATAAAGCGCCTTTTCCATCTCAGGTAGTTAAGATGCTTTCAGCGTCCTCCTATTTCCAGGGCCAGAGTAAGTATTAGCCATCGTTGCTATAATATCGGGCTTCATTTTGTTAATAGCACATATAGTCGATTTGGGTATTCCGTATTTTTTTTCCTAATACTGTACCCGAAACACCTTGAATTTTGTTTTTATTTTCTGTAAAATTCGAATGGATCATGACAAGGACTTTATCTTACCTGCAGACAACTCCTTTAAAACTTCAGTTTTTTCTATTAAAGTTAAATTTTTGCCAACAAAATTGCACTTCCTATACTGTCCAAACCAATCAAACGTTGCAAGGGAATATTTAGCCAACCTAGAATGCAAAACGTAGAACGATGACAGATACAAGGTACGCAAAACAAACGGTAAATTTGCTCGAAAGATTGTGCATTCTTTGCAGCTGGCTTATTCGTATTTAACTGTGTTAAAAATATGGGTTCACTCTAAAGATGTTTACTTGTTCACTCTGTAGAGCAGTCTGTATAAAATTTGGTGTGTTCAGTCTATTGGATTGTTCACTCAACCGTTGTTCACTCTACCGAGAGTGTACTGTATATAAAACTAAGTGGCAAAATTCGTATGTTTCCCTCTACCATCCGTAATTTTCAACCAATTTAGTTCTTTTTTTTTTTTAATGTAGATAATTACGGCACAAGTAATAGCCAAAACTAAATTACAAAAACCTAAAAAAAAACTGACATTTTTGTATGCCTGGCGAAACGGGTGGAGTTTAAGCTAGTACTTTCTATAATATAATGAAGGAACATCAAGTTTGAAAGGTATTAGTGTGAAAAGTAGGTGCGATATACTGATCAAATTGGATCAATATTATGAATACAAGGCCACTGATGATCTCTTTCTCCATAGATTTTCTGATAACAAAAACATTTAGTTGAACAAAATTCAATTGCTTTATTTTTGAAAAATTTTACAATTTTCGTTTTATTCTTAATATATTACAAATCAAGCAAATAAAGTTCGGTTTTTTTATCAAAGTGTTGATGAAACTAACATTTTTAGAATTACGATAAAATTGATCCGTATTCAATTACGTAAGCTCTGCTGTACTTTATTCACTTTTACTTTAGTTTTATTTATACAAACTCATAAGCATATTCATTTTTTAATAGTTAATAATAAAGTTGATTGAAATCGTTTTTTTTTTTTAAATATAGGTAAGCAATAAAATAAAACATTTTTTTATCGGTTTCCAAAATAAAAATTAAAATAATAAAACATAATTGAGTAACGTAAGAGTACAACTGTGTATGTTTTTAGGGGCTTTTCAGATCACGTACTACAACTGAAATGAAGTTCATTGCATAGCACCAGGCAGCTCAAAGGTTTTCACCTCTGCTGCTATTAACCGTAACTGGCAATATAACGTTCATATATAAAATTCGCTACTCAAAACTTTAAAATGACTTTTTTTTTTACAAAAATATATAATTACATATCCTCCCT
Source organism: Brachypalpus laphriformis (assembly GCA_945910035.1). NCBI lineage: Eukaryota > Metazoa > Arthropoda > Insecta > Diptera > Syrphidae > Brachypalpus > Brachypalpus laphriformis. The sequence goes on from OX246753.1 coordinate 351,560,561, forward strand.
TTCTCTCTCCATCGACTAAATTGACACTTTTTTGGGTATCATAAAAACATAAAATTTTTAAATAAAAACGAATGAAATAATAAGCTAAGCAATAAGTAAAATATTATTGTTTTATTTTCAATTTTTAAATATGCACATTCCCTGAAGTGGTATACACACAAACATTAGCGTGGGTAATTAACGCGCGTGATTCTTACAGAATGGGCGACCACCTTTGTTGTAGAAGCTTTGTCCTTCAAGGTTCTTCTTGCAGAACTGAAAAAGGAGAAAGAAAATGTTAATTTAATTAAATCATTTGGTAATATTATTTGATTTAGAACAAATGATCTAAGGTCTTAGATATTTTGCAAGGAAATGAGGCATTTTCAAATAATTTGCAGTTGATGTGATGCACAGTGGGGCAGAGAGCCTTGTAGTATAAAAGAAGGAGTTGCAATGATGTGTGAAAATCAATTACTTTTACTTAATATTAATTGATGTTAGGGATAGAAAATGTTTTGTTAAACTAGTTTTTAACAGTGTTATATATATATACCACTGACTTACTCAGGTTTACAAAAGGTTACAAAAATTAGATATCATCAAAAAAGAGGAAATAATTCGCAAAGAATAGGTATCAAGTATGACAATTCAGGAGAATTTTCAACGCAATCAGGATATTTAATTTTTACCCAATGAATTTGTTCCCTATTTTTGAAAAGACCTAATTTGTGTTCGGGGAAAAAATTCCAAGGGAAAATTTATTCCCGATAATCCTGAGTATATATGGACTGCTAATGAAATGCCAGTTCCATACAATCTCTGTCCAGAAAATTATGCCAACATAACTTCTTCTTCTTCTTCCTTTTATCAGCGAGGCTATGATCCGAAAACAAGGGATCACAGCCCTCCCACTTCACTGCATTTCTACTGATCCGCCTGTGGGGTTCGCCAACATAACTAGCCATACATAACATAAGTTGGTATGAAGCGAAAAATGAGGAAACAAAATGCCAAACATCTTGAATTTCTCCATAGAATGGTAGAAACACCTCTTAGATTTGTGGGAGTTTGCTAAGTAAAACGGTTGAAATTCAAATTGTTGAGACATTGTTTGCAACAGATGTCACCTCGAAAACGTGCTGGTTCAAATAATTATCAATAGATGGAAACAACAAAATTTAAATAAAAAATCGTTATACATGCATTTTACTGCCCCATAAATTGCACAATATTCGTATATTTATTATGAATCAATTTTGTATGTAATATGTCAATGGAAACACTGTTTTTGCACACCCGCATTCAAAGAAATTTCAAACAAGTATGAGTTTCCATTTTTTTCCGCTCCGAACCAAGAGAGCTAACGCTAATGTTGGAAACAACGCGAGTGACGTTTACGACAATTTAAGCAACGGCAATTTTAATTTACAATTACGAGTGGGGTTTTTGTGTCGTTGAAGGCCATGTGTCGTTAAAGACTTTGTGAAACCGATTAGTGTACGACAAATGTCATGTAAGAAATCTCACTGTTATTTTCTAAGGCGTTGAACGCAATAAAATGACAGGAAAAATGACGATATTTGTGTTTAGCAAATTATTGATCGCCAAGGAGTGGTCTGATTTCTTAAATCCTGAATTTATTCAATTAACTAAATTGAATATCCTTTGTATAAACTAAACAGAACATTTACTTTTAATTTGGTGATGCACTTCGCGGAGAAAACATTTAAGAAATTTGTCAGGACGATACTTGGAATTTTTCGAAATTTACAAGTTCTTTGAAGTCAACATAAGCATCTTTAAAATGTCAATTTCTTCTTCAGGAAAATGCGCCATAATTGGCATACAAAAAAAAAAACCAAATACTAGAAAAGTACATACATCCACCTTTCTTTGGAGCGGGCTTGAAGAATTTCTACACTTAAACTCGAAAGCAAATTCTTTTTTTTGTTTTTTTAATTATTGCATTGTGCCCTACTGTACGACAATTACTCCTTCTATTTTTTAGTTTGTGATCAAAATTTCGAATGCGATTATTAGAAAATTAGGCTCACTTTACCTTGGGGTAAACATTTCTTTCTTTAAAAAAATATTTCATTGTGCTCTTGATTTGAAGTGGGACAGATCCCACTACCCAAAGTTTATTTTCATTTAACTAGGCACTACACTTTCTGAGCAATACCAGCATATACTTACAGTGCAATTGAAGCATTGACTGTGGTAATTGTGATTCAATGCTTCTACCCATCTGTCGCCAGCTTCAACAGGGAATCCGCACGCAAAACATTTCGTTGTAAATAGTTCATTCCAATCAGCTTCGCAGTATGCCATACCTTCCTCAAGGAAGAATGGAGTGTTACCAAACAGTTTTCCACAATGCGCACAAGTGAAGCACTCTGGATGGAAGTGCCTTCCAATAGCGTTCAAGCAATCACCCTATGGGACAAATTTAAGTCAAAATATTACAAATACGTCCGATGAAAGTCTTACCTTGATTTTGCCACCGCATTTGCTGCAAGTTGGAGCCAAGTACTTTTCGAAACAATATTCACAATACAAATCACCCTTCTCCTCAACGAATCCAATGTCCTGCAACGGACGACGGCAATTGGCATTTACGCACATGAAATGATCTGGACACCAGATGCGACCTAAGGCCGTGATGAATGGTCCCCTGGAGATGGTAAAATACAAATATAAATTAAATATGTCAAACAAACAGAAGACTTAAAGATGTAGACTCATCATGCAACACAAGAGGTAAGCGAAAACCAGGCTTGTACCTACCTGCTTATCTCCTTATCACACTGACAGCAAATTGGACGCTTACCGTCCTTCAGTAGCTGACTTACTACTGCTTTAGTTTCATCGATTCCAGCATCATTCTCAGGGTTGCTGTTACCCCCCATTGGCTTAACTGAGATCTCAAACACAGGAGCGCTCTCGGATTGACCATCTCTCTCTATGTATGATCGGCGATCAGTGGCATGAGTAGAGAGTTCTCCGTTCTTATTAGCACTTCTATTCTTATTGCGGAAAATCACAGTCTCGAGGGGTGCTAATTCAGTAGGTGGCGATAGCTGAGCATGGGTCGCTGGTGCCGCCTGTGGTTGTGCCTTCTGTTGTTGTGGAGGCTGCGGCGGTGGTGGAGCTGGAGCTGTAACTGCAGCCACTATCGGGACTTTTACAGCCGGACTTATAGCCGAACTTATAGCCGGCTTATTCCCATTAACAAGCGGACCAAGTAAACGCTTGGCATCACAAATTTCAATCAAATTTTTCATGTGATGGTTTTGTTGAGACAACACATCTCCAGTTACGAGTGGCATTACAGTTTTTTGCTGTGGTGACTGTTGAACTTTTTGCTCTGACGGCACAACCATTTGAGTGGGCTTGAGATCTGCTGGCGCTGTGGGATCAACATTCTTAAAATCCTCCAGTTCGAAACGTTTTCTCACCACCATTGGACTTCTTGTTAAAGTGTTGGCATTGCTACCACCAGTTATAGTTGTAAGATCACTGTTGCTGTTGTTTTTCGAATTGTTAGCCAGCCGCGCTTCCAACATACTGGAAATTATTTTTCCAGCCTCCGCCATGAAATTGTTCTTATTTCCGATATTGACTTTACTGATTGAATCTGTCAGCATGTGCGTGGCGTCAGAAGTTTGGCTAGCACTTGGCTTAGGTTTAACAATAGAGGGTTTCACACGGGGTAGGGTTGATGATGTCATTGGGATAGTGGTCTTATTGGCGTTGTTAGTATTAGATTCTGAAAAGGCGCACACAAAAAAACAAAACAAAATCAAAATAACAAAAAACACACATGCAAACTTAAAACGGCAGAATGGCTGTTCCACCAACGGTGGGTAATAACGCTGACTCTAACTTTAGCAGTGCTGCAGCTGTACCGTTTTGTATACGCTTTAGGATACATTTGAAAATGAATGTTAAACAAAAATAAGGTAAAATAATATAACGCACGTTTTCAGATAAAAGCCAGTTCACTTTTCAGCACATATAATCTAAACGGTACTTCGCCCTTTACAAGAGATTACATAATGTAGCCAAAAATCTTAAAATTGAATACTAGTCTGACTGGGCAATACAACCTAATAAATTATACAGTAAAGTCATTTAGATGGTCTAGAAATTTACCAAAACTTAAAGCAATTGCTTGGGTAAACGGAAGCAAACAAGCTACTTAACGATAGTTGGCAGATACAGTATGGTAGATATTCTGCATGTAAGAAAAGCAATACGGAAGGAGGCGTTACTCGAGTTTGAGTATAGAATCGACACATTTCGACTCACTCATTTTACGGAATCTCTTCAGAAACTGACTTACTACCTCACTTGCTACCTATAAGCTCGCACAAGCAAGCGGGTTACGAGACGCCACATGAAGGCGATACAGTTTTGGTAGAGACATCCTTTTCTACATATTGGAAATGGACGTGACCGTCACCTAATTTTTTTTGATTTTCGCTACAAATATATTTACGGAATTTCGGAATTTTTCTAGCACATCAAGTTTTGACTGCTATATTTCTAAACTGTGCGTCGTGTTGTTTTTGTTTTGGCTCATGTGTGTATAACTCAACACACATCTCTTGCGCCAGCTTATTGTGTACTAGTTTTAATATCGTTCGCTGTCCCAATTTAGATGGCTCGGCACTTTGCAAATAAGTTGCATTATTTAACTTGTAACCGATTCTAATTGAGTAACTCCCCACTAAGTTATGAAGTCAACGAATTATACTTTCATGTTTCACAAAATATTTCATAAAGAGGCGAAGCGAAAAATTAAATGTTTTGTTGATCATTAAGCGGCCTATGAAGAGCAGCCTTGGGGGAATTGGAGTAATAATTGTGAACTAAATTCAGAGACATAGGTTTTGTAAGGCAATTCTACTCGGAGTTGCCATACTTGTTGCAACTATCGAGGTTGGGTACAACTTTTATATCTTATCATGAATTTAACCCAAATGGATGAGGGCTAAGATCGAAACTACTAAATAATCAATAATGTTTAGACACCTGACTATTTTTATTTATAAATAAAGCTGTTTGAATATGACACGTAAATTACGTCACTGTTAGCCCAAACAATCCAACGAAGTCAACAGCAATTATGAATAGGAAAAAACATATAGACGGGCAGTTGACAGGACGCCTTGAAGCAGGTCTTCGTCACCTGTGGGACGGGTCATCAACGAAAGAATAGACATAAACATGTTGTACATACGAGTACATCTCCTAGCTGATGAGTCCGAGACTCCGAAGTAAGTTCAAACCGTAGCGCGAGCACAGTCGACAAGAAAATGTTTCCATAAGAATTTCGAAATGAGAATGTTTGTCTTAGTTGAAAAATGGGGAGAAAGGTTCTTAGAAAGGGAATCTTTAATTAGTGTTGAACCATCTGTCGATAAATGCTAGATTATACCACTGAATTACTCACGCCTTGCAGAAAGTGTGCTTTATGAATTGAAAAAGGGACGAAACTCAATATCTTCTTGTCTTTGTTGACAACTTCAGCAAATGTACCCTGTGAAATGTCAGGACGGGCGCCGTGGCGTAAGTGGTTAGTGTGTCGGATCAATACGCACGAGGTTCCAAGTTCGAATCCCAGAAAATACCAAAAAGTTTTTTCATGGTCCCAGCTCTCGCGAGCGTCTGACAAACATCCAAGAGTATTGTTGTCACGAAAAAGCTTCTCAAATCGCCGTTTGGATTCGGCACTAAACTGTGGGTCCCTTCCATTCGTGTGAAAAATATAACGCACACAACATAAATGGTTGCGAGAAGCTAGGCCCTGCCACTTTAAAATTTGTATTTGTATTTGTAATGTCAGGAACATTCAAATGTCTTGAGGGGTATGAATGGAGTTGTTGGAATTTTTGGTGTTACCAGGAAGATGACAGATGTGTATGCCAAAAATGTTTTAATAATTTTTAAGACAAAAATAAAATTAAGAAAATTAAGACTGACCACACGTTGTTCAGATTGAAATATTTTAGTGCGTTATCATAATTCTCAGAGTAAAGATCGAAACACCAATACAGAGGCGAGTCGGTGCGAGCTTCTTTTTTCTTTTGTATTTTTTCAATATGAAGATGTTATACGAGATGGATAAGCGAAATAGGCAGATGCCTATAGTCCGAATAGTTTCTGATAATGTGAAAGTACGTAATCCGAGTATAAGTACCATATTAAGGACATTCTACAGGTCCAAAATAAGCTTGCTCCTATATTCAAATCGCAGAAGCTAAGCATTTCATTTTGCTTTTCCTTTACTTAGATTCAAACTCCCCAAGCTACATGCTGATGCTAAACAAGTTCGAAACTCCGAAAAATTATTCGAAATAAAATTCCGTCAAATGTAGATAACAAGTCAACTCAGCTGAAGTTGTGGAATCTTCTCATTTAAGGTAGAAAGTAGGAAGTTATAACACATAATTCTTATTTTCTTATAGTTTTCTCTCGTTTTATGCTAGGTTAACCACTTGGTGAGGCCTGTAGATTGCTAGATTACAGAAAATTTAAAAATATATTCATACGCAGCTATAGGAAACACTTTACGTCACAAGCACATCAGAATGTCAAGGCAAAGTTAACAGAAAAAAAAAAAACAGTAAAAAACGAAACACACACAAGACATACAATAATCCATCACCTGATCTGCATGTTGCAACTGCTGCACAATGGTACACGTACACCGGGTCCAACTGCCTTATTTATGATACCACGACCGCGTTTTGGTGCCGATGTTGCTCCAAAAACTCCACCCTTGCCTACATTGCTAGGACCTGAACCGACCGAAGTGGAAGCAAAAGTAGAAGTTTGCGAATCACTAACATTTGTTATCGAAGAGGAAATGTTAGTAGCGCCCAAGTGCTGCTGCTGTGATGGTTGCTGCTGCTGCGGCGGCTGTGGCTGCAGAGGAGGAAGGGTTTGCAGCGGAGCTTGTGCTTGCGGTGGCTTAAAACCAGCCGGACCTGTGGAAGCGGTCGGCTTATATGTGTTATTATTGCTACTTGGCTGCGATTGCATTTGAGAACATGGTGCACGACACACACTACTGCCAGCACCACCGCCAGCACTGGCACACACCTTGCCAGATATTGGACAACGACCACCCGCACCCGCAGAGGGAGCAGCGGACGTTGGCGCTTGTGGTGGCTTATAGGCCGGCACTGGGATGGCACTGGCACGATTTTGTTGTTGGTTAGTTAGAGAACTAGTAGCGGAAGCATTTGTTAAGGAGCAGCTTGAGCTGGCTGCCGCAACTAATGACGATGATGATTGCGCGCTATATGATTGTTGTTGTTGTTGTTGTTTTTGGGAAACTGATGATTGTACAAAAGTAGAAGATTGTTGCTGTTTGAAGCCTGGCGGCGGACCAACCACATTGTTACCAGCGGACGGAGAAACGATATATTTCGGCGGCTGAGGTTCATCGTGTGGAGGAAGAATAGACTTAATGGGGAACTTAGAGTCGGGCTCCGGTGAATGTAGCTGTGGAAATGTGGTATCAGTGGTGAGTGTGGCGGCGCGTGCACTGATGGCCTGCGACTGACTGGTGAGGTTAGTGATTTCCTGTTCGAGGCCGGACAGCCGTCGAGCTTGATTGGCGACAAAACCCGTTTTACCATAGGAACTGCGTACATCGGCACTGGTGCTTTGCTTAACGCTTGTATTGGTACTGGTGCTGCTGCTTCCTGTGCGTATTTCGACAGTCTTGGCACTCTGAGTATGTTCGTATTCCTCGACGACCTTGCGTCGGCGTTCGATTTGGGTATTACCTACTTGTGATGTGGTTTTACTTTCGAGTTGTGATTTCTTCTCCTCCGCAAGTCGAGACTCTTTTTCGCGTTTTTGAATTGTAAGATCACCAATCTGGTGCTGCTGTACAACTTCGGGCTTATCAACAAAGCTCTGGGAGCCTGACTGGCTGACAGTTTGATAGTGGGAGAGCACCTGTCCCTGCTGTTGTTGTTGTTGCTGCATCTGTTGCGCACCTAAGTACGACTGGCCAGTGGTGATGGAACCAACTTGCAGAGTTCTCGGCGAAACTGCCGGTAAGTCGCTATCCCTTAGCCTAGGTGCGCGGATTGCACTCAATGGGTTTGGTGGCGGGCCGGGGGCTGGAGACTTGGCGCGATCGGGACAGGGAGACACCGATCGACGATCGAAGACATGTCCAGTCGTAGCGGCACACTCTTCGAAACAAAGCTTCTCCGATGTCTGATAGAACGGGATGATCGGAGCTGGTTTATTTATCTGCGACGGGGTGTATGGCCTTGATGGGGGATACGATTCGTCATGCTGCTGGTGTTCATCTAGCGATTGAAAAGCCATTGTCACTGGACCGGAGCGATCTTCAATAATTATGGGAACTGTGGGAATAGGTTTAAGTTGTTGTTGTTGGGATTGTTGTTGTTGTTGTTTTTGTAGTTGCTGCTGCTGTTTTTGCTCGCTGACTCTAGTCATAGTCCTGGAGGCAGTTGTGACAGAACTAGCAGCAGTAGATGATGCTATTGAAGACTTAGCTGAAGTTGTACTGGTATGCTGAGTGTTAATAGACTGCTGTTGCTGCTTTTGCTGTTGTTGAGCATTTAAGCAAGTGACACTTGTGGTAGCGCTGGGTTGCGGTGATGGTGGTGTATCTACGAAAGCAAGCGGTACATTCTCTCTAAGCTCGAGCGGTTCCGGGGTACGAACAGGTCTCTGTGTTGGCAAAACTGTCCAATTTCTCTGATACTGTGGTATTGTGTCGGGTCTGTGTAGGCCAGATTGTGTGGGACGCGACTTCAAATGGCTTAATGGGGATGGTGGCGGAAAAGAAACCTTATGCTCATCGAACATCTCATCGATGTCTTGAGTGTTCAAATGACATTCGGCTTTTGAATGGGTAGCAGAGGTGGCCGACAAAGAAGTGGTTTTGGTTTGTTGTTGTTGGTATTGTTGGAAGGACTTGCAGGAGGTAGAACAGGTGGAAGATACTTGGGAAACATTGGATACTGCGTTCCGCTGCGATGCGGATTCACGCTGTAGGGAGACAACAGAATTTCGAGGGGTACTTGGAGGAAGGGGTTCCCGTGAGGGTTGGAATGGTTGTACAGAGGTTAGGGAGGTCATATTGGCGAAAGCTGATGCTTTTCTTTCCGAAGTTTGACGTTGTTCAACTCTAGACTCAGTCACCGATGAGCTCGCCGCTGTAGACATACAACAAACTTCATCATCTTGAAGAACTTGAAACTGGTAGGGCTTCTTTTGTTCCGCCTTTCTTTGTTCTTCAATCAATTGAGTTGCTTTCTCTGGATTAAGAGGAGTGTAAGGGCGCTCAGGAGCAGTGATCAAAGCATCAACCATTGTGAGCCTTTCCGTTGGAGTCGGTAGATCAAGCAACTGAGAACACACATCGTGACCGAAGGGATTATATGGCGTGTCGGGAGCAGTTGTGAGTGCCCTAAGGAATGGCGACTTGGGGCGGCGGTCCTCGCGCTCATAAGGCGTCATGTCGATTGGCGGAGGCAAGTAAGGTTCACTCTCTTCGGGTAAAGTAATTTCATCATTCGGGTTTGGAGTAAATTGCACAGTGTAGTCTGGTGCAGTGGTGAGAATTGATGTTATGAATGATCCTTTCGGAGGCGACTCTCGTAAGACTTCTGGCTCTCGCTTAGGTTCAAGTGCTGGAGCTGGTGCAGGTTCTAGTTTCTTTTCCTCTATTTTACAAGAGTTCGGATCACACTGACAGGGGAAATCACATGGCTTAGGGCATGGACATTCCACCATGTGTACTGGAGTGTCCGGAGCCGTGGTCAAGGCGCGCACCATGGGACTAATCCATTCTTTTGGAACAGGGTTAGGGATATTTGTGGGCGGAATCGGTTTCACCGGCGGAATTTCGATTTTTATTTCCGGGGTCGGTTGGAATATTCGTTGACTTTCAAGGATCTCTGTACGGTCTTCCACAACTAGCTGCTCCTCTTTTTGCGTTTCTTCGCAAACTTTATAGCATTCTTTCACAATTTCAGGCTCTTCTACGGATACCTGCTGCTTTGGTGGCTCTTCCCTTTTTGAAGGTGATTCCTTTCTTAGGGCTTCTCTCTCTGGAGGTGGCTCCTTCTTTGGTGGCTCCTCCACCTTAGAAATAAGCTCCACTTGTGGTTCGTCAACAAATTCTACATGGCGTGGACCCTTTGGTGGAGGTACAGGACTGGGAGTCACTTCTCGAACCATATCCACCAAGCGATAGGTGTTTAAAGTGCCAGCTAGAGATTCAACGCATTCCTGAGCGCTACGGCGTCCAGATAAATACTCTGAGGAGCTAAGGTAGCACTGATCGCCCTGTTGTTGCATAGCAGCCACCTCCATATCCATATGGTAGTCCAATTCGGAGCCGGACTGCTCAAAAGCCTGCATTTGAAAGGCTTGCACCTGAGCGGCATACATTCTCTGATATTCCTCGGAGGTCGTAGTGGTTGTCGTACAAGTCGATGTGTAACTATCCGAACTAGACTCAATCTCTGGGGCATTCATCCCAGTTAAACCCGTCAGTTGCGGTGCGGACCTACTTTGCCATTGCATCTGCTGCTGCTGCTCCTCATGTAAACGTTCTTCTTCTTCCTCTTGCGTCACAGTTTTCTCTTGAATCGGTTTCGCAACAACATGCTGAGTCTCTGGTGGGGCTATATACAAAGGAGCAGCAGTTGGTGTATCGTGTGAATCATCCCTTGGCGGTGGCCAATTAAATGAGGCACGCGACTCGCGATTAGCCTCACAAACTTCATGGTCTTCTTCAAAGTATGACGCAGCACGATGTTCCTCCGTGTGCTGGCTTTCATATTCATAGTATTGATGCTGTTCACACTCTACTCCCAACACAAGCAATAAATTGAGGGGGAGTTTGGACAAGAATCCCAATGGGATGTGTACACAGACACGTATAAAACAACAACAGATTCGTAGATGAAGTTGGGACAGGTATCAAGGTTTATGTGAGAAGAATGGCATATGTTTTGTGAATTATCATGAGTATATGTTATCGGAGAATCAAAAATTAAAAATTTTTGAATGGACCAAATTATTATGCGTTTTTTTTTTTTGCAAATAGTTTTCGCATATTTTTGTTCAAAAATCAAAAAAAGAAGAAAAAATAAATTTATAAAGTTAAACAAGCGATATTTACAAAAGCGCTCAAAAGCTAAGCTAAGCAAAAACATTGTTAAATTACGTTACGACATAGACGTGAGATATAGATGCACACTAGTGAGGCAGCAGCTGTATAAGCGAGCGAGGGATGAATGTATTTATGATGATTTGTGTGATGTGTGTTTTGAAGAATTTGCATGCGTTTTGTGTTGATACATTTTTATATCGCCCGGACCCTTTTTCTTGATTTAAAAACCGAAAATATAAAAGTATGGCATAATCTAAGTAAGCCACACATTATTGAAAATTTTGAATCGTGGGTATTACAACAGTATAACAGTGCGAAGATTAACTTAATTTATTATTTTAACACCACAGGAAAATTAATGTTCAGTTATTCTAGTCGGTTAATACCATAAAATAAGTAAAACCTCAGAATTAATACATATAAAGAATTAAAGAGTAAAACTTGTGACATCTTAAAAATGTTACATTAAACGGCGATTCATATCATAGTCAAACTGGGTTTAACCAGTCATGGACACACTAACTGGCATCTTTCGAACACAGGATTCGAACCCATTGGATTCTCTTAGATGAGGACACACCAAGCATTTTCTAAGGTCAAATAGGCGAACCCCACAGGCTAATCAGTAGAATTGCGGTGAAGTGGGAGGGTTATAATCCCTTATTTTCGGATCATAACCTCGCTGATAAAAACGAAGAAGAAGAAGAAGGACACACCAAGCAAATTGAGGACCATACCATATGGCACAAAAATTGTTACATCATTATCTTGACGTTTTGCGATATAACAACTAAATTTGACAACTTCAACTACTGGGGTCAAAAACGTCAGTGTATTAAGCCGACATGTCTTTTAGCTGCAGGTACTATGAATTCAGATATTATCTCTGTCTAAGACGAATCGTGGAGAAGAATTGAAGCCTAGTCATAGTGGGCAAATGTTTGGGGTTTTAACGCTGCTCTTAGGATATGGCGGTTACATTCGTAACAAAGAGTACTCAAGACAAGTTCAGTTGTTAATGCCATTTCGAATATTTCAAAACTAAAAAGCAATAATCCACATCATGATGAAATTTTAAACACAAAACTTACTCAAGTCAATCAACATCCCCGTAAGGTATTTTATTTTCTAATGCGTTGACAACTTTTTACGTAGAAGGATGACAACCCGTTACGCGCGTTGCCCTATATTCAATATGCTTCATACGAAAATACATAATCTATAATACGACTATATCCTTTCTTTCATATCCTCTTTTCACCGTACCTTTTGTTTAAAGTCTAAACAAAATTTTCCAACAGCGAAGACCTAAATCAACTTTGTATACTCCTGTTCTCAAGTATATAAGCAATTGAACCTATAAAATACATGGAGACACATTACCTATTCTCTTACACATGAGCGCGCGTGGGCGTATGCATCCTTTCTTTTGAGGAAGGAAATTATATTTTTGTTTTTTTCCCTTCCCAGTTTCACGTGGATGCTTCGCTGAACAGCTTAGTAAACTGTAAAGCTGCATTCCTGCTTATCTACTTTCAAGGATGTGTTGAATCCTCTCTTTCATTGCTCTATCGTATTGTTTGAGGATGATGAAAAAGTGCTGTCAGCGAATTTTCATTTATTTATTTGTCAAGAGGTAAGTACTTTGTTTACAGTCAATGCGAGGTAGACCGTAAAATTGATCTTTGGTTTTATTTCTTGTAAATAACGTATGAGTATGAAACTTCGTTATAAGGAAAAGGAGTACAGCCTCTTTTCTTGAACATATTTAGAGATTATATTTTTGACAAAATTGTTAATAAATAGAAAAAGAAATAGAAGTAGAATAGAAAAAAATACAAATATTTCTACAACGCCAACGTTCATGGCATGGAACGTGCGATGTTCAAATAAAATACATATATGTATTTACTTCAAAGGAAAGACTGAAGTTTAAAGGGGATTAATATTAAAGTCTAATATATTCCACAACATCAAAAGCACTCCAATTATTGTAGAAATATTTTACAAAAAACAAATTTCACATTCAGTTACGTGTTAAACGTATCTTAAACTACAAATGTGACTTTGGTAGTAGAGTTTAAGACGAAAAAATTAAGGCAAACAAGATGAGTACAAATTAGTTGGATTAGAATTTTAGTTACTAAAAGGATAACGTACCTGAGAGTATAGGTTCTTGGTATTCATTTTGGAAAATACATTACATAATTTGGGTTTTTTTAATGCAAATTTCAATTTTTATTGAAAGACCAATAGAAATAAGTAACAAATTACATATTTTCATGTGAGGATAACGAATATTTCTTACATAAATATAGTGTTATATGTGAGGTTTCATGATATTAATTTTGCTCTCCTCGTGAACCTTTCGGTCACACTTCTCTCCTCCTTAGTAATATTGGTAGCCTGCTGATCAATTTAAAAACAATGAAATTAATAAAAGTTGAAGCCAATTGGCTATTATTTATCTAAGACTAAGAGAGCTATGTATCTATAGCCCTTATACGCTTAAATGGAAATCTATACAAAGGTAAGTAGAATTCGTACAGATGTAAGCGCCGTGGTACAGTGGATAGTGTGTCGAACCTCTGCGTGTGAGGTTTATTGTTCGAATCCCTGAAAACACTTAACGTTTTTTCACGGTCCCACCTCTGGCGAACATTTGACAAACATCCGAGAGTATTGCTATCATGAAAAGCTTCTCAAAAGCAAAATAAAAATTGTCCTTCGGATACGACACAAAACGGTAGGTCCCTCCCATTCGTGCGGAAAACGTAACGCACACAACACGAGTAGTAGCGAGAAGCTAGGCCTAAGTCCTTCGTGGGCTATTGCGCCAAATATGTATGTACATAATTTGTACAAATCCTGTGGATCTACAGTAGATTTGAATATTTGTTTATTTTACCAAAAATAAATCTTTGTTTCAACTTTCGATACAATTAACTAAATAACATAAGTGGACGGTCTTTTATCTTCATTAACAAAGCGAATCTAAATAAATAAACACATGCATTAAATACAAAAATTTAGAATAGTTTGGGAAGTACAGAATTACAGAAAATGAAAACTAAAATTATCCTTGCCTACTTATGGGGCACAACGGAACGGAAAAAGTTGAAACTTGTATTGCATATTCTTTGATGGTATAATATTATTAATAGCATTTCCGTTTTACGTTCGATTTTTGTGTCGAGGCCATTTAAATTCACTTGTCTCGCTAAAAAATTGTATATCGCTTAAAAATTGTATATCGGAAAAATAAAATTTGATGAGTTTGGATATAATTTCGCCCTAAATTCGAAACAGGAAGTAAGCGTCAATAACTACATTTCCAAAACAAATGTTGTGCCTCTTTTAGTCCAATTTAAATTTGCTTTATTTTATGACAAGCCTACCTCTTAGAAGATACCAACTTCTAAAAGAGTGTATCATGATGACACTCTAGACATTTCTTTCAGGGGTATAAAGAAATAAGCAAAGATTAAAAGCCAATGCACTAAAGTCTAGACGTGTTTGCCTCTTCTTAGGAGCTATATAGCTATATAGGAAATTCGTTTTAACATTAACAAAATCAAAGATAAAATTTTTCCGGAACAAATAACCCAAGGAAAAAACACTTTTTTCACACACATACAAATTGTTTTTGGTCCTCGTGCATGTCAAAATAAAAATATTGAATAAGGTTTTTTTTGAATTATGTATAAATTCATTTTAAATCTTGAGTTATAAACTGTTTGAGTCAAAATATAATATATCACACTTGTATTATCATCATATCACACAGATGCACATAGACAAAAGCTCAATCCATTCGACTGAGCTATCGGAAGGAGGTTACAGTTTTGTTTCAGTTCATGGCTAAAAGTATAACTTTATAAATACAATTGCACGACGTAAGTTGGAAATGAAATGATAGAAAAACCTTTTTTTTTGCAGGGGTTTGAAATTCAATTGTCATTGGGTTTCAGTGCAAGGATGGTGCCCGAACTAATTTGAACACTCCTTTTTTATTTTCGTTTTATTTCTATTAATATTAAGGTAGAGTAAGTTCGAGAATTGTGGCATATGCTTATAATGAGGTACAGGTGCTTTTCTCGAAAATATCTTTAACAATATCTAGGCTACATAATCTCTTAATCTTGAAAGTGAGCACTATGTCCCTTAAACATTATTTCGTATAATTCAAACAAACGAAATTACCTTAGTAACTTTAACCATGACAGTAGTTTCAACAGTGTTCAACATACCCGCAAAATCTCGTAAACTCACAAGGAATATGACGTTGTCAGGAAGTAATTACGGAACACGCATTTTAGAGCAATTCACGAACTATATGTCTCAAGTTATCCCAATCCATATTGACTTCGAAATTTCATTTGACTTCGACATACATATGGAAACTTAATTTTTTTTTATGGGTATTTCACTGTATTTATGTATATAAAAGTGTCTACTTCAAGATGCGGTAATAACTTTTCCGATAAAAAAAAAAAATTAAAATACTTTAAAAAAAAAAGATTACTTCTTAAAAAAAATGTCAAACTTAACCATAATTTTCTTACCCCTAGGTATATGTATCTAATAATGGGCGATATTTATTAATTTTGCTCCAAATACAAATGATGGGCATGTTACCCTCCAGTTGACCGTAAAAATCACATCATTAAATATTTTGTATGGACATGTCATCCAAACACAATGATTCAGCGTTATTCGTTTCTTTACCAGAGAATCCGAAATTCTAAACCTGTACTATTCTACCAGTAACCAGAGTTAATTGCAGACAAAGCATCCTTTTGAAATCCAGATTCCTTGAATGGCTTCCGTAACGAGAAAATAATAATAAAATCCCATTCGCTATAAATTAGCTTCATCATACGCTATTCATTTATTGTGATTACGTCTAAAGGACATCATGTGCGGCGGAGCATCTACGTAATTCTACGGCTAGGGATGAAATTCCCTATTAAGGAGTATTATCTGTCCAATTTTGAGAGCTCATCATTCAATTGACCCAATTTTGTGTTGAAGTCTTCGTTTTTCTTTAACTCAAACCTTTTCATTCTCATATTGCATGACGTATGTGTATGTGTAAACAGAGCATGTCCCAAAGCTGCCCTATTTTGTTTTCAATTTAATTTATTAAAATTGAAAAAAATATGACATGCTATTCAGGGAACTACTTCATAAAATATCCGCATTTTAAAAAATATATTATATATACTGTATTTGGGTTGAGATGTGGCCCATGAAGAAGTCGAAAGAGTAGATAATATACGCTTGGCAGCGACATCATATGTATGAACATTTGGTGTTGCCAAGCACTATGTCCCACATTTACGACGTGACCAAGAAGGCGTGAAACAATTTGAATTTTTAGTTTTCCTTCCTGGTGGACATGTCAGTGGTGGTTTTTTTATTTCTCTTTCCTATGATGTGTTGTGGTATCACGGATGATATTAGACTGGTAATTTATTTCAACCTTTAAATGAAGTAATTGAATTTTCTACATGCGAACATTTTTTTTCTTTTTTTGTGATAATGACGAAAGACTTGAGTGAAGAAAAGCAAAATAAACGCGCAAAATAAGATGTTTTTTTAAAACGCAGACGACTATACATAATTTTGTACATAGAGACTGAGAGCAACAGAATATATTTAGAAGATAAATTGGGTACCTATTGCATTGAATCACTGGTCCCATTACTCTTAATGTGGTGCCTATGCCTAGCAACTCCAAGTAGGGTAAAAAGTTATGGAGTAAATCACATTGACAACACTTTCCTAATTGCTATCATGTGGCTGCCGTGGCGCAGTGGTTAGTTTGCCGGACCACTGTGCATGATGTTCAGTGTTCAAATTCCAGAAAAACACCAAAAGATTGTTCACGGCCCCACCTCTGGCGAACGTTTGACAAACATCCGAGAGTATTGCTGTCTTGAGAAAGCTTTTCAAAGCAAAATAAAAATTGCCGTTCGGAAACCATAGGTCAGTTTCATTTTTAACGCACACAACATGAGTGGTTGCGAGAAACTTTGCCTTATCCCTTTATGGGCTGTTGCGCCAAATATGTATGTGTATGAATCATACTCGGTGATTTAGTCGGCTCCACGAATAATCGCCAAGATTCCCAAATGAACAATTGGCCGAGACATTTTTTATCTATCTAGATGGTGGACATCAAAGGTCAAACATTTTTAAATTGCAAGCAGTAGGATGAAGTGGATATGAAGAAAAAGTAATAAGAGAAGCCTCTCGCTGACTCTTGATTTGTGGGCAAAACCCATTTTTTAAATGTTTACGCAGAAAAGATTATCTATAAAGCTATGATTATCTATAAAGAGCTGATTTTATCCAAAAGAACTGACAAAGAATAAACACAAATCGAAGAAGTAAATATTATAGACTGCTTTACATGTCAGTAGATGTGAGTAAACTCTACATTCCGATAGTGAAAGAGAAATGATGTACGAAGAGATTAGGAAAAAAGACACGCAGGATAAGGTTTCAAGGCTTACTCACAAAAGCAGCACCTATGTTATAAATACCTATTATAAAAGTGATATAATCAGTAAGAATCTAAATACTAGAACAGTATGGACCTTGAATCTAAATACTATGTGTTTACTTAATTGTTAGAACCAGGCGGCTTCCCGCAATGGGTGAACAGATCCTCCAAGAGTCAAATTCGTTTTCGGTGGGGTCAAATGCATCAGATTACCTTTGAAGGTTTCACTGTACACTGTAAGCTCCGAGAACGTTTCGGGAAATTAAACATAAAAGCGAATTGATCAGGGTGCATTGAGTTACGAGTATATCAGAGTGCGAGAAAATACACGAGAAAAGTGTTCCTTTTCTATACCCAATCTAGATGCTTAAGCTTCAATGTTCTCCGGTCCATGCTTCAAACAAACCTCCATACTTTATTCACTGATTGAACTTCTGAACATAAAAACTCCATTAGACATATTAAAAGTATCGACCTACACTCGATAAGAGATATACCCCACCACCGACAATAAGTTCACTTAATCCTCTTACTGCGCACTGATTACGTGTTTATACACCCCTACCACTGTTATGATCATTTCTGGATTAATAACAATCAGTGGACCTACTATACGCATTGAAACAACAAATCACATATATAATGTTATGCATTCGCCACAGTGCCTCGTGTGCACAATATCCTCGCGTATATTAATCAACTAATTAATTCTGTTAAAATCATTATCCTCCATCCTGTACAGTTGTTTTTTTATTTGTCGCTGTTGTTCCCAAGTCTGATGAAAATATTAATGATGCTTTAAAGTCAAATTGCAGATGGTGCTCTCGGAAAGCACGTTAACAATTTCAAAAATTATAAATATGCATAATGGAATCAACAAAAAAAGCAGCAATGGCTGCTTTCTCATTTGCTGCATCAATTGCCATTGGAAGTTTAATAACAAACAAAGGGGATATGGACGTCCTGGCTCACTTATGTAACTCATTTCTGTTTTATCAATATGTGCCCAGAAATTGTATACATACATATATCTTTTATCCATTTTAATTCTGTTAATTGTTAAGCCAATAAAGAGGTGGCAGGAGCCCCAGAACAAAAATCGAACAGCTTCATACAAATGGAAAATGAAGAGCCTCATCATCTCTTTGCGATGCACGA
This sequence comes from Brachypalpus laphriformis, assembly GCA_945910035.1. Taxonomy (NCBI): domain Eukaryota; kingdom Metazoa; phylum Arthropoda; class Insecta; order Diptera; family Syrphidae; genus Brachypalpus; species Brachypalpus laphriformis. The sequence goes on from OX246753.1 coordinate 351,579,394, forward strand.
GTGGGAGAATTTATATCTTTTTTTTTAACAAATTCAATAAATCAACAATATTGATGGATACGCGCACGGACAATCATTACACAAAAAAAGTAATCGAAATGGAGATAGAGAAAGATGGGAATGGGTGGAAGGAGGATAATTGAAATGTCGCCCGAGTTTTTTATTAATTTTTGGAAAACGTTCTTAATTCCATATACTACAATATGATTTAATGAATGATCTAAAGCAATTAATGGTAGTGTGATAATTGATGCTACTGTCACTACTGTTGCAATAAACCAGAGAAAAAGGAAAATCAATTTTTAAAAATATATTTTATTTCATGATTGGTGCGGATTTTTAAAATTTATTGCACTCGCAGGAGTAAAGCAAATCGAATGAATGCTACGTTGGTACATATTAGGGACAGGTAATCAGGAAGATAAGTTGTGGGTATTTGTGGTACATTGCTGCAAAAGCAAGCAATTAATACAAAGCTATTCTTTCGAGTCTTTTTCGTTTTGGGGAATTGTTTTCCTTTTTTTTACATAGCATACCTCGGTAAAAAGTATTTTTGGGTCCGGTGGGCTTTCTGTATTGTGTTGCATAGAAAGAGTGAGGACGCCCTATGTACAATATATATTACAGGTTGGAATTGTTATTTTGTTCAGTTTTTCATAGGTTTTGTGTTTTTTGTTAACTGGATTGTGTCCTTGTTATAGAGGGCAGGGGTATTTTTTTGGTTGATTGTTTTTATTATAAGCTGCGATAAATTTTTTTGCAAAATACTTTTATGGAAAGTGAATCAAATGTCGATTTGGGGACTATTTATTATTTAAAAGCACTTTTTGTCTACACACTGAAAATCCTATAGATGGTGTTCTTAACATTTCATTCAAAGGTAAATAAATCGAACTTAAAGTTAAATGCGTATGAATACGACGAGTACGATTTTCTGTCTCTTGGTCTGTAATATTTAAACAATTATTTTCTTTTCATTTCTTCGGCCAAACATTAACAAGGACATAAACCTTAGACTACTTTTCAGCGCATACTAATTTATTTCATATACCTAATCAGCCTCAGCGTTACTACACAACCGAAGAAGGATTTTTTCTAAATTATGTTTAAAGCAAATCAACTAACTTAAATCTTCTGTTGTTTTGCGATATCCATAATGTGTATGTGTTATCGTGGCCAATAGCTTCAACTTCAACCAATTTTACCTGTGGGGGATCTGATGACAAGACTTAAGTTAACTTTGGCTTTTTTAGAATCTTGGTTTTGGCGACGCATGACTTGAGTTCCACAAGATTAAGTCCTATCACCAAATCGTCCTCGAGATATATAGCAGTCGAGATATTTGAAAAAAGGCTATATGAATTGATTGGATCCAAAACGGGAATCAATGAAGATATACGTAAATATGTAACCATTATCAAACCACCAATCAGCTTCAATCTGGTGTAGACCATCACAGGACATTATCGTACGGTGAATTATTTTAGAGCTACAGAAATATTCACTGGCTCACTACGATTCATCCGGTTCTCTCTAATATTGCGAATATCCTTATATAAGAACTCGCGTGTCTAAATATCTTCAAAGGCTTTTTTAGTATTTTTGGAATTCTCAATATTGTGAGAGAATGTGGCAATAAAAATATTATTTTAACTAATCAATTCTTTATGAGCACATAGCTGGGTAATATTCCTGACAAGGGAAGTCTTGCATCTTATTTTATACATCCATACTTGTCAAGGAGCTAATATGGTAGGAAATAGGAACTTGCGTAATTTTGTGAAAATGGCGTGTGCAAAACTGTTGTATCATTAAAATTCATGAGCATACAACCCACGTTTCTTGCCACTGTCCAGGCCTCTACCGCCTAAGGCATACATTTCAAATATATTCTAGAAAATATTTCTTCCATTATATTGCAGAGTTTTCAAGCAAACCTATGAGTTATAGTTGCAGGTTCATTTAAGGTCCAGGTTTAGATGCTGTTTTTCCTATTCGAATTCGTTAACACTTGTATACATCAGTTTTTATGGGTGGTAATAAATCTTAAATTTTTATACGATAAAAATGTATTCCCTAAGGAACTTTACCAATATTCATTAACTAAAGTTTCCTAAAATGTCCGATTCATCTAGCTTTTCAGTAGTTTTTTTTTTCTTTTTTGTGAGACATTCAACTACATAAAACCTGATGTTAATTTAATTTCAAAATGCAATTCTCTCAAAGTATCTCTAGTCCTCAAAGGGGAAACATTTCATTCACTTTCCATAAATTTAGTTCCCAATTTAACACGAAACCTATTTAATCCAAATTCAATTTAATATCGACACTACAGTTTGGTACATACCTTGGGGACCAGCATTGCTTCTTGGCAAAGTAGCATACGGATTGTTTGCTAGCTGATGTTGCTGCTGTACTGGTCTCGGTTGTCCCCAGTTACCTCCTTGAGTGGGCGGTGGGTATGAAGTTGGTGATTTGGGAGCAGCTGCTGGTACTGGTGCTGGAGCGCCATATGGACGAGCAAAACCCTGATTTACCTGTTGGTATAGGGTAATAAAATACATTTTTAATGCTAAAAGTCAAAACCACAATATTTGTCATCGACTTATTTGTGAGTGTGTAAGTAGTTATATATGCATCACAACGTTAAACAGAGAAACACTGTTTTCGTGGAAAAAGGTAAAAAAAAAAGATGCAATTAATTTGTGGCTGTTTGATGCACTTACCTTGTAATTGACCGACACTCCCTTACCGGGTGGGATAACACTTCTTATTACATTACCGTGTAATGTCACGTATTGGAATTGCTCATTGCACTGATCGATGCGTGAGTCAGTTGTTGCATTATTATTGCCCTCATCGACTTTTCCATTCGCATTGGGGATGATTTCGGATGCATCTCCCGCAACACCCTGAGGGTAGTATAACATTTTAATCCCATCAGTGGATGTTGTTGTTGTTGGTGTAGAATGTTCAGTGTTGTTGTTTGAGTTATTATTTATATGATTTGTAAACTCTTTTAAATATTTATTAAATGCATTCGTATTTATGCCAATGCTCACTTTATTGGTGTTGCTGTTGTTGAGGCTTGAAGCCATCGATGACGGTGCGTATCGATTGTTCGAGTTCATATCGTTTTCGTTCTGTTTGCCACTTTGATTAATTGTCATTGAGTTCTGTTGTTGCTGTTGTACTGAATTGTAATGTGGTAATGGTGGGGGTGGAGGTGGTGGCAACTGAAAGTCTGTAGCAGCGTTACCACTTCCAGTCGAGGACGATGTTGACTGTTGTCTTGAATGTCCTGGTGACGATGAATTGTTATTATTGTATCCATTGTGATTGTTTAAGGAATTTTCAATGCTGTTGGCTGTGGTATTGTTTATCGGACTGCAACTACTGTTGTTGATTCCATTTGATGATGAATAAGGGGACAATGATAAAGATGACGATGATGCTGTCGAGAGGCTACTGTTTGTGCGCGAATGATTGTTAAGGGCAGTGTTGTTGGAAAAACTATCTTGAATTTGGAATTGTTGAAGTTGTGTTGGTGATGGAGGTGGTGGTAGTGGTAGATCAGGGATGCTGGTGGTTTCAGTCTATGTTTTTTTATTTTTTAATAAGCAAATGCGGCACACGGAATTATTAATTACATAAAAAATAAAAATAAAACAAATTATTGTGTTAGTTTTTTGCGGTTCTTAAGAGCTTTGTAAATGTTTGCTTGGCGTTATTTTTAAGTTCTTTATAAACAAAAGAGTATGAAATGACATTTCATTATCTTACAATCTTTTTATAGCAATGCTGATTTTTTTTTTACAGTTTTTCTAAAACTGACTTAACACTTAAGGGATTATGAACAACATTGTAACGCATGGATGCCAGTAGGTAAGATCAAAGGTTAGCTGGATATAGAAAGATAAACAATATTTTCTCAGGTTTTCCTCCTAAAGATTTGTAGATTCATTTCAATTTTCTATATACAATATGTGAAGTGCAATGGAACTTCAAATATTTCAGTAATACAAATTGTTTGTTGATTATGTCTTGGTTTCAACACTAACAATCTTTATTAAAACAACGAACAAGTTCTATGAGAGGTTATATGACTGGAAAACAAAACCCTGTGAGGCAGGTAGTTTAAACACAGAATATCTAATAGCCAAGGAATTTTAATGCAAAATAAACTGAAATCATAGATAAATGTATGAATAGAAACCCTGCTACGCCCTGTAGTTTATTCTATTAGCGTGCAAATCGTCAAATCGAAAAAAAAATTGTCTCCACAGTAAAGTAATGTCATATGAAAAATACAGGGCAAAACTTATTCTAAAATGGAAGAAAAATGTGCACCCTGTGTTTTAAAAAGTAGATCTTTGGATTTCGTTGTGTTTTTATGCCATTCGGGTATTTCTGAAAGTATGCGGAAAAAAGCTAACACATCTCACATATTCAAGAAAAAAAGTAGTTTCTTGGCTTTTTGTTCAGCAAGCCTTATTACACAAAAATAGTTTGTACATATTCGTACTTAGCGAACTCAACACTTAACACTTTTTTATATACCCCGGATACATGGTGCTTCCAAACGTGTTTTTCAAGAAAATATTTTGGCTTTACACTTTATTAAATTGCATAAAACAGAAATAAAAAATGAACTTTCAAACAGTCTGCAATTCAAAAGCCATAAATCCATCTTTAGAAAGGTCGTTCCAGTTTGTGCACCCTATAGACGATTGCACCCTCATAGACGATTTTAAATCGAACTGTTCAGTGCAATAGATGGTAATCAATAGTGTTCCATTCTTTGGAGTATATTTATATACAAGCGCTCGTATATAAGTCAAAAGTTTCAAGATTTCTATTTGGATACATTAGAAGAAAAAAGGAACGCCGAGAAAAAAAATGGCCCCGAAAAAATCATTTAAACATATTTTGAATTCGATCTATGATTTGGGGTTTGTTACCTAATTTTTTAAATTTTTAAATTTTGTTCTATTGTAAGGGGATTTAAACCGTGTTTCTGAATAACCACATCAGAATGAAAGATACGAAAACTTTATTTTTTCTTAAATTTCCTTTTGTATGTAAGTTCGTATTAGGTCAAGGTCACGAACTGAAACCTCAAAATGTTCATCAAGTATGCTATTATGATCTTTTAAATGAAGTAATGAATGTTGTACAAAATCCTTAAATGAATGCAGATGTGCAGCAGCAACTTTGAAAATTCCTTTTGGACACTCTGTGTGTTTCTTTGAAATGATTATGCAACTGACTGTATATTTAATATTGATATATATATTCTATATCAAGGTTCGTTACTACAACTAGCACTTGGAATAAATTTAATATTCGATATACGACAAAAAATTAATTTAATGTCCGGTTACACGGACACCATCCGTACGCGCTGAAATGTCGAACTAAAAAACCGTCGATATTTTTTCATTTTCATTCTTGGATCTATGAGACATTTTTTATGTCGCATATAAATTGCTTGTGAAAAGGTATTAGTGCACCAATGCATTGGTGCACAGATGCACACCTTTAATTTCTGCACTAGGAAGCAAAGTTGCATCTGCAAAGCGCAATGAGACTCATTACACAAGTATTGCACGTTAATGATGAGGGGAGCTAAATTTAAATCTAAGTTTCATGCCAGCAGAATTTCTTTTAATCTTTTCTTGTGTTGTGGGTTTATTTCGATCCTTATTGGTTTTATTTTAAGAAAAGTTTTTTTTTAAATTAAAAATAAGAAAAAAACAAAAAAGAAGTGTTTTTATTCTCGGATTGGGATAATTAATTGAATCACATTTCAAATTATTTGTGTGGGGAGCATAGCAGTTGGTATTTAAAGTATCTGCCTCGTTAAATTACTGATCACGGACGCCTAAGTAATTGACATTGCTTCGATGAAAGGTACCTAGTCATTCGACATTGAGATAGTTTTTTAATTTTTATTTATTTTTAGTTCGAAATATCGAACTCTTATTAGATGCAATCAAACAGCAAATACTTAAAACATATCACTTAAAGATAAACGTTCTAAATTCAGAACACCTGCATTTTTTGCTCTTAACAAGTAGCAAGGTGCACGTGGTTTTTCAGGTTTATTTTTGCACACTCACACACGTACATATAAAAAGACATTTAATCAACTTTGTTAGAATGCACTCTGTTTTGAAAATACGAGTATATGGGTTTAGGTGTTCTACTTACATTGCTGGGTGGTGCAGAGTACGACGGGGTGGTGTTTCCATTAGTTGGAGTACCATTGTATCCGATGCTATTTAAAGCAGCGGAAATGGTTGTAGCACTCAATTTGGTATTTCTAAAAAGAAAATTAAAAAAAAAAAAATGTATCAAATTAGGTGCTGTCGAAAGTGATTTAGAAAACAATGATAGGATTGGAAGGAGGGCAGATATTTGGGAGCATCGAAAATAGATTGATGTGAGAGCTCACAGGGAAAAGACGTACGTATAGAAGGATATATAATAAATTTATGACGTCTATTTGGGTAGTTTGAGAGAATAAGGAGATTCTACATAAGAGATATACTGTGGACATACTCGTATCATAAATAATATTATGACTTTGATAAATCTAGTAAAAAAGTAAGTTATCTTCCATCCGCATGCGGCAGAGTTAACGTGAGAAAAACATAATGTCGAACTCTTTTAATGGTAATAAATTAATTGCAGGTACGCAATAATATATACTCGCATATTCACAAAGAAAAGTTGTATGGCTAGGCTACATTCTTTCACCAATACTTTTCCTATTGGTAGTTAGCGATGTGCTTCACGCAACTTTGTCGACGGTAAACGGAGGAATTCGATGGACTCTGACATCCCAACTTAAACATCTTGACTACGCTGACGATGTATGCTTAATCTATCACAGAATTTTGAACCTCCACCAAATGACAGCAGATGTGGAGAGGAAGACAGGCGTCGTGTCATCGGGCTTAAAATTAATACGGCAAGAACTAAAATTATCAGCCTTGGAACAAACTCATCGACTCATATATGCATTGCTAGACAACCGATAGAGAGAGTAGAGGATTTCCAGTATCTTGGGAGTATTATCTCGACCGATGGTGGCACCGAATTGGATATAGCGAACAGGATCGCCAAAGCAAAGTCCGCGTTCGGGATGTTGTGCAAAATATGGCAAACAATGCAATAAGGTTGAACACTGAGCTAAGACTGTTCGCTACAATTTTGAATCCGTGCTGTTATATATGTAGATGCAGCACGTGGAGAGTGACCATTACTATCACGAGAAGGCTGCAAACGTTCGTCAATAGGTACTTACGCATTATCTTAAAGATTTTCTGTCTCAACCATATCTCGAATGAACACCTTTATCAGAGAATGGGTGAGGAACCAATATCCATAACCATCCAACGTTCCATAGCTAACCATGCTAAGCAATAGAACTCGTGAACTCAAGATAGCAGAATACCTGACAGTCCGAAGAGAACATGGAGTAGAACAGTGGAAAAGGAGGAGAGCTGAAGCACATTCCCAGAAACCGTACACGATGGCGGATAGGCGTAGTAGAAGCACTAGAACCAAAAGGTGGATACAGGAAATAAGTAAAGGTGGAAACATCATCCATGCAGCATAAACTGGTTCAACAACCGCAGTTATCGATTTCAATGTTTTGGGCGCCAGGTCCCAAATAAACTTTACCCGAACGAACAAATTTTAATGAAAACAAAAAATTGAAAGAATTTAATTTCATTACTTCATCGGTTTGAAAGATATGGGTATTGGCCAAAAAGTTTATGTTTTTTGTAGCAACAAAGTTTGATATGCAAAGAAGGCTTAGCGTACAATTTGAAGGCTATGAAACCACCCTGTAGCTTTTAATGCCAGTACCTGTCACCATAAAAGTAAAGCTATTTATTAATCGATCTGATGCCAGAGCACTTACTCAATAATACATTATAACTTCTCAGAGTAAGCAATGACTGCAATTCTTCAATTTTTGTCTCAACGTGTGGAGAACTTAGTCACTTGACTATGTGCAAATTAATGACGCCTTATGTGAAAGGCAAAAAGAAAAGTAACAGAAGGAAACGAATTCTTAAAATTTGTTCAATAAGGAATGACTTTACTAAATAAGGTATTCAAATAAATTTCTGCATTGCCATTTTTAACATAACTAATCATTGGCATGCACCAATTGTCAGCCGTTTGATATCCTATGTATGTAGAATTAGGCTGAGAACCACCACGAACGATACAAATGCATTTAGCCTTTCAACATTTCCAGAAAGTGAGAAACTCAGAAGTGAGAACGTATTCAGAACTCAGAATACTTTCTTCCTTTTGAACTACAGCAGATAATTAATATTAAAAACAAAAAGGTCCCATATTTATTTGAGTTCAGCGATTAATTTTAACTCTGAATGGCTCTTAAAATATCGTAAGGGAATTTAATTAAATGTAATACTTACGGTTTAATTGGTACTGGAACATATCCATCAGTTCCACTTGGTGGATTCTGCAGAGCGGCCAACCGAGCGTGGATATCACAATACAACTTGTTGTTGAAATTGTAATATCCTTGATTTTTCAATGAAGAGCCACAGGTGGCGCACTTGAAGCATTCAACGTGAAGGTTCTTATCCTTGATGCGGACGAAAACACCACTGTTGTACAAAAGTATATTTCGGTTACTCAATGTAAGCTTGTTTCAAAAATTAAACAGGAACAAGGATGAAAACGAAAAAAGTTGAAGGGAATTTTCACACACACAAAACCGCTCTCATTTCGCATTCATTCAGTTTTCTTTTTTTTTCCAAAAAAAAAAAAAAAAACAGAGGATACACCCTAGCTGCAACAGCAGAAACAATACAAATGTATTCATAAGTTTTAATTCTTACACAATTCCTACGCCGCAAATAGCACATTGCGGCAATGTGGTCGACGCTGGCCGTTCGCTAGGTGCAACCAATGCAGCTGTAGCGGCTGCATCCAATTCTGCTTTGTACTCCGGCGATTGTAATGCTGGGCAAACGGGCAAAATAATCAACCTAGGATCGACGGTTGGAGTTGCTGGAGCTGCTGGTGTTGGTTTCGAGTCGGCATCACCTCTGGACTCAGGATGATGTGCCGGTAGGCTGGGTCGATGCGATGCACCCGGTGCAAGGGTGTTCTGCTGCAATGGAGTTCCGATACGTTCATCCTGTGGTTTCGATAATGGTGTTACGGGTCGTGATGTTCGCTGCCCTCCAATAGCATGGCTATGAGTCCAGTAGAAATTCGCTGGACTTCGAGGTTCTTTAAAGTTTATTTTATTTTTATTTTTTATTTTCATTTTCTCAATTAATTGCAACTGGATTAAAGCACAATCTCACAGAGTAACATACACGCAACAAATAGTGTTTTTACGGAAAAAATATGAGAGTGTGTGTGTGTCTTTGGAATAGTTTGGGAGTAGTGAAAATATTGTGAGGATAATGTATGTGTTTGGTTAGACTTACACAATGAGACGTTCACATTCTGTGCAAATGTTTTGTCCAGTTGGGAGTCCGCCAGTGCTTGGGGGTTTTGGATGATCAATTGGGGCAATCACATGCCTTGTGACATTTGACTGGTTTTGGCTTGGTATGTGGTTGTTGATTATATGTGGTGGATTGTATGGAGCTGTTTGTGTAAATAAATTGGTGTAAAATAAAACACACAAGAAATTAGAAACAAGAAACAGTGAAAACAAGTTTAGTCAAACAATTTGCCTGCAAATCTCAATATAGATGAAGGTTTTCATAATGTTAAACTAGTTAAAGGAATACCAAATAAAGTGCGGTACACATCTGTAAGAGAGAGTAGAGGATTTGCAGTATCTTGGGAGTATTGTCTCGACCGATGGTGGAGCCGAACCCGATATAGGCAACAGGATCGCCAAAGCAAAGTCCGCGTTCGGGATGTTGTCCAAAATATGGTGAAGCAATGCAATCAGTTTGAACACCAAGATAAGACTGTTCCGCTCCAACATTGAATCCGTGCTGTAATATGGATGCAGCACGTGGAGAGTGACCACTACTATCACCAGAAAGCTCCAAACGTTCGTTAATAGGTGCCTACGCAATATCTTAAGGATTTTCTGGCCCAATCGTATCTCTAACGAACACCTTTACGAGAGAACGGGTCAGGAACAACCATCCAACGACGGAAGTAGCAGTGGATTGGTCACACATTCCGAAAGGGTAATAGTTCCATAGCGAACCATGCTATGCAATGGAACCCTTTGACTCAGGATGGCAGAAGACCTGGCGGTCCGAAGAGAACATGGCGCAAAACAGTCAAGAAGGAGGCACTGCAGTTGGGGAAAAGTTGGGGAGAACTCAGACATATTGCCAGAAACCTAACACAATGGCGCGTAGGCGTAGTAGAGGCCCTAGGACCGACAAGGGGATACAGAACATAAGTAAGTAAGTACACATCTGTAAGGAATGGAATTAATCTGAACATATCTCAAAATATTTATAAACATGTACTTAGATGTGACGGGATACTATATTCATATAGGTACACAAACAAATTGACAAAAACAGTGCGGTGTACAGATTAACAAAAATCCATTTGATTAAGAGCAATTCTAACAGATTAAAAACTGGACTTAAGTTAAATCTGGGGGTCAAAATAAACTTAAAGGAATGTAAAAAGTATAAGGAAGTAGCAGCTCTTTGAGATAGGGCAGCTCGACAAGCAAGCTATGAATCTTCATCAATTGTGAAACGGCATGTAGAGCTACGGATATAGTTAGTACGACAAGCTATGTAAATGCTAATGCATTAAAAATGAAACTAAACTGGTAGCTTTCTTTAAACTTGCTCATATATTTGCCAAGTAGTTATGCATTGCGATGAGCATCGACAATATATTCGTCTTATTATAATTCAACTACAAATATTGAATTATTGAGAACAATTAAAGTCGTCAGGTGGCTCATATATATTATAAACATATATAAATTTATATATATTTTGACTCTCTACGACCCAAAAATGTATCCTATATATAAATGTATGTTTCTTTTATGCACAGATATCACTTATGTACGAGTACTATTCATTGCATTAGATGTGACCAAAAATGTACTGCCATACGCCCCTAAAGTGAAAACTACAAAACAGAACGCATATTAAAGTGACCATAGTAAATGCTTAGGAGAATTACTTTTGGGTTAACTTTTCCTTTATCTATTTGAAGTCGATCTGTCCGTAGTATGCGAACAGCCAAAATTTCTATACTAGTACTAAGGCATTACCAAAAGGGGTAAAATAAACTCCACAACAATTATTAAGTTATCGAGGAATTCAAATTGTTTGAGAAACACGTTTGCTCTTTATTCCTAATTTCCCGCAATGGACCTTAACTCCGTTCATTCTTTTTTTAGTCGAATGCTGATTAACTCCGCCTAAACCAATATGGTAACTATTTTTTATCAATGGCAAGCCATTTAATTTGCTTACTAAGATATTAATTACCAGTTTCTTTCAAAAACTATACATAAAAATTTGCATCCTCAAGGTAAAGTTTGGAACAACCCAAAATGCATTATTGATTTCGCAAATTCATCACTTCAAGGTCTTGCGGTATTTTTTTAAAAAATAAATTTGTTGGCATAAGGCCAACTATATTCTGCACTAAAATTCAAAATGAAAGAATGAAACCTCAAGTAAATTAAAATTAAAATTTTACATCCATGAGACTATAAAGAGACCCTCAAGCTACAAAATATGAAATATATTAGAAATTATATAATTTGTACATTGTCTCCCAATTTCATATGGAACATTTTGCATGCATAAAATTTAGTATCCAGTAAACGGTAATAAAATTCTCTTTTCTTTGGGAGAGTTTTCAATCAAACAATCGGTCCATAACGAAAGGATTACAATTGCCATTTAACGCATATAAAATCTGTGCCAATTCATAATAATGTTCAAGTTTATCATTTGTTTTACCTGGCTCCTGGTGTTCACCGGTCTCTTCTTCGTGCAAGAATTTCAACACTTCAGACTTGTCACCTTGATATTGTCTCTCATTCTTCTTGAAGTTAATTCTGCAAAATAAAACAAAGTAATTCAAAACTGTGTTTCAATGTGAAAGGATAGAATGAATTTCACCCGTCATATTAGATGATAGAGTGAACGAAAAACAGATGCTCTGCAGACAAAAATGCAGACTCAAAAAGCTTTATATTTGCACATCAAATAAATTTCAATTCAAACTTACACTATCTACCCACCCTTACACTATTTTCCTGGTTTTCTTTTCAGGGGGGAAATGTGATTCGTAGAACTGCATATGAAGGAGAAGAAACCACCCCCGCATATCATGGGAAATGTTCAGGTTCTTTTTGCAAGACATGTTATGCATGTCATACTTTCGTTGTTAAAGAATATTTTGAAAAAAATAATAAAAAAGAAAACATTTGTCAGGCGATGCGATGGTGCAGTGCTTCCAGGTAGAAACGTTTTCAGTCTGAAAACAATGGATTATATCCATATAATTTTGGAACCAACTACATGCCCAACAAAAATAAAGCTTCGTAAAATAAATGATTCTTAAGCTATGTATCTAAACAGAGGTATTATTAAACGTTTGAGCCAAGAGTGTCTGAAAACATTCAGTGTTGTAATTTGTCACCTTTGGCATCAGATGTAGCTGTTTCCTGATGTGGACAAAATCTAGATTTCACAGTACAGTAGTAACTTATGTATTTGGTTATTAAATGAAAGCTTATTAATTCAAGTCCGAATCATACCCAATAAATGTTGTCCAGTAATAAAATATAGCGACACGATCGCAAACTTTATTTGATTTTTAATTATGTGACTGGCTTTCTTCTTGTACTGGGATTCAGGGGTATACCTTACGAGGTTCCAACAGAAGTCTGCTAGCATATTAAGCTCCCATCTTCCTTGGTAACGCTTCTCAATTGCAGCAACATCTTGATGGAAGCGTTCTCATTGTTCATCACTAACCGCACCCATATTTTCGGAAAAAAAAATCAAATGGGAGTGAAGAAAATGCAGCTTTAATGACATATTGCATCCCATTTAATAGTAGCAGTCCAGCAATACCTTTATTTTTTCACGTTAGTCGGCGGATTTATTATTTTCAAGGAAGTTTTTGGTCACGTCAATAAAAGCGTGCCATGCTTCTTTTTCAATAAGGCTTAGAGTAGATGTGAAAGATAAATCTTCAATCAGTTTTTTAATGTCAGGACCTACGAATACGCCTTCCTTAATGTTTGCCTCACTAAGCTTGGTGAACTTTTGCTTGAGAAATTTGAAAGCAGATCCGTCTTTGTTTAAGCGTTTTACAAAATTTTTGATGAGTCCCAATTTAATATGTAGCGGTGGTAAAATAATTTTATTTGAATCAACTAAAGGTATATTTTTAACATCTTTTTGTCCCGGTATTAAAGAGTGGCGTAGCGGCCAATTTGAGCCTTGTTTGATTGACTAAGAGTGGTCCTGAATTGTCCTGTACAAAATCCTGATCATTACAATCATCACAGTCCGTTGAACTAGAATTTAGCGAACTTTGGGTTACCCCAGAACATTGTACTGAGTATTCAGGTACAGGTAGATTGTCGGAATGTGGCTTAGGTTTAATAACTGAAGATACATCTGCATACTGAATACCTCGTTTAGATTTTTCTGAAAATCATTTTAGTGGAGTTAAACAGCATGATTCGTTGGTTAAGTCCAAATCATTGGCGAGCCAAACGGCATTTTATCGATGCTTCCATTAAGCCACCCGTTTAGATATGTAGAACACCTTAAACAGCTAACTTTAGGAACCCACAACTTATCCTGATTTCAAATTTCACGGTTAAAATAAGCAAGATACTATTTTTTAATTAACTCCGAAAGTGTTTTTTTTTTTTGATTTTGGCGTAAACTCGCCGCAAATATAGCAAAATAAATTGGGACTGTTAACACACGCGCGTGACATTTTAAAGAATACCAATTAAACTAACGGGGAAAACAAGGTTTTCTTGGAAATGCAGTTATATTGTGGATCTACCCATGATTTTGAACCTGAACGCGTGTGAAAACAATAAATGTCGAATTTCTCTACTTCTAGATGTGATAGGAAATTAAAATGTATACAGATATATATTATTATTAGTCAACCTGATTTTGGAACATTATAAGCCGAATCAGATAATTTTTTAGTGTTGAGTAGTGTTATCAATCCAATTCATACTTGAATCAAAACAACTTACACACGTTAATAAATCCTTAATCAAATCTCTTTTTCTTCACCTTGATTCGCAAATTGCCAAGTTTTTGCACTCAGTTCTTATTAAGTTCTTAAGCATCTCATAAAAATTGGTAATCTCAAGTTTTGGATGATTTAAAATGTTTCCCATCTCAAAAACGACGGGGATTCAGAATTTTTTTAACGAAATGAAACAAAAAAAAAAAAAACCAAGAGAAAAGGAGAATTGTATCTCCCTGCCACACAATTTGGCCTCAATTAAGAAATTAACATAGAAATTTCTTCACTACGTTTTCTTTGTTAGGTGCCTTTTTCGTTTCGTGGAAAATTTTAATCTCGCTTTTTATTTTATTATCCTTTTCGGTTATTTTTATCTAGAGAAGAAGTCGTTTTCCTCCAAAGTATTATTACTTCTCTTATTTTTTATTACAACAATGATTAACATAAATTCTGTTTCAGTAATTACGTTTCGAGCGAAATGGCTGATAACTGTACACAAGATATTGCGCAATTAACTTGTTATGTATCGAAATTAGATTGTAATATTGTGTATACTGTTTCGTGATGTGTTTACCCGATTACGGACTAATTTAATTAATTGAAATGTGGAAACAAATGCATTCGATTTGAGTACTAATTATGAACAACAATATTGAATTTGTATCTATGCAAATAGTGAAATAAATTTAGATCACAAAAACCTTTAGAGCTAAATTTCAACAGATACTATTTGACCACTTCTAATTAAGAGATGCATTTTTGTGAGCGGTAAAATAATATTTCTGAACTTATTTTTCATTTATTTTTTGCATTAAAAAAAAAGATTTACCTAAGCATCACAGGCAACCAAGTGGTATTTACTTTAATACAGTAATAAATACTAACTTAACTATTAATAAAACTTGTAATTAAGAAAATAAATTTATTGATGCTGTCATAGAAACAATAAATAAATAATTGGCGCAACAGCTCTTTAAGTGCCAGGGCCTAGCTTCTCGCAATCACTCATATTGTGTGCGTCATACTTTCCACACGAATGAAAGGGGCCTACAGCTTAGTGCGGTATTCGAAGGGCAATTTGTTTTGAGAAGCCTTTTCGAGACAACAATACTTTCCGATGTTTGTCAGACGTTCGCGAGAAGTGGGACCATGAAAAAACTTTTTGATGTTTTCTGGGATTCAAACTTGGAACCTCACGCGCAGTGATTCGACACGCTAACCATTTACGCCACGGCGCCCATAATGCTGCCATAAATGGAAGAAATATATTTCGGTGTAAGGCTTGTGAAAAAAGTTAAAACTGTTCCATACCTGTGAGAGCCTTTAATAATTCCCTTCACTAAAAAGATAAACCTGTATATAAATATAACCGAAGGCTATGCTTTATTTAACTTCTCTAGAATATCTCTGACTACAACGAGGAATCCATTCTGCGAGTTGCAGCATTCATACAAAATACTGCATTAGCAATTAGGTCTCTTTTTCCACATAGGTTATACTGTACCCATTTTAATATATTTTAGGGAATGGTAATAAATCGTCAATTCCACATGAAATCGTATCTTGTTTTGAAGATGTGTAATTCTACCATGACCTTTCACTTACGTTCACTTCTTCATTACCATTTTTATCAGACAACTAGACACTTGTGCCAATCATTGAAACGATCAAGTTCGATTTCAGACACTGTTTCAAAATATGCGATTTGTTTTTTAAATCTAATAAGTGGAAATAATATGGGAGATAATATGGAAGAACAGAGGCAGTAGTTGGCAGAATTCCGCTTGACTCTTTTCCACATTCCTGGTAGTCTTTTCATAGACCCTTATTTCATATTTATTTTGGGCGCTATCAGCCTTATCAGCTGTGAGTATATCTTATTGACAAAAAGAGAGATATGAACGGTAATGTAAAACTAAAAAATAAAATTTCAAAATGCTGACTCAAAAAGAGTTAACGTGAAATTGCGAATGACTTTCAGAGCATTCAAAAGAAAGCAGGTTATAGAGTTATAGAGTACTTTTGAGTCAGGGTTTAAATCATGATAGGTATATGAGTGGACTGCTACCCCCTTCTTAAAAAATGTTCTCAATTACTCCGTTAAATATATAATTGATCATGTTTTGTCTCTAATTTATATAACTGACCTTTTTTCTGTTTATCACAATTTCATGCATGCATTCGCAGACGACAGCAGTTTTGACTGCAACTCTTAAATTTTCTTCCAAACTTAATGTAATCGTATTAGTTACTAGAAGATTCCCGCCCAATAATTAGGCAAGGGAATTAATGCGTCTGCTTATTTATTTCACATTGCGCCCCAGAAGTTGCAAACTTCCCAAACTTTTCTAATATATACTTTGACTTTATTTAAAGTTTTACCTTTTTTTCTAATATCTGTGCCTATTTATTTTACTCGTAATATTAAATAATCCTCTTAATCCCTTTGAGGAATGATCATTTTAACTGGCGATAAAGACCAAGTCTCTAAGGTATAGAACGGCAAAGTTTTATTTAAATACTATATGCAGTCGTTTTGCGTGATGCTCGCCGGAACAGTTATCACGCACCGTAGTTATCATTCTATTACATACATATAGATTTTGCTGCTAGAGTCGTTTCAAATTAGTATACAATTCTTTTCTCTTGTTCTTTCTTTTTTGCTTATTCTGTGCCTGTGTTTTGCTGCGCATGCGAAAATGAGTAGAACAGGCACAACAGGGGAAAAGTTTTGCATATTAATTTGAAACGAACTCTAACATCAATACTGCTTAAGCAGTGAAACACTTTTCTCATCAATTACTAAAAAGGTCGACTGAGGACATGCTTACAACAATCTACATGTGTCCTGTATCAATGTCACCAGTCATAGTCTTAATTAGGTCAACATTTTTAGACATTAATTGTGTTTATAAAAACTTTCAATCATCTGATATTGTTCTACGAAAGTTTAACTTTAACCACTTACAGATACAATCATTAAAATAGAAATAAGCACTGCTTCTAACAAAATTCATATTTCCTTCATCCGGTTCAATTCAATTCAACGAATCATTACGTCCATTATCCTCTTAAATTTCCACCCTGATTATATTCTTTTTAACCCCCATCGAGGGAACAGGGAACATTACAATTCAATTTCTATGCACTTCCTCTCTGAATATCCTTGTGGAAATAATATTACCGCAGGTAATAGAAAAAAAAACAAGCAAATTTCCTCCCCATTACCTCTACACCTCAACATCCGTTTCCTGATTCTCATCTTACAGAACATCTATCATTTTCCCTTACATAAATTCTTCAGTATTTTTTTGTATACCTACCCAAGAACACCGCCAGCTAGAACCTCAGCCTGAGCCGAAAGAGTTTCCGCAATAGTTTCATCACTGTAAATGCCAACTGGGGTATTGTACTGCTTATTGACAATGCTCTTCACTTGACCATCGTTTCCATTAACCTAAATGCACCGCGCATAGACGATACCGGGGAGAAAAACCAAAGAAAACGTGAAATGTTATTCCAGAGATGAAGAAAGTTTCTTCTTTTCCAAGAGGATCCGCTCGAGAACAATGAAAGAATAATAACGGTAATGATGATGATGATGGTATCGGCGGACGGCTTCATCCCTAACCATTATCACCGCACAATCAAGAAAAAAACTTCATAATATCTTCTCTCAATCTCGATGATTGTGGTCCATTTGTAAAACAAGATAAAGATATACCACCTCCTTACCGAGCTGAAAGGACGGGCAGAGTTATTGTATCCACTGCCAATATGATGAACCTCTTGAGGTTTGTGAGCTAGAGAAGTTTTCGTCACTGTTGGAATATGATGTGAATGTTGATTTGGGGATGGCATTTGACCAGTTGGGGTAACGGATGGACGCCATGTTAGACCTCCCCTGTAATCAATGGTGTTACAAAATATTCATTCGCATACAACCAGTGTACATACCTCTGAACTGTGACGATGAAATTGTTGCCAGACCTTACGACAAGATCCTGAGCATCTTTGTGTCGCAGATTGTAGACATCGATGTCGTTAATTTTAATGACAGCATCGCCTGGCAATAGACCAGCTTGTTCAGCTAAGCTACCACCATTTATCTGAAAAAAGGAAAAAGGAAGAAAATAAATTTGTAATTCTCCTTTCTCTAGCTATTATTTCCTTCGTCGTTCGTTGCAGTGAGTAATTAATTTTTCTAAAAAAAAAAAAAAAACAATACTTCCCGTCATAATAAGGACAGAGTTACTGCAATTAAAACTCCAATTAAGGATGCAAAGGATATTTAAATTTGCTTCTGTGTCACGTCGATAGTGTTTACTATACAAGTGAGTAAGATACCCCGAGATGATAATAAGGGTGTTCATTAAAAGTTGAAAAGAGTTCCTTCCCCCTCTTCCTGTAGCCTGCCTTCCGTTTACCGACATTTACTTTGAAAATTGGATCCAATTAGTATACCTCATCGCACTAATTTTTCGTAAGTAGGTTAGTACGCTATACAGGTACACTCTCTAATTGGGGTAAGATATTTATTTTTATGTAAGAATCCTTCTCTTTGTCGTATATGCACCCTACGTACAGTTACACACACTCCGCATTTTCTTGAAATAATTTTCGTAGCCAAAAATTTGTGTATGTTAAGTTAATGGGGCAACTTTATCCAATTTAAATATTATTACCATACCATTGCTCGAATAATAGACCATTTAATTGAGGAAGGATTCATTTGTGACTGTGGGTCGGAATAGGATTATTTGAGACATGCC
This sequence comes from Brachypalpus laphriformis, assembly GCA_945910035.1. Lineage (NCBI taxonomy): Eukaryota > Metazoa > Arthropoda > Insecta > Diptera > Syrphidae > Brachypalpus > Brachypalpus laphriformis. The sequence continues at coordinate 351,598,416 of OX246753.1, forward strand.
TGAGAGAAGCTCCTCTCTACAGATGGAAGTTATTGTTTACACGCTTAATGAATAGAATTTCAAAATTTCGAGACGAGTGTGGCATATGTGCGAGAGGAGTCTCAAGTTAGAAGGATGTCGTCGCAAGTGTGTTAGATTGTGTAAAAAATTGTAAGCTGGGATAGGGAAAGATAATGAATATGCCTTCACTTCTAATAGTTCCGGAACATGGGGCAATTAATAAGGAAGAGTGTCACAGCTGGTATCATTTTATGGGGTTGAATATGTGATTAGCAGCACTGATGGGAAGGCGGGTGGAGGTTGGGACTGGTAAAGTTTTTCTGACCCAAAATTGTAATAAATATTAGATTAAGAGGGTTACTCGAACAGGGTTGTGGTGTAAGGTAATAAATATAAATATTTAAAACTGAACCTCAGTGCACAATGATTGAGTGGTAAAGTTTGTGTTTGCCGTAGATGGACAGTCTGATTAGTTTGGATGAAGGAGTGATATTTCGTTTGAAATTAATGAGTTTGTAGATAGAAATTATGATGAATTCTCTCTATGTGTGCCAAATGATACCATATATTGTAATGAATCGTCGTCAATCGATGGCACACGTGAACGTTTTAAACTCTTGAAAGTTAGAAGAAAATACTTAGTGTGGCTAGACTGTGTAGATTTAAGCTTACGGTAAGCGGATTTAGATTGAAGAGGAAGGAGGTTCGTTACACTGAAAATAGAACTACAAGAACCTTTGTCCAATTCTAAGAAAATTGACTGAAAGTAGCAATCGAAAAACGGCTTTTCATCGCATTTCAGGAACCTCTTTACACCATACTACAAAGAAAGCAAAACTACGTTTGAACGAACAAGAACCTACGCCAAGATAGCTGGAATAAAAATGCACTCATGGGAATGAAAAGACACTCATGCACCAGAAGATATGTTTGATAACCAGAACACACATCGAGGAGACAGTCCAAGAAGCAATTACTGTCGCTTACAAATAAAGAGCATATCGGCCCTGGGCTCGTTGCTTCAAAGCCAATTTAAAGTCTTCATCCAAGTTAAGCTGTAAAAAAAAAATTCTTCATATCGGCGCTGCTCCTTCTTCTACGAGTACACAAATCATAAATCATGTGGCTTGACGCTCACAAGTGCAACGCTAAGGGAACTCAAACATGAGATCGAGAATCTAAAACCTAAGAAATCTCCAGGTTATGATTTGATTACCGGAGAAATACTCAAAGTTTTACCTAGAAAAGCATTGATTAAGCTTCTCCATATTGTAAATGCTGCGCTCAGATTAAAACACGTGTCAAGCCAATGGAAAGTTATGGAAGTCATAATAGTTTTAAAACCAGGAAAACCGCCAAATGAGGTAAAATCGTATAGACCAATTTCGCTTCTTCCAATCATAGCGAAAATTTTCGCGAGGATATTACTAAGGCGTCTCCAACCGGTTATAGAAGAAAATAATCTTATCCCTGACCAGGTGCATATAATTACTGACGTAATCGAGAAAGCATTTGAAGAAAAAAAGATTTGCTCAAGCGTATTTCTCGACGTCTCGCAAGCCTTTGATAAGGTGTGGCATGATGGCTTGAAATCCAAACCACGACAAGTTCTCCCTGTATGCTTATACGATATTCTAGAATCATATCTCGGGAATAGACTCTTTCGTGTTAGACATGGAGTCGAATACTCCAAGCTCAAAGAAATTTCGGCCGGCGTTCCGCAAGGAAGCGTTCTTGAGTCGCTTCTCTATTTGCTATATACTCGTGATATACCGAACGAAGATGGCACTATCCTTGCTACATTTGCCGATGACACCGCTATCCTAGCACTAGGCAAAACAAAGCCAATACCAAAGGCCAAATACTTGGGAATGACACTCGACGCAAAGCTGAAATGGAATTCGCAGGTGAAAATGAAACGTAAAGAACTCGAAATCAAATATAGAGAAATGTACTGGTTACTCGGAAAACGTGCCCAGCTCAGTACTGAGAACAAACTGCTTTTATACAAGCAAGTGCTAAAGCCGGTGTAGACCTACGGTATACAACTTTGGGGTTGTACCAAGAAAACAAATGCATATATTTACAAGCTTTTCAAAATAAAGTGCTAAGAGAAATTGTCCAAGCACCGTGGTATAGTAGAAACGACAATATCCACAGGGATCTCGGAATTCCGACAATCGAAGCTGAAACTAGAAGCTTCGCTAGAAAGCATAGAAACCGACTAATCGGACATGTCAACAATACAGTCCTACAAATCTTGGATGAAAGCAATTTATTGCGCCGACTACAAAGGACGAAACCTTTCGACTTGGCGAGATAATGATTAACCGCGTCTAGATTGCGGAATATGCAGGATCTTTCAGTGGAAAGAAACCTGCCAAACTTTTTAATTTCATGATAGAAAAATTGCTCGATAAGTTATTACTTAGTTGCGATATCTAACAAATTTATATCGAAGGGTGGTGATTTTTTAGTCAGTAAGAATCTGACACTACTATGAGCACGCGCTTGCTATTCTCATAGTGTCTATGGAAGATTTTTCACCTACCCTCGGGGAAAAAAAATAATAAACTGACTCTACATTTGTACCTCGGTCCCAAGGAAAAAACTACATCTACTTCACAGGATAAAAAGCAATTAATAGAAAATCCCATACAAATAAGCAATTTCCAATTATTAGATCATTGAGCACTGATAATTGGCATACACAATATTTATACTATAGGCACTACCATGAAAAGCGTACAGGAGGTCTCAATAATACCTAAAAATACGATATTTTCATTTTCTACCGGCCAGGTCACTAGACCACTAGACCACACTGCGATCAAATGCTACGATCAGTCCTAAGTATGCTGCACAACCGAAAAAAAATATGGGAACTGAAAATAAACCTCGAAAATAGGGAGGTAATCCAATTCACTGTTTATTTTACTGTGGTCTGCATGATCCTACGTAAGCTTTAGAAGAAGACGGCTTAAGGTGTCTTAACGTATACATCACACTTTAAGAAGAGCAAATTTATCTGTACTGCCGTCTTATGGTATGTTGCGTACACTGCATACACTTCTGCACGGTGGAACCATAGGACTGAAGTTGACAGCTTTGAATTTGAATACATATCATACCCCGTTCTAATTGATTTTTTATATGGTACGACATCCTTCCGAGTAGACAACCTTGTGCAAAATGTCATTCTTTCAAGTCTGTCCTAACAAAACTTTTCTCATGTCATAATCGACACGCCTCGATAAACAACCTCTATATGTATACTCATGATAATATCAAAACACTTATTGGCAATCAATAATAATTCTGTGTGATAATTTACAATGCCATTTAGTCAAGACAAGAATCTTGGACAACATGTATCAGAGGCAAAATAGCTGACCCTACACAAATAGTAGACAGGTTCTCTCCTACCCATATGCACGTCGTATCTGCTTGCGTTGCTGCCCCCAGGTGGACCGTAAACAAAACGTAAATGAATTTTCGGCCTTAATATCCTTCCACCACCACGCAATATATCATAGAGTGGTTGAGAGAAAAATGATTTAGTTGCCTGAAATTGGAAGAGGTATTGTAGTAGTAGCAGTAGTGGCAACATCTGGACAGCCCGACCGATCACGTGGTGTATTGTAAAATTGCCCACCTGGGCCATAGCCACAAACTTTATGATTTTAATCTAAAAATTTATGCGAATTTTATTCTGTGCCTTTGTCTTGTTTATTGGCGCTAGGGACAGACAAATTTTAATTCGATCCATAAATGAGTTTTGACCCATATTTCTGCACCTAGCTGACAATGTTTGCATGGCGGGCTGATTCACTTCTTTCAGCTCATATGCGTATCCGCTTATGGTAAGTTTCTTTTAAGGAAGTATAAAGCACACGCCGACGTCTGTGCTTGCACTGTGTGCGCATGTTGATTAATCGTGGTAGTAATTGAGTTGTAATAAGAACAAATTACGATTTCATAAATCACAGCCAATTAATATTGTTGGCAGTGCACACGCCATGGGAGGCAGAAAACATCGACCACACAGGAGTTACATGGGTGGGTGTACGAGTATGTCAGACAAGTGGATGGGTGGCTGCTCTATTATTTACTAGCAGCCATCCAGTAATGGAAAAATAATAGGTTTGAGTATTAATTTGTTTCACATTTGGAGGTAAGCTAAAAACAATTATGGAAGCTGGACTTTCTTTTGTTCCTCCTACAGGGTTGTAAGAGATCAAGATACTTCGCTATGAAGAGAATAAGAGCTTGTGTAGTCATTATTAGACATGATGTTTAAGAACAAAAGCTAACAGAAGAGGAGACTACAAAACTGTAGACCTTCACAATGATTCTTTTTAATATGAGATTAAAGCGATGGTCTAAATGTCCAGCTATTTAAATAAGCAGTGAATGATTGGTACGCAGTGAATTTGACCACTGTGCTTGAGATTCTTTAATCAATATATTGCCCTTCAGGTAGGGCATAGAACAAAAAAATTAACGCACACAACTTTAATGTAAGGCGCTAGGTTTTTCATGGTAGGTCTTTCATTAAGCCTTTTGTTAAAAAGGTCCGTACCAAACATTCATATTGTGGTACCCACCACCATTTCATCGATTTGTCTGTCATAGTGTTTATAAAGACGATACTTGAAAGCGTTGTACGAAATTCATAAGCTATAAGATAAGATATACATACAATTTTTTTTTATTTTTTTTTTTAAGAAAGGAAACCCAAATCCCAGAGCACTCAGACGGCTCCAGGAGAGATGTCGGACTCGATCCAACCATCTTTTCTAATCCTTACCTGATGCCACGGAAATCATGGCACGTCTTTGAAGCCGAACGAAGATAGGTTTAGTGATTAACAAGAGCACAGCAAAACATGTGCTATCATTAAAAGAAAAAAAGGAGAGCCAACATCAAACACTCGGACAGAGCGTGAAATAGATTTAAGGATAGGTATGAGCTTTGTCTACATAGGGCAATAGAGCCTAAAAAAAAAACCTAAAAACGCAGAGATCAAGCGAGGTGTCAGTCCAACAATTCACCGTGGTTTGCTTAGGCCAAAAAGCAATAGACTAGTAAAGCTCTTTTCAGAACAACCGTGGAGAATTTATACAAGACTCTTTATCACACTGGTCCTGTTGTACGGCCCAGAAGCATGGACCTTATCAAGAGCGGATGGAAATATTGTTGGTTGGTTTGAAATGAAAAGTGATATTGGTCCCGTTTTTTGTAAAATAAGATTCAATGCTGAGCTATTCGGTTCATACATATCATATGCACACAAAATTAATCATATGCACACAAATTTAAAGCTGGTCAGGGATATTCGCATCCATTGTTTTATATGGCTAGTATACAAGTGAAGTGTCATAAATCAGCTTCACAGCCCGAAGAGTTTTTTTTTTTTTTCTTAATTTCAATCAAATAAAGGGAGGTATGAAAGGAAGCCACTACTAAATTGGCGTGCGAATCTTGGGGCAGAATCCTGAGTTGCTGTCAAAGCAAAGTATGCAAGCGGCTTGCCATCTACCAGAGTGGTAACATTGTAGTAGCTGACAGAATGGAACCATTGTAGTTTGTCTACACAAATTTCTTATTTTATACGAAGCAGGAAGGTTAAATATAATTTATTGACATTCAACCCCATAGAAAGAAACCAATGGTTTCTATTGAAATCAAAACCCAAATTCGTTAGTTATTAATTCTCAACCAAAAGCTTCAATTCTACACAAATGTAATACATCCAATCAGAACATCAAACAAATCAAAACAACAATTCCTTACTTTTCAATTTTCAATTTTAATAAACAAAAATTATCTGATTTTTTTTTATCTCAATTGTATATGCACTCTTTTATTTCAACCAATTTCATTTCATTTTCGTTATCCTCCCGGATCAAATTGAATTGAGAGCTTGTTATAAAAATTGATCCTATATCTATCCTATTACGGTTTCAGTTATTTTTCTCGTTTCGTGGCTTTATTTGAAATTTTTATTTTTATTGAAAACACGCAAAAGGACTTGTACAAATTGTTCGTCTGTTCCGACGATGAATTATAATGACTATAACAGACTCTAAAATGCTCCATCGCGCGAACAGCTTTATTTTCCTACGTCAATCGCACTGAGAAATAAACGTTTATATGCACATATACAGACATATTTCTAAAAACAAAGGAAAATAAAAATGTATAGGATATGTCTCCACAACGATAGACCAAATGGGGGCGACGGCTACTACTGCTATAGAAGGATGGAAGTGGAAGCTGATTTTATGTTTTTTTTTTTTGGGAAAACCCTTGCGCTTGCAAATTTTTGTGCAGGACACCGCACCTTTTGTGTAATCCTTGGGATATTGTTTTAGCTAAACCTATTTGCCGTTTTGTTTATGCAATTTTTCCATTGTTGAGAATAAATCTATTTTTCTTTTTGTTTTTTCAGTAGCTTGGTGTTTTGCAAATTGTTCTGCGTCGGAAATTTTGAAATTTTACCCTCTAGCAGGTTCTTTATTTTTGCTTGTGTCTGCCGGTAAGGATGTTCGTTTTTTATATGTCTGTGTAGTTGATTTTTATTACCCGAATGTGCTTTAGTCTTTGGTTTTGTACTAGTGAATTGTTTCTGGGTTTCCTTTTGGCAGGTATTTAAATTTAATTTGCAATGTAAAGTCTGACTAAGATATAGTAGCTTGTGTTAATTTTAAAAGTGTACGGGATTAGTTGGGAATGATCATATGCGCTTTGGTAATACAAAAATTAGAGACTAGGAATACACCCACCACTTCTTCTTCTTCCTATTTCGGCGAGGTTATGATCTGAAAACAAGGGAACATAACACCCCCCCTCACTGCATTTCTACTGACCCACCTTCGGGTTCGCCTGGAGAATATACCCGCAATATTTAAACGATTTAAATGTATTGAATTGATCATTGTAGTCTCATCGACTTTCTTATGTAAATAAAATTGGTGTACTTAGAAAACTTGTGAGTAGTATACCGAGCATAAGTCTATCATACAGACATAGCCATTGATTATCCAACTAACTGTGGAGCACAAATATGAAAGGTGGAGAATTACATTTACATTTGTTAAAGCAGAATTCAATAATACTTGTACTAAAATGTGTATCCATTGATATTTTGTCAAATATAAAAAAAAAAAAAAAAACTGTTTGAAGAAGGTAAAATATATATGCATATCTTTAAAAGTGGTGCATAATACCGATTTTCTTCACTTCTAAGTATCTAAATTTATTTAAAAATAACTAGCGGGTACCCGGCGTGCGTTGCTACGCCTGTCTCACTCAAAACGCACTTGTCTCACTCAAAACGCAATTGTGGGCAAACTGCTGGACCGAAAATTGTAGGAAATTTTATCCTAAATAATAAAGTCCCTAAAAATTTGTTTGTAAAGGTAATATTAAGCGAGGTGTGCACGAAAAATCTCTACTCAGTCTCTTGAAGATGAAATGGAAAATCTGCAGAAGCTATTAAAATGATTGCCAGCTTACTGTCAATTGCTTTTTTTTAATCGAATCGCTGACACCTATTTAAAATCTCATAATTTATTTCGTAGCTCAAAATGTGCCTAATTATGGTCTAAAAGAAAATAATGGAATGCCTTTGTTATACCTGTGGTTACCATCTGACTCATTCCACACCACCACTTCACTTAGAAAGTGGCTCCCAAGCTAGAGATACCTAAGCCGAACTTGGATTTTATACCCAAACCGAAATAAAAATAAAATTAGGCTACCTAGGCTACTGTCGATCCGTTGATTTATTTCGCTATCGCGAGGTATGCTAAATAATCAAGAATAAGATCTGGAATTGGAACTGGCCTCTTTGGACAAACTCGGAAATTTCCGATGTGAATAGAAATTAAACCCAAAATAAATTCAAGGACAGTCTGGCGGAGCCAAGTCTATTCTTGGTTACCGAGGCAGACATTTTTCAAAATTATTTAAATACGGCCTGAACTTTTCTGCGGAATCCCAAGCTTTTTTTGGAGACTTAGTAAAAAATATACGACTTTATTGAAGATGACATTATTCAAGAAGACCTCATATAAGATCTGAATACAAACGCTGCTTAGAAAAAGACAAAACGACAGAAACTTACCTTCATTTTCCATTTTACAAAAAATATTCCCTTAAATAAAAGTGATGCTTTGGCACCAAAACCACAATTGCAGCATAAAGAGTATGTTGTCAAGCCACTTTGTGAAATTTTTTATTTATTGGACTCATTTCACTACAAACGTGTACCCACCGACAAATAACGCCACATTTGAATTCATCACACTATTTATTATTTACATAACAAAAAGCGATTCCTTTAATCGCATTTTCATAAATACATCCACTGTTCACATACATTTCGCTCCCAATAGAGAATTGAATTGTAAAAATTCGTCACAAAAGTTTTCGCGGAAACTACAATTCATTCAAAATATTTCCTTTCACACCGATGCAACATTCCTGCAATTAATCCTGTCAGAAACACACCATTTAAATTCCACACCAACAAGGAACCCAACAGCTTTTACCCATATAAAACGCATTGTTACAGAACGCTGCAGCAATAAAAAAATTGTTCACCTGACCTATGATTCTCATCACCACCCCACTGTGTCAGTTCGTTCTACCAATTTATTCACAGCGCCAGCAAATATGCAATGTTAAATGACTTTTGATTAATCTTCCCTGTTTTGTTGCAGGTGTCGCGGAGCAAATTTGCCTACCGTTTCGCTATGCGTCCATACACCTGCTGTCGTAAACAGATTTTTAAAATCTTTAATCATCATAAAAAAAAGGAAGGAATTTACATACATATATTTTTTTTTGGACCTCCCGCCCGTCAGTTACAGCATTGCATTGCCAGATGAGAAAAGGACGAGTAAAATTTTTGCGTTCCAAATGGGACATGATGTATTTACATAAAAAAGGGGAAAAAAATAATCATCACTCATGGTAATGCAAAGGTTCACCTAGAAAGCTAGGCATGTCAGAATGTGGATGACAATACCAGTGAAGTTATAGTATGTCAAATGATTTCCTATAACCAGGACGATTCACAGCAGTTGGCGAAGCTTAAAAGAACTCATCTTAATATGGACGGTATATTCCTGAAAAATGATTTTGGTAAGATATGCAAATAACTGTTGGAGGTGACTTTGACTAAAATCAGATTTTGTTCGTGTTTCCGAATGGACGAAGCTTGAGCTTGGAGTTTGCTGTTTAACCATATTTATTCCATGGGAATACCAAGGTATTTTTGGGTGTTCTTGTGGTGTAGTAATCATTCAATGAATCATGACCCAAACACTTTTTTTGGACGAACGTACATATGTATGTATACAAGCTTAAACCATAAGCCAATTGCTTCCTACAAACAACAGATAGAAAGCGAATACCCTGTCAAATTGAAATTACCACTGCAATTCCTGCAACTGCCGGACCGCTACCACCACCTCCAACTGTGGACCACAACAATACACCAGAGAGATGATGCATAGCAAGAAACGAACCCCAACCTAACCCAACAGCAAACATCCAAAGCAATAGTGTGGAAATTTAAGCTTTTTACACTTACACATCTCGACGACGACTTTCACCTAGAACTTACTGGTATCTACAGTTGTAAACAACAAAATTTACGACCGAAAATTTATGGAACGCTTCTCAAGTTATGGTTTTGGGAATTTGTTCGTTCGTTGCCAACAAAAACTCACCTTCCTCGCCAAGTGGGGAAAACGTAGTGGGATGATGTTACAACAGCAAGGGAATTCCGCGTGAACCACATATTTTTCCTCTCTTCCTTTGCTATACACCCAAACCTTTAGTATAGAAGGAGGGACAAACAAGGAACACGAGTAAAGAAAAAATATATCCTCACAAATGCTTGCGAGATTTTCATACTGTAGCACATACTTCTATGTTAACTTCGCCAACAGAATACCAATGAAAATAATTAAAGGTACATAATTCAATTTTCTTCGTTACCATCTAGTTGGAAAGGTCGGAAAAGGTCTAGGGACAGAATGGATCCTACTGACAAGCTGCCACTCGAAGCCGTCAGAATAATGATGAAACGTGATGTATTCAAAATGTATCATTAATTTTAATTGACGTCGAAAGGTATTGAAATGTATCTTATTCGAGGTGTTATCGCCTTGGTTATTTAGGAAGATTTTACGATACAAAGTTTGGAGTACTTTTGGGGCCAAATGAGGTTGTGGATTGGTATTGGTCGGTTGCACAATATTAGTCTCAATAAATAGATTAAGGCTAGGTGAAAAACAAATTTTAAAACAAAATCTTTTGGCTGGCGATATAGAAAACTTATAGAAAAGAAGTAGACTTATAATTTTTGAAGGCCGGGTGTTGGGCAACGGCTATAGAACCTTTGTCGTAAACTAACATGTCAAGTTCAACTCCTAGGAAGGGTAACTTCATGAAAAACAGGCATGAAGCTAAAAAAAAAAAATGTTTAATTTTCGAATTGGTTCTGGTTAATGTTGAAAGTTATAAAATTAATTGAAAGTTAAACAATTAATTGGTTTATTTTAAATACATCTTAATTTAATTTCAGTGACTTAGCTCCTTAAGTCTTAATTTTTGAAGTAAGAATGAGAAGTAACGCGAGTTACTGGATTTGTGAAACGCGAGTTGCAATACAATTCTCAAATTTTCTTTCAAATGATTCCTATAATACTAATTTTCTTATAATGATGAAAAGATGGCTGTCTTCTTGATTTTAATTCTACATAATAAATTACCTTTATTGGTAAATCCTGCAGAACATTTTGAGCAAACTATACTCGAAAAACACAGTGTCCGAAAATGGTGAAGCGAGTTAACAAGATGATTTTATTTTCTTTTAAAGTAAGTATTTAGTTATCACAAAATGTTAGTCTTTAGCTAGGTCTGGAAGTGGTTATTAAGACCAAAGATAATACAATTAACATAATTTAATGTTGAAATTGAGATTCAAATTTCAGTCCATTAATTGTTCCGAATGTAACGAGAGTTGCCATGGAATTACTCGGAAGACTTTTGTGTCGAATAATTTTGTTGACATCTTAAGAAGTCCTTCCCGCTAGAATTTTTAGAAATTTGTCAAAAATAAACTCGCTTGAGTCATAAGAACGTGAAGTATGTATGACAGCCCTGTTTTTTTTTTTTTTTTTTTGATATTTTGCTTTTTGGTTTAAGCCTTGTACCTTTTAGGCAGCTTATCACATTTTCATAAACTGATCTAATTCTAAGATCTAGAATAAAAATCAATTCAATGGCCCAATGCCTCTACTATTACTTAATGTATGTATGTATGTATGTTTTTATTGTTCAAAATTTTTTTATAGTTTCATTTGATTTACCCGCAGAACCATTTGGTTTGTCTGCAGGCGGTTATTTAACAAATATATATTAAAATAGTAATCGTTGACATCGATAATAGTTTAGTTTAGTTTAGTTTATCTTTATTTAGCGTAGTACAGCCATTTAGAATATTATTTACATTGTTACATTTGTTTTTTGTTTTTTAAATATATATATACGGACTAATAGTACTTTTGCTTGATATTAAGTTTGGAAAGAGTATAAAATAGGAAAACAATTTTTTTATCAAAAATAGCTCTAGTGCAATCAATAATTTTTCTTTAAAGATTCGTTGATTCTGTTTTCAAATGCGTAGGTAACTTGTTGAAAGCTTGAAATCCCATGTACGAAATTGATCGCTGGCCTGTTGTTGTTCTTGCTCTTCGTATTCTTAAATCACTTCTCAAGTTGTATGACGAGCCGTCGGATATTGCCACGTTTTCGAGAAGGTAGTCTGGGCACGTTTCGTTCTTTATTTTATGGACAAATAGTATTGCACACATGTAAAGTCTCTATTTTATACTTAACCAGTTGAGGGAGTTAAGCATAAGTGCTATAGGGGTGTATCTGTCACTTTTTAATATTATGCGCATTGCTTTATTTTGCAGGACTTGCAATCTGTTTATTTGGTAGTGAGGACATGTATACATGACACTCGCACAGTACTCGAAATGTTGTTTTATAATAACGTTATACACTTTTATTGCACAGTTCAGTGAACTTTTGCAAAGTTTTGTCTTATTCTTTTTAAAACACAATTTTTTTTAGATATCTTTTTACAAATATAGTCGATATGTTCATCAAAAGTTAGATTTTTATCTAGAATGATGCCAAGATATTTCACTTTTTTCACTTAGTCGATTTGGATATTGTCTACGATAATATTTACGGACGTTTCGGACAAGTTTTCATTTACGATCATGCACTTAGTTTTTTCGGCGTTTAGAATAAGCTGATACATTTCTAACCACTCACTTAATGCTTCTAAATCACTATAAATGTTATTTGTACATGTTTCTAAGTCACTTCCACTACCGTATAAAAGACTATCATCGGCGAACAGGACTAATTTAGAATATCTCACAACTTTTATCATGTCATTCACATAAATAAGGAACAATGTTACCCCGAGTATAGTACCCTGCGGTAGGCCCAAATAGATGTTTCCGCGAACCACACATTTTCATTCACTTTAGTGCGCTACCTTCTTCCGGTGATTTATGATCTGAACCAGTTTAATTCTAACGAACCCCACAGGCGGATCAGTAGAAATGCCGTGAAGTGGGAGGGTTGTGATCCTTTGTTTTCGGATCATAGCCTCGCTGATAAAAGGAAGAAGAAGAAGAAGTTTAATTCTAACGATTTGATACCGTATTTAAACAATTTATCTAAGAGTTTTTCGTGGAATATCGCACCAGATTGAAAATTTGGCTATTATATCTGATTTAAAAAAAAATGCCTTCGTAATGCACGCGTTCGAAGAAGTCCAGCAACACGATTCGACTCACTAGATACAAGCGGAAAAACTTTAAGGTCTAATAGTGCGGCAGCAATTTCGGAATCATATCGTCGAAGGAGCTAAAATAATCAGATGTTAAAAACTTTATTCCTACTCGTGCACAAGGCCTTGTTTGACTAATGCAAAACCAGCGAAGAGTTAAAGTTAATTAAAGCTCGTATTACAACTGACGTGCTACGCACTGTGCGACTTAGTAAACGAAACCGCAGATAGGACCATGTTAGGACCGCAAAGAGCTGACAGATGAACAGAATTCCAAACAACATCCAGTTAAGTATCTAGACAATTTTTTCCCGATTATGGATGAAAATTAACTTTTCACCGCGGTACTTAAACGCTTGATTAAAAGCGTAGTGACCGTAAGATCCAAAGAGCTTTTTTAATTCATAAGCACACGAGTGGGCGCGGACCTCACAGTAAAACAGATATTTCAGACTAAATCAAAGAAAAGAATAAAGGTATCCGAGCTCTGCCAAGTAGTGCCAAATATTTCAGCTTCTTATGGAAAACTAAAAGCTTTCTGTAAGAGCCCGCGATCAATCTTGGAATTTCTTGCTGCTAAACTAGTTGGTATGGATATCGGCTAAAAACTTGGTGTCTAGTGACCAAGAGGCGACTCAAAATGCCTCACTTTTTACCATCATATTTTGACATTCTTATAGCACAGCCTTACAATACGTATACATATCCGTATACTCGTATTTAAGATATGTATGTACATCTTTTTATTGAAGGTTTGAATTACTCACTGCATTAGTTTTTCCTTAAACAAATCTTTTACCTGAAAATAGAATAAGAAAGTCATTACTAAAAGAAATGAATTGTAGTTGCTTATTAGCTAAATCTTAAAAGAAAAAAAAGAAGAAAAAATCCAAAAACATACGAGTACATACATCCATACATATGTATATAGGTATATAAGGCTATCTGTATTCCATATGTATGTAAATACGTTGCAAAAGGCACTCCTAACTTTCCAGAACGAGCGGAAAAAACCTTTAACAACCATCAAAACCATCCAACAGCGTCCAAGTTGTGGTAAGCAGTATAACCAGACAAAAAAAAAACATCGTGAAGATACAATCTATAGAGGGGGACAACCCTCCTCTCTTCCACGCCCCTCAAACTCGAACCTAAGAGGTATTCCCCAATGATCAGAAGGTTCTGGTTCAATTCCATTCTACCTTCTCACTTTATACCAAGTCCCGGCACTCCTCCGCTCAACCGCAGCGCATCCACAATGCATTCCAAAGGCACAGCCATCCTTCAACCGCCAAACAAACAACATGCAATTCTGCAAGAGAATTGCTAAAAAAAAAAAAAAAAAAATCAGGAGGAAAGAACCACGAAAATAAAATGGAATAGCAAAGAGACACGCGAATGGTTTTATAACCCCTTCTCAATCTCCTTCGTCGTCTTCAGCGGCAACAAAGTACGAAAAATGCTGCATCACAATTGCGCCAAGCCAGGATCAAGGAGGGAACAGCGACAACGTGCCCGTGCCAGTGCCCGTGTCCGATGCCAACTTTTCCCTCTTCTTACCAAAAAGGAAAACGCGACTACAACAACAACGAAAACATCTCTCGTCACAGCCAGTATATAGTAGTAAAGGATTTTTACAAGGAAATTTTTAAGTGCATCATAAATAAGATCGCATTAGCATCCGAAAATGTAATAATGAAAAACGAACAACAAACAATTCGAAAAAGAAAACGAAAACGAAAAAGAAAGTGAAATAAGGCGAATAACTTGCAGTGGGCATAAAATCAGGAGAAAAATGCTTGCAATTGTTGTACTTTTTCCTGTCGGTCCTTTTTTTTTTTTTTGTTGCACTTCATTGTCGTTCTCCTTGAACCTGATGGCGAGAATTGTGTACTCGTATGTTCCCTTATGTACGCTTACAACCAGTTGTTGGCATAAACGGCTCAAGGTGTACACACAAGTGGAGAGCTTGAATGAGGAGGATGTTCAACGGGTTGCCATATTAAAGTGGCGTAGAGATGCCAGGGACCTTTTAGCAGCGGAACAGACTCTAGATGCCCTAATTACGAAAAGTGTAGGAATCAGTGCAGTGAAGTCGCGCGCTAAAGGGATTTTGTTTGCGCGAAAGTGGAAAGGCACAAGTGTGTAATGAGTGCAACTTTCTTTGATGTAAGTGCATACATGGGTGGGTAATGATTGAGGACTTTTAGGGAAAGTCGATAATTCCGGAAAAGATTGTAATAACTACCCGTATAAGAGCAGAAACATGTTGTGGGAATTACAGAATGGTCAGAACAATTTCATTGAAAAAGAAAGTAGTTTGGCCTTCGTTAGTGATGATTAAAGTTTTTGATTTTACCTGTTTGGTAGACAGTCCGCACACGATGACGCCTGATTGACATTAAGAACGTTATGACATGGTGGTTGGAAGAAACTATTGCGATTAGATTTGGTATCTGTATATAGGTGAAAATTCAGCCAGCCCATATACCTTGTCTAAGAACTCTGCATACAAGCGAGAAACAGTATTTCTATTAGTGCACTTTTTTAATGTTATAACTTTTAACGATCATATAACAATTGTTATTTATTGACGCCGATAGGCTGATGGGGAATACAAGGAATGTAAGGACACGTAATTCGAGAAGACGTGTAAAAAGATATGGAATCGAGAAGATACTTTCAAAGGACCTCCGAAAATTAAGAGAGGTAAGAGGCTTAAAGACATCAACCTAAACATGAAAAAGATGGAGATTATCTTTGATACCATGAAAGATTCAGAGTGCTTTCAGGTGTCCCCCGTAAATGTCGAATTCTGCGCGCTACAACTATTTTTTCGAAAAAAAAATGAATCCATTTCCGGCTTCATCTACGGAAAGAAAAAAAAATCATATGCAACTGTATATGTATGCCCTTGAGGACTGAAGCAAACAGGTAATCCATGGCTGAGAAACTGTTTATAACCATGCCGTACCTTACTTAATCTATTCTTATGCTATATTTTCTACTATAGCTCCTTCAAATTTGATTAATTGCACTTGTAACCTTATTTGGCACAAGACGACAAGACGTTGCCGTTGGCTAGTCAAACGGTAGTGCATGCGATCATATGAAAACACAAGCGTTTTCACTCAGCTGAGGCCTACCAACTCCTACTCTCAACCTCCACGCGGTGACAGCCGGGTGCCTAGTACCTTAATCCAAGAAATGGGTAACCAACCCCGTTTGGCGGATTCTTGGTGGCAGCAGATGAGAGAGGGGGGGAAGAGTGCTTTTCTCACTAGAGCACTTCTTCCTGTTCCAGGCGGCAGCGGACGAATTCCCTAGACGGAGTCAACGGTGGCGTCTATAGTTCCAGTTAGGTTGAACTTAGTGAATACCTTGCGCGAGCTGCTTCGACGTATTCGGATCACAGGTCGGTAAGGAATTTCCAATGTTGGTCAGGACATTGGAATAGAGATGGTGGCGGAGGAGCCCTTAATGGGCCAACGGCAGCGCTCATACTCCCGTAGTGGACTACTGGCACCGGTGTACCCGGCCCCTCGTCCTAGGGGAATAATTAAGGAACTGGCCCTCCAGGTTGGGGGTTGTGCCGTCGGGGTAACTTCCCTACCACGTAAAAAACGCATGGTTCCGAAACAACCAAAAGCCTCGGATAAGGATGACCCAACTAATGACGACCCCAGCAAACGAAATAAGGACAACGACCTTCGGATCTGTACGTGGAATGTTCTGTCCCTTTACAGACCACGTGCAGCCGAACAACTAGCAGAGGCCCTAGACTGCTATAAAGCAGATATTACCGCCACCCAGGAAGTGCGATGGGATGGGCCAGGCAAAAAGAGGATGAAAAACTGTGACATCTACTACGGTGATTGCTACAGAGGCAACAGGCAACGCTTATTCGGATGCGGATTTGTCATACGCGGCAGACTTAGGCAAGAAGTCTTAAGCTTCCGACACGTGAGCGAGCGTATTATGACTATCCGGATCAAGGCTAAATTCGCTAACATAAGCCTAATATGTGTTCATGCCCCCACAGAAGAAAAGGACCCTGCCTCCAAAGAGTGTTTCTACGAGCTCCTCGACAAAACATACGAGCAATGTCCTAAATACGACGTTAAGATCGTATTGGGCGATTTTAACGCCAAAATAGGAAAGGAGGACGTCTTCGGTAGAGCAGTCGGTAAGCATAGCCTACACGACACCACGTCTGATAACGGACTAAGGCTAATTGATTTCGCTGTGGAGCGAAATGTCACCATAGCAAGCACATGGTTTCCTCATCTCGATATTCATAAGCAGACATGGCGGTCCAATGATCATGTCACGATCAACCAAATTGATCATATTGCGATCGACGCAAGGCATGCCTCCAGTATTCTGGATGTCCGGACCTTCCGAGCGGCCAACATAGACTCGGATCATTACCTTGTTGTAGCCAAGGTACGAATGCGGATATCCCAATCTGAGCAACAAAGAAGAATTACTGTGAGAAAATTTAACGTCGAAAAGCTACAATCGCAAGAGACCGCCAGACTCTTCGCTGAACGCGTATCCCGAAATCTCTCAATCACCCCTATACCGCCAGCATCAAGTGCCGAAGACCAGTGGCAACGCTGCCAACATGCCATCAGAAACGCCGCGACTGATGTGCTGGGTCTCGCTCGCCCACCACCGCGAAACCCCTGGTTTGACGAAGAATGCCGGCGAGTGCATGCAGCAAAACAAGAGGCATACAAAGCGGCGCTGCAAAGGAAGACGAGAGCTGCTCGTGAGCTCTACGAGCAAAAGAGACGGGAAGAACATCGCCTTCTCCAAAAGAAGAAGAAAGAGCATGAGAAGCGCGCGTTTGAGAATATCGAGAGTCTATACTCCAACAATGTACGGAAGTTTTACCAAAAGGTAAAAAGAACGTGTCAGAGAAGTAATACCCGTACAGAAACCTGTAGAGATGAGAATGGAAACCTCGTAGTAGAATCACAGTCGGTGCTGAGAATATGGAAAAACTACTTCTGCAGACTGTATAACGGCGACGAAGACTAACATCCCGCTGTCAGGCAGAATGAACCATTCAACATGGACGATGATAGTCAAAATTTCCGTCCACCTGACCAAAACGAAGTGAGGATAGCAATATCCAAGCTAAAATCGAACAAAGCTGCTGGACCTGACGGTTTACCGGCCGAACTTTTCAAGGCAGCTGGGGATGAATTGGTAGAGTGCATACACCAACTCATTTCTAATATTTGGTCAGAGGAGTGTATGCCTGATGAATGGAATCTCAGCATCGTTTGCCCGATCCACAAGAAAGGAGACCCCCTCAACTGCGCCAATTATAGAGGCATCAGTCTCCTCAACATCGCGTACAAGATCTTTTCTGCGATATTGTGTGAACGCCTGAAACCTTTTATCAACAGCCTGATTGGACCCTATCAGTGCGGTTTCAGGCCAGGAAAGTCCACCATCGATCAAATCTTCACACTTCGGCAGATCCTGGAGAAAACCCAAGAATTCCAAATCGATACTCACCACCTCTTTATCGATTTCAAGGCCGCCTATGACAGCATCTATAGAGAAGAGCTTTATAGAGCCATGTCTAGTTTTGACATCCCTGCCAAACTTGTCCGCCTGTGCAGGCTGACGATGGAGAACGCTCGCTGCTCCATCAAGGTCGGTAATGACCTCACCGAGACCTTTGATGTCAAAAAAGGCTTTAGACAAGGTGACGCGCTGTCATGTGACTTCTTCAATATTGTACTTGAACGGATTGTGCGGAACTCACAAGCCAACACCGGAGGCACAATCTATTACAAGTCTGTACAACTGCTTGCATACGCCGACGATATAGACATTATCGGAAGATCTCAGCGGGCTGTCACCGGTGCTTTTGCAAGCATTGAGGCGGAAGCGGCCAAAATGGGTTTGGCGATAAACGAGGGCAAAATCAAGTATATGCTGTCAACTAGAAGGGAAAACCAACATCGACGAATTGGACAAAACGTCACCGTGGGCAGCTATAACTTCGAGGTAGTAAGGGACTTTGTCTACCTTGGCTCTGCTATAAATTCTACAAACAAGATCAGCGCAGAAATCAATCGAAGAATAACTCTTGCCAATCGCTGTTTTTTTGGGCTTATAAGGCAATTCAACAGTAAAGCCCTCTCTCGAACAACTAAGGAGACTCTATATAAGACCTTGATCATCCCAGTCCTGCTTTACGGCGCTGAAACATGGACTTTATTAAAAGAGGATGAAGATATCCTTGGTCGCTTCGAGAGAAAAATTCTTCGTAAGATTTTCGGTCCCGTTTGCGTTGACGGGTTTTGGAGAAGAAGATTCAATCACGAACTATACGAGCTGTACAGCGACATCGACCTAGTCAAAAAACTGCGTATTGGACGTCTGAGATGGCTAGGACATGTAGAGCGAATGGACACCAACGCTCCGGCCCGCAGAGTCTTCGAATCTAACCCCGAGGGACGACGCAGTAGAGGGAATTATCGCCGTAGGTGGCGCGCACAAGTTCAAGGGGACCTCGACCAACTTGGAGTGCGTAACTGGAGGCAACTAGCTAAAGACCGAGCTAAATGGAGAGGCTTGTTGGTTGAGGCCCAGGTTCACCCCGAACTGTAGCGCCACCTAAGTAAGTAAGTAACAAGACGTTGCCCGAGCAGACTAATGCCAATGTTACACCCAATTGTCCGCACGTCTTGGTATTTGGTTAAGAGCGCTCGTGTGTACACTTCTACTGGTCGGCTATACACTCATGGCGCGCGACCAAATGGGAGCGCAAAACAAGGAGCATTTGTGGCATTAGCTAAAGTGTTGCTCTCTGTTAGGGTATCTATCTGGCAACCTTGCCAAAAAAATGAACACGTTCTGTAATGGCCTCCATAACGCTTTTAGGCAGCTTCTTACGACTTTGCACCTACAGCTCCCAGCGCTTTGAAACCATTTGAATTTTGGCGTCATTTACAGTCGTTTAAATGAATTTCATGTGCAGGGGAAACTGGGATGTAATTCTGCAGAGAGACTGAACTCAGCTTGCAAAAGGTCACCTGTCTGAGACATAAATTACTTTCTAACCGAGTAACATTGAAACTGTTAGGCTCTTCTCTAGCTTCTCTCATACCTTTATGTACATCCGGGTAGACTGATAGCAATCTGTATTGGAACGGAAGAGGTCCATCTCGCCTGTTAGCTGTTCTCATCATTTTAATCTCTGTTACAGAATTCTTGAAAAAAAAAAAAAAAAAAAAAACCATTCCACAGTTCTTGGTGAATTCCTTTTTAGTCAATTTTAATGAGCATTTCACACGCAATCTGTCTGCAGGTGCTCCTCCACTCCATCCTTTAATCCCGAATATCTTTCTAGAGTCATTGTATATGGAAACGAGTGAAACAGTTTTCGGTTTTGCGATTGAATTCAGGATCGTTATGCAGAGAAATTGGGTTTTGCATCACGATATGCGTGTTCAAACTCAATTTTAAGGGATTATGCAGAAGAGAACAACAAAAAGGGATACACCATCAACTACCCGCGGTGAAAAGGTGAAAACACTTCAATCTTTTCCAGCAATCTGCTACCAATGACGGCATAGAAAAAAAAACTGTAGGAATACTTCTCTAAGCTTTGCCAAACAAAAAACGTCTAAGCTATAAAAAATGCTTTAAGCGTATTACTTCATTCCAAGCCAATATTGTCTATTTTTATATTCTCCTCAATGGAGGGAGTGCCTGCGCTTCTCACTTTCAAATTTTTACGCCCCACCTGAGCAAACAATATGAACCGAGAAAAATGTTCTAAAATATTTCTTTCTGTTGCAAATCTTTTCACGAGAGGGATGGTGAGTGGTGGAGTTTATAAGCTCGTCGCCCGACAACCGGCCCATCGCACGCACAGCTGAACGCATCCAATTTGGATTAAAGTGATAAAAATGATGGAATCGGCTTTGTTCTACTCGTTTGGTAAAAGGCCCCAGCTTAGAGGAAGGTAAAAAAATGATGAGGGTCCATGTACAAGAGGCGATACGTAACAAAGCCCCTAAAAAGAAATTAGTAGAAGTTCGATTTGATTTTTATGTTGCTGAGAGAGTTTCAATATCGTAAAGAAGTGTGGGAAGTATGTGCTAATGGGGGCTTAAGGTTTTTTTCCTATTTTCGGGGGCTTTATTGGACTTTGTGAAATCAAATGGTATTACATACGGTTCTTGAACGATTGGGTTTCATGGGAAGTAGGTTATTTGGAGTACGTTGTTATTTACTATGATATGAAGATGCGGATTGAAATATAAGTTGGGTATCGAAATGATTTATAGCTAGTAGGCATACATTCTGAACGGTAAGGTGGAGGATGTGTAGGTAAGGCTTAAATTACAGAAAGGAAATATCGGAGAGTCTACTCATAACAATTAATACTTAATTCATCTCATGTTAACTTAAAAGCTCTCAATCTATGAATACTCCAAAAAGTTGTCAATGTAACATGATTGTGTCTGCAGCGCACTTAGTACCATTAAAGGCAAATGCTATGTAAAAGTTCTAGAAGAGACCAGTCTGCTAGGAATCAGTCCGCTGGTATCAAAAAGTCAATCAAGCGAAGATGGACAGGAAATATCCTCATCGTACTTTAGACCGCCATTGAAGATGTCATTGGTTTACCAGACAATAAACAAACACTTCATATGATAAATAACGTTATCTTAAGACATCTGTACGCCTGCCTTTACTTAAGGAAATAACGGAACAGTATACCAGGTTTTATTGAATTTTAGGATTAGGAATAATTAGGCTTCTTGAGAAAGTTGAGTTATTCATGGACAATTTTTTTGAAATTTTGAAGAAGCATAGGTAGGTAGCAGCAGACTGAAAAAATGTTGTCATAGCATAGTCAAGACCCTGTGGCACTCCCCTTTGAATCCAGGATACCGCCAGATACCTAGGCCTCATGCCTTTTCATTAATGGATCAAAGATGGACACCCAGGCGTAGGTCAGTTCGCCTGCCGAACAGTAACAATAGCCGCCCATTGAAAGCAATGCGACAGGACGGTATCACCTCTTTCGTCCACATCCCGTCTTGAACACTGGAGCTCGAAGCAGGGATTAAAGCCTTAAGGGACACTAGCAGTAACAAAAGATGGTTTTCCCTAGACACTTTTTCCAGGAGTTAGAAGATTTATCCAACAGACCAGTTAACGATATTTTTAACTCTATTAAATCTGCAAATCTTCAGCTTCATCTCCACTTGTATTAAAAAACTTCTTCCACTGCCTCTTAGATTAAATCGGCCATCAACATCACCAGATATTTATCCTTCCCTATAATTTACGTTAGCTCGCATTACTATTTAATTTTAGTACAAAAATGTTATTCAATATATCCCTGTAATTTGGTTCTATTAAATTTCGAACGCCTTTGGCGAAATCCTTCAGAGACAAAACCCCTTTTACACATTATACTCAAATTACCAAGTCCAAAAAGCACCAATAATAGATCTCATTCATTAAGTACCTTCATATGGAATACATAACAAAAGACTGTTATCTAATAAAGGTATGTCTGCATGATCCCTAAATTCATGCATAATAACTTTTAAGTAAACCTTTCTACATATCCCTGCCCAATTTTAATCCCTCTATGGCTCGTGTCAGGTTCAGCAAGAAACACAAATTCTCTTCTAATCCTCGTCTCGCATATTCGTTCAAAAATTTGTTAAAAGGAATTTTCGAGAATCCAGAATACAAGAGAGAACCTGGCGTAAATTTGGGTCATCACACTTCAACAAAGAACGATGTGTTTCTCTAATACAATACCAGAAGGGCACAAATCTCGTTAACGGTCATGTACTGTGTAAATGGGTATCACAATTATTTTACCCCCTTAACTTAGTACTAAGGATTTCAGTCAAGTCCTTTTTGTCAGTTTAAAGTGCTTTCAACTATTACTCCCTCTTACATTCTCATCCGATGGCGTTGTACCTTTTTTGTGACTAGCAGTGAGGTAAACTTCTGTTTCTCTATAAATGCCAACTTTATTTCAGCACAAGTATACCCACGGCTTAACAGACCATAAAGTAAGAGAAATTCTAAGAAATATAGAAGAAGACTTTTTTTCCAGCATAACACGGAAGTCCAGTCATTACTTTTAACTATTATTTAACTTTTTTTTCCCTCTACATGCTACTCTTTCGTTTAAGGATTTCAAGCCCCTTCAAGGACCTGACATAACACATTTTTTTGTGTGCCAAGTAAAACCAACATGCTCTTTGTTCAAAGTTTGAATTACATTTATTTTGGTTAGATTTTTTTCGTCTGCCATCGATTTTGAAACGAATATACAACAGCGAAAAAAAGAGGCCACTTTGAAGGAAAAGTATCCTGCACAGGAGAGCAAGGAGGCAGGGCAAAAAAAAAATTCACATTTGTTCCAGATCCAAGTTCTAGTTCTATATGCAGTGGGGTGGTATTCCACTTCCTCCACGGGTGGCTTATGGCATAATGGAACTAAACGTACCATAAAACACCGAGATAAGCCACCAAGCATTGAGAAGTAAAGGAAACAGAAAAAATGTATACACAATCCAGGATAGCTCCTTTTCGGTGCTCTCACTAAGGATTTGACAAAGTGCCACATCAATTTGGGCATTGCTATGAGGATACAGGGAATGATGGAGACCAAGGGAAAAGTGGTCAGCGTTAAATCTGATATCGCTTTGGATTCATGTGAGTACAATTCTTTTCGGTGGATAAAACTTGTCTAAATTTTTTTTTCTGGTTCGCATCCGCCTTTGGTTTCAGCATACCATGTTGAGATGAAGTTTTTGTGCTGTGGAATTCGGAATGACAAAAAGGAAATTCTTCAAGTACAAATCGAAATCGAAGGAATTAAGGTAATCCTTTCAGATGGCAAACTATAAAAAATCGAACATTGGAAATTCCATAGTTGTGGGTCCTTATAAGTCGAGATGGAGAAAGAATTCAAGGGAAAAAGTAAAGCCAATTTTTTGAAGTTTTGTGGATATCGTTTAAGGAATATTTGTAGTTTATTGAATCATTATTCGGTCAGTCATGAGAGAGAGATAACTTTAACACTGAAAAGAAAATATGAACTTTTAAATTGTTTAAAGGTCGCATTTTATCCCACCATTGGTGAATCTTATCTACATGAGTATTGCATTATATTTGAATAAGTTCTCAAACAATATCTTCAAATATATATATATATATATATCTTCAAAATATTTCCAAGAAAAACTTTAGCTTATGCAGATTACTAGCCACCCTGATTAGCGATCTATTTGAATTTGCTCTTTCTCTGAGAGTAAAGCAATACGGACTAGGAAAAGTTCTTCATATATACATACATTTTCAATGGCCCGCTAAATCCTTCATGAGGGTCGCTGGGGTAGGAAAAGTTCTTCAAAAACCCAAATAGTTTTGTTAACTACAATGAACAAGGTTCGCAGCTTCACCCTACCCAAGCTTAAAGGCCCCACACCAAATCACTTTATTGAAGTGAAATACCTTGCGTCATTCTTGATTAACTTCTATAAAAAATACATTAGTAAACATTTAGCTCAAGACAGGAGCAGAAAATACAATTCCGAAAGCTTCAAAATAGCATTCATCCAATGAATTCATCATAACGCAACAATCTTCACTGATGGCTCATAATGTTAAAGCACACAGAGGCATTCACATTCTTCCAAGCAAACAGGCTGGCAATTTAAAAGCGGCGGGATTTATAAGGAATAGGAAACTTCACCATTTTTGGAGACAGTTAAGCGGCTGCAGTCGCGTCGCCTACAGTCAACTTTAGAACAGTCAGAAAATGCCCAGATTCACTGACAATCATGATTATTTTTAAAAAGCAGTTTTCGCTTTTAGGCTTTAATTTAAACACAAAATTTTGTTTAAAAAAATCTCCGATATCCATGCCACGCCCAATTTCGTATACAAAAAACTATAGCATCGATTTTGTGATAAAATCGACGACGAATATTATGGAGAAAATATCAGACAAAATGTTTTAGACAGAATATCTAAAGTTACATTACCGGTTGTAGTTTTGTAGACGATCTAATGTTTATGTTTAACCATATGCCGAAACCTACCTATTATCACAGATAATAGCCAAAAATATTTCAAACCATGTACTCATTAAATCGAAATACTCACTCAGTCAAGTGACTTTGTATTGACTCACAAATACAAACTCAGAGCCCGTCATGTGATACCCCTCCTAATTTCTTGCAACTTCCATCACCACCCATCCAGTGTAAGCAAAGGGTGAACACAAAAACAGTCTGTCCTCGAGACTGTAAACTACTCAACCATACAAAGTGGAATTAATTTATGACTCCTTTCAGTGTCCTTGTGTATAACGAGGGCAGCATCATTCATTGTTACCCCGGCGACTGACAAATGCGTGTGTGGTAATTGAATCGCAAAACCAAAGCATAGAATAGAGAGCGAGTTGGAGCTTAAAAGGGCGGCGCCGACACAGAAACAAAACAAATTGCTAAACAAACCATCCTGCTGCTTAAATCTACATCCCCATTCAAGTAATTTTGCTTATTTTTTCCAAAGCGAACAATGAATTAACCACCATTAATTATGCCATAGTGCGAGGGGGTGCCCGTGAAGACTTGGAAAATCCATTTGCAGTCGTACTTATTCCTTAAATATGAATTAATATGTACGACTACAATCCCGTATCTGCATCTGTATATAAGTATCTATGCGAGTGTACATTGCAGATTATTATTTTTCGGTGGTACATACCTCAACTAAGGGTTGTTGTCGAGCCATTTTTATCTTCAGAAGTAGTTGAATCCTTTTTAAATCCACATTTTCAACGGGCGACTTCTGTTTTCATTTCCCTCTTTTCGCAAACAAAAATAATACCAAAAAAGATTTTAAAAATTTGAATCACAGACTAAATGGGTCTTATTTCAGGTGGGATGGGAAATTAAATCAGAAATTTGGCTTTTTTGCTCTCTCAGCCGTAGCCTGGACTTCATTATAATTTGGGAGGTGGGTAATATCATTAAATCTTTTTTATAGCAACAAATAAAGGAAAAACTCCACCCGCTCGCAATGGAATAAATGATGAGTAAACGACGCGTTTCTGACATTTCCGATGATTACAATGTTTTCAGCGAGATATTTGCTGTTTTTTACCTCGTTTTTTTAAATTATGCTCAAAAATGCAGGTAATTGATGAAATTACCCTTGGGTAAGTTCATTATTTTGCATTATAGAACGTTTTCGGTTGTCTGCATTTCTGACAGGAACATCCGTTGGTTTTTGTTTTTTTTTTTTTTTTTTAATTAATAATGCATTCCGCTTTCGAAATATGATTTCTGGTAAATTAAGTGATGCATTTTAATTCTTTGAGAATCTCAATTAGTTGAAGGCAACAGAAGGCGGGCTCGCAATTAAATTAATCACGCATTCAGATATGCATTTTTGTGATAACATTTTTTTTCGTCCCGACTCGTGTTCATTTACAGATTTTTGACATGCATTCAGCGGAAACAGACAGATTTCTGCTTGACAGTTTATATATTATATATTTTAAACCGATTTGAGAAGGGCAAACATTTAAAAATATTCACAACGATCCAACGTTTAGACAGTATCAATACCATTGAAAGAACGATGACTGCGACCCTCGGTACTGTGAAAGGCGCCCAGAGTCTCCAACTATCCAAATGGGGTCACATAAATCACCGCACTATCCAGAAATGAAAAGGGAAATTTACTACCTAACACAACATATCGACATAAGTCTCCAAATAAGCTTTCACACAAGAGAAGACTATGCGAAAGAAGATCATATCGTTCTCCACGGAAGATTTAAAAATACATAAAGCTCTGCAATTTTATTCGAACGAACCCGCCATTGACCGGTCAATAAGCTTTCTAAACCGCGGCAGTATGCTCCAAGTAAAAGATCTAGAACATGCTTCTGAGGTTGAGGCTTCCCGAGAACACGCCATGCTGACAGTCACACATCTGTTAAAAACATCTCACCCACGGCTATCAAATCAAAAATCATAAAGCGTTAGGACAATGAGCTTATGCTTCTCAGCTCAAACCACTATATCGCATTCTACTGCGTCCCGAGTTAAAATGGTTCAATGCAAACATCCTACCATTTGGCACCGCCATCGCTTTTTCTCTATCGTAAATATGGTTAAAGCTTATTAGCAACAATTCTCAGCAAGAGCTATTCCCCTAAAATTACA
The DNA here is from genome assembly GCA_945910035.1 of Brachypalpus laphriformis. NCBI lineage: Eukaryota > Metazoa > Arthropoda > Insecta > Diptera > Syrphidae > Brachypalpus > Brachypalpus laphriformis. The sequence goes on from OX246753.1 coordinate 351,625,563, forward strand.
TCGTATCATTGACATAAGTTATTTCAATTCCACTCTCCTTTCATCAGTCTTTAGACATCATAATGTAAGACGTCAAACAGTTTAAGACAATAATTCGATGAAATATCTCTTCCTTGTATCGCTATAAACTTAAAATCTTTTCATAAAACCTAAAAATGTTCAACGAAATCGATTGCCTCATCATTATTTCCAGAGGATGATGATACCTTTCGTGTCGATGCAGCTTTCACTTTCACATTTAAATGCAAATTTAACAGAAAAATTGTAATTTTTTCTTGTAAACAAATGATCAGCAAAAGTTTATAAATCAATATTAAAAGTATTAAAATTTCCTCCTCACTTGTCGGTTTACAATGCCAAATTGTGTGTCTGGCTTACCAGCGACCTTCCCCAGTAATGAATCAACAGATAATAAATTCATGTCATTGTGAGAATTTATGCTAATTAACCATACGTTACGGGTATTCACATCGGAATCCTATTACACAAAAGAAACCAAACGAAAATTTATTTAACGATTGACCAGTGACTCACTACCAAAGAGTCATCGGATACTGTACGTCATTAACTTTCCGGTTGACGGAGCAAAGTCGTCAAGCCTAGCATAGGCCCTTAAATTTTCGAGGTTGTGTAAAAAATGTGTTAATTTGTAAACAAATATTTACAGATTATTGAAAATGAAAACAATAATTGCGATTTTTATTTGTGGTCTTAAATATTCTCTGCGCACGTATCAACAAATAGCGGTTTATATGTATGTTTTACAAATAAAAAACAATGCGAATCAACTCAATTTAATTGGATATGAGGTTCACCTGACCACAAAATGACGTTCAATTGGACAGAGGACTTCTCTCTCTTCAATTGTAAGTTACTTCGGTTGCAATGATTATACAAATGTGGACATCTTGTTGCGGTTTTCATGGGATTGTCTGACAACAATTAAATAAAGTTTATTATGCAACTAGTTATCAGCATTGTGACTGTGCATAGTAATGGGAGAGTACAGGTATTTATTTTTAGCCTTGTCAGTTTTCAATGACGATGAATTTCAATAAGTTAACAGATGAGCTTACGTGTTTATTTACCGGAAAAGAAAGACGGTAATGGCATTATAATTACCGTTGCAAATTTTGCCTAGATACCTAACCATTAGTCGTTAGTATGTCTTTAAAAATATAAAGAAATTCAAGGATTGAAAACCTGGAGTGACCTTCTCCGTGCATTCATTCATGTTCGTTGCTAAGTTACTACAACATCATTGCTGTAGATTTCGAACTCAGAGAAATTAAATTTATTTGCTCTATTATTTGCTTATTATCAAAATATGCAGCAGCCAGTGAAATAAAACTTTAAAAAAGGCAAAAGAAAATTCTAAAAAGACGAAAAGCATTCATTAAAAAAATGCAACTTTACAAAATGATTAATATGTTAAAAAAATATACATAATTTTAAAAATTAATACTTTTAGTACAATTTCCAAAGAATTAACACTAACTCCACTTAATTAAAAGTAAACGATAGTACACGAAATGGCATTTATTACAAATTCAAAAAGCAATATACATATATAATATAAAGGACTATCACTTTAATTTTGGCACTCGCAAATGAAAAACTATTTAAGAAATAAAATAGATTGCTACAAATCGTTTTAACAATATTTATTAGACCTTTTGCTAATAATCGAATGGTTTCGTTTCAGTATGAACACTCATACTCTCAGGCATAAGAAATCCTGGAAGCCACCAAGAATCAGATATTTGGATTCAAACTGAATCATTATTAAAAAATAAAAAGCAAACCTCTTCATCGATTTTAAAGTTGTTTAAGGTAACGTTTTTGTTATATAAACGAGCTTTATCTACTGGGTTTTGTATACTATTACTTCACTGTCAAACTTTGTCCTTAAAAGTTGGTAACAAAATAACCAAAGATTAAAAATACTACGGTGCCAATCAAAAGGATTAATTAGAATTCTGAAGCCAAAATTAGAGATACAACTGCCATTGTGCAAGGACAGCCGACTTGACTCTGTATGCGAGGGTGAAATTATTGCTTAAGACTCAGATTCACCCCGAATAGTACCGTAATATAAAGTAACCTAAATATTAAATTTTCTTAAACTTCTTCCCACCATTTTCGTTTTAAATTGTATCACCTATATGGAGAGATTAAATCTGCTGTGACCGTGACACGACTAAGAAATTAAGGGTGATTGAAATTCTTAAGCCCGTTGTATATTAGTGACTTCACTTAAATATGAAAAAAATGCAAAAGTGTATAAAAAAGCAAGAAAAGTAAAGTAACTAATAAAAAAGAAATAAAAGACATAAGACGTGTTCATTTTTAATCAGTACTGTGCCCAAAAAGCAACCAAGGAAGGCAAAATCAATTTAATCGGTTTGCTGATCATTGAACTTTCCACGTAGTACGTGATCAGTGATCACACTTGCCAAGCTTCAAATAACTTAACGATTTTTTTGCACTCAAATATAATATTTGTACGTGTATGCATTTGGACTTAGGAAAAAATATTCAATTAACTTAATTTCTTCTTAAAATTGTCATTAAGTTTTATTGTGACAACCACCTACTTAAGACCGTTTCATATACTCGTATGAAACAAGAGTGTATTGCAGTGTTTAACTCAAACCTAAGTCCTTTAAGTTTTGCTTATGACTTGCGAGTGTGTAATGGAAAATAATAACATTTTTAAACATATGCTTTTATATGAATATGATCAAACTGACAATGCAACATGTATATGGATGGACCTTAAATCACTGGAAGTTTAAAGTGAAAATACCTAATTTATACTAATGGATGCATTCAAAATGTTGAGTGAAGGCGAACCCCGAACTGTAGGATTTCAAAGCCAACTTTATATCTGTTAAAAGCCAAAATATGGAACTTGTTTCACAGTTATCTAATTAATTAGCAGCAGTTCAGTATAGAGGACAAAATTAGACAAGCGTCTTTGAATTTATAAAAGGAAATCCGCAAAATTAATTTTGAGAAAACATAGGACCAAACGCAACATTTGACAATTCGTTGCTCAGAACTCTTCTGGGGGCACAAACTCTTTAGGACAACCTGGATTGCAATTGTTTGCTTAAGTATTCCGCGAAGGCATGGAGTACTTTCAGAGAAATCTGGCAAAAATCAAAACTTCACGAAATTATGTTTCTGAAATTGCAAGTTGCATACTCAATTGAGGTAGTACCTACTTGTCTTGTGTTAATAATCTTCTGAAATGTGTAAGAAGGTAACTGAACTTTTCTGTTAAAATTATTTTATTGAATCACAGTTCATTAAACATCTCCAATACTAAATGATGCTACCAAAAAATACGCACACTGACCACACGTTGACTAGCCCACTCTCTTGGAGGACAACTACTGCAGCGTTGATAATAATTCCATTTTTATTGAGCGTAAGGCCCTTTGTACAACCTTTTTTACCTAAGAGCCTCGGAATGACAATACTCTAAGGTTTTGTAAAATTGCATTTACTTTATCATTCCGTCTACTAGCCAGCATCGAAACACTGTTTCCCCCAAAGAATCAGCAGCAAACGAAATATCCCCAAAGCAATGTTCATAAATTTATCGCCATCCCTTCGCACTTCATAAATTCAGTGTAGAGTGCTACTGCCATAGATAGTGTGGCACTTAGTAACTACATTTTTGTCGCCTCCTTTTCAACGCACAAAGCCATGATATTGTCAATAACTAAGCACACATGTGAGTCTTGGGGAAAATATGCCCACACTTATGCTTTCACTTTCCGTGTGAAAACGAATCTGAGCACATTGCCTACTTAATGTAGAATTATTTAGTGCTACTGGTTGTATTGTGCGATACTTTAACGCTAATTGAAGGTGGCATATACACAATCACACATTCTCAGTATCCTAAGTGATTTTTTCTGTTCTACCACATGGGATAGTGGCCAGAGTGGAATTAGTTTTTTGATCTACCCTCGCTTCCTCATCGTTTCTGCAGACTCAGTACTCAGATACGATATTTTTCAATTTGCGTACAAGAAAGGTACTCGTACAGACGTTTTTTTGCATTTGTTTTCAAATTGAAAGTGTGCTGCATGAATGGCTGCATACCCGAAAAACAATGGAATTGGGCTCACTGCAGTGCTATATATAAAACGGTGCTCTTGTATTTGCAGTCAGCCCAGGAAGTGAATCCGCTAATTTGTTATCGCACATTCGTTTGTTGTTTAAACGATATTGTGATTGTGCTACACAAATGTAGGTCACTTGCAGTGAAAGGAAAATGTAAAATAAAAAAAGTTAAAAAAACAAGAGTTTCTAATTTCAACTAAAATGTTGGCCAGCGATCCACTATGGTTTGGGAGTGTTTCGTTCGAGTCCTGGCACACTAATTGCGACACAATATGCGCGCGTACACAAGTGTCCACTCTTTTGGTTGATACAATGTGACAATGCATTCAAATCAATTTAGTGTTTGGTTCGTTACGTTTTGAATGGAGAATTGTGTAGCTATGTACGAGTATGTGTGCGTTTGTATTGTTTAATAAATAAAATTGCATAATCGATGTTAACTTCATTGCAGTGTGTGCCTGAGTACCCATGTTTTTGAATGGTGTAACTAAAAATGCTACTAACGATGCAATCTATAGTTGCAATTAGCGATAACATTTTCGTTCAACACGGAGTGAGTCGTTTGCTATTGAGCTATTGAAAAGTTTAAAGAGTATATGTTCTCGCACCAGTTTCTTTTAAACTAAGCTGCAAAATTATTATATAAATACAAATGCACTGAATGCGAAATTAGAACTCTCATATGCGGAAGCTCAGAATCTATGTAGTACACAGACAGATTATAAATTCAATGTGGCAGGTACCTAAGACACCAACTTCAAATAAACTGACCTAGACGGAGACACATACATATGTACAGGATGTAAAGTTTTGTACCAGAAAGAAACGTGAGCTAATTCATATATTCTTAGGCAGTCGGGCCCAGCAACTGTGATCTCAATCTAGCGTAGGACTGCTCGAACTCTTTGAAGCATCTCTCAGTCTTTCACAGGGTTTTACTTACATAGACATCATGGTATCGAAAGCAACAAAATCGCGGACCAATTTTAAAGGCAAATTTCTTTAACGGCTTTCATTGCCCTTCTGTTGTCTACCCTCCTACTAGCATCTACGCGAGTAAAAATTCGTCACAAAAGTATACAACAGTAGAAGCCAAGAACTACTCTTCTTGAGCAAATGTAATAGAAAGTCCCTATCGGACTTCCTTACCAGATACTGATACCTTAGTTACCATATAAGAAAGATAGACAAAAGCTACCTTCCACACTGTGCCACTGGACGAAGTGCCTTGAAAATTAACTGCTGGAACACAATGGTGTCGCTGCCGGTATCGTACGTCGCGTTCATACATATGTATGTCAATCGCGTCCCATGTCGCATGCCTCTTAAAAAATGTGTCCACAATGAAGTCGCATACTTAGGTAATTTAAATATCAGCAGAATTGAAAATATTCAAATAAAATTGAGGGAAGGGTTTTTTAAAAGGGATGTGATAGATTCCAATGTTCCAATGTTCATACGATTTCACTAATTCAATAAATTTTTCTGTTTGCTGCTCCTCCAATGCTTGTCCGCCTTGTCGCGCGACAAATGTTAAAAGTTGACCAACTCACGCGACGACGACAGCTACAACTCACGCGACTCATGTGTGTTCTCTTCTACTCATTTGTGTGCATTTCAACTTTTGACAGGACGTACGTGCGACAGCGATACCATTGTGTTCCAGCAGTAAGAAACCCCAGAGCACATTCTATGCAAATGTTGTGATGTGAATTACTGTCAACATCTGAATAGGGAATGTCACTCCTGCCTTCCAAATATATGCTTATAGATAAGAAGTTAATGTGAACAAAATATCTCTTCTCTTTCAACCTCTAATAGTTCAACAACCAGTGGTACTGGTTCAAAAGGACTCTGAAAGAGTGCACAAATAAAATTGTAGATTTTGTCCTTCCTCCATTGTGTAAGAGCAAACGTACATTATCGTCGATGTGCTTAATGTGCTTTTTTCACTTTATCTGATCTCATAATATACATGCATATATGTATAGAAGATATTCGTACAATGGTGAAAGCAAAAACCTTTGTAGAAGTAGACCGCAGTTAAAATACATATGCAATCGGAAGTATAGGATGTGTTCGTTTCCCTTCTTTTCTATTGTGAATCGATTTATCCTGAAAAATTGACTATTCCCGTTTCCCGTTATTATTGCATCCGTTGGTAAACTCTTACTGTGTACAGGACCTTCCACCTCCTTGTTATTCTTTGCGCTCACATAAATGCAATGGAAGGAAAAAAAACTGAACAATAAAAGTTCAAAAGAGAGAGAGAGAGTTTCTAGCTTGTGGACGGAAGTTTATTTGATGTTCTTATTTATTTTTCGACACTCAAGTATCCTGAGTTAAGTGCATAAAATGAACTACCAATACCATCTAATAGAATAGCAGTACCATCAGCAGCACCAAAAGAAAAAGTGCTCTATTTGAACAAATAAACACGTGAGAACACGATATAGTACATTGAAGGAGGAGAGGATAAGGATAATCCAGTTTGTTGTTGATCAAGGATGCTATGTGCTATACCTTAGACAATGTATGTGGTTTCTATTTCAGGTAGTTGACAGTTTAATAAATGTTATTTATTTTTAAACGGAGGAGGATATGACGTTAATGATTTGTGTAACCTGGCTGATGAGCACTTCTATAGCGGAACCCGGTTAGTCAGAGGGAAGTTAATGAATTTACAGTTAAATTAGTAATTCTTTTACTGATCGACTTCAGTGGACATGTGGAAACTATTTGCTGATTCACAGTACTTGTTGGCCGATAAGGGTTGAGTAATCAACTTTGTAGTGTATTTCTTATTACTAATACAAAATTGGATTATTTTTCTCTGTATAACTTGAATGCGTCTTACGCGTATGACTAAACGTGAACGCAATGATTTGCATATCTGCTCGAAGCTGCATTTTACTAAATGTAATGAACATATGTACATACAGTTGTTTACGGCTCTTTCCAAGAAAACCATGAGAGTAGAATGAATGTCAACTAACCGGAAACGGAAAAGTGGATTGTTTAGTCTAAAGTAGATCTGACTGAAAATCTCATGAAAAATGAAAAGCTTGTCGATTAAAAAGTGTGCTAAAATTAGAAAAAAAAATTTGGGCCTACCTGGGGCTAAATTTATGCTCTTAACCAAAAATGTTATTCAGTCAGAAAAGTCATCTGTCACCTACCTCAAATCATACTACATACATACGCCAAGAAGGTTTAAATATTACTCTGGAAAAGTAAAACGAATAATGAAATAAAGGGCACATTAGCAAACCAAGTGCCAGTCTAGAAATCGAAGAGTCCCTTAAACAAGGGATTGATCAATAAAAGGCTCAAAGCGATTGTTGGGCTCTTATATAGAATGACTTCCGAGGGACTTGGTGAAAAAATCCGAACATGTAAACGAGATACTATCAAAATAACCATGCGGTGACACCATTAACCATTAAGGGCCCCTCTCAATTCTTGCCTCCTTAAGGTGGCTAAACAATTTAACCTTTGTATACTCTGCGTGGTTGGGAAAATGTCTGTATGACACTCGCTACATGTTCGATTATGAACTCTTGTAATAACAGCTAGTTCATTTCTGTGTAAATGCTGTCAAGATACATACATACCAATAAATGAGATTTAATAAGTAAAAAAATGAGATGGTTTAGGCTATGAGATTTGTTTGGCCTTATCTTCACTTTATATATTTTTATGCAAATTTTTGCCAAATTAATTCTGATTCGGAATAAAACTTATGACCTTGGACCTGCTAAAATAGTCAAATTGTCACGCTGCATTTCGCACGCATTGTTCGTTCTTTCCTTTTTGCTGTAAGTAGCTCTTACCTTTTTTTGCTGTGGCACTTCCACCTGATTATTGAAATATGCATACTATGTTGCGTCGAGTTGAGACTTTCCTACGGTCTTTGCAGAGGCTGATATTGCTTAATTTGCCCTCATTTGCCCAAATCATAAATCGTTCGCATAATAACTCAAGACTCGTTGCTTAACCCATTCACTGCCACGTCAGACCATATGGACTGACAATTGTTATGCTGGAATTGCCAAGCATTCAAACGACGAGTACATGTAATTTGCCAGGCAAATATAAGGCAAATGTTTTAAGAAATTTAAATTTTTGATTGTGATATAAGCTTATAATAGGTAGAGAATATTTGCATTACTAGGTATTTAGTGTCCTAGGTATTTAGTATTTACTAGGTATTTAGTCCATATGGCCTGACACATCGTTTTTGGTATTTAAAAGTCTTACCGTCAATCCCTAAGGACTGACATTAAAAATCCGAAAACATTTTCATAGTTGGTTTATTTAAGGCCTATGGAATATCCCCTACGACGGAATTCTATGCCTGGAGATGCCGGAAGACACCTTCTTGGTCGGTTACGCAGATGATATTCACTGCACGGGACACCGAAGATGCCCAAAGAAAGTTGAATCAAGATATGAGGCGGGTGCATCCCTGGATGGAAAACCACGGATTAAGCCTAGCGACTGATAAAACGGAGATACTATTGCTGACAAAGAGACGAATTTCCACAAATGTTGAGTTGCAGGAGTGACGCCCATTGATCTTCTATCAGCAGAAAGGAAGTACTTCCACGATAAGAAGACGGAAATAGGAGCGAAAACACCAGCTACAGAAACGAAGCAACTCACGAAGCAGAAGTAGCAGAACAGGTGGAACGCTGAAACGAGGGGAAAATGGACCTACCAGTTGATCAGAGACGTTCCTGCATGGATGGAACGGGAGCACGGTGAAGTGAATTATTATATTACCCAGTTCCTTAAGGGACATGGTTACTTCAACCGGTACCTGCACAAGATGGGAAAAGTAGAGAGTGCAGTCTGCCAATACGGAGACTCTTTGGAAGACGATGCGTATCGTCTAGTCTAGATTCAAAGATATGCAACTTTTCCATAGAAAATGCCGTAAACAAGATGATCTCGAGTATCGACATGTGGAGTATTGAGAAGGTACTCAGATCGAAAAAGAGAGAGGTGGAAGTAAACATACCCTCAGTAAGTTTACCAAATTGATAAACGGCTTACCGGCAAAATATGTACTATAAACCCGCATCAAGAAATAAATGAAAAGCCATTCCCCAGAAGGGAAACAAAACGACACCATTCTGAAGTAATGGTAAAGCGGTTCCGGAGTGGATGGTATCAGGTTGAAAAGGGGTTAAAGGTGTTTTTTTTTCGTGAGTAGGAGTCTCACGGGCGGACCTGTTCCTCGTGCGCATTAGCGTTTTTCCACTATATCTTAGGCAAAAAAAAAGCACCAGGCATGCATAAAACACTTTAAATGAGTAATTACACTTCCAGCCGCCAACGTTACATATTCTGCACTGACTTTATTCTTCCTATTTGAAATATGATGCAAAATCGAAACAAGAACAACTTCGAGTACATTATTACGTGAACACAAAACATTATCTTATAAAACAACAACAATATTCGAAGGCAGGACGTCAGTCCATATGGTCTGACAGTTACAATGAAAGAAGATTTCATATCAGACCATATGGACTGACGCGGCATGTTTGGCTAGTTCTAAAATTTGTATTTGGCAGTGAATGGGTTAATTCTACCGATAGCACCAAATTAGCACCAGCTTCGAAATAAAGTTTGAAGTGTGCCTATGTTGATGTTAGTATTATCCATAACATAAGACGTCTTAGGTCTCTGTTCACCTTAAGATCTCTCGACAGACCAATTACATGCTTATTGTGCGAAATTTTGTAGCCCATCTGACTTTTAATCCATAAATACCTTAAATGCCTTTCAATGAATGCAGTTAACCATCTCACTTTTCCCCTGCGACAAGCATTTTTTCCATTACTTACCCAGAACTTAATCGGATTACCCCTCATAATCTCCGTTCTTTCAACAAGCACAAAATCCAGAAATAACCCTCGTTTTTTTTTGTCGAACCCAATTAGGATAATGGCTTCTGCTATTAAAAATGAATCTTAGTTAAAAAGAACTAAACCGAAGAGACAGGAGGTCGTGAGCCATTAAGAAATGCAGATCGACAGGTACAAATCTAACCCCGCAGGCATCTATCCCCAACCACATGGAGACTTTACATGTATTCCTGTTAAATTTTCATAGGATTGTGCCGAATGTCACCATTAATTAAAGCCATCTAAGAAGTAAAAGTGAGAACGTGTGCGCATGAGATATAAAAACGGTACCACAGAATGTATGAGTCACTTCCTGGGGTTGTCCTCAGATATGCAAGGAATTTCGTTGTTTCTATTTTTAGAGATGACTAACAACACGAGAATAATCATTGAGGATCTGTTTATGGATGTGACGTTGACTACCTGCGGAGGCACACGAAAAAGGCAGCTCTCAGAATTAAACGCATTCCGATGCCTTTTACGGAGAACTGAAGGAGAAGAAAAATGGTTCTCTTGAATGCGTGATCATAAATTCTACGGGGATGATTCATTTTCATCTGGATATATGGACCACACGACAGAGTTCATTATCCTTACAAGGTTTGGAATTTTTCCATAGAAAATTCTATGGCAAATCTAAATCGAAAGATGGTCCAAAGAAATAGAATTAATGATGTTTTCTTTTTCATGAATCCATATCCTGTTTCAAAGTCGATAAACAACATTCATCTTCTATCAAAACGATGTGCCCTTTATCACTGGAAGAGTAAAGCGTTGTGATTAGAAGCCCAAGTCCATCAAAGTTTATCGCACACAGGATATAAAATTATAATGAAAAGGGTTCACACTCGGTACACGTAGGATATCTAAACTTCTCCATCGCAAGCTCACACACAAAATACACACATTTAACGCACATGACCGTAAAATAAAGTGCTTACCAGCGGCAACAGCACCCAACCCCCCAATAGAGATGAGGACGACCACATTTAAGCCCTGTCGAACGTGCTGAATCGTTTCAATTGCGGATATTTATTTGGTAATTTTCTCGAAAATATCTTTATGGAGGAGTGTGCGTGTGAATCGGTCTCGAAATGTGTGTTTTAGTCCTTTCCGGCGCTGGCTGTGCGAGAAAAAACTCAATAATTTTTCGGTGTAAGCATAAACTTTCACAAGCCGCCTTAAGGATCTACTGTGGCATAACCCCGATAAGCAAGCAACTCTTGGTGCCTTTGTTTTTTTCTCTCTTTCGGATGATTTGTAAGGATTATGTCCTTTTGTATTGGAGTGCAAATGATTGTTGATGGTTGGTAGGTAGGCTTTTTTTTTTTTTTTTTTGAAAATCATAACCCAACTGTTTCCGATTGTCTTTGCCCAAAATAACAGGGCATTCAATGACAAATTTTATTAATAGTAATTTGTTTTCCTGTAACAGTGTGGGGCCAAATGAGCCGTAAACGGGTGTGGGAAGTTTTACAGATGGTTTTATTGTTCCGTTCGATGGATTTATGTATGTGAAGTACTTGGGAGTTAATGGTGTGTTGTTGTTTTGATGGTATGCTGTCATGATATAAGATTATGCGAATCAATTACCAGAAGGGATTTGAAATATGCACTGTCGTTAGGTTGAGCTCCTGTTCAATACTGTTTTGGGTGTAGTCCTTTGAAATTGATTCGTTAATGTAGGAGATTTTGTTACGGATGGAAAGGATCCGGTTGTTTATTGAAGAGTGCATTGGATAGCGATATGCTAATTAAGTTGATATACATAAGTTGTTGAATTTGTATTAAATATATTTGTTTATATGTACAATTGATTGCTACTTAGCCAATCGTAAGTCCACCGCAGAAGATATTTTTAATCAATCTTGTACTGCAATTCGTAAAATTGTGTACATTAATGCAATATCTATATCTGATCTGTGGAACATCATCATCTGAATAGGTCACACAGCTAGGAACTACGAGTTTTATTTAACAAAGTATACGGGGGGCATATACATATGTATGTACATTGTGTACATGTAGGTATATATGTACATACATATGTACTTATCGTCTCCTCATGCCAGAACCATGAATGTACACTTTTTTTTTTTTTTAGACTTATAAGTTTGGGTGAATGCTGAATTCATTCTCCTTCAGCAGAGCCAGAAACACGAATGTGGTCGATTTTACACATCCCAACTAATGATAACATCAACATATTTATTATGTACATATACATATCACACTAGAGTTTAAGCTTGTCGAGCAAGGAGTCAAGTATTTGTCAAGTCAAGTGTTCTATCTTTTCTGAAAGAACGAATTGGTCTCTGAGTTAAAGGTATTTTGACTTAAATCAAAAACAGAGTCAGAGAATTAATGGAGACATGGTGAACTCCGAATCTTAGAGGTGGTAGAATTTCAATAATCCCTCAAATGAGCGACTACTTTTGCGGCAGTTAGCCTTATTTGCACAGCTTTAATTTGTATTCTTCAATCAAACAGTTTTTTTAACCTTCAAATGAGAAAATGTTTTCCTTGAAATATTTCCTCTTCTATCTCGATTTCCGCTTATCACAAATCTATATTAAAACTATATTCAAATCTATATAACAAGAGGTGTTAAATGTATAACTCTCGAGATCAACAGCATGTTTAAAGTGATGAAAGATGAAATTTTCCAAATAGACATAAACATATCTAGGGGACTATATATTACATACATACAGTTTGTCAAGAAATTGTTTTGACAGTGGAAAAAAATTGTAATTTGAACAGTTTCTTTATAAAAAAAAGAGCTTCATCGATGTTTTTTTTATTTTCTTTTAATTAATTTTATTTAATCAATAAATCTACTCATGAGAAATAACAAAAAATAGTACATTTGAAAAGCAAAAACAAAAAAACAACACGAAAAACAAAAAATAAACAAAAATTAGGCTGTCAAGAAATTGTTTTTACATGTCAAGAAATTGTTTTTACATAAGAATTTTTTTTATTCATAAAAAGGTTATAATGTAATTAATATTTTGTATGGCTACCTTTAGCGTTTATCACAGCTTGTAGTCTTCTTTTTATCGAATAAATTAAATTCTGCACATCATAATCGCCTGGAATGTTATTCCATTCTTCTTGTATTGCAATTTTCAGCTCTGCTCGGCTTTTTGGGTTTCTTTTGGCAACTTTCTTTTTCAAATAGGCCCACATATTCTCAATAGGGTTTAAGTCTGGGCTCTGGGCAGGAGTATCCAATACTTTTCCGCAGTTGAAAAGAAGCCACATCCTCACCATATGCGCCTTATGTTTAGGGTCGTTGTCTTGGTAAAATTTGAATTGTGGTTTGTTGCCACCATTGAACCCAAATTTATCTGCGCTATGTACCAAATTGCACTTTAAAATATTTAAATATTGTTCCGCATTCATGGTGTTTTCTATAAAGACCAAATCTCCAACTCCTTTACTGGAAATGCACCCCCACACCATGACTGATAATTTCCCGAATTTCACAGTTGGAATAATGTTGCGATTTTGCAATGCCGTTAACGGTTGTCGCCATACTCATTGCAGAACCCGGTTCTTTCGGGTTCTGCAATGCATTTACCGTTATGATTTTCATGTTTTTGCATGCGACAGAATTTAATTTATTCGATAAAAAGAAGACTACAAGCTGTGATAAACGCTAAAGGTAGCCATACAAAATATTAATTACATTATAACCTTTTTATGAATAAAAAAAATTCATATGTAAAAACAATTTCTTGACATGTAAAAACAATTTCTTGACAGCCTAATTTTTGTTTATTTTTTGTTTTTCGTGTTGTTTTTTTGTTTTTGCTTTTCAAATGTACTATTTTTTGTTATTTCTCATGAGTAGATTTATTGATTAAATAAAATTAATTAAAAGAAAATAAAAAAAACATCGATGAAGCTCTTTTTTTTATAAAGAAACTGTTCAAATTACAATTTTTTTCCACTGTCAAAACAATTTCTTGACAAACTGTATATCGCGGGAAGCCTAGATAAAACTTTTCAGTAAACTTTTCGAAGAAAGAATTTGGAATTGAAATATTCTCTGTCAGATCAATAGCAGCTTCTCGAAAGGTCCTTCACAAAGATTGACAGTGTTAGAGTTCCTGAATTATAAAATTATACCTAATGACGAATCGTTGAGGCTTCCTCTTCACCCAATGAATATAAATTAAATTCAACGTGATAAACTCAACCTATCATTTCGCAGTCCTTCAATAACTCCCCATCAATTATGCCACCAATCAAAGTAAAATATTCAATGGCTCTCACGAGAACCACCAAACTATGTGTGCCTTGCCTCCATTGCTTGCAGCATAAATCGAATGCATAACAACCAATATCATAAATTGATATCTTCTGTCCACTCGTCTATATGCGTGTCTATCTGCCCGTCTGTCTCTCTTGGGGTGGTGGAACAATTAGCATAAATGACGACAAACAACACCGACAGGAAAATAGACACGTGATGGACAGATTGGATGATAAACAGAAACACATATAGCCCCTTTGTTGACCAAAACTTCATATAGCCATCATCATACAAGCTTAGAAGGTAGAAATAATGGACAGAAAAGATGGTAAGATACCTCGCACAGCATCTTAAATACGACGGAATGGATGTGCATGCATACTTCAATCTGACAGATAGACGGGTCGAAGATAAAAGATAGATTGCCATCTATATCTTGAAAAAAATGCGGGAGTTTTTTCAATATTTGTTATTTACTCAGGTGAAGGTTTTAACAGCAAAGATTTAGTGAAAGCCACAATTTCGTTGGAGAAATTCCAAAAAAAAAAAAAAAAAACAAGCTATATACATGCAAAATTTGAATGCCGTATGACATTGATGATGTATGGCTTAGGGTCAGCAAATAGTACGCAAAACTATTTCTATCAACAGTGGGTGTGTTCAAGCACACGCTTCATATAATTAGAAATTCATTAGTTTTGTCTTTATGTGAAAAACAAACAGTGTGGGTGTTTTCTCTTATTTTCCCGAATTTTTTGACTCTATAAAAAAAATCGAAGAAAAAGTCATCCGACTAACTCTTTGAAATTGAAAGTAATAGGAGCAAGGAACGTGTGCAAAATATATAATTTGTTGTTTTCAATCTTGAACAACAAAAAATATAAACACATATTTTTAAAGATTCTATTTTCGGAGAAATGAACTAGATAGTTAGTCATTGGATAGACAGGGTCAAGTTTTTTATTTATTTTTCACACAAATCTGTATGGGAATGATATTTATTAAGCCGACCAGATTTTGAAAGTTCCAAACGAGTAAACTAATAAGTTAATAGTGTTTTTGGAAAAGCCGTGCCATTCCTCGAATTCGAAAGAAAAATTGGATTGGAAAAGTTAATATTATTTCATGCACCAACATTCATCAATCGTAACAGCTGCTCCTGAAAGTATTGTTTTGAATTCGAATAATGGACTGTCTGAGATAGGAAGGGTATCGTCGGTCTGTGACTTCATGTAATCGGCCGTAAGGTTTGTTCAACGGATCTGCTTAAAAACTGGAATACTGTTTCTTTTGTTTGGGCTAATGGTTTCCAAATTAAATGACTTCTGTATAAAGTGGTGACCGATATAAACAAGTGAACATGGACTTCAAAAAACAATGAAAGAATAGATGTACGAGTATATACATATAACACACTTTTACTTTCACGTCAGATTCAGGTCATTCACCAAAGGGCCCTCAAAGCAATAAAAGAAATAACTTTTCAGTCGTCATTCCTCTCATGAAAGACTAAAATTTTAGCCGCATGACCATGCTAGGATGTATAAAGATGGATTCAAAATGAAAACGGGAACTAGATTCGACATATTACACTGCTCCAAAGTATTTACCATTCTTATTTAAATCCAGCTGACTACAGCGGCAGTGGTAATATAACAGCTTATTTGCTGGCCTACCTTGCTGCTTTAGCATACTTAACTGACCCTATACAAACGCTTAATTTCAAAACAGAAGAAATCTAACATTGAGCTGGATATGAAATAAGGAAACCCACTTCAGCAGGACGGAGCAATGGACTATCTTACAAAAGGCTGGGTGCCTGAGTCCTTGCAAATATGTATAGTCATCGAAAACATCAGACATTTTTAATCATTTAGTTGAAGTACAATAATAATGCTTGCTTCCTGCAACGTTGTTCGAAACGAGTACCTATGTACATAATATTGATTAAAGACTTTCTGAAACCCCACAGTTATGCATCCTTTTCAACCCAAATCAGTCAAGTGTTTGCACATTCGTGTTAGTGTATAATAAGTAATATTACATCATACCACTCTGGTCTTGAGCTTTAAAAACTCCGACTGTCCAACATCCGTCACACAGAAAACACAAAAAATAACTCAAACAAAGGCTTTTGAAAATTTCCACGAAGTACGACTAGGTATCGTGACAGCATGTCTGATGATTCTACCAAAAAATGCACATACATACGTGAGTGTTGACGACAGAGTTGTGATATTTATCCAACTCACGCAAGGCAGAGGACATAGCACAATGCACAAAGGTATGGTCTCGTCAGGAAAGGGACTTTGAACATTTTTCAAGAGAGCAACACAAAAAAGAGGAATAACGTGCTGTTTACGGCAATAAAAACTTTTTTTTGTGAACGGTTTTTATTCCAGAATTTTGTTGGTTCACACTTTTCACAAAGAAAAAGTTTTGGTGTGTTGCTCACACTCTTGCAAGGTATTCAAACGAAATTTTAAAGCTCATCACAGGCAGTGAGCATTTAAGTATCATGAAAGTAAAAATGTTAGCTTTCAATTTTCCACTTGCAAATACCGAATTTACACATATACTAAATATGTATGTACAAAAGTACTTTAAAAAATGAAATAAAATAATAAGGCATTAATTTGTGTTCAGGTTCCACCAGACCAGTGCACAAGGGAGAAATACGACATTCTGTTGACCAAACTTGTAACGATCCACAATGGAGATGAACCCAGAAAATTCAAACGAAAAAGATAAGAGAAAATGCACCAAACCAGAAACGAAGGTAGTGTTGTTGGCTAACATAATTATTATTACTTTATTTTGTTATTTTTCGACCAACATCAAGAACTTGAAAACTAAACCAGTTAATTGTGGCTTAAGTCATTGACATTGTGGTGTTGTTATGTGCATTTGTATACAACTCTTTCTAGACTAACATGCACTCTTAAGTTTTGTTTTAAATTTACAAATTTATAGGATTAATTTAAAGAAGGGTAACTCAAAGTACACTGGACCCCCCACATACGCGATCTCAGCATACGCGATTTCGCTTATACGCGATTAAGTTTTTTTCGAAATTCCCTCTACATACCTACACGGTGCTTATACGCGATCATTGCATTTGTTCTTCCTAAGTCGAATTGTTTTTAAGTTTCTTCATAAAACAAACTGAATAAAATATTTATTTTAAAACTGCTTGTCTTGGAACGCATCTCTATATGTACGTACATATTTTTATACAGTTTCTATTCTCAACATACGCGAATTCGACTTACGCGATATTTTTTTGGAACGCATCCCTCTCGTATGCTGTATATTTCATAGAATTTTTTTTTTTAATATTCCATGAGTGACATTCCTATTTAGAAGCTTCCTCAAGACAGCTATCCTGATATGACTGTCACATATAAAATGTTTAAGAAAACAAATAATATCTAAGTTTCATTTACAACTAAACCAGAAACTCATTCCCATATCTTATCCCTACCAACTTTAGTTATGAAAACTGTTCATTATTGGAGTGGGATCGCTTGCTGTTACAATGGAGAAATTATTGCTACTAGTTAATTTTTTTAAATCGTTATAGTAAAAAATTTGTTAAAATTATAACTAACAGTTTATATTTAAAATGCATCTATGATCCGAAAATAAGAGATCATAAACCTCCAACTTCACTGCATTTCTACTGATCCGCCTGTGGGGTTTGCCGAGTGATGGCTGACTATCGTTTACAATAGCATAAGGACTATAATTGCATTTTGATCTTATTAACACATTTTCACATTAATTTTGATGGTGCTTGTAAGTGGTGACGAAATCTCCTCGAGATCTGTATAAGTATTGAACGAAATGGATTTAAGTATTCAAAAGGACCGTCATTTGCAAAACTTTGGAATTGGTGATTGGTGGAACTTCATTAAAAAATATAGTGGACAGGGTCAGCGAATTTAAATTTATTTCATTACAAGCAGATACTCGCGACTGCATTGGTCTGCGTGGTCCAAAATAATATGAACTGTGTATTTAGGTAACAGAAGAAATACATCGAATGCCATCGTTGTCGCCTACGTCGAAATACACATGTAACATAGCTACAAATTTGCGCCTCATATGTAGGCAAGGAATTAAATCCACGTGTTTATTTATTTTTTACTGCACCAAGAAGGACACAAAAAAATCAGTGCTTTTCAATGGCTGGTTTCGCCTGTTTCTTTTTAATGTTTGTGTTTATTTATATTTTTATATATTAATCCCCTTAAGGAACATCGTATAACAGGTGTAACCTAGTTCTGGCACCTTGTTAAGCAGTCTTGTTCAGCAATTACTTGTGTTCCGTTAAAAATGTTATAAAACTAGTATTTTTCGCACATTTTAGGAATAGAAATACGTAATATGCACCCTTGTCAAAAGCCGTATGTTTTTAAAATGGCCTAGGGTTAAGCAACATCTGCTTTTTGTCAAACTTATGCTGAAGTGGTAAAAGCTCCTAGAATCACATACTTTTGTTAAATGAAACTTCAAGAACACTTTACCGGTTTTGGACATAATAACGAAGATTACTTTCCTAGACACAGGATGAATGGTAAGCTCAGTACTGCTCTGGGTGTTAGGCACCCGTGTGCATAACACACTTTGATAATTTTAAAAATGAAAAAAGATTAAAAGGAAATTAGCACCGAAAGGCATTCAGATGCGTCTTTCGAAACAAATAAATGTTCACCCCATGACATGAGTTCATGGTCAGCCAAACAGCTATGTATTATAACTATACGTACACCGACTTCATTTATTAACTCTTAGCAAACCAATGCGCGAATTCTACAAAAAATATTAAAGTTCTTATCATTTTTCTGCACAACTGCCACATCCGGAGACGTCGGAAAAAAGTTATCTCACACCCACATCAACGTCATTATCGCAATTTCGCTTTGGCAACAACACAACATTCATTCAGTGGCAGTGATCATCCGACTGCACTACTAAAATACATACATTCTACACAATGGTACCACATCACATCACAAGACTCATTTATGGTCCTGATTTAGCACAATATCATCGAGAGTATACAAGCTAAATGACCCACGGACCCAGATTTTTTTTAATCACTTTCTCAACCACGACGTTCTATAATTAAAATGTCACAAGCATCCGAACTATAATACCGAAACATACACATGCATGGAGTTAAACTATAAACTTACCTTCTGTACGACAAGTGGTGCAGCAAAATCCTTTCCACCTTGAAGACGGAATCCCCACGGTTGGGCGTCGTATCTTTGGAGTCGAATTTGCATTAGTTGGGCCATGGCTTTAATTTATCTGGAAGAAAAAAATAAGAAGGAAAACAACTGTGAAATAGTCAATTTAAGTCTTGTCCTTCCCATAGGGAAGATAACGTTAAAAGATTCCTATGCATTGGAACTGATCGCATTACAAATGAGGTTAATTGGATGTGTGTTAAAAAACAGATGTAGGTACCAGTCGTCAGAGATGCCTAAAGGTAGGCATGTTGGTCGCCTATTGACAGTGTGTGTTGTAGGAGCACAGCAGGATATGAGCACATTAGCATAAGTGACATGGTTTGGCATTCACGATGAAATCATTTGCAGGTTATTTCAGTTTCTTTTTGTTTGCCTCCTCCTCCTCATCTCAATGAAGAAGCATTGTTCTGGCAGGCAATTAAGCGATGCTGCTGAGTATAATTAGAAAATGTTCTGAAGTTTCTTCGGGCGGGCGGGGGTATATACGCTCAGACTAGGGCTTAGAGTGGCAGCTCAATTATGCGCATTTTAACGCATAGCGAGCATATACGGTGATGAATAAATGAAAATTTTATGCGCATACATGTGTATTGTATGGGTTTGTATCTGGAGGCTGGGAGAAGTTTCACTCTAATGACTTCATTTAGCTGCCGAGTTTTAATGGAAACTAGCAACCAAACTTGGATTGGTTTTTAAATGACAGCAGACTCCTGGGGACTTTCAGTGTAGGTATGTGGAACCTGAGCTGAGTGGCATAAGAAAATCTCGGGCAAAATTGGTAAATGCGCTCATATGAAAAGTTTTTATTTTCATATGCAAAGCATAATCTTATAATATTTGTGAGAACATTTTAAGAAAGTGTTCCGATTAAGCACGTCGTTAAAAAGTTCAACGATCTTGCAGTTGAATAATGTTGCATAATGGCGAGAAGTGTTTTCCTTTTGCTACAGCTGTAAAAACTGTTAAGAATGTTCACAGTAATAGAGGCAGAGATTAGTCGGAAATCAAATTTATCAACTCCCCACCCATAGCCCAAGTGATCTCAAATGTGCAGCTGGACAGTTTTTATGCGCAAGCTCAACAGAGTGAGTTTGAGCACGCAAAATCATTGCAATTGAAAAAGTACAGGCTTCGGATATTGTTGACTACCCCAGTGATCGAAATTTCTACAACCACCTTTGCATCTGTAAGTGGAATGTTCCTGCAGCCACCATTGGACATGACTGGATAGAACAGGCAAATCAATTATGATAAGCTACCATATTTACAACGATGACTGTCCCCAGCTAACAGGATCGTCAAATAAAGACATAGGCAAGAAGCTCCACCCGACTATGTCAAATTCTGTTTTTAGCAGCTTCTTGATAAGACAGACCTACGAAAACCTTTCGAAGTATGAAAGTACACAATATATATATTAATCTACGAAGCGGCGAATCCAGCCGACCTTCATGACCTGCTCGTGCTCGTGACGTTCGTTCGTGTTAAAAGTGAAGTCCAATAGGCTTGCACTTAGTAGTACGTGATTAGTGATTTATTTGAGCTCAGTCGTTGTAACACCGATGATGCTCAGTAAATCACAATAGACAGCTTTAACTTTTCTGTAACACCTAGAATGCTTACCGCATTCATTTCCACCATATGACTCAATCTTTGAAAACCCAACAAGCAAACTGGTTCATTGAACTAATGAGTAAAACAAAAGTTACGATTTTCAAACCCTCGTCTGGAAGCTTTTATGAGTCGCTTTATTCATAAGTATTTCCGATTTGAATTTTAACATCCGATTGCCTTTTTATCGACATCATATTGTTACTTCTATCAAACGGTTAAAAAAAGATTCATAAAAGATGACTCAATTGATTGAATGCAAATTTAACCAAATGACTAATTAAGAAAATTTTAAACACAAGAAAACACGTCACAGACGCCATAAAACTCTGCGCACTTATGCTCATTTAATGCGCACCTTCAACAAATTTATTTATATCCCCATTAGTGAATTGCAATTGCAGTAATTCCTTCATTCGAGTGACTACCGTCGGGGACCACTTAAGACAGGTACACCCATCGGGTGAAATTTTACACAGGAAAATATTAATAACACGAGAGCACCACCATACCACACCACCATACACACAGTCGTTATAAGGTGCTAAACTGCTAATGAGCACCAGGAGGCGTGAATCTATCGTCGTCGCTTTTCCTTACGTCTTTTTTTCTTTCGCTTTTTTTTTTCTTCAAGAACTCATTTCGAGGATCAAGTATGTCGTTTAGGTGACTACTTATGTCAATTCGAATATGAGACAGAAACCCAAATGGCTAAAAAGTGATGCTGATGCGATGCTGGCTGGTGGTGGTTGATAATGACGATGATTATAGACACAACTGCACTTCCCGCGATGTCTTTCGACTTCGCCATAATCAACCTCGTCGTCTTCATACTCGTGTGTACTCGAAGCGATGTTCTTGTGGTTTTGGAGTGACAGATGGAAAATTCTTGTAAGGGGTTTTGAATAGGTATACTCTTTGAAGTTTCATGGAAATGTTTTCACAACGTGTTGTAAAATAATTCGCATATTTTCCTGGTTCATGTGGAGCTTTGTACGGAAAAGCACAAAAGCGGTATAAGTAGCTATGGGGGAATTTAATGGGTACTTTTATGATAGGAATACGAACTTTACCCAGGGTTTGAAAAGGTAGCAGTTACTGAAAGTAAGGTAAGGGATTCCTTATTTCACCATGATTTGAGTGTAAGAAAGGTAGAACGAAATTTGTCCATTATTTATTGGTCTTTGATATTTGTACAGTTTTGAGATGAAGTGAAATGACACTAGACTTGTTCATTTAAATTTCTTTTAAATAATACATATGCAGTGAATTGATTTGCAATAATATGGATTTCCATATTTAAAATGACAATTTTAGCATTCCATTCTGCATCTTTATGATGGTATGGAGTAAAGAATAAAAAGAGGAACTGAGTGATTGACGCCCTGTCTTGGTTATACCAGACTGTTCAATCATAAATTGAATTTCGTGTATCTTCAATGGCACAAACGTAACGTTTTACACAAACAATAGAAAAGAAAACACTTCCTGGGAGAAAGTTCATAAGAAACATTCTGCAGATGCGGCACAATCATAATCCAAAGCAAACAAGCCTTATATAAATGTATAAAATGTATCAAAAATGAAATATCATAAAGCATGAACAAAAGTTATTAAAATGTACAACTTTTTTCAAACAATGTCCAGTTGATGAAACAGCACACATATCATACAATCGACAGTTACTTTTACAGACAAATGATATAACTTTTGAAAAATACATAAGGCAATCGACTTTAAAAGATGATGAAGAATCAAATGTTCAAAAATGTTGCTATGACAATGCTGTACTTAATACCAATACCCAAATTTCAGAGCGAAAATATATATGTATAGCTAGCTAATGGACCCAGGATTCTTGGGGTAAGATGTTTATCGTCGGTTGCAAATGTGGAATCATTTTTCAATTAGAAATGGCTAGTATAAATTACTAACAAATTATAATAATAACTTACAATATTTCTTCGAAGAAACACATACTTTGCAACGTAACGGACTCAACAGATCCAATGTCAGTTAAAATTCTTTCCCATTTCTTTCAAACAGAAACTGAAATGAAATCGCAACATACTCATACAAAAAGATTTTTTTTTTTTTTAATCATTTACAGAAATCTTTGTGAATCGTTTAAAGGATATCCTCTCAGAACAATGGCTAATTTACTAATCGATTTGAGTCACTGTGAGTGCCCAATCATCATAACTCATGTATCTTTCTCAAACATCCGCGCCACGCTGTAGGTGCAGGTCACTGACCAAACCATTCCCCCCGGTAATGATTCCACAGAAATATTCTCAAGATCGAATGCCGGTATTTCAATTGTCTACCAGTATCGGGTAATGAATCTCTGTTTATCCTATCCTACCTTCTCTACCCACTTGTCAATTACAAAATAAAAACATTCTTCACCGTAAACATGCAGTATATTCAGTTTAATTACAATTGTGTGTAAATTATTCTCACACCCAATGAAAAGACTTTGCAGGCTACCAACTGTGCAAACATAGTCACTAACTGGTTACAGATCTGATTTATTGCAGAACGGAAATGAAAAACTACCAACACCACTCCCAATGCAGCAGCACCACTGCTCTGGGTGCTGTCACAATGGAATATACACATATCCACCTCTTACTCCCACTCGCTAAGTCGCATTTCCTGGAATCGATAATATACCCAAGAGCAGACAAAAGAGGCTTTTCGTCTCAACAGAAAGAATGCCCAAAGGTCTCACCTTAAGAACGCGTCCGGAACAAAAAAAAAAAAAAAAACGCAACCGGCTTAACAATGAAACAACTGGCCGTGTTTTAAGTTCATTACCGCGTTCGACCCTGAGGAGAGTCGTTGAAAAACGCAAATGCAGATACGCGCGGGGGCGGCGCGCTAAAGAGCAAGAAAAACGCCGGCTGCCTGCAAACACCATGAAACTCCAACACAACAAAAAGCAGTTTAAAGTGAAGCTTTGCAAAACAATTTTCATTCCAGTCGGTTGACTCTACCAGCCGGCCAGGGGGGTCCAGGCTTTTCTTTCCACCAAATTTTAGAGACCAAATCCGGTCCGGCTATTTTGCATAAGAAGCTAGAAGACGAAATCTGCAGTTGGTATTTAAAATATGCAAGTAAACAGCAAGATACTTCCCTCAGCCAGATGCAACGTCAGCCAAAGAGCTGGTGTTAGTCATGAAATTGAAATCGCACCGAAATAAAGAGAAATTGATATTTTTTTTTATTTTTTGTTAGTAATTCAATGAACGTTGTTTCTGAGGTGTATCGCTCGAGCATGATGACTGTCTACTCGGAGGATCCGCAAAAATGTACTGGAACATCACGCTCGATGCGCGTTCCGATGACATCACCTCCAACTCCGAACGGAATCGATGATTAAATGGCTCTTACAACCGCACCGAACAAAGTACGAGTACATGCTTTTTTGCCAAGTCTACTATTTTATTGAGTGGTTTTCGCAGGAAGAAATTGATTAAGCACAACATTTGAAGGTACTTTCATTTGGTCTGATTGTTCTCTATTAATATCAATAGATTGCGCGTATAGAGAAATTTTTGCGGTACGAGTTGAGATTGTTTTTTGTGTTGGAAATCATCTTAATCGGATTTTAACCTTATATTTCAATTGGTTGCCTGTGGCGATCAGTGAATAAGAGCAGTAAAAATAATAACATTCTAATTTTGTTTATCGAATTAAATCGGTCGGTATATTTTTTGTTTATTTATGAATTTTTATTTTTTATTTGCTTGAGTACGGTTCCACTCAATTCTTATTAGAAAGAAAAATTCATATATGTATGTGTTAGCAATATTTTCAATGATATTTGAAAACAACTACTATTTCGGACACGAGCATTGTAGAGTGTACCTATTTCTCCTGAAACAGAACTAATGAAAGAAAACTGTATAGATTTGCCATTCATTTCTTTCATGGGGGATGGGAATGGCTTTTCGCAAGCTCAATAAATAGTTTTACTTAAAAAAACAAAGACTTAATTTTTTTTAGCTGAGCATTACAGTGAAACACGTAAGCCCCTTGCAGGGACGAGATACGATAGATACACTCTCTACCGTAGCTGCGTCTATTTATGGAAATTTGTTAAATTTCTAGCAGATCTAGTTGTGTATCTTGAAAAGGGCGCTCAATTTTTGAGTACTTTTTATTCAACACGAAAAGTGAAAGGCACTAAAACACAACTTTCATTTAAAGAACCTTAAGACGAAAAGACGAATGATAGAGAATATATCAAGTACAGAAGAGAACAAAAATTTGTTTTGCCAATACAAAGGCATACTGGTTACGAAATATCACTCGTGGAGTATTAAGAAAAACGAATAGAATCTAAACTTCTCTAACCACCATGCCCGAAAATACAGGAGAGACGGAAGGGAACCCTCTTATTTCTCTTGGTTTTTTATGTATTCTTATTAAATCTATATGAACGTAAAAGCGGATTACAAAAACAAATATTTGGCGCAACAGCTCTTTAAAGTGCCAGGGCCTAGCTTCTCGCAACCACTCATGTTGTGTGCGTTATATTTTTCACACGAATGGAAGGGACCTACAGTTTAATGCCGAATCCGAACGGCGATATAATGAGCGTTCTGTTCGATTTTAAAGCCATTTTTTTTAGTGCTCGCCAGCAGTACTTGTACATTTGTTTTAAGGACTTTTGAGAAGGGCCACATGTGATGTTCAGTGTTCTTAACACAGAAAAGACAAAAAAAATGTCATCCACCTTTCGCGAATGTCTGAGAGACATCCGAGAGTACTTTTCACCATCACTTCCCACTTCAACAATCGATCAACTACCTATGTATTTATCAATAGAAAACGAATATTGCTGGATATTTTATGTTGCATAGAAAGTAAAAGGACCTAATCACCTACTATGCCAATACCTTACAGTGAAGAACTTCCTATGCCCATACCAAGAACACCAGAACCTTGTGCTTGCAATACGAAGTGATGATGACAGTGAAGAAAATTATGGGCTAGAGAAGAAAATATCCAAATATGTACCCCCTAGAAGTTCATTGAAAGAACCACACATGATTTAGCAGCAAGAGTTGAATGATTTGTTCCGTGACTTAAATTTATCTATCAGAAAGTCTGAAATTCTCGGTTCTAGACTACATGAATGGAATTTGTTATCACCAGAAACTAAAATATCTTTGTCAAGGAAAAGGAACCAACATTTAGCTACCTTCTTCACACAGAACGAATCCATATGCTATTGTAATTGGTCGGTGGGATGCAGCCATGTTAGGGGATTACTGTTGGTCTTTAATGCGAGAAGATTCAACAACTCACCAACGTAAAAGCTAAATCATAGAATACTATTTTATAATAAATAAGAATTACAAATATTTTGTTATGTTTTGAAATATTAATTTCCATGAATTAAATGAGTTTTCCTTTTAAATTTTTAAGTTTCAATGCTAATAGACGTTTTATTACTTCTAATTTTGTATGTATTTTTGATATTATCTCTCGTATCCATAACACGGAAACGGTACGTGTTACAAAATTGCCATTGCTACTCGTATATCCTTTAATAGAATTCCGAATTAATAAAGAAATATCTTAATTTAGTTGTAAGTTTGTCACGCAGTGTAATTATAGCAGTTCTAAGTGGCATAAAGGGGGTTGGATCGAATTTTCAGTCACTAAAAGGTGATTATACAGCCCTAGCTCAGTGATGCCTCAACGGATTGAAAATATAAAAATGGGGTGAATTTATTAAATTCGCCGCTGATTCATTTAAGGTATAAATAGTCCTTCTGTGTTGTCCTGAAGTTGAGCAATGCTAAAGACAATTAATCGAATCATTGTCCACAATTTTCCTTCAGTGGAGACCACTGCCAGCAGTCTTGCAGCAGTGGCTATTGCTGCAAAAGTATGTGTGTGTGAGTATATGGGAGCGTTGTTTTGAACTTTAGTGTGTGATATCTTCTAGAGCAAGAATTGAGAAAAAATCATTTTCAGTGCCAAATCTAAGACATTTTAAGTTTTATGAATAAGGATCTCCTTCTCTTTCGGCGAGGTTATGATCCGAAAACAACAGATCATAACCCTCTCACTTCACCGCATTTCTACTGATCCATCTGTGAGGTTCGCCTATTTGACCTCAGAAAATATCGGCAGGCCTCCCGATTTTGGATCACTCGGTTACTGAAGCCAATGAAATGCCATCGCATTTGTGTGATCCAGGCGTTTATAGGCCTGCCTCTCCTGCCTCGCGATGGAACGTTCATTGATATTACCTTTTTAACAGGGTTCAAATGATATATTCTTTGAACGTGGAAATACCAGTTGAGCCGGTCGCTCTCTATCTTTCGTAAGATGGTTTCCTTGATGTGAAGGCTTCCACGGATCTTCGAACTTCTTATTCGATCAAACTTTGTCGCTTCTGCTGTCATGCGAAGCATCTTCATCTTAGCTGCCGTTAATTTATTCTCATACTTTTTGTACATTGTCCAACATTGTGAACCGTATGTGAGCGTGGACGCTCAACTGTGGTGTAGAGGCTTCCTTACAACTTCATAATTTTCATAATTTATTTTTTCGCAATTGGTAAGCACTTTTCCATTCAAATAATTGTCTCGAAGAGGCCTGAGTAGATCAGAGAACGGGCAGCACAAGTACTCTGTCTTTTCTGAACTAATGTGATACCCATTTCCCTCCAAAACGTTCACCCACACATCAAGTGCTCGTTGGAGGGATGTAGGATCCTCACTTATGATGGCTCCATCGTCAGCAAAGAATAATTGATGTACATTGAGTTTCGTCACTTTACTGTTTTTTTTTTTTTTTACTTTTGTTAATTAGGATATGTATGTGATATCAAAACTTCGTGCAATTATAAATCATTGCCCAAAGATCATACATATGTATGTACAGACATAGAATCATTGCAATATTTTCCATTTTGTTAGATGAGATGTTGTTGATCGTTGGATTTGTCTACATTTATGTTTCAACAAATAAATTACCGCCAACTAAAACGTGGGCGAAGCAAAGCGAGCACTGGTCAGCTAGTGCTTGCATATATAGATTAGGTTCACAAGACATATAGATGAATTAAGATTTCTTTTCACCTGGTTGTATTTTCAAACAATTGAAAGCTTTGAAGAGGGTCCCATACTTAATTTAAAGCAAAAAAAAAATCGTTTGGATAAGTTATGTGTTGAAAAGCCTACTTTTTAAGAAAAATGTTGGCAACTCATTATAATTAATGATCTTTCACTCACACCGTAAGCAAATAAATCCAAAAATTTAATTAAAACACTGACAGCCAATAGTTTAACTCTCAGGCCATAAATATCAAATGTATTGGCAACTATTTCGCAAATATTTATGACAACTTTTACCCTCCCATCATCATTGTTATACTCGTACATACTAAATTGCGTACATTTTTATTTTTATTAATTTCAAATGAATACCAATTCACATTTATAGATTATTACCTAATCGATGCTGCATTACAAAACGATTCAATTAATTTTCTGATCTGATTTCTGCAAATGAAACTAAATAATGATTTGATTGAAAAATTTAAGAGTAAATGGGGGAGAGACAAATTCGTGCAGCTGTTATGTGTTGTTTTTTGTCTTTTATTTGGTTTGCAAATTGAATCGGATAAATCTGTGAATAAATCATAAAAAAAAATATAAGATCTTAAATGCAAGTATTAAGTGGGTCAACGTAGTACTCATCCTTTCAATACACTCAAATTGCCTATTAATCATTATAAATACGGTATTTTGAAGATGCATTGATATGGCATGTGAACTGTACTACTTATTGAATGAAAAAACATTTTTTTTAATTAGCGGACAGTGAAATAATTGAAATATTTGCCATTTTATTGCGAAAGAAATGAGCTGCTCTACTTTATTTTATATTCTATCTTATTTTTTTTCTATAGACACGCTTGGAGTATTGCCAAATTTGTTAGAAAATAAAATAAACAAAAGATTTCCTAAATTTATTTCGCTATTTTTCTCTAAGAAAAATAAAATCATTAAATAATAGGTAAGTATCCAAAAATTAAAGTAGAAAATAAACAAATATTTAGTAGCAAACAGCAGATATTTAAAATTTCTCTTCAGAAAATGTCGCTGGTATATCTGATATTTAACAATTATGTCCACACGGTCCGCCAGGATCATAAAACTGTCAAAATGCACTCACTAATGTATTTTATCATTTATTTTGTGTCCTGGTATGCCTTTTTTTAAGTATTAGCAGTAAATATGAAGCTTTCATTTCATATACAATGGTATTAGTGTATCTATTTCAAGAGCATGCAATACAACAATCTTGAAGAAAAGTTCAAATAGTCTCATGAATCAAGGGAACAAAACCACTTTATAGACCTTTTTCTGTACACTTGGGCAAGCCTTGTACATTTTAGATAGTAGGAATATACAATTTAAACGTTAAAGATAGAATGCATTTTCTCAACGCAAAATTTATTCTTAGGTATAAAGAAACAGACTTCTTCTTCATTGCAGTAAAACCTAAACGGCGAAGCGGATATTTCCCAAACTTTATATATGGAATCTGCTGGCCTTCAGTTCGAATCAAGAAAATAAAATTTGATTCTAAGCCCAAGATAAGCTAGAAGCATAACATAAAAGATAGAGTCAAGAAAGCTACAGTAGCACATTTCTCTTGCAAGCAAACCATCGGAAATAGATGCGGGTTGCAACCTCGTATAACTCACTGGCTTTTCATCTCGGTCATCAGGCCGATACTCACATACGGGATGGTTGTCTGGTGGACTGTCTTAAAAGGACCCATAAGCCGTGACAATCTAAGCAAAGTTCAACGATCAGCTTGTTTGTGCATAAGTGCAGCACTGGATATTCTGTTTCATTTGTTGCTCCTCGATATCTACAGCACAGCTGTTCGCGCTGAAGCATCATTACAGTGGTCAAGAAAGGAGTTCGGTCACGCATCCATTTTGAACAACTTCGAAATCTCTCCTGAAAACTCGGACTACACCACTCCCCGCCCTTATTTTGATAAAAAATTTCCACGTCACAATTCCTTCCAGGTCATACCGAGAGGAAGTAATTCACTCAGTAGAAGAAGAATCGATTCATTTTTATACTGACGGCTCAAAAACCAAGGGCGAGGTGGGAGGAGGTATCTTCTGTGATAGGCTCAATCTTAACCTCTCCCTTCATCTTAAGAATATTCCGTGCATAAGAATATTCCGGAAAGTTGTAAGGCTGATGAACTCGCCAGAATAGGAACAACTGTACCCATCCTTCCAGACAAGGATAATCTAGGTATACCAATCGCTACTTGCAAATTTAGATTCAAGGTGGATGCAAGAACAAATCTTAGGTGGACAAGTGGTACAACATGTCTAGCGACTAAACAGATCTGGCCCAAACTGGCTCTGAAACGCTCTAAGAAATCGATTTCTCTCAATTGATTGCATATTCGCGCTACAATAGGTGTAATCACAGGACACTGTCTAATAGGCATGGGCGAAGAAGGTGAAGAAACCATTCCTCACATTCTTTGTGCGTACCCAGCTCCCTCCCATAGAAGAAAGCTTCACCTAAAAGCTTTCTATTTCAACGATTTGGACGATCTAATAAACTTAGACATCAGGAGCCTCCTACGCTTCATTAGAAACCCTGATTGGTTCTAACCAGTAAACAGGGATTACATGATCCTCCGTGGTACTACAACGGACCTTCTTTGGTCTAGGTGTGTTCGTGTAAGCTGGCAGCCACTTAAACCTAACCTAACCTAACTCCAAGATAAACAGTCTTTCACTTAAGGACAATTTCGGAAAAAATTCATCCCAAAAATGTTTCGAACGATTTTGTTGAAATTTCATATTTGTTGTATATTTTAATATTTTTGTTGTTTAATATTTTTTGTTGTATATATTAAAATGAAAAATGTATACAACAGTACTTTACTCATTGACAGGTTCTCAAAAATTGACTATTTCTCGGTTTTATTATACAAGAATGTAAAGGATTTACCAATAAGAGCGTTAGAGCTTTGAAATCACACCGGCAACACCCGAAGATCAAAGTCAAACTTTTACAGCTGTGCTCAGTAGTACACAACACAACGTACAAATTATTATTATAGCTCGCAAGACAATGGCTTTACTGTAAGAAAAGTTCCTAGACGAGTTGTTTCCAGAAATGGTAATGCCAACTGCCCGCCAAGATCATGCGATCTTACACCCCTGGACTTTTTTCTACGGGGTGGTCTAAAATATCTCTTCTTCGAGAATAAGCCACGAACGATTAACGATCTTATACGGAACATCCAACGCTAGATTGAAAATTTACCCCGCGATATGTGTGAAAAAGTAGTCGGAAATTGGATTTCAAAAATGCATTCAACCAAACGAAGCCGAGGAGGGCATTTAAATTATTTTATTTTCAAAACATGATGCAATAGGTTGCTCTTTAAAATAAAATAGAGATAACTATGTACATATGTTATCACATGTACGAGAAAGTTATCATTGTGTTTCATTTCAAGGTCCTGGTGCGCTTATTGGTAAACCTTTTAAATGGCGTACAAAGTTTAAAAAAATGTAAAACCATTTATTTTCTTTGAATCAGTAAATGAAAAAAATTAGATTATGTTTAAGTTTTAACCTGACTCAGCTACAAACGGATGCAGTGCATGTGTGCAAGAAAGTATCGTACAACACACGCTTTCCTTCCCTTAGTAAGCCAGAAATATTTTCAAAGTCATATCTGTTTAATTAAGCGACTTGTGGGAATCTAATTTTTAAAAATAATATGTTAGTTTTCGGACTCTTGTTATTGGAAAATTGTATACTCCACATTGACAAAAACGTACCATTATTACTCGCCAGCAAATGTGTATATTTCCAAATTATTTAAGGCCAAACTTAAATAGAAATAAAGAAATTAAGGATTCAAAACAGCAAGTAAAAAAATGATAGCATGCGTAGACGAAATGTTCGTTCATGTGTACGACTAACAATTAGGCTTCCTATATGCTTATTTACACACTTGAATTTAAGTTAGTCTAAGCTCGATGACGGATTTTGAATATATTTGTCCAGAAATCCATTCTTAAAAAGGAAACATACAGAGATTTTTATTTTAATCCTCCTAACAGCATTGTAGTGCAAAATCAATTAATTGAAACCAAGCTTAGGTTTTGGATGGATCGAATAGCGATAATGAAGAACCAGAATAACTCTATACAGAGTAATGACATTTTCTGTACACAGTTTGGTTTGATTTTTCATTTTATCGAATAAACATAGCCACTTCTATTTTGATAAACTCCAAAAAACTAAGCCTCATTCCCTCAACTATGTAAACGCCATGGTTAAGGAGGTTAGTCTGCGTTAAACTGACGCCATTACAATGTTTTATTGTCGATTAAACCTTTTTTGTACTAGACTACCGTAATCTGCTGAAACCCCTGACACAAAAGTATTAATATTTTCATAATCACGATCATTAAAACCAACTGCAGCAGCCGGATATGTACGAATACGAGCCTTACAGATACGCGAAAAGTTTCATTCAACTTTGTCAAATTGCGTTCCAGTTCTCAAACAGTGATTGTGAATTCGTTGGCATCCACTGCGTATTGGTATTATAATAAGTTTGATCACATTTCCCTAGGTTTAATATCCAAAGCCATTTGATGAAAATGGAAATCAAGACGACCATATATCGATGGGACTAATTTATTTTGGTCGATGATCCAGAAGCCGTAAAATGGACTGCACCCATCTCGTTTTACGCACCGCATTAAAACAAGCGATAAATTGGCAATTAATCGAACCACTCGTAGAACCGAAATTGCTTCTCAGAACAAAGCTTAATCAATAACCAAATACAGTATTTATTGTTGAAAAGTAATTCAAATTTTACTCGTCATATTTTGAGTAATTACTTTTGTAATTTCATACTTTACATTCAGACTTCCATGTCCGTGTTTTAATGCATTCGATTGATTGTCTACGGATAATTTCCTGTGTGTTATGCCCCCAAAACGTTTATTGGAATAAATAATTGTTAAAGCCTTTCATCTCCTACGCTCCTGCACAATTCAAGCCACGTATGACTTAACACTTTAATCGCCTTCGGAATGAGATGTGTTATTTCATGGATTTACTAACGCCGCATTGTATAAAAAGATTCGTTGTTCATCGTCATATCAACTTGTGAAAAGTCATTAATTGGTATTTCGATAATATTGCCTGTGTGCGTCGTCGTCGCCTTTGTTGTAAAGAACTGAGGCGACAGTCAACTTTTTCATATGATTAATGATCTTTAGTTACTGACTCATCAATGCGGCGGCGGAGGTGGATGGATAAAGAGGGTTTGAGTCGGGTTTTCTACACTTTTGACATTATTTTGCTAAAATCCCTTGACACGTTATTGATTTTCTGCGTTTGAGTACAGGCAGTTAATCATAATATAATGGAGTGTACATAATTTTTAAGCCATCCTATGGGACTAATCCTTCTTCGATAGTGATCATTACTTACAAAATTGTTAGCTCTTTTTGTAAGATGGGATCTCGGGGTTTTTAAGCGCTTTTATTTGATTTTTTACACTCCATTCTGATCTCCTCTCTTACTTGCAAATAGACTAATTTCTACACAAATTTTTATCTATTAGGAATGCAACGTAAACTTGTTTGCATATACTCGTACTCGAATGATTGATTAAGCTTAAATTTATTTTTATTTCTTCAACCATTCGCCTTTATGTAAGACCTCATTGTACTAATATTTAGCAAAATAAGTCGTGTCCTAAATGTCTTTCATTGTTACTAGAAAGGCTTGGTTACTGAATTCATTTCCTTGTTATCGAAATTGTATTATACATCTTTACATAGCAGTAAGTCAAATAAATCGATTCTTCAAATAAGCGCTACTTTTTTCTGTTTGGAAAAGTTTGCTGAACGGTTACTTTAAACGTATAGAGGAGGATTCAATTTTCAGGAAACAAAAATGAAATGATATGTCCGATGAAGAATAAAGTACAATTTTTGTTTCGATTTGGGTAATGACAAATGATATCTCGATTCTCTTTTAAATAAGGTGGATGAGTTTTGTTGTTTGTTGATCTTTCATTGGTTGTAGTAGGAAAAATCAAGAAAAATCATGACAAATGAACAAGAAATGGTATACCAAAATCATATAATATTTCCAAAGCCTCGCAAGTACAGCTTTTTCAAGATATATATGTATCTGCTCTGCTCCATAATGAGAGGTACACAACGCCTGCAATAGACTTGTTTATGCAGAATTAAAGTACACGGTGCGCGATAAGAGCCAAGTTTGACAAGAGTTTAAAACTCAATGACCATTTTCAACAGCAGTTCTTCCGAAAGTTCTTGAGAAAGTTTAAGTAAAAAAAATAGGTATTGGCAAGAAAATTAGGTAGGTAAGTATGCACATATATGTATATTGCCCTAGAAGTATTCCATAGAAACTTTAATTCTGTTGGTTTGGATCCTCAATTCTTGGTAGCATAGCTCTCGTGATTAAAGGTTAATCCAGTCCTTGTTTAGTCTGCTGTTTTAAGTTATACTCTTTTTTTTTTTATTAAATATTGGTCGTGTGCATTTCTTTCTGTAAAATCTGTTGTAGTTAAAAAAAAGAGCAGATATAAGAATTTTTGTACCGGTGGCTCTGTGCTTCATACTTACATGGAAATGCGCCTATAGGCTGGAGACTAGAAAGTACTAACTTAAGTCGAATTCCAACTGAGTTTAGTCAAGCAAAAATCGCCATTGTCTATGATGTTTAACACAACGTTAATAATTAAAAAAATTACACGAATTTATAAGCAGCAATTAATTTTGACCTAATGATGCACCAACGATTCGATGGGTGTAATTTAAAACCCTATTACTACGATTAGTAGAGAAAGTTTAAAGCTAAATGACAATTCACGAACAGTAATCGGAATTAGTTCATTGAATTTTCACCCAGGCAGCAGATATAATTTTTAAAACGCAGTTGAGCAAACTTGGAGCAACACAAATGATAATAATTAATTAGTTAATGCTGAAGCACTTCATGTTTCCATTACAATATAATACTGAACAACATTGAATGTAAACCAAAATCATACACGATAAGTTTAGACCATGGTGTTGGGTCCAGTTGTGAACTCGTGCATATACCGAACACAACGTCCCACATTCGTCATATGTTAGACATAAAACTTTTTCTGAAAATGATCCGCTGATAACAGAACACTAACAGATCATAGTTGGAATTTAAATTATACAATAATCACTTGAGTTTTGACCTGGCAGGCAAAATTTTCACGCTTTTTAGAGTTTATTTTTTTTTGCAACATCTGAATATTGGTTAACTTAACAGATCCCATAACTAATTAACTTTTTTAGATTTCGCTTTGAAAATTTGAGAACATAGGTCAGCAAATTTGTAAGAAAAGACCAGAGGCTAGAGGGCAAAGATACAACTGCACATATGTATATTAAATATATTTCATTCATTAGTCAATTAAATTACTCACTGCATTTTTTTTTTTTTTAATTATTTACCTGGAAATAAAATAAAAAGGAATCATTAGTAAAGAAAATACTTATGATAATATTAAGCTATATCGACTGTATTTATTTTTGTACCGTTTTGTACAACTAACAAAAGAAACAGAATTGCAAAAGGCACCCCCAGTAAAAAATTGAGACTCATATGCCTTTGAATACCTTTTAAAAAAATACTTCCTGACATATCGTTTTCAATTGCAATTCAAACAAAGCCTAGTTTGAAATACACCCTCACCATTGCGTATTCGAACATTTCTCACCTTGAAACATATCAAAGCGTTCATCTTTTCGAAATCAAATAATAATTACTACAATCCAAATGCAATTAAAACTTCTAAGATATATCGAATGCACTTTATTAGATAACTACCAGCCCAACTTTTACCGACTATACGTAACAAACCCACGAAAGCGTTTACAAATTCAACAAAATTTATTTATTATTAGAATTGAAATCATTTGTGAGTGTAGTGTAATCTTCTCGTACATTCACCTAAGACAGACAAATTGCTCCATGTAGCTTAACTAATTAAGCATTCTACATGTTCAGACATTATCTTATCTGAATCTCGTGTAGATACCCTAAAATAAAAATATGTATGTATCTATGAAATTATTTTCCTTTATTGTTTACGTTGTATAATACCGCTGGATATCACATTTTCATGTACAAAAATAGATGAAGGAGAATAAATAAATAAATAAATATCTACAACACTCGAACATTTTTCTTTTTTTTTAATTCTGAAAAAAATTAAATTTTTTTTAAGAGGAAATTGAAAATCTACGCAAAACAATTTTCGAAAAACATCATATACCACGACAGTGATATATAATTATTTTTATGTAATCTGAGAGCCTCTTTGATATATTGAGTGCTAAGAAAGAGAGCATTTCACATGGTATGTCGAATTTTGTATCTGTCATTCATGTGAGTCGGAAAATAAAGGAAAAGTCCAAGCATGTGAATGATTTTCTCAGAAAACTTGAAATTCGAACTCGTCAACTTCAAATGAATTTTCAATTTTAAAAGGGATGACAAAATACACTCGGGGATGGCAAATGGTCTAAACTATTCGTCGCGTGCCGTTGAAGCTATTGTTTTCTAACCACACTAGTAGTAGTTATCGTATTAATTAACTATATTCAGAAAACGTGTGTTTCTCTTCCACCTTCAAAAAGCCATAAGTGTAATCCGTAATTACTTTCAAAAGCCCATCACCATAAATTTTAAATATCGTCCACGATTAAAATCCAATTAAACGAATGCTGCTGATCGAACTTGTCTAACAAGGGAGGGGAGACGACAGCGATTGCGTGTTGAAATTTACATATTCTTTTCTCAAAGATATTGCATAAATGTTTGAGGCGAATTTCGAAAAATTAATAAAATAACTCTTGAAATAATTCCAAGAAAGCAATATAAATTGTTATGGATTTTTTTAAGATACTGGGAATTAAATAATATTTTTTATTTTATTTTTAAATTTCACTGCATCTGGGTGACTTACATCACTTTTAAATATTTTTTCTCTCAATTTCCAGAAGTAAACTTAAAGCTTAAAGACTATAGAATAACATGTTTTTGGCGCTGATATAAGCAAATTGCTTCCATTTGGTATTTAAAGGCAATAAGATATTTTTTAATGGGCGCATGGGATGGTGACCAGATAGAAGTTTCCGTATTATTTTTTTAAGACCAAGTTTTTGTTTTGTTTATCATTGAGTTTTCGAGAAAAAATATGGACTTTCTGAGTTAACAACGCGTTAATTGGTAAACAAACACGATTTTTATTCGTGAGCAGATGATAAATTTAATTTATTTGCCTCATCTCCGACAATCGAATTGAGATGAGGCAAATATCTGTGTAAACATTAAAAAATCTCTGAAAATAAAAGTTGAAACATACTCAGCTGCACCTATCTACCAACAGAAAATAGTGTACATACCATATGTAACTTTATGCAATAATTTTACACTTTACTCGTGTTGCGAAATTTTTAGCCAAACATTGCCTTTTTTCCGCGAAAACTGAACAAAAAACCAAAAAAAGTGCAGTAACTTTGCTTTAAAAAGAATTTTGCATTCGACATCATATTTCGTCTCTTTGTAGTTCACAGAGTGCAACAACAATGATTTGGATTTCCCGAATCGCATTCAACAACAAACGGTGACAAAATATCCGCAATAAAGGGTGCTTTATTTACTACGTTAGCAGCAAATAGCTTGTGTGTGCATTTCGCTTACTTAAGCGAGTTTTGCATTTCATTTTATTTTATTTTTTACTTTAAATATTATAGAATGAGTAATGTTGTTATGAAGGGTGAATTGCGTACCAGAGTTTTTTTTTTTTGCAAATAATTGTTAATTATTATCGTCAATTTAAATTTAACTGTTTGCACATCTGTGGGTTCATAAATCAGTAAATCGTAAGCATTGATTGCACATTTTTTCGTGTAAATCCATTAAAAAGAGAGTGTAGTGCAGGCAAAGTTCTAGTAGATAAAGTAACTGACGACGATAAGATTTTTTTCGAAATGTGTATGTACATACATATGAGATGTGATTTAAAAAAATGTATAATAGGTTTGCTTCGCCATAAAGATTGTAAATTAAAGTACAGACATGCTTCAATTCAAGTCTTCCATCAATTATCCTTACTAGTCTGTATAATATTTCTGTTAACAATGAATATGATTGAAATCAGAAATTGTGATGTACGTACACGTACATATGTACTTCGAATAAATGGTTTTTTTTTAACAGTGGACGAATTGACAGAAAAATAGATTGTACAGATTTTTTTTTAACATTCTCTCAGTGTTTGACAAGAAAAGTTCTTTGAATTGTGTATATCTAATTCTGTAATATGTTTTTGTGTGAAAAATTGTCTTTTTGGATAAAACGCATCCGATAGCAATCCTCTTTTTTAGACGCTTGATGACGCAAGACCTCTTACCCAACTGCAAGTAAAAGTAACCGGGTAAATTGGTGACAGTAACCCACTTTAGGGATGTAAGCGCACTTACAACAAGTGCATTAAGCGCGCATTCGGCACAATCTGTTTCTTCAAAAACACTGACCTAGTCCGCTGCTCGTTAGAGAACCCAGTTTAAATTACTTTTATGATGGAGACGCTTTGTAAGATGATATTCATTAAGCATTTCGACCTGGCTGGTACACTTGAACTCACCGTTGATTCCATCTGCCGAATTGTTTGATCAGTTTCCGCTGTAATAGAGAGAATGCGTTCACCCTCTCGCTTGGTCCAGAAACTGTTCTTCAAAAGCTTGGAATCTAAGGATAAGTCGATGTATTAAGTACAAAGGGTTCACCACGTGAAGGTGAGAATAAAAGAATAAAAACGGCAATTGGTAACAAAAATATAGACGAAATAAAATCTTCTTAAATTTCATCACTGACAATACTGTACTTGATCTTGTGAAACAGCCTTAGTGCACATCATAGTACCTATATTTCAGTATTTAGCCACGAAATTCGCTTATCGTATGTACAGTACATACGTGAATTTACTTACATATAATACATATGTATGACAACACCAATCATTGTTATTGTAGCTCTTGACTATGGCATTTTTATTTAATTTTTGTATTTTAAAGAGATCATTTACAAATTGGTCACGTTTTTTCCTACCTCCATCTGTAGGAAAAGCGGTGAAGTGGTGTGACAAGCTGAGTATATCTCTAAAAAGGGAAAAGTTCAGCCTAACCTGTAGTAAAAAGGTCGGGTACAGGATCATCACACGTAAATCATAACCTTCGCGTACTTCATAACCTACTCCTAACAACATCGCATATCAGGAAAAAAAATTATATTAACTAAAACTCTTTTAAAATGTGGAATATATTTTTTATTTAACATTTTAAAGAAGTAACTAATGAAACCCAAACAACAAAATTATAGTTTTATTTTTTTTTTTTTTGCTCTTCAGAAAAATTGCATATTTTGACTTAGGCGATGTTAAAACTTCACCAACGATATATCTCTGAGAATAATTACGAATTTACGGCTTTAAAGCTAATAGTCAAATTGATGGCCAACAGTAGAAACAAATTAATGTTTTCAATTAGTTCTTCAAATTTGTTTAAAGGTAAATATCACTTTGGTGGACAAATCATTCATTGCGGTATGTTTAAATGAGGATGTATGTATGTATTTAATTGAGTAGATTCTTCACAATATTTTAGTGTGCTCAGGCAGATCCTCTTTCGAAAGCGCGTTAAAATATACAGGGACACACACATACATATGTATCAACTAAAAAACAATACCTTACTTCACACAACACCAGCTATGAGTAACTCCCACATTGTCATGCAAAACATCCTCCTTCTTTGATCTTATTCAAAGACCAAGTGCAATTGAAAATTACCACTTGAATACCTAAACAAAACTTCAACTTAAAATTGTATGCAAATTTATTGTTCCTTCGAAAATTTCTCCTTATCTTTTTCTTAGCTCGTAAATATCATCTCATGCAAAAGTTTTGGCTGAGAGCACTTTTTCTACAGGTACACTTCCCAATTAATCATGTCACGTCTTTCTTTCGTAATTTCAAAGCAAATTGATTTGGTAGCAGGCGATAATCAGATGTATGTAAAATTCGAATCCGAAAGCTCAAAATTTTGAGATGGAGATCTCATAGTCGTAGAAACCTCATTCAACCCTCATTGCATTCAAGTCAAATTGAAATGGCATCAATTGAAAATAGTGACATGACACAGAGAAAAAAACTCCGAATACAATTACCACCAAAACAAATGGAGTAAAACAAAAAAAGAATGTCGGTTTAGCCCAAAGTCGTGAAACAAATTGAAAACAATGTAAATGACAGTCTGTCTTAAAAATGTTTGAGCACCTAATGTGTACATATCTATCGATCGTGTTGGGATTCATTTACGTATCGACTGTGTTTTTTGCGCATAGAAAAGGTGTGTAGGCTTTCGCTGAAAATAAAAGTGTAAATGTATATACAAGCAGGTAGATGACACATTTGTAATGTTTTTTTTTTCTAAGGAGAGGGTCTACTTTCGTTTTCTTTTGAGACGTAATTTTGTTTGAGCTTAGTGTGTCATTTTTTCTACTTTTATTTGCTAAGCCATTCCACAAAGGTGTTGTTGTTTGGGAATCACGTAATCACTTTGCCTATTCACAGAAGTTACATGCCATAAAATAGATTTTTTTTTCTTAATTTTTTGTGGAGTATTTCTCTTAAGTAGGTTTATCGACTTATTGAATGTAAGAATGTTACTATTGCAAATGCAAGGCAGATGAAATAATAATTCCCATAAAACTAATAAAAATATTTTTATATCCTGTTGGAGTAATTAAAATCTACATCGAGTGTAATTAAATTTTTCTGTGAAACATGTCTAGCAAGACTGAGTTGGTTGTAAAGGATGTATGCCTGCACTTTATGTTATCTTCTGGAAGAAAAAGACAAGAGGGGCTAGTCACTTTCCGTGTCAGTGGAACGTGTTCAATTAGGATGATGTAGATTAATCTTTGTTGTCGTTCCATTTCTTAGCCATTTCAGTATAGCTTTTAATAGTCTTTTGACAAAAAAAAGCGAGACATTTTTCTTAAACTGTGAAAAAGAAAAAAAAAATAGTAACTTACTCAGAAAAGTTTGCATTTAAGTTAAAGCTGATATAGCTGAAGATAATAATAATCTTCTTCTTCCTATTTCGGTGAGGCTATGATCTGAAAACAAGCGAATCATCTTCTGCCGTTAATTTACTCTCATACTTTTTGTACATTGCCCAACATTGTGCACCGTTTTCCCTAGGGGACATTTTTCGGTCACAGAAGATAGCTGAATTTTCCCGCCGCTTCTCCACCCTACGCTTACGTGATGATTGATCTCGTCATCACAGGTTGCTTCACTATTAATCATAGATAAGCATACCAACCGTACAGATTTTCGGCTCGTGGTACAGATTAAAAAAATTGGTACAGATTTGGTAGAGATTTTCAATTTTCCAAATAGTCACTCAAATCAAATTGGCAAAACGCAATTCAAAACGTCAAAGCCTTTGCATACACATTAAGGATGAGTTCCAAAACGTCAAAATAATGCACATCGTGAGTGCATCACTGACGTTGTGATGCGATGTTATGTTGCCTTCGTTATGCGATGCTTTGACAATGCGTTGCAAAGTTTGACGTTTTGGAACAATCTGAATTAACAAAAAAAAAACTATTATCAAAAAAAAAGTTACGGTTTTTTTAAGTAAATTTTACAAAATTGACTATGTAATAAACAATTTAAAACAATATTTGTTACGAATCTGAAGAAGACGCTTCCGTTTTGGCGGAATAAAAACAATACAATTTCAAATGACATTTGCATCACATCAGTTCACGATGCGCTGTTTGCTTTTGTTTGCGCAGTAGATACATTCATAATAGGCGTTTTCCTTTTTTAGTTCAGAGCAGAGCCTGAACTGTCAAAAAAAAAATCGTGTTTCTTTTTTAGCTCAGACACATCAGAGCTCTGAATTCGTTTTTCGTTTTTCCGAGCGTTCAGAGCAAAATCCTGAGCACAGTCGTTTTTCGTGTTTGACAGGAGAGGACGAAGAAAAAAAAAAGCAAAACAATTGAAATGGCGGACGAAATTTGTTGTTCTGGTGCAGAAAGTAAATATAACATAAAAAATAACTATCAATAGATATTCTATTCATATTTTGACAGCTCAAGCTCTAATTACTAATCAAATGACTCAGAGTGCTTAATTGTGTTTCATAAACAAATCTGAACGCTCTGAGCACGCTCGGTTCAGCGCACGTTCAGAGCGCGCTCGACGCCTAAACGCCTAATGCGTTTTGAAACGTTATACATTGCATCACCATAACCTATTGACGTTTGGAAACGCTATGTTATTATTTACCTTTTTGCTATTTATTCATTAGGTATTACTTTCCGAATAAGAAAATTGGTACAGATTTGGAACAGATTTTTGAGTATGATTTTGGGTACAGATTTCGTGCGACCGAGAGTTGGTATGCTTAATCATAGCATAGATCACAAATATTTGGGAATACTTGGGAAACAATGTTCCATTCAAATAAATGTCTGGAATAGGCCTGAGTGGATAGCAAAAGATAATATTAATATTATTAAATAGAACTGACCTATACAACTTATCTGATTTGTATGACTGACGAAACAAACATTATTGAGTAACATCCTCGACCTTCTAGAAATGAAATTCTACGCCAATCTATGTTTAAAATTCTACTAGGTACATATGTGTACCATCTTTTCTGATCTACATCTACGAGTACAATGATTTTCACTCATATTACTATTTTATTCGCCGTAAGTATCTTTATGTACTATAAATCTAGATACCCAGCTGGAAAATGTTCAGCCACAATGTTGAAAAGCCAGAAGATTTAAGGATTTACACTAGAAAACCTTCCCCTTGCTAACTAACTAAGTCGGCTGATCGTATTGTCAAATGAAGATCATACCGGTTGAGGACGATGATCTGCTCTTCAATAGATTGGTGCAAAAGAAAGAGATACGTGTTGCTGCTGCCATGATAGCTTTGTAGACATATAATAGTATTAGTTCACCACTGTAATTTTTGAAATACCTATCTCACATACGACCAATGATCACGATACAGACGCAGGTCAGACAATGAAAATAAACAAGGGGAATTTAAGAATGGTAGACTTTGACTCTTACAGGAAAAGAAATGAGGCACGAGCACTTATCTAGCCAAAAAAAAAACGAAAGTCGATAGGGCTGCGGTTCCACCTTCAACTTTCAGAAATGTTACAGGTGAGACTTTTGTTGTGGCGGTTATGATAAACATGGCACAGACTCGAAATACATACACACATTTGAGTGAATGAATATCATGAAATCGTAACTGAACTTAATATTGTCAGTCATTTCGAGCAAACAATATTTAAAAACAGTTACTAAACACGCGATATGTATCTTTGCAATTCTAGAATATTCCGTGATTTTTGACCCTACAGGTCGTTCAAAAGCGACGAAGCAGCATTCCATTTTTTAATTTCGTAATTCAATCTAGCAATACATAGATGCTTTGAAAACTGAAGATGGATGATTTCGAAAGAAATAATCCCTTCACCGTGGCGTCATGTGAAATGATGAAACATGCACAGCCTAAGCGTAAAGTGCACACAAAAATATTCTTCCAAAACTCAAGAATCAAGTATATTTCTATTTTCTGCTGACCACTTAAGCCAGATAACAGTGTTCTCATATTGCAGGTTACAATAGGAGACGTACACTCTAAAGCGCACACCATGTACCCTC
Source organism: Brachypalpus laphriformis (assembly GCA_945910035.1). NCBI lineage: Eukaryota > Metazoa > Arthropoda > Insecta > Diptera > Syrphidae > Brachypalpus > Brachypalpus laphriformis. Next base: position 351,669,660 of record OX246753.1, read on the forward strand.
TCAAACACACAAAACAGATCTAATTCCGTTTCCATCTAGCACCACCACCATAGACAATCATTTTCATTCACATCCACACAGCAATAATTTTTCAAAGTACTAGCTTCCATTCAATTGTCACACAATTATTCATTACTTTCGAGTTGGGCAACAGGGACTAGACCCTCTCATAAACATATGCATCCTTAGCGGCATGCTGGTGCACCATCGAAGTGACTATCGACCGAGGAGTGATTTAATGCAATTTAATAGCGCATTTATAACTTTGGACACATTTCAATTTGTTTTCATGTCAAAAATACTTGTTAAGAGTTTTTTCGTCTTTTTAAGTTTTTTATCTTTACCCTATGGTTTTTTTTTTTTTTTTTCTTATTTTCATTCAACCAACACTTTGCCTCGAAAAGACTCGAAGTAGTGAATATCGTATAAAAGAGAGGATAAAGAAAAAAAAAACTCTTCGAATTCTATATTTAGGCCCTTTAACGATCGCTGTATTCCAGTCCAGCAAACATTGACTTCGCAACAGAGTGCAGCGGATAAGAGTTAGCTCTTTTGTCCTTTATTTTGAATTGTTCGCGCAAAGATGAATTTGAGCTCAGATCAAAACTGACACAGGTTATTATTAAGAACTTTTTTTTAATATGTTTTAAATTTATTTTTAACTGTCCTACATCAGATAGAAAATTTGTGCGAGTTTTTTCTCGAAAATCAGGGTTCATTGATGCTGCCTTCGAGTTGCCAATTGATGCGAAAATAATTTGTTTGACTTACCGATTTGACCTGATTCTCGCCGCGCTAAGGGGTTGAGTTTTGGATGAAAAAATTCGAACTTGATTGCGGATAATTATTTATGACAGCATAAATTGATGTCGTAAAATACTTTGAAACAGGTTCCATTAAATGATTTTTGAACATCTTATAATGAAATCGAGGACGAATTAGTTTATATTTTTTGGGGGTAGTTAAAATTAATGTTTTTATGTTTTACTTGCGTTTAAGAGATACTCCCACAAATAATCTGTATGGCAGCTGAATTTTTATTTATTTTTTTTTCTTCAGATAAACTCTTTAGTCTCTTTGACTTTCTATTTAAATCCGGAGCAATGCTAAATATTAAATTAATAAAAAATCCTCAAGCATGTTGCCAATAAATTAACAGAAGGAATTTTGTTGGCTGGCATTGAGTTATCTCACGCATTGCGTAATTAAATTTATCGAAGCGAAGTAGAATTTTGGTCACTTAGAACAACTAGTGAATCGAATCAATCTGTCGAGGTACGAGTACAATAATACGGAATTCATCAGTTAAAATTATATACGTAAAAACGAACATTCGTAAATCAAAAATGAAGGCACTTAAATTAGTTTATGACAATATTACCTTTTCCTTCAAACTTACTTCATCTCGCTTTGTTGATAATGAAAAGGATTCAGATTCAACCCATTAATATTGTGGCTAAGTAAATATCAAACAAGTGATTCATTCATACTGCGTATATTGCTCAAGTGCGCAGGTTTAGATGTAAGCATGGTGTGCATGGGTCATGAATGAACGATTATTGACAGATTTAGGTACCTGTAGAATTTTACAAAAGATGGGATAAACAAGCTGCCACTTTGGAAATCCGTTTTTCTACCTACAAACATACATATATGGTATAACTTGTGTTATCAATGATAGTAAACAAAAAGTAAATATTGCTAAGTAGCACGAGTATTGGTTGTGCGAGCTATATTCGATTTTCGTTGTTACAGGTGCGAGTAGTTTAATTGAAGCGTAATGACATTTCATATAGATTTGACCACAACCATATAACCAAGCATACGAGTATGCCTATCTCTTCTCACCTACTGATTCTGCTTTTGAATTGCTGTATATTAAAATCTTCTAGAAATATGTCTTCTGGCAGCTTGGTTGTTATGTAACGTCAAGAAAAGAAAATAATTTTCGTATTGATCGTTTACACCAAATATTTATTTCTTACTTACTTGATCTTGTATTTTGATTTTATTTTTTTGGGTACGTGGCAACAACGTCACATACTGGGAACATTGATAATATCCCCTATACACTACACTACACAATAGGAAACATCTCAATTACTCGTAAATAGTAAGCTTAGGCAAAAATGGCTCGTCGTATCGGCCACTCAAGAAAAGATTTCTAAGGATATAAGCATGCAAATAGATATCCACCTTTCAACTCCTAGAAGGTTAAGATGGAAATCATGCATAGATGTTTAAGACGGAAGCTAAAATATAGAATTTCAGAACCCAATTGTTTCGGAAACTATCAACTTTATAACATATGAATGTACAATTGCACGCAGTTTTGATAGCGAGATGATAGATATGTATATATCTTAATTAATAAAATTTAAAATGTATTAGATTTGGCACTTACTTACTTGCTTAGGTGGCGCTACAGTTCGGGGTGAACCTGGGCCTCAACCAACAAGCCTCTCCATTTAGCTCGGTCTTTAGCTAATTGCCTCCAGTTGCGCACTCCAAGTTGATTGAGGTCCACTTGTACTTGTGCGCGCCACCTATGGTGAGGAGGTCCTCTACTGCGTCGTCCCTCGGGGTTAGATTCGAAGACTCTGCGGGCCGGAACGTTGGTGTCCATTCGCTCTGCATGTCCTAGCCATCTCAGACGTCCAATACGCAGTTTTTTTACTAGGTCGATGTCCCTGTACAGCTCATATAGTTCGTGATTGAATCTTCTACTCCAAAGCCGGTCAACGCAAACGGGACCGAAAATCTTACGAAGATTTTTTCTCTCAAAGCGACCAAAGATATATTCATCCTCTTTTAATAAAGTCCATGTTTCAGTGCCGTAGAGCAGGACTGGGATGATCAGAGTCTTATACAGAGTCTCCTTAATTGTTCGAGATAGGGCTTTACTGGCCTTATAAGCCCAAAAAAAACAGCGATTGGCAAGAGTTATTCTTCGCTTGATTTCTGCGCTGATCTTGTTTTTAGAGTTTATAGCAGAGCCAAGGTAGAGAAAGTCCCTTACTACCTCAAAGTTATAGCTGCCCACTGTGACGTTCTGTTCAATTCATCGGTGTTGGTTTTCCCTTCTTGTTGACGGCATATAGGTACTTGGTTTTGCCCTCGTTTATCGCTAAACCCATTTTGGCCGCTTCCGCCGCAATGCTTTCAAACGCAGCGGTGACAGCCCGCTTAGTTCTTCTGATAATATCTAAATCGCCGGCGTACGCAAGCAGTTGTACAGATTTATGATAGATTGTGCCTCCGGTGTTGGTTTGTGAGTTCCGCACAATCCGTTCAAGTGCAATATTAAAGAAGTTACATGACAGCGCGTCACCTTGTCTAAAATCTTTTTTGACATCAAAGGTCTCGGTGAGGTCATTACCGACCTCGATGGAGCAGCGAGCGTTCTCCATCGCCATCGTGCACAGACGAACAAGTTTGGCAGGGAGGTCAAAACTAGACATTACTTTATAAAGCTTTTCTCTATTGATGCTGTCATAGGCGGGCTTGAAATCAATAAAGAGATGGTGAGTATCGATTTGGTAGTATACCTATTGTAGTGGTTAGTTAAACAAAAGGGATGTTAAGATTAAACCCAGCCTGTGGAATTCAGGAAGAGGATTAGTTCTCCAATCCTCTTGTCCGCTATCTCAGATCTTCGAAGAAGGGTTTGCCAAGAGTTTGTTGTCTGATCCTCGCCAGGGCCAGACATCTACAAAGGAAGTGACATAGCGATTCGTTCTCATTAATATCCTTGCAGCATGGCCGCATGGTCTCCAACTGGCCACTGAACTGTGATGTATCGATTTGGACTTCTTGGGTTTTCTCCAGGATCAACCGAAGTGTGAAGATTTGATCGATGGTGAACTTTCCTGACCGGAAACCGCACTGATGGGGTCCAATCAGGCTGTTGATAAAAGGTTTCAGGCGTTCACACAATATCGCAGAAAATATCTTATATGCGATGTTGAGGAGACTGGTGCCTCTATAGTTGGCGCAATTGAGGGGGTCTCCTTTCTTGTGGATCGGGCAAACGATGCTGAGATTCCATTCATCAAGCATACACTCGTCTGACCAAATCTAAGAGATGAGTTGATGTATGCACTCTACCAATTCATCACCAGTTGCCTTGAAGAGTTCGGCCGGTAAGCCGTCAGGTCCAGCAGCCTTGTTGGATTTTAGCTTGGATATTGCTATCCTCACCTCCGTTTGGTCAGGTGGACGGAAATATTGACCATCATCGTCTAAGTTGAATGGTTCATTCTGCCTGACAGCGGGATGTTGGTCTTCGTCGCCGTTATACAGTCTGCAGAAGTAGTTTTTCCATATTCTCAGCACCAACTGCGATTCTACTACGAGGTTTCCATTTTCATTTCTCTACAGGTTTCTGTACGGGTATTGCTTCTCTGACACGTTCTTTTTACCTTTTGGGTAAAACTTCCGCACATTGTTCCTGGAGTATAAACTCTCGATATTCTCGAACGCGCGCTTCTCATGCTCTTTCTTCGTCTTATGGAGAAGCGGATGTTCTTCCCGTCTCTTTTGCTCGTAGAGCTCACGAGCAGCTCTCGTCTTCCGCTGCAGCGCCGCTTTGTATGCCTCTTGTTTTGCTGCATGCACTCGCCGGCATTCTTCGTCAAACCAGGGGTTTCGCGGTGGTGGGCGAGCGAGACCCAGCACATCAGTCGCGGCGCTTCTGATGGCATGTTGGCAGCGTTGCCATTGGTCTTCGGCACTTGATGCTGGCGGCATAGGAGTGATTGAGAGATTTCAGGATACGCGTTCAGCAAAGAGTCTGGCGGATTCTTGCGATTGTAGCTTTTCGACGTTAAATCTTCTCACAGTGATTCTTCTTTGTTGCTCAGTTTGGGATAACCGCATTCGTACCTTGGCTACAACAAGGTAATGATCCGAGTAGATTCGGCACTGATGAGTTCAAAACAGCGCGCCCATATACTCACACACACACTATTGCTACGATAGCCGCTGTTGCATGACTGCTGGCAGTGGTCTCCACTGAAGGAAAATTTGATTAATTGTTTTTAGCATTGCTCAGCTTCAGGACAATGCAGAAGGATAATTTGTACCTTAAATGAATCAGCGGCGAATTGGCCAAATTTACCTATTTTGTATTTTTTCAACCCGATGAGGCACCTTTTAGTGACGGAAAATTCAATCTCAACTCCCTTTATGCCACTTAGACCTCGAATTTCGGAAAATCCCTTTTTATCGCATAAAAGCAAAATAAAGAATAACTGCAAAATTTCAAGTACCAAGTTTTGGAGGGACCCAGTTCACAAGGTCACAAATCTTTCCTTTTATAGTATTTAAAGGAATAATCCTGTCAATCTTTTTAAGAGTTGTCGAATAAGAATTGAACGGTGAAAAAGTATTACAGAAAATCTAGCTGCACTACAAGGTCGATATTGTTGGTTACTGCCTCCAGCTATGTTAATTTTATGTACCCAACTCATATTTTCATTATGTGAACCTGGAATAAAAATAGCTGAAAAAACACCCGTTTAATAATATGAACCTCAAGATGGCTCACAATTTAATTTTGCGTCAGTGCTTCAGCTAATCAAAGAAGTTCCATTTGCCTTTAATCTTTTGTCGACCAGCCAAAAAATAAATAACGAAGAGGTTCTATTTTTTCTTCGTCAGCGTCGGATTTGCTGCAGTTATTATGTACTAGCGGGTACCCAGCGTGCGTTGCTGTCCCTATCTAACTTGTCTCACTCAAAATACCACTGCGAGCAAACTGCTGGACTGATTTTGACCCGGCTTCACAGAAACACTAATACCAAAGATTGCCTGAAAGTTTGGGCTCACTCGGTTTGGCGGTTTCGGAGTCCATAGCATGCATACAAACATAGATACATTGAGTTTTATATGTTATATACAGATAATCGGTTCATTTAGACCGAATGTGATCTGAGTCGTTCGTATCTGCATTGATATGTGGTCAGAATCTTAGGTGATGGTTGAGATCTTGATTCAAACTGTTTTAAGCGTAAAGGCAACGGATGTACGGTGCCTTCAATCATACCCTTACTAGGATCGTATGATAAATAATCCAAAAAAGTTTTCTTCAAACCTGGTCTACTTAAATATGCATCAGAAACTCTTTTTTTTTTTTTTTATCGAAAACGGCTTAGTAATATAGACAGCTATTAAAAAGAAACTATCTTATTAACATAAAAATACCATATTAAGTAACAACCGTACTTTAAATCGGATACCTGGAAAACGTGCGCATGATGCCATCACATCATTTCTCAAACATTTTCACTACAAAATTTAGATATGTATTTTAAGCAAAAAATTTCAACGCAAAACAGAAAAATATTTTTAGTTAACACCAAAAACAAAAACAATTACACATATGTGTTTCACACCAAGTAAAGCACTAGCTGAAGTAAATGTTTAATTAGATAACATATCCAAACAAACATCGATCGTTTCACGCACCGGAATGAAGCTTTTATTTTAATTCTCTTTTTTTTTATATATTAGTCAGATAAGGAAAATGCGGTTGCTACCAAAAAACTGATTGTACCTACATTTCTCGGAGAAATGATGTAAGCGTCAATGGTCTTAATATAAAAAACGACGCAGTCTAACATTTAATTTTTTTTGTATAGTAAATCATTTGATAGCATTCGATAAACAGAAGAAAATGATAAATTGGTATGTATAGTGCACATGAGTCAGACACTTTAGGAGGAAACCGGCTTATCAAATTTATTCATAATATTTGTTTACTAACAGAGACATGGGGAGAGAGCGAGAGTGTTGGCGATTAAATTATTATAAGCCGGTGATGAAGTCAGCCGTGATGTTATCTAAAACTTTTTTTCTCCGGCATAGGAATTTAATAAAAAAAAATTAGTGGTAGTAACATGAATTGGAGAACTTTGATTGAGTGTGACGGCAGCTTGGAATTTTGTACACAAAGCTGTTTATAGAGGTGTTTGTGTACCCTTTATTTTTTTTTTTTTTTAAGAAATTGTTTCACATATTTCTAAGTTAGCGTGTTGTTAAGTAACTATGTATAGTTGAAATTCTGAACTGAATGCTATTACAAGATGCTGATTAATGTATATCAGCAATATACAAATTGCATGTTAGGGCCTCGCATCGTGTTGTTGATTTTCTTAAACTATAATGGCTCAGAAATATCGTGGCTGTAACTTTAATACAATCTTGGTCTTAATGCGATGTCTGGAAAAGGGGTTAACAAATATAGATGGAAAATTCATCAGCAGCAGATTCAATCAATATATACTAGTCTACACAAAATGTTCAATAAGCAATGACGCAGAACGTGGAGTGTATAAAATTATGTCCTCAGTTCTAACCAGCGTCTGAAGATATTCGATGTAAAATAGATATAGACCTATCCAAAGCTTAACAGAATCGAGCGAAAATATGAAATAGGTAATAATCCAATACACGGTGTTGTATAGAATATGCGATGCTGGGTATATTTGTATATGAAAGCTTATTTTTAAAGAATCTGCAGCTTTATGATGCATAGTGAGCATGTGAATCTCCTCTAATAATGATCCAACAAACATTTTTAATCTTCATACTTTCATAAGCCTCCTTTTCCAACTATTCGAAAATCTCATCACGGACATATGGTTTTCCGACTTGAACATATTCATTTGAAGCAACCCTAATCAAAAGGTACAAATCTATCTACATATGTAGGTCCGCCGAATTTTCATTCAATTTATCCTTATCAGGCACTTTCAGTTGGGCAAAGTCAAATCCTTGAGGTCGCTTAGAACAAGAACTTCGCTTCTCAGATATACGTTTTGTCTCCTAGGAACATTTTGAAGTTTAAACGGCTAGTGACTCTTAAAAGTTGTTAAAAACCTTAAGCTATTTTTAAATAAAATAACAGTAGTAAACAGTACCGCAAGCCATGCTAAATATATGCATATTTATGGTAACACCTCAGTAAATTTTCTTAACACTGCTTGTCTCATTAAATACATTCCTTCCATGTACTGTTTCACTCCACATCTTTATAACGAGACGTCTTTATTTCATAGCATATCAAGAATATGTATTTGCATTAGTTTCCATGCATAAAATTAACTCCTCAGCCCAGACATCTTAAAATTATATCCCATAAACCCAACTATTTCTCACTATTTATCGGCGCCAGATCATTTACTTCTTTTTTGCCATGACTATGAATACGGTCATTTTTTGCTCATGAGCCGCTCAAAGATAAACAAAGAGAGGAAGCCTACATGAAAATAAAGCAAAAGACGCGACTAGCACCATGGCAAACTCTTTAGACGAATGTCAGTCAAGATGAGGTTCTCGAGAATTGCAGAAACAAAAATCATTGAATTGTGCACGGACAAGTGCACAGACAGGGAATATTGCAATATTTGTTAGTATTATGTTAATCGTTCATGGGTAATTAATATGCATAATTTCTTTCATGGAGGGAGCATACATAAATGCACAAATAAGATGTTGAATTGATGGCGGGGCTAGCGTATGCGTTTGTGCGAGACGAGCAGCATGTGCATCCATCCCAAGTAATGAATGCAATGTATATGGGAATCATAATTAAGAAGAAGAAAGACTAGATTCTTTAGGTGAAGGAATAAGATTTGAAGCATAAACGAACTGAGAATCAGTGTTCGGTTTAAAAAGATCTATTCCAAATATAGTGGCCTAATTTCTTTTAACGGAAGGATGTATAGACATGTATCTGCAGAACTTATATATTTTCAAGAAATAACAATTTCCTGCTTAAAATGTATTATTATTGCATTTCTCCTTATAGTGCGTTTAGTGAATCGATACTCAGATTTTCACGATCTATTTCTACGGATGTCTATAAATTAAAAATACAATAGAGTCGACCAATTCTTTGTCTTTTTCGTCAAGAATATTTGCTTAAATGTTGGTCAAAATATTTTTACGAGTATGTAAGCAGATACGAGTATATCTAAATAACTCTATCTTCTAACTGCTATCAAAGTAAGTTAGAGTTAAAACTACCTCTGGTATATCGAAGGAAATACAAGGAAAAGGGGGTAAATATTTTGTGTTAGAGGAGCCTTGAGTTAGAGGAGTTTTGACTTAGAGATATTGGTCGGCAATATATAAATATTCCGCTTTTAACAGGAAAATGAATATTTTTGACTATCAGTAATCTCTAAGCTGAGGCAAAGCATCTTGAAAGCAAATCTTTGTGCTGAGTGAAATAAGAATGTGGGAATATGAATGAGATGCTCCATAAATTGAAATGAGTAGCTACATATTATGAACAGTGCGAAGCAAGAGAAATTTAGAATAAAAGGAAAACAGAAAAGATATCAAATGATTAAATCAAATGCATTTTTTTTTTTACAAGTAATGGAGCAGAGTCAAGAATTCTTAACAGTTATTGCTATAATATTACCAACCCAACCACTGATATGAGATCCTTGACATAGAAGGTAATATAAAAGATTGATATCCCCGTCAACAAGGGCACCCATTTACCTAACCTAACTATTAACTGAGTAGGTAAGGAGAGATTTTCTTGAAGTTGTTTCTCCCAAGTCACGAATGGATTTTAAACTTAGCTGTAAGGACTTCCTAAACAAAGCATTTCAAAGCATTTTTGGATAAATTGCTACGCTTTAGTACGTTAACTTTTTATAAATAATTATAATTTTTAATTAAATAAATAAATAACAATCAATGCCTGCCTTTGTTACGAGAAGTGCATATGTTTATAATTATAAGGGCCGCAATACCGCAATATTGAATGTTTAATTTGTACTATAGCAGGTGCCCTCCTTAAGTCAAATATTCTTTCCACCTATGCATTTTTACCATTTTCTTCCCGCTAAAAATGTTTTCCGATAAATTCCTACCCATGGTTACATGAGATGAGCGCCACTCTATATATAATCATTCTTCAATAATCAACCTTCTATTAATGCCAATACCCATAGACAAGTAAAATATTATCTAATTCTTGACGCAAATATTAAATGACGTGGGTCACAGAGTGCGTCATTAAAACCGACGAGGGCAACAAATTGCTACAAACTATTTCCACAGTTCGCAACAATTTTGAGTATGTATCAATTTATGAAGAGTAAATTAAAATACATACATTCTTTCTAGAGAAAGAACAAGAAGCGCGCATTTTTCGAAAATCAAAATTAAACATTTAAATCCTCAGGTTTCACACAGCGTACCTATGTACGAGTACGTACCATGTCTGTGCAATACATTTCTGTGAACCGAAATTGCTCGTCTTTTTTTCGATTTGACTTTGAATCTTAATTTCATTTAACTTACATCATGATAGAAAAGAAGACAAGATTTGCGATGGACAGACAACCAGAGAAACATTTGTTTGTTCTTATTTTCATTTCTTCTTTTATGTCTCTATTTTGCTGAAAATAGCTCAAGCATAACTGATACATATAGCTTTATCTGTGTATCGCGGAATCAAAGAACTCTTTTCCTCTCAACGAGATACAATAAAATTTATTTTACTCCCCATTCTCAAAATAAAAAAACAAGCATTTCTCAAAAGTGGAAAGTGATTTATGAGTGCGACCTTTAAAATATTCCCCTTAACATTTCCCATGAATGATTTTCGAAATATTGCCCTTTACAACAAGAGATAAAAAAGTCTGATTTAGATCGTATCTGAGATACATACTCGCTTGATGTATGCCAATTGAATTTTACAACCCAACCGTTTCTAAAAAAAAAATATATATATATCTATCTAGGACTTGCGAATTCGGGCCAGAACAAGAGTACGATAGACAGAGATGCAAATAATTTGTCACCCATTTACAAGCAAGTGAAAAACTCATCAGCTATTTCGAAATGCTAAAAATAAACTCACCTTGAAAAGTTTTCGATTTTTTTGCCTCAAAATTCTGCTGCGGCTGCTAATATTTTCTGCTGTCTTAGAAAATTACTTTTCAAAATTCGAATTTTTTTCGTTTCACTTGAATTTTAGATCTCCTTTTTTTTATAGGTAATTTCACAGTTTATGCGTTTTTTTTTTAAACTTAAACTTTAAAAATTAAATTCGTTTCGTTTCTGTAAAAGTAAAAAAATTAATTTATTATTTAACACTTTTTTTTTAAAAACACTAAAAACACTTTATATATAAACAGTTAAACCACTTTGTTATTACTTCCAAAAAAATGCGTCTTCGTTTTTCTTTGGATAGGTAGAGATATAGTATACACTTTCCTTAGTTGCAATTTTTAAGTGTTCGAAAATAAAATAAAATAATAAATAAAAAACTAAATAATGTGTGTGATATGTAGTGTGGTTATTTGATTTGACGTTAACTAAGCGACGATTTTCTCTCAACTAAAGAAAATTCAAAAAATCCATCGTGAAAATTCGAATTTTCTTCTATGAACACCAAATACATTCTCATAGACATTAATACTCTAAACTGTAAAATGTATGTTCTAACGGAAAGGCATTCGTAATGGTGCTAGTGCACACACAAATCGGATTGTCTTCTATGCTCTCATACGTTTCGTGTTCTGGCTTCGTTTCGTTCGCTTAGTATAGCGAAATGGTGAGATATAACATTGACGTCTTCAAATAATGGAAAGGATTTTGCTGACCGGATGAAATGAAGAGAGAGGAAAAAGAGTGTCCGATTAGAGTGATCAGTGATCTGAATTTGTATTACAGCACGGCATAATCATACAAGAAGTTGATGAAGATAATCGAAAGTGCTTAATCAGGTTGTTCATGGTGAATTTCGAAATGAGAACTTGACAATATTTGTCAATTAGCATGGTGCAGTGGAGATCGTGATCTAGGCAGTACATTGACTTAGGTTACGTGCATATATCGATGATTTTTGGCAGCAGTATAAGAGTCGAAGAGGTTAGGTATCTAGGCAGACCAAGCAACTATTGCACTATAGGTGAATAGTTTAGGAACTGTTTTGCCAAACAAATTTTTTCTAAGTAAATTCAGAAATAGATTTTGATGGAAGTCGAGGCAATTATGTCGTAAACAAGATCGCCTTCCTGAAAACTCTTACCGTTGTAGGTCGACATGCTGTAACTCTAGATCTCTAGATCTTCTGCATTATACAATAGCCAGCCCTCCCCTCGGTTATTAGTGAAAAGCTACCTCAGAAAGTAAATTCTGAAACTTGTCCAATAACTTCTATGAAAACGAAAATAGAACTGAAGAGGTAAACGGTAATGCGAGAGTTTCCATAATATTTTCAAAAGTACCGAAAATCTACTCGCTATGCTTTTCCAATGATTTCAGTTTTAAGTTGTATCTCTTAGCTCGAACGCATAGTTAGATTTAGTTCGATCTTCATGACACGATTAAGAAATGTCCGTGAGAGGTGGGACCGTGAAAAAACTTTTTCGTGTTTTTTGGGATTCGAACATTGTACCTCACACCGTCACACTAACCACTGCACCACGGCGCGGCCCTCAACTAGGCTAAGCCTAGTTGGGTTAAAAGAGCTATACTTATGTATGCCTAATTTATCACTTAAGGGGAAAAAATAGCGAAAAGCTTTGATTTCTAAATCAAAAATAGAGGAGCTACTAGGAAGTCGATAGTTGGACCTATACCCACACTTGCTCTAAAGTGTATGTCGTTTTGCGCCAGTTTCATGGTGGGATCAGTTTAATAGGTGGAAGGAGAATTACTCGTCCATTTAACATAATAGGACCTATGTCGTAGTGTGCTCTTCATTCCTCAAAATATTCGCATTTTCATTTCAGTCGGTAATAAGAATGACGCTAAAATAACTCGAAAAAACAAGATCAGCGCAGAAATCCAGCGAAGACTCTGATCATCCCAGTCCTGCTTTACGGCGCTGAAACATGGACTTTATTAAAAGAGGATGAAGATATCCTTGGTCGCTTCGAGAAAAATTCATCGTAAGATATTCGGTCCCACTTGCGTTGACGGATTTTGGAGGAGAAGATTCAACCACGAACTATACGAGCTGTACAGTTGACCCAGGTAAAAAAAAACTGCGTATTGGACGTCTGAGATGGCTAGGGCAAGTACAGCGAATGGACACCAACGCTGCGGCCCGCAGGGTCTTCGAATCTTACCCGGAGGGACGACGGAACCGACTATTAGCATTTAGCACACCTATACTTATGTATTTCTGGACGTATTTCTGGACGACATTGCCACATCCATAAACCCGCGTAACATCGTACGACTTTGATGTTTGAGTAGCACAACATAACCATCCAAAACGAGATGTACATTGTACATACATATACTCGTACATATATATAGTAGGCTAATAATCGAGGTTTTATGTTGGAATTTGCTATGTGCGGACGAACATTAACACAGATCACTGTTTTGTTGCAACCATGCTCTGACCTCGAATATCATCCGGCCGATGATCGTAAACTTCAACGTCAAAACATAAAATTGGCAACCGTTTTAACGACCCACTTTCTCGAGAGGTATTGAGGAATCGATAATAGTAACCTGATCCTAAAAATCGTTCAGCCTATATGGAAGTGGTGATCGAAAATATTTTCCAGTATTCTGCATAAATACCAAAAAAGTATTACTTTCTTAAAAGACAACTTTGAGAAATTCTTCGAGGAAAAACAGGGGCCAAATTACCGCAATCGATAAAACGAGTGAGTAAGTGGGGTCATAATCAAATGATCGATTAAGCTCATTGGGATGATGGAACTCGAAAGCTCACCTATCGAATGAAAGCAAAATTGTACTAGAGAAATTCGACAACAACTCACAAAGTGACATTTCTCCGGTTGACATAAAGTTTTTAAGAATTTCCATACATTTTTTTTTTTACTTTCTAGTAATGTATTGAAAAAAAAAACCTATATTGCTTTTCTTTTTGCATACATACATATGATATATGCGTACTGTGCCTGTTAAAGATTTTTGACTTTAAAAATCATTTCATTCTACCATTCTGCCCCACTGTGCGTCGTTGCTAATACTGTCTGGAATTGTTCGTGACTCAAACAATAAATTGTTGACCTTGTTGACATCGACATGATTAGAAGAACCAAGTGAGTTTTGGTACGACTTTGATAAATGCAAAGTATGTGCAATGTCGCAGCTATGATACGGTTAATATTGTTTAATTTCGTATAAATTATTTTAAAATCAATTTTACATAGTATCACGCCTACTTTATGACATTGATGTTAGCGCAAATCTATCTGTAGACAATGGAATAAATCGTGTAAATCTTTCAACATATATGTTTGCAAATCTTTGCACATACCAGTATGTACATACATATGTATGTTATGTTAGATATTTTTATCGCTTATTAGTTGGTGGTTCTTTTCAATGTCCACCCCGCTCCCCCAACCACAAGTAGAAAGAAAATGTGTAGAAGGACAGAACAACAGCATATACAAGCTTGTAATAAATTTGTGAGATATTCATTATGTTTTCTTATTTATAAACTCAGTAAACCTTCCCTTCAAATTAGCATAGAAAATTTTTCAAATTTTCAAATTCATTTTCAGTTTTTTAAGAAAACTGCTCAAAAACAAGTGTTATGACTTTGCCAAAACATTCTAAATTTAGAACAAATTCACCACCATAAGCCGATACTAGACTAGCTACTACACATCCAGAACAATTATCGTGGTGATATTGATGGCGAAAGAAGCGAAGAAAAAGACTTTCGCTTATTTCCGATTTTCTTGTAGGTACGAGTAGCTTAAGAAAATCCACTATAACGCAAGCGCATAGCGATGTACGAATATGTAGATTTTTTCAGAGAGATGCTGAAGAAAGGATAGATTGAGAATGAGAAGAGCCCAGAGAAAGAAACGATTTTCCCGCCTTTACTCACGTAATGATGGGAAATTCGATCAGCTTGCGGCTTTTGGATAGTATAAAAGGGGGTGTGTACTGAAGGAAGGGGGCTATTTCGTCTTCTTGTGTGTGATGTCACAACAAAAAAGAGGCAATAGATGGCGTCTCGCAGTTTTAGCTGCAACATGTTGAACTACATTGTGATTGGTTTTTATTTGTGTAGAAATTTCTACATGCAGACATGGAGAGAGAATTGAGACGCAAATGCGGGAAAGTCTGTCTGGGCCCTTGGGTTTTATTTTATGTATGGATATTTCTGTTTTGTTTTGGTGTTGTTTTTTTTTTTTCTTCTTCTTTTTTTTCGTAGGTAAACAAAAGAAACATAAAGGAAGCTTGTGGATCTTTTTAGTTTCACGTGCTTTTTATTTTTAGTTACGCTGTAAAATTTGTATCAAAATTGTGTAATCAGTTCGATGTGAAGAGAAAAATTTGAATAAGGTCACTACATTGGAGACTGATTATATTCGTAAGACCTGCTCGATTTTATACACACCTTCTGCCTAGGACCCTCATACCCGATTAATGCATCTACTCGTTTATGGACTAAGGCAATAAAAAAAATTGGTTACTCTGTGTATAGTGATCATCAAAAAATTTCGAGGTGCGGGCAGCACTTGGCTTTTCAAAACGTCTAAACTAACAAAGAAATTAAATTTCAATTTCATTTAGACATTAGAATTGAACCTCTTTCGGTTAATTAAAAACATTTAAAAAAAAAAAAAACTACCACCTAGTATTAGGTATGTATTTTTTGCAGAAAAATAGTTTGGTGGCTTGGGACGGTAGGAACTTTATACGCTGGGGTAATCATTTTAGCTGCATTGTTTTTACTACTTTAGCCGTGATTTCAGCTATGGTGCCTTGTCCGGTTGGCTCCGCCCATTCAGCTCCAACTTGACGTTGATAGCCGACACCTTCAAGAAGGTTTAAAATTGAGGCCAGCTGAAGGATGGATGAAATGTGCGAGGACCTTATTCCAGCTGGCAAGTCAAGCACACGCAAAACATACAAAACTGCTTGTTTTAAAAGTCGAACATTTTTTAAGAATCTAAGAAGCATGATCATGAATCAGCGAAATGCTTGTTATTTTATGCAAATTAGAAAATATTCACACATACATTACATTTGGTAGCTCAAGGATATTTGATTTATTTTTTAGTTGGGTCCTTAGAAGACGCACACTCCTATATCTTTCTTTGTCCTCGTCATCACTGCTTGAACTCAAAAATAATTCCATCAAGGTAAACATTTAAAAAATATAATTCAATTGTATGAAAGTAACACCTCTTCAACTGTCACAAGAAAATTATCACAAAAATGTGATCATCATAACAACTATCACCTTACATGGAGCAAAAAAAAGAATATGACTATAACTTATTACAAATCACCTTAGCCGAGTCCACTGCTTGTTTCCTTAAATTTGACGCTCTTCTGACGCACAATAGATTAAAAACAAAATAAGGCAGCCGTGTCGGGTTCATTAAGGAAAAAAATTGGGCGCGTGCCTCTGGCTGCACAGGCACGATTTCATAGAACACACAAACTGGATGGACAGACGATTAACGAAGACAGGGACATTACTTTAAAAGCAAAATGTAACTTACATCAGTATTTTATTAAAAAAATAAAAAGAATTTGAGCAAATTTGTTAGCATTTGACCTCACTGACAGCTAAGCCGACGTTTTCAGAAAACGTAAGCGTATTTTACTTTTTTATATACAGTTATCCACAAAAGTCTGCGTACAGCGATGAAACTTTGGAAAACAGAGGCGTTGTGTCCAAATAGTAAATAATGTATCTTTCAAATTGCAATATTTCAGTAAAGGAGTATTAAACCCATTCATTTTGAACAATATTTATATATTTTTTTTTACTTTCTTAAGAAAAAGTTAACAAAAACAAAAAAGTCATTCAATTCATTCCACAAAAGTTTGCGTACAGCTACAGATTTTCCTTCCCAGAATTCCGTTTAAGTAACGGGACATTTCTTTTTGCAGGATATGAATAAGTTGCGTGGTTGTCTGCTTGTAGTGCTTGTAGAGAGAATAGTTTTCTTTGAAATTCGGTTAAAATTAATTCAGAAAATGGGAAAAAAAGAATTAAGTGTGTCTGAAAGGCAGTTGATTTTGAATTTATACATACAGCAGCAAAAGTCGTACTCTCAAATATCTGAAATAACTTCAAGACCCCGGTCAACGACCCAGAGAACAATAAGTCGCTTTAGGGATGAAGGTGAAATTGAGTCAAAGCCAAGATCTGGGAGACCACCGAAGCTAACTCTGAGGGATAAGCGGGCGATCAAGCAGATTGTGGAGCAGGAGCCCTTCATTAGCGCTCAAAAGATAAGTTCGCATCTCGAAATTTACAATAACACCACAGTGCATCCAGAAACAGTACGAAGGGTCATCGTCGATATGGGATTTAAGTCGTGCACACCCAGAAAAAAAACATTTGGTGAATAAAATTAACCGTCAGAAACGTCTCATGTTCGCAAAGGAATACGTGAACAAATCTGCAGACTTCTGGCGCAAGGTTATATTTTCGGACGAGTCAAAATATAACATTTTTGGTTCGGATGGCCGCTTGAGAGTCTGGCGACGTCAAAACAATGCACTAAATCCAAAGTATACCGTCAAGACAGTGAAACATGGAGGTGGAGGTTTGATGGTATGGGGCTGTATGTCTGCATCGGGGGTCGGAAAGTTGGAAATAATCGAAGGAATCATGGACCAGTTCAACTACATTGATATCCTCAAAAGAAATTTAAGAGACAGTGCTGAAATACTGGGAGTCTCGGATGATTTTTACTTTCAGCAAGATAATGACCCAAAACATACGGCCCATAATGTGCGTATGTGGCTTTTGTTCAACGTTCCCCACATGCTGCGAACGCCCCCGCAGAGTCCAGACCTCAAGCCGTTGAGCACCTGTGGGATGAATTAGAACGCAGGATCCGAACGCGTGTGATTCGGAATAAAATGCAACTTAAGGAAGCCTTACTAGCAGAATGGAGAAATATTACTAGTTCGTGTACAGAAAAAACTAGTTTCTTCTATGCAAAACCGTTTGAAGGAGGTAATTAAGAAGAAGGGATATCCGACAAAATATTAACCATAAAAGTAAAATGAAATAATTACTTTTTATTCAATGTTTTCCATTTTATTTCAGTGCTGTACGCAAACTTTTGTGGAATGTATTTAATGACTTTTTTTTGTTTTTGTTAATTTTTTCTTAAGAAAATAAAAAAAAAAAAATTAAAATATTGTTCAAAATGAATGGGTTTAATGCTCTTTTACTGAAATATTGCAATTTGAAAGATATATTATTTACTATTTGGCCACAACGCCTCTGTTTTCCAAAGTTTCGTCGCTGTACGCAGACTTTTGTGGATGACTGTATTTGTCTGACCAAGTAAATCCGATTCTCGTGAAAACAGCACTTTGACCAAGTGTCAGCTGTCATTTAGATCCAAACTATATCTAACACTAATAAGCGGCAAATGGTCGACGTTTGCAGAAAAAATATGACTCAAATTGCAAGCGAAATTGTCAAAAAGTGTAAGTTTTACGTTTACCTAACATTTTTGCGTTGAGCAACCAGAACTACAATTAATCATACTCTTAGCAACATTTTTAGTTATTTCTGCATTATACTTGTAACGATTTAAACTAAAGCACATATGGTAGATTTGAGACTTTTCTCAGTGTGAACTGGATGTTCGAACTTTTCGGTTTTTGTCTTAGATGCCGACAAAAAGTTAATAGTAAATCTTATCTTATCTATCAAATTGTACCATAAGTATTGCAATATTGTTGAATGTTTATTGTTAAATAATGTGCACCAAATGCAAAAAATTAGTCGCCAATATCTCATAGGCAAGTTCTTAAGGATTGCAAACGACTAACAAAGGCCTCGTAGGGGCAGCATCTCCCGATAGGTGCTGGTCCGCTAAGTAACGAGTAGGAGCCACTGCAGCCGAAAACCTAGCAGCTCTGTTAGTAAGCCCTACTCCCACCTCCTCGTGGTGCCATCTGGGAATTTCTTCGGAAATTGCTAACGGGAGAGGACGAATGGCGAGCTTCCTGCGCCAAAAAACAGGATAAGTGTCGGTTGGTCTGTGGCCCAGCGAGCCGCAACCGTAAAACAAACTATTGCTCCGAAACGGAAACATACGCCTCGGATACGGACTGATCATTTGTTGACGACCTTTGGCTATCGGACACGGACAACGATCGGATTCTGGAACGTTAAGACCCTCCTGGACTCACTCAAGGAAGGGCCTTATAACGCCAGATTCCTCCAATTGGAGCGCGAATTCGCACGGTATAAAAACGACATCTTAGGGCTGAGCGAGATAAGATGGTACGATGCTGGGGAATACATCTCCCCAACAAAAAGCACTGTCATGCTCTACTCTGGTAAACCAGCTGGAAGTGCACGGAGTTCTGGCGTAGGACTCATGCTAACTCCAGCAGCACGTAGTAGCCTCATATCCTGGAAACCCCATAGTGACCGGATATTGACGGCTAGGTTCCAGAGTAGAGTTAGAAAAATTACCATCATACAGTGTTATGCTCCGACTCTAGACGCGACTGAAAAGGATAATTTTTATAGCCACTTAGGTGCCGCCTACAACCAAACGCCTAATGGAGACATCGTAATGGTAATGGGAGATCTCAATGCCAAGGTGGGTAGCGACAACACCATGCTTAAGCACGTGATGGGAGTTCACGGCGTGGGAGACCGTAATGACAATGGTGAGCGGTTTGTGGACTTCTGCAATACCAACCGCCTAGTCATCGGAGGTACGCTGTTTAAGCATAACACCTGCCATAAGATCAGTTGGGTCTCTACTGATAGGCAACGAACATCCAACCAGATCGACCACATTGCGATCAGTCGCCGCTTTAGAAATTGTCTCCTGGACGTCCGAAACAGACGTGGAGCTGACGTCGGACAAGAACGAGATCACCATCTTATGGTAGCTCATTTACGCCTTCGTACTGCATCCGTCAACAGCAACCGCTCAAACCTGCTTAACATCACCAGGTTTAATATCGACAGGCTCCATCTTGCCTTAGAAGCAGAAGCAATCAGCAGCATAGAGAACATGGATGACCACTGGAGTGCTGTGAAAAATGCTTTTGCGACTGGGGCACGCACTTATGTCGGTAAAAAGCAGAAACACCACCGCACATGGCTTTCTACAGACACCTGGAGACGGATCGATGAGCGTACAGCAATCAAAGCTCGGATTGCAGCGGCCTCAGCAGTAGAGAGAACCGAGCTTGAAGCCCAATACCGTGCGAAGAAGAAAGAAGTGCAGCGTAGTGTGAGACGTGACAAGCGTCAACATGTCAACTCACTGGCCTCAAGGGCTGAAGAAGCAGCGAGTAGGTGCGACAGTAGGACTGTTTACAACATCACTAAGGAGCTCATTGGTGGTCGAAACTCCAAACAACATCCAGTGAAGAGTCTAGACGGTGACCTTCTGATTTCGGATGAGGATCAGCTCACTAGATGGAGAGAACATTTTGCTGCAGTGCTAAATCACTTAGACGACGGCGGTATGATCTTGAATTCGAATGAGCAGTTCGAAGCAACAAATTCCCGAATTCGCACCGTACCTCCCAGTAAAGCTGAAATAATAACAGCAATCAAGTCCCTCAAGAAAAACAAAGCGGTGGGTATTGATGGCATCCCTGCCGAGCTATTTCAAGCGGCGCCAAATACATCGGCAGATTTGCTGCATCCGCTAATACGGAGAGCTTGGGATAGTGAACAATTTCCACAGGAGTGGAAAAGGGGGATGATCATTAAGCTTCCAAAGAAGGGTAACTTGATGGAGTGCGGTAACTGGAGAGGTATATGTGTTCTTCCAGCTGTAGCCAAAATAATAGCTAGAATAATTCTAGAACGAATTAAAGATCATTTAGATTCAACTCTCGATGTCGAACAGGCAGGCTTTCGCGCTGGATCCTCCTGCATCGACCACATAAACACCTTACGGATCATAATCGAACAATGCGTTGAGTATAGGTCTCCGCTACATTTACTGTTTATCGACTTCGAGAAGGCTTTCGACAGCTTGAATCGAGATGCTATCTGGCTGGCCTTGCGCAGGAGAGGCATTCCAGAAAAGCTTATAGCTATTATCAAGGCTACATATGAGGGCGGCAAGTGTCACGTCGTGCACAATGGTAAGGTGTCGGAGGACTTTGAAGTCCAAAGTGGAGTACGTCAAGGGTGCATACTATCCCCACTATTGTTCTTGGTGGTTATCAGCGATGTACTCCGTGCAGCATTGACGGAAGCTAATTCTGGAATTCGTTGGACTATGACATCTTACCTTAAACACCTAGATTACGCTGACGATGTTTGTCTACTTTCACATCGGATAATGGATCTTCATTTGATGGCCCAAAATCTAGAAGCTGAGGCAAACAAAGTGGGGCTAAAAATAAACACAGCCAAAACAAAAGCCCTGAGTACTTCCAATACCCGCGCTCAACTTAACATTGCCGGAAAGCAAGTCGAGAAAGTTGATAACTTTCTATATTTAGGAAGTGTCGTCTCGGCTAATCGCGGTGGCACCAAACTGGATGTGTGCAGCAGAATCGGGAAGGCTAAAGCTGCGTTCGGAATGCTGTCCAAAATCTGGAGAAGCAATGTTATTAGCTTAAGAACCAAGCTACGACTGTTCCGCTCCAACGTAGAATCAGTGCTGCTTTATGGGTGCAGTACCTGGAAGGTGGACACCATTAACACACGCAAGCTGCAAGTCTTCGTAAACAAATGCTTAAGAATCATCTTGAGGATTTTTTGGCCGAACCGCATCTCCAACGAACAGCTTTATCTGAGAACGGGCCAAGAACCTATAAGCATTACTATACGAAGAAGAAAGTGGCAATGGATTGGACACACCCTACGGCGCGAAGACAACTCCATTGCGAAATACGCTATGCAGTGGAATCCGCTCACCCAGGCAGGCAGAATAGCGGGACGCCCTAGGCAAACGTGGCGCAGAACAATTGAGGAGGAATCGAGCTCTTTAGGAATGAGTTGGAGGCAGCTCAAACGCGTTGCAGAACTCCGAACACGATGGCGCGCAGGCGTGGTTGACGCCCTATGCCCCCCGAGGGGTTAAAGGACATAAGTAAGTAAGTAAGTTCTTAATGTCATCACTAAAAAAAAATGGTTTGGCCTTAACGAAAAAAATAAAAATATGCATTCCGAGGTCTAAAATGTTTCCGATCAAGAAACTTTTGCGCTGATAATCTGATTATGAGGCAACAGCTCAAAGTGGATTATATCCTCAGCATAACACCATACACACAGTAACACATTGAGCGGATGAAGTCTATCTCTGGGATGTTGCGATGGTCTGTCTTCTGGACTAAGCATTTTCCCATTTTCATTTCCGGTAACGATCCGGTTCAAAAACGGCTGGCTCTTGATGGTGACGAGACAGAAGCGCAGTGCAAGCATCGATTCTTTACTGAAGATTATTGAGCGATAGGTGATGTGGTACCCATTTTCCAAACTTTATTACTTTTCCCTTCTTTGTTATGTGTCGATGGATAGTCAGCTCATATGCCTTACTGTGAGTTTTCTTGTGAGTTCGCTTACCGTAACAGTGAGATTTCTTTCGACGCCGACGGTTGACTTCATGAGCTCATCGTCTAGCTCGTCTGCCCTACCCAACCCAGGTTCTTCCTTCAGGTCACAATTGCCATTTCTAACCTTTGCTAGCCAACGCCAACACTGTCTCCATACATATTTTGGATTGCTCTGGTTTCTTCACTTCCATCCTGGTTTTTTCCAAACAAAAGAGAAAAATATGCCGATTATACTGTGCCGATACATCCATTTCAAAATGCAGTTAAAAAGACTTACGATGATGAATGATCAATATATCAAAAATACTAATTTCAATAACGATTTCAGCATTTCATTCCTTTTGTACATGTTATGGCAATTGAAAAACTACTCCTACAAAACCCGCAATACTTATGTTACAAACTGATACTACATACTCATACCTATATAAATGCGAAAGTTTGGATGTTTAAATGTTTGTTGCTCAATCACATCTTAACAGTTCAATGGATTTGGATGCAACTTGGTGGATAGACAGTCCCAGATTAACAAATAAGCTTAGTTTTAGCTTAATTTCGGATCTTTTAAAAAATAACTGGCTGACTGACTGACATATCAATGCACCGCTCAAACCTTCGGGTCTAGAAACTTAAAAATTTGCCCAGATGTTACTTATATAACTTAGGCATCTACTAAGGAAGGGTTTTTCAAAATTCAACCCCTAAAGGGGTGAAATGGAGATTCAAATTACTGTTGCCAATCATCTATATTTTTTTTTTTGCGTTTAATTCATGTGCACTAGAGAACAATAGATAGCTTGATAAAGCAGTACATATTACTCCACTAGCTGTGGTGCCCAGATTCTCCCGGGTAGAATAAAAACCCTTATTACAAGCTTTGTGTAATAGGTAGGTATAACTACTAATCAA
The DNA here is from genome assembly GCA_945910035.1 of Brachypalpus laphriformis. Lineage (NCBI taxonomy): Eukaryota > Metazoa > Arthropoda > Insecta > Diptera > Syrphidae > Brachypalpus > Brachypalpus laphriformis. Next base: position 351,693,075 of record OX246753.1, read on the forward strand.
AATAACGTCAGAAACGCTTCATCCATGAAATTAATTTTATGATTTAAAGTAGATATCATCACAGATTTTAAACCATAGATAATTCTATACGTTGTCCCGAAGCTGAGAAAAACATAAATGAAAAGCATTTTTAAACGCGGGTATAGGTATAGCTAGTAACAAATATATTTACGAATGATTTAGATTTTAGTGTGTAACGCCTTTAACCAAGGTCTGAGGTCGAGACTTTTATTTCAAAATCAAAATACATATATTTTCAAAAACGCATTTCATTGTTATTGCTCCTGTTCTTGTTGTTTTTTTTTATGATTTGTGTCATTAATATTTTTGTATATGATAAAAAGAATATTATGAAATTATCTAAGTGATCCCCAATTTCGCATATTTTTCTCTCATTTTATAGCCAAATATATATATAAAACAATTATATAAAACAGCTGACTTGTTTATATCGATTAGGACAGGTTAATACAATTTTATTTTAACACTGCTTGTACTAGTATGGATAGAAATATAAATAAGGATTTAAGTAAAGCAGTACAACATAAGGATTTAAGTACTACGACTAGAAGTATTTTAAAGAAATTTAATAAATAATGCTGTAAATATATAGAATATTATATTATACAAACAACTTTCATTTGACGTTATCAACAAACATTGGAAAAAAAACGATTTATGGTTAGATATTGTATCTAATCTGAGTTCTTATCTTGGTAACTTTAGTAAATCAATAGGGGCAGTACAATTTTACATCAATGAAATGAAAATTTGTTGAGGAAACATTAAAATCTATTTTATAGGATCACCACTGAGACATTAAAAATACGATTCGATTGGCTGTTAGTCTATTTGCTAAAGTTCCTTTTACATACGAGTAGCACCGCTTCATTTTTCAAATGTGATTTTTAATAGAACCGGTTCATTTAATAATGCTCCTTTGATGTTAAACCGTTCTTGTAACTTGTTTGTGTTTAATATTGGGTAAATACATGTATATGTATTAATATGTATTGTGTCTGTTCCGCAAATTACATGCATACATACATACATATTTGGCGCAACAGCCCATGGAGGGCCTATGGCTAGCTTCTCGCAACCACTCGTGTTGTGTGCGCTATATTTTTCGCACGAATGGGAGGGGCCTACAGCTTTGTGCCGTATCGGAAGGGCAATTTTGATTTTGCTTTTAAAAAGCTTTTTGGTAACAACAATGCTCTCGGATGTTTGTCAAACGTTCGCGAGAGGTGGGATCGTGAAAAAAATGTTTGGTGTTTTCAGGGATACGAACATTGAACTTCAGGCGCAGTGGTCCGACACACCAACCACTGCGCCACGGCGCATAAATTCCTTGTGTTAAAAGAAAACATTAATTTCACTTATAAATATGCAAATGCATGGCATAACATCTTCTCTTTTTAATGAAACAAGTGTTATAATGACCCTTTGGTACGAGTAATTAAAATACATTCAACTGTATAGTTTTCTACGAGATCTGTGCTTTTCCTTAAAACGTTAAATCTTCAGTATTCGTTTCAAAGTTAAGTTCCCTATTTACATTTGCGAACTTTTTAACACCAAGGTATCACAAGACAAGATTGTACATAAACATATTAATTATGTATGGCAGGTAGTTATATTGACCGAAATTGTATCTACCACTGCTTTATAATGCCTTCCATAACGTTTATCTACTTTATTGGCAGTCTATACGCACATTCATATAGTATGTATTTCCGAAATTAAATTTGAACTTCGGGGATTCCACCGACATAAGAAACGCAATTACGAACTTGTCACCACAAGCGGGCCGATTGAGTGCGTAAACTCCTAGAGCGTTGAATGCCAACGGTGTGGACCATGATACTGAAAGCAGGTGTCCTAAACTAAGATTAAAAAATATACCAATGTCGCATTGTAAACTGTCCTAATCAGCAGGTTCTACTGTGCCTATTTTGTTACTTTATTACTGTCGCAAAAAAAAAAAAAAAAATTAGTGTAGGTACCACCTACACTTTAAAAACTAGCAAAAATTGGACTACTTGCATACAATGTACTATACTGTACTGGGGCTTTGTACGTACTGAGACCTGCGGCAGCCCGTTGTTTAGCCGAGAACTGGGCTCTTGATAAACCTCAACAAAGCTCCAGGCTCAATGTGCCGAAGAAGAAGAGTAGTCTTTTCCTTGCGGCCATGGGGCAATCCACAAGAATATGTTCTGTCGTATCTTTTTGCTTCCCACATAGCCGGCATACGTCTGTATCTGCTACTCCTATTTTGTGCTAATGGTACTTGAGTTGGCAATGCCCAGTCAAGTAGCCTGTTAAGGTCGTTAAGTCCCCTTTTATAAGCTCAAGTAGCTTCTTAGCCTTACAATAGTTGAGGTTGATGAACCTTTTTGCTAGTCTTAGCCCCTTGGATTTGGCCCAGTACGCTCAGCTTTCCATTGTTTTATTTTAAGATGTGTGTTACACACCTGGTATCCAGGCCACAGTAATGGTGTTTTTTGATCCAAGATATTCGAGCAGATTGAGACAGTCCCATACAAGTTTAGAACCTACCGTGTAGGAATTCAGAACCATAAGTGCTGTCTGGCTGTAAATACGGGGGCCCTCGACCCTTCTTCGCAGACATTCTCGTGCACATAGTTGAATTGCATGGACTTCCGCCTAAAATACTGTTTGTGATTTCCCAAGCACTACTGCACATTGGAACCTGGGTCCATTAACCCCTGCGCCAGTGCTACCATTTTCCAATTTGGAGCCATCTGTGTAGGTACCAAGTCTGAGAGTTTGGTAAGACTACAAGCCATTCATTCCTCCATGTGTGGCGGTCACTAGTGACCACATTGAATCTTCTGGAGAACCGATATCTCTTGAGCATGTTAGGTATCTGGGATTTTGAGAATATTGTCATTTTGAATGTACTCTAGAATCTTCAGATGGACTGTAAAGCTGACGATTTTAAGGTCCGAAATCTTGGGCAGCCTAAGAGCACTCAGCATAGCTTTTTTTTGTACTGCAAGGTGCAGCGGTGTGAGATTAAGCATTGCTCCCATTGCTGCACTGCAATTTTTACACATTAGAAAAGCCCAATTTTTTTGCAAAACTCATTCAGTATTAAAAATTACACTCAAAACAAAAAAATGCATCAAATGCATTAAATATTTCGTAAACATACCAAAAGTCCAATTAGCAAAGAATTTATGGCAGAATATTTGGCAATCTACCTACCTACTTCCTACAATTGTGTCGTCTACAATGTAAAACCGGCTTCTTTCACAAAACTCAAGTACACTTTGTTACTTTATAGCTGGCACACTCTCACAAGCAGGTAATCTTGTCTGCCGTGTAATTTTTATTTATTTTTTTGTTTCAAAAGCAAAACGAAGATCGCACTTTTTTTTATATAACTAGATTAGTTGTACAACATTTAGCAATAAAACTAAAAACACACATTTGACAGTTGCATAAAATTGCGAACACACTTAACAGAAGAACAGGCAAAAAGTGCTCATAAAAGAGATAATTTTTTTCTTTTTTCTCTGACTAAAAAATGAACACACAAATTTATAAAAACCCTTCAAAATCCGAACAGAATTAAAAAAAAAATCAATTTATTCGCGCACTATAGTTGGCGCAACAATTCGTATTCACAGTGCACAGTGGATTGAAGAAACTGCCGATTGGTGCCGATCGCAGAGCACTAGCGACGAACTCATGAAATACCGAACAAAACAAAAAAGAAGAAACGAAAAAAACTGGAAGAATAAGCGAAAGAAGCACAAATGTACGGCGAAATGAAACGGTAAAGAGAAACACCCACACAACGGCGGCGGCAAAGCCGTGTGTTTTCATTTTTTTTATTGCAACAGGTAAGCCTATGAGACGTACTTGACGACGATGGTAATCGAAAAAGGTGTACCTTAAGAGAGGTGAAGAGTATCTTTTGAGTTTTTCTGAATTCGCTTGGAGAGTTTGCTATAGCAAAACCCATAAGGTGCTTGGCATATCTTTTTCTTTGGGCAATAAGCCGGATCGGAACCGGCTCTTCCAGTTCTGCGATAATCTAGGTGACTATTTTTATACACTGCACTGTCTTTGAGCGGCAACTTGGCTTAGCGCGTCTTGTGGAGCAGGAATGCGCGATACATTACTTGTATGGTAAGAACAATGTGTGTTCTTTCTTCGATGGGTGGATTAGATTCTCTTGGGCATCTATTCTTGGATAGAAACTAAAAGTGATTCGGTGGTATAATTGTGCTTTCCCTCTTCATATGGGAGATGCTTCCGATAACTTCACTATAAGCTGGAGAATGCGCGTCAATAAAATTTTTTTATCCGCCTATTTTAAGACTCCAGAATTCACTTGCATTTTCCAATGGCGCTGGTGATGAAAGATAGATGCGAACACGACTATTGTCGCGCTGGAATTGGGAATGGTTTTGCAGCCATAGAGCTTTGTCTAGTGTTTGCGGAAGGGCACAAAAGAGAGACGGAATAAATTGATTTCTGGATGAATGAATAGATTATCTAGTGGGCTGAAAAACTGAGGATAGCTGATAATCTGATACTGCTGCTGATTTCTATTTTTGGCTCTATGGGTCTATGAATGTTATCTTTAGACTTCAAAGGCATACAGACCTTGAAGCAATATCTTTTCACGTCAATTTTTACTGGTACAGTTAACCTTATCTGAGTACCTATACTTAGCCCAAAAAAAAAAGCACTTTAATATTAGTTTCTGATAAGACGGCTCTTATAATTTTTGACCTGTCTCTCGTGTCTTTGAATATTTGTATAATAGTTCACGCGTGTGCAAAAATAAAATTAAAAAAACATCATGTTATGACTGTGTAACATATGTACGTACATACATATGTACATATTCGGCGCAATAGTCAATGAAGGTGTGCGCTATATTTTTCACAAAATGTAACATGGTGTCTCCATCTCTCATGGACCAGAGTTATGCTTAGGAATATGCCTTTTCTTAAAAATATCTCATGGAAACCGCATTATGTCGTCATGTTTGCATGCCTGCCATGAAGTTGGGCATGAGCCGTCACTTTGAACTACAGTCGACTCCGCTTAACTGAAACACCAATTTGCCACAATTATTTTTTCACCTAAGCGGTACTTTCTCTTAAGCGAACTTCTGACAACTGAAAAAAAAATTTCATTTAACCGGAGTTCGGACAAGTGAAAAACAATTTCACTTATCCAACTTGAAAATCAAAAAAATACCAACATCATTTTTAATAATGTCGATATTTTATTTAAAAAAAAAAAACATTTAACATAATTTTTTTCTCCAAAGCCGACTACGAAGTGATATTGTGGTGTCAAAACTGAAAGATAGATTTGGTGGAAATTATGGTTTTTCCGCTAAAGAAAGGAAAAACGAAACGATTTTAGGGATGGACGCATTCAGTTATGCGGAGTAGTTTGAGTATAAATTATTAGTTTCTGTTGTAAAAGTTTTTTCAGTTAACCAGGTTTTTCTGTTAAGCGGAGTAATTTGTATGAATATGTGACAAATTTTGTGTTACAGTTAACCGATTTTTTCAGTGAAGCGTAGTTCAGATAAGCGGAGTTGACTGTACTCGTAAATTCAGTCACAACCGAGTGGAAAACATAAGGATTTACCCAGAATCGACGTTTTCTTTGTTTTTGTTCTTTTTCTTCTTTATTTTGCAGTTGCTCTGAAGTTTTGAGTGCAAAAATCAGCTTCATCTTCAGTGAAATGTTCAGACATGAACTGCCCACCCATTAAACTATGATTGCTGCCTGGGCATCGTCTAACAGTTGTCCGACATATGCCCGAGCATGACTCATGGCTCGTGGAGACACCGTGTAAGGGACCTACAGTTTTGGGCCGTATCAGAATTGCCACTTTTATTTTGTTTTTGAGAAACTTTTTCGTTACAACAAATACTCGCGGATATTTGTCAAACGTTCGTAAGAGGTGGGACTGTGAAAAAAAGTGTATCCAATATTCGACTCCCACACAACTTGAGTGAAAAAAAAATAATTATTTGATTGTGTCTCCATCAGCGATTCCCTGCGGAAACGCAACGAAAGTGAATCATTCCTAAAACGGTTGATTGCGGGTGTTGAAAAGTTGACTCTTTATAACAACGTGGAACGGAAAAGTTCATGGACTAAAAGAGATGAGACGTCTTTAGCAATTCCAAAAGATCGTCTTCACCCGAAGAATGTTATGCTCTGTATTTGGTGGGATTGGAAGGAATTGTGTACCATGAGCTTCTTCCGAAGTCGAATTCAGATATTGCAAGAAAAATCGAAGAAGAAGTCCCCCATTCGTTCGCCAAAGTTCATTAACAATGCTCATGGCCAGGTTCTTGTGGATGACGGCAAAATTATGCAGAGGTGGCGACAGTATTGTTTTATTGTATATTGCTATACTTTCCAAGAGCCACCCCTAACTGCGAGGAAATACCCGACATTACAGTCAAAGAAGTTAGTGAGGCGGTCAAATACTCCAAAACAACTAAGAGCGAGATATCGGGTTCAGATGGCTAAGCATTTTTATCTCCAAATTTATGAGAGGTGACCCAATGCCGAATCAATGGAGGCAAAGCTACCTTCTCTTTGTGTACAAAGGGGAGAGTGATACACGCAACCGTGATAACTACCGTTCGATCAAGCTGATGTCACACACCATGAAGATCGTTGAGCGGGTATTAGGTTGCCGACTGAGAAAAATAATACGGCTATTTGATGATTAGTGCGGGCTTGTCGCGGGTAAATCAACCACAGATGGAATCAAAGTAGAAGGATCGTTATGGAAAAACATCGTGATTCCTTAAGGGATTTGCATATTGTATTGGTTGACTTTGAAAAGGCATTCGACAGACAACCACGAGATATGATATGGGTGGCGCTAAGACATCGAGGGGTTCTAGAAACCTATGTACAGATGATCAGGGATATGTACGAAAGAGCATAGACAAGAGTAAGATGCTCGGCTGGAGTATCCGAAGAGTTCACAGTCAAAGGGGTGCATCAGGAAAGCGTCTTAAGTCCAGATGTCGCCATCACAGGTTGCTTTGCTATTGATCATAGATCCCAGATATTTGAACTTTTCGCACTTGGGAAGCACTGTTCCATTCAAATAAATGTCTGGAATAGGCCTGAGTGGATCAGAGAACGGGCAGCACAAGTACTCTGTCTTTTTTTAACTAATGCGATACCTATTTCCCTCCAGAGCGTCCGCCCACACATCAAGTGCTCGTTGCAGGGATGTAGGATCCTCACTTATGATGGTTCCATCGTCAGCAAAAAATAACTGATGTACCTTGGGGTATATCACTTTGCCTTCAAGCAGATAATCAAGGATCGTAATAAAGAGCAAGGGACTTAAGACGCTTCCCTGGTGCACCCCGACTTTGATTGGGAACTCTTCGGTTACTCCAGCGGGGCATCTTACTCTTGTCGTTGCTCCTTCGTACATGTCCATGATCATCTGTACATAGGCTTCTGGAACCCCTCGATGTCTTAGCGCCACCCATATCAGATCTTGTGGTTGTCTGTCGAATGCCTTTTCAAAGTCAATCAACACAATATGCAAATCCCTTAAGGAATCACGATGTTTTTCCATTATGATCCTTATACTTTGGATTGCATCTGTGGTTGATTTACCCGAGACAAACCCGCACTGATCATCAGATAGCCGTATTATTTTTCTCAGTCGGCAACCTAATACCCGCTCAACGATCTTCATGGTGTGTGACATCAGCTTGATCAAACGGTAGCTATCACAGTTTCGCGTATCACCCATCCCTTTGTATACAGGGAGAAGGTAACTTTCCCTCCATTGATTCGGCATTGGGTCACCTCTCACAAATTTGGAGATGAGAATTCTGTGCCATCTGAACCCGATGTCTTCCATCTTTTTCCAGCACTCAGAGAGCACCTCGTCTGGCCCAACCGCTTTTCGTTTTTTGGAGTATTTGACCGCCTCACTAACTTCTTCGACTGTAATCTTGGGTATTTCTTCACAGTTAGGGGTGGCTCTTGGAAAGTATAGCCGAGGAAACTGTTCATTTAAAAGTTCTTCACAATACTGCCGCCACCTCTGCAGAATTTTGTCGTCATCCAAAGCTGGCCATGAGCATTGTTAATGAACTTTGGCGAACGAATCTTCTGAGCATTCCTCCTTCTTTGGGCGGCTATTTTGAAGATGGTTGCACTCTTGTTCATATTGTGTCTTCGCAGCTCCTGGATAGCCTGGTTTGCATCAACAGGCCCTCCTTACTCTCTGCTTGAAGCTGGGCGCACTTCTTCTTCGCTTTTTTCTTGCAACATCAGTATTCCATTTCGAGGCGAACTTTTTCGTCACTATTATTAGAGGGGCACTTTGACCAAGCTTTGAAAGCCGCTTTTTTCTCATTTATCACCTTCTTAGCTTCATCACTCCACCACCATGTTTTTTTGGCGTGTTGATGATGGCCTTTTGAAGCTCCAAACAGTGATTTGGCCTTCTTTAAGCAAGTTCGCTGAAGGGAATCCCACATATTTTGTGCTCTGCACTCTTCATCCTCAGCTCCGTTGATGGTGCGAGAGAGGTAATTTTTCATTACGAAAACAAAAGCCTCGCCTTTCTCCTTGTCCAGATTGTACCACTTGATTTTCTCAGAGACCCTTGTTTGTTTGCTTTTCTTTGGTGTTTTCATAAAAATTTCTGTTAGCAGGAGACGGTGTTGACGAGCGATTGCCTCACCCAGGATCACTTTGCAATCTTTTACCCGAGGCTTCATGAAACTGGCTACCAAATGGTAGTCAATCTGAGTTTCATCTCCACCACTGCTGTAAGTGATCAGGTGTCGGCTTTGTTTGATGAACATGGTATTTAACACGATAAGACCATGTGACTTGCACATGCTTAGGATGTCTTCACCAGGAAGGTTCCTGGTGCCATATCCTAGTCCTCCATGGCAGTCTTCATAGTCTTCGTTTGATTTCCCGACATGTCCATTCAAACCTCCTCCAACAAACAGAAACTCTTCCTTTGGGATGCTCTTAAGGAGATTGTGGAATCTACCCAAAATACATCTTTATCTGATTGCACCCATTTTGGGGAGCATATGCACTGACAATATTCCACACCTCTCCTTGTATTACTAGTTTGAGAGACATCAAACGGTCGCTGGACTTCGAAATGCTCAAGACGTTACCAAGTAGCTCTGCCGCAAGGATGATACCGATTCCGTTCTTAGACTTTTCCGTTCCGTAGTAGAACATCTTGTAATCTTTTGTCCTAACGTCCAAGAAACGCGACCGATTTCCGGTGTTTTTCCAGTTCGTGTCTTGGACACACAAGATATCCACCCGCCTTCTATTCATCATCTCTTCCAGCTCGTAACTTCGACCGGTCATGCTTCCAACGTTCCAACTCGCGACCCTCAAATTCCTTACAAACTGTTTCATTATTTTGCTAGCCCCCGGAATCCGTATAGCTCTGACCCGAACATTTCTGCTCGGTCCAGGATCAGTACCATGCACAGCAGTGGTAGTGCCTGGCGGGGTAGTGACACGTGCATGCTCCTGTTTTAGTATTGTTTGATCTTTCTTCTATGACACCGGTGATCTCCAGTCGTGTCAACCCACGGACTTGCATGCACACTTGTGGGAGGGTTTTTAAGGTAGTTTATGTGTCGCTAGGCTCACTTGGGTGTTATATTTTAAAATACTACATTATTTAATTTATTATCATTATTTTGCTAACTAACGTTTGAAATATAATCGGCTATTTTACTTTTTCATTCTCAATATTATTTTCTTATTAAATAAATTTCAGTTATAGTGGAATTACATTACAGATTAATTACTACCTGAATACCGAATAAATGTGAAGGCGTCCAGCTTTTACAAGTAAAGCTTTTTTTAGAAGTTTCGTATCAAACTGTACAGCTTCGCAATTTTATTTTTGCTGTTTGTTTAGAACCGTTAAATTTTCCCAAAATTTGGTTAAATGTCTCAACGCATATAAACAATTAGTGATGCCTTAAATTCATTAGGTATTATATGCGGCAGTCAGCAGAAGGTACATTAAGGAGCGAGCATTATAATGTTCCGTTTGTTTCTTCTAATAGGTACATGAATTTCAATATATTTAACCATTCTTCTTGACGATAGTAGGTACACATTTATAGTTTATCTCAGAACCACGTTCGGAAAGCTATAGCGCAGTTTATTTTGTACCGCAACCAAAGAAAATCTCGAAGAAGGAGGTTTGTATCTCAGATATTACAGGTTAAGAGTCACTGGAAATAAAACAAAACACTGGTATTCAAAGTGCTGTGGTGAAAAGCTGAAGCAAAATAATGTCAATTTCAGAGAGTATATCAATCTGTGGCCACAAGGTAAAACCGCCTACGTCAATTTTCAAAGATTCTCAGAAAACAAGTTAAACAATTTTCATTTTTCCCGAAAACGTCTGGGAATTTGGAATTTTAGTCTTATTCCTTTCCTTATAACTTGATAACAACAACAGGTGATAAGGTAAAAATTTGGTAGCATAAACTTCGAATAGTAGAGCATCTTCTGGTATCGTTAACTGAATTTTTTCCCAACTCGATTTAACCGGTCTTACCTTGTGGCCATAGAAATGTACCTTCCTAAACACTAAATGCCTACATGCAGTGTTTGAGAAAGACCTATGATGTACGAGGACTCGATTAGCATGGAATAACTCATATAACTCTTGAGTGGGAAATACACGATACAACTGTTGTACAAACGGTTTGACAGCTTGGTGTTGTAAACGAGCATTGTACCGTGTGTATGCACAAAACCGACCGTTATACCGATATCATATGGTCGCATGGTCTTGAGTGTTCAGCCGCTGTCGCATGCACAGATTGTATTATATGGTGTGCATCTGTAAAATTACTGAATTAAATGTCTGGTTGTGCGTAAATCGTACGCAGATTGTATAATGTGTGTGATGCATACAACACTTGGGCTGATGTCGGTACAAAATAAGTCATTACGACGGTTGTATCGTGTATTTCCTACCTTAGACGAGTACATATTGGAAGTATTCAAGCTTCGTTGTATCTCCTCTTGTAAAAGCGTATGTATTTTTTTACACCAAAAAGACCCTTTGGTATTTTGTAGCAACTCAGAAGCTTATGTCAAAATCAGCTTATTTTTGTATATTAAATCACAATTTGCTAAGATAAATACACAATGCCAAAAATAAGCGATAAAGGCAAGGCTGAGTTCTTATTTCGACCAATTCTTTCCATTTAAATAAATGTTATTGAAGCGGCATATACACAGGTAAAAATCTCATCAAGCATGTGAGAGTGTGTTAGGGAAAATGACACATGTGTGGGTTGTGTGTATGCTTGAAGCAAAATCAAAATTTTTAGATTTTTGCTCAATCATGTATCCTGCGTTGACGTTGTGTATATGGTTGATTGACTGATTGATCATGCATATTCTCATTTTCGCATGTACAGCGACGAGGCGACAGTAGAAAGCAGATAGCGGAAAAAAGTTTGTATTTTTTTGATGGAGGAGAAAAATGTTACTTTAGAATTTATAGAAGTGTATCGTTCTCTACCAGCGTTGTGGAACGTAAAAGATAAAGAGTATAGTAACGGTTTTTTTTTTTTTAAATGAGCAGTGCGAAACGCTCCTTAAAAAAATGTATACATATATCATATCATATCATATTTTCTTTTTTATATATTTTAAAAACTGATTTCAAGTGTTTATCGCTTAAATCTCACCAGAAACCGCACGTGCTTTCATCTCAACATTTACGTAAAAATGAATGATTGAAGACTTATGCTTGATGTGTGTATGTACATATATGCAACCTCAAAAAATTGTATTAACACACTCACATGCTTGATGAGACAATAACTAACTGTCAACAAATATTTCAATTCAATGTTACACTTCTCCACTCTACATAACAATAGGGTTGGAGCATTGCTAAAGTGTAAAAGTGTAACAAAATGACAGCCAGGATATTTTGTTGCTGTATTTTTAGAAAATGATAAACTTCTACACTTAACAACGACACAAGACTTATTACAATCCAAATGTAAAACGTTATTAAACGGACATAAATCGAAATTCAATTTAAGTTTAAGGCAGATTCACTAGTCAAAAAAGATTTTTTTCTTTTATTTTCATTGTACAGTTTCGACGTATAACAGTTTGCTCTTAAAGCAAAAATATGTGGATCAATTTCTTACAGTTTCTACCATATTTTCCGAGAAGCCAAGCATTGTTTTAAGATCGTGCTCTAAAAAGTCAGCTTTGATCCAATTGGCAGCCTTGAAATATTTTGTTTATCATTTTTTCTACCGACTTTTAAAAACAGTCAATTTGTATGCATTGTCTTAAGCGCCAAGTACATTAATATAGCAGGTTTGAACAGATAAATGTTACAGCGTATTAGTTCTTTCACTTTTCTGGCTGTTTGACACTGTTAACAGTATTGATGGGCACAATCGAATGATTAAAAGAACCGAGTGATCCCTATAATCGAAGGATCATTCGAGATATGAGTTTCAAGTTTCAAGTTTCATGTTTTATTTATTCACATTTTTTTTTTATAACTTTACAATTGGTAACCTGCGAAGCCGCATGGCTTATCTGCAGGAGATTATTCGCTGGTGTTTACTTTTTAATACAATTTCAATCATCAAAGTGAATTTTGATATGCTTTAAAAATGAGAAATCAAGAATTTATGAAAAAGATTAATATTTAATTCAAGTTACGAATTTACTTTTTTTTTTTTTTTTTAAACATTAAAAGATTATTGTGTTATTTCTAATAAAAATGATTTTAATTTTCTCTTTCTGACATTGACCTGGTTTATATTTTTCAGATGTTGGGGTAGGCTGTTGAATATTCTGGGCACGGTGTACATAAGTCTTCTTTTGCCGTACTCATTTATGATGGAAGGAAGTTGATACATTCCCTCCGCTCGTCGTCTGGTATTAAACTGGTGACTGATTTGAGTTCGGAAGTTCGGATTATCATAGTATTCCAGCGCCGCTGTCATTTCGTATATCTGCTTCACTTTTAGAACTCTTACGTTGCTGCTTATGGTGCCCCTTCTAGATAGTAACTTAATCGCTCTATCTTGGATGTTTTGTAACTTCTCGATGTGTGTTTGCGCTGCACCTCCCCAAGCCAGTACACCGTATCTCAGCCTGGACTCTATAAGAGCATGGTACACTTGCTTTTGTACACAAGCTGTAGATTTGTACTGCAGACAGGCCAACGCAAACAGGGACCCCCTCAGCTTGTTACGGATATCATTTATATGAGCATCCCAGAGAAAGCGGTTATCGATAGTGATGCCTAGGTATTTGTATGTATCGACAACCTCAATATCTTCGCAATCAGTTATGGTGGCACATCCAAAAGTCTTTAGTACGATTGGTGACGCTGGGTACTGTGGACTTCGGATATGCATAAGTTTTGTTTTTGATGCGTTGATTACGATCCCATTGTCATGGCACCACTTGCCGACTTCATGAAATTCATCTTGCATCAACCTTGCTGCTGATTCCACAGATTGATGGCAGACAACGATCGCTGTGTCATCTGCATAAGCAAACGGGAAGCTCCTCTTCAAACATCTTAGCATTTCATTCGTATACAAAATGAACAGAAGTGGGCCAAGTTTTGAGCCTTGGGGGACTTGATTTTTACGCGGAAGGTCCTTGCTTTTAGGTAATCAGTTAACCAGTATGCCAATTTTCCCCTAATTCCGGCTTTTTGGATAGTTTCTATAAGCCTATTATGGTCCAGTGTATCAAATGCTTTGCTAAAATCGAGAAATAGAACTAGCACGTGATGTCGTTTGCTTAAGCTGGTATTAACCAAGTTTGCAAAGTCTCCAAGGAGTTGGTTAGTACTTCTACCTTTTTGGAATCCATATTGTTTTTTGCATACTAATTCATGCTTTCCGATGAAATCCCGAATTCGATCTACAACTATTTGCTCCATAATCTTCTCGATGGCAGGCAAGATCGCAATTGGACGATAGTTCGTTAACTGGATTTTACTTCCTCCCTTGTATATTGGTAGAACAACTGATTCTTTAAGCTTTTTAGGCACTGTTGATTTATCGAAGCTCAAATTTATCAACTTTGTTATAATGGGAGCAAAAATGTTTATATTTGATTTCAGATCTATCGTTCTGATACCATCTGCTCCAGGCGCCTTTTGGACATTTAGGCGATGCAACAAGCTTTCTACCTCCGAGCATTCAATATCTCCAAAATACATAGAGTCTCGGAATATCGCATTAGTATGCTCTGATGTTGTTATAGTACACCGATGAATGATCGAAACTGCCTGCTGCGAAAAAAGGTTTGCGAATTCGTCTGCTAGTGCAGCTGTGTTCGTACTACGTGAGAAGTTTTTTCGAATGATGTCGTCCAAACACGGCTTCTTTCGTCCTAAAATTTCATTTATTAACGCCCACGTTTTCTTCGGATCGCCTCTTGTTTGCTCAAACTTTTCTTTGTAGAATTGATCCTTGGTTCTAGAAATTTTTTTGTTCACCCGGTTGCGCAGCTTTTTGTACTCAGTTTCATATGTCACATTGCCACGGTTGTTCTTCCACCTACGATATAGTACATCTCGTTCCTTGCATAACTCAACGATATCCCTGGTGATCCATGCAGCACTTTTTCTGTGATTGTTTTCCTCACAAACAATTTTTGCGTTAGAATATATTTCATTCATTTTTTCCATCAATAAGTTAAAAAGTATTTCGGGTTCCGTTTTCTCAATTACTGGGGCCCAATTCGTAGCTCTTATCATCTGATTTACTTTGCTCGTCTTTACGACATAGCGCAATGACATGTCATTATCAAGTTGGTTCTGATGTTGATTGTAAACCCCATATAATGTGCTGTAATGATCAGATATGTCATTTTCTACAATAGCCGAGAACGTTTTTGTATCGGGTAAATTCACCAAAACATGATCAATTAGTGTGCAGGTACCTATGTTTAGATCGATCCTAGTAGCCCCTTTTATGATGTTGCACAGCCCATGTGAAGCGAGCATTTCGTGGTAATTCAGGACGTTACTATTTAGGTTATCATTTATATTTATGTTCATATCACCCAAAACTACCAGATCGTTGTCCGCTCTTTTCACGTTGGTGATTTTTATAAATTCATCCAGGAATTCACTTTGATTGTGTTTCGGTGGTCGATAGATTGCACTTATAACTTTTCTTTTCGAAAATGACAAGGTTTTAATGGTTAGGTTTTCATACGCTATTGTTTTAATATCTAGTCGTTCGTAGTTTATATTATTTTTAATGAACATAGCTATGCCTCCACCTTTTCTGTGCGTCCGATTATCAAATTCAGCACAAAAACCGTCCAAATGATACAGACTGTTCTCCTCTATTTTTATATTTATTTCTACCAAAACGATTATTTCAATATAATTTATAATTGGGAAAATACATGCACAAAAGATATCCCAATTTTTTCGTAACGATCTAATATTTAAACATAAACAACGAAAATTCATTTTTATCAATTCGTTTTTTGCTTGGCAAAAATCTTGGAATTCCATAAAATTTAAATCGAACAGTTCTTCTATATTGTCATCCATATTTAGTGCTATATGCATATGACAACGCAAGTGATTAAATACACAAGCATGTTCTCGATACCACTCATATCACGATTCGAGATATGAGACGTGTATCCGAGTAAAATCGTACTCGATTCAGTAGCAAAGCATTTAAAATTAATCGAGTACTATTTTACACGGATACACATCTCGTATCTCGATTCTTGGGGTGTGTGTTTCCATGTGCATATAGTACTCATATCTCGAATGATCATTCGAATTCAGAATTGAGACATGCTGCTGGACAGAAGTATTGTATATAGGTATAGATAATTATTCGAATGATTTCAGACGATGTCTCAAGATGTTAACTCTTTCGAGATGTTTACTCTTTGCGCTCGTTCTCGGTTCTCACTGCCTCGACAGAAGTATTGTATATAGATATAATAAATCATTTGAATGATTTCAGACGATGTCTCGAGATATCTCGAGATATTGGAAGAATCGGTTATTATCGATTTTATAATTTGAATGTGCCCATCATTAGTTAACAGCTGCCTTTACATGCTTTAGAACTTAAGGTATACCAATCAACGAATGCGATAATTGGCCATCATAGTAAAACTTTATTATTACATTTTTCTGATTCCTTTTTGATGTTTATAGAGTAGTAGTAGTAGTAGTAATGGAGTCAATGAGATCACCATCTCAAGGCTATTGTTAAACAAATATGAATTGAATTGAATTGAGTCATATAGGTGCACCTGTCCGGCTATTTTGTCTGAGTCAGAAAAAGTTAATTTTTTTTCCATAAACGAATTTTTACTTTATGGTGCAAATGTCCCAATTCATTTTACAACTCCTGAATTCCTACCTATGTACTATATATGTATGTACAGTATATTCTACATACATTCATACATATATCCTTTCATAAAAAAAAACTTACTCGCACAACAGGCTCCCATGAACTTGCTGAAACTAAAGACACAGTAGGATGCTTAATTTCAATGCGCTTCTTTAAATTAATTGTACTAAAACTGGAGCTGCCGCTAGGAAGTCGCATTCGTAACACAATAGCAGCAATAGCAACTTAGCAAGTGTAACCCCTGTGCTGCTATATACCAACCAACCAAACTTTCAAACCAGCTGCGACTGCGATCTTATGAAATGGGTTGGTGCCTGTTGGCGCATTACAAAAAGCTTCGCCCACACAATGGCACATGTTCGAAAAGAAATTTAGATGAGACGTTCAGCAGATAACATTCAAAAAGGGTAGCTTAGTTTTATAATTTTATTATGCCTCTTTTTCTTTATGTTTTTCGTATGAGACAACACATATTTGTACGTAGTGGACGAAAAATGAAATTGTGACTCGTGAATAGAAGCCAGACAAATTATCACTAGCAATTCAGTAGCAATAGCAGTTTATTTATTAGTTGTTAACAGGTTGCGAATGCGAATTTTCATTAGCAGAATGATTAACAGGTTGCGAGTTTTTGATTATCCCTAGTAGTAGTACTAGTAGTAGGAGTATGCATAAGTACTTAAAACTGTGCAACTTGTAGAGTAGAATCTTTGTACGTACGCATTCGAACATAAATTAACCTCTAACTGCTCGCAGAAAATGATTGGTAATAATTCATTTATAACACTAATATCCCGAACTTTCTCCCCCACCTCACTTAAGTAGTACCTACAGACATATTCCATCAGAATTTTGTACAATTTACATACTCATTTACAAATCCACGGCATAGCAGCACAATAACGAAGAATGATATTCTTTTATTTTCCCTTACAAGAGATTGTCATTATTTTGATTATTCTTGTGCGTGCGTAGAGTGGGGATGTAAATATTTGTCGAAAGGTTTCGGGAGTGGTGGCTGGTTGAGGTGAGGATGTCATCATATTTCCAATGTCGGAACACCTTGAGTGGTAGATTATTATTTTTATTATTATTATTGGATGGTTATGCATGGGGCTTCATAACATCATCAATAGCAAATAGGACAAACACATAGGAAGAAAAAAAATCGAAGACGAAAAGTTGGGTAAAGTACAGAGCTGGACGGAGCAGAGAAAATTAGTGAAACAACCCCTAAATGAAATATTTTCTTGGTTCTACTTTTTCGGGGTGAAATATTAACTTTGTCTACCAGTATATACACCTATACCAGCACGGCGTATATATGTATGTACACCCGATATAGAGAATATTTTTGAAGGATACCAGTAATCTTTGATTGATTGGAAGCCATAATTTATGATTAAACTTTCAATCCAGTGTCGGAAAATACCTATTCTTGGGTGTTCTTTCTTTTCACAGTTTTGTTTGCATGTACTTTTATCATATGTATGAGAACGATATGTAAGCAGAAGTTATCACATGAATAACATTTCTCCCATTCCAGAATAAAATTGGAATTTCTTACCTTCTTTGATTGAAGGTGCTTGTACTTTCTAGCCTGGTCCTTTTCAGAACTCAAAATAACCTTTGATTCATTTCAAATTGCTGCCGGTTCCCGCTTGTTGTGTTTTTAATGAGAAACAACTTTTCTCTGCTTTTCGCTCTCTCTCGCCTTGGTATATAAGGAAGTAGAAACTAAAGTTCTGGTGATTTGTATTACTGAACCTGCAGGATGAATGTGAACTTGATTTTTAATTCGTTTTACCTTCGGAAGGTCAGAAAAGGAAGGAAATCAATTTATTTTCCAGTCAATGATTTCTTGGGATGGAAAAATTGCTAGCCCTTAGATTTAATGTTTTCCCGATTGGCAATTTTCAAAATTGCTAATTTGGCTATCAAGCAGGGAGTGGAAAAGCTTCGAATAATTTTTTGCATGATTAGGGGTTATTTTGTTTTATTTTCCTCTTTTGGCTGGCTGTTATTAGGTTTTACCTTGCTGTGTGACTGCAGTATTTTTTCCTAAAGGTGTGTATTTTGATACGTTAATTTCAAAGCTGGTAAACTCGTTAATTACTTTAATACCGTGACTGCAAACCGTGAAATTTAGGCGTAAATGATGAATCGTCATTTTTTTCTGTTTTGTTTACTTTGCTGAGGTTTTTTGATCTCTAATTCTACCACACGTTTAATTAGTAATATAGTATTTAATATAATAATAATATTTTTTATTAAGATAACTTAAGGTTTAATTCCGAACACCGGATTTTGTACATCACTTTGGAACATCATATGTGGGTAATTTTTAATAGTTAGCGCATTATACCCAAAACCTTTCTTCGATTTGTCGGACAATAAAATCGTCTACTTACAATCAAATTTTCATTTCCCATTTCTAATTTTGAATAGTTAGTGGATTATCCCGAAAATCTTTTTCGATTTGTCGGACAATAAAATCGTCGATTTACAATCAAATTTTCAACTTTTCTTAGTTTTTAAGTGAGGTTTGCGAGGCGAAAATAAGCGGATTATATTTTTTTTTAACTCTTATTTTTTTCGAAATAAGACACTCAAAGAAAGAGGTATTTGCCTGAATATTTGTTTTAAGCCAAGATATTTATTTAACAGCCTTAGAAATAGCTATAAATTGTGATTATCTAAGTAAGGTCCAGCGTACAGCTTGTCTGTGCAAAGACGGAGCGCTACGTACAACTCTATCTGTGGCACAGGACATTGCGTTTCATCTGAAATCCCTCGATATATAAAGCAAGCAGTGGTCAAGAAAAGAATTTGAACTTCCATTCTGAATAAATTCAAAATTTCTCCCGAAAACACCATCCATCCCACCTTATCTTGGATAAAGAAAAACGTGATCAGGGTTATCGTGAATAAATTTTCCATCGGAATTGATCCCCCGAACAAAAATTAGATATCTTCAAAAAGAGGAAATAATTCCGCGGAAAAGCAATACTTAAGTATCATGAATGACATTTCACAAGATTTTTAATAGTGATATTTAATTTTCTTCCTATTTTTGAAGATACCTTATTTTTGTTCGGGGGAAAATTTATTCACGATAACCCTGGATATCTGCTAGGGATATCCGCATCTTTTCAGATAGCCTTGCAACAATCAAATAGTTGGAATCGACCTCTATAAATTCCTTAGTAGCTCTAGACTGTGGCTGAGTAGTTTAATATTTACCTGTGTTGGGTACCGGGGCACAGGGAAATTCCAGAGAAATGTAAGGCGGATGAACTCGCCAGAATAGGAACAACCATACCCATCCTGCCCGACAAAGGCTCCTTAGATATACCAAACGCTACTTGAAAGCTCAAAATTAAACTGGATGCTATAGAGAGTACAAATCTTAGGTGAACAAGTGGACCTACATGTCTAGCGACAAAACGAATTTGGCCAAAGCTGGATCTAAAACGCTCTAAGAATTTCATCTCTCTCAATAGATTGCATATCGGCTGTCTAATAGGCAAACATGCTACAAGGCTGGGCCTTTTTGCGAACGACTTTTGTAGAAACTACATGGATGGAAAAGAGGAAGAAACTATTTCTCACCTTCTTTGTTTCTGCTCAGCTCTTTCCCCTAAAAGGAAGCTTCACCTAGGAGCCTGCTATTAGTACGATATAGGCGACCTGATAGACATCGATATTACGAGCCTCCTACGAATGAATGCTTTAAAGAATAGGTGGAGAGAAATTTTCTTCCATGATCCACATGGTATCATAATAGACCTATTATGTCATAGTGTGTTGGCTTAGCTGGTAGCCAGTTCAACCTAATCTAAAATATTTTATTATTATTGACGTGAACAAGTAGTAAAATAATTCGGATGGGCTTTTAAAAAGAAGATTCAATTTGAAATTAAAATTAAAAAACTGTTTTCGAGAAGACGTATGGAACTGCTGAATGTAGTACTGACAATTCCAGAAATTCCAGTAGCAGATCAAGAAGTGGATGAATATTGTAGCATCGACAAAAAGTACCACCGCACTGCATGGTTTGTGTACCAAACGAGCTGAAACAACGCCACGTATTCGCCAAAACTGCTAGTGTGCAAATCGGTTCACTCCATATTACGCCTTCGCCGCAGTCAACAATTCATCTCCAGTGACATCTGGCATGTTCTAGAACTTCTTGTATTCGGTATAAATACACTGACCACAACCACAGTCGACACAGTTGATAATAAGGTGAGTACAGCGATTAAAAGAGAGATTCGAACAGTGGTGAAAATAAACGATAATGCGATTGAAAGTAAATTTGTAGAGACCGTTTAATTTGAAATAAATAGAGATTAAAGTGATTCGAATATTGTGTTAAAGTGATCATTGTTAATAAATAAACAGTTGAAATACACAAAAGATTATTTTATTTGTACGAACCCCAACTAGAATATTACAATATATTCGGAAATACTTGCGGAAAAGAAGTAAGGCAGTGCCCGAGAGCAGGAAGACACATTTTATAGTCTGTTCATTTCATTTCATTTTTGTTTTAAATTTAAAAGTTTTATTGTGTTCTATTTATCAATATTTGAATGGCTTGTGCAAGATGTTTTGCACTGGTCTAGAATTTCGATTTCAATATCTTCTATAGCAAGAGCTTACTTACTTAGGTGACGCTACAGTAAGCGGATCTGGGCCTCAACCAAAAAAACTTCCCCAGGCAGCCCGGTTACATACCAACTGCTTCCAGTTGCGCGCACCAAGTTGGTTTAGGTCCCACTCCAGTTGTTTTCGCCACCTGCCGCGAGGTCGTCCTATACTGCGCCAGGGTAGATTCGAAAATTTTCCGGGCTGGAACGCTGAGCTCTATCCACTCCACATGACCCAACCGTCTAAGTCGCTGGTGCATGCTCTTTATCAACGCATTTCCCCCTGCCTTGAAAGGTTCGGCAGCAAGGCCATCGTCTCCAGCAGTTTTGTTGGATTTAAGAAAAGATATCACAATCCTCACTTCATTCTGATCAAGTTGACGGGAATCTTAAATGTCACTGTTGAATTATTCGTTTTGCCTGACAGCGGAGTATTGTTCATCGTCACCGTTTAGCAGTCTGGAGAAGTGTTCCTTGCATATTCTCGGCTCCGACTGCGATTCTACTTTATTATCATTTTCGTCCCTGTAGGCAAATTAAACGCTCGAAGGCAAAATACGATTCCATTTATTATTTATTGAAAATAAACTACATGCGTCACAAGCCGCTTAAAAATTAGCGGCTTTAAAACAAAAAAGCCGGTTATTCTAGCGTGGCAAAACCTCACTTAACCCTTAACGGTCCAATTTTATGTTCCAATTAATTGAAGATAACATTAATTCTGAGTACTTTATAAAATATTTTCTTGTACTTTTTATATGTGGGGGATGATATTGTGGTATGTATCAAATGTGATACAACGGGCGGTAACGCTTCCTTTTGAGCTTAAACATGAGGAACACACTTTTAGGAACTTAAAATGTTGAACGAAATTATATTAAATATGATACAGCGGCCAGTTAGGAAAAAACAGAGTTTTTCGAATATAAATACTAGCTATTGGAATTTATCGAATTTGATACTTTAGCCCGCTTAGGGTTAAGAATTGTCGCTACACCATATGCAATCAATATTGGAACACTTCTCATTTTGATTTTCGAAAAAGAATGACATAGTTCCAGATGCCAGTAATATTCTGGCATATTACCATACGCTAAATAAAATATCTACGAAAGATCGAGCACGTATGTATGAATGTATCCGATAGATTCCACCTTATAGCAGAGCACAACATGGTTCTTATTAGTAAAAAACAGACAGTCCTTAAGAAGGGGTAGCCTTCGATTTTCATACATACATAAATATCTCCACGTAGGTATGTACTTCTTACTAATTTACGCACAGTTAAGTACTAGACTGATCTGTAGTTCTAAGCACTTAGCGATGAGTACATACTTATGTGGGCTGATTTTTAAGATGTTGCAATAAGATGTACCCTGAATTTAATTGCTTCATATAACCACATTTATTTAATTTTTTTATTTCTAAAAACCGTATTTAGAGCGTATATTTATTGGCAATAAATTTGCATAGTTTGAAGTAGATTGTTCTTTTTTTTTTTAATTTAAACATTTTAAATATCATCTACTGCTACAAAAAAATTTGAACTAAATATCATTAGTTCCTTCATGACTTTACAATCGCTACCAAAGCTAATTAATAATGTTTTTTGTTTTCTTTATTAGTAATTCTAATCAATATTTAACAATAATTATTCATCTTATATTATTTTTCATTTAAGCGGAACGTGTCGCCATATTTCGTCATTCGCGTCACACATCTGCTTTCCGTTAAAAATTGAATTTGAAATTTGCATACTTTTGCGATTGCTAACTATTTTAAATTTCTCAGAAGGAGTTACACTCACTATGTGTAGCGAAAAATCTCAAAAAAGGAAAATCAGTCAGTTGTATCCAAATTATTTATGGTATCTTTATTGGAAGTCATTAGAGTCACGACGTTCCTTAAGACAAACCAGTGAAAAAAAAAAAACAGTTTAAAATAGTTTGTAAAGAAGGAAAAAGTGAACGGTGAGCTATAAAACAAATAATTGTGTGTATACATTTTGTTATTAATAAGTAATTACTGTGATCAGGGTGAATTGTCATTACCGTCACATGTCATCAGCGTCACATATTTTAAGTGACAGTACAAAAGTCTGTTCGCGTACCTGATAATAGGTCTGTTCGAGTACTTTCTGCACCAAAATTCACAGTTTGTCAAATGTCCAGCAGTGGGGGTAAAATTCTCTCAGAGAGAGGTAAAATTAAGAAAAAGTAAACGAACGCATTGAACCACAAAAGTTGCCCACTTTTTTAACGTCCATCCTCAAACCCAATTGTACGCGAAAGAAAGAAAGAGAAGGAACAATCCAACGAAAAATCACATAGCTATACAGCAATTTGACAGATTTGACAGTTTTCACAAACTAGCCCACAGAAATTGTTTGCACTAAGATTCGCAGCATAGGGAAATTTCTTACTTTCTCGAGAGCGCTCTCTTCTGTCAAAAACTACGAAAATTCTTAGTACTCGAACATGTTTTCGTAAAAATTCGCTATTTTGTGAGGGTGCGCGAACAGACCTAATAATGAAGTAGTTGGGAAAATTGCGCTATCAGTACCCGAATTCACTGGTTAGTATTTTCATAGTATTGGAAAAAAATTGTTTTGTTCTAACATATGAGATTTATTAAAAAGAAATAAAAACCATTACTGCAACATTTAAAAAAACAACCCATGTATATGCATATATCTTCGCCGATACATTTTTCTGGTAGCTAATACATACATATGTACGTGCAACGTTTTTATAATGGAAGCTGAAAATTAGGGATGCGAGTTGTGAAAAAAGCTTATTTCAATACTTAGCCTAGTACGCTGTTTGAGCAAAACTAAATATACGCTGTTTGAACAAATCGCAAGCAAAAGAGTTCAGAATAACCACCTTATAATCTATTTAAATACTCGAATGCGTACAGAACAGGGCACAGGCAAACAAAATCTCAAGAGAAAGTCGATCGTTTCGTTTTGTTTTGCTTAAATTTGCATTTAAAAATTTTCCTGATATGTTATATGTTGAAAGACAGGTTGTCGGTTCAAGTACTTGCAAACCACATTCATTCAATTTTTCCAATAATAAAATTACATAATGCGGCCACTCAATACCCAATGATTAAACAAGTGATCAAAAAATACTGCAAAGTCAAAAAAAAGTCCCTTCTTCAGTCTAGTTGAGACGCTACCGATGGAGTATGTAACGACAGATGTTCAAACCAGATATTGAACTAGATTGCGTAAAAGATTTTTGGTAGTTTTCTAGAAGTGGGGCTCCATCTGTGGGGCTTAACATTTTTACCACTACTAGTAGTGTATTTGATTTGGAGGAAGGGTATGTCAACTATTAAAACTACCCTCATTTCTTAATAGCGAACTTTTTTTTACCTTTGACTCGGGGAAAAATTATATTTATACATTATACATTATATACATTACTTTAGCTTTTTTCAAGCAAGTAACGATCTCCTATCTCTTGCAGCGGGGCAAGATTGATCATTCCTGGAGAAGCAATTAGATCATGCGTCGGTGATGCCGGATTACCACCAACAGAAATATAAAAATACTCTACGTACCTTTCGATCCTAAGAATTCTTGGAAGTCATTTGATTCTTGGTCCACCCAGTATCATAAAACTTCTAATATTGGTTTTGGACAAAAATACGACAAAAACTCAGACACTATACATCCGCAATGCAGCCTTTTGACAGGAAGTTCGTAACAAACACAATATTTTTCATTTGATCAGTAGTGTATTCTGAGTGGTATTAATTTGAATAATACAACTTTTGGTTTATTCTACCCTTCAGCACTGCTCTAAGCACAATTCGTAATTTTCAGATTATGGTATCGATATGTATTTGCATGTGTATAATACATGCATGTTCCTTTTCTCGATGTCAATTAAAGAATTATTTAAAAATACATGCAGCTTTAGGTGTTACCTCTGGACATACAAAAATACGTACATACGTATGAAACTACTTCGCCATAAGTAAAATACTCATTGTATGAACTCTTTTGAAATCAGTTTGCCTACAGCTTTCCACTTGTATTATATATGTATACAGTATATGTATGTATATGGACTTGCAAGTTCTTAATACCCTTCTGCTACATAAAATGTTTTTCAATATGTGTCCTATCTAGCAGACCATATACCTACAAAAAATATTCGTATTCTAATCCGTTTAAGGTTACAGAACAAACAGAAATTACCACCGATTTTTTGTTTCAAAAGAATGTGCCATACTTAGGCTAGCGATAACACAAGCTTTAACCTATATACCTGAAACGAAAGCACATGCTGTCGACAAGTTTCCACTGAAATACATGTAACTGATTCTTTACACATACATACATACATTTTCGCAGGCAAATTCCTAAACAAAATTCTGCAGTATGGAAAAAAAAAACTAGGCGAAGCTTTCACCGAGTTTTCACACATTCACACCGAAAATGAACTTTCTCTTTTTTTTAAGCTTTCCAGCTGTGGGAGAGCTACACGCACTTACCCAAATGTATGGGTCAGCGGCCCATATTTCTTTTCCAATAAAAGAGGACATCCGCGCTAGAGCCCCATTCTTCCGATTCTCGTTACAACTAACTTTTCATTCACAAAAAAATACGATGAAACCATGACTGAGGTTCAATGCGCAAGTGCGTTGCTTAGTTCGAAGACTTTCCGGTCGCTGGCGCCACGTGTAGCAATCAGCTTTTCTCAGCCTTGTTTCTGCCTTTCTTGCGTCGACCTCCTTTAAAAACGTATGCACACAAAGCAGATGATACTGATGATGATAGTTTTAGGAGCTTTAAGTCTGTGCGTGACAGGAACAACTGTCATGTGAAGATATGAAGACCGTTGTCAGAATGGTGAACTGGAAATGACAATTGCTGGCTGAGACGTTTTTTTCTCTCTGTGTTGCTATCTTCCAAGTTTTACAAAAGCATTTGCATACACTTTTATTCCGCGCCTTTAGAAGGCCGGGTGTGTGTCAGTATGACAAGTACGATTCCAAGGAGCATGTGTCAGAATTATTGATTATTTCGTATGCGCATAGATTTTTTCCTCACTGTTCTTTGTTCCTTCGTTCGTTCAAATGCTGCTGCTGTTTTGGATTATTTTAAGAGTGAGGGAGAATAAGCTTTCGTTTTTCACATTGGCTCGATTTTTTGCAAAATTTAGTTGTCTTATAAACTTTGTTGACAATGTAATAATGTTGTTATCCTTAATTTTGTTTGTACTTAATTTTGAGAGGCAGATTCCAGCTGGGATTAAAGCTCTGCACTTTTTTTTTCCTCTGTTGGGGCAGAGGGGCAAATGTAGAAAATGTTCCACTGGAAAATATGTATCGGAAGGTGAAGCTTAGTGAATTTTCTGCTAACGGGAGTAGATATTGAGGGACAACCTCTAGATGGAAGGGGAGTTTTTGGAGGAATAAGAACTATTATGGACATTTGGCCTAAGACAGCTTAAACTGATTTGAATATTTATTTCGTGTTCATCTAAAATAAAGTTTACTTTTGTGAACAACTCATTAAACATCTTATTTTCAGCTAAAGGGGTAGCTTCAATAAGAACCCTTTCTTTTTTCGGTACACGAATTAGCAAATTTTAAATTGAATTTTGCGTTTTATTTCTAATTGGTGCCCCTACATAAGCAAACGTTTAAATCTATTAATAGATTATTTATTGGAACACACTCATTAGTGGGCGCCGTGGCGCAGTGACATGTGTATTGGACCACTGCGCATGTGGTTCAATGTCTGAATCTCTGAAAACACCAAAAAGTTTTTCACGTTTCCACCTCTCGCGAACATCTGACAAATTTCCGAGAGTATTGTTGGCTCTCAAAGCACAAACTAAAAATGTTCCTACGGAGACGGCACAAAGTCCTTTTCATTCGTACGAAAAATGTAACGCACACAACACGAGTAGTTGCGAGAAGCTAGGCCCTAAGCCTTTCATGGGCTGTTTGCGCTAAATATAACAAAGTACAATTTTTCTGATTTTGACAAGAAATAAAAGCTTTATTATTTCCCGCTAGTTAGCTCTTAAGGCATCATAGATGATTTATTGCCAGCAAAAGAAAAATGCATCTGAAACAGTTCTTGCGTTTTTCTCAAAACTAACTTTTTTGCGTTACTGCAGTTTTGTCGCAAGGGTGCGATATGTTCTATGCCACAAGACGTCATAAAGTTCAAGACTTTTTTGTTCTACATTTTTACTTGTTTGACGATGAAAACATTAAGCATTGTTTTTATTATTAATTGTCGTAGCTGCACAGGCCAATGTTAACGACTCACATCGAGGCTGACTTCCAGGCTAAAACTAAAATGTCCATTTCAGTTATACCATAGACTTAATCGCTGCATATGATAAAATTTGAAAAGATAGGTTGATACTATATTTCTTCCAAGTAATACCATGCATACCACCTACCATACTAAACGATATGCTCAGTAATAGGCCATTTCAAGTGTTTCTAAATATTACGCATAGCAGGCCAAGAAAACTGAGCAGCGGGTTAACGCAGGGATGAGTCCTATAGTAGTTCCGCTGCTTTTAAATCTATACACATACGACACACCAATAACGGTTTCAAGAAAATTCACAATGCTTTCCAAGGACATATTTTAAATATTGGAGACTCTGCCCTAGCATGAGCGAAGTGATGTATTTCCATTTAAATAATAAACTCGCCAAAATAAGGCACTCTGTTCACTTCAACCATATTCAGCTAAACAGCAACCCTACAGCAAGTTATCTCGGCGTCACACTGGAGAGAAGAACCATGGTATTTTTGAAGACGTAATCTTGCTGCTGATTTATTTATGGCTTAAAGGCAGAACTATAAAATAGCAGTCATATAAAAATAATGCAAGATTTAAAGAAAATGGTTTTAGCGTGATTCGACGGCAAATACTACGTTCCACATGCTACCTGTCAGTGTGATTTCATTACCAAACTTTTTCCAAAACAAAACTTTCTACCCTCTCATTCTCCAATCATAAAGAAGTATTGTACCAAATTTTATAAGTGCATTCTACTACTAGTGGGCGCAGCCCGTGGCCCAGTGGTGTGTCGGACCACTGCGCGTGAGGCTCAATGTTCGAATCCCAGAAATCACCGAAAGTTCTTTTACGGTACCTCCTCTCGCGAACGTTTGACAGACATTCGAGAGTATTGTTGCCATGAGAACACTTCTCAAAAGTAAAATAAAAACGCAGGTCCCTTCCATTCGTGCGAAAAATACAACGCATACAAGACGAGTGATTGCTAGAAGCTAGGCCTAGGGCCTTCATGGGCTGCTGCGTCAAATATGTATGTATGTATGTATGTATTAAACACTAGCGTAAGACCTGTACGGGCACAGAGTTTAAACACCTTCGTATCAGCTACCGTTGATATGATTGCTGACACCATTCTCTTAGGTATGAATGACTATATTCTTAACAGAATAAAGAGCATCAAGGCTAAGGCGAACTTGTGGTTTGATCGGAGCTGTAAAGAAGCTATCAGGTTGAAAGAAGTATGTTTTCGGTCTTATACAGCCAACAAATCTGAGGAAACCCAAAGGAAGTACAAGCCAAAAAGACTGCAATGCCCACACACTCGACGTGTGAAATTCTTACATGACAAAAAATGGAGGCAAAAGTTCTACAATGTCCCAAAGAAAGTAACAGTTTTTGATCATTCGTCAAAAATATTAAAATTGTTGCCTCGTTTGCTATCCCAACGCTCATTTACAATGATATTCCGGCTATCAGCTCCTTAGACAAGGATAATCTGCTATCTACTCACTTTGTACCGAATTCTATGCTGCCAGATAGTGCCTGTACTTGAGAGCGTGGAATTTTCCTAGTCTACTTTCACACTCATACAATTGCAGAAATACTAAAGCATACACAAAACCGCTGGCCCCATAGCTCTGAAGAAGTGTTTTTCCTCACTGGCAAAACCTCTGTGTAAGCTTTTCTGTCTGGCCTACTCTTCTGGGCTCTTTTCGAAAAGTTGGAAAACAGCATTTGTTCCGCCCGTCGCTAAAAAAGGTGAATGCTCCCCATCTAACTACCGAGCCACTGCATTGTCAACTTATGCAATATTTTCATTCACGGAAACTCCTTAATGACCGGCGGCAGCAACAGGTCCACTGGTGATTCGATGACATATCTCACCGAGCAATAGAACCAATCTCTACATCACATCAGCGAAACAAAGTCGTTGCGCTCGATATTTCTAAGGCAATTGACAGAGTTTGGCACCAGACTCTTTTGTCGAAAATATGTACGTATGACATCTTCTTCAATAGATTAGAAATTACCTTTCGGGCCGTTCAATACAAATTGAAACGTCAACGTATGTTTCACACATTAAATTCCGACCAAGACAGCATAATTAAATGGTGTTCAACCAATAGAGTAGAATTTTATGCATCCAAAACACAATGCTGTTTTCTGTCTCTCAAGCGAAACAAAGACCTTTAACAAATATCCATGAATTGTACTTGCATCGCTGAGACCAAATTACTTGCCATTTTCGGTATGTGCATCTTCGCCAGCCATCTTCGAGGTCTCCAAAAATGCTGCAAAACGTCTAGGATTCCTTAAGCGGTGCAAAAAATATTTTACTCGTCTGATCTAGCCTTAATCTATAAGGCATTCATCTGCCCAAAGCTAAAACATAACGCCCACAGACCCAAGACCGTTCTGCACATTCTAGATAGGATACAGAATCGTGCGTTAAAACTTATAGGTGAAAAATGAACTATATAGTCTCACTCGTACATCGTAGAAATTTCTCATGTCTTTCCCTACTTAATCTTACAGTGATTCGTTCATAAGCCGAACGACATGTATGTGGATTGATCTAACAGGCTCTGTTTTTTTCTCATCATAACAACCTTTAAACTTTTAGAGCCAACGAAAACCGGCATCTTCTCTGTTCCTCTTTCCACCTATCCTGAGACTCGGTGCAAAGGTATTAATAATCCCTTCGGCGCACCCAAATTTATAAAAAAGAAAAAATTACTGTTTTCAGAAAAATGCTTTTAAGGACTCACAGGCTAAGGATAATAAGGATATTAATCTTATTGAAAAAAAAAATTAAAATAAAAATAATAATCTTATTATTGTATCCTTAAATTAAACGCAAAAAACAATTCAGTAAAAGTTTAAGGAATTCTTCTGTCCATTTTGTTTTATGGTCATACGCTCATTTACTGCATGGTACATGTAAGAAAGAAAAAAATTAGGAGTAACACAATACAAGCTACTGAAGTTTTTGCTCAAGTGTTTTTGCTTCAGTTCTGCAATGTTGACAACATCGATATCATCTTTATTTATTTATTTATTTATTTATTTCTAAGCTTAATACAAGCAATTAACTTAAAGCTAAGCTTAAAAACTAACAGAGAGAACTTATATAACTAAGCTAAAGGGCCTTATTTTAATTTTTTTTTGAAGACTTAATGTAAGGACTTAGACTAAGAAGAAAGTATGGGGAAAATTATGAGGTGTGAAGGAGCTTTCTAAGGGAGTATCGGCTGAGATAAAAATCAAAGGCTATTGGCCAAACGCAACATTCTGGACATGGGTTCAAAGTGGCCATAATTGGTCCGGTGACAAGCGAGGCGAAAGACGGGTACAGATCTAAGGTTATGAGGGTTAGTATTTAGGTAGATCATATGAAGTAAAGCGGGAGAATCAAACGAACCTACTAATAGTTGATGCACGAAGAGTATATCAGCGAGATGACAGCGATTTGCAAGAGTTTGTAGATTAATCAGTTTTAACCGATCTTTGTATGGAGGCAAATTATATTTATCATCCCAAGAAAGATCACGTAGAGCGAAACGGATAAATCTTCGTTGGACAGCTTCAATTCTCAAGGAATGCGTAACTTGATGGGGTAACCAAACTTGACTAGCGTGTTCAAGGATGGGTCTGACAAAGGTAACATACAGGCTTATGGCTTAATTTTGATTTATTTCTTATTTCTGATATATTAATTTATATTTTTATTTTGTATAATTCGAGAGTAGTATTGTAAAAGTTTTTTAGCTACAATAAATTTAGATTAACACTGAAGTATAAATAAAAATCTGCAGATCGAAAGTCCACCCAACCAAAAACATTAGACCATTTTTTTATCAAATGAACCTAAATCACAGCATGTGACGATAGAATGGGTGATTTACTACAAAATATAAATACAAAGTTCTTTTTCTCGGTATATCCAATGCTCAACAGAGCCTTCAATCGAAATCAACCTGTTAAAATTTTATAACATCCAGCAAATTATTTTACTCAACATTTTCAACTTTACAGAGAAACTTTAAGTTTTCCTGGTAGAACGATCAAAAAAAAAAAAAAAACACTTAACTTTTTCCGAGCTGCTAACAACTGTGTGAGCGCGTGTCGAAAAGCTTTGAACTCTTACATAAAACTTCCTTATCTATCAAAGTCAGGATACCAGGTTGGTTTTAGGGGTCGAATTTCAAGGGAAAACTTTCCATTGACTCTCTGTCTCTCGATGTAAAAGCGGGGGAGGTTTTCTATAAGTGTATTTTCCTATGCGCGCTCGCTCTCTTTCCTTCCAATAACTCTGGCTGCCGTTCTCTATTCCTTCCACTTTCTCTCAAATTTCAGATTTTTTTTGGATAACATTTCCCCAACACCTAACACGGTGTACTATTGGCAACTATCCCTTTTTCCAGTCAAGCGCCATCTACACCAACTAAACTCAGTGCCATTTGGGGCCATCAGACAAGAAGCAGGGTACCACGGTATATCCTGCAACGCGCAAACGTTTGGTCGTTAAAAAAGTACATATTTTCTAATTACTTAATGCCCCAAAAGAGCTGAAAATACATTTCCGTTAAAGTTAATTGTGCAAAAATCAAAAAAATGTAGATAGCAATATAGTGTGTGACTGTTGGTAAATAGGATAATCACCTGAAAAAAAGGGCAGAAGACCACCCACAAGAGCGAAAAAAAGGAATCGCAAAGAGGATTTGCCTACTTTTCTTCTTTCCTTTGCCTTTTTTTGTTATTTAATTATCTATCCGCACATTCTATAATGAGTTTTAACTAATCAACTACCCTCCCATGCATTTGCAGCACAGTGGTGTATGTTGGTCTCCGGAATCTTTCGAAAAATTTTCTTTCTTCCATTCACGTCGTGTGTGTGTGTGTTAAGTGGAATTTATTTGAATAGTTCTTTGTTTCGTTTTTCTTTTTTGTCCCAAAAATGATAACGAGTTAATTTTAAAAAAAGAAAATGTGTTATGAAACAATACCGTCATT
This sequence comes from Brachypalpus laphriformis, assembly GCA_945910035.1. NCBI lineage: Eukaryota > Metazoa > Arthropoda > Insecta > Diptera > Syrphidae > Brachypalpus > Brachypalpus laphriformis. The sequence continues at coordinate 351,725,498 of OX246753.1, forward strand.
CATTTTAAGTTCAAGTTGAAAGTTTTTTTTTTTTTCGTCCTCTCGTTCGAAAAGAAGAAACAAAGAAAAACGTCGTGTAACTAAAACCGTCCCGGGAATCCTTTTGTTAAGCGGAGAAAGGAAAAAAAGCGAAATACGAAAAAATAACCGAAAAAAGGGAGAGAATTTTTCTTCTTCTTTGGAAGAAAATAATATCTATACGGTTACAGAGAGAAAGAGAGAACGTCGATGACGGTGAAGGAGGAAAAACGTTTTCAATTTTCCTTTCTTTATATTCTGTTTGCGTGTACTATACCATCACCACTACTTTTACCATTTAGGTACTGAAAATTCGCTTTCGGGAGGATCTACTTTAGAGTACCACAAACAAAATAACTGGAAAACGCTGTTATAAAATACACATATACTCTTTTTTTTAATTCGACAAATGTAATTTATTTTTCTTCGTATCCTCTTCGTATATAATATGTTAAATGCAATTGTACAACGACCGAATTTGTGTGGTTTTGTATAAAAAAAAGAAGAAAATATCAAATGGGAAAATCGAAAGTTTCCATTGGTCAAATGTGTTATACTGTCCTTACCATACCAACAAAAAACGAAGGATTCGCTCGCGTTATATAAATTATATATGATTTTTCTATTCAAAAAAATTTCCCGGAATCGAAAATGCACAGTGAATTGAATAGTAAAATTAAAATAGTTTTAATTTCTCGTAATAAGAAATTAGTGTAATTGTAACAGCAAATAAATATAAAAAAGAAAATGCAAAATTCAAGGTGAAACGAGAGTGGATTACAATTACTCAATTTTAAATCGGGACGAATGAGAGTGTGAAACGAAAAGTCTTAACAAAAAAAAAAATTAAAAAAAAAAAAAACCAAAATTGTATGTGTTCGTATTTGAAAGTGTTTTTCTGTATTTGTACTTCGGATAGGACAAGATAAGGAAAAAGTGTTCTGTACTAAATATTTCTTATCTTGTATAACAGTTTCGTTTCCTTCTGTTTTTTTTTATTCATCGCTAGTTTTCGAATATCCTTAAAATAAGAAATAAAAAAATGGAGTGTCCTGATTTTTCGTTAACGGATTGAGTTAAAATCTTTTTGATTTGTTTAAAATTTCTTTACCGGGTTCTAAAACAAAAAAGTGTACGAACGAATACCTAAAGGATATTTTGGATATATTGGATTCATTTTCTATACGCATCATATTCTGTGGATATTTTTATTGGATACAAGAACAGCAAATGTATATAAAGGATCCTAATCTCATTTGATGTTAATATAATTATATTTTGTATCTGTTAAAAAGGTAATTGTGAATATAAAGAAATTTATTTTCAGTGCTGCAAATGAAATTCCCACATTTTATAATCGACAATGTTGTAGATAGTGACCGTAAACCTAAATAGAAACAAATTCAAAAGGCAGTGACAAAACGTCGTGGCAGATTATCTTAATATCGAGGAAAGCATAGGTCTTACAAAATTAGATAAAACAAATATTAGATAAAATATAAAAATACTTGTATGTTATTATTACCATGGACCCTAAACAGTATTGCGTGTGGATTGCATGAAGATTTGGCGAGGACATACAATTTCCTTTAAATAAACAAAGTAACAATTTATTTCTGATTCTATAGCCCAGGAATGTTTGATTGCAATTTGCAAATGAGGCTTTATCAAGTGTCTTAAATATATAGTGCTCTAAAAATCCCTTAATTTTGTATCAAAATAAAAAAAAAAATATCCTAGACATGTTTACAAATCGAAAACGTATGTACATTAATACTATGATAGAGAGGGGAGTACTTACAAAGGTCGGATTTTAATTTGTGGTGTTTATGGTGCAAAGAAATTGGATTTTAATAATCCTTATGCATAACTTTCTACCGAGGGTGTACCTGCACTCAGATATTATATATAGAAATGCTCGAATGATATATGTAGCAAACTGAAACTGAGTACACTTATAGAAAGCACTAGAATTTCATACACAATTTTTTTCGTTTTAAATGAAACGAAGCGCTCGAATAACCTAGGGCTTTTGTACATTTAAATTTTCTGATACGAGAAAGATCGTACTGGGGGCAGAACTGTATGCTTTGAAATAGGAAGGTATCATTTTCTGTTTTAATTTAGTATATCTACCGTGTTTTTTTTTTTTTGTTTGCATATATATGGATTTCCGAATGTCTTGAAGCACGCAGATAACTCGGGCTTTAAAAAAGCTATACGTTTACGGTTAGGCTTTAACAAAAACTTTTACTTGTATGCCTCACAATTTGAAGCAAAATCGGAATCTTCATTACAAACTTAAAATTAACGTACCTTTACTTATGACCGATTGTGGTAAAAGTCGATTCGTTTGTTTGAAAAATGTTATAAGATATGTACCAGGGTTTTACCAAAAAATGCATGTAATATGCCGTTTTAAAGTTTTGGAAAATTCTAAATTTTTTTTTAATTTATACGGAACGCAAAAAAAAAAAAAAAAGTCAAGACTTTACAAACCTGTAGTAAGTAAAAGAAGAACAGAAGGTCGTAATTCTTGATTTCAGAAGTCAAAGGGATGCAGAAAATTTGTTTTCCTTCTGACCAATATGGCATTGCAGAATGTCGCTTTATATTTTATTCTTCAAAAGCGATCGGAAAATATACCCAGCTGAAATGTTGATCTTGAAATTTTTTCAGCAACAAATTCTGTTTTGCGGCTCTTACGTAAAATCCATGACTGTTCATTGAACAGTACATTTAATAGAGCCTATTTCCAAATTTCCAGCTAAACATAGTTTTGTCCGAGGCTAAGGCTTATTTTCGTTTTAAATTTCGGGACTATTAACTGTCATAGAACTTTATATTTCGGTTAGAATAAATAAGACGTTTTTATGTAGCGTATTGCAGTTAAGGTTTTTAGTTCCTAAAAACTAGCTTTTTGTGGGATATGCCACAATTGATTTTATTCAGAAACTTTAAACTAGTTAACATACAAATGCATGGCAAATGACATATAAAATTTGAAAAGGAACCGCACTTAGAATTCACTTATTCTTTACCATCAAGAGTACCTTTTTTTTACCATGTATAATGTTTTTTTTTTTTTTTTTTGTACAAATCCCATTTACCGAAAACCTCGTAAAAATCGAATTTTTGTTATATTGTAGGTCTGTTTTATATTTTAAAGTAAAAATCAGATTTCAAAAATTATTTTACACTTTCTGAAAAATGTTTTTTAATATTTTAACTTGAGGCCATGAAAAGTTTGGTTGAAAAAATGTATAAACATTGACCTCCTGCTCAATACTGCAGTTTATAGGACCATATCAACACCATCTTTCGGAGAGTTCAGGTACAGGAGATTAAAGATACATGGGAAAAACTTAGGAATAATCACTCAGTTTATTAGCGTTGCATTGGGAGATAAGAGTTAATGTTTTATACGCTTCTTTCCAAGCAGATTGTAGCTTTTCAATATGTTTACCCATAAATTATATTTGTAAGTTCTTTTGCAGCAATAATTTTTCCCATAAAATTATCGTTCTCAATTTTTAATGAAGATGTATCATCACCATCAGCGATACAGCAGTATATGTTTTACTTGCATTCGACTTCTATACAACGAGTTATACTTACGAGTAAAATACGTATGAAAATAATAATAATAAGTATGAAAATGTTGGGTGCACTGGATTTTCAAAACAAATGCATTAATTTTCATGAAGGTTTATTAATATTAATCCTTGAATTTTCCAATATCTCAACAATAAAAATGATTGTGATAAAAAAAATAAGCGTAGTTTCATATAATTTATAGAATGCCGATCCTGTTCGCAATGTGCAACGCATCGTTCTCACCATCAGATCTTATGAGAACATTCACCTTGCCCACCTTAATATTATATAACTTACGGATAGCGGCACGAATTTGGTTCTTAGTCGCTCTCAGGTGGGTCAAGAACACCAACGTGTTGTTGTCTTCGATTTCTTTCATCGCGACTTCAGTTGTCAATGGATGTTTGATAATATTGTGGGTATCCATGTGATTCCCTGAGATTATCCGTCGTCCTTCTTTATACATATGTATATCTATTTTGTTTGGTACTGATTTTGTGCCCAACCGGCCATTACGCTTATTTATAGTTTGATACAAATGCTTAATTGAAGTTTTGTCCAGACAAACTACAAGTCATAGAGACAAATAGATTTATAAACAAGTGAAGAGCGACACGGTAAAGTTGACACTTCTTTCGCATTCGTAAAATGCTTAATGCGTTAAGAAAAAATTAAATTATTTTGACATTATTCCAAATGAATATGGTTGGCCATATACCTGAATGCCAATCAGTAATAAAAATATCACCATGAAGTATTAATACTTTTTTTTTTTTTCGACTACGACTTCATTCGTTGCAATTCAATAGAAATTGCTAATAGGTTCGTCCGAATCTTATTTGTAAGTCTAAGTGGCAAAATGCGTTTCTGTCCCTCTAACCGCCCTTAATTTTTAACCAATTTACTTGGTTTTTTTTTAAATGTAGATAATTACGGTACAAAGGAAAAAAAATATTACAAAAACATACAGACTTAGCCCCAGGCGCCTGTCTGACAATTGTTGCTCCAGGCGCCTGCCTGACAGTTGTTTTTATTTTTTTTTGTAGGCACAGCAACGCACGCCGGGTGCTAGTATATGTATATATTTTTTTATAATTTGCGCAGCCGATGGGTACGGTCGGAAATGATACTAAAGAAATCTCATCAAAATCAATAATCAAGATTTATAAGATTAGGATTATATTACCCACAATGCATCTGACTTTGTAGATCTTAGACGAAACAAACTACACATCAGATGCACGACCACAATTTCGTCAGCATTTAAGCTTTCACTCCCTCACGCGGTTTCCGATTTTAATGATCGCTAAGTTAAATTTACTCAGCCAGTCTCGGGGTAAAAGTGTTTCTACGGATCCGTCTAAGTTTAAATTATTAGAAAAAAAAAGTTTCTTATTTTCTACTTAGTTCTGGGCTCGCAGCATGTAGACAATGCAATAAAAAAAAATCTCTGGTTTAAAGATCTATTTTTTTTAAATTTTAATTAATACCCATAATGACCATTTGCAGCAAGACTTTATATTCCCTGCTTCACTTATAAGCGACTTAAAACTGTAGCAATAAGTAAACAAAGGGCAGGACTGGATTTCTGATTTCAGTTCTTTTTTTTTTTTACTTACTCCTGTCTGTCTGTTTATCGGTCTGTTAGTGTGTATGTCTGTATGCCTACGCCCGATCTTGCAAAAAATCAATTTTCTCGAAAAAGTGTATTTAATGTTATCCATAGAAAAATTTCAAATAGCGAAGAAGGTTCTTATGTAAGAAAATGCTTAAATTTGTGTTTGAAGCTTAACTGCAATTGAAAATTTAACTTTTGAAGGGGTAAAATAAGAAAGAACTTTCAAACGCCTGGTACATGCATATTTTTTATATGTTGAGATAAACACATTTGCTTACTTAATGCCTTTTCGAAATTTTGATAACTCAAGTTCTTTGTACACGACTTCCTAGAGAAAGGATTTAACATTTTTCATTTATTTTGACTCAAGAAGAGCAGAAAACTTAGGTAGTTTGTTATTATAGTTAGCCTATTGATAAGTTATTAGTTCCTAAAATCTCTTGTGCATTCTTTCAACCCATACGAAAGATTAAAAATATCTGTTCTGTTACCCCGAAGTCAGAAGAAGTAAATAAATATTATTTGTTTTATATAACAGTTTGCGATGCACGGATTCCTTGGTCCAGAATATTGGAAACTAAGTTTTCCTTCCAGCAGTCGTAATACGCATTTTGATTGACCTACTCCAGGATATATGTAATTTCCAGAAGGAGATGCATACTTTTTTTTATTTATTTTTTTACATATGTATATGTAAATAGTAGGAGACTCATTACGGGTTCATTTCATTCTGCATTTAATATTCTTCTTAATGATATCTATACCCGTTCAAGGTATAGATAACATTGAGATCTATATGAAAAGTAATAAGATAAAAACTTCTAAGTGGACATAGTACATCAGACGTTAGGAGAGTACTCCTGCAATAATGTGTTGCACAGTCTTGATTCATAATTTGAACGCTGGCTGGTACTTAAGTGTAATGCAAACAACCTTATCGGACTCATTATTAAATATCAATGAAATACTTCAAATTAAATCAAAGACTACGCGCAGTCCTGTAAAGCATATTATACACCTTAGCTGAATATACTTTGAAGTATAATTTTATACAAAAAAAAAAATATTTTTAAAAGTTTCAAAAAAGCATTCAGAAGTTTTGAAAGTAAGCTAAACGATTTATTTAATTGCGTTTAAGTAGAAAATACCACGTGCCTTATGTATCTGCACTGGTGTTTGATTTTAGAAGCGGAAAGTTCACAAAAACCATGCTTTCAGAAATCGTTGAGATATTTTTAATTTACCGCTAAATATACACTCGACTGGTAATTGACTCTTTTTTTTTTATCGTCACAGGCACCAAAAAGTCATCAGATGCCCAAAAGATTAAGAATCGACAAATTATACGAATATTTCACAAAAATATCGCCAAAAATACCCCGAATCTTATTTGACATCCACTTTTTTCTGACATAAATATGTCGCGTGGGATGGTCAACTTTGGTCCGCAATGCCCTTATTGATTTAAATAACATCAGTCCTTTCTCTCACAGCAGATTGAGTCCTGTAACAAGAGTGGGTAAGGTGCAACCAAGCGTTTAATTTTGTTTACGTACCCTTTATAAATACGGATTGTTAAGGTATCCTTGAACTAATTTTAGAAAAATGGCTTCATTCTATTTTTTTTATGTGGTTCGTTTTTTAAATAAAATGTTTCCGATGTTTTTAGAAACGTCAAATTTTTAGCAGTTCACAATACTTTTTTAAGCTGAAGTTCGAAGGATAACTAAGCAATTAAAGTACCAGCTGATAGCTGATTGGTTTCATTTCCCCTTAGGACAATAGCTTTTTCACTTCAAAACTAATTTGTATAACAGTTAACTTTTCTTTTCTTTTTTGCAAACATGGAGGTAGATGTAGTATTAATGTAGTGTTATAATAACTAATACTATACAGATATATAAACGTTCCTGTCTACTTTGTGGTTATTGTTGCTATTCACCGTTGAAGCTCCTTTCGATTGTCAGTTTTTCCTTTGCAGTCTACTAAAATCCATAGCAGAGCTTTTTCTCCGAACACAACTTTTGCACCCCCAACTTCTAGCCAACTGTGACAGTTGTATCCGCATCTATACTCGTAAGTGTGTAGGCTGCATATTACATACCTACAATATCAGTACACAGTTCAGATACATATGCACAGGCTATACATATAGGGATTTAATAAAATTACGTTTAAATGTACAGAAAGTATAGGTGACATTTGTTTTTATAAGCGTATCCAATTTATTCCTGTGTATTAGTTAGGATCTATTAGATTTGGTGGGTTTTCCCTCTTGTCAGATATTTGTTTGGATTTTTGTATGGGAATTTTGTTTGCATAAACTTTCTGTTGAGTGGAATAATACATTTTTTTTTATGATTGCAGGACTAAACACTATCATAATCAAGCCAATCTGATATTACATATACCCCGACGGAAATTTTATCAACAAGTATTTTCTTCGAAACGAAATGAACCGCAGGACTGAACCCCATCGGGATAGATAATTGAGAGCCATAGTTTTGGACAAAAGTATTGAGAGAGTTTAAAAGGAAATCACGAGCGCGCGATAATTTTTAAAACTGTTTTTAAATTAGAAAATAAATTGGCGAATAAATAAATTTGAGAAAGAACGAAGAATAAATAAAAAAAACTAATCGAAAGAAAGCAAGAAAAAAAAATTCCGAAATACGAAAACGGTGAGAAAAGTGCTACGAAATACCACAAACAAATTCAAATGATGATGGGGCCATGAGCCCATCATATCCACTAATCAATTGGAGTCGCAAGCGCGTCTCAAGCGGGCCTGCACCATGCTAGCACCGCCGAACCCGAGGTCAATATGCGGCCAGGACCCGGGCTGGTCGTGATGGCGCTTGCGTTTATTTCGGGGGCTCGGCGTGGCAGCACCAGCACCAGCACCAGTCAACAAAAACTCTCATCGCTAACATCGTCGTCGTCATCATCTTCATCATCGTCATCTTCTTCTTCGTCGTCGTCGTTGAAGTCATCTTTTTTGTTGTTTCCGTCGAACGAATATCATTACTATCAACAGCAGCAAAAGCTGCCGCCTGAGGAGCAGCAACACCAGCGAACTCGTTCGGAACGACATCCACCTTACTCCTCCTCCTCTTCTTCGTCGCCTTCTTCTTCATCTTCTTCTTCATCTTCTTCTTCTTCTTCTTCTTCTTCTTCATCATCAGATAAATCATCATCAGCCTTATCTTCGTCGCATTCATTGTTTCACTCGTTAGGATCATCATCTGATTCATCAACTGTCGTATCGCAACATCCTTCGTCCTTATCATCGTCGTCATCGTTATCGTCCGATTATCGAAATTCGTTTACGATTTACAATTACGATCGCAGTAACGACGACATCGAGCAGAATTATCACTTTGATAATTTTAAATTGGACAAAATTAGTTACGTTAACGTAGAGGATTACGGTGAAAATATAGAAGAAGTTGGTATTATCGGACGTGGTGGTGGTAGTAGAGGAGGCAGTGGAGGAGGTGAAGACGGAATCGAGGACGACGATCGAGGTAGTAGTTTCTTCTTCGGTGGCGTACATAGTCACAGTCACATCTTCGAAAGCACCAGTTCGTTGTCACGTGTAAATCCTTGGCTATCAGCTTGCGACCTGGCGCAACCAAGTTCAGCACCGGATCTTCAGGTGAGTGGATGAATTCTATATAATTTACCATATATCTCGTATCACATATATTTAAAGAATATTTACCGAGTCCTTAGTGAATAAAAAACTAGTGCGCCATATTCTCTCATATTCTGTAGCACATGAGACCCTAAAGTTCTTTAATACCTATCCTATTCAAGCGAATATAGAATAAAAGTACCACAATGGAAAAAGTTACAAACTTTTACTGAAATTACTACATTCTTCAGAATCTTACAAATTTTTAATATAATAAGATGGTTTTTATTACTTCTTTTTAATCTCTAAGGTATTTGCAGGAAAACTGTGTCTCTGTCGTGGGATTCAAATGCAAGGCCAAGCTTAATTTATATGCTTCTCCGAGTTGCTCAATCAGTCTTGTTTTCGAGTCGCGTTGGTTTTTAGTCGGTTTTGGCCTTAAATTTTGCATCGGGTTTTGCTTTGCTGCACCACACCTGCAGTCTTACTTTTTCTATATACAAAGTATGTAGGTATCACCGCGAAAGTGATTGTAACTTTTGTGATACACAGTCTCGTAAATCATCTACTTATGATGGGTAGTGTCACTTTACCGAGCTTGGGGCTTAATATTTGAGTGCAAGAAATCACAAACACTGTTTTCACTGTCCCAGAAATGTGCCGGAAATCTGTACCAGAGGATTTTTTTAACGAAAAGTTCGCACTACAATTGCTCGATTTTAAATTTTAAGACACTGAATATTTTCATAATTGGAGTAGCGGTTTTTTTTTTTTTTTTTGAAAAAAATCTTGCCTGAGGCTAAGAACAACGAATTTCTTTACTTTTTTAACACAAACCGTTCTGGAATATGCGATCCCAGCCGTTGGACCACTATTATTGTTCAGAACCCCAGTTTTAATATAACAATTTTGTTAATTTTTATTCTTTTTTTAAATAAAAATGTGGGTAATATAAGTTTAATACATGCTTCATAATATAAATTTTTCAGAAATTCAAAATAAATTGTCTATAATACTTACTTAGGTGGCGCTACAGTCCGGACCGGACCTCAACCAACAAACCTCTTCAGAAAGGCCGGTTATGAGTCATCTGCTTCCAATTGTGCACGCCAAGGTGGTTGAGATCTCCTGCACTTACTCGCACCACATACCGCGAGGTCATTCTCTTCTGGTCGTCCATCCGGGGTGGATTCTAAGACTTTCTGGGCTGGAACGTTGGGTTCCATCCGCTCTAAATAACCCAGCCATCTTAGTCGCTGTATTTGAACAGTTCTGGCTAAGTCGATGTCCTTGTATAGTCCGTATAGTTCAGCATTGTACCTTCTCCTTCACTCGCCGTATATGCAGAGGGGACCAAAGATCACTCGAAGAATTTTTCTCTCAAAGTAACAAAGGGCATTCTCATCCGATTTTGACCATGTCCAAGTCCATGCCTCTGCGCCATACAGCAGGACTGGGATGATTAATGTCTTATACAGAGTTACCTTATTAGTTCGAGACATGGCTTTGTGACTCAATTGCCTTCTTAGCCCATAAAAATAGCGATTAGCAAGAGTAATTCTTCTTTTGATCTCCCCACTGGTGTCATTAGGTAGACAAAGCCCTTAACTACAATACTTCAAATTTTGTCAAAGGCGCCGATGTTGGGTGTCCTTTTTGTCGACAGCATTTATTTTGTTTTGCTTTCATTGACCGCTGTCTCAATAATCGCAAATGCCCGACTGACGACGGCCCGCTGTGTTCTTCCGAGTATGTTAATATCATCGGCGTAAGCAAGTAGTACCTACTATTTTGGCTTGTGAGTTTAGTACAATTCTTTCAAGTATTATGTTGAAATGACAGTATGATAGCGCTTCACTTTGTTTAAGACCTTTATTGGCATCGAATGGTTCGGTAGTATTCTTTCCGACTTTGATGGAGCAGCGAGCGTTCTCCATTGTCATCCTCCACAGAAGCAAGAGCTTGGCACGGATGCCAAGAATAGACGTCTCTATCTGCGATGCGTATCGATTTTATATTCTTGGGTTTTTTCCAAGATCTGCCGTAGCGTGAATATTTGGTCAATGGTGGACTTTCTTGGCCTGAAACTGGACTGGATTTTAGGCATTTACTTGATACGCCAGACAGGATCTTATATTGAGAAGGCTTATACCTCTGTAGTTGGAGCAGTTTAGAGGGTCTCCTTTCTTTAGGATCGGGCAAACGATGCTGAGGCTCCATTCATCGGACATACTTTCGTCTGACCAGATTTTACAAATGAGCTAGTGCATGCTCTTTACCAACTCATCTCATTCTACCTGGAAAAGTTCGTTGGCAAGGCCGTCGGCTCCAGCGGCTTTGTTGGATTTAAGTTTAGATATCGCTATCCTCACTTTATTCTGATCGGTTTGACGGGAATCTTGACTATCATCGTTAAATGTTAAATGGCTCATTCTGGAATATTGGTCATCATCGCCGTGTAGTAATCTGCAGAAGTGTTTCCTTCATCTCCTCAGCACCGACTGCGATTCTATTTACAATATTACCATTTTCGTCCCTGCAGGCTTCTGTTCTGGAATTGAAACCCTGGCATGTTCGTCTTACCTTTAAGTAAAGTTTTCAAACATTAATTCTGCAACAAAGTTTCACAATCTCCTCCATCGAGCACTTCTCATGCTCGTTTTTCTTCTTTCTGAAAAGTCGATGTTTCTTTTTTCCCCTCCACTTGTAGAGCTCGCGACAGCTCTAGTCCTTTTATGCAGCGCCGCTTTGTACGCCTCTTGTTTTGCTGCAGGTACTTACCGGCATTCCTCATCAAACCAGGAGTTTCGTTGTGGTGGCCAAGAGAAACCCAATACTTTAGAGGCAATACTCAATACTCTGATGGCATGTCGGCAACGCTGCCACTGGTCTTCCGCATTTGCTGCTGGCGGTATAGGACTAAGATTGAAATTAAAAGAAACTCGATCGGCAAAAGCTCTTCCGGTCTCTTGCGATTGTAGCGGTCCAACGTCAAACTTTCTCACAGTATTTCGTTCGCTCCATTCTGGATATCCGCATCCTTACCTTAGTTACAATTATGTAGTGATCCAAGTCCACGTTGGCTCCTCGGAATGTCCGAACACCCAGAATACTCGAAGACTGCCTTACGTCCATCGCAATGTGATCGATTTGGTTGGCCGTTCTTCGATCAAAAGAGAGCCATGCCCCTTGTGAATATCAAGACGTGGGAACCGCGTACCAGCTATGAAACGTTTCGTCCCGCCGCTGCCGTCTAGAACAAGAAGAAGTGCTCTAGTGAGAGAGCACTCTTCCCTCCTCTCTCATCTGGTGCCGCCAAAAATCTTCCAAAAGGGTTAGTTACCCTATCTCCGACCAAGGTACTAGACACTCAGCAGTCACCACGTGAAGGTTGGGAGTAGGTGTTGATAGGCATAGGCTAAGTGGAAATGCTTGTGTTTTCATATAATCGTTGCACTACCGTTTGACCACCAAAAATAAGTGATCTAGTCACCAAGAAAAATTCGGGAAAAATGTCATTTTTAAGGACCTTCACAGTGTTGCCCCTTAAAGTTTAAAGGGAACGTAAAATTGTGTGTAAATTTCAGCATTTATTGAACTTTCAAATTGTATTTCTCTTCACAGTACGTTCAGTAAGTTCATTATCATACATACATTCAAATCGTTTTCGCAAAACAAAATAAAAGGCACGACTGGGTCGCATGTTCTTTCACCTATGCACATGCTATTCATTTGGAAATAACTGGCCAAGAAATACGTTAGGCACTTAGAAATGTGGTTTGTTTCTATCATGCGTTACTTGCTTATATAATACTTTTAGATAATCAAAGTCACAAAACTCCATATACAAAGAGACATCCAGCAATAATGACAACCAGAAATTGACAAAACAAGATTTGCATTTTTTTTTAATTCTAGAGAAATCACGAAGTTCATTCGCAATAATGGGAGAATGGTTCAATCGCATTATCCTTTTTGATTAAATTTGTGCCTTAACTAAATTTAATTATAATTTTTATTACTCTAAAGTACACCAAGCTACTGATGCTGTCACATATTTTTCATGCTAATGTCTTCTTTGATGTACACACACCTTTTTTATGTTCCTTTACTTTCTTCTATATCCTTGTACCGTACCTAAATAAAACACCTCCACTGACCAATGGCCCAGATGTGAACAAGCACAACACTATCATAAAAACAACCTTATTGAGTGGCTTGAATGGCCCAGGCCTTGTTCACTCAGCCAATTAATACTTCAACTTGTGAATTGCTCCTTTAAAGAAATTTTCTCAAACTCACTATATAAACATCAAGTGTCCTTTTGCACTAAGGACAACGATAGAGAGTGAGGGAGACAAAAAAAAAAAAAACTCTTTTGTATATTTGGAGACAACACGAAGTGAATAAATATATTTTTATATACACTTTATTTGGATAACATCACTGATTAGATCTGGGAATATTGCCAAGCATCGGAAGCTTATGCAAACTGTGTGTACAAGTATTTTATTAATGAGGTTCATAATTTGTTTGGGATTTTTTTTTGTGCGATTCTCGTTTGGTGGTCAACATGATGGACGTTGACAGTTCCTTTTACATGGAAAAACTATTTCCAAAAGATAATGATTGATAGATGATAATAAAAGTTGAAATAATGACGGTAATTAACTTTTTACTGCATCACTAGGACTATGGCTGGAGGTTGTTCGGAGGCTGAATTCGTTAAATATTTTCTGTGTACAATAGTTAACTTGCCACAATGTTTACAGGCAATGAATTCTGTTTGACATTAAATTAAGGTTTTGATACCCTAGAGAAGTGGTGATAATGGTGAGTTAGTAAAGTGTAAAACAGTGACGTTTAATAGCACTCGTATTCTTTTTCTTGCGTATGTAGGCCTGCTGTTGAATGGCATGATTCATCATAAATGATTTTGAACCAAAAACGTTTAGTTTAGTCGTGATAGCACTTCAATCTGAAGTTCACCTGGGGCTTAACCACTTTAACCTTTAGCCAGTAGTTTGGAGTTTTGGAAATTGCGTCTGTCTATTGTTTTGCTCAATTCAGGTAACTGATGTTTATTGCCATTCTTCAATGCAGTATTTTGTTCTGTCATCGCTAGTCGCAAAGTCTGCTTTTGCCGATTCTGTCTGAATACTCTCTACTACCCGGGAGATAAAAAAATAAAATAAAAATATTTGGCGCAATAGCTCTTCAAATGCTTGGACCTAGCTTCTCGAAACCACTCGTATTATGTTCGTTATATTTTTTCACACGAATGGAAGGGACTTACAGTTTAGTTCCGTATCTGAAGGGCGATTTAAGAAGCTTTTTCGTGACAACAATACTCTCGGATATTTGTCAGACGTTCGCGAAAGGTGGGACCATGAAAAAACTTGTTTGTGTTTTCTGGGATTCAAACTTGGAACCTCACGCGCAGTGATCAGACACACTAACCACTTGCACAACGGCGCCTGCATACCCGCGAGATTTTTTCAATAAATTACGTGATTAGTTTTAGTTGTACAGACCTTTAAGGGATCGTACATCTAGTATTATCTAAAAAGTTTTGTACAATCTCTTCTACAAATCAAGTCGAACCATGTGGGTGAAGGTAAGCGTTGATGATATGACCCCCCACCATCACCCCATTGAACAGTGAAATAGACCAGTTAAATCTCTCATGAGCACAATTTAAAATTGAAAAGGAATTAGTTGGTGTTCAACTGTGACCAACTGCATACTCCAGTTTCCAAATGAGTTATGCATAAACTATTTTAGGTGTTCATATAACATGGAAGATGGGATGTTGTGTGATTTCTTAAACAGGCATTGCCTCTATAGTTCGCGTAGTTCAAACGGTACATTTGTACCCTCATTCGACAATACTTAGTAAATGCGTTGGCGCATACTCTTTACCAAATCATACTTTGCTAGATAAAAAGGTTGGGTTGATAGTTCATTATAAATAACCATAGAACCACAATTATCCACAACTTTGTCTGGTTCCTATATCTCTGGCAATAGTCCGGTGACTTCTCTGTGCAGATTTAGCTAGTATCCCTTCATTTGAGCTTAGGCGGCAAGGACATTCAGCTTATTTTAGTTGGTCTAGGGCCAGTATCTTAATGAATTGCCAATAAATCTAGTTCAAAAATTGTAAACTCAACTTTTAGGTCCACCGCGTATTTAAACCATTCACCGTAAATTAAACACAGATCCATAATAGAACTACTGGTGCCTCTTATTAACTTAAAAAAGCCCTCTGTGTTGTCTTCACTAATTCAGAAGAACAAATTCAAACGAGTCACACGTATCTATAAATTGTTTTCTTTTGCCACCTACCACCTTATCTGAAGCTCTCCGATCGAGCATGAATGATCTCTTGTTCCTAACCTGATAGCTGGACTTCTCCTAGCCTAGTGTTGCAATCCCCTATGACCATTACATTGCTAGCATTAAAGGCAAACAGAACGCTATAAGGTTGCTCCAAACCTATCTACTTAGAACCGTTGATGTAAACTGGATTAATGTACAGCCTTTTCTTCGAAAATCGAATTCTGCTATCGTTCTATCCGCCATATTGAGAAATTAATGGATTTTCCGGTGGCAAGCTCTCTTTTGATACCGCAGACATAACTTTCGCTCCCTCTTCCTCTGCTATGTGGTCTTATTGTTGCAATCCAGTGTATTTCGAAATCTGGATGTTTCAATAAAATTTTTCGGATACCACAAATTTATGGGGAACTCAGCCAAGTAGTCTTAAGTAAAAACCTGATTCCAATCCACCCAAAATGGGGAGTCCTGATATAGACTCAAGTCCCATCAAATAATGAGAATAACATGCTCCATCTTCTCCTTCTTCTTTTTTTCTTCTTCCTATTTCGGTGAGATTATGATCTGAACTCAAGAGCTCTTAACTCTCTCACTTTACTGCATTTCCACTGATCCGCATCTGGGGTTCGCCTGTTTGAAAATATCGGCAGGCTCCTCAATTTTGAATCACTTCGTTACAGAGGAAAACTAAATGCTGGTGTTATTGCATTTCTGTGGTCCAAGAGTTTTTATGCCTCCCTTTCTTTCGCGATATCTTTGACTCACTGATATTGTCTTTTTAACAGGATTCAAATGATCTCTTCTTTCAGATGGCAATACCCAATGAGCATGCGCTTGCGCGATGATTGATGTCTTAATCGTAGGTTGTTTTGTTATTGTCCATACTCGTAGATCACAGATAGTTGAACTTTTCGCACTTGGGAAGCACTGTTTCATTCAAATAAATATCTGGAATAGGCCTGAGAAGATCAGAGAATTCCGCAAAAATCGATATTTGGTGGCGTTAAGATAAACAGAAACTGAGTTTACGTTTCAAAAACCCTCAGTCAAATATGATTTTAAGAATTCCAAACTTTCCAAACTGATGCAACGTATTGAAATTGCCTTCCGTAGATCATTTGGTTGCATACGTAGCTCATATTTCTAACACAATTATTATGTTCTAACCTTAGTAAAAGAAAAAAAATTAGCAAAAAAAAACGTTGGCTTTCCACATTCTTGCGTAACTACTTACATTATCTAGCCTCACTCGTTTTGTACATAAAAAAAAGTGAGGTAAAGCACATTTTTGGCACACGGGCCAAATTCAAAATGTCGATTCGAAAATGATACATTTAGTACTTCATTAAGACTACATACTCACCTCCCCAGTATCAGCGGATGACTACTCACATCAATAAGCAGTTAATAACTACTGACCGTCACAGTCATGCCATACTTCGTTCTCCCCTTCCCCAATCCAACTTGTCTATTACGTGATTCAAAATGGAGATAGAAAACGAAAGGAAAAAAAATAGTGGGTAGGTACACATAAAAGCAGCAATTCGAACACAGAAATAAGCAACAGGGAAAAACAGACAAATAATCTCAGGAAAGGTACTTTCCAAATGATGTAATCACGCCGTTGTTGGTTACAAATAATTGATTTTATAGTATCCTTGACATAAATATCCAGTACAGTGAGTCCAGGGGCTATACTGGCGAATTGTCATTCGCTTAAAGCTGCTGCTACTGCTGCTGCACATGTGTGCCTATTGCTGTGTGTGAGCACGCTGTGGGTTGCGTGTGTGCCTTCTACTTATTGTCCTCTATGTGTCACGAGGCAATTTCGGAGAATTTCACCCCCACTCACAAGAGTCAGAGAGTTCACACTGAGCGAGTGAGAGGCATTTTATTTTTCTTCTTCCATTTTTTTATTTTTTATTTTTTTCACTTTGTAAGAGTGTGTTAAGAGGATGATAAAGGTTGCAAAAGTACCAACACAATAACTTTCCATCCGCCCTCAGCATCCTTCAGCACTTGGTACTTGCATGATTGTGCAGCAGCATCCTGGTTGGCTTTTTTTTTGCATTTGCCGCAGGGAGATTTTTGAGTTTTCCTTCTTGTTGTTGCTGGCAGTCGTAAGTGTGTAAGGATCTTTTTGCGAATCCCTTTTGGCCACAAAATTGAATGAAGCAATCTTGAGATGGAGGAGCCGAGAGAGTCTTAAAATGAGTTGTGAGTCTGCATGGCAATTTAATTATTTCGTTATAGCTGGCGATTTTTCTTTCTTTTGTTGTTATGATTGTGGTTTTCCTTTGGCCCTCATTGACGCTGGCTGCCGTTCGCTGTCAAGTATTTAAAAGGATATTTAATTTTTTTTATGACGAGTTCACTTAATTGTTTTTTTTTTTTTTTTGTCCTGTTTCATGTTTGAAGATTGTCATATGGATGCTATTAATTTTAAGTGACTGTTTGCATTATATGAAATTCCTGTCCGAAATGACTGCCATGAATCACTTAAGATTCCAAAACAGGGTACTAACATACGACCCATTTTTGTAACAAATATATTTAGCGATAAAAGAATGATATGTACAAATCGTTTAACTCTAACATCAATTGACTTATCGCTTAGAAAAGAAACGTCTAAACTTTCACTGGCTTCCAAAACTTATTATAAAAAATAAAGTTCTAAACAATGCTCATCAAATTTTAGAAAGGACTTCAAAGTGTTTTTACAACAACTATGCACCTACTTAGAAGAAACAATTTCAAATAATAAAGTTACTTAACTAAGTGGATATAGTTAAGTGAAACAATTAACACTTTATTTTGCCCTCACAAAATGGAATTAATCAAGGTACTACTTCATTGCAGCGACTTCTCTCACGTTGGAATAATAGGAGACTGGACGAGTTGTGAAAATACTTAGTAATACCGACATTAAAAAAGGTTCAGGTTGTAATAGCTGAAACTTTGAAGTGAGCTAGCGCTATGGTTTTCAACACAATTAATTATGGTATTTAAGGTAAAAGCGGGAAAGGTTCGAAGCCGTCGCCATATAGGACGAGAGGGCAATTATCGTTCATTAAACCGGTAGTTGAAATATGTAATTGTAAAAGTACAAGTCGCACATTACTGAGTGCCTCTAATCTAGTTTTCTTTAGCCAATGGATAATAAAAAGAGTTGACCATGAAGCCCTTGTCCTTCTAGCCTGTTTCTAAAAGATTTTTCTTTCCCTCGCACTTGTTCATTGCTGTTCTGAAAAAGATTGATCTATCTCTTGAACAACCTCAGCGACCTGGTGAAAATTAAATGCGTAAGTCATTGATATAGCAAGCCCGGCTATAGGCAACCTCAATAATAAGTCTATATAGGTCTCTCGATTTATCGTTCGAAAATTGTAGAATACGTATGTTATGTATGTCATATTCATATTCCGTCATACTCCTGAACGTTTTCGCAAATGTGTTTTATTTCACATAGAAGAAGTTGGACACAAGTTTGGACTTCGCTTAAAAATATGGTTTGGATCAGAAAGATTTCGTTTTAGCTAATAAGTAGTTTCGGCTCCGTCATATTCCTTATCTATTAATTTAAGAATGCAGAACGATCTCGATTAATCGATTGTAATTTGATTACCAGTTTATTTGTGTACTTTTGTCACAATAAGAGTGATGATGTTAGGTACAGTAATGCTCAATTGAAGGCTCTATCACTGCTAAGGCTTCAGCTTAGAAAACAGTGAATTTGCAGTAACCATTGCACTGCAGCAGAGCGAAAAAAGCTAACGAAAGCTCCATGACACCTCTTTTCACTAGCGCCTTGTACGCACTGTGACCTATGAGATCTATTGTGCCAGCCGGGTGTTTAGCTGAGAACTTGATCAAGGCTCTTGATAAACCTTACCAAAGCTCCAGGCTCAATGCTCCAGAAGTCAGAGAGACTCAATAAAGCCCTCCCGAGATGGAGAAGTCATTTTTTGCAGCCATAGGGCCTTCACAAAGAATATTTTCTGTCGTCTCTTTTTGCTCTCTCGGCATTCGTCTGTATCTGCTACTCCTATCTTGTGCAGATGGTACCTGAGTGGACAATGACCAGTCAAGTAGCCTGTTAAGGTTCTTAGGTCTGTTTTCCTAAGCTCGAGTAGATTGCTAGCCTTACAACGGTTGAGATTAATGAACTTCTTTGCCTGTCTTAGGCTCTTGAGTTTGGCCCAGCACTCTGCATGATGATCATCCTCCCATTTCTTTATTTTGATGTTTGCGCTACTCCGCGTGACTCCAAAATAGGATTCAAGACCGACTAATGGGCGACTAGCCCCTCTTCTTGATAAGCAGTCCACCCGTTCGTTGCCCTCGAAGCCTTCGTGTCCTGGAATCCAGGCCCCAGTGACGGTGTTTTTCGATGCGAGATCTTCGAGTAGGTTTAGACAGTCCCATACAAGTTTTGATCCTTACTTACTTACTTAGATGGCGCTACAGTCCGGGGTGGACCTGGGCCTTAACCAACAAACTTCTCAAGCCAGCGCGGCTACGAGCCAGCTGCCTCTAGTTGCGCGCCCCAAGTTGGTTGAGGTCCCCCTCCACTTGTTTGCGCCACCTACCGCGAGGCCGTCCTCTACTACGTCGTCCATCCGGGGTGGATTCAAAGACTTTCTTAGCGGGAACATTGGGCTCCATCCGCTCTAAATGACCCAGCCATCTTAGTCGCTGTGTGTGAACTCTTCTGGCTAAGTCGATGTCCTTGTACAGGCCGTATAGCTCGGCATTGTACCTTCTCCTCCACTCACCGGCTATGCAGACGGGACCAAAGATCGCTCGAAGAACTTTTCTCTCGAAATAACCAAGGGCATCCTCATCCGGTTTTGTCAAAGCCCATGCCTCTGCGCCATACAGCAGGACTGGGATGATTAGTGTCCTATAAAGAGTTGCCTTAGTAGTTCGAGATAGAGCTTTGCTACTCAATTGCCTTCTTAGCCCATAGAAACAACGATTGGCAAGAGTAATTCTCCGTGTGATCTCCCTACTGATGTCATTTACGGAGTTTACCATAGCGCCTAGATAGACAAAATCCTTTACTACCTCAAAATTATATCTGTCTCTTGTGGCGTTCTGTCCAAGATGCCGATGTTGGGTGTCCATTTTTGTAGACAGCATATATTTTGTTTTGCTTTCATTGACCGTTAGACCCATCTTCGCTGCCTCGATCTCAATACTCGTAAATGCCCCTTTGACGGTCCGCTGAGTTCTTCCGATTATGTCAATGTCATCGGCATAAGCGAGTAGTTATACAGACTTTTAAAAGATTGTACCTCCAGTGTTGACTTGTGAGTTTCGTACAATTCTCTCAAGCTAAAGAGATCACATGATAGCGCGTCACCTTGTCTAAGACCTTTCCTGACATCGAATGGTTCGGTGATGTTCTTACCGACTTTGATGGAGCAGCGAGAGTTCTCCATCGTCATTCTGCACAAATGGACGAGCTTGGCAGGGATGCCAAGACTAGACATGGCTCTGTATACCTCGTCTCTATACACGCTGTCATAGGCAACTTTGAAATCGATGAAGAGGTGGTGCGTATCGATTTTATATTCATAGTTTTTTTTTCAAGATCTGTCGTAGTGTGAATATTTGGTCAATGGTTGACTTTCCAGTCCTGAAACCGCACTGATAAGGACCTATCGGGTTGTTGACGATCGGTTTTAGGCGTTCACATAATACGGTAGACAGGATCTTATATGCGATGTTGAGGAGACTTAACCTCTGTAATTGGCGCAGTTTAGAGGGTCTCCTTTCTTCAGGATCGGGCAAACGATGCTGAGGTTCCATTCATCGGGCATACTTTCGTCCAACCAGATTTTACAGATGAGCTGGTGCATGCTCCTTACCAACTCATCTCCCCTGCCTTGAAAAGTTCAGCGGCAAGGCCGTCGGCACCGGCAGCTTTGTTGGATTTGAGTTTAGATATCGCTATCCTCGCTTCATTCTGATCGGGTTGACGGGAATCTTGACTGCTATCGTCACTGTTGAATGGCTCATTCTGCCTGACAGCGCAATATTGGTCATCATCGCCGTTTAACAGTCTGCAGAAGTGTTCCTTCCATATTCTCAGCACCGACTGCGATTCTACTACTATGTTGCCATTTTCGTCCCTGCAGGCTTCTGTTCTGACTTTGAATCCCTGGCATGCTCTTTTTACCTTTTGGTAAAATTTTCGAACATTATTCCTACAATAAAGTCTTTCAATTTCCTCGATCGAGCGCTTCTCATGTTCTTTTTTCTTCTTTCTGAAAAGCCGATGTTCCTCTTTTCTCCTGCTCACGTAGAGCTCATAAGCAGCTCTGGTCCTTCTATGCAGCGCCGCTTTGTACGCCTCTTGTTTAGCTGTATGTGCTTGCTGGCATTCCTCATCAAACCAGGGGTTTGTTGTGGTGGCCGAGAGAAACCCAGTACATCAGAAGCTGCATATCTGATGGCTTGTTGGCAACGCTCCCACTGGTCTTCCGCATTTGCTGCTGGCGGCATAGGACTTGCATTAAGATTAAGATAAACTTGATCGGCAAAGGCTCTGGCGGTCTCTTGCGATTGTAGCCGCCCGACGTCAAATTTCCTCACAGTATTTCGTTGATTTCGCTCCAGTCTGGATATCCGCATCCGTACCTTGTCTACAACTAGGTAGTGATCCGAGCCCACGTCCGGACAGTCCGGACACCCAGAATACTAGAAGAGTGCCTTACGTCGATCGCAATGTGATCGATTTAGTTGACAGTTTTTCGATCAAAGGAGAGCCATGTTCCTTTTTTCGAGACGTGGGAACCGCGTACTAGCTACGACAAAGTTTCGCCCCGCCGCAAAGTCGATAAGCCTGAGTCCATTGTCGGATATGATGTCGTGCAGGCTGTGCTTTTCGACAACGCTACTAAAGACGTCCTCTCTTCCTAGCTTTAAAATCACCTAGGATAATTTTAACGTCGTGGCTAGGGCATTGCTCATATGTCTTGTCCAAGAGCTGGTAGAAGTCATCCTTTGTCGCGTCGTCCTTCTCCTCGTGAGGGGCGTGAACGCATATTAGGCTAATGTTGGTAAATTTAGCCTTGATACGGATAGTCATAAGGCGATCGTTAACATGCCGGAAACTTAAGACTTCTTGCCTAAGTCTGGCTCCAATGACAAATCCGCACCCGAATAGACGCTGTCCTTTTTGTCTGTAGCAATCGCCGTAGTAGATGTCGCAGTTTTTCACACTCCTTTTGCCCGGCCCATCCCATAACACTTCTTGGATGGCGGTAAGGTCTGCTTTGAGACACTCTAGGGCCTCCGCAAGTTGTTTGGCTGCACGTGGTTTGTAGAGGGACCTAACATTCCATGTGCAGACACGAAGATCGTTGTCGTTTTTACGTTTGCTTGGGTCGTCAACAGTAAAATCATCCGTATCCGAGGCTGTTGGTTGCTTCGTAACCGAAGTTTTGATCCTACCGTGTACGATTTCAGAGCCATAAGTGCTACCTGGCTGTCCGAGAGGATATAGATACGAGTACCCTCGACCCTTCTTCGCAGACGTTCTCGTACACAGAGCTCGATTGCATGAACTTCTGGCTGAAATATTGTTGGTGATTTCCCAAGCGCTGCTGCAAGTTAGAACCTGGGTCCATAAACCCCTGCGCCCGTGCTACCATTTTCCAATTTGGAACCATCTGTGTACCAAGTTTGAGAGTTTGGTAAGAATTCAAGTCCATGTGTGGCGGTCACCTATGACCACATTGAATTTCCTGGAGAACCGGTATTTCTTGAGCATAGTATCTGGTATTTTGAGAATAGCGTCATTTTGAATAAACTGTAGAATCTTCAAATGGCCTGTAAAGTTGCCGATTTTAAGGCCGAGATCCTGGGCAGCCTAAGAGCATTCAGCATAGGTTCTTTTTGTACTGCAAGGTGCAGCGGTGTGAGGCTAAGCATTGCTCCCATTGATGCCGTGGGGCACGTTCCCATTGCTCCTGTGATACTAAGACAGGCTAGACGATGTATTTTATTCAACTGTTCCTGAGTCTTGGCCTGTAAAGTTTTTGGCCACCAAGCCAACGATGCATAGGTGACCATGGGTTTGATAATGGCGCTGTACGTCCAATTAATTATCTTGGGTTTTAGCTCCCAAGTCTGGCACATAAACATTGCTCTTGTCGCTTTCTCGGTAACCTTGTTCAGGTGTGAATTCCAGGTGAGCGTCTTGTCAAGTGTAACACCTAGATATTTCGCTTCCTTGGATATGTCGATTGGGACATTTTCCAGTGTAATTTGTTTAAGAGTATGGTTTCTTTTCCTGGAAAAGGGTACAAGTATAGTTTTTCCGGGGTTAATGATAAGTCCCTTTGTTCTGCACCAATC
Organism: Brachypalpus laphriformis; assembly: GCA_945910035.1. Taxonomy (NCBI): domain Eukaryota; kingdom Metazoa; phylum Arthropoda; class Insecta; order Diptera; family Syrphidae; genus Brachypalpus; species Brachypalpus laphriformis. The sequence continues at coordinate 351,749,074 of OX246753.1, forward strand.
GAAAGTTAAATTAAGGGCATCTTGCAAATTGCCTCTGATGCTGATTTGCCTCTGACGCTGATGACAATGTCGTCTGCTTATCCTTGTACTTTGTAACCCGATTCTTCAAATAGCTCTAGGAGTTCGTCAATAATTAAGGTCCAGAGCAGGGGAAAGAGGACTCCTCCCTGCGGGCAACCTCTGGTAGCTATTATAGTTTTATGCGAGCCTCCGCACTCGATTCTTACTTTCCTACTATATAGCATGGTTAGGATCCAGTTTATGATCAGAGGAGCGATACTTTACCTGATCATAGCCTTTTTGATGGCAGTCAGCGGTGTCTAGGAAGAAAAGTATAAAAATTAATTCAGACAGCATTTCATTATGTTTTATCAGACACGCTAGGAGAAAGTTTTTTATGATCAGTATGAAGTTGAAAAGGTCCCCCTTGTAAAAGATTTTTATTGCTTACTTACGAGTACGTATTGTAACTATTTGTGAAGGTCAAAAACGACTGCAATTCATATGAGCTCCATTCATCAATGCTCTCTGTTTCTGCTTAAATGTTCATTAAAACTGAATTTCTCCAGAGCCATAAATTGCAACATATGAATTATCACTTTATTCATTGTATTGTACTTTCTACTGTCTTAATCACTGGCTTGTTCTTTTACAAAAAGATGCATTCCGCATTATATTTCCATCAGATAATATGAAAGATTACTGCTAACAATTGTGAACAGCATGTACAATTTAAATGATACACCCATTCAACAGTATTTACTCAGTCGCTGCTAAGATTTTATTCAAAAAATAATCGTATATACATAAGTACTGGAAAGCTAAGATTGACGTGGTTTCAAGTACGTAGATTCTTGTTTGAAACCACGTCAAACCTAGCTTTTCTGCTATTCTTTTCTTCATATCTAGTTCGATGTCATTGTCCGCCAAGACAATACCAAAACGCAATCTGTTTAACTGGTTTCAGTCCCAAGTGGGAGTGAATCAAGGATGTCTGATGAGTCCTCTTTTTTCTTATTTCTGCATGACCTTACAACGTGTTTACCAGGAGGGATTGTGTTCGGCGGATATTAAATAAAGCTACTGTTATACGTGAATGATATAATTGTCATTCTGGCAGAAACATCAATTATGTCGCAGATGATGATGAACAAATTTCAAAATTACTGTAAGTTATGAAACCTGAAAGCGGACACCAATAAGTCCAAAATAATGATTATCAGAAATGGGTCGGAAGAATAAACAAGACATGAAAGGCGGTCCTGATAAAACGGAGAAGGATAGGGAGTAATTAGACCTAAAATATCGATCGAGTCTCCCACTTAGGAGAGAATTGCAGTTGGAGGGCCTACCTCAATAGAAAAAACATATCATCCATCAGTATATTTAAAGCTTTCGCGGCCGCTATGAGATCAATCATGTTCTACACTGCACGAATTTGGAGTGTATACGAGTACAAGTAGAAAAGTAGAAAAAAAAATATTCAGATTACCCGAAAACATACCGGCATACATAATGCACTTGGAAACCGTCTCTTTGCATCTTTAGAATAAGATTACACTTTCTCTGCATTTCAAAAGTAATGGAACTTCCATGCCACCGCCCCCCACACGTCATCGTTTAGACCGGAAGCTGCAATTCTTCAATGAATGTTCCAGGATAAGCAGCGATTACAATATATACCTGACATTATATTGCAAAATCTTGGCGACGTTCTCCACGGGAGCTGTTAATCAATACTGAAGAGTCTACCCTAATGGACGGCATTTAGACTGAAAGCACAGAGAGCGAAACCAGGTGTACGTATCGCCTGCTCAGCCATGATCTAGGTGAAAGAAGTTTAGCGCAGATACAATCTCCACTTTATTCAAGGCCAGAGGTGAACTTTATCGGTTGAACTTCAGACCATATGTACATACATTTGTAAGCGACGATAGTTAGGAATGCAGTCTATGCAATCTTCGAAATAAAGAAAATTGTTTCTATTGTGTACTTTGTTAAAGGAGATTGGGCGAGCCTGCTGGGATAAGGAGGTATTATCGAGAACGGAATTCATTAGCCATGGTGATGACTGGACCATGCTGGCTAGCTATCTTTCATCGACATCAAATAATCAACGAAGCCTTTTAAATTATTAGTACAAAAAGGCAGCGATTGGTAAGTGAGTTATTCTTCGCCTGATTTCTGCGCTGTCGTTTTCAGAATTTATAGCACAGCCAAGGTAGACAAAGTCCCTTACTTCTTCGAAGTTATCGCTGCCCATTATGACGTTCTGTTCATTTCGTCGGTGTTGATTGCCTGTTTTTGCTGACAGTGTATACCTGGTTTTGCCCTCGTTTATCGCTAAACCCAAAAGAAAATTCTTTGGATTTCACTTAAATTGGCAAAGCTATCTCTATATCATACTGAGGGGGATATTACTATGATATTCGCGATTGAAATTTTACTTAAAACTGACTATCCTTATCTACCGTGTCTTATTCTTTTGGTCCGATACCTCCAAATTCAACAATGAACTTTCATTGTTAAACAACTTCGGTGGCGATGACTTATTTCTTTCACGGAATGTGACACAAACAAAAATTCTTGCTCCTAAAAATTGAAAAGCGTGGTACTTTTTCGATTTCCATTTTACATACACATTCTCAAAATTGAATAAATTTGAAATTAAATGCATTTCCATAGTTGAATTAATATACAAAATCCGTATTCCCTACGAGAAATGACTATTTTTGGCAAAGTTCCCAAAATGTGAACAAATATCTAAGAGCCTTTGGCCTAAGTGATGCTGTAATATTTTTTCCGTTCTTCCCCTTACAAACAAACGAGTATTCAATGCAAGGACTCCACTTCATTTTTGAGCCACTATAAAATGATAATAGTCCTCCTGGCACAGCGAATAAAAAGGGACACTTAAGACTCATTTTGTACATTTAACGACGAAAGTTATGTTTTCCAACTCAAACACAAAGAGAGGGTCGAGTGAAATGAAATTGTGTGCCTCTATAGGGGTGTATGTGTGCGGTTATATTTAAACTTCTTTACACTTTTCAAATCAACATCATTCATCGCTTGGGATGAAAAATTTTGAATTCTTTTTTCCCCAAGACAGGCACACATACACGCACACACACACGCACACACTAAAAGAAAAATTACAAAATTATTACCTTTGCATTTATTTATTTATTTATTTTTATGGGGATTCCTTCTGTCGCTTGTTCTTCATCGTGGGATGAAATAAAGATATTGATGATCGTTGGGTAATTTCAAATTCGATTGAAAACATTTTAAAAAGTTTCGCTCGAGTTTTTTTTTTTTTATTCATATACGTGCGTATGTCTTTTTTTAGAAGCAGATTTGTGATTGATTAGGTTATGTAAAAACGAATGAAGAGGTTTCGTTATTTTGTATGTAAATTTTGTTGGAATGTGTGTTTGTGTGTGGATAAATTTTTTGTTTTGAGGAAGTCAAGGATTTGGAGAGTTTTTCCTTCTAAATGTTACAAGAAGTCGCTTGGTGATTTCTTAACAGATTTCAGCACGGTTTTGATTAATAAAAAAAAGATATATGTAATAATAAATTCATATAAATCGATTATTGAGTTCGATGAGTATTCGTATAACGCAAATTTTCGATTTTAGACAGTTATTCCTGGGGAGTATTATCTCTCTGATAAAATTGACGACATACATATTTAGTTTTTCGGTTATTTTGTATTTTCTGACCTCATTCAATGTAAAGTTCTCTATGGTTTCGTTCTACTCTGGACAGATTGTACCTAGATTATTTGATTAGGTGCGGGAACTGGTCACCTTATCACTGCGGTCGCAAAATTAATTATATCTCCTTCATGATGCCGGAGTTGGTGATGAATCCGGCCATGTCTTTGAGTGAGCTGGCAAATACGAGTATGTCTTCTGCTTCAATGTGAAATTTACCTCTGGACAGAGCCAGCTTTCATTTTCCAAAATAAGATCTATTTTGTTTAGGCAAATCTTATTCTACAATTCCCAATGAACTAGCTCAATTTATACCGGAGAAGGATAGAATGACTTTTTTTGGTTGTTTTGAACATCGTGTAATTTTCCAGAATCTGTTTAGCTGCGGGCTTCGGAACTTAATGGAATGATTCAGAACGTGCTTTTAAATTCTATGGAGTGCTGCTTAAAAACACTCAGGCAATATTCTAACGGCTTTCAAAACTTTACAGGTTGGTCCAAGGACGCCAGTACTAAATGCCATCAGTACCTCTGACATATACCACCTTGATCAAAAAGTTCCCGGAATTTATTCAGAAAATTAAAAATACAAGTTTATTCATCTAAATCTATATTGTCCCCTTCAAAGTAATCCCCATCGACTGCAACACACTTATGCCAGCGCTTGATCCAATCTTCGAAACATTTTTTATATTCAGTTTTCGGTATGTCCATCAGTGCTTCCTGCGATTTTTCCATTACTTCCTCTCGGCAGCTGAAACGCGTTCCCCGTAATGGTTTTTTAACTCGATTGAATAGAAAGAAGTCAGAGGGAGCCAAATCAGGTGAATTCGGTGGCTGTTGGATGGTATTTGTTGCATTTCTCGTCAAAAAATTACAAATAATGATGGCACTGTGCGACGGTGCGTTATCATGGTGCAAAATCCACGAGTTTTCTGCCCACAATTCTGGTCTCTTTCGGCGAATTGCTTCACGCAAACGTCTCATAACGCCCAAATAATACTCTTTGTTTACAGTCTGGCCTTCTGGCAAGAATTCATGATGCACTACACCGTTGTAATCCATGAAAACCGTGAGCATTGCCTTCTTTTTTGACTGAAAACGTCTGCCACTGCGTTCATCATCTTCGATTGACTCACGACCACTTTTGAACCGCTCGTGCCACCGGTAAACGACCGTTTTCTTTAGAGAATCGTTGCCGAAACACTTTTCCAACATTTCCAACGTTCGCGCACCATTAAATCCGTTTTTTACGCAAAATTTAATACAAGTTCGTTGTTGCAAATTTAAATCCATTTCTTGGCTACGTAACTTTTGCAAATGTCAAGCTATGACGCTAAGATTTAGAGGGAATATCAACAACAGATGTACCAACTTAACAAAGAAAACAGAACTCAAATCGGAACGATAGGAGCGCCACACGGATTTTATTCCGGGAACTTTTTGATCAAGGTGGTATGTATATCATGTAGGTGTAAACACAAGGGATGCTATGTGAAGGAAGATGCGCCAACAATGGTTTCTACGCATGGCTGCAGTTGAGCAACTACTCGGAGCTCGTACGATCCCATGGCACCCCAATCTTATTAAATGCTGAAGTTAAGCAAGACTTTTTCCCTGATTTTATTCTACCGTATCACCAATGCATATATTGATGGATGATTGGACTAACAATTAGCAAAAAAACGCAGTCAACATATTTATCTCAACGACGGTAAAGAGTACGAGTATATATAGGAAACTATTTTAACTTGTTATCATGTCATTGAGAAACTTTCAGAAATGCTTCCGAATTTTGGGACAAGGGTGGTTCAAGGCAGGAGAGGAATGTTCAATGCCTCTGAGCTCAATGTGGCGTAGGTCCTCCAACTCAGAGAAAAAGTAGCTACCGAGTGTCTTCATTATTCTATCGGCGAGGGCATGGCATTCGCACAGCAGGTGTCGGGCAGATTCAATTTCGTCCTAATCCCTGCAGCTCTTGCAGAAGTCGTTGTGAGGTACGCCAATACTCTCTGCATGAATCCCAATGGCACAGTCCTCCGACTGCGACTAAGCCTAAATAGAGAACGTGTTCTCCTCAAATCATAGGACGGCCACAGCGGTCTGGCAGTGACACACGTTTCCTAATGGATCAAAGCATATGGTCACATTGTTGGTCTATAGTGCCTCATTTAAATGCCACTTATAGATTTTATCGAGCTTAGATCTAACTGCTGTGGATTCCAGAGCCTTAACAGCTTTCTGGTAGTCGATATACACTATAATTGATTTACCCACGATGTTACCTTTGGTGATAGGTTTCGCCGTCTGGATGATGGCCGTGATTTCAGCTTGAAAGACGCTGCACTAGTTGTTGATTCTGAACGAGTGTTGAACCCTAGTATTATCCAGTAAACCCCAGCTTCCACACCGACATCCGTATTGGAACCGTCAGTATGGTAGGCAGGTAGAAGTGGTGGTTCTGTAAATAGAAACCCGTTTTGATACCACGACTCATGTGACCTTTGATGTTGATGTGTATTGGTGAGGAAAATCTAGAGCCAGCCTGTAGAGTTTAAGAAGAGGATTAGCTCATTTATGTTTTTACCCGAGATCTCCTCAAGTGAATTATAGAAGGGTTTGCCTAATGCTTGATGTCTAGCCCTGGCTAGTGCCGTACAAGTATACATGTACGTATAGTGGATGATTGTTTCCTTTTCGGTGGCTATGTTTGGCTGCGTGCCCTCCTACCGGCCAGTGTCCTGTGATTATCGCGATTATTCTGGCAATATCTTTGTGCATTCTGCTTAATAGAGCGGGTATTTTGGTCTTGTTGTAGTTGTGCCACATTTTACTGGTCACCTCACTTGGCCAGTTCATGATCATGTTCGTTGCCATCAACGTTGCAGTGACCTGGAACCCAGACTTGGGTTACCATACATTGGCCATCTAGCGAGGCCATCTTCTTTCGGCATTCTAGTACTAGTTTCGAGGAAATGATTTCCGAGGCAATGGCTTTGATAGCAGCTTGGCTATCAATGAAAATAGGTATTTTTTGCCTAGGTAGTATATTTTTGTGTGACTTGATTTAGCGCCAGGCTTCGCGAATTGCGAGTAATTCCGCTTGGAAGACGCTGGCAGCGTCCGGAAGTCTTGCGATGTTCAGGGACTCCGAAAAAACACCCGCACCAACCCCAGTGTTCAGTTTTGATCTATCGGTGTAGACTGCTAGATCGAAGCCACTGGTCGCCTGTCCATCTTGTCAATCTTTTCTTGTAGGGAATTGTACGTCGAAACGCTTTGTGAAGTTCATTGTGGGGATGATGTAGTCTGTTGGAGTCGGTACGAGTTCTCCTGGTAGAGAATCTAGAATATTGATGTGTCCATAGGGTTTCGCAGTCCAACACTTGGACTCTCTGAGTCTGATTGCGCTGTGCGCTGTGATGTTTGTGATATGTAGATCTAGGGGTAAAATATGTAGCAGGACTATTAGAGCGTCTGACGGGGTTGACCGTAGGGTGCCTGTGGTGCCCATGCACGCTGCTCTTTGCACCTTACTTAGTTTGGTTATATTATAGGCTTTTTTAAGGGCCGGCCACCATGCTATCGACCCATAGGTGAGGATTGGGCGTATTACGGCTGTGTACATCCACAGGGTCAATTTCGGTTGCACGCTCCATCTTTTGCCGAAGGTTCTGTTGCAGGCATAGAAGGCTATACATGCTTTCTTTACTCGTTCATCTATGTTTGGTTTCCAGTAAAGTTTAGGATCTAGAATAACTCCTACGTACTTAGCTCTGGAAGATAAGGAGAGTATCTGACCCTTTAGTAGAGGAAGCGTGAATTCGGGTATTTTGGTTTTGGTGGTGAAAAGCATCAGTTCAGCTTTATTTGGGTTGACTCCAAGTCCACACTTATTGGCCCATGTGGTGACTTTACTTAGAGCACGTTCCATGATCTCACTTATCCGTTCCATTATTATCACTCTCCGCATAACCAACTACATTAATTCCTGCTCTGTCTAAACATAAAGGATTTTATTCATGACTATTGGCCATAGAAGAGGTGAGATGACCCCACCTTGGGGTGTTCCTCTGCTGGCAAATTTGGTTATCGTGCTGTTTCCTAGAGATACCTGAATAATTCTAGTGCTGAGCATAGAGACTGTCCATTGGCTTATATAGTTTTCTATGCCCAGCTCCGTAAGGGACTCCCGAATTACTTCAGTATGTACATTGTTGAAAGCTCCTTCTATGTCTATAAAGGTAGCTAAAGTGTATGTACTGCCAGTATAGAAGGCAATTCATCATTACTAGTAACTTCTTCGCTCTCAGTCATTTGTCTGGAATTCTGATATTTAATTTCCTGTCAAATGTCTGCATCGGAGTCATATAATGGGTTTCTAACTGCCTATTTATGACCTCCGATTTGGAATGAGAGAAGCATGGTCTTCATTGCCGGCGGCCGATGCATGCAGACCTCTGGATCTTAGTGAGGCTTGAAAGGTGGTAGTACTTCTCCAGTACCTTCCACCAAACTTACGAATGATCAGTTAGTATAAGTCGCACAACCGCTGTGCATAACCAATAGACCACAGTGGGCTTGAAACCCCTCGTATTGCCGAACACTTTTCTGCAAGTATAAAAGGCTGCTTTTGTTTTATCTCATGTTTGTCTTGATCTCATTTTAACACACTCGTCGCATAGATTCTAGCTGTTATATATCCCTACAAACGGAAGGGCCATACACTATTGTCAGATATATAGGATTTTTTGTACTCCTTTCGGATACTTCGGACGTTCATTGGAGGTTAGGCCGTTGAAAAGCGTTGATGGCGTTGGCATTGAACTTACTCAATTGTGAGTTGCACAAAATCTAGTCATGTACCCAATTACTTCGATTCCTCATCAATATTCTATTTCTTAAACCAACCTTCAAGTTCTTCATCGGGCTTCTTTTTTTTTTACTCTAGTCTAGGGCCTTAGTGCTACTCGATAATATACAATACAGATATATATTTTTTTTCTCTTGTACAACCCATGCCCACGTGTCAACGACACTGAGACCTGAAAGATCTATTGTATCGGAGATACAATACACATCATACAATATACATCAAGAATCTGTCTACGTTCACTAAGTTCAAATGTATGTAGCATAGACTTTGGAGAAATTAAACCAATATGATATTACGCGGCACTTTTTTCGAAACCTGTTATTATAGAAGAATTCAGTCAATACTCGTACAACGTCACCTGAATGCAAGAACTAGGTAACTCGATTTTGTTGTTTTTTTTTTTTTTACTTTTGAGAATCTGGGTTTTCGGCTACCTGTATTCAATTAGGATGGAGTTAAATGACTCGACAACTCATTTACCTTACTTACTTACTTTTACAAGATGGCGCTACAGCTCGGGGTGAACCTGGGCCTCAACCAACAAGCCTCTCCATTTATCTCGGTCTCTAGCTAATTGCCTCCAGTTGCGCACTCCAAGTTGGTCGAGGTCCCCTTGAACTTGTGCGCGCCACCTACGGCAAGGAGGTCCTCTACTGCGTCGTCCCTCCGGGTTAGATTCGAAGACTCTGCGGGCCGACGCGTTGGTGTCCATTCGCTCTACATGCCCTAGCCATCTCAGACGTCCAATACGCAGTTTTTTGACTAGGTCGATGTCGTTCTACAGCTCGTATAGTTCGTTATTGAATCTTCTCCTCCAAAACCCGTCAACGCAAACGGGACCGAAAATCTTACGAAGAATTTTTCTCTCGAATCGACCAAGAATATCTTCATCCTCTTTTAATAAATTCAATGTTTCAGCGCCGTAAAGCAGGACTGGGATGATCAGGGTCTTATACAGAGTCTCCTTAGTTGTTCGAGATAGGGCTTTACTGTTGAATTGCCTTATAAACCCAAGAAACAGCGATTGGCAAGAGTTATTCTTCGCTTGATTTTTGCGCTGATGTTAATTTTAGAGTTTATAGCAGAGCCAAGGTAGACAAAGTCCCTTACTACCTCGAAGTTATAGCTGCCAACTGTGACATTCTGTCCAGTTCTTCGGTGTTGGCTGTCCTATTTTGTTGACAGCATATACTTGGTCTTGCCCTCGTTTATCGCTAGACGCATTTTGGCCGCTTCTGCTTCAATGCTTGCAAACGCATCGGTGACAGCCCGCTGTGTTCTTCCAATTATGTCAATATTGTCGGCGTATGCAAGTAGTTTTTACGGACTTTTGATATATTGTGCCTCTGGAGTTGGCTTGTGAGTTCCGCACAATCCATTCAAGTACAATATTAAAGCAGTCACATGACAGCGCGTCATCTTGTCTAAAATCTTTTTTGACATCAAAGGTCTCGGTGAGGTCATTACCGATCTTGATGGAGTAGCGAGAATTCTCCATCGTCATCATGCACAGACGAACAAATTTGGCAGGGATGTCAAAACTAGACAAGGATCTATAAAGCTCTTCTCTATAAAAGCTGTGATAGGCGGCCTTGAAATTGATGAAGGGATGGTGAGTATCGATTTAGACTCCTTGGATTTTCTCCTAGACCTGACGAAGAGTGAAGATTTCATCGATGGTGAAACCGCACTGATAGGGGTCAATCAGGTTGCTGATAAAAGGTTTCAGGCATTGACACAATATCACAGAAAAGATCTGGTATGCGATCTTGAGGAGACTGATGCCTCTATATTTGGCGCAGTTGAGGGGTCTCCTGTCTTGTGGATCGGGCAAACAATGCTGAGATTCCATGCATAAGACATACACTCGTTTGACCAAATCTTAGGGATGAGTTGGTGTATGCACTCTACTAATTCATCAACAGCTGCCTTGAAAAGCTCGGCCGGTAAGCCGTCAGGTCCAGCTGCCATGTTGGTTTTCAGCTTTGATATTGCTATCCTCACTTCATTTTTGTCAGGTGGGCGGACATTTTGACTATCATCGTCTATGTTGAATGGTTCATTCTGCCTGACAGCGGGATGTTGGTCTTCGTCGCCGGTATATAATCTACAAAAGTACTACTATAAGACTTTCATTTTCATCCCTACAGGTTTCTGTACGGGTATTACTTCTCTTTTTTTTATTGCTTCTCTGACACGTTCTTTTTACCTTTTGGTAAAACTTCCGGACATTGTTCCTGGAGTATAAGCTCTAAATATTTATTTTTTCAGCTTTTGGACGTTAAATTTTCTCACAGTGATTCTTCTTTGTTCCAAAGTTTGGGATATCCGCATTCGTACCTTGGCTACAACAAGGTAATGATCCGAGTCTATGTAGGCCGCTCGGAAGGTCCGGACATCCAGATAGAATGGAGACAGGTCTTGCGTCGATCGCAATATGATCACATTGGTTGATCGTTACATGATTGTTAGACCGCCATGTCTGCTTATGAATATTGAGATGAGGAAACCATGTGCTTGCTATGGTGACGTTTCGCTCCACAGCAACATCAATTAGCCTTAGTCCGTTATCGGACGTGGTGTCGTGTAGGCTATGCTTACCGACTGCCCTACCAAAGATGTCCTACTTTCCTAGTTTGGCGTTAAAATCGCCTAATACAACTTTAACGTCGTATTAAGGACATTGCTCGTATGTTTTGCCGAGGAGTAGTAGAAAGAATCTTTGCCGGCAGGGTTTTTTACTTCCGTGGGGGCATGAACACATATTAAGCTTATGTTAGTAATTTAGCCTTAATCCGAATAGTCATAATACGCTCGCTCCTGCCTAAGTCTGCCGCATATAACAAATCCGCATCCGAATAAGCGTTGCCTGTTGCCTCTGTAGCAATCGTGGTAGTAGATGTCACAGTTTTTAATCCTCTTTTTGCACGGCCCATCCCATCGCACTTCCTGAATGGCGGTAATATCTGCTTTATTGCAGTCTAGAACCTCTGCTAATTGTTCGGCTGCACGTGGTCTGTAAAGAGACAGAACATTCCACATACATATCCGAAGGTCGTTGTCCTTATTTCGTTTGCTGGGGTCGTCATCAGTTGAGTCGTCCTTATCCGAGGCTTTTGGTTGTTTCAGAACCATTAGTGTTTTTTTGCATGGTAGGGAAGTTACCCCGACGGCATAGCCCCCAACCTAGATGATCAGTTCCTTTCGTTATACCACTAGGACGAGGGGCCGGGTACACCGGTGTCAATAGTCCACTATGAGAGCTGCCGTTGGCCCATTAAGGGGTCCTCTCCTACCATCTCTATTCCAAGGTCCTGACCATCATTGGAAATTCCTTACCGACCTGCTCGCGCAAGGTATTCACTAAGTTCCACCTGACTGGAACTATAGACGCCACCGTTGAGTCCGTCTAGGGAATTCGTACGCTGCCGCCCGGAACAAGTAGAAGTGCTCTAGTGAGAGACCACTCTTCCCTCCTCTCTCATCTGCTGCCGCCAAAATTCCTCCAAACGGGGTTGGTTACCCATTTCTTGGACTAAGGTACTAAGCACCCAGCTGTCACCGTGTGAAGGTTAAGAGTAGGAGTTGCTAGGCCTCAGCTTAGTGAAAGCGCTTGTGTTTTCATATAATCGCATGCACTACCGTTTGACCAGACTTACCTGCTGTCATCTATTGACGAGTGATTATGCCGAAATTAGCTTGTGAAAAAAGGTTTTTAATGCAAAATATTATTATTATTATTTAACTTTATTTAGAAGCAAAACTTAAAGCCAAAAATAACAATTATTGCAAGGAAATACATTCGTTTTAAGAAATCTTACAGTTTTTGAGTGAAATAGTGTAAGATACACTCAGTTGTCAAGTGACAAAAGGCGAAGGTATCTGATAATAATTATTTATTTTTCAAACAATTGATGTTGGAAATTTGAAAGTATCAAAAGGTATGTATTATACATACTCTTGACAAATAAAAAAAAATATGAAGCAGAAAATCGAAACAGAAATAGAAAGAAATATGAGGATAATTGTTTAACACCATAGTATCACTTTTTTTTTCTGCTGTTTTCAGTGCATCCTTAAGAATTTGTTCAACGCAGAGAATAAAAGTGAATCTCAAAACATATGCAATGAAATCTGTTCAAAAGAGTAAGTTGTTTTAAGAGAAATCATGATTTTGTGTATTTCAAGTGCCGAAAATTGTTTTGCGGCTGTGAACATGCTTCTTTTAAACTATAATCACTTTTACAATTAAAACTATCATCATTTGAAAAGCCAAGCGAAGAGTTCAAATTGAAAAAAAAGTCATTGAAGGAGTTAGAAACTTGTAAAAGCTCTGAAGCATTATTATTGCTTAAAATTATATCTTTGTTCTTCTTGGTTCTGTCTTGAATCTCGTTAACGATTCCCCATTCCGTTTTAGTGATGCCAATATGTTTAGCTAATTTATTCCTGAAATATGTATCCCTGCAAAACAGCATATCAATTTTTAGTTGGAAACACAGCTTGCCATAATAAACTTTAAGTCTAGCATTGTAACGATGTTTTTTAGCTCGTGAATTTTATTGGTTTTTGTTTCTTAGCTTACTGAGTAAGGGAGGAGTCATCCATTGCTTAAGACACGTTAACCCGTTATTTTTACTCCGACTATAGTTTGATAAATAAGACTGCAACTTGTTAAAAAAACGAATCAAAAGCAATGGATGGATCCTGCAAATCGAAAACATCATCCCAAAGCTCAAAATTCAAACTTGATTTAAGAGCAGCAAAGTCAATGTTATTGAAATTCTTATTCATGTGTGGTTTAATTCTAGGTACCCTGCAATAAAGTTGACTACTGGTTAAACTATGGTCTGTTATTCTGAAATTATAGGCCACCGTTTTATAATTGGCATAATTGTTTCTATGAAGCCTTGAGAAAATATAATCTAGCCAATCAATAAAAAATATTCTATTCACCCAACAAAATCATGTTTCTACAAGATTTAAGTTCCAAGGATCCCGAAAGCTCATTCAAAAGGCCCTTGATAATATGGTAGGCACTACGATTTGACGTCGAGTTCTTTGTTACGAACTAAATAGATTGGGATGAAGGATTACAAAATACTTGTATAGTCAACAGTTACCCAATCAATTGCTATTAAAAATGTTTATTGCATGGTTTATTGCAAAACACTTTGTGTCGTCATACAGGGAAATAAAATCAAAGCATACTTTGAAATTGAATATTTTTGTGTGGAAATATTCTATTAGTCATACCTACATAGCTTGATATATACATCTTAATCTACTTAAAATATCGTTATGCATAAGAGTCTAAAAAAACGTCAGTTCTAAAACTCAGCTGCTGCAACATTTCATAGTCTTAGGCATTCGGTTCGCACTCTAGCGAATTCGTAATATTTTTTTTCTGTTAAACAACAAATTCGATAAATACATTGTCGCATGTTATTTCTCCACTTACTCAAAAGTATGCAAAATAATGAATTTTAAATTCTAGACCAGACTTTTCTTTATTTTCGCGACACATGAACCTAAATTACATACTTAAGGATAATAAAGTAAAAATAAAAATATCCTTTGCACTCACGTTCGACACATTGATCGATTTAATTTGAACTTTTCTTAATTTATTACATTTAATTCGTTGCCCCGGAGTTTTTTTTTTTGCTCTCTAAGTATACCTTATGGGGATGTGTATATAAATTATTTTGTCCTTTATCGATTTTTTATCAGTCTCTCCACTGTTTGATGATGATAATTTTCTATTTCTTTTTCGATTCATTTTTTTTTCTTATCTACCGCACTGGTAACAGAAGGCGCTTTGTGTGTTTGCTTATTATAAAAAAGTATGCGTGTGTAGTAAAATGAGTGGATATGTGTTTGTGTATGTTCTTCAAAAGCTGTTTCCTCAATTTGCACATATTGATTTGAAAGAGAAAAACAACAAAGAAACACTCACATCTCTTTTCTCGGCACTCACAACATTTTTCCCAATCTATCAATTCCAATTCGAATCTTAATCACTACAGGACTTTGTTACTAGATTGTATTTAAGTGTGTCAGTGTATAAGTGTGGTTCTTGTTCTTTTTTTTGATAAGTTATGTGGAAAAGGTAATTGAGAACTTTCTTTTTGTGTGAATGATGTAAAAACCAATTAAGAGAGCTATCTCATACAGGTTCTTAAAAATTGTTTTTGTTGAGAACAAAAGACGATTAGCAGTCATTATATCATATATACTGATTCGGCTAAGATGGGGTTTTTAATTTGAACGACAAGAATTGAGTTGGTAAAAATGTTCGACCTAGAGGTTTTGATCAATATTGGTATACTAGCGAGATGTGTTAGAATAATTGTGCTCAAATGATAGCTAAAGGCTGGATATCTTTTTACGGATTGCTTATTATTATTTATTAATTATTATTTAAACTGAATGCAAGGTTTCAACTCCCTATTTTCGGTCGAATAGACAGACATTCTGCAAACTTCATGCATGAAAATTGTTCCATGGAGCCTATTGCTAATAACCTCTATGGAGACACTTAAAGTCTGCCGAATGCTTTTGAAGTTATACGTAAAATCCAACCGTATCCGAAGTAAATTCCAATCTTAAAGAAGTAACATAACAGCAGTCAAAGTCAACTTTTTTGCGCTTCATTTCAGAAAGAATAAAGTTACTTTGTCAGAACCTAACTAACTTTGAAATATTTCATGATGCGTTTTTAAAAACGTTGCAATTTAGAAACCAACGGAGGATGGAATACCTTGCTCAGAGATATGGATTTAGAACACATTTGCTCCCTTGTACAATACTTCGAAAACGGTACGATTCGAAGGTGGGGTTATTCAGAAAAAAATCGAAAAATGAGATTAATATATTATATATATATTTTCGAATCTGAGATAAAAATTAAACCTAATATATTAAACCTATTTCACACTTCAAACTCTTTTCGCTAACTTTTAATTGCATGAAAACATATGTTGATGGGATGATCAACTTTGTCTTAATAACTAAAACCCAGTATGTGTGCAAGTATCTATTAAACCATTAGAAATCGGGTAAGCATAGCATTCTTTATTGGAATGGATTTCCTCTATCCTCTACACTATGAGTTTTGGGACGGTCTGCATAGTAAAATATTAAGAAATAGCACTACAAATTAAAGGACCTCGCCAATGGCTGCTTGAAAAATCGCCATCATTGAAATCTTTTGGTGGTTTGTGCTCCTATCAGACACAAATAGTTCATACTCACTCATCTCAGAAATTATTCGTAAATAGTATTCATTTGTGATTTGATGTCAGTTAGTAGTCTCCCGTCCATGAAAGTATTGACCATCAGGCAAGAACTCACAAGACTTAAGGCCATGTACTATTATGAAGTTGACCCACTTTTGGCTAATCATCGTCTCGCTCTTTTTCTCTACTCTACTGTGGTCCTAGACTTAGAGCAAACGATTTCCGAGCCGTCAATTACGTCGGTTCCTTTGGTCGATCTGAGGACTCGATGACTCTACTGGGCATAGGCTTTCAAAAATAAGACGGAATTTCAATTGGTATTGGAAGTGATTTCAATTTGAAGGCAAGTGTTAAATCTGACAAAAGAAATCGTTTCATTTCGTTTTTTAATCTTAAATATTCCGGCATCAACTCCACATCGTCCATTTCCAACACGCCTAAATATTGCAATGTCCGCATGCTTCATTAATCAGTTGGAGATCGCAGTAATTTTCATGGTTTTGAATATTGCGGGTCGTTTTTTATCGCGACTGAGTAAGCTAGTGACTCATTTGTTAAATGTAGAAAAACATAAATATACTTACATGATGCTATCATTCTAAAGATTTTATTGCAAGCATACAAAATTATTGGTATTTTGTTGAAATATTGTGGGCGCCGTGGCGTAAGTGGTTAGTGTGTCGGATCACTACGCATGAGGTTCCAAGTTCGAATCCCAGAAAACACCAAAAAGTTTTTTCACGGTCCCACCTCTCGCGAGCGTCTGACAAACATCCAAGAGTATTGTTGTCACGAAAAAGCTTCTCAAATCGCCGTTCGGAGTCGGTATTAAAACTGTAGGTCCCTTCCATTCGTGTGAAAAATATAACGCACACAACATGAGTGGTTGCGAGAAGCTAGGCCCTGGCACTTTAAAGAGCTGTTGCGCCAAATATTTGTATTTTGTTGAAATATTTAAGAAAATTATGCATATGTATAATTATATTGGTCTCAAGGGAGAAAAAAACTTCTTTCGAAATAAATTGAAATACAATATTTACAATACTTTACCTTGCAAAGTTATGAGCAAACTGAAGTCATAGTACATACATACATATACATATTTTCAATTGCCCGCTAATCCTTTATGTGGGTCGCAGGAATAGGATGTTCTGCTCAGGTCGACTGTCCATCCTTTTCGATACTCCACCATTGACTTCAGCTCATCAGGAGGAATATCTAGACGGCTCCAGCAGCAATGTAACAATTGATCCAATCATATATTTCTAGGACTACCGAGAGGTCGCTTAGCTGATGGCACGGCAATCATGGCACGTATTGGAAGCCGATTTGGGGGCATATGAACAACGTCACCAAACCAACGAAGTATAGATCGTTCCGTTGGGAGAAGTAGCTGCTTAGCAATGAGCGCCTCGCGTACTCTGATGTTGCGCACTCTATCACTTTTTTTTTTTTCAAAATTCCCCTTAAACGGATTTAAAAAAAGGACCTCTTATTCCCAATTTTTTATTTTGAAATATTGCAATAAATTACATTGCCAGCGAAACCCTTCCCAAAAACTACAAACTTTAGTCTAGAATCTCGTTCAAGCATTACATCCAATCCGAACATTTCACAAAGGTGATCATATCGCATCTTTCTTACACAATGTATGCAATTGCATACTATAATAACCCTTATTCTCTCACGGTCCCAAAACATATTTTTCCACTTTGCACGTCTACCCCTATTTTAATATGATAACAGCTACAAATGTAGGGCACAACTCCTTCTTTTGTGTCGCCATTTTGTCGTCCATCCAGTAGAAAATCAAATAAAAGCGAAAAAAATAAAACAAGGGAGGAAAAAAGTCACTTTCTATTATTCCGGTTCAAATTACAATACAACCACACTCTGACAATGAGTTATGCGTTACGTTGTGAAATAAATGATATTGGACACCTCCTTAGGGGGTGGCTATCGTTAGTATACTTATGATGACTGTGTCGGGTATATCACACAGTTAGCAATTTGAGCTCATTCGTGTCTGAATCCACTCAATAAAAAATTCATTAAGATAACGACAAGCGAGAGAGTACCTAACCTAATTATCTTGTCCAAAACAAATATTCCAGCCCTTTGGGTTTGGTTCGGTTGGGCTGGATATAACAACTCCCTCTTCACTCGGGCACCTAGGTTCGTCGCCATTTTTAACAATATCAACCTCCACATTCCTTGGTCACAATGGGCATCAGAGTGACAGACAGTGTATACTGCTAAGAGAATCCTCTCGAATTCGATGCGTTGATTGCCATGACACAAATTATTGGTCACATGGTTGCTATGCGGTTGCGATGGCAATGGGAATGTCCACACGGGGCACACACGGAGCCATTATAAGTAGAGTCATCAGCACCTTTCTTGTTAGTGCGTTTTTATATAATATGTACCATTAGACGAAGTTAGGACGTTTTTCTTCCTTCTTTTTTTATTTGTTGGCTTATGGGGTGGCAACTCATGTGTTTTAGCATTTTGTGTGCAAACAATTTATCAATATCTCTAAACAAATATTTACTTATGCCATCGCGTCGGTCGCCAACACCACTGCCGCTTGGTGTTGCTATCTTTTTAGCGAACGTAATGAGGATCCCTTGGATTGATTGGTAGCGGAACGCATAACATGCAAGCATACGTGTGGGTGTTTGCTTGTCGTCATCTGTTATTGCTGGTGGCGAAGGATATGTCTCCAAGTGCTACCCGTCTGTCAGTTTGTAGATATGTGTCTATCGATATGAATAGTAGAAAACAATCCATCAAGAATTACCATATACAAGTCAGGACAGGTTTGTTATAGCCACAAAAGTTTTCCATACATATCCACTTTGTAGAAGGTGACATTATCATATTTGTTTTGTAGTTTAAGTTAGCAGCCAGGTCTGCATCTACGTTTCAAGCAATTAAAGTAAACAAATATTTCGTAAAGTAGACAAAAATATTTCTTTTCGAAATATTGTTACCAGTTTTAGTCCCAACACAATAAATTTATGAAAACAGTTACTTGTTAGGTCTCACTAATACTCTTGTCTCTTAAATGATCTTCTTCTTCCTATTTCGGCGAGGTTATGATCCGAAAACAAGGGATCATAACCCTCCCAGTCCATCGCATTTCTACTGTTCCGCCTGTGGGGTTCGCCTATTTGACTACAGAAAATATCGGCAGGTCTGCCGATTTTGGATCACTCGGTTACTTACGGTTACTTTCAATGTGGCAATACTAGTTGAGCCGGTCGCGCTCTATTTTTCGTAAGATGGTTTCCCTGATGTGAAGGCTTCCACGGATCTTCGAACTTCTTATTTGACCAAGCTTTGTCACTCCTGCGAAGCTGAAGCATCTTTGTCTTAGCTGCCGTTAATTTGCTCTCATACGTTTTGTACATTGCCCAACATTTTAAACCGTATGTGAGCACTGGACGCACAACTTCGGTGTAGAGCCTTTCTTTTCAACTTTGGTGACATTTCGCGTTCACGCGCACATCAAGTGCTCGTTGTAGGGATATAGGATCGTCACTTATGATGGCTCCATCGTCAGCAAAGAATAATTGATGAACCTTAGGGTCCGGAACTTTCCATTCAAGCAGATAATCAAGGACTGTAATAAAGAGCAAAGGACTTAAAACGTTTCGCTGGTGCACCCCGACTTTGATTGGGAACTCTTCGGTTACTCCAGCCGAACATCTTACTATTGTCTTTGCTCCTTCGTACATGTCCATGATCATCTGTACATAGGTTTATAGAACCCCTCGATGTCTTAGCACCACCCATATCAGATCTCGTGGTTGTCTGTCGAATGCCTTTTCAAAGTCAACCAATACAATATGGCCCTTTAAGGAATCACGATTTTTTTCCATTATGATTCTTATACTTTGGATTGCATCTGGGGTTGATTTACCCGCGACAAACCCCCACTGATCATTTGATAGCCGTATTATTTTTCGTAGTCGGTCACCTAATACCTGCTCAACAATCTTCATGCTGTGTGACATCAGCTTGATCGAGCGGTAGTTGTCACAGTTTCGCGTATCGCCCTTTCCTTTGTGCACAGGAAAAAAGGTACCATTCCCTCCATAGATAGGGCATTGGATCACCTCTCATAAATTTGGAGATAAGAATTCTGAGTCATCTGAACCCGATGTCTCCCATCTTTTTCCAGAACTCAGAGGGCATCTTGTCTTTTAAATAATATCGTTTTAAAAACTGATGTATATGTATTTTAAGAGAATATGTACAATATTTTGTATGACCACGTTGCAGAGATTTTTCACTTTGAGATGAGTTGCTTTGGTCGCGATGTGTAAAATTTAATACCGTATCCGAAGGGCAATTTTTTTTAGAAGTTTTCCCAAGACAACAATACTCTCGGATGTTTGTCAGACGTTCGCGGGAGGTGGGACCGTGAAAAAACTTGTTGGTGTTTTCTGGGATTCAAAGCTGAATCCTCACACGCAGTGGTCCGACACACTACCCACCTACGCCACGGCCGGCGCCCACGGTGAACAACACATTAAGCCAATATAAAAGTTTCCATTAATTAAAAACCTTGCTGATCGAAAGTTTTCGAAAGCTATTAGCTTAGCAAATGAAAGATCACATTGAGAATAATTGTTCGCTCAACTCTTGCCAGTTGGGCTTTAGATCAGTCCATAGCTCTTGTATTGCAATGGTAAACATCCTTAATGAGGTTAAACACGCTCTTTTTAAAATGATTTAATCACAGTTTTTTGTCTACTTGACTTTTGGAATCCTTTTGATAAGGTACGTATAAAACTCAGATTCTCTGTTGGAAATTTGTAATATGGAAGGTGTGCAGTTAAATTGCAATAGGTCATAAAGAGTTGTGGCTGGCAGCACGTCTTCTGCGCTAGAGTCTCTTGCACAAGGGGTGAATTCTAGGGGCATTATTTTTCTGCATGTTCATTAATGATCTAATCTCGGTCTGTAGACATGCCTGTATTCATTTGCAGCAGTAACATGCAGTTTAAGGCTCAAGTGCTTCCAGTTTCAAATACCCCAACAACCAATAGCATCATACCTGGTATTTACTTATCTGCGTCTAGTTTGTTCTAACGAAATATGCAAAAAAACCTAGGTTTTACAATCAGTAGTTACCTTTCTTGCTATATTCATACCAGCTATGTTGTTGGAAGAATATGCAGAATATGCCTTAGAAAGACGTGGCTAACTGCTCATTCTTTTATACGAATGTCCGACTACTACTCGGACCAGAATTAACTACTTACTTCCCAATCTGAAGTTTACTCTTCCTCAGCCCAAAAAATTGTAAGCTTCTTACTTGAACTTGTTTTTAGCTAGGAAGCAAACTCACGTAATACATCTCTAAAGGGGACAGTCCAAAACATCTCAATCAGGTCGAGGTGCTCCGTATGGCTATTCAATATACAGTGCACTCTCGATTTTTGCAACTAATGTATTTTGTGTCGTACAATTTCAAAATTGCGAAAATCGAGAATTTTTTTGGATTTGTTGCAGAGATCGAAAACATTAAATCCATTACGTGGGTTGCAAATACTGAGGTATGCAAAAATCGAGAGTGCAGTGTACATAAAAAAAAAACTGCTAATTTCACTCCGGCAGAAACACGCAAAAAATAGGTGATTGCCATAACTAGATATGCAGAATAGCCTGCAATAGGCTTGATCCTCCATCCCAGCACAAACTCCAGGTAGAATTTGATGCCGCAGTTCATTATACATCTATATATGGTCTCCGAAGGTCTGATCACATTGCAGCTTACTACAAGTGTTCCTTAACCGAATATCTTTGTGCAAAAAATTGCATCTTTCTTCAGAGCATTATAAAACAGTTCACAGAAATCTCAGCACCTACTTTTGCCAAGGTTCAAATATTTAAGTTCATCTCGATCTTGTTTTCATTCACGCTGTAAGGCAATGGAACTTAATGCGCGTACATATTAAAATTATACTTACATCCATGTTATGAATTTCGTACGAACTCAAAATCGGAAACCAAATCTAAATATGATCGAAAGTGAAAATAGTGTGATGAATTTCGGTCGAATTACTGAATTCGATTGAAAACAAAAATTTTACAAATGCGATTTCGAAAACAGCTGCTGTGAGCCCCGTCGCGTAGAGGGAGTGTGTCGGACCACTGCGCATGAAGCTCAGTCTTCGAATCTCAGAAATCACTAAAAAAATGTTGTACACGGTCCATCTTTTGCAAACGTCTCATAAATATCCGAGAGTATTGTTGCCGAAAAGTTCTAAAAAAACAGAACTAAAGGTTCATTTCATTCATGTGTTATTACTGCATCAAAAACGTAATTTTCTTTGCATTTTTAAATTCCGATCGTTTGTCAGCACATCCTCGAATTCGTTTGAAATAAGAAATCGCGGAATAGATCACACCGAAATTTCGAAAACGGTACAAATTCATATTCGAACGAAACTCATCACAGGAGTGTTCCGAATATGATTTTTCTATTAATTGTATCCGAATAATGTGTGAAAATATACACATAATATAAGAGTGAAATTGAAGAGAAATCCAGTGGTTATATATTTTGTTTTTTTTTTTTTCACTTTCAGTGAACACTAAATGTACTTTATTGAATCAACAGTGATGTTCCGAAAAAAAACAGTGTTGCGCTAATGAGCTATTAATGATGTGTTCAATTT
Organism: Brachypalpus laphriformis; assembly: GCA_945910035.1. Classification (NCBI taxonomy): domain Eukaryota; kingdom Metazoa; phylum Arthropoda; class Insecta; order Diptera; family Syrphidae; genus Brachypalpus; species Brachypalpus laphriformis. The sequence goes on from OX246753.1 coordinate 351,771,608, forward strand.
GCCAAAACTCTTGTTAAATTTACCCAGATAATTCTTTAACAGAATTATTAGATTTGACAATAAGATTTCAATAAATAGCTACACATACATATTCTTATACATAACTAGGTGATCAGAGCTCGCCTTGCTTCGCCCGCATTTTAGTTGACGATTATTTACCTGTTGAAATATATTTTCTAACTGAATACAATACCGAAAAGGTGTAAACTTAATTAAAACTTCCCCGTGGGAATCCCACCAGGACATACGCAAACCCGCTTCCAACACACAATTTATTTTAAATTCATAAAAACATTCTAAAATGTTGACACATCCAACGATCGACAACATCTCATCTAACAAAATGGAAAAATATTGCAATAGTTCTATGTCTACACATGCATATGCATGTACATATGTACCTACGCGTATATTCCCAAGTCTCTTAATTGCATGAAGTTTTGACAGCACATGGATAATAAAATTTACAATATCTTAGATTTGGCATTGATTATGTTTTTTTTTTTCAATTTTAACTCTAGAAGAGATCGCACACTGAAGATCGAAACATAATCATAGGATAGCGCGCCCATATTATCACACTCACATACTATTGCAACGATAGCCACTGCAGCATGACTGCTGGCCGTGGTCTCCACTGAAGGAAAATTGTGGGCGATGATTTGATTAATTGTTTATAGCATTGTTCAGGTTCAGGACAACGAAGAAGGGTGTTTTATACCTTAAATGAATCAGCGGCCAATTTACTAAATTCACCTATTTCTTATTTTTTTAATCCAGAGAGCCAGTACTGAGCTACGGCTGTGGAATCAATATTTACAGATGGAAAATTCGATCTCAACCCCCTTTATGCCACTTACACCTTGAATTTCGGAAAATCCCTTCTTATCTCGCATCTAAGCAAAATAAGGAATAACTGTGCAAAATTTCAAGTACCTACGTCTAGTAGTTTTCGAGAAACGGTGTTCACAAGGAAAATCGACTTTGCTTTTATAGTATTTAAGATTGTACCATAAAATTTCTTTAATGTGTTAAATTAATTTTATTACTTGGGGCATGGAAAGCAAACGGACTCTTACAAAAATCTAACGAATTAGAAATGTTTCTAATAGGAGAAAATATCGACATATGTTTGATCTCCGAAACCCATCTAACAAGGGAATCGCAAATAAAGATAAGAGGCTACGCTGGTTATCACGCCTATCATCCTTCTGATAGAGCGCGGGGCGGTTCGTCCTTATTCATTAAAACTAACATCGAACATTCGGTCGATATAAGCATAGAGCTGGAAAAACTTCAGTTGTGCGCGGTAAGGGTTAAAAATAAGCACCTGAGTTACAATATAGCATCTGTTTACAGTCCCCCGCTATACCCACTAGAAAAAGACGACTACTTTCGTGTCTTCAATGCCCTTGGTTCAAATTTTCTTATTGGTGGTGATTTCAACGCGAAGCACACCTTCTGGGGTTCAAGATGTACATCTTCTAAAGGAAAAATTCTTTACGAAGTGGCAAATGAATTCCAATGAAAATGCCCACGGCAAATGAATTCGGTTGTTGTTTTTATTCGTCTGGAAAACCGACCTATTGGCCAACCGATTCAGGAAAAATTCCCGATCTTGTCAGTTTTTTTGTTACAAAAGGCATTTACGAGAAATTTATTACAATCAAAGAATGTTTTGATCTCTCTTCCGACCACTCGCCTGTAATTTTCTTACTTGGAAAAGCGCTGATCAAGAAAAAAGGGCCTCCAAGACTTACTAGCAATAGAACAAACTGGGAGGGCTTTAGAAATGATTGCGAAACAAATATCCACTTAAATGTTTCACTTAAAACACCTTGTGAACTAGAGAACGACGTTGATCGTTTCGTGGAAACAATCCAAAGAGCGGCGTGGAAAAACACTCTTTCTGGAAGCTATAAGATCAACCGCAACGAAAAGTATCCCAGAGAAATCATTGAAGTGGTGAGGGAAAAACGAAAAGCACGAAAGAAATGGCAAATCACTCGTGCACCGCAGCATAAAACGGTCCTTAACCGACTATGCAATCGCCTTAGAGATAGTATTCGCGAATTTAAAAGCAAAAAGATAGCGACCTATCTTGAAATTCTTTCCGGTGAAAGAGAATCAAATTATTCGCTTTGGAAAGCGCTAAAAAGCATCCGGAAACCTCAAATGCAAGCGTTACCAATTCGGAAAAATGATGGAAACTGGGCCAAGAGCGACAAAGAAAAGGCAGCAATTTTTGCTTTGCACTTAGAAGAAACGTTTAAGCCGTTCGACGCCCCTTCGTTAAGGCCCGACTCCCCAGTCACGACATCTGACAACTTTAAAGTAAAAAAAGTTGCATTGATTGAACTGAAGGAAGTGATTAAAAATTTAAAGACGAAAAAAGCTCCGGGTTTCGACTTGATAACGGCGCAGGTAGTCAAGGAATTGCCGAATAAAGATATTATCAAACTGCTCTATTTAATCAACGCTTCGTTCAGATTGCTCTATGTTCCGAGAGAATGGAAAGCCGCCGAGATTATAATGGTCCCGAGACCAGGCAAACCGCTAAATGAGAAGAAATCATATCGGCCTATTTCCCTATTGCCTGTTATCTCAAAAATATTTGAAAAACTACTTTCCAAACTACTACAGTCCGTAATCGACGAAAGATGTCTCATTCCTGACCATCAGTTTGGATTTAGAATGAAACATTCTACAATTGACCAAGTCCACAAAATAATTGACGTGATTGAGAAAACTCTCGAAGAAAAAAAGATTTGTTGTGGTGTATTTCTTGACCTCTCACAAGCTTTCGATAAGGTTTGGCACGAAGGCTTGGAATATAAATTGCAACGACTACTGCCACGGCAACTCTTTTTAATCTTACGATCGTACCTCACCGAGAGACTCTTTCGTGTTAAGCACGGAAACGATTACTGTGACTTCAAGGGGATTGCAGCCGGATTCCCGCAAGGAAGTGTCCTTGGCCCACTTCTATATGTACTCTACACGCGTGACATCCCGCAAAATAGAAACTGTGTCGTCGCCACGTTTACGGGCGATACGGCGATATTGACAACGGGTGATACAATTGAAGCAGCAACCAGAAAGCTTCAACATGCTATTAATAAAGTCCACGCTTGGACGAATTCTTGGCGTACTGTGCTGAACGAAAGCAAATCTACTCACGTCAACTTTACCTATAAAAAAGTGGATAGATTACCTGTATATCTAAACTCGGCTCAAATACCGTACGCAAACGAAGCAAAATATCTAGGAATGACTCTAGATGTCAAGCTCAAATGGAAATCGCACGTGAAAAAGAAACGCGACGAACTTCAAAACAAATACCGACAAATGTACTGGGTACTCGGAAAACATTCGAAGTTGAGCCTACATAACAAACTGCTTATCTATAAGCAAGTGCTAAAGCCAGTGTGGACGTATGGTATACAACTATGGGGTTGTACCAAGAAAAGCAATAGAAACTTCATACAAACTTTTGAAAATGAAGTTCTTAGAACGATCGTTAACGTACCGTGGTATGTACGTAAAGATATTCATCGGGATCTGGGAATTCCCAGCGTCGTCGAAGAGATAACAAAATTTGCGCATTAACACAAAGATCGTGTTCACGGCCATTGTAACCGTACTATCGTTCAACTACTTGAAGCGAACAATTCAATTCGTCGTCTTCAAAGGACAAAACATTTTGACCTCGCGTCATAGCATATGAAGGCCGTGAAAAAGGCAGAACTTTCATTGGAATTTAAGCACTGGCTTAGTTGTAGTATTAATTGAAGAGAGGTGTTTTTTAGTGAGTAAAAATCTCACACTACCATAAGCACGCGCGGTCGGGCCTTATGGTGTCTTTGGAAGATTTTTCACCTGGTCTCGGCAAAAAAAATAAAATTGGGGCATTTGGTTGTTATGGTTGGAACGTGAACGAACAATATTCTACTCAATAGTAGCACATATATCGATTACTCGGTAGCCACTCACTGTAGTATAATCATCGGGGTGAATTTTTCATCAAACGTAAGAAAATTTTTCAATTTCCATCCTAAACATTTTTTTATCATTTAATTACTGCACTTATCCGCTTTAAAAGGACATACAACTTCGAAACTTTTCGAAGACTAAAGTGAGTGTATGTATTCTTTTTTGCCTGGATAGGAAACGTTCGATTGGAGCACTCAAACGCATCTGGTATTACCAGAGAGCAGAAACCTGGTTTACCCATTTTATTGGAATTTCCTTGTCTTTCTAAGCGAAGCAAGTACTTCAGTGATGAGAAGCTTACAGTATCAGCACTACCCACATCGGCATCGAAAATCGGTCACCTGACACTCGCAGGGAAAATGTTCTGCAGTGTTATCGCCCTCTCCATAAGCGTCGCAGATTGTAGTGTCACTTCAGCCTAGCGCATTAATATGATATGTTTGGCAAAAGCGAAGTGACCTATCAAGACACCAGCAAGTTGTCTGCATTATTTTCTGCTGAGAGGCAGCAAGGATATCGCTGGTGTCTTACAGATGTCTGCGAACATTCGTTTAGTCAACCTTCATCCTGGAGAGCTATGCATGCCACACAATTACGTTCATGAGAAACCCAATCGTGAATGAACGCCTTAACCGAGGGGAAGGGAGACCCAACGCAGGTTCGGGTCATAGCAATTTTGTTTTTGAGATCTCATTTCCCAAGATCCCCGTAGGATCTGGGACTCAGATAAGAGCGGCCTTGAGACCAAGTTCAAAGAGTTTTTTTTTCACGAACTATTTTGGAAGTTTTTTAAAGGGTTCAGCAAAGTCTTAAGCGCAGCCTGACTCATTATAGACGCAATTACTTCCGCCCTTCCGCCTGTTCTTCACAACAGAGTTCATGGCCATTGGGATTACATAAGTTTCCGCTTGAAAAACTTTGGGGATATTAGGTTTAGTGCATGCTTATTAGGCAGTTTCGGAACCAGTCGGGGAAAGTTTGCTGTGATTTTTGCATTCTGTTGTAATTTCAAGTATTTGTTTCGAAGAAGGGTTAAGATACTACATACGAGTAATGTGAACATAAATTTGCATTTAAATAGGTTTGCACAATCATATAATTAAAATGTTGTCAAATCTTGTCATTACAACTAATAAGGAAGTTAAAAGCATCCACACAGCTGTTCATGCATACATCTACGAAGGCATATTGCTGCCTACCTACATATACATATTCACACTTTCGCTTTCCAACTCAAAAAATTCCACGAATTCAAGTTATTTTCAAATATTCCAAAAGCAACCTTCCGTCTGGTTTTTGTCCAAAAATGCCTTTTGGTAAAAAGTTGAAGGATGTTCTATTTATGTATTTAATGTTGGGATTGCTCTTCAAAGGATCACAGGAGCTGTCAATAGAATTGTTTTAAAGAGTTTAAATTTCAATACATCAATTTTTCCACTGTGATTCAATTTTGCAGAGACAAAGCCAAAGCAAATTGCATGGTATTTTTGTAATGACAAAACATTACGTAATAAATAATATCCTTCTATTTACATTCAGCTCTCGAATCTATGGATCGTAGAATATTGTCCTCGACGTCGTCGTTTCGCATTTATACATTCAATTCTACTCCTTTAGCTTCTTACCGTTGTAGCCGTCATTACACACTCATTGTAGTTGGCATTGTCACTGAAGAGAAAAAGAACGTTTGTTGTTGTCATATTTCGTGCTGTAAGTATATGTGAACAGATATACGAGTAAGTGTGCAAATGACACTTTGTGAATCATGCGTATAAGGATGTGCCAGGGTTGCTATTCCTTTTTGCAACTCTGTGAAATGAATCCCAACAAACAAACACACGAACATGTATATGCTGATACACGTAGCCTTATCCCTAAAATACATACATAAATACATATTTATTTCGTCAATTTTACTTGCAAATCTTAGTTTTTTTTTTCTCTATGTTCTTTGAAAGCGCAATAGAAAAACAGAGAATACCTCACTCCTCATCTATCACACCTTTTTCCCGAAAAGAAACAAATCAACTTTTTTTCGAAACGAAATCCTTTGTGAGATCCGATGGAGGATTTAGAAGATAAGGCGGATCGACAAAGAACACTGTAATATTGGGCTCGTTGTAGCAAAGTCCTTTTCACCCTCGTTCACAAAAAATATCATTGAGTACATGGTTTCTGATGGATATTTTACAGATTTACTTTCCTTCACTTTGACAGTTGGTACAAAATGCGTTACCAACACCTGTCGTTAGATAAGTAGAGAGTATACGGCTTGGCTTGCCTTCAGTGCCATGTTCTTCAATATATTAAACTTTGCAAACACATAAATTGAGAGGACATTTGTTTTTTTGTTTGGTATATGTGTGATATGTGTTTTTGACAAGTTGGGTGGGCTACTGCTTCATGAGCTTTTGCATTGATATGACAATTGTTTAAAAGGATACTGGCAGGAATTCAGTAAGGGGAGAAGAACGATTTTCTGACATTAGGTCACTATTTATAGTTTTTATTTCTTTTTGTAAGGGAATACGTAATAAATATCATTATTGTGGTGTTAAGCTGGTCCAACGGAAGTGCATGCGATCATATGAAAACACAAGCGTTTTCACTTAGCTGAGGCCTACCAACTCCTACTTTCAACCTCCACGCGGTGACAGCCGGGTGCCTAGTACCGCAATCCGAGAAATGGGTAACCAACCCCGTATGGCGGATTCTTGGCGGCAGCAGATGAGAGAGGGGGGCAAGAGTGCTTTCTCCCTAGAGCACTTCTTCCTGTTCCAGGCGGCAGCGGACGAATTCCCTAGACGGAGCCAACGGTGGCGTCTATAGTTCCAGTTAGGTTGAAGTTAGTGAATACCTTGCGCGAGCTGCTTCGACGTATTCGGATCACAGGTTGGTAAGGAATTTCCAATGTTGGTCAGAACGTTGGATTAGAGATGGTAGCGGAGGAGCCCTCAATGGGCCAACGGCAGCGCTCATACTCCCGTAGTGGACTACTGACACCGGTGTACCCGGCCCCTCGTCCTAGGGGAATAATTAAGGAACTACCCCTCCAGGTTGGGGGTTATGCCGTCGGCGTAAATTCCCTACCACGTAAAAGACCTATGGTGCCGAAACAACCAAAATCATCGGATAAGGACGACTCAACTGATGACGACCCCAGCAAACGAAATAAGGACAACGACCTTCGGATCTGTACGTGGAATGTTCTGTCCCTTAACAGACTACGTGCTGCCGAACAACTAGCAGAGGCCTTAAACTGCTACAAAGCAGATATTACCGCCATTCAGGAAGTGCGATGGGATGGGCCATGCAAAAAGAGGATGAAAAACTGTGACATCTACTACGGATGTCGTAGACTTTGTCTACCTTGGCTCTGCTATAAACCCCAAAAACAAGATCAGCGCAGAAATCAAGCGAACTCTTGCCAATCGCTGTTTTTTTTGGGCTTATAAGGCAATTCAACAGTAAAGCCCTTTCTCCAACAACTAAGGAGACTCTGTATAAGACTCTGATCATCCCAGTCCTGCTTTATGGAAACATGGACTTTATTAAAAGAGGATGAAGATATCGCACATTGATCGCTTCGAGAGAAAAATTGTTCGTATGATATTCGGTCTCATTTGCGTTGACGTGGAGAAGATTCAATAACGAACTATACAAGCTGTACAGCGACATCGACCTAGTCAAAAAACTGCGTATTGGACGTTTGAGATGGCTAGGCCATGTACATGTAATGGACACCAACGCTCCGGCCCGCAGAGTCTTCGAATCTAACAAGGGACGACGACGCAGTAGAGGACCTCCTCGCCGTATGTGGCGCACACAAGTTTTAAGGGATATGGACCAACTTGGAGTACGCAATTACCTAAAGACCGAGCTAAATGAAGAGGCTTGTTGGTTAAGGCCCAGGTTCACCCCGCCCTGAACCGCTACCTAAATAAGTAAGCAGTGGCACACGTTTGACGAGCTAAAGTGTTAAGAAAATGTATCACCATTCCTTTTGTCTTCAGAACTACTTAATTCCTGTCGTACCTTTGAAATTGCTAAGCAAAATCTCTTAAAATAAAATACATTGGATCAGAGAACCTAATTGTGTCGAATGGCTCATGTCATTATGCAAGAAGCTAGAAAGCAGTGTTGGAAATATAGAAGTTGCGTCAAAATATCAATTAAACCATCTTTTCGAATTCACCTTCTTTTAGCCTTTGACTTAATTTGAGTTCTTGCTGTACACGTAAATCCCCTACAGAGAGTTCAAAAAAAGCTTCTTTTACGTAATGTTCTACTTAAATCGCGAGCGCACCCCAAATTCTCCGAAGCAAGCATTCATGAAATTTATTATACCTCGAGGATATCAGAGATTTGTTATATAACACACTTCACAAGTCACAGTGAAACAATGCGAATACTACACTAAGGTAATCCCAAATGCAACCAACAATGAAGGGAAATTATTCAGTTCCATTCCAGTTCCTCACAAGGAGAACTTGAAACAACACAGGAGTAATTTGTGTTTATTTTTCGCTGAAGGTTATCATAAACCTTCTCCCTAGAGTCTTTTGACAGGATGAGTCCCTGGAGAACGTAGATTATAAAGCAGCAATAAGCGGTTACCAGATTGTGCTTATAAGACACTGTATTTCTGATTTTAAGAATGCCTGTATTCATATCAGTTTGTTATAAGACTTGAACTGACATCGCATGTCTTAATAAAGACGCCCTTCTTTTTACGATGTGACTGTTACAAAAAAATTTGATGTGCCTTCTGATGAAAATAGAGGTTCGTTTGCAGCGCAAATTTGAAGCCGTATTTCCTTGCACTCAAGACTGACTTTGGTTAAAATCTGGAAGGAATCAGGAGGGATTTGTAGTTAAATTATCGAGGGTAGCATCAAGACCAGTCGAGGGTTAAGTGATTGCATTTTAGTTCCTGGCATCGGCCAGCCAGCGCTTTAGGTCTTGATCAACCCTATAACCTCTTCCAAAATACATATGTATGTGCATTATTGTTCCCTTAAAGGTTTTCCAGAATGACTAAGCTATGCTCTCAAATTTTAGGCATTCTTATTATCTCTCGGTAAAAAAGAGTATGCACATCTTACAGGCATCCTTACAGGACACTACACTTTTGCCTACTCAATGTGCTAAGTTAACTTGACACCACTATCTGCTACGTCTGTGCAGGTAGAGTGATAGTACGAGAGGACGATGATACTGACAAATATTACATCTGTATCTGAGTGTTCCACAGTAAGAATTTCCTTCAGCGACAAAAAAAAAAATAAAAATTAAATATAATTTTAAAAATTATATATAAATCAAAGGTAGAAGGCAGATAAAGTTTTATTATTCCAATTTTAGCAAGTAAAGAAAACATGTAAAATTTAATTAGATTTCACATGTTTCAACAGAAGTCCTGAAATATTTTCTACTTGTATAATAACTAAAACATATCTCAAATCTAATAAATCGTCTGAAAAGTCTCCACACTATTTTCATTTCATGATGAACGTCTTGCATCCAGATCTGGTACAACTCTGAGATGTCTAATGAAAAACGACGAAATGTAATAATTCAGACAAAAGCGAAAGCCACACATTTATTTTCAAAACACGAAACGAAAAAGAATAAAAACTGAATATCATCTCTGTGGCAAGCAATTGTCCAATAAAATCGTACTCCTTATGGCCACACATTGGAGTCAAGACTCGAATGCATTTTAAATAGCTTTTTTTTTTGTGTTTGTGTCCAAAACTTTACAACCCAATAGCTTGAGAACGAGATGAGATAGCTCACATAGGATACTATAAGCTTCTTCCAACACACAGTCATAGAGGGAATAACAACAACACCATCGTCATCATCCAGACGGTCCAAGTCCTGAGGGTAAGATAGATTTCCTAGTTAAACCACCCAACAAAGGATGTCACTTTTCTTTGTGTAGATTTGTGTACATACGAGTATCTCTCTACATATAACTAAGTCTTAGTCATTTCTAAACCGTAAAGCTCTGGAGAGTGTGAGAAAAGAGAAGGACTGTACACTATATTCACTTTTATGAGGTAATTACCGAGGAAAACAATCACCACCCCACATCACCACATGGTGGTAGTGTGTTGGATTTGGAGTCAGGGGTGTGGTTGGTTCCAAATGGTGATGCATAATGAGAATTTTCAAATTTGTTTTGCCTTGTATGAGTTGCAATGGCATTCGGAGACAGACAGGGGGTGGTGGGTATCTTCAGTTGCAAAGGTGTCTATATTGGGAATCGAAATCTAGTTATAACTTACAAATACGGTTGGACTGACATCATCGACACCCAAGGGGTATTCAATTGATTTAGTTTTACAATTTTGTATGTAATCATGTGGACATTGACAACTTGTTTGGAGGATAAAGTTGTGACAGTTGAGACACTATTCTGATTGCAAATACAGAATGTAAATCACAGTAAGTGTATTCAACTTTTTATTGAAAATTCGAATCTAGCAAAAAAACTTTTGTTGAATTGAAACTTTTTTAAAAGACGTACGTACTAGAGTGTCTATCACAGCACACACAAATAAAGCTGTTCCTTTAGTACCTTCCTCAGAAATTGTACCTCATACGTAATTACTTTACTTTCTGTGGCGTTATAGTACACTAACCGTGTACATATACATATGTCTATCTTAACTAAGCAGATTCTCCTCTTCTTACCTAGCTGACCAAATTACGATCTTATCGGCCTTAAAATTGACAAAAATCTTTTTCATCTGAAATCGTGTGAGTATTTCTGATAAATTCGAATGCTTTATATTTAGGAGACTGATGGTCTCGTGTATTCTCCTTTCTAAGTAATCTCCGGCTGCTTTGAAGAGCAGCTAGCTTATCAGCTCCAGGACCTATATTGGATATAAGTTTACAAATCGCTATCTTCCCGCCGCCGTCGCATGTTAGTAGGGAGAAATATTGTTCATCATTGTCTGAGTTGATTGATTTATAAAATCAAAACAAATCCATTGAATCAGAAGTCGGTAAGACATCTCTGATGATTGTTGGAAGTATTACTACTGGTCTTCTACACTTGACACTGGGAATGCAAGTACGTGCGACACAATGGACCACTTTATTATATTTGCAACCGACAGTACAACATAATTACATATGTAATGTATGACTCGGAACGAAAAACTGCCTTCTACAATTTTGGTAATAAAGTGCCTATAAACAACATAACGCGATTTTAAGATGATTAATTACTAAAATATTTTCATAAATTGAATTCGACGAGTGTTTTACATCATCATAATGCGCAGTTTGACTAATGGTTGTTTGATTATGCGATATTCAAGTCCCCTTTTGATTTGTAAGATACGGGAACCGCATGCTAGCTACAATAACTCTTCGATCGACCGTAGAGTTGATCCTGTAGCTATACTCTAGGACTAAGCACCAACCTCACTGAAATTTATGTTAAATACTTTGCGTTTTCATACAAAACCAACGCACTCAATTTGACTCCACTGATCTAATAAACAAAAGTAATAGGAACTCTCCATAACACACACAAGGTACATTTTCCCTGAACAAAAAAAAAACAAATATTTGGCGCAACAGCTCTTTAAAGTGCCAGGGCCTAGCTTCTCGCAACCACTCATGTTGTGTGCGTTATATTTTTTCACACGAATGGAAGGGACCTACAGTTTAATGCCGAATCCGAACGGCGATTTGAGAAGCTTTTTCATGACAACAATACTCTCGGATGTTTGTCAGACGCTCGCGAGAGGTGGAACCGTGAAAAAACTTTTTGGTATTTTTCTGGGATTCGAACTTGGAACCTCATGCGTAGTGATCCGACACACTAACCACTTACGCCAAGGCGCCCACTGAACAAAGGTTAAATGTGAATAAAAATTAAATTTTTTTTTGAGGTTGAGTGGGTATTTTGTATGTGTCTAAATCACTAACTCAGGATGAAATAAATGGGTGCAGATGTAGTAAGTCACATCGTTCTGCACAACTACACCACCACCCCATCGTCCATCCTCAAATATGCACGATGCACATTCAAAGAAACCATTCAACTTTCGAGTGGTATTTATAAAAGAGAGCTACTTCTCAGAAAGAAAGAAAACAAAAGAAGTCATTGAGAGGGTAATGTTTATTCCTTTACGCCCCCATCGTCATCCTACCCCTATAGACAAACGTTGGGCTAATGAGCTCCATTCTTTGGATTTTTTTTCTTCTCACCTTTTCCCTCTCATTAAGGTTAATAGATACTTGAAAATACTTTATCCTCGTGACAAAGATGGGTTTTTGAGAGACCACCTAAGAATTCAATCACCACCACCAATAGCAAATAATATCCTGAAGAGTATCCATTTCTATCCCCCCCCTTAATGAGAAAAATCTTATTTTTTCATATAACAATGACAGGTGAGACAATGTGTAGCCATACATACAAGAAGATTTGTTTTGTTTTCAGACATTTGAAATTACTTCAAAATGCATATAAGGGAGATATCTCTTAGCTGTTCTTGTATGACATTTTGAGTTGAGGACTCTTTCCGTTTCCCTGTCATGGCAAGGTACTCGTACATACTTTATTTCACTGCATGTCAGTGCTACACGTACATTAAAGTGAGGATGTCATCGCGTATACATGAACATGCAGGGGTTAGTGGTTTAGGGGTATTATATGTAGATAACACAAATCTGTGTATAAGTGGAAGTAAATAAGAAAATATTATAGAAAACATTTTTAGCAGATATGTGCAGGATATAAAGGCACCTCGTCGAAGGTACTAGACACACCTAGTGGGTCGTGGTGTAGTGCATCTTTGCAATGCACCGCCGTTGTTTATTATACATTGTTATTTCAAGGTAACATTGTAACAAAGGTATACACTAGAAAGTAAAGTTATTATGACTTACCCTGCATCTAATATTGTGCTAAATTAGTGATGCGAACCCTGAATTTCAGGTTATTTTTTGATTGTATGAATTTAGCTTTAAAATTCCGGAAAATTGGAGAAAGAAAAAGGAAAATATAACAGGTCTTCCGCATGCCCATGAAGGGCTTAGGCCTAGCTTCTCACAACTGCTCGTGTGGTTCTATTTTTCGCACGAACGGAAGGAACGTACAGATTTGTGCCGTATCCTAAATGCAATTTTTATTTTGTTTTTGAGAAGCTTTCTCATGGCAACAATACTCTCGGATGTTTGTCAGACATTTGCGAGAAGTGGGACCGTAGTAAAAAAAACCATTGGTGTTTTGTGGGATTCATTGAACCTCACGCACAGCGGTCCGACACACTAACCACTACGCTACGGCCGGCTTTTTTTTTTTAATAATTTGCGCGCACTCAAGGGGGTTATGAAAACCCTTAAAGTGTTTGCATACTGTGCGGGCGTTGGAAAAGATAGATAAAGAGGGAGAAAGAGTGGTGTAGTGGTTTTGAAAGTCAGATGTTATGTTTCAGAAAAACTCCGGGGGTGGTGTCTAGATAGCCGGGGAGATTTTTGTTACTTTTCTTTGCTTCTGATTCACAGTATTTTTTTCCGACTACCTGATGTCATAGACATATCAATCACCCAACACAGCGAACATTTTTTTCCAGATATATGACCAACCTACTGACAGTGTTATGCCTTTGCGATATGCTTTATTTATATTTCAAAGTGGCGCATACTTTTCTTTCGCCATTAGAACTCAGCAAGTTGTAATTCCGTGCTTAGATGATGCTTGAAGGTGATGAAGCTTGAACCGAGTGCCTTATTACTTCTTCGCAACGACGTTTTACTATTCAGCTTTTCCCCAACCAAAGAAACGGCGATGATTAAATGTGACTTTATTAGCTTAACTAAAAACATTTCAAGTCATCTTCCCCAAACTTAGGGAGTTTGGCCTTATTTAGGGTATCTGATCCTATTTGAATTAGGCTTAGGTATAGTAGCGGTCGAACGGATTGAGGTGATCTGACTACAGTACACAGTTTTCAGATTTTCAACAACATTAGAGTTTCTACCGGAGTCCTGCTTCCCGGCTGCAGTTTAGATACTTAACATTTTCGGATTGGTCTGCTACTAGAGTATCTCTCGATTTCTAATGCTTATTCTTTCCAATTCCTACAGCAGTGCTAGCGGGCAGAAATGGGGCTCTTACTCAAATATATGACTAATAGTGCAAAAGCTAGTCGAGAACTTCATCGCTACGCTTTCCAATAACTAGATTTCTCTTCATTTCTATTAAGTAAATGACGAAACAAGGTGTCTCCGTTAGAACCAGTTAGAAACATTTCAACTTAGTGCACTGGAACGTTTCTTAAGGATATTAATTTTGTTTGTATTCTACTGATCACATCATAGTCGACTTCGTGATGCTCATTTTTATTTATTATCTCAGTACAAACCTAATAAGTTCTTCTTATAGTAAATACTATGTTTTTGACTAGACTAACAAGAAATATCCTATTCCAAGAATGAGGCTAAATCTTCTTATGATGTCATTTAACTTTATATAACGCTATCGTTGTTCGTTAGCTTATGCTTAATTCTTTTGTATACATGTTGTACTTCCAACACAACGACAACGGATAAATGCCTTGTTTTGGACGATCGCATATTCAAATTGTTTGTCTTTTACAATTTTTGGGTAACCTACTCCTACTCAGAACCAGTTCGAGTTTTGAAGATGTTTTACTAAGTACATAGTCGGATGTGGCGACGCGAGACCTATGAAACCTACCGCACTGGTAAGAATGTTATGATGTTTGTCTAAATGATTCTTCATGACAGCTTTTTATACTCCTTCGGAAAATAGGCCAAGTAGATAAAGTATAGAAACAACACTCGTGGTCGCCTTCAGTCTAGTTAAGCACATCACGTAGAGGTAGTGATTCGTGATCTTAAAAATGCTAGTGTAACTCCCTACGTAGCGAACTAATCATTTCTTAATTACCACTGCTTCAATCTGTCTCTTAAAAAAAAAACATTAGTTTTTCAATGATATGGAAATCACTATTCCAAAAGTCATCCGCGTGTAGTTTAATTAAATTTCTATCGTGTTGGGAATTGTAAAGTAAAATATACATATAACTCACAACTATATCCAAGCAACTTCTGCTTAAATGCTTTTTCAAGATGAACAATTTGAAAACCTGTCCACTTGAAAAAATTAAACGTCAGGCTAGAAGATGATGACAAACTTACTGTGTATGTGCAAAACTTATCCCACCCTTCTTGTCCCTTGAAAATTTCAAATAATAATTCATGAAACAAAACACGCAAGTATGTACCTCTCTGACTTGCCAACTGAATGAGTACATATATATACTTGAAGTATGATGACGAAGACGACTTGTTGAAAAACACCCAGGGGGCAAATTAAGAAAACTGTGCACATAAGAAAAACACAAAAGCACACAAAGTGCATGGAGCCTACACTCTGGCGTCAAAAAGACGATTCTTAGGCCAATGAAACATTAGGTGTACCTCGGAGTGGGTGAAAATGTGTCAATATTATTAGACTACATATAGAGTTTAAATATTTTTCTTTATCCAACCCCTCCCATCCTTGTTGTCCTTTCTTTGCGTTTCATTTTACTTGGTGTTGCTAATTTGCTTTACCTCCCGTCATCCTCTGAGGGCTAATTAGAGCAAAAGGAAAAAAGAAAAACAGCTTAAACTTATGAGTCACAAGTCTGAAGGCAGCAGCACTAAAATATGAGTAAAATGCGCAGAAGGGTAATATTTACGAGAGCTAATCTACTCTTCATTATTATTTCTATCTCCATTAGATACCTTAATTGTTTGTGCGTTGTGATGGAGATATTAGACTCCCTTTTTTATTTTGATGACAGGAATATGATTCATGAGGGAATGAATTTTTTTCTATTTGTTTATACATTAGTCTAGTTTTTAAAAATCTATGTAGAAAAAAAAGTGAATTGTGTAACCAAACACTCTTTCACTGTACCTCCCATGATTTATGCGCATCCAGCATCACCAGGTAAGATTTTTAAAAAGCCTGCAAATTTGATTCAAATAATTCCTGTAAATCTTTCCTTACGAAATAATATAAAATACTAACACCATGTGTTTCACCAAATTTTATGGCGCCGAAATCATGTCAAATAGCGTAATAAACAGAAAATAAAATGTCGTCTCAATGCTGCCAGAAAAATATGTTTTGACCTTTCAAATACCAAAAACACGCTTGAAGGTAAGGTAAATACGCAGTAAAGGTCGAAACACAAATGCCAGAATCAAATAATTTTCGCCAACATTTCCGAAACACTATGTCAATTCAATCTCCCATATACAATATTTTATGCCTGTGAAGTGTGAGTTCTGAATTTCAAGCTGACTGTTGCATTATCCCTTACCTTTGCTGGCTATACTGACGGACACCAGAAATCAAATCAGTGTTTAGTCAGACTTGCCCAATCAACTATCATCAATGTTTGAAACCTAAACTAGATTCATGGCAGGGACTACCTACTCTTATGTATGTATCTAAAAAGCGTAATGATGTCACAAGTGCAAAAGTTATGAGAGCTGCAGGTAGAAAAACTAAGCTAAATCTTCTATAATAATATAGAGAATACTTATGTGCATAGACCACAGGAAACTTGCCAAGTATGCAGAGAAATAAAATGCTGGGAAATGTCATTATTGCCTTCTAAAAGCATTGCTTCACAGCCTCGTTTAGCTTAACCTGTTAAGTGTTACATTTTTCATTCAAACATTTTTATTAATTCCTTTCGTGAATTGAAGAAATTTGAAAACATATGAAACAACAAACAACTTTTGATCGAATTCTATAGAAACTCTTGGTTACACTTGGATTCTCAGCTGGCAGCCACTTCAACATAACCTAACCGAACCTTGGTTACTATAATTTCGTCATTGAATTGTTGTATCTGCAGTCTAATGAACCGTTTTTCTTCAACCTGTTGGTTAAGCAAATACTTTCGGAATCGTAGCACACAATTATATCAATATGGAGCCAATAGTCTCCGCAGCTAGGCTCTTTTTTTAATTTTTTTTTTTTGTATTACCTTGTAATTTGAATTACCTGTTAATAAACGATAATAATCATAATAATATATCAATATGCACTAATCATATGTTGATCGCAACTTTCTTTTTCGCGGTGGTTCTGTTGGTATACGTTTTTAAGTTTTCAATATGTAAGTAGCTTTTTGATATACGAATCAAGATGTCAAATTTCTAGACCACCTATCTGGTAATAATTCTGCGTAAGTGCAGTGCATCTATATTTGTTACATTTATCATCAGCCATAACTTGTTTACCTTTAAGTAAAAGCCCGTAAACAAATATTGTCAATGCTCTTCAATTATTGATCTTAAATACATTTAACTGTCTGATTGTTTCTTGAAAAAAGTTATCTTAAAAAGAAGGACTAGAAATAAGCATGTTACAAAAAATGTGAGGTACGAAATATATACAAACATTCACTTGGTCCTACGATTCCAGCTTAAGAGTAACCTTTTAAGCAGGGAAGTCAAATATTTAATTAAAAAAAAAGTGATAATCGTAATTTTTTTAGACGAACTGAGGCAGGTGGGGTCGGCAAGTTTTTACATAAAATCGAGAGCAGTAAAAACTTCAAGACTTGACCTCATTAAAAACTGCGTATTATTCATAAGAGTTTATAGATTTTTAGTTTAATATTATGTTTTTAACTACAACGCTTAAAAAACTTTCCCCAGCTACTCACAAAAATATTACACAGAAAAAAATAAACAGCACAACATAACCAAATATTTTTTTGTACGTGTGTATATTCACAATACGTGCTTAAAAAAATATGACCAAAAAATATCTTCATAGTGAAAATGAAAATATTCAAGTGAATGAAATATTCGCATTTATGTGGTCTGCCCATTTATAATATCCTTCAAAAGCATAGCACTTTGTATATAATTTTCCAACGTAAAGATAAAAAGAATAAAAAAAACTGGTGAAGAGGTCAAGAAAAATCTAAAACGTTAATTAAAAATATATTTAATAACGAATAAGCAAACGCAAAAGGCAAAAGGCAAAAGGAAAACACTAAAAAGGGCTTTTAGTTGTTTTCTTCACATTCATATTCACACACATCCATATAATGTTATTCACTATACATCTCGGGTTGCTTACCCGGTGCTATACGTGGTGAGATGACGAAGGCGGGTCAGTCCAAAACAAACTACTGTACCAACGAGTAGAGCACAGCACAACAAAATGCAATCGGGATGATTTGATCTGTGCGAAAGGATATGGACACAAAAATGAAAAGGATACTAGTAATTGAAAAAGAACGAACTTTTGTTGTGTGTTTACTTACTTCTTCACATAAATTCTCAAAAGGGGTGGTAAAGAGAATGAGAAACAATTCTCGTATTGATTTTGAATGTAACCGTTGGCCTCGAGGTCAAAACTTTATTTGGAATTTCGTGAAAATTGTGGACAACGAAGGGGAAAATGTTGACATTTATGAGTTACATTCGATTTATCTTGAGAATGAATTGTTGCAGTCCTTTCAAGAGTTGGCTATTGTGATTAATGCTGGGCCTCTATAGTTCTTCTTAAGAAAAGTCATGGAGTTGAATATACAGGACTTAAGATTCTCACATCCTTAAATGGCAAATATTTCAACATAACAATTTTTTCACTTTTCTGTCTTTTCATTACAGGAGTCCATCGCTTATACCATTACCGTCAAATGAGTATTTTTGATGGTTTAGTAAATACTAACGAACTTATATGACCTGGTAGTGTTCTCATTCCATGGCAGTCCTCCCACTCTTTTCATATTTAGAAACCTTACGAATCTTTCTGTAATGTCAGCCTAAAGCACTTAAAATGTAAAGTAAACTAACAATCTATCTGATAAGGGTTATATGATGCTGGTCCCTTATTTTCAAACTCAGCCCTATTAATGTCTTTGTATCTTTTACGTTAGACGATAAAGTTATTTAAGGTCTAATGTAAAAGATAAATAATGAAATGAAATGAAATGTCGGTGTGGTAAAGTAAACATGTTAATGCAATAATAACTTTATTTCTAAAGCTATGTTCAGACGATTGGCAGATCTTACAATATTGTCAGGTCTACAAATGTGCGACAATTACCTGCCGATGATCGGGCACTGACAAACTATCTTCCAACGTTAAATTGTCAGTTCACACGGTTGTCAGACTAAAAATTGTCAGTCACGATGCTAGATGACTGCTCACAAAAAATCGGCAGATCTGTTGTCAGACGTTATCAGACTCAAAGCATACTATACTTATATGGGAGAACTTTTTTTTTGTGCTGCATGGAATTGAAAAGTATGAAAAATTTCAAAACATAAATCAAAGTGGAACAAAAAGGGGCACATACGACAATCTTGACCGCGTACGTATTGTAAAACAGCGAGAAGAAGGACGAATCGCCACACAAATGTCGCAGTGTTTGGACGAAGGATTGAGTGGGCTGCCACCAGCAGGAGGGATTTTACTCGAAATTGCTCCACAACTACTTGATGACAACAAATAAATAGAAGTTGCTTCGATTTTTTTATTTTTTTCGATAATCCGTCGGCGTCTGCGAAAGTGGTTCAACGTCGATCGCCCGAAATGTAGGATGGGGTACTTCGTTTTCAGAATTTGCTTCACTCTGTCTCCTATTACCAGTCATTTTCACTTTTCAAATCAAAACACAAATACAAAAACAAAAAAAAAACATTGGAGGACCAGATATATTATACGTTGTACGCGTCCAAAATATTTCATAAAATACATCTCACAATGATGCCATTGTCAGCTGTCATGAGCTTGGTACATCTGACAATTTCAAATGAGTCTGCCGATGTCTTTTAAATCTAATAACGGTCTGACAATGGTACAAGAGGGTGTTCACGCAGTTGGTAGATGCCTGACGATTGCGTTGTCAAACCAATATCGGCAGTTCAGACGGTTGTAGGACATTTGGGACATATCTTTCATTGATAGATCTGACAACCGTCTGAACATAGCTTAAGAATAACTTCCTCGGCTCTTAAGAAATTCCATCAACATCTGCTATTTGAAAGAAAGTGCCTCCAAAAAGTAATGTAATCTTAAACGTGAACGCTGTATGAGATTGAGTGAATATTTAAGAATAATACTTTGTCTTCAGAGTATAGAAACATTTCTTCATATGATAATAGGTGCATTTTGGTGAGAATTATGCAAAGCCAAGTGAAATCTTCTGTACAAAATGATCCTCAGTCAATCTGGTTTAAAACAATTTTTATTCTTTGAAGATTGATGATTGAATTGAAATTGAATTGAAAAATGTGAAAAAAGTTGTGCTTAAATTTGTGAAATATTACTGAATCATTCACCTTGAATCAAATTGAATGAAAAAGCTCTTTTCAGCGCCCTCTAAAATTTAGTAAGGCAAACTAAACATTCGAAGTCAGTTTTGACTGGGAATCAAGCAAGTGGTTCCCAGTCACTTTTTGTTGTTGTACTCCATGCTAAATCTTACTTTACTGAGAAGCGACGTCTCACCAAAACGCACCTAATATAACCTTCTCTTGGCATTCCTGTTAGCAAGGGGATACTAATCAAGGAAATCCCTTTTTACCAAAACGGATTTTCTGTGTTACAGGCAAATAATCCACATTTGGGATATCTGTTCGAATTGTACAACATCAGCAGTGCTACTACCACTGTAGTATCATAATTCTTAAGAGATGGAAGGAAGTTTCAACGATAAAAGGTCTGATAGTCTACCAATTATAAATAATTATTCCCCGTTGCGCCTTTTCACAAAAGTATATTAAGTCGAATTATAAATGTTGAGCTACCGGGCTCCTGAATAACTACCTTGAGATTTCTGCTTAAGTCGTATAGTACAGTCTATGCCTACAATATCCTAAAGGCATACTATGAAGCTACTTATCTTTGGACACTCTGCTTCTATCTTCTGTGCATAATAGGCGTTCTATGGAATAAAGCGAAAGCTCGAATCGCGTTTGCTTTAGGTACGGGCTAGGTCTGGTTCCTATCGAAAATTTGCTACCGTTGGTTGGTAGCAGTCGGCGTTGTAGTTATCACTGCATTTTAATAGTACTGTACGTAATAGATATCATTGTTTTTTAGTAGTATAATTCCTACGCTGTCTGCCAATACGCGGTCTGCTAAGTACTTCAACCTTCCCCAGGAGTAAATGGCTGGAAACCTAACGTATCTAACACCCCCCTAAAGATTTCTTTTAGGAACTTATTTATTAAAAACAATGTCTACAACTTATCAAAATCGCTTTTATTTATTTATTGTTTTTCTTTTATTTCCAGGGTCAGTGCACGGCTGGTTCACTGCCCGTTGCATGGGTAGATGAAGGTCCTGGTCCGCCAACGTGTCCAAAATCTTGCGAACAATTACGTTTAGAAAATAATAATTATAATAGTAATACTAATTCTAATAATAACAAATTACATAATTATGATAATAATTATTTAATAAATTTAAATAATAACAATAATTTTAATCCAGTAAATAATATTATGTCGAAAGTGCGAAGAGAAGCATCAGCGGCGGCGGCAGTGTCGGCAACTGCGAAAATAACAACGATAGCACCGAGCAACGCAGATGCTGCAAAAGGCGCCTCCTTTTACGAGTCTTCGCAAATAACGACGATAAAACCGCCTGGAGTAGTAGAGCGTACAACTACTACCGTATCAACAGCCTCAATAAATGCTAATAAAATGGTAGCCGACAAAACTGTGGAAACTCTATCGGAGCACCAACACCACAAGGATATGCAAAGCGATTCACAGTCGTCGACGCAGGATCATCAATTCAACTATAATAATAATTTAAATAATTATAATAATATTGTTAAAAATAACTTAAATAATAATAATAATGTTAACACTTATAATAATATAAATAATAAAATATTAAACGATAACAGCAACCATTACAACCAAAACCAACAACAACAACAGTGCCTTGATTATTTGGGCGATAATGATGACTCTAGTCCTACACAATTATGTAAAAATTCTCGAAGTGATTTAGCTAACAAATTACGCACGCTACGATTGAAGCATTGCTGTGAGCGTACCGTCTTTAGTGCCCTGCATACGATCGCCCTAAATGCGACACTGGGCGGTGGCCCACAATGTGTTCGAATTTTAACGGATATTTTGGATTTGGACATATTGGCCACACGTATCACATGCGAACTGGCTGAAATTTTATTTCGCTACGATTGTCGGCAAATTTACTCGCTGATACATCAATGCAAGGACTGTAAGGTGAGTCTTTTGGATATATGTATTGTACTTTACACTATGATCATGATGGATTATGATTTATCTTATACTGCTGTTCGACAAATTACAGCTAATTAATTTCTCTAATTTATTGCACTGGAACATAACTGGTAGGAAAATTTGATATATGTATGAGTGAAGGTATCGCCGTTTCCCCTCGAGATGTCGCTTTGGGCTTCTAATATTGTATTGTATTCTGCGTAGTCTTATAACCAATGTTCTGTTCAATTGGGCAGTGTTGTACTCAATTGGGCATTTGGCCCCATTATTTGGTCTACATCCCTGAGTCTTTGGTACATCCCTGAGTCTTTCACGGTCCCACCTATCGCGAGCGTCTGACAAAGATCCGAGAGTATTTATTTATTTATTTATTTATTTATTTATTTTATTTATTTATTTTTATTTTATACGCAAAAAATGTCACCCAGTTTGGTTTCAGCTACTAATCGGTTTCATAGAGTGAAACTGTTTTCGCTTCGAAAACAGAAAATTGCGTCACGTAAGCTGGATATATCCACCAGATCCATGTCAAGGCTCATTCGGGATGATCCCAACATAAAAGTCTTTCGTCGGTTAACACGACTCTTGCGCTGGCACGTAGACAATAGCCACGATAATAACCTTTATTCGGGTGAAAAGATTTTCGCCGTCGAGGAAGTTGTTAATAAAAAAATGATAAAATTTATGCAAGGACGTCTAAAAAAACAAAAGAAATAGCTCCTAGGGTTCAGCGCGGCCATCATTCTGCTTTAATAATGGTTTGGTGGGGAGTATGCCATAAAGGAGTTAGGTTAGGTTAAGTAGATGGGTGCCTTGGGACAAAAAGAGCCACTGCTTACTTAGACCTATAGTTCGGGTCCATTGTGCCCAATCATTTAACCCTGGAAGCTCTGCTAAGATAGTCCGCTACTAGAACCACCCAGATAGTGATATGAATCTCAGGAGGTTCGTCAGCTCTACATTACTTAAGATCTCCAGCTCCGAGAAGAAGTAACTACCAAGAGTCCTAATTCTTCTGACGGATAGGGCAGGACAATCACACAGCAGGTGACGAACAGATTCAATTTCTTCAGTAACTGCTCTTCATTTTTGTGAAAAAGGAGTCAAAACTGAGGCAAAGAAGGCGTCGTTAAAAACTTGGCGAATACCCTTTTTAATGAAGTAAGATGAGTTTTCCTATAATACTCGGCTCCAGCTCGTGAAGCTAAAAAAACTCAGCAATGGCTTAGAAGCAAGTAGTAGTAGTAATAGTAATTTTTATTAATTCAAGAAAGTTCATTTGTTACAAAATTTACAATAAGCATTGGTTTCTGCCGTCAGCCGAAAGAGACAGTTTTAACCTTTAATAATTATTATTTCATTTGAAGTGATTGACAATTTCATTTTAGAAAGCTTCGTTTATAATTTGTTGCCGTATGTTAGAGCAGATCTCAAAAAATTGTACAGGATGGCTTAGTTTTCTCCATTAAGATAACGAATGACTTCATCCGAAGAGAGATTGTTTTTTCCACAATTGTACCTTCTAATTGAGGTCAGTATAGGGCAGGTTCGGATAAAATGCAGGACGTCATCTCTAGATCCATGATTACACAGAGGTATCATTTCTATCAGTTCTATGTGGCATGTAGTTCAAGTGTAACATTTCACCCCTCGCTTTGAATATTGTTGAAATTACATTTAGTCCGTGCCGGTTATGAAAGTGTTTTTTTCCCCCAAAGGTCGTCATGAAGTATTTTGTACATGTTTCTAGCTTGACTTTGTTGGGCTTGGATCCTAAATGTCTCCCGTATTGAACCATCAATCTTAGTATGTAACTCCTGTAATGCATCTCCCAAGGCCGCTTCATTGACAAGATTTTCGTGCAGGGGGACATTATGCTCACGGCCCAGCCTTGCCCATTAACCAAAGAAATGAGCGTTCCTGGTTTTGGGATGCATGGCAATCTTATGGGGGAGACGATAACTTGGTTGTGACATTACTTTCAAAATGTATTGAAAGTGTAATCTAAGCGTAAATATGTACAGTGGTGTTAGTCCAGTTTCTAAGTCCAGCATGTATGTCGGCTTAGAATCAATATTCCTGCTTTATTGCATCCGAGGATTGGCCTTCAGGAAGACCAGATTTGAATCCTTTGAATTATTCTTTGTGGTCAGTGTTGGAGAGTATTGCCTGCAAATGACCCCACCGAAAGTTCTTTCACCACAGCAGCGTTGCTAATACCCCTGGCAACCATGCATGCCGGTGTAGCCCAGTAGTCACGCAGTTCGAGGGGTTGCGTTAAAGTAAAAGCCGGTGACCTTGAACCCCTTTTTTAAAATGCTTGCTATTTAAGTAAATAAATTTTATAAACATTAATCTAAAATGTTTTGTTGTTTAATTTTTATAACGTTTTTGTGTGTGTCTTGGAAGATACATATGTATATAAGAAAATTGCAAGATCATCCCATTACCAACACGGGAAGCATTGCTTTCTAAATACAATTGAGTACTTCCTAATGAATATTTTCGTCAATTTCTTTTCTTAGCACTGATTTGATTGAACACATATGTACGTATACATATCATTGCATTGCAATAACGCGGAAAAAATAGACAGAGTGTAGTCATATAATTGGCATAATATGTGTTTCACATTTTGTGGGCAAAAGCAAAACTCAGACGCGACTTT
The DNA here is from genome assembly GCA_945910035.1 of Brachypalpus laphriformis. NCBI lineage: Eukaryota > Metazoa > Arthropoda > Insecta > Diptera > Syrphidae > Brachypalpus > Brachypalpus laphriformis. The sequence goes on from OX246753.1 coordinate 351,796,575, forward strand.
AATAAATTCAAATAGTATCTTAAATTGGTATAGGATACGTTGATTCACTAGGTCTTTTGTTTTAGCAAGTCCGAAAAATAGTTTCTAAGAATAAAGGAAAGAGCCTGGATATCGGCATGTCCTTATAAATAACCTAAACCTAACTGATCAAACGTGAAAGGCATTTCAGATCTCCCAAAATTGAATAGCTCAATGCAAAATGTTTTAAAACGCCGGAAGTTTACGTTCCGAAAACTGGAAGACCGTACATGACGATTTAGATTTAGGTTCCTTAAGTCATCCATTGTAAAAGATGTATGCGAGCGAATTTGAAGAAATCCCCTTAAATAAAATAAAAAATAAATATTTGGCGCAACAGCTCTTTAAGTGCCAGGGCCTAGCTCTCGCAACCACTCATGTTGTGTGAGTTATATTTTTCACACGAATGGAAGAGACCTACAGTATAGTGCCAAATCCGAACGGCGATTTGAGAAACTTTTTCGTGACAACAATACTCTCAGATGTTTGTCAGACGCTCGCGAGGGGTTGGACCGCGAAAAAACATTCTGGGATTCGAACTTGGAACCTCATGCGTAGTGATCTGGCACACTAACCACTTACGCCACGGGCGGCGCCCACCAGAAATCCCCTTAGAAAACAAGAATTTACGACGCGTAAGCTGGATTGTGGGCACAGTGGTTAGTGTCTCGGAACACTGCGCATGAGGTTCCATGTTCGAATTCTAGAAAACACCAACAAGTTTTTACATGATCCCACCGCGACATGAGAAAGCTTCTCAAAAACAAAAATAAAAATTCCCCTTAGGATATGGCATAAGCTCCCATTCTGGCGAAAAATATAAGACATACAACACGAGCGGTTGCGAGCAGATAGGACTAGACACTTGAGACCTGTTGCGCCAAATACATGTATATGTATATGTATTAGGTTGATCCTTAAATTCGAACTTTTGAAAAGTTGGCGCTGCACCTCTTTATTATGTTCTACGTATGTAATAAAATAAAATTTTGTGTGAAATTTTACTCAATTCGGTCAACTTCTAGGGGAAGCTACCAAGCATTGAACTTTTGCATTTAATTGCAATCTCGTCTTAGTCCATGTACTGCAGTTGTAAGAGCAAGTAGTACATTAAGCATTTTGTGAAGTCCGCCGTTGCAGTTGATTTGACTTGTTAGTGCTACTGCTACAGTTAGTACACTTAGTTTTGAAAGTCATCGCTTTGTCACGGCTTCATGTAACAGTACAGTCTCTACTATCTTGTGTTGTGAAGTCCGCCGTTGCAGTTGGTTTGACTTGTTAGTGCTATTGGTAAAGCTAGTAAAGTTAGTTTTGAAAGTGATCGCTTTGTCATGGCTTCATGAAGCAGTACAGTTTCTATAAGAAAAACTACGGAGGTATGGCTAGTTGGTAAAACATCTGCAACTTTAAAACAAACAAAGTTACCATCCAAACAAGAGGTTAAGGTTACAAAGCGCCTAACAATGAACCGCTTAAAAATGTAAAGAAATTTGAGAAGATAAATTCGTCACAGTCAAAACTTGCTATGAAAAAGTTATTTGGTTATTTATGGTATCTTCCAGAAGAAGTGGAAGCATTTGCTTGTTTGGTGAAAGGGTGTCAAATAATACCAAAAGAAGATGGTATCAGCTTTAAAAAATGAAGCAATTGCGTATCCTTTGAAGACAATCCTACTTGATCCAGGTGTTGTTCTTCAGAAAACTTCAGAACATTTTGCTTCAAAAAATACTCCTCGTTCTTTTTTCATCACGGTAATTTCATCAAAGTTCTTAGAAATAAATGTAGAATTGTGGAAACAAGATAACATCACATATACAGTAAAACTCTTGCTTGCTCTATGAGAGTTAAGAACGATAATACGATATTGCAGTGAGTGAGGAGCTCTTATAGAAGAATATAACAAATTTATATGTAACTGCTTATGAAGAACAAAAACAGTATCTACTACTGATTGTGAAAAATTCCCGTAAAAAGTACTCCGACTGCAAGAAGTTTACATTATTGCAATAACTAATAAAACTGAAGTAAGTTTTTAAATGTATTAATAAATATTCTTGTGTACTTTTATTTTACTTACACCACTTTATCTGTACTTGAAAAGTTAAAAATTAAGAACAACAAACTTTTAGCGACCCCTAAATTTTAATCAATTTTGAAAAAAAGAAAACTGTACAACTTCCTTATAACATAGAATATATTGATAGGGTACACCATTAAAAATTCGGGCAAAAAAATGTTTGGGTCAAATCCCTTCTTCTTCTTCTGTTTTGACTATGTTGGCCTAGAATCTCTTATTTTCTGATATTTTGGTTTAACTTTATATATTTTTTTTTTATATATTTACTTCGCTACTTCATATTTAGCAATCACTTTTGTTTGCAATTACTTGCATTTACTTTCTTTTTTCTTCATGTTTGGAACTAACTCATAATCTTATATATTTGCTATGTAAGTTGAACTTAAAAGGTCACCCCGCCTAAAATTTTCTTTTTATTGTATAAACCTATTGCAGTGGCATTCTAATCTATTTTTATAGCTTATATCAAAAATACAGAATGTCACAACCTTTCTTATATTTCTGATAGGACTGAATTGTTTTATATACGTATGTATATTGAATTTATTTTGATGTATCCTGAATTATAAGAAATAATAAATAATACGAATACGAATACGAATATGTATATATAAGTCATCCATTATCAGGTATTCCTTCCTTCTATTGCCAGAAGGCTGCTGTCAATATTTAGGTTGTCCCTGACTAGACTGAGAAAGTGATATGGAACTAGAGTTTGGAATGATAATTGAATGCACGTTTGGATCAAACTTGAAATGCTCCTTTTTGTAGGTCTGTCAGCGTTAAAATCCATTATTGGAAGAATACTACCTGACGTTGCTGTACTGGATGAGAATCAGAAAATAAGGGACGACGAAGAATTTTTTGAGTACCGTAAAATTAAAAATTGTTTCCACTTTTGTGTTGAAATTTCGAATACCTTATAGAAGGGATCATGGGCCTTTCATCTGCACTCTTTACGGAATATGGGTGCAAATAAGCCTGAAAATGTGCTAAGCGTCAATGTCAATTGTTATGAATCTCTGATTTACATACATATATAGCGAAACCTTAAGATTTAAGTTACGTCAAACCCGCACCCGGAAAAACGCCTTTTCTGCTTCTGGCCGCTTTTTGTTTCGGTGTTACCGGTCTTTATACAACCGACTTCTCCAAATTGAATACATGCTTTCAAATAGTAAATAAATAAACAAATGGAAGAAAAATTATTTTCCAAATCATTTGAAGAAATTCTTCAAACGATTTCTAAAAAAAAATTATGCAGTAATTGGCCAAAGCACATACGGATATGGAAGTTTTAAACTTAATTATACGAGTAGCTAATTTCGTATTTGCACAATTTTGTTAGTTAGTTACATACAAGTTCATATAGCCTGCATATCTACATAAACGATAGTTCATTTCCTTCTGACTTACAAAGCTTAGGGAATTTTGTTTTAGTTTTAGTAAGGCAAAAAAACCATTTACTTCAAAATTGCTGCACATTTTTATGCAGTTTGCATCAGTATCTAAATGTTCTTTTTTTTTAAGAAAAGAATTCGTTTGAGTTTTCTCGTCCTCCTTCCACCAACAGAACTTTATCCTTTATTTTGAGAAACGTCAAAATTCTTATCACCCAAATTCAAGAATAACGGTATTAAGAAAAACGAAACAAGAAGAACAGAAATAAGACTGTTTTTTCCTAGGGGGAAAAAACTAGAATCCCCTGCATACTAGGTACCTATTCGTTGTTCGTATAAATTTACCTTCTCAAGTCCTGGAGGAATTTCGCGTGGGAGCGCACCTCTCTGCAAACAAAAAATGAAAATCATTTTTCCACTCGTTAAAAAAAAGAGAGCCATTGATGGGAGATAGTTGCGCATACATTCCTATGTATTGGGTTCCTACTTATGTGTGTGTGACTGTGTGTAGCGGGAGTTGAGGTGCCTGTTCAAATTACCAAGAATTAGGGCGAATCAATATCTTGCCTTGAAAGCTTTCCACTTGCCAGTGTTTTTTTTCTTTCTCCTATTTCTCCTTTTTCTTCTCATTCCTTTGGTCTAATTTCTATTTTACGTTTTTGTTTCATGTCCTTTCTGTAATATTTACACAAATACATCCGCATAAAGCCACTCGATATGCACGAATGCATGTGGTGTGTGCAAGTGATTTAATACTGAATGAATGCGTTTCGTTTCTTAGGGGAATGTTGACTTGAAACTTAAAATAGAAGCTTTGAAGTTCTGGTAAAACTAGACAAATAGTAGGGTTTATAGATTGTTGCTGAGTTCAAGATAAGTTTGTTTGTTGTTCAATCATGCGTCTAACTTTCCGATAAGTTTTAATAATTAGTAAATGGGTATTTATTGGAGAAGGGGCACAGTTCAAAGAAGGATTCCTTTTTCTCTTTCTATGCTCGTAACCTAAGAGAAAATACAGAAAAGTTCAAAAGTGCTAGTTGCGTGCGAGCGTGTGTTCCAGACTTCCTTTCTTAACAGAGAGGTTAACTTCTGTAACAATCCTACCACCCTGTGGTGAAAAAAAAATATTTAATCAAAAGCTCTCTCAATTTTTTTTACTTGTTCTCTGTTCTCTTTCATCCTTTAAACAAAAAAAAAAATGAATACACATGAAGTGAAAGCATTCTCCTCCTCCATCAGGACATACTCTTCAAAAAGGGGGTTAATATATTTTCATGTAACATACAGAGAAGAGCGAGCTACACATGGATTGGCATAAGTTTTGTACCCTCCTTGCGTCTGACATTCGTTACAGTACTCTTCTTATTTCGTTATCCTTCATGTGTTCATAGTCAACATGCTGTACACACTAATTCAGGACACTAGAGCGCGAGAGGATATACAAATACAGATGTGTACTAATTTATGTTTTACCAACTAGGCAGATGACTCTCGGTACTGCCTTGACGAGGATAGACAAGATGAAAAAAAATGGAAAGGAAAGGATATGTAACAAACTAAAACGAAGAAGAATGGCAAACTAAGCTGAAGCGCTGTTGTGGCCCCCTCTATTATTCACAGGAGCACTCAACACTTAGTCAGGGTTACAAGTTTCAAGTTGCGGAGAGAATAATAGCTAAGGGTTGTCTTAAAGTATCTCTCTCTCTCCCTCTCTTTCTCTCTCGTTCTGAGTCCCCTCTCTCCGTGTGTACAAGTTTCTTCTTCTATAATCTATACACATCTTTTTATCTCTGCGTTTTCTTTTTTTTTTTTTTTTTTTTCTTTTTTTGTTCACCCACTATTTAAAATGATATATGGACAACATTTACTCAGTGATTAAAGTAAATGTTGTTGGATTTACTACTACGCTCCGAAAAACTGGGTTTGGCATACGGTGATGGTGGTGATGGTGGTGGCGGCGGCGGTGGCAGCGACACAGACTAACGATTCGAGGGGTGTACTTAATTTTAAAGTATATGTATTGCGTAACGTTTTCATTTTGATAGAAATTAATTGCATAAGGATGGTGTTCGTTCGTTTCGCTTTTAATTGATGTAACCAATTTTCATTACTCAGAATGTATGAATTGGGATTTTTCTCCCCCGAATTCTGTTGGTCTGTGGTTGATTAGTTGGTGATTTGAGGGCGAATTTTTCGATGAATTACTTGTAATCTTATATTGCTTTAATGCAGTTGTTTTTATTGTGTTTACATGCAATACATGCATACATTCCTATATACGTATCTGCTAAGGTATTCCAATAATATTTTACGAAAGTTTCAGAAGGCAATTCGATGTGTTTATATTGGCCTCGTAACTCCCTAAGTTTTTCTTCTACAAACTGTTTGTGCTATAAGGTCTGTTTGTCCAACTGATGAAAACTCGAAAATGTTCTATATATATGTACATACGTTAGTACATACAAACACACATACATATATACTTACATCACAGTCTGTGAGATATATGTTAAAGTGCTACCTCGGCATACCTATACACTATCCTTTTTGCTACAGCCCACTAAGGGTTCGGAGTGGAGTTACCTACCTAAGTGCAGCCATTAGTATTTGAAAATTGTGTTCTTCTCCTTTCTTGTTTAAAATTATTAGTGCTTACGATAATATGAAAGTGCATATGAGTTCCTTGCATTAATAGTGGCTTAAGAGTGTTCTGTATTTTACACAAAGGTATTTTATTTTGAGATGGTTGGACGGTCCCTGTCCGGATCTATTCAATACTTTGTTCTCGGATATGCTGATTAAAATACATATATTTCAAAACATATGTATAATAGGTAATCTGCTGTATTCTTTAACAGCAATTTTTTCCATACACTCTGTTTTGTTTCTTAGGGCTATTACGATAGTACTCGTAATCTCAAAGGAAAAAAAACGCCCTTCGGATACGGCACAAAACTTTAGAGGTCCCTTCCATTCGTGCGAAAAATATAACGCACACAACACGAGTGGTTGCGAGAAGCTAAGCCCTAGGCCCTTCATGGGCTGTTTAAACCAAATATTGATTTATTTATTTAACCGTCGGATTGTCCTTAATATTATCCAGGGAGTGCATGGGGGCACCATATTGGTTTAATATATTAAGATCTAGATTGAAGTATAGATTCAAGTATACTTCCGAATTTTGCTACTTTTCAATACGACGACAAATGAAAAGTTTCGAAAAGCTCTCTTACTCATTCACCAATATCTGAATATATCAAAGAACTTTTGAAAGTCTTTAGAGTCTTTAGTACTTTATTTTCTCTGCAGCTAATGGCTCTTAGGTCCATTCGGCTAGTGCGTTGATAAAATTTCTTTAACCAAAGTGCACGTTACGCTGCACTTATCCTTATGGGATACTGTGTCTCATTTCCCCATCTACTCTGCCTGGTTTGCGGTTTGCTCTTTTCGATCTTTTTCATACATAATCACACTTTACTTTCTTCTCCGGTTGCAAGTACAATACTTAAGTTCTCTACTATGTTCGGTGGGAAGGTAGCTTCTACAGAAGACATTGGCATACTACAGAATCCCGAAGATATGTTCAAGTACCAACCTTAAGTATTTAATTTTTGAGTTATAAAAAAAAGTGCTGCCACCACCAAATTTAGAACCGAATGCAAAAATTAGAGCAAATTCTCCCCGACTGGTTCGAGCATTACCTTTGGGGGAAGTATGTACTCGTATGTATGTAACTTCATTGGCAACCATCTTTGCTTTCAATCTAAACTCTAAAAATGTTCAAATATACAATTACTTATTTCGTTAAGGTGAGCTCAAGTTGATTTCTGTTGGCACTGATCTAATTATATTAGAGCAAAAAGTAATTTTAACTCATCCAGATATGTCCCGATCATGGCCCTACTCATGACCTCTAAATAAATTTGAAAGTTTACGAATTATTAACAGTACAAATCTGTTTGGCTGATAATACAGCGAGCTTCTATTCAAAAAGCCGTTAGAAATTAAAGTATCGTAGTGGAATTTTATCCAAAAATCTTATCGTAAACCATAGAGCAGTATACATATTTCTAAGCTGTGCAGAAATCTAAAATTTGGAATTATTTGCGAAATTTTCAGGAAAATCGATACATGTATTTCAGAATCGGTTAGTCCCGTTGGACTCCTTTCTCTCACGTTCCTGTACTCTTAATTATTCGATGTAGCCAACGCATTGTGGACAATAAGGGCTGTTGTCGTGCTAGAATTTATGCAGATATGATCCACGATCTGCAACTGAGTTTTTTATTTATGTTAATGACAGCTCTTTGAGCTTGTCCAAGCCTTGGGTATTATTCTAGTGTGAAATGCACATGTTGTTTTCCCAACTATTTAGGGTATATTTAAAAGCAGAACCAGATATTTCGCAAAATGGTTCTGGTCCAATAAACAATTCAGAGGAGCCTTCTCTGGCGAGCAGATCCAAAGTTTCATTGCCGTCAACGTGTACGTGGCCCGGTACTCACTACCGTTTTAATTTGCTGTATTGGGTCAAATTTTGTAAACTGCCGAAGCAGCTTAACACTGGTTTTGAACTGATCAAAAGGGAGATCAGTGCTTTGAGCGCCGCTTGGCTGTCGGTGAGCATGTGGATGGTGGCACCGTTGATGCCTGAGGCCAGTTTTATGCAACTGTGTTAGGTAAAACCCTACTTTACCATGCTGTCTCTCTACCTTTTTCGGAGGCGTGACAACAATACTCTCGGATGTTTGTCAAACATTCGCGAGAGGTGGAACCGTAAAAAAACATTTGGAAAATCACTGATAAGGCGAGACGATATATGTACATACATAGGTATGCGGAAAGACGAAAGCATAAGCTAGATAGAAGAGATAGGCGGATAGAATTGCGAGACCCACTTTTGTGAGTTTCTCTAGGTAGATATTCGTACATACATATACATATGTTCATATATGCACACACATTTATATGTACAAATCTATCAACATTTATCCGAATCTCCGAACCAAACGATCTCAAGCCAGAAAATCCAAAGAACATCTACAGCAAGTAAAAATTAAAGATTCAAGATTTCTATAAAAAAGACTAGACTAGAAAAAATTACATTACTAAACACAATAAAGCTTCGTCCTTCGTCTTCTCCTTTAGTAAAACCACTTGAGAAATTTTCATAAAATACGTGTGCCACATTATCTGATCGGACTTTTTCAAGTACTGTGTAAATTGATGTTTGTTTAACAGCCGTCATAGTTAGACCCCTGCTAATATATTTAATCTTCCTCTCCATACACGTAAGCCGACTGCTGACGTCACGCACAGTCACTGGAGTCGTCTACATTAAAGTACATATCGGTAGATTTACCATCACTGGCCAAAGGCATTCTGTATGTGGTATTATCAATGAAATCCATCCCGTGGCATGTGCACCAACACACACACATACGACCCGTACTACACCCAGTCCTTCTCCTAAGTCAGCCAGAATGCGTAGGTGTTGCAGAAAAACCAAACCGAAGGAGACTTGTCGAATGACGTCCGCAGCTCCGCAAATGTTGAACTCAAATTTATGAAAAGGTCCACACCAAAAAGGAGAACCGAAATAGGGAATACAAAACAACAAAAATAGAAAAAAAAATAAAAGCAACAAACTCTGAACTCAATCATTCATGAAATAAAATTTTGCTCTCCTAATGTTGCCTTCCAACCATTTTAACTATACAATTTTGTTCGTCTTATGGGCTCCATCAGTCACTTTCGTTTTGCCTTTGCCTCTAATTTTCGGCCAACAACAACGTCATACACCTTTTCTGATTTCCTGGAAAATTATACGCCACCCACGTTTATCTTCAAGTTCGCGTGTCCTCAGATTCGTTCGTCTATTCAAAGAGAATATATTTTATCGGCATTTCCTTCCTCGTGCCGCTAATACTATACGCACACGAAAGCCACAGAAATTACACACAACAAAAAACAAATGAACGAGGCACATCTACATACAACATATGTATGCGGCATCCTAAATTTAATACAAGTTACGCACCCGAAAATCTGACTTAAAGGTTTTCTATTACCTATTTTTTTAAATCTTTTTATTTATTATCAATTTCCGTAAGTTTATCAAGTTTCGAGTATTACATGGAGGTCCTTTCGAATGTGAATTTTTGCTGATAAGAACAAGAAGTCAAAACTGTTATACTGCTGTGACTAAAGGAGTGAGCACAAAGAGAGCAAATCCAATACACAGTACAATTGTTAATAAATAACTAGGAGAGACTGCAAAAAAAAATCCTAGAGAAAGCATTGTAAGAAGGATAACGAAAAACGAAGGCGAATTCACAGGAATAAGGGATAAGTAAAAAAAACAAATGTGCGTGGAGTTGAAGCTTTTTCTTCTTGGTTTCCCGATTTTATGTCAAAGACATTTACACGCAAGGATTTCGGACGGGTGGTATTAGTTGATAAGGTGTATGTTTGTGTGTGAGCGAATTAGTCCCATGACATACATACGTATAAATACTAAAACAGATTTCAGCTGTACGGTGTTGGGGCAAAAGAATATAGAGAAATAGATTTCATTGCCAATTAATGAATTTTGAGGGAACCTCCTTGTGTTGTAGTGAATCCTTGAATTCCTTTATAAGTTTTATGAATGGAAATGTGCTGAGCGATGGCATTAAATTTAAGGCAGCTTCGAATTGGATATTCTCTTCTTCCAAATTTAACATAAATAGAATTGCATTAGATTCATAAGTCTGGATTAAATTGTATATGCAAATGCGGCGCGTTTATTGTTTCCTTTAATCATATGTTTGCCACATGGAAACACGCAACAGATCCAGAATCACAAACCATTTATTTGAAGTCTATAGTAAGACATTTCAGATTATATGGAAGTAGAACCGTCACTAAAAAGACAAATAGAATCTTAACGATTAGCATAATTAAAATGTTTCACTGTTCCTTTTTTGCACCTCATGGAATATTAACACATCCATCTCATCCATAAGATCATAGCTATCGCCACTTAAAAATTGTTTGCATATTTCCTTGTAGTCAATTATCTAACTTCAACCGTATTTTGGCTTCCCCCTTCGCAGCTTAATTTACTTGCTAAAGAAAAGTGTAAGAAACATACTTTACGCACTGGCATCCTATAGAACATTATATTCTCAGTTATTATGGTAAGCAAGACATTTCCCTACGAGGTTTTGAGTTTTGACTGTAGGTCTGATCACATTAAGCCAAAATCAATCTTTTGTACTTCGGAGTCTTTAGTCGGGAACAGAATTCATTCTAATCACACAGATCATATGATGGGCGTATCCATAAAGGAGTCTGAATAAAAGGCCACATCTCACTAACACTTTGAAAATTAGCTTAAGGTAAAAATAAATCATTGCTTCATAGAGATCAAAGATGAGAGATACGCTAAAGTTTTTAACCAAAAACTTATCACAAAAATTGTAATTCCTTTTTATAATATATGGTATATATATGCATATATTTCATCAAAATGGAATGTCTCGACAAAACGGAAGATCATTAAGGGATCGCTTCCAATATCTTTATACATACATAATGGAACCATAGGTCCTCTTTAGTTCCCCACACATCACTTACAAATCGGGTTTTCTTTGTTGTGTAAGCAAAATAACGTTCGAACAGCTTCACCGATTTAAATGAGTATTCATCGTATTCTGTATTTGTCACTAAGAATGTTAGGGTGTAAATCTTTCTTGTCCTGAAGGTGAAAAATTTAAAAATTAATGTGAAAATCATAATACGGTTTAAAAACTCATATACAGCAGTGGGGAGGACGGGATTAAAAGTAACACGGGTAAGTTGTACCAGCTCTAAAACAAGGAGTTAAGATATAAATTAAGAGTAGCGTCAAAGAGAAAAATAATAGTCTAATCCAAACAAACGTCCTGACAGCTTTACATGTCCTTTGAACGTCGCACAGTGGCTCCTTTTGACTTTTTGGCTTGCAAAAATCATAACTCTTAAACAACTCAAGATATCGTGACAGTTTATTTTTTTTTGGCTTAAAGGAAATTTCCAGGGTTATGAAATTCGTGATTTGCTTCACAGGGTATTCGGATATGAAAGGAAGATGGTTGGAGGATAAAAGGAAGGCTAGAAGGTTTCGGCTCGAAAAGGAGGACAGATGGAATGGATATGTATATTTAATCCTGCCAAATGAACTTTATTATAAAGGATACTGCCTTTTTTCGGATGCAGATCTTTTTTGATTTAAGTGCTTATATAAGAAGTATATAAGTAACACGATACCAACCATACGTATTGTCTATAACAAACTCATACAATTTTCCTATTTTCGGAAATAAGACTCATGAAAGAAATGTCCGAAAAAACTTCATTTGACGAGTACGAACATTCTTCGAATGTACTTGATCAGTACAACCACATTCAAAATGACTGCACTGAAGAAAAAATTCACCAAGTCGATTTCCGAAAATTTGTCTACTGTTGAACGTTGGGTGGAAGTCTTCCAACATATGGACGATCAACACGTGCCTTTCGTCGAATTTCGTTTCGATTTTTATTTTCAATTCATTTTTCAATGATGTTCCACAAAATTCCCGCTGAAATACATGTACTTTTTTATCCTTTGTTTTCAACGGAGCTATATACTTTTTTATACTTTTTTTTTTGAATGAAATATCCTTCATTCGCCCAAAAAGAGTTGGTAGGACTATATACCATATGCTACATCTAATAGTATTATCATCAGACGAAATTCATGTTTAGCTTAACTGTTCGCTAGATGACGTGTGCTTAAAGGGACATCGACTTAGGCAGAAGAGTTCACATGCAGCGACTAAGATGGCTGGGTCATGTAGATCGGGTGGAGACGAACGTTCTCGCTAAGGAAGTCTTCGAATCCACCCCTCACTCCACCCACTTTTATTATCCCTGTTCTATTACTTACAACAATCACTTGAGTTTTTTCGACATTGAGGTGCAGATTTCAGGACGTCCTTCCATACTTTTAAGTTGTTCTCTAATTTCTTTTCAGAGTTTGCAAACAGTACAATGTACAATACAACGGCAAAACCGCATGCCAATAAAGAGATGTATTCTAGGTGCCTATATCCCACTTTAAAACTTTCCATCCTTTCCTGACACTGTCTGATTGCATCGTCAATGGCGCGGATGAGCAAAAGTGGGCTTAGTGTACTCTCTTGTCTGACTCCTTCCGATGTTTCAAATTCGTCCGACATTCTGTTGCTAATTCTAACTACATTATAATGTATCTTTATATATACTTTTTTGCATTTACAAGCTCTTCTTCCACTCCTTTATTTTATTATTTATTTATTATTTATTTATTATTTCTTATAATTTCAGAATACAAAAAAAAATAAATTCCATATATATAAAACAATTCAGTCCTATCAGAAATGTAAGAAAGGTTGTGACATTCTGTATTTTTGATATAAGCTATAAAAATAGATTAGAATGTTACTTCAATAGGCTTATACAATAAAAAGAAAATTTTAGGTGTGATGACCTTATAAGTTAACTTGCATGGCAACAATGTAAAATTATAAATTAGTTCAAAACAAGAAGAAAAAAGAAAGAAAGAAGTGCGAACAAAAATTAATTGCTAAATATGCAATATCGAAGTAAATATAAAAAAATCAAATTAACCAAAATATCGGAAAAGAAAAGATTCTAAACCAACATAGTTAAAAAGGAACAGCCACATTTTTACCTTCCAGATATTGATATTGCCCTAATAGAGTGTGGAAGTTTATTAAACAACCAATGAGATAAAACACAAAAAAAAATTACGGAATCCAGTGGTACGGAAATTGGGTATACTTACTTACTTACTTAGATGGCGCTACAGTCCGGGGTGGACCTGGGCCTCAACCAACAAACTTCTCCAGCCAGCACGGTTACGAGCCAGCTGCCTCCAGTTGCGCACGCCAAGTTGGTTGAGGTCCCCCTCCACTTGTTTGCGCCACCTACCGCGAGGTCGTCCTCCACTGCGCCGTCCGTCCGGGGTGAATTCGTAGACTTTCTTAGCGGGAAGGTTGGGCTCCATCCGCTCTAAATGACCGAGCCATCTTAGTCGCTGTATATGAACTCTTCTGGCTAAGTCGATGTCCTTGTACAGGCCATATAGTTCGGCATTGTACCTTCTCCTCCACTCACCGTCTATGCAGACGGGACCAAAAATCGCTCGAAGAACTTTTCTCTCGAAATAACCAAGGGCATCCTCATCCGGCTTTATCAAAGCCCATGCCTCTGCGCCATACAGCATGACTGGGATGAATAATGTCTTATAAAGAGTTACCTTAGTAGTTCGAGATAGGACTTTGCTACTCAATTGCCGTTTTAGCCCATAGAAACAACGATTGGCAAGAGTAATTCTCCGTGTGATCTCCCTACTGATGACGGAAATTGGGTATAGATAACATATAATATTTGAAAAGTTTCCACGTTAATTATAATTTGAAATTAAACCAAAATTGCGATTACCAGACTTCATAAAGAATGTTTTTAACACCTTAAAAAAATACAATGACGAACAGGAAGAATTTTCAGGTCACAGAGCAAAGGATAACTGGAACGTCTACCAGGTTTACGACAAATTTTCCCTAAAATATATTTTCGTAAAATTAGCAGTGGTTGTTTTTTATTTTGATACACACCTCCCCAACAAGCAATTCCATATTGTGGCTTAAATGGAAAATCCCATAATAGATCATCTCTAAAAGCATTCACGCAAAAATAGAAATTTCTAAGTGTGCATCGGAAATACTTTCTCAATGTATCTGTGCGAGTCGAAAAACTCCTTCTAGAATCTAGGATGAGCCCCAAGTACTTAAAGTCGTCTACTCTCTCTATTTGAAAATATTTATCACTACAGTTAAGACTACTACAAAAAGTGGTAGAGGAAAAACCAGGCGTACAATGGCAATTAGAAGTTTGTATCTTTGACACTCAGGTGCGTGGAAATACATGTTAGCTTCCATTTTTTGTAAAGCAGATAAGTTGAAGAACATTATTTTAGTTTTGGAACTTATAACTAAATTATACTCCATAACCATTGTCTCAATAGATTTCGATTAATATCAGAAACCAGTTCCAAAAGGCTGTTTAAACCATAAGAGAAACCTATATCATCCGCAAAGGCAGTAGGTGAATCTTTAAAGTTAAGAGCAAACAGTGAAATGATGTAGACTAAAAACAGAATTCGGCCCAAAATAGAGCCTTGTGATACACACAGATTAAAGAACTTAATTTCGCTCCTTGTTTCATCTACTTTCACTCTTTCTGACCTATTTCCAAGATACGACCTGAACCAATTGAGCACAAAACCACGCAATCCTGCCTTTTCCAGTTTTCTAAACAAACAATTGTGTTTCACCATACTGAAAGCTTTGGTGATGTCAATAAATAAGACAGCCGTACATTTTTCCTCATCTAGATGAGACATAATTTGAGAACAAAACTGTAGGAATGCGTCTTCCGTTGATTTTCCTTTTTGAAATCCAAATTAAGCTAGATTAAACAACTTAGTTTTATCTAAAAAACTCACTACCCTATTTTTCATAAGTTTTTCAAAATCCCTACTAGAAGCTGTGAGAAGCGAGATGGGTCTATAGTTACCAATTTCAGCAGCAGAAACTTTTTTAAGCTAGGAAATGACATCAGCACATTTGAAGCTATCGGAAAAGACCCCCGCAAACACGAAACGATCAAAATTATCTGACAAGACATCCACTATAGGCGTTTTTCTTTTTTAGTTCAGAGCAGAGCCTGAGTTGTCAAAAAAAAGTGGTGTTTCTTTTTTAGCTCAGACACATCAGAGCTCTAAATTTGACCGAGCGTTCAGAGCAAAATCCTGAGCACAGCCATTTTTCATATTTGACAGGAGAGGACAAAGAAAAAAAAATTGGAAAACAATTGAAACGGCGGATGAAATTTGTTGTTCTGGTGCAGAAAGTAAATATGACATAAAAAATAACTATCAATAGATATTCTATTCATATTTTGACAGCTCAACCTATAATTGCTTATCAAATGACATCAGAGTGCTCAAGTGTGTTTCATAAACAAATCAGAGCGCTCTGAGCACGCTCGGTTCAGAGCACGTTCAGAGCACGCTCGATGTACTCGAGTTCTGTTCAGAGCTCTGCTCTGAACTAAAAAAGAAAAACGCCTTATGGAACATGCAATTTGTTTAAAGGCAAAGTTCGAAATACCATCAGCTCCACATGAATTCGATTTATTTAGAGTACCAATAACTTTTAAAACTTCAAGGGAAGTTATGGGCTGAAAAACAAAACTGGTACTTTGCGCCTATTCAGCACATCCACAAATATTATAGACGGACAGAGAGAACAAATTGCATAGGCTGAACGATATTGTAAACTGCTTCCTGAATTAACAAAATAGCAATCAAATGGATCGGCAGTAGCAAGTTTGTCAGACACCTCGCAGTTATCAGTACCTACGTAAACTAAGTTAGAATGAGTGGATTTATTAAGTATACTGTGTACTACTTGAGATTCATTTTTTTAAATTTCCCTTTGCAAACCTGAATTGAGTACGGTAATAGGTATCGCGACAAATCGGAATCTCCTTTTTAAGTTCGATACACAATTTCTTATATTGTACATTCGTCTTAAACTTAAATTATCAGCATTGTACATTGTTCCGCTTTGTACATCCGAAAGCTGTCTTTCCACAGTCTTTCTTAATCTTTTTTCGAGTATTGTTTCGTATACTTTGAGAACAGTGGTAAGCAGTGTGATGCCTCTATAGCTCCGCAATCTTTTGCATCTCCTTTCTTAGGAAGAATTACTCCATATTCCTGTGGGATTTTCTTGTTTATCCATATCATGTTCAGTATCTTTCTCAGTTCATTCTCTTCTTCTTCTCCGAAGTATTTGTATCTGGGGAATATGGCGGGTGGGGTAGGACTTCCCATTTTAGCGTTTCCAGGTAGATTTTAACGGGTTTGACAACGTGAGGCCGAGCGTTGTCATGCTGTAGAATCACTTTTTCGTGCCTCTGCTCGTATTGTGGCCGTTTTTCGCGCAGTGCTTGGCTCAATCGCATCAATTGAAGTCGATACCGTTCCCCAGTTATGGTTTTGTTGGGTTTCAACAGTTCATAATAAATAACACCAAATACACAGCATAACCTTTGCAGCGTGAATATTCGGCCGAGCCGACGGTGCAGAAGCATGACCGCAAATGACGATTGTTTGGCACAAAATCAGACATTTTCACACAACCAAAATTATATGACTCCATAACAAAATCACTAATGTGTCAAAACTGTTTGTTTACCATATGTCTAAGCTCGGTTCATGACGTTTTGGATATGTCAAAATCGACCACCACTTACTGTTGGAGCCATCTATTAACAAACAGCGAGAATTTAGTGCACCTAATACATAAATAAATTAATTAAATATTTGGCGCAAAAGCTCTTTAAGAACCTGGGCCTTGCTTCTCGCAACCACTCGTGATGTGTGTGCTATATTCTTCACACAAATGAAAGGGACTTAAGGTCCATTCACAGCTCAGCGACCTGCGAATAAGCGAATATTCGCAAATATTGACATTTCTTTCACAGCTACTTTTTTATCTAGTCGCGGCAATCCGCGAATTTCAGTTGTCATTCATTTTGTAACTAATTGCCTAAATGTGACTTTCATTGAGAAGGTTATATTTTACCTTCTTTCGATAAATTCAACCACGATCCTGCCCACCAAGAGCAAAACAAAAGAATTGTGAAATTAAACTCTCGCGAATGTTTTGGTCGCGGAAATGTGGATTCCGTCCTACATGTGTGGAATGTGAATAAAATTTGACAGTTCGCAAAAAGCATTCGCATATTCACGGAAAAATCGCCGAATTGTTAATTTCTTCACAGAAACTAATTACAACTCAACTTTTTATATATTAATCGATAGATAAAATAAGCTCCGTTCTTTTGGAATAATAAAATTGCCAAGGGCGTGCTTATAAATGTGCTAAAAACTGGTTGTTCGCAGTTTGGGTATTCGCAGGTCGCTGAGCTGTGAATGGACCTTTACATTTTAGTGCCGTATCCGAAGTGCAATTTCTTTTGAGAAGCTTTCTCGTGGCAACAATACTCTCGGATGTTTGTCAGACGTTCGCGAGAGGTGGGACCGTGAAAAAGCTTTTTGGTGTTTTCTGGGATTCGAGCTTGGAACCTCACGCGCAGTGATCCGACACACTAACCACATGCGCTACGGCGCCCACCTCGTATGTTTATGATTTTTGACAGAGCGTTCGTAGGACTCACTGTCAGAAGGACCATTTGTCATGATTTTTCGAATTTTATGGATAAATTTTAATGAAAGATTTTCATTTGTCATCACACGTACATTTTTAGTTTAATGATTCATTAACTACAACTCCGTACAAGAAATACAGTTTTTAATTTTAAGCCCACAAGCGGATAAATACCAACACAATGAAATCAATTCTCCAGTCCAAGTTGAGTTTCCCTGTACTAATTAACCACCAACGCCTACCCCTTCACTTTCAATATCCTATTATCACAGCGGAAGCTGCTCGCATACAAGTATAATCGCACTGCCACCTAACCACTCTCCCAATTCACAATGGCATCAATATTTAATAGTTTTTGTTTTGTTCGTGTTTCGTGAAATAGTGTGAGTGAGTGAATGAGTGTTTCACACATCCTGTACTCATCAGCAACTAATGCGTTGTTTGCTTTTATTTTCTATTTTCCATTTCCTATTATCATTTCCTTCTATATGTAGTATTATTATTCCAATTTTTTGTTCGTTTCCCCACTTTCGTTGTGTGTTATCCTTCCTAGCCACATGTAGAGCAGCGACGGGTATGTTTAACCGTATAATGTAGCATTATCTGCTATAAAATATAGCGAATCGGCGAAAATTTCCGTTTGTTCCCATTCGTAGTGTGTTGTGTTGTGTGTCGTTCACTGTACACAAATAGCACACAAATTTCTCCCTTCAAAGGAGGTGGCGAATTTCATTAGGAGCCCCAAGGAGCTGTGCAGAGCTCTGCGTATTGTGCCGGCGCTATAGGAACGAGAAATGGAAAACATAATTACTTCATATTAAACGAGTGTGTCACACTCTCCCTATTTGCTATTTGTTGGGTGTATAGAGGACCTACTAGATTGTATATGCGCTCGAAAATGATTATAACCTCACAAATTGGTTAGGTTCTTAGTCGAGCGGTGGATATAGGGGCTCAAGGGTTGCAGGATTATTATTACACGCACACACACACAAACACACAGCAACTCATACACGAACACATCCCAATGACGGGAATCGTAATTCAGCGCTCTCTTGCACACGAAGTCGTACAGAGGAAACGAAGTTAACGATCATGATATTATGATGTTTTATTCTGTGCTTTATGGTAGGAGGCTACCCGCACTCGCACTCGCACTCGCACCCGCACAGACTTCTTACACACGTTGAGCACACGAAAAGAAGCAAAATGTGAAAAACAGGATATGCGATGCCTGATGTAAGGATGTTGTCTATTCTATTTAGGCGGAAACCATTTTGTCAGCAAAATTCCACCTCTTCTTCTTTCTCAATCCTCTACCCGCCCGCCCACTATCCTCCAGACCAGAGTTGTTCACATATCCTTGAAGTTCAGTTCAGTTCAGTTGATGAGCAGAAGAAGTAGGTGCAAAAGGAGCAAAAAAAAAACGTGACGGCTGCCTATGGAGTTTGGCAGTTGGTGGTGAGAGTGTAATTATTTACCTTAGCCCCCCGTCATCGTTCCCTCTATCGTGTATACACACACACCCACACATACATCTACCCTTATAAGCCATGCACTCTCCTTATGTCTAACCTTGTTAAATGTTCTGTCTAATTACTTTTCAATTATCCTTGATTTGGTGGGAGTAGTACATGTATGTGGAATAATGGAGGAGGAAGTTAGGAAATGTTCCTTTCTCTATATTGTAGTTTTGTTTAGAGAGAGAAAAGGACAGAAAGAGAGAGAAAGTTAAAAGAGGATGAGGATGACGGCAACAAAGAATTGGGGGGTAAAAGTTGGTAGTTTACCGAGCACATAACTTAATTTAATTTGAAACCGAAGATGGAATGTTTTATGTCTCTATACATAGTCTGGCGGATAGTATCTATAGTGGTCAATCGTCAAAGTAGTCTTAATTGGTGGAGACTGAAAGTGATATAAAATAATTATGCAGTAGCGAATTTGAGTTTAATTAGAGAAGGCATTATTTTTATTAGTCTTGATAATGTACTTATACTTTCGGAATAAAAATATTGGTCGATGTATTCCCATAGCTATTATTATTGCTTTCAGAAGGAGAGAAAAGAGAGTGGGGGCTGTAGCGCAGTGGTTAGTGTGTCGGACCACTGCGCGTGAGGTTCCATGCTCTAATCCTAGAAAACATCAACAAGTTTTTTCACGGTCCCACCTCTTGCGAACGTCTGACAAACATCCGAGAGTATTGTTGTCACGAGAAAGCTTCTCGAAAACGAATTGCCTTCGAATACGGCAGTAAACTGTAGGTCCCTTCCATTCGTATGAAAAAATACAACGCACGCAGCACAAGTGGTTGCGAGAAGCTAGGCCCAGGCACTTGAAGAGCTATTTCGCCAAATGTTTATTTATTTATTTTATGCAAATAAAACAATTAAATAACAGAAGATAAACAAGTATATGCGACATATAAATGGCAATAAATAAATGTACAAAAGTGAATTACTAAAGTAAATAGATAAGTTCATAAATAAAAAGAAAAAAAAAAGAACAGAGAAATAAACAAATATAGCATTATAACACTCGGCTTCACTATTGAAATAATTGGTTTATGAGCTCATTGAAAGCCAAACCGTAGCGCATAACAAATTTAGTTTTAAATTTTTGAATTCTATCAGAAATCAACTCGAGATTCCCTTTTTTAAGAACGTCCATAGTAAAGTGATGCAAGGCGAAGTTATCATTATTTTCAATAATTACGACGCACCAAATGACATTTCTCTGCAATCATATAAACGTCAATCTAACTACATCTGTTCGTCAGTAAACCGACTAATCCTTCAGTTATATTCATTAATACGTGTTGTTGATTATTCGACACCCCACCCCCGTAAGGCGCTCGAGTCTCGTCCGGAAGCCTTACTTACTTCTAACACGGCAATCTTCACCGCTAGTCTGCTAAATGCTCTGGATGCTGCCGTTATCGCGGCGGATCGAACCTGAGGAGGCGTCGAATGACCATTCGGCCGCTATCTCGAAGTGCCCTGCTCTAATGGTGAGGCAAGTGAAGAGGGCGATCCAACCTTTCTCCTAGCAGCGGCCGATAGTGACAGCGACGGGCCCAGAATAGTCTTGGCCAGTATAGGTATGTGAAGGGCCTCACAAATGGAGTTGGGCGATCATCCGGCAATTGACCCATTAATAGCTGTAGCGGCTTCCCATTTTGAGCTCGGCATAGCTGGTAATTCTTCCTCGTTTCACTGCAGGACGTAGAACTGGCACCGAAAGCTTCAGAGGGATTTCGTTGATGGCCGTGTCGTTATTCTGATGGCGGAGACGATGGTGAAAACTATCCATAATTAACCCTGTTGCATGATGATCTTTTACCAGGATGATAGGGCATCTGGCGTCGAATGGCACCGTCATGGTGGCATTGATTCGCCGCTTAACACGCAGGAGTCCGGTTTCGTCTAGATAGGGCGTCCAGGCGATTATTCTTCGTGGCTCGAAAACTTTGAGAATTTCGATGCGTCGAAGAGCGGTTCGCTGACCAGATTCACCATTAGCGTGAACTTCGAACGCAATTCTTCACTGCACCAGTGGTCAGCGATGTCGGACGGCATTTTTGGCCTCTCGGCTTCCTGCTTTAGGAAAGCTGGTCCATTTATCCATTTGCTGGGTGCCAGGAACTGTGATGAATAATAAACTCGCGTGTCGCTTCACCGGTTGTATTATGTTTCAATGGAATCCATCGCCATTGGTTCACTCGGCTTCCATCCAATTCAACTATTCGGAGGGCTAAAAATTCTTTGTGGTGACGAGGGTCCGACCGAAGCCAATGTAGAACCATTTTAGAGATGCTCCAGAATTTACTGTCGGCGAATCGCATGTCATGGTGGTGTACAATGGAACTATTTATGTAGCTTTATCCCCAAAACAGCAGCTGGCAGCAGTTTCTTTATATGTTACGGTAAACTCCTGATCCTTTCTTATCTCGGTTTTAAGATTGAGTAACCTCCTCGTGGCGAGTTGATAACTACTCGTATGTAGTAATTCAAGGTTGTGCTCCTTCCACAACAAACCGGTCTGGTATCGATCGCCAAATGTTGCAAAAATATCTGCAGGAGTTGCGGCCATCTGTGTTGTTTGGCTGCTTCCAGCTCGGCACGTAGCTCTTGCAGCTGTAAAAGAATGATACTATTGTCTGTTTTCAACATTGTCAACTCACCTTCGCCATCAGAGTTGCCTTCCGATGGCTGTGATGCTGATGTATATGGACCACCCAATCGCTTGGATGTTCCTCGGGTGAACCTTTGAATCGGTGGGCTATGTACAATTCTGCTGCTGGGAGGGTTACTCATCGCTGGCTGCGGCATTACTCGTTAGCTGTGAGATAGTTTAACGTTGGCTGGTGGGCAAAATGTCGCTGGCTGCGACGAGCAAAATGTTCGCTGGCTCCGAGGCTGGCTGCGACGGAGAAGTATTTGCTGGCTGCGGAGCGATTCGTCATTGGTTCCTACGGCCAAAATATTCGCTGGCTGCGGGGCAATTTGTCGCTGGCTGCGACGGTCAGTGTTTTCTGGTTGCGACGTAGCTTGTCACTGGCTGCGATGGGCAAATTCTTGCAAAAAAAAAAATAAAGATCGGTGGATGTTCCCTCCAGCACGTACGGTGTTTGAGGTAAGATAGCAATACTCTTTGGTTTTCTCTACGTATCGTACATGAAATAAAATAAATTAAAAAAATTATTTGTTAAGAAAAAATGGGTTAGATTCGAAGACTCTGTGGGCCGGAGCGCTAATGTCCATTCGCTCTACAAATCCTAGCCATCGCAAACGCAGTTTTTGACTATGTCGATATAGCTGTACAATTCGTATAGTTCGTCATTGAATCTTCTCCTCCAAACCAGTCAAACGGGACCGAATATCTTATGAAGAATTTTTCTCTCGAAGCGACCAAAGATATCTTCATCCGCTTTCAATAAAGTCCATGTTTCAGCATCGTAAAGCAGGACTACGATGATAAGGGACTTCGTTGTTCGAGATAGGGGTTAACTGTTGAATTGCCTTATTAGCAAAAAAAAAAAAAAAAACAGCGATTCCCAAAAGTTATCCTTCGTGATTTCTTCGTATTATCGTTTTCAGAATTAATAGCAAACCCAAGGTAGATACTCGTTAAGTCCCTTATTGCCTATGGAGGTATATCTACCTCCTTCCTATCTATTTTCTTCACGTCATGTCGACAATTACCTTGTTACATTCACTATAATTTTATATTGTGATCGCAACTACATATGTGTGCAAATTTCAACTCAATGGGTTATGGGGAAGTTGGTGGAAATTTAATTACAAGATTTGATTGTTAGCTGTGAAACTAAATGAAATCATTTAAATCTTTTAAAAATCACAATACTAGTACGCAGCACTTCCGTATGCCATGTTTGGCACTTCGACCATCTTTTAACTCCTTGTTTATGTAATGGTACTAACCAACAGATAGGTGGCTCTTCCATCCTGCGAACGCTCCTGTTTACTAATTCCCCGACTTACATGCACAGGGCATTGATGTGGTTACATTTGTTTGGCCATATAGCTGAAAAAATTATTCGCTCTGTTAGGTGATTTGGGGGTGGCAATATGTAGTGGTAATATCGTCAATTAGCGCGCTAATGGTTCAGGGTTCAAATCCTGATGTCAGTAAGCATTCATTTATTACTCATGATATATATAAAGTCAGTCCGATCAATTGCGAAGACTACTGCGAAGAAATAACACTGGCAGTAGCTTAGTCATATGGCTGGAAAAATTGTTCGCTCTTTTGGATGATGGACATGCTTATGACATCGATGGTCGTAAAACAAAAACAGTGAATTAAAGCAAAGACAAAAATAGCAAAATATGTCCCAAGCTATTTGGACGCCACCCCCGGAGTTTTCCTGTAACATGAATTGAGTTTCAAATCACCACACCAAATTTTTCTGTATCTCTCTTTCTCTCTCTATCCTTTCCAACGCCCGCACTATGTGAAAATATTTTAAGGGTATTCATTACCCATTGAGTGCTACAAAACACTACACTTTACTCCTTTCGCCTCAGTACTATGACACAAGCATGTGAGGATAGCCATAGGCTGTGGGAGCCAGTACATATTTCGTAGTGCTTTCCTATCTGCTTCGACAAGATGGATTGTCACAGTTTAACCTGACTGTGCTAATATAGGAACATGATCACGTCCGATAGGTATCGATATTAGCTCCACTATTGCTGCATTCGATAAAGAGATAATTTACTAGGCGGATTGTATGTTATGTATGTACGTATCGCTTTTGATCCGACTTCTGTTGCCGCAAGCTGTGGCCTCAAATAGCGCGGGTTCTATACTAATGTTAGTCTTTTGATCTTCACAGCCTTGAACTCCAATCACATGTTTCAGCACGTGGTCGAAATTCAACCGAGGGGAAATAAACAAACAGTGAGAAAAACAACGCTATGTATTAGTTTACATAACCTTTTTTTTGTAATATTCTTCCGTGCAGGGAAGGCAAAGGGATTTAAGCTAAGTCCTAAATACTTAGGCTAAATTCGCTAACATAAGCCTAATATGTGTTCATGCCCCCACAGAAGAAAAGGACCCGGCCACCAAAGAGTGTTTCTACGAGCTCCTCGACAAAACATACGAGCAATGTCCTAAATACGACGTTAAAATCATATTGGGCGATTTTAACGCCCAAAATAGGAAAGGACGTCTTTGGTAGGGCAGTCGGTAAGCATAGCCCACACGACACCACGTCTGATAACGGACTAAGGCTAATTGATTTCGCTGTGGAGCGAAGTGTCACCATAGCAAGCACATGGTTTCCTCATCTCGATATTCATAAGCAGACATGGCGGTCCAATGATCATGTAACGATAAACCAAATTGATCATATTGCGATCGACGCAAGGCATGCATCCAGTATTCTGGATGTCCGGACCTTCCGAGCGGCCAACATAGACTCGGATCATTCCCTTGTTGTAGCCAAGGTACGAATGCGGATATCCCAATCTGAGCAACAAAGAAGAATTACTGTGAGAAAATTTAACGTCGAAAAGCTACAATCGCAAGAGACCGCCAGACTCTTCGCTGAACGCGTATCCCGAAATCTCTCAATCACCCCTATGCCGCCAGCACCAAGTGCCGAAGACCTGTGGCAACGCTGCCAACATGGCGTCAGAAACGCCGCGACTGATGTGCTGGGTCTCGCTCGCCCACCACCGCGAAACCCCTGGTTTGACGAAGAATGCCGGCGAGTGCATGCAGCAAAACAAGAGGCATACAAAGCGGCGCTACAAAGGAAGATGAAAGCTGCTCGTGAGCTCTACGAGCAAAAGAGACGGGAAGAACATCGGCTTCTCCAAAAGAAGAAGAAAGGGCATGAGAAGCGCGCGTTTGAGAATATCGAGAGTTTATACTCCAGGCAGGAACAATGTACGGAAGTTTTACCGAAGGGTAAAAAAAACGTGTCAGAGAAGCAATACCCGTACAGAAACCTTTAGAGATGAAAATGGAAACCTCGTAGTAGAATCACAGTCGGTGCTGAGAATATGGAAAAACTACTTCTGCAGACTGTATAACGGAGACATACACCCCGCTGTCAGGCAGAATGAACCATTCAACATAGACGATGATAGTCAAAATTTCCGTCCACCTGACCAAAACGGCTTCGGCTTACCGGCCGAACTTTTCAAGGCAGCTGGGGATGAATTGGTAGAGTGCATACACCAACTCATGTCTAAGATTTCGTCAGACGAGTGTATGCCTGATGAATGGAATCTCAGTATCGTTTGCCCGATCCACAAGAAAGGAGACCCCCTCAACTGCGCCAATTATAGAGGCATTAGCCTCCTCAACATCGCATATAAGATCTTTTCTGCGATATTGTGTGAACGCCTGAAACTTTTTATCAACAGCCTGATTGGACTCTATCAGTGCGGTTTCAGGCCAGGAAAGTCCACCGTCGATCAAATCTTCACACTTCGGCAGATCCTGGAGAAAACCCAAGAATTCAAAATCGATACTCACCATCTCTTTATCGATTTCAAGGCCGCCTATGACAGCATCTATAGAGAAGAGCATTATAGAGCCATGTCTAGTTTTGACATCCCTGCCAAAATTGCCCGTCTGCCATATGCAGGATGACGATGGAGAACGCTCGCTGCTCCATCAAGGTCAGTAATGACTTCACCGAGACCTTTGATGTCAAAAAAGGCTTTAGATAAGGTGACGCGCTGTCATGTGACTTCTTTAATATTGTACTTGAACTGATTGTGCGGAACTCACAAGCCAACACCGGAGGCACAATCTATTACAAGTCTGTACAACTGCTTGCAACGCCGACGATATAGACATTATCGGAAGAACTCAGCGGGCTGTCACCGGTGCGTTTGCAAGCATTAAGGCGGAAGCGGCCAAAATGGGTTTAGCGACAAACGAGGGCAAAACCAAGTATATGCTGCCAACAAAATAGGACAGCCACCGACGAATTGGACAGAATGTCACAGTGGGCAGCTATAACTTCGAGGTAGTAAGGGACTTTGTCTACCTTGGCTCTGCTATAAACTCTAAAATCAACATCAGCGCAGAAATCAAGCGAAGAATAACTCTTGCCAATGGCAGTTTTTTTTTTTTTTGGGCTTATAGGGCAATTCAGGCAAACAGTAAAGCCCTATCTCGAACAACTAAGGAGACTCTATATAAGACCTTGATCATCCCAGTCCTGCTTTATGGCGCTGAAACATGGAATTTATTAAAAGAGGATGAAGATATCATTGGCCGCTTCGAGAGAAAAATTCTTCGTAAGATTTTCGGTCCCATTTGCGTTGACGGGTTTTGGAGAAGAATATTCAATCACGAACTATACGAGCTGTACAGCGACATCGACCTAGTCAAAAAACTGCGTATTGGACGTCTGAGATGGCTAGGACATGTAGAGCGAATGGACACCAACGCCCCGGCCGCAGAGTCTTCAAATCTAACCCCGAGGGACGACGCAGTAGAGGGAATCATCGCCGTTGGTGGCGCGCACAAGTTCAAGGGGACCTCGACCAACTTAGAGTGCGCAACTGGAGGTAATTACCTAAAGACTGAGCTAAATGGAGAGGCTTGTTGGTTGAGGCCCAGGTTCACCCCGAACTGTAGCGCCACCACTGTAAGTAAGTATTGTATATACTTACTCGTATATTTTGGCTACAGAAGGAAAATTATCAAACGCCTTCGTTATAGCCTGCATCAAGATATATACAAAGCTATAAATTTGCACACAAAGGTACGTAAGAAGGCAAGCAAATTGACTTCCCAAACGTATCTAGTGTGTTTATTTACTTTATATTGTGGTAAGGAACTTTTCATTTTCAGATTTAGTTTTCCCTAAACTCCCTTAACTTATCTAATGTATAATTTTATAATACCAGGTTTAGCAGTTTCTATTATTACTTTTGTGTTTATTTACAATATTTCAATATTTTGAATATCTTGTATGAAGCCTTTCATTCACCCGGATAATAAATTATCTTAAATATTGACCCAGGATATAAGCTTTCACTGTACAAAGTTTTATCAAAATCCATGCAATACTTTCTGCGTGATACGTGTACAGACAGACAACCGAAAATTGGAAAAATTGCATTAAATTCTTTTTTTGGTTTATACGGGATCCAAATAGTCCGCCAATATATATTTTTTAAATTAAATTCAATGTGCAAACTTTCAGCCCTCTATAATAATATTGTATATATAGGCAACCGGCAATGCTGTGCTAACCCAATTTTGTTTATACACTATTTTGTAAACTTTTTTTTGTACTCGTAGTATACTCGTAGATAATAGATTTGGCTATTCGCTACATTGGTTATGTGTCTAGACATACTCGTACATTCTTTGTATCTAAAACACATTCCGTAACCACAGTTATCCGGAAGTCACTCTTTAAGTTTAAAACAAACCTTCTTCCCACCTTGTCCTTGTGGTACAAGAACTAAAAATAATCGTTAACTGACATATGATATATCATGTACTTATATGAAATTTCTGACAAGTATGATGAAATGAAAAAAAGTGCAAACTTGCTTGTTGTGCTAGCTCACTTAATGACAGCCAGTTGTTTTCATATGATTGCCACCCTTGTCCCCAGATTTGATTGATCTACTTCTTCAGCAATCAAACGAAAAGCCATTTCGCAAAAAAAAAGTAAATTCATTTCAAGAATACAAAATATTATAATCCACTGAACATCGATTGCTCGATACTTCAATGCTTTGAGAACATTCTTTCCCAAACTGTCTTCCCCGTTGAAGAGGTTTCTACCTTTCCCGATGAAAGTCGATTTGATATTTCAAGAGACCTCTTTACTGCTAGTGTTATAACTAATATCACTACTACTACTACAGTTGTTTGGTGAGCTCCGTCACTGTAGTCACACAGTGCACATACTAAATGAATAATATTGAACTGGCTGTGGAGACAATCCTTACAAAAAAATCACAACCAATGCGATTCGTTTTTATGTGTATTTTCAACTTCTGGACTCGCTTTCTCTCTCTCTCTCTTTCTCTCTGTGTTTCGATTTCAGTCTACGTGCCTTTCGATTTTGCATTCGGTCCTGAAAGCAACCAATCTATCAATGCGAGCAGTCAGGAAAGACCAACTCCAAGTGGAAAATCAATAAAAGTAATTATTTTTCTTTCAAGAAATACTTCTCTTCTAGCTTTTTGTATTATAGTTGTTCTGATGTTGAAGCAGTATTATGAAAGAAAAGAAAAGATTGAGAGCCGATGCGGGGGAGTAAATGCAAATATTTTTGACCTATTTTTGGTTTTATTATTTGAAAAAAGATATATCTACAAAATTTAGTGTGATTGAGTCTCAATGCTGAGGAATAAAAACAAAAGTGTGGTTTCAAGGAACACAAGTAATTCTAAGAGTCAAAATAAAGAGAACAATATAAGGATAATTGGTTCTAGATTAAAATCATAACAATCATGTGTCTAACAACAGCTTTATAAAAGATAGACAGATAGATAGGAAAACTGGACACCGCGCAGTAATTCAGAATACCATCTAAGGCATAGCAGAATAAGGCTACTCTTTACTCCTTGTCGGATAAGAAGCTTTAACAACGTCCTTGTGTTATCGTGCTTAACCGCAACGCGCGAGTTGAACTCTCCACCGCATTTTCACTGCATTTGGTTTGTTCTTAACCGATTGCTAGTACAAGAATATGTTGGTTGCATGTCTTAGCGGCCCTCCTAGTATAACATTGCAATATATGCCATATGAGCATCTGTTATATCAGCTACCCGCGTTTGAAGAGCCACTGGCTGCAAATTGGATATTTGTGAAGGATCTGAATTAAACGAATCGTTCATCTATGGAAGCTGCCAAATAAATGTACGAACGATCTCCAGACATAAGATGTGATTATTGCAAAATTCAATTTGATGCAAACCTCTAATTTTGCATATTTGGTCGTTATATTTTACAGCAGTGTTGGCTGTGGTCGTCCACTTGAAGCCCTGGTGCAGAAGATATACTTTTTCTGTAAAGACCAAAAATTGCATTGGATTTTCTTCGTATTAAGTTTAAAAAAGTTTGTTTTCCCCTCCAAGATTATCTTCAAATATAATAGTAACACAATTGTGTTACGATACAACGACATCAGATACGAAGAAGATGCAATTGGAAACTAAATTTGGCTTACGGAGAAACCCGTAAGACATTCAAGTATTTACAGCAATCAAGTATTGGAAGACACCATCGACCACAACTTGAATTTGTATCTTGAATCAAATGTCTTAACCACGGATCTGTCTATAGAGTGATTCGAAAGGATCTGCTAAAAAATATCTGCAACTTATGTATACAATAGTTTTTATATAGAGCTCGATTCCTCCTCAACTGTTTTGCGCCACGTTTGCCTAGGGCGTCCCGCTATTCTGCCTGCCTGGGTGAGCGGATTCCACTGCATGGCGTATTTCGCAATAGAGTTGTCTTCGCGCCGTAGGATATGTCCAATCCATTGCCACTTTCTTCTACGTATAGTAATGCTTATAGGTTCTTGGACCGTTCTCAGATAAAGTTGTTCGTTGGAGATGCGATTCGGCCAAAAAATCCTCAAGATGATTCTTAAGCAGCACTGATTCTACGTTGGAGCGGAACAGTCGTAGCTTGGTTCTTAAGCTGATAACATTGCTTCTCCAGATTTTGGATAGCATTCCGAACGCAGCTTTAGCCTTCCCGATTCTGCTGCATAAATCCTGTTCGGTACCAAGGCGATTAGCCGAGATCACACTTCCTTAATAAAGAAAGTTATCAACTTTCTTGACTTCCTGTCCGTCAATGTTAAGTTGAGCGCGGGTATTAGAAGGGCTCAGGGCTTTTGTTTTGGCTGTGCTTATTTTTAGCCCCTCATTGTTTGCCTCAGCTTCTAGATTTTGGGCCATCAAAGGAAGATCCATTATCCGATGAGAAAGTAGACAAACATCGTCAGCGTAATCTAGGTGTTTAAGGTAAGATGTCGTCGTCCAACGAATTCTATAATTAGCTTCCATCAATGCTGCACGGAGTATATCGCTGATAACCATCAAGAACAATAGTGGGGACAGTATGCACCCTTGACGTACTACACTTTGGACTTCAAAATCCTCCGACACCTTACCATTGTGCACGACGTGACACTTACCGCCCTCGTATGTAGCCTTGATAACAGCCATAAGTTTTTCTGGAATGCCTCTCCTGCGCAAGGCCAACCAGATAGCATCTCGATTCAAGCTGTCGAAAGCCTTCTCGAAGTCCATAAACAGTGAATGTAGCGGATACCTATACTCAACGCATTGCTCGATTATGATCCGTAAGGTGTTTATGTGATCGATGCAGGAGGATCCAGTGCGAAAGCCTGCCTGTTCGACATCGAGAATTGAATCTAAATGTTCTTTAATTCGTTCTAGAATTATTCTAGCTATTACTTTGGTTACAGCTGGAAGAACGCATATACCTCTCCAGTTGCCGCACTCCCTCAAGTTTCCCCTCTTTGGACGCTTAATGATCATCCCCCTTTTCCACTCCTGTGGAAATTGTTCACTATCCCAAGCTCTCCGTATTAGCGGTCGCAGCAAATCTGCCGATGTATTTGGCGCCGCTTGAAATACCTCGGCAGGGATGCCATCAATACCCACCGCCTTGTTCTTCTTGAGGGACTTGATTGCTGTTAAGTTGCTAAGTGATTTAGCACTGTAGCAAAATGTTCTCTCCATCTAGTGAGCTGATCCTCATCCGAAATCAGGAGGTTACCGTCTAGACTCTTCACTGGGTGTTGTGAAGATGAGCTCCTTAGTGATGTTGTAAACAGTCCTACTGTCGCGTCTACTCGCTGCTTCTTCAGCCCTTTGAAGCCAGTGAGTTGACATATTGACGTTTGTCACGTCTCACGCTATGCTACACTTCTTTCTTCTTCGCACGGTATTGGGCTTCAAACTCGGTTCTCTCTACAGCTGAGGCCGCTGCAATCCGAACCATAATTGCTGTAGGCTCATCGATCCGTCTCCAGGTGTCTGTAGAAAGCCATGTGCGGTGGTGCTTCTGCTTTTTACCGACATACGTGCGTGCCCCAGTCGCAAAAGCATTTTTCACAGCACTCCAGTGGTCATCCATGTTCTCTATGCTGCTGATTGCTTCTGCTTCTAAGGCAAGATGGTCCCTAAACTGTTGGCGCACTTGGGGAACCTTGAGCCTGTCGATATTAAACCTGGTGATGTTAAGTAGGTTTGAGCGGTTGCTGTTGACGGATGCAGTACGAAGGCGTAAATGAGCTATCATAAGATGGTGATCTCGTTCGTGTCCAACGTCAGCTCCACGTCTGTTTCGAACGTCCAGGAGACAATTTCTAAAGCGGGGACTGATCGCAATGTGGTCGATCTGGTTGGATGTTCGTTGCCTATCAGTGGAGACCCAACTGATCTTGTGGCAGGTGTTATGCTTAAACAGCGTACCTCCGATGACTAGGTGGTTGGTATTGCAGAAGTACACAAACC
The DNA here is from genome assembly GCA_945910035.1 of Brachypalpus laphriformis. Classification (NCBI taxonomy): domain Eukaryota; kingdom Metazoa; phylum Arthropoda; class Insecta; order Diptera; family Syrphidae; genus Brachypalpus; species Brachypalpus laphriformis. Next base: position 351,828,397 of record OX246753.1, read on the forward strand.
GCTCACCGTTGTCATTACCGTCTCCCACGCCGTGAACTCCCATCACGTGCTTAAGCATGGTGTTGTCGCTACCCACCTTGGCATTTAGATCTCCCATCACCATTACGATGTCCCCATTAGGCGTTTGGTTGTAGGCGGCACTTAAGTGGCTAATTAATTTATTTAAGTAATTTTTCTAACCCTACTCTGGAATGACAGCTAGTCATTATTCGGTCACAATGGGGTTTCCAAGATATGAGGCTACTACGTGCTGCTGGAGTTAGCATGAGTCCTACGCCGGAACTCTGTGCACTTCCAGCTGGTTTACCAGAGTAGAGCATGACAGTGCTTTTTGTTGGGGAAATGTATTCCCCAGCATCGTACCATCTTATCTCGCTCAGCCCTAAGATGTCGATTTTATACCGTGCAAATTCGCGCTCCAATTGGAGGAATCTGGCGTTAAAAGGCCCTTCCTTGAGTGAGTCCAGGAGGGTCTTTACGTTCCAGAATCCGATCGTTGCCCGTGTTCGACAGCCAAAGGTCGTCAACAAATTATCAGTCCGTATACGAAGCGTTTGTTTCCGTTTCGGAGCAATTTGTCTTTTTACGGTTGCGGCTCGCTGGGCCACAGACCAACTGACATTTATCCTGTTTTTTGGCGCAGGAAGCTCGCCATTCGTCCTCTCCCGTTAGCAATTTCCGAAGAAATTCCCAGATGGCACCACGAGGAGGTGGGAGTAGGGCTTACTAACAGAGCTGCTAGGTTTTTGGCTCCAGTGGCTCCTTCTCGTTACTTAGCGGACCAGCACCTATCGGGAGATGCTGCCCCTACGAGGCCTTTGTTAGTCGTTTGCCATCCTTTGCTTTTGTTTTGGTCTTGTTAATTGGGCAGATTTGCTTGATTCCGCTTCCAAATAATGATTACTGCAAGTACAATATATTATTATGTGTGGTGACAAACTACCAGTGTAGTGCAAGGTAATTTGCCCTTGTCCATTGTAATCCAGTGTTCTTTTCTCTAAGAGATGCGCGAAGAATATCACTCAAAACCATCAAAAGCAATATCGGTAAAGGCGTACAGATTTGTGGCGCTCTACTTTACGTGCAAAATTCCACACTCTTTTCATTCAGCTATAATAGAGGTTTTTCCTAACCTGCTTAAAAATTTATTGAGTAGTTTGATCTTTGCTCGGATTTCTGTTACACTCGTTCGTTTGAAAAAAAAAAAAAAAAAAACTATGATGCCGGTTTGTTATGTATGGTTTTCCCTATGGTTTTATGTAGTATCACGCTTCTAGCTCAAAGTCCACTACTGCTCACGTGGCTGCATTTTTATTTCACAGCAACTCAATACTTTTCTGCAAATTGTGGGAATAATCATGCGCTATGACATTTGTCATACAGCTAATGTGTAGAATATTCTACGAAGACCAATATATGTATGTATATTCTCTATGGTTGTAACACGCTAATCCGACGTTGGCTCCACTCTTTCATTTTATCTAAAATACAATTTCTTAAAAATTAGCCAATCCTAGTGGTCAATATGGCTGAAAGTTTGGGCAACCTTACACCCAACCAAATTGAGTCCTATTACTAAACCACTGGCTTAGCAGAAGTCTACAGAACGTTTACTTGCTGTCATTGCGATCGCAGGGGAATATCTTTCCATAGCCGTTTGAGTCAATAGCTGTCCCACTGTCAAGGTAAGTACTCGGCTACATCCATTCGTGTCATTTCGCTTAACTCCAAAATATGGACCATTGAATTTCCATTCTTGGCACCCGAAGAGTGTTCTCATGTTTCAGAATTCGGTCTTAGTCTCTCTGTCTTATTTTTTTTTTTCGGATTTGTTAGAGGCACGAAAAGATAAAAAGATTTATTGAACTGTCCTAAAATTACATAAAGTTGAGATAACGACAACTATTACAAAAGAGAGAAAAATAGTATGATTTTTAGGGCACGTTCACACAATACTATCACTTGTTGAAAGTCTTTAAATAGTGAATTCATTTAAATAATTCAATAAAAAATTAACATTTTAAAAGATTATAACGCAATCCAAACTCCTTAGCGCAAAAAAAATGCTTCTCCTTAGTAACGGTTTTGGTAAAACTATCGGCAGCTATAATATTTCCTCGGTTGGAATGAAGTTAAATTCGACGTATATTTTCTTTATCATTTCCCTGATATGATGATGTCTCACGTCGACGTGTTTTGTGCGAAAGCTAAACCCGTCCGATTCAGCTAGATCAATTGAACCTTTGCTGTCGCAGTTGATTTTGATTGTATTGGTCAAACTTTTGTCGAGCTCGTGGGCAAATTGTCTGAGCCAAACTGCCTGCTTGACAGCAGCTGACATCGATAAATGTTTCGCCTCAGTCGTTAATTGGGCTACAGTCGACTGACGTTTGCTGTACCATGAGATAGCTCCGTTTGAAAGCTTGAACAAATAACCCCTGAATGAACGGCGGTTATCCACATCAGAAGCATACGTATAGTCGGCGTCGCAATAACCGAGGAGACCACTGTCGCTATTCTGGGTGTACCGCAACTTCAGCCCGATCGTCCCTGTTAAAAAGCGCAGAATTCTTTTGACGGGATTCTTCTTTTTGAATTGAATTTACTTACATTATTTACTGGAAAAGCTATATCAGGTCTTGTTCCTTGCGTGAGGTACAGCAAACAGCTAACAACAGCTTGATATGAAATTTGATCCAGTTGTTCTCTGCTCACTTCATCTGTCACACCTATGTAGATGTTTCGACAATTTGACGTTGGTGTCAATTGGAGTTGAAATTGACTTGCAGTTCTTCATGTCGAAACAGTCAGGAATTTCGCTGATGTTCTCTTATTGATCTAATTCAATGTATTCATCAGTTTGAATAACATGAATTGCAAAACAATATTTGGCCGGTCCCATGTCTTTCATCTTAAATGTTGAACTCAATGACGATTTAACTTCAGATAAGACATTTCGATCACGGCAAAATATTAGTACGTCATCAACATATGTATATCGCTACAATCAAGTCCATAGTATAATTGTAAAAAACACATGGATCGAGTTTTGACTGTAAGAGGCCAAATGATTTTAAGGCTCCCACTAACTTACGATTCCATTCACGTCCAGCCTGTTTGAGGCCATACATAGCACGATTTAATTTTCCGAACTTGGTTTTCCCATCGGCGACTTGTTCCGGTAATTCAATGAAAATTTCTTCATTCAGATCCCCTTGCAGAAATGCTGTGACCGCGTCCATTTGGTAAATTTTAAGGCTATTTTTTGCAGCAAGTGCGACTAAAAATCGTATGGACGAGTAACGCACGACAGGGGAAAATGTTTCGTGGTAACCTAAACCATATTTCTGAGCACAACCCTTGGCAACGAAATGAGCTTTGTGACGTAGAACATTTCCATTTTCATTTTTCCTGGTCTGAATACCCATTTTGTTTTGATGGCCTTGTGGCCCTTCGATAGATTGGTAACTCTCCAAGTTTCATTTTCAATTGTTTGCAGCTGTGGGCTTGCAGCCAAGGGGAATCTTACCTTATTATCTGGCTTAGAATACATAGCACCATGTGAAGTATGTATTACTTAAAGCTACGAACTCTTTGAATTTAGTGTGAATTCCACACATATACATAGGTATACTTATCTCCATTTCTACATGGGTTATGCAATCTTAAGGCCCATGAATCCAAAAAGTTGATCAAATTATAACTTGACAGTTTTGAGTTAAAACCATAATTTTTATTATTATTACAATTAGCGACATTCAAATCTACTCGTATATTCGCAGAATACAGCTTTTCTTTACTTTCAAGAAAGAAAAGCTGTGTTCTGTCCAGATTACAAACATAAATGGATTGCAATCGCAATTGATTTTTTTTTTAAACCAACTGAAAAATCAGGTTTTCTTTATTCTAACATTATTGTAGCCAACGAAAGCATAGCAAACCTACAGCAGCAGATACATAGTTAAAGCAGTATTAAGCCATCCAATATCCTCGAGGATTCTTTTTCTGTTATGTTGAAAATTATGAAGCTTATCTAGGCCGGGTACTAATTGGGCTAAATCTTCACGAGATGAATTAATGAAAATTTCAAACATCCGATTTTAACTCGCTCTCTAGCTACATAAATTTTAACCATTTGGCTAAAATCTGACATTTACTTTCGTAGAGTTGAGGGGCAATTCATAAATAATATTAACACATTGGCGGAAGTAAATAAAGGTTAATTTATGTTCAATATGTAGAGAAACACTATTTTAAAATTTGATATATACGAGTATGATAACAACTTGGTGAATAAAGCATTCTACACAAATGCATCTTTGAATTGAATTCGATGTTATAAGTTATATTTTTCCCCCATAGCTTTGTCTTCATGCCGTCATCCACTCTCATCATTGTATGCTTTTGCACATGCAAACATATTTCCATATCACCCTTATGCATTAAGCAAAAAAAAAAAAATTGACAGTTCTCCAGAATAAATTCAGCAAATAATTCGCAAGGATAACAATTCAAATTCTATGCGAAAGTGCATCCTTCTGTATCTTTGTATGCAACGTCAAGGTCTTCTCTAGAGAAAAGGGTAAGAGGGACCACCTCCCGCATAATTCATCATGCCCTTGCTGTAGAAATTCATTTTCATGAAATACTTGAGCCTTGACGACTTGCCTATGTTCCTGCTGCTGTTCTCTTCCTCTAGTGAACCGCACTGTGGAATGGCATCCCAAAGTATATATTACTGAATGACTAAGAACCACGATAGAGCGTTTAACTGACAATTTAGCGAGCATAAATATTTATGTGCAACACTGCGCCCTAAGGTTACATCGTTTACTTGAACCTGAACAAACACTGTGTACACGAAGGCACAAAAACAGACAGAGGCTGAAAAACGACAGCCAACAATGCTCAGTATTGGCAGCAAGGGAATCGGGCAGGCACCAAGTGGAATGAGTGGCGATGACGGTGGCGGTGGTGGTTGTTTGTCAACTTGAATTTTGTACTTCATTTTTATTATTATGATTATCCTTCTTCTCTGTTCAGGTAGGTGGGTGGTTGGTTCCAAACTCTCAGTGCCGAGGAGGCAGTTGGAGTTCATCTCCGGCTCAATTGTTTTATATGTCATTTGGGGGGAATTTTCATATTTTTGGTGTGGATTCTTAGAAGGGGGATGGATAATTATGATGATCGTGGTTACAAGTGATTTTTATTAAAATTTCATTAGGACTGACTGCGGGGTAGGATAAGACATCAGAGATTATGACTTTTGTTATTTTGGAGGGAATGAAAGATTAGTGTTTGTTGGAGAGGTTGTTCTTCTTCTTAAATTATGTTCTTAATCATATTTCAGGGCTTCATAATTTACAAGGTAAAAATAAATAAGGGTGAAAGGCTTATGGTGAGACTAAGGGAGTGTTTCAAGCTGTTTGTCGTAGAACGGTTTGCTGTCTCGTAGGCTATGGAACACTTTGAAAGAATGGGACACGGTCAATTTATTAAGTAGCTAAGGTTTCGAGAAAACTAATTTTGGAAAAATGGAACGCTCTCGTCCACAAGTCCATCCTTTAAGAAGGTGAATAAGATAAACGGTTGCTCTTTGCTTTGGTTCATATAAACCAACAGCTTGACCTATTGTGTTCATGCTAGAATACTCTGAAATTAGCCCACGAATCTCTTTCTAAGAAATGCATAAGTTCTAGTCAGAAATGTAAAACTCTGCAAACTTATAGGACAAAGAAAATAACCCTGGGTCTATTTGTTGCTTTCGAAACGGTCACAACGAATACTTTGTAAATGTCTGTAATAGTCTAAAAGTAGGCATGACAATAGTTGTTATACATATGTGGATATGGTATCAGTAAAGATTTCAAGACTTTGTGGAAGGAAATACTTACACTCATTAAAAAAATATGGTAAAATGACATAAAGCCCGGAACTTGATTTTTTAGAATGTCCAGATCAGATCCTAAATCATTTCCATAACGCCCCGTGTTGTTATTTAAAACACCTAGACGAACTTTTTTTTCCAACACTCTGTGCTCTCATTTCTCTATGTTTATTTCATTAAACTAGTAGGCCAAGCGGCCGAAATTTGACCGCATTCTAGTTAATCAAATATTTTATGTATTTAATGAAAATGCATTGTTGCTTAATTCAATGGCATTAGTTTTTAATATTTGCATGATAAACATATACATATGCTACGATTCGCGATATCTGGTACGAGTATTTACTGGAGTATTTGGAGAAAAAGGCTTTTGAGAGTAGGAAAAGCGCTATGACTTCTAATGAGATTAGCAGTGCAGTTATTTATTTTTTTACTGATACGAAAGTACTTGTCATGTTTAAAATAAGAAACAAAAGGTGGTAAAGGGGGCCGATACGATACGAAAAATTACAAAGATTTAAATTCTCTACTCAATTTCAACATTTTTTTTAAAGAAGTACATTTGAAGATACATAAATGGCCGCACTGATCGCTCTTTTTTTAAAGTAAGCAACTTTCCGAAAGAGAAACACAAGAGCTCAGTGTAACTGTGTGAGTCCTTAAGAGAGTGCTGACTTTACACTGTGTGTGATTTATATATTTATTGCAAGCATAAATGCATATGCATTGACTTGCCTTTTTATGGTGATTACAGCTTTCTTATTGGCCTGGCCTTAAAATGAAAAACATTGTGCACATCTGCATAGAAAGAGCTTTCTACCGGTATATAACTTACGAAAATCGCTTCAATAGAAACAGCGTGAAAGGCATCACAAAATTCATGTTTACCTATTAATATAATATAATGGATTCGGTCACCATATCACGCCAACAACGACAGCCATGTAGGCTGTCCATGCTTTATACAGTTTTTGATTTGTTAAATCTCTGGTGTCAGATATTATGGGTTTAAGTCAAACAATTGTATTTTGGGTTTTTGAATGGTTTTGAAAGTATTAAAAACTTAAGTATAGCGCAACTGCTTCCGATAATAATTAACTGGTCCATAGGCCATTTTTTTGTCTTCCTATTTCGGCGAGGTTATGATCTGAAAACAAGGGATCATAACCCTCCCACTTTGCTGCATTTCTACTGATCCGCCTGTGGGGTTCGCCTGTTCGACCTAAGAAAATATCGGCAGCCCACCCGTATCTCTTTGTAAACCGAGGTAAATCAATGCTGGTGTTTTCGTATTTGTGTGATCTACAAAGTCTTAGACCTGCCTTTTTTTCGTGATATCTTTGGAACGTTCACTGTAATTGCCTTTTTTACTGGGTTCAAATTACTTCTTCTTTGCACATGACAATACCAGCAACTGGCGCTAGACGTCCAACTGCGCTGTAGAGCCTTCCTTTCAACTTAGGGGGCATTTTTCGGTCACCGAAGATAGCAGAGTTTTCCCGCCACTTTATCCACCTTGCGCGATGATTAATGTCGTCATCACGGGTTGCTTCGCTACCGATCATATATCATAGATATTTCAACTTTCCGCACTTCGAAGCACTGTTCCATTCAAATAAATGTCTGGAATAGTCATGTATGGATCAGAGAACGCGCTGCACGAGTTCTTGGTCCTTTTTAGACTAATGTAGTACCTATTTCCCTCAAAAACGTCTACCCATACGTTAAGTGCTCATTGCAGGGACGTCGGATCCGTAAGCAGTAATTTAGCGAATTGCTCATATTGTTGCTCATATGCGAACTGAAAATCTAATTTTCTGGAAACTGCAATTTCTGACTTAAGTCAAATTTTATAGGACACAGATTATTCGGAACAATATTTTTGTTATTTCGGTATTAAACAAATGCCTTGTCGGAATAACTCATGTTAATTATGTATGTACATATTTATGGAAGACAGGTGGTCGAACGAATTGCATTTTCACAACTGCTTAAAGAGAAGATTGCCAAAAGTGACTCTGATTTACCGCAGGATACACTCCTCCATTCGGGTCAACTGCATATTCTGTTTCCACAACTATTTCACAACTGTTATGTTCCCATGCCCATGGGTAATTGTACAAAATGCATACATTTATCACTAACGATATTACCGCTTGAATGTGTTTCCACAACTGTCCAGGAAATAAAAGCAAAAAAGAGTCATCACAGGATGAACATGTCTTTTCGGTGTACTATTACAATTCAATTCCTGTGGTTTTGCAAAAACCTCGTGAAAACCTCGTGTTTTGCCAGATTTCATCGTTCAAATTCATCTTCTGGATAAAGTTTTCTTTTGTTTCACCCAAGCACTCCTCCAGTAGCAGTATAATAGCCACGTGACACTTCCATCGCACAACAACCTGACGTCGAAGACGACAGAGTGTGTAACCTATAGAGAAATGTATGCATCCACGATTAACACGTGCTCGTACAGTTTCTTCTTTCATGAATCGTCTGCACACAGCAACTTTCATACAATCGACATCTCCATGTTTTGTGTCCATTCCAGATAACATTTCAGTTGAGAAAAAAATACACATACTCCCTACCTTGAGGTTGTTCCTTTCGGTGGGAGTTGAGCTTGTAATTGAAAAGATTCCCCCTTCTCCGTAGTGATTTTGATTGTATCCGCGGAATTGTTTAATTGAGATAGAATTCCTGTTGCAGCTATTGGCTATTGGTGTTTGGTTGCTCAACATTTTTTTTTTTTTATACTATGGTGTATATAATTTACGAATACGTAAGTTTTTTTTTTTGTAATTTGGGCGCACTAAAAGGGTTATGAATATCTTTAACATATTTACACACAGTGCGGGCGTTGAAAAGGATAGATAGATAGAGAGAGAAAGATTTTGGTGTAGTGGTTCTTGAAGCTCAGTTGTTAAGGCTTGAGAGATTCTCCGGGGGTGGCGTCCGGATAACTGGGGAGGTTTTTGATATTTTTTGTCTTTGCTTCTGGTTCACAGTACTTTTTCCCCGATAACCGATATCAAGCACAAATAACCATCAACAGAACGAACAATTTTTCCAGCCGCATGACTAAGTTACTGCCAGTGTTATGCCTTCGCAGTAGTGTTCACACAAGCTTTCACAAATGATCGGACTGACTTTTTACCATATATTTCATTAAAAATAAATAAATTTTTGCTGACACCAGGATTTGAACCATGAACCATTAGCGTGGCAATTGACGACGTTACCACTACACCATTGCCACCCCCAAAGTTTAGTTGAATATTTTAATTTCTTTCGAAGTAAGATTACACTGTATTTAGATATGTTCTTATGGTTAACGTTATATTGAAATAAAGGGATGGCCTTGGCCGTTGTCCAAGATGGAAGGTTGAGTAATTTTATTCTGCTGGATCCTCCTGATATGGGATGTAATGCAAGAGCTCACCATTGATATAAGCATAATGCTCCTTATGGGGTGCTCCTTTATGCCAACTGGAAATCTGCTTAGATGGGTTTCAGGGAGGTTTAAATTCGCATATTGTATATAAATACTCGTAATTGTGTTCCCATTTTTAAGTTGACTATTTTCCAAAAGAAATCCTTTGCCGCAAGGCAGTTCAAGTACCAGCCACTTAATTAGTTTAAGTCAACATAGACACAAAAATGCTGTCCACACTTTAAATTAGCACAGGAAAACATTCCCTCTACAAAGGTCTTGTGGCAAACAGATAAAGTAACTACCTACAAAGAGTGGGAGAAAGTTCAGGCTACAAACCGCAAAAGTCAAGGAAAGTTAAAAAGTGTGCTGTCAATTCTTTTTTTTTTTTTGCATTTCTATTCCTTTCTATTCTCTGCTTGTGCCCTTAGAGTCATGAATGGGACTAAAAATTAAAGCATTGTAGGTACTATTGCCAGTTCAAGGAATGAAAAAAACCTTTCCTCCTTATAATGCCTAATAAAAATCGAAGGACATTACATCCTTTTCATGAAACTCTTTTCCAATCTGATATTGTTGTTGTTGTTGGTCCTTTTTTTTTAAAAAAAATAGGGAAAACTCAAGTCAGGGGCACAATGAAATTCTTCGTTCATTATATTGGTACTCTTATCCTTTGACCCTTTTGGTAAATTTTAAATAATAATGATATGCCAAGGATGATGTTGATGATAATGCTCATCATGTCAGTACCTTCAGTGAGCAGTTTGGCTGAATAGATGTGTACAAACATACATACATACGTATATAGAAGTATGTAGACTTACAAAATTGTTAAGTTAATATACTCGTAATCTAAATACATAAATATGAAATGTATACTACACTCAGGTTATTCTTGATGAGAAGAGATAAAAGCAATGCCGCCACCGGCACTTGTAACGATGTCTACAGAAAATGTGAAGCGTATTGTTGTGGGCGGCACGGCACGATGGGTGGTGAAATAAAGTGCTAAAGTATGGCCGAATAAGGAGAGATGAATTTGTAGTGGGGTAGATTTATGATCACCAAGGTAATTTGGTCAATGTTTTTTTTATTTCATTTACTCTGCGATGTAGCCCACTGTCGAAGAGACACCCATACATAACCACGAAAACGCTGACGGGTGTTGCTCACCACAGGGATTGCAAATGTCAATGCTATTGTTCCAGCTGACGATTAATACAAACAGAAGAGATTCATTGACCTTTATGAGAATAGTCTAATCAACTCTTTGCCCTAACAAAAAAAAATAAAATAGATTTATCAGTATGAATCTTTTGATTTCTTATATAACCCTATGCCATGTCATGTAAAAGGTTAAAGTCGTGGGTTTAGTATTCCAACTCCAGTAGATAGTGTCTGTTTCACAATAAGAATATCTTTTTTTTTTGCTTTGTATCAACGAGATTATGGATTATACGAACCCCACAGACAGATCAGTAGAAATACAGTGAAGTGGGAGGGTTATGATCTCTTGTTTTCGGCTCATAACCTCGCCGAAATAAGAAGAAGAAGATCAACGAGACTATGGAACAAATCCAAGCCCACTCATGTTGTGTATCGAATGTCAAAAATTATCCAAAACACCGAGAGCTGATTAGCTTTAATTTTTACTCATGGTGTATGGAAAAGGTAAGACAAAAAGTGAAATGTCGTTCTGAGTCATCGTACAAAACTGATTGGAATTACAAATAACAGTCCAAAAACGTTGGAGACAGCAGTAGAAAATGGCATAACGGGACGAGCCGACTAAACAATGTTCGTCTGCCTGTCTTCCATATATTGTCCATGGGCATGGAGCACTTTCTATTCCAGTGCCATGCTTTGCAAGACACAACACTCGTCCCTTCTGCCCTCTTTTACTAGCTTTGATTGAGTCCAGCGCTGTGAAGCAACTGGTTAGTGGCAACTATTTCCGTCTGAAATTAAGCTCATGCTTAGTTTGAACAAAAAGTTAGAGTCGGTTGACTTATGGAAAATAATAGATTTACAACACGATATGCTATCCTTATACTATTGTAGTGGTGTCTACATTCAAAGTTGTTGAGATGTATGGACATGTGTTATCTAAGCCTTGCTTGTATTTCAACTTCCACTCGGGTAATCTCAGAAACTGTATTGTCTCATTCTTATAATTTCTTACGTGAGAAGTACAGATATCCCTTTTTTTGTGAAAGTATGGGAGCAGTTTTAGAAAGGATTAGAGGTCAGAGTGTAAGGACTAACTTTTTTTTTTTTAAATACCAAACTTCATTCGTGCTCAGGTATATGCAACATATATTTTCTGAACCACACATTGTTCTTTTGCGCTAAATTTGTATTTTATTTACTTACAATACTCCAAATGATATTTTCGAAAATTCAGAGGAGTCCCAATATCTGCTTCCGTTCTTTTTACACCTATGGTCGAATAACGTAGAATTATGCTTGAATAATTTATTTACTTGCCAAGCTTATGGATATTTTATGTGCTGTTCAGACTGTTCTTTTAGTGAAATGCGTAGACAAGGATTGAGATCGAATTTCACATCGATTCGAAGGTAATTCACGTTCGCCTTTTTGTGATGTATCTGTTTCATATTTTTTCACTAAGCCTATTTTAGTGCCCTGGTTTGTGTAATCATAAAATAAGCACAGATTTTCAAAGAAAAAGTAATACGCGCCTTAAGTTTACGTCAGGTACTGGTAAACTAGTGAGTCTTGATTCCAAAAAAGTCAGTATTTCCCTTTTAACATTAGAAAGAAATGCATCTGACGCGTTAAATTAAATATTATGCATTGGGTAGGTGTTAATCCCAGAAACTTACAAATACTGATTTTGAGTTTAGAACTGGTCAAAAAACAGTGTGGAAAATTTTCAACCGCCCGGTTAAAATACTTAGAAGTAGAAACTCAATACGGATCTGTAAAATATATAATAATCTTATAAAGGGTCAATGTGGGTAATTGTAAACAAATTCATGTTTTTTGAAAGATATTGACTTTAATTTGTTTTTATTTTTTTATTAGAATACCTAACGAAAATCTAAAATTGAGAATACAAAAGTATTGTATTTCTCTATAATGAATTGAAACGTTTATATTGAAATTTTAAATAACAGCTAAATTATAATATGTTTACATTTACCCAGTTTTTTTCTTGTTTTTTTCTAAATCCTGAGGTAAAAGTGAACAACGATTTCAGTATATGGTATGTACAAGATACTTAAAGTTTTGCTAGGGTGAATGGAAGCAAATTCGGATATTTAGTACTGTGCTGTGAGAAAAGGGCATAAAATCAATGTTAACGTTTACCCCAAGTTCTATATTAATAAGAGAAAAACCGAATAAAATTACTGTTTAATATGATTTATTATAAGAAGCTTCGCTGACTGGGACAAATTTGTCAAATGTAGAGTTAATTCCTCGATATGGCGGGAATATCCATTATATAGGAACAAAGCAGCAAAGCAAAGCAAAGCAGGCAAAGACATCGCGATGTAGGAAAGGCAGGCCTATAAACGCCTGGATCAGACAAATGCGACGACATCGGCATTTCATTGGCCTCAGTAACCGAGTGATCCAAAATCGGCAGGCCTGCCGATATTTTCTGAGGTCAAATAGGCGAACCCCACATGCGGATCAGTAGAAATGCGGTGAAGTGGGAGGGTTGTGATCCCTTGTTTTCGGATCATAGCCTCGCTGATAAAAGGAAGAAGAAGAAGAAGAAGAAGAATAGGAACAAAGCAGCTGGGCCCGGAACATTTTTTTCTTCTGTCAGGCGCAAATTATGAGGAATAAATCCGTTAATAAACCAACCGTTCTTTGAAGCTCTATATAAGGTCCCAGGGTACGCTTCAATATTTGTCCAGTCGGCTTGTATTGCTGCGCATTTAAAAATAATTAAAGAGGGTAAAGCATAACCATCTGCTGAAACACATGCCAAAACAGTGGTTGACTCGCATCCAGATCCACCAGTAAGCCTACTCAGTAAAACTTCCGTTGGTCCTATTGCCCTCAGTTTATTTTGGTCGCTGCAAGTACCGCTTTCATCAGCATTTAGTACGAAGTTGGATTTTTCTTGTCTAGGCCATGCTCCGTTACAACTTTTTTCAACGTTCAATAAACTCATAGCGTCTTTTTGGCATTTCTGTAGAATCTTTGGTTTCTTGAGGAATAAGGTGGGATGCCTTTTCATAAAATGTCTGTACCATTCTCCACCAGGCTTATAATTATAGAATAAAGTCTTCAAGTAGTTATTAACAACGTATTGGGCTACCAAATCTCGCAACTTTTCTTTATCGCCCGGATAACCACTCGAAGATCGTTGCAGGAGGAACTTAACGATTTCGTTCTCGACCTCTAATGGTAATGCATCACCGCCCCTTTGTCCAATTTTTTCCAGCGAGTTTTTCCTGCCATTTATTCTATAATAATTAATAGATACTGTTACTCCATAAGTCTCCTCGGCTGCTCTGAATGTCACATTTTTGTTTTTAACATCTTCAACTGCTTTGACAAAATCATCTAATAAGTATAACGGCAGTGACTTCTTAAAAATGTATTTGCGAGCCATATTATTAGCTACTAAAAATTATTTATATAACATTATCCTTACAATACAACACACATTTTATCCAAAATATATGTTTACATTTACCCCCAAGCCGATGTTTACATTTCCTCACATCATAATAGTTTCTGGGGTAAATGTAAACACAAGAAAATAGGTCGATCTTTAGCGGATTACTTAAATATTTTATTTTAAAACGAATACTAATCAAATTTTATAAGTACATTAAATAACTTTATTTAAAATTTTTAAAATAATTCACTATTTTTTGAAGGCACCCAGTTTGCGAAACACTTTGAAAAAGAACTTCTGACGAAAAATGCCACCGACAGCTGAAATCGATTTATAACCGAATGTAGGTGTGGAAAAACATGTAGGTTTCCGTCATTTCACTCAATGTTGCCGTTATAGAGTCTATATTGGCGTGTAGTATGAGCCGTGTTTACATTTACCCCTGTTTACATTTACCCACATTGACCCTATTAATATGTGAACACGAAATTTATCGTACGTTTTTTAGTTGGTATTATAAAAGGAAGCGGATGCAATTTATATCATTCGAAAGGTACTGTGTCATAGATGTGCAGAAAAAAGAAATCGTGTGCGTATGTTACCGTTAAGCCAGGTAAAATAAAATTAACACATGCACATGATTTCCGATACAAAACGCTTTAACCAAATTAATGAAAACATTTTGATCACGTTCATGGCTGTATGAGCTTAAATCCCTTTGCCTTCATAGTACGGGATAATAAAAAAAAAATATGTTCTCTCGCTGTTTGTTTATTTCCCCTCGGTCAAATTTCGACCACACGCGATACTATAGGTAGTTATGATAAATGTTTGAATACAAATCCCGAGTTTCATGCTATTCCGATAATGCAGGAAGCCATAAAATAAAAAAAAAATTAAAAACTACTAGTACAAAACATATGGGACCAATCTACATGTGATCTTTCTAACGGAAGACCATTCCGGGATTTAAATATATACCACATCTGACATAACATAATAGTAACTTAATAGCACTCAGGTTGTAGCACAGCGTTTGTATAAAAATTATTCCTTCTTTTTTTCTGTTTTCGAACTTTTACTTTCGTCTAAAAAATATTGTCTTAAAGAATGTAGTGCGGCCTTTTCATTAATTGTCCAAGCCATCTTAGCTGAGGTTTTCCTTAGTATTCTTTAAACACGTCGCCTATATAAGCTCCTTCTCCGTTCATTTTTGACCAAATAAAATTACTAATGCAATGTTTTAATAAAAATGTTTCTCGATTCGTTTTTCTTAAAATAATTTAAAATACCTTCATTTTAAGTCATTTTATCAACATTTTCCAAAAACAAATTATTCAGTTTGCTGAGAGCACATACTTGTAATAGCGAACTCACTACTCATGCTGCCTTAGAATCTTCTTCAGTGCTTCATATAATATTGAGATTTACTCAACCCTCGCAACACGATAGTAATTGAAAGACAAAGTAGGGTAGTAGCATCTTGCCAAGAGGAAAGATTAAATTAAGTACTCTCCCTCACTTCTCAATTGGTGGAGTTAATTCAATAACATAGTCTGGTTAATAGTTATTTATTATTAATTTATATCAATTTCATAGCAGGAGCACACAAATTTCCAGAGATAGGATGGTATTATAGTTCTACTCCCTTGGGAATACTTTTAGACTTCGATCACGAATCCAGTCATACATACATATATTCTTACGCAATTATCCTATTCATGCTGGGTGTTTGACAGTAGCATAGTGTGAGCATGGATGAAAAATTCATTCCATAATTAAATATTAATTTTCCTCACAGTCGAATCTCATTCGAACGAAAACAAAGTTGCTGTGTTATGGAGGTTGGGGCGATGGGGGGATGGAAACGTCTCTGTGGCAGAACGAAAATTAAAGGCGACACGATCAACATATCCTTTGGGGGTTCAACTTGCATTTTGCAGTCTATTCTTGCTTGGATCTCGTAGAGCTATCAGCAGTTTCATTTCATTTTTATTTCGTTTTGCAATAAACCGAAACTCCTTGGAGCAACTATATTCAACGTGTGTACAATCAGCAAAGCTGTTTGCATTACTTATGTGATGTTTTGGTTTCCTTGTTGCAGTTCACAGTGTTCATTTTCCCCAAACCGAAAGTAAACTAAAAGTACTCTTCAGGGATGCACTGCATCTACTTCTGAAGGTGGATATTTACGTATTTTCATTGTACGTATCTGTGCACTTTTAAACGATTGCAGTGAAAACTGCCTGAAAAGTTCCCTTAAAGAAAAGGATGTCAAATAGTGAAATAAAAAATAAAAAAAAAAAACCAACTGGGTTAAGCTGTTGAAATAATGAATGGCCCACCTAAAGTTGCCCCAGTTTTCGTTGGTAATTGATATATATTTAAATTACGAGTCAGGCTGACTAATGGGTGCTCGTACCCATTGCTTGGTCCGCGTACTTACAATAACAATTAAGTATTCCTCGTGAATTGCATTTTATATTAGTTTTTTTGAAATTAAGCGCTGAATAACTGAAGGTAAGTAAAGCTCATTCGCATACTAATATCCTTTCATGATGAAAGTACTTTTTCCACTCGATATTATTTGCGTACACTTGAATTCGCTCTGAATTGCAAATGCTACCGAAGGCAAGATAGGTCATGCCACTAATTTTAGAATCCATGCCAAAGTAAGAGCGTAGTGGTTTGAGTATTACTTACCAGTGGTTAATGTGTAAGTCCCTAGTACAAAAGTGAAGACCACCCAACCGAAATTCACTACCCACCAAAACATACAGAAAAAGAAAAAATAATAATTTTCCAGGAAGAGAATTTTCGGTCGGGTTATGCTTATAGTTTTGTGGGTTATTCAGAGGCCATCGCAATGCAGAAAGGCACCAGATCCACATAAAGTTGTAAGCTCCGATGGTAGGGAAATAATCATGATAATAGTGTTCAAAAACGATTACACATACACCCGACTGTGTATACTTGAATATCAGAAATGCGAGTAGTGTGGTTGGTGAATAAACAAATTTTTAAACTGCAGCATTGTGTGCTCTAAGCAATCATTATGACGATGCTACTTCGTGGATGGAATTCATTTCTATGGGGCAGCTTATAGCAAACCCAGGCGCAGTAGATCATATCTAATATAATGGACTTTGTGCAGTACTTCAGTTATTGACTAATAGATACGATTTCTCTTTTGGAAAATTTTGCTTCAAAATAGACTGGATTTATACTAATATATGTACTTCCCTATTTTTTAAAAGCACTATGATCTCGGGAGTCACGAGGTATTCGAATATGTGAATGTTAACCCATTAACCAACGCCTGCTGGTTGAAATTTTGACCAGCATTTTTTTTTTATTTTCACAGGAAAACTGTAAAAGGATTTTTGAAAATTGTCTACAATGGTTATTGGGAAACCGAAATAAACCATAGCCTGTTAAAAATATAATGCTGTGCTAAGCTCTCACTCTCGAGTAGCTCTACATATGAATGAATAATGAATGCGTCGCTAGTGAATTTTATTGCAGGCACCTGACGAGCTTTCCATACAACAACCAGATAATATTTATATAACTTGGAAGCTTTGTTATAGTATACTTCTATTTTCATAACTCATTCCCATTCTCATTTCAACACTCAAAGTGTACACACTTCTGTTCAGATTTCTGTTTCACTTGAGTATGTTTCTGTGCCTACCTATCGTTCGAATTTGGGTTTCTCTTAAGCAAAATTTATTCCGATGTCGCAAAGAAATATATTAAAAAAAAGCCAAATGCGCCCACTCAAGGGCGGTCAAAATATCGACCAATTAAAAATGTATTATTCTTACAAATTCTGAAACTTCAAAATGTTACAACTCCGGCCTTTTCGTAGGGAATTCCTTGGATTTTTCGTTGCTTAAAACCCTGCTGCCGAGCATAGTTTTTATTATGGTATTCGTTGCAGATATCAATTCTTATAAATTCTGGCGTTACCACCAGGAAATCGAGAATGGTAGTCCTCCGTTTTCTGCGAAATATTACCTCATTTTCAGTTGAAGTGGAAATCTTTTTAAAATGTGACAATGCTGTGAATTTCTGTGCCGACTAGATGCGCTTAAAGAGTTCATAGCAAGAAACGGACAACTTAAATCTCTTCTGATAGATTCAATTTGAACAATCACATAGATTTAAACTTTATTGTACTTCACACACACAAGCACTATGTAAACACATTCATCCTTACGAATTCAAGGAACTTGTGAGTGATGTTTCTGTATGTAGGTAGGTATGTATATTCAAAGGAATGTGTTTGCATAAAATATTATTGTATGAATTCTTAATTTCCATTGCCATCTTCATTCATGTGCTTCTGGTCCGTTGCACTTACATCAAACTATTACCAGACATGAATTTTCGAAAATTTCCTCTTCTCTTAAGGCACCGAAACCAGATCATACTCAACAGGCGCGCTTAATCAAAGTCCTTTCAAATTCTTATTCATTTTACATTAATATGAGCTTCATATATACATACATATTTTATAGAAAGACAAATCCTTAAGCGACACCAGCACACCAAGATTTCAACTACAAAAAAATAATAGAAATAACGCCCATCCAAAGCTGGTTCACTTATGCATGCAAAGAATACGACTGTACTCTGACAAACAGCTTTATGAGGATTTATGGTAATTTGGTGATAACATTTTTATAGTCTCTCCTCTACGAATGTCAATCATAGATCAAGACGCGTAATGTAGACCATAGAGAGGAATGGAAAAACAAAGCGTTTAGGAACGAATGGCATTAAAATTAAATTTTCATAAAGAGAAATGACTATGAAAGCAATACTCCACACATGAGAATTGAGAATGAGAAGATCGATGCCTGAGATTTCGAAATTGAGGCTTATAGTCATACACACTTTAGACTTCATAAAAATTGATAAAATGTTATAAGTTAAGGCTTATATTAATGTAGTGGCGATAAACGAAATATGATTATACAGTTAATGTTCACGTATAAGTCTGCAGTTCAGTCGTGAAACGTGATCTGTGATAATCTTTCCTTAAGACAAGATTAATAAAAGCTTGTAGCTTAAATTGAATATTTCAAATCAATAGCAAGCACTGCAGCCATCATAAGAAGAACATTTTTTAGCAGCACTATTTGGGGGGTTTCAGATATATAAGATTCTAGAGGTTTTCACTTGCAGTACACTCCAACATACGTCCTAATTTAATGTGTACCATAAGCGTGACAATCGATGACGCTACCACTACTCCATCGCCACCATCTACTCCTTTTTTGGGTCTTGCAGTTCAATGTCTTAGCTGCCACCCCTCGTCAATCAACGATCTCTACTCAATATCATTTTGCATTTTAGGGGTGGTAATAGTACAGTGGAAGGTGTGTTTGCTCGTTAATTCGATGTATGCAAGTACAAGTCCCGGAGGGGAACAACAATCATCAGCCACCCGAGTATGGTATAAAAAGGAAAACGAATAGCATCGTAGTTTTTGTTTTTATTTATCATTATTATATCTACAAGCAACAAAGCTTTACAGATTAGATTACATAAAAGATAAACGGTACAAATTCTTTTCATTCTACCTTCTCCTATACTATTGCAAACATTGGTTTTCAATTGCTGAAACAATACTTTACCTTGTCACCAATTATAAGTTATTCTTCTTAACAGTCTTTACTGCCGGTACATCTTACATTTGAGAGAAAACTTCCGGTGGTATTTCCATTGCATTCTTTCTTTATTCCTTCTCTCCTCATTTTAATGAGCCTCCAACCAAAGTATTCCAATTGACATATTTCTTTAAATGAAGACATTTCAAAAATGGCCCATGTACGACTTCAATCTTTCATTGTACATAGTAAGGCAATTATATTGTCTCCCATGAATCAAACATTACGACAACTTACACAAGGAAGACAATACTCTGTCCAGGAACAAGAGAAAATCATAAAATCCACATTATATAGGTATCCACTCAGAGGACTCAAAAGAGAGAAGAAAAAAAGAAAACAAAGCCCAATAAATGACAACAAGGACACCATAAAACACTTAATCTGCCAAAGTACCTATGCAAATCATTAAAACGATGATCTTCATTCTTCGCCTTCGCCCTGTTGTCCGATATCCCATTCTACCCAACAATCTGGAATTCCATAAGGTGAAAGCAAAACAAAATGACAAGACTATGCACGCTCTGTCATCATTTTCATCATCAGCGAGAGCTAACAGACGGGTGTGGATGAGAGTTCACCCACCACCTGCACCATCTCCATCCCCTACCACCACCACTTCGCAGTGCCAATACAATACAATGGGGATTGAGTACCCTTAAAATATCTCCAGAGCCAGCAAGGAGAACATGAACACAAAAAAAAAAGCATTTTTAAATTGTTACAAAGCTCATGAAAATGACGCTTTTATCGCTTGCAGTATTCATCAATCCCACTAAGCACGACACTGGGTTTCAGATTGCTGGTGGTGGAGGACGAGTGGACGGAAAGGCACTTCTCTGGGGCATTCAAGGTATTGACATCACGATTAGATAATTGGCAATCCTCGTGGAGTTGGCATATTCCTTATGCTTTTCTTCTTTCTTTTTTTTTTTGCTCCCTCGAATTGAAAAGCACTCTCAAGCGAGAGCTGGAGCAATCATTGGACGGCTGCTGAGTGTCTTGGAGTGAATGAGTGAATCAGATGTGGACTTTAGATTTATTGGAAATTTGCATACTGCGGTGAATCTATTTCCAATAAATGATCTGGAAAGATTTTTTTTTTATGGCTATGAGTGATATAAAATTAAGTGAGAGAATGTGTACTTCTCCCTATTGAGTCTTAATTGTAGCACTTTGTCAAAAGAAATTTATCAAAAGGGTTGCAAACTTCCATTAGTATATACTCTTAATACAACTAGCTGGCAAACTTTTAAAATCATAAAATTAATAAGAGACAATGATGAACACAATACAAAATTGAGAGCAGATTTGTATATACGTAACATATATAGGTAGATAATACTACTGGTGTATTTCTAACATTAGCTTACGCCTAAGAGTATGACTCTAGTAACGACACTAGGTAATTCCACAAAGTAAGTTAGATTAGAAATGAAGATAAGAGATCGGAGGAGGAATCTTTTTAGGCATAACATAGGTGGTATTAGGTTTTTTTTGTAGACTAGCTGATTTATGGTTGATCTAATACAAAGCTTTATGCCTGGTTTTGCCTTTTTTTGTGTTTATTTATTTAAATACTTTGACTATCTTGTAAGAAACGTTTCATTTTTCATTATTCTAAGGAAACAAGCTATCATTATAATAAGTCTTATCAAAATCCGTCGAGTAGTTTCAGAGAAACAGACAGACAAAAATGGTATATTTTCTTTTTACGAGTTCCAAATAGTCCCCCAAATATACTTTTTCTTAATTAAATTCAATGTGCAGACATTCGACCTTCTATAGTTTTATTATATGTATATCGGGAGAAGGCAATATTTCTCTTTTCATTCGTTTTTGATTCTGTTTGTTAAGATGTTGTGTGGCCACGTTATGTTATCTAATTGCTAGAAAAATTGGATAGTTACGTATATGGTTGATACTTAAACATTACAACTGCACCTTGCTACCAACTAAGTGTGAAGCAACTACATCTAAAGTTTGTCTGTCAAGTCATCTTAATTTTGACTGGGAACTAACCTATAGGTATAAAAGGTACCCAAACAAAACCAGTGATATGGATAGATATGGTACAGAATTCTACATATCAAAAGTTCAAGTTATATTCCAAGCTATAATATTTTTCGGGTCTCCTGTCTGGGGTGCAAAAATGCACATTAGGAGACTACAAATAACGCAAAATAAGTTGCTGAAATTAATATTAAATTTACCGTGGTACTTTTCTACCGAAGAATTGCACCAAATTGCTAATGTGGATAAAGTTCCGGTCAAAATTACAAAATTACGCGACCGTTATATTGTGTCTTGCATATCATCTGAGAACAACCTGATTTCAAATTTAGTTGGTTAAATTATCACAGAATCTATTTATTCAAGTATGTGTATTTATTTATTTATTTATTATTTGTTATTTATTATTTATTATTTATTATTTATTATTTATTATTTATTATTCATTATTTATTATTTATTATTTATTATTTATTATTTATTATTTATTATTTATTATTTATTATTTATTATTTATTATTAATTATTTATTATTTAATATTTATTATTTATTAATTATTCTTTATTATTTATTACTTGTTATATGTTATTTAATATCTACTTGTTATTTATTGATTATTTGTTAATTTATTCATTGTATAGTTTATTTATCTTCTCGTTAATGTTGTCATCTATTTATTATTTTACTTATATCTTTAATCAACGAAATTTGAATAAATTTAGTGCATTAGTTTTCCCATCTCCCCCTCTCTCGTCTCAAAATCGAAATACACAATTATGTATTACACATATATATAGTAACTTAGTATGTACATTAATTGAATTAAGGTTTTTCATGTAGCTTTTCCTTCGAAAAAATTGTGAATGAATCTGTGATATAATTGTAGAAATTGTTAATGAATGGTAGCAATTAAGCCAAATCTCTATAAAATGTGCAATTTAGTCTATAAGAAATGTATTATTCTGGCTACAATAAAGATATCTATCTATCTATATCAAAAGTTCTACAATTTGAAATTTGTAAATAAATAAAGAATACTCGGTTTCATATTTTTTGCATAGTAAATTCGATTTATATATTACTAGCTGGTTGCACCCGCTTCACTGGGTCTTTAAATAAATCCTTTATGAGGGTCGCGGGGGTAGGATGATTAGGCACACTCTCCATCATTCTTGATCCTCCGCCGTCGACTTCAACTGATCAGGAGGAATCCCTAGAGGGCTCCAAGAGAGATGTCGGACTTAGTCCAACCATATATTTCTAGGCCTACCGAGGGGTCGCTAACTTGGCAATCATGACACGTCTTGGAAGCCGGTCTGGGGACATACGCAACACCATTTCTACAGAATAACTCGACATTGCTCTTTCCATCACTCGTGATTAAGACCCCGAGATATTTAAACTTATCCACCTGCTTCAGTGGGACTCTACAAACATGCAGAGTGTACTGAATAGGCATTTTAGAAACAACCAATACTTCCGATTTGTTCACGTTTGCTTTCATTTCAACATCATCACAAACGGCTACAAACCTTTCTAATACGCGCTGAAGTTCGGTTTAAGAGGACCCAATGATCACCAAATCATCCGCAAAGAGAGGATGATCAATGCTTATGTCCCCCACTTTGGGGGGGATGCGCTGCAGCATCCAGTCAATATATATGCAATGAAGAGGCGAGGTGACGAAAGGCACTCTTGACAGAGTCCAACCCCCACAGTGAATAGTATTGATTTACCGCCATTTACTCGAATACAGCTTCTATAGTTTGTATATAAATACTTCGTCGCCCTTAATAAGGAACTCCAGAGTTTGCCTCGAGGAACCATAACACATGCTTTCGCCAAATACACAAAACAGGTGTATACAGGTTCAACATACTCCCAGGCCTTCTCAAGAACCATTCTGAGAGTGAATAACTGGTCGGTTGTGCTTCTACCGGGCCGAAAACTGAAACCATTGCTCATCCGCCAAACTATCCTCAACCATAGCTCTGGAACGCATTTCTAGCACCTTAGCAAAGACGTTTCCACGGTGACTTAAAACAGATATCCCCTTTAGTTGATTCAATCTCCAGCTGTTTCACCGCATTCCTATTCCACTTTAATGACACGTGAGAGCCACTGCACTCACTCTTTACCAAAAGCATTTAGCATTTCTGGCCCCATTTCATCCATATCGGTAGATTCGCCAACTTTTAGCGCCAAAGTCTCGAGCATAGGTCTGTCATCTTCCTGATGACATGGCTTGTTCGGGATTGAGCAATTCTGAAAAGTGCTCGCTCCATCTCCATCGCTCATTGGAAAGTAGTGTACCATCTTTGGTTTTGACTCTTTTCACGATATTCAACTTTCTTCTTCTGATTCGGCGGACGGTCTGCTAGAATATTTTATTTACAGATATGCAGTCACGTTTCAATAAAATAGTTTATTACGTTTAAAAAACACATATAATTACCTTAAGTATTTCTCGAAAAACACCTTCTAAAAGGTAGGAAAATAAACTTGAAGTATAAGTATTCAACTGCAATATACTGCCTACGCCACTCTGTTAATAATTTATTTTAAATCTATTAAAACATTCTAAAATGTGGACAAATCCAACGATCAATAACATCTCATCCAATAAAATCGAAAAATATTGCAGTTTGTCTGTCTGTACATGCATGTGTATCAAATGTACATATGGTCGCGTATATTGCCAAATCTCTTAATTGCATGAAGGTTTGACATAATTAAATTAGTAATATTTAAAATATCTTAGATTTGACATTGGCACTGATAATAATTTTATTCAATGTTTACTCCAGAAGAGACCACACACAAAAGTTCTAAGCCCATATACACTATTGCAGCAATAGCCTTTGCTGGCAGTGGTCTCCACTAAATGAAATATAGCTCAAATGAATCTTAGGCGAATTTACTAAAAACGATTTCTTTTGTTTTTAAATCCAATAAGCCATTGTTGAGTCAGGACCGTGTAAATTTAATTTTAACCCCCTTTCCGAGATTATCGTAGTCATTCACGATTTGGGGACTTCTTTTTATACGATGTAGTTTGTTTGATGAACATGAATATGCTCCACCGGTGGGCCATTGATTATAATAACCTACGCATGTCTGTGATATCTTTATATCTATGTATATACATATAATCAAATGATAACAAGGGCTGTTGTTGGGCGCGTATTATGCAGAAAATACTATACATATTTAACGAATCTTGCGGCGTTCTATACCTTAGGATATTGATCCTTATTTCCAATAAGAATTATTACGACACTCCTTAAGAGGATTAAGATATTAAAAGAAATAAACACTGAGATTAAAAATAATAGACAAAATCAGGCATTATAAAACTATACATTCGGAAAGTTTGAGAACTACTGATTTTCTTTTGCAGTATAACAAAAATAAACATATTAATTTTCTGTTGGTTGAAGCACA
The DNA here is from genome assembly GCA_945910035.1 of Brachypalpus laphriformis. Taxonomy (NCBI): domain Eukaryota; kingdom Metazoa; phylum Arthropoda; class Insecta; order Diptera; family Syrphidae; genus Brachypalpus; species Brachypalpus laphriformis. The sequence goes on from OX246753.1 coordinate 351,853,456, forward strand.
GACTAGCCTCAAACTGTAGCGCCATCGTAGTAAGTAAGTGGTTTATTTCCTTGCATACCTATAGGCGCAAATTTAGAATTATGGTATGCACATGTGTATTTTGACGTAGTCCTTCTGTTAGCTAAATACATACCTAAGCGGCGGTTAAAGTCATGCTGGTGTCAGTCATTTCGCAAAAATATTGGTGTAAGTCCAAAAATGAATACTGCACATGCCAAACTGTTGCATAAAAATGTGAAGTAAAATTAAATGTTACTACTTCAACAACAGATGGTAGCACACATTTGATAGATAAAGGAAATGCTGATATATATTGTTGAAAGTTACAGCGGTGCAAATCTTAAGTTCTTAAGCTAAATATGACTTACACCACTAACTTTAAGCGCCTAATATAAAGTTATTGCGAACCACGCATACAAAGTTGAGGGTGCCTGCTAGTCTCAAATAATTATATTTTTGCTTATTACTTCTGTTATAAGAATCACAGAATAATTATTTATACCTCAATCTCTTCAGCAAGAAATGTACTAATCGAGGAATGAAGTCACTTTTAAATCGGTTCAGACACTTTGTAGACATTTGTGTGTAAAGCATAGGAAAATGGTTTTTGTCACTTAAGAAAACATATAAAAGGGGTTTAAATGCCCGATACCGGTCAGGATACTAGCATTAATCCTTTACTATACCTTTTCTCACGAAAAATCGATTGATATATATATTGTTGAGGTATTCGTTACGTACCTATTCCCTATTCGCGGACAAACAGAAAAAATGTGTTCTCTTTTATAGATGTAGAAACTAGCTTAAACCCAGCCCGCTTCGCCAAGCACGCAAAAATGTCTTAAGTTTTTTTTTCAATGTTTTTGAACGTTTTTGTAATTTTGTTTTTTTTGTCTATCACCTTTGTACCGTAATTATATCCATTAAAAAAGAAAACAAAACAACTAAATTGATTGGAAATTACGGGCGATAGAGAGAAACATACGCATTTCGCAACTTAGTTATATTTATATATATAGATTTACAGAATTTCAGAATAAGTACAAAATTTCTAATGTTTTGCAAGGAATTTGAGATATACCATAGTCAAAACCTTTTCTTCTATGCCAACAGTAAGAATTTTTTTTATGATTCGTAGAAAAACGAATTGTGTTATGGAAACACGGAATAAGGAGCCCATCCATGCAGATTCCAAAAACGAATATTTCCTTAGCTCCGATAGCATAGAATTGCTTATATATTTAATCGTGTTTTATGCAAGTCGTAGTGCTTGTTTTGAAAGCATATTTGTTGTTTGTGATGTTGGATGTCACCTTTCGTTCCTGTTCCTATATTTTGCCTATGTCTGTGCCATGTGAAACTGAACCAATGTAGCTTAAATTGATTTATGTATAGATATTTCAGTTTATCCAGTAAACGATGCAGGAACGCAACAAGAAAAAAATAATGTAGAGGGTCATTCAAGGACTTCTTATTGGTGAATGAAGTAAAAGCGGACAAGAAATTATGACTCAATTAACAAAAGCTCATCGTAAATCGTTCACTTAGCAGTGTGAGTTTGTTTGTAAACTCATCACCCCTAACTCAATCATTTAACGCTTTGTGACTTTTGTTCTCTTATTGTTAATTCGTCTTTTTCTGACACCCTTCTACGAATTTTTAAACACACCTAACTTCCAACTTGCTTTCAGGTAGGTATAGTTGATTTACCCAAGTACAACGAAAGACAACCATTAGTCTCATTAAAAACTTAATAATCACGCGTGTGTTTCCTTAACTGGAGGGATCATTTTTTTTTTGGAAGCAGAAACAAACAATTTCCTTTTGTAACAAAATATTAAAGAACACAACATTATCTTATTTACCGAAAAAAAAATACCAACTGTGGAAAGTTATTTAATGCGGATAACATGAATGAAATTTCCTTTACACAGACAACAGGTTTTTAAGTAGCCTTAAGGTAAAAACATAACAATATTTATTAGCTATTAGTTATTAGTCATATAAAGTCATTCATACTTTCTACATCCCTTCGTCACACACATTTTGTACTCGTAAGCGTAGACAAGTCAAAGTCAAAGGCAAAGGCAAAGTCCTAAACATCGTTATTGTCTTTGATTTCTATGGGCGTAATAAAGATAAGCGTCCTGTTTGCGGAGGATTAAAGGGATTAAATCATTAAAGTAATTTGCTTAGGGTTGGCTGTCACTTTTATTAAAGTATGTGTGTATTTAAAAATTATAACCCTTACGGTAGGAAAGAAGAGCAATCAACAGAATATAGTATTGCGAGTGACTATGAGTTGAACATTATAAAACTTTTGTTTTTGTTCAATTACTGTTTTACCTTTTTTACCCGATTGTAGGCATTTAGCCGTAGGATTTATTTATAAAGAAAACAGAGAAGACAGGGCGCAGGGATAGTCACGAGAACATGTATGAGTTCGCATTTTTTGTTAATTTAGTATTGACTGTTCATATTCTACTAACGGCTAGTTCAAATAAAGGCTGCTCGCACGTTACATACAAATCCAGGTGAATTCTGATCAACGCACGTTGTTTGAAATCGTGAATCGATCGAATCCAAGCTTATTCGAAGCAATATTCTATCAAATATCGTTTCTCAGGAAAGAAGATAATCACATTTATGTTAATCTAAAGAATTTTTTTAGGAAAAGTTTGTAAGAAATTCCAAAAAATAAATAAATCGCTTTTGGTTCAAAACGCTTATTTTTAAACCTAAACCTATGTCAGTATGCTACGAGGCGATGAAAGCCACGATAAAATACTTTCAATGGTTCTATAGGTAGAGATAATCGCGTTGGAAGAGAAGGCTAGTATTCGTAAAACTTATGACTAGACTATTCACTTTATACTGGTCCCTTTTATTTGGAAAATTGCGAAAAATGTGTAATCGCGCAGTTTCGTGCCAACTCTGATGTTTGGTAACTTTTCTGTAGTTTAACTAAACTAAAAATTTAGCAGTGAGCTAAAATATGTAATCAGGTCGACCGCATTCCAGCGCCAAACTGTTGGGCAGGCACAAAGACTGAAAGTCCCAATTTTCTTTATTTTGAGAAAGCGTAATACGTAAAGATATATTTTTCAATTTGAAGGGTACAGGGGAAGAAGAGGGATGACGAAGAAAGATAAAAATATTGGTCTCAATGTCATCCCAGGACGTAATAAAGCATTTAGACACATTGTGGCAAAGAACTGTTGGAACAAATTTTCAAATTGTCAAATGTTTGGAAAACACTTTAATTGTAGCTTTATTTAACTGACAGTGATGAACCTTATCTGGAGGGTCATTCATAAAGCCCTGTAGATTGGCTAATCTGATTCGGTGTTCCTATGAATACTGATCTAAAGAGCAAGCAGCCAGGCAAACATTTTTATCATACGAGTAAGTTATTCTAGGACTAACATTTGATTTCAAATACGCACAAAAAAATTAGTAACTGAATGAATTCTAAGAAATTTCATAATAAATACGATTGTTGTTTTGGAAATGCATAAATAACCGAAGACATTGTAAAGTCTTAGCAAAGCGTTGTGGAATCAGATCGACCGAGTGCGATCGTTGAGTTTTTCTCGTTCAATTTTGCACTGAGCGTCTTCTTCTTCTTCCTTTTATCAGCGAGGCTATGATCCGAAAACAAGGGATCACAGCCCTCCCACTTCACTGCATTTCTACTGATCCGCCTGTGGGGTTCGCCTGTTCGCCAATTTTGCACTGAGCGTCTACGAAACAAATTCCTTCAAATAGCTTGTCATCTTGAGATCACCGGATTTAACGAATCCTTATTTTTTATGCTTAATTTCTTAAGGTTATTATTTTCTGAGACACTACTCAAAAGAAAAATTAGAAAAATTAACAAATACGTAGACATTGTGTGAAACTCTCCAAATGTCTACTAGCGGAACAATTTTGCAGCAAATCATATTCAATTTTTATAAGCTAAGTAGAAAAATATATCTGATTTATTCCTTTAATAGATGTGTTAATTTAAAGCATTCGTTGTGGACACGATGTATTAAATTAAATCGTTACCTCTTTGCTACGAACTTTTGGAAAAACGGATGCATTGTTAGTAATGGTTTTTTTTTGGGGGATCCAGTTTTTAGTACCAGAATAAAATACAAGCCAAAAAAAAAGGCGATTAACACCCGTGCAACGCCTGGCATTAAAAGCTAGCTTACGATAAAAGACAAAAATTAAGTGGAATATAGTGGTCTAATAATAAAATGCAAACCACGATAGTAGTGACACTTTTGTTAGTCATCTCACTACCATAGATGAATAATAAAACAGAATAGCGGCAGTCAAAGTTATAGATGGAGAAACACTAGGTCTTATTGCAGCGTCAATTTGAATGCAGCACTAGGTTCATTCTTCAGATTTACCCGACCCCCTGAAATTTCGAACGGTTCGCAAATAAATTGTAAGTCGTTAAATTTTATTTCAGTTAGTTCGAAAGAGTCATCTGGCCCTTATAGTTAGCGTTCATAACGAATAAAACTTTATTTCATTACTGCGACAACACTAAATTGAAAATGTAATATAGTGGTGGAAGAATTCGAAATAAAAAATCTGGCGGGTAGTCAGTCGTTTTATGTGCATCCTTGCGTGATGAAATGCTGTTCGTTTGACCAGTTGTGAATTTTTATTGTAAAATTTACCAAGAAATTTTTTATATGATAACTTAAAAGTTTGTTTGTTTTTATATTTACTTGCAGGAAGCCTATCGCCGATGGGTGTGTAGTACACTAATACCATATTTCGCGGAACACAGTTCAACTTCCAATGCAAACGCCAAGTATTCAGCAACCACAGCAAAAACTACTAAAGCAGCAGCAACATCGAATTCCACAAATAATTATAATAACAACAATAATCAACCCGATAATTCGGATCAATATAGTTTAAATAATAATGATGAGAATTTCGAAAGAGATAAATCTCATCGGAATAGTCTGAGTGTGTATGACGATGAGGAATCCGCTGAATCTCCGAAAATATCATCACTGTCATCGTCCGCGTTATCGATAACATCCTTAACATCAACAGTGATGGGACAACAGAATCAGCAACATCAGCTAAAGCTACAACAGCAACAGCCGCACCTACTGACGAAAAGAGCTAAGGATGACAAATGTAAACGAACGAAATCGAATAGTAAAAAGACAAACAACATTGACGAGCGAGGAACGAGCGAAACTCGTCAAAGTGAAGATTCCATATCGACTGCCAATAACGAGGATCCATGCGTTGGGGATCCAGTGATATCAAGGCTATTAAAAAGGTTTGTACCTATAATTTTCTTGATGAATCCTATCATTCTATATTCTGAGTAGTTAATCAGATTAAAATTTAAATCTAAATCTGTCTTAATTGAGGACCATGCCCTCTAAAAATATTGGTATAATAAGAAATATTTAGGTTTATATACACCTTAGTTATGAACCAGTGCATACTATATGTGCTTAATGGATGAGAAAATGATAACCAAGATGAAAAGATTTTCAGAAGATGCCACAAGTTTATATCATCTGCTCTTTTTGGAAAGGATGGGCGATTTGGCATTTTTTTTTTTTTTTGGCAATTTTACATGATGTCAAATTACCCAGAAAAGTGATTTCGGGCGATTTTGTGTTTCTGCAATTTTAAGACAGATCTGTGTCATATCGCCCAAATCTAAGAAAACTCAAATCACTCAACATTTTTGGGTGATTTAACACTACGAGTATGACAGATCAACCAAAAAATAAAAATGTCAAATCACCCAAAGCAGAAATGGGCGTTTTATCGGGATTCGAAAATACCAACATATAGAAGGGTCAAATAAAAGACGACACCAAAATGAAAAAGGTTGAAAACATTTTTTTTTTGCAATTTTTTTGTATTTTATTGGATATACGTAATATGAGCGCAGGGACATATGTATGTACATATGTATGTCCCACCCCATCGGAACATAAGTCCTTTTATTTGCAAAAAATTACGGCCTGGGACTAAGTCTATTCGAAAACAGTTTTGTCCCGCAAACAACGGGTAAGTGGTGGTGGTGCGCTTCGCCCGATTCATTTATTTAAACTCCGCTTTCGGGAGTGGTTTAGCCGCTCACACGACTTCGTTGCTCCGCTAGGGGTATGTCAACAACTGTCAGGCAGGTCTATTCGAAATCAGCTTTGTGCCGACAAACAACTGTCAATTGGCAATTGTTGACATACTTTTTTTTTTTAAAGAGAAATGGGGCGACAGGACAAGCAATGACCCCCGAAGCACTGCGACCTGAAGAGATCTTTTGTGCTATCCCCAGGTGTGTTGTCCGTTAGCTGAAATCAAGTTCATTGATGAAGCTAAGGATAGTCCGAGCTGAGGAAGAGGTGACATCAGAAGGTGATGTGAAGCCTTTGTTAAAGTGGTTAAGTCTAAGCCGGACAATGGCCAGGCAAGCACAAAGTATGTGATGGGCTGTTTCGGTGTCTTCAGGACAGAGACGGCACGTGTCCGATTGAACACCGTCCATTTTCTTTAGGTGGTAATTGAGAGAGCAATGCCCAGCTCAGTCAGTACAGATACTAGCATTGTACTTGCCCATTGTTAGAATGTCTCTGGTTCCATTTTTTTTTTTTGTTGAGAAATTGATACATTTCTTGGAGTACCTAAGGGCAGGTTAAGCATTCCAGTATGGGAGCATTTGTTCACGCCCCCAGTGATATAGCTCTATTTTAATCTGGCTGGAACGTAGTCCGCCGTGGGTCCAATGTAAGGAGATTGGGCACGTAGTCTGGCAAGCTTATCAGCTGCTTCATTACCTGGGATGCCTTTGTGTGCGGGGACCCACATTAATGTGATTTTATTGTCTGCAACGAGCTGCCAGAGGGTTTGGAGGCAGTTTCAAAGCAACTTAGACTCAAAGTTAAAGGACGTGAGAGCTTTGATTGCTGCTTGGATATCTCATATTTTATTAATGTGTGATCTTCAGAGGTTTCTTCTAATGTATTCTCTGGCGCAGAGTATGAGAGCATAGATCTCTGCTTGGAAGATAGTTGTGTATTGACCTAGTTGGGTAAAACGGGATTTGAAACGCGGGGTTCAATTACAGACGATGGGATTTTAACATTTTTTTTTTTTTGGATTTTGATAAATGGGATTATAGAAAGCGGGATGTCGATATACTCCCACTCCAAATTCAACAGTGATCCCAAGCAGGGGGGTTGCAGAGGAGCAGCAGACCCCCCATATACATTGCACTGTTTATTTAATAATTCACAATCCCCAAAAAAAAAAAAAAATGTTTGGTTTCTCGCTCTTTGTTTGCGATCCATTTTTTCTTTCACCGTCGCCCTCTTTGTAATTGTTACAGTTCGTTTTGGACACACTTTTATAACCAATTTAACGAAAATGTCAAATCGCCCAAAATCAGTCATATTTTTTGGCGATTTGACACTATGCTAAATGCCCCAAAAATGCAAAATGTTAAATCGCGCACAAAGATTTTTGGGCGATTTGACATTTTTCTGATTTTTTTTTTTTTTTTTATTTTAAGCGATTTGGTTTTGTGCTATTTATGAAATCTGACAAAACGCACACTTTCTTGGGCGTTTGGGCGTTATGACATTTTTTTAATTTTTGGGCGATTTGACAGAGTGCCGAATTGTACAATAAATAGCTTGCTTTAACACAATTCAAAGATCCCAACACACAATATTCGTCCAGATATTTATACGTGGTGGTTCGTAAATCTCACAACGATGGAGCCTGGAGGAGTGAATAATATTTCCATTGAAAAATGCGATCAGATCAACATATGAGACAATACAAATGAGAGAATTTCTTATGTTGTGCTCTTGGTCGAGAGCCTGCCGCCCATTATGTCAAATGATGCACGTATTTTGCTTCTGTCGTAAATCAGACTATCTTTGCTTTGGCCGAATTGCGAATACCTTGGTGGTGTTGTTGACCGTCTTATCTGCTTATTTCGTAGTTCTCTCTTTTTATAAAAAGCATCATTGACCACCTTCTCTTTGTATACCAAAGCTACCTTTCTTGTCTGCTTTTTATAAAAGACCATTACGATTGAATGAATTGTAGTAAGGGCATTCTGAACAAAATGCACTGTTTTCGTACCATCCGCAGAAGTACAAGGAACTTATTATTAACAGCTGATCGATCCTGTATCTCCTTATAGGATACATATGTATATTATATATATATATATATTTTCCAGTTACACATAAATTGTCATATTATTGTTCACTAATCTCTTTCTCTTTTTTGCAGAACGAAAAGAAAAGTAGAATTTCGAAAACGAAGAAGAATACGACCATGTCTTAGTGTGTGTCAGACGGTAGAACAGAAATGTCCATATTTACTTCCGGGTGATCGTGCACCAGCCTATCCAACGCAGTATGCGGGAGAGCCGACATTTCTCTGTCTGGGTATAATTTACCATAAATGAATTGTACACTAATGTTATTTACAAAATATTTTAAATCTCACCTCTAGATCAAAATATTCCCGAAACTGGTGAGCAATTGCTCAAATCCAATCATGGCCCGCCAGAATGCTGTTACCGTTACTGTGGTCAGCCAGAATATGGCATATGTATATACTGTGATGACTTCGATGATGGATCAGGGACAAAGTCGAATACAACAGCTGCCATTTATAGACAACATCCGCGAAGTACTAGTACGACCTTAGAACGTCTTGCGCCATCATCATCACCAACGCAAGACAATTCTAGATATAGTGGTCTGAGTTCGAGTGAGAGGTCCCTGAATACAACAACTAGAAGTAACACGACTACAATAACAAGCGTCGTCGAAATTGCAAAGCTGCCGTACTATGCGTACACAGGCCATGTATACTATTACGATGACATCACTGATCTGCCTAGCGATCCGGTCGCTGAATGCCAACCGGTTGCATCCACAACTAGTAGGTGTACTATACCATATTATGCGTCATCAGCGTCTAAGTTAGACGCAAGTAGTCTAGTGTCACAGCGTTACATGTTAATATGGTCGTCAATATTTTGGTATTTAGTTAACAATTATATCCTGGTAACAGTGCATAAAACAAATGCTAGTAGTAATTATCGTTTCTATTATTATTGTTGCTATAATTTAAATGATTGGTGGAGGCGGTTATTCATGCTAATAATGGCCGTCGTCGGTTTATAGTTGTAAAATTAAATATTAGGAAATAAATTAATAATACACGGAAATGTGCAGGACGAAAAATATGAGAAGCTTCAGATTTTTTTTTTTTTTTTTTTTTTTTCTGTACACCATTTTACTTAAAAGAAAATGATATATTGAATATTTGCTTCTTTTTTTTTATAAAACTGTAAACTTTTTTGTTTCGAAAGAAATTAATAAATCCCTATAAGTAAGTAGGTATGTTCTTATCACACAAAGAAAGATAATCACCCCAAATTCTTCAACTCGTATACGACGCTCGAATCCGACCATAGTCGCATTTAGTTATTACAAAGTCGTATTTTACGACACCCTCGTACCTAATTTTTGACAGGAGTCGTATACAACGCGACGCATACGACTCCTGTCAAAAATGACGTACGAATTACGTACGAGTGTGTTCGTAAAATACGACTTTGTAATAACTAAATGCGACCATGGTCGGATTCGACTGTCGTATACGAGTTGAAGAATTGTGGTGAATATTTGTTCATTTTTTTTTTTGTTTGTGTTTAGTGAAAATACAGTGCATTTAACCAAGCTGGATCATTTGAATATTCTAAATTGAAAATGTTTACATATGGTATAAATTTTAAAACAAAGTGCCAAATCCAGTAACGGCATATAAACGATAGTTTTGGGATTTTCATTCTGTACGGGTACCTAAATAATGATGATGGTGTTTACATACCTGCATACATATGTAAATACATATGTTTATGTAACAAAACGTGGATTTGTCATTGATATCACAAGACCCAAGCAAATTTTCGAGCAAATTGTTTCGTTTATGTTACATGCACTATACTAGTATTGCAACCTAGACACTTCTTTATCTGCGCGCCCTCACTTACGGATACATATGTACATATAAGCGATTCAAGAGCATTAGCAACTATCTTGCTATAAACTCATACCTCGATTAATGGCCAGATAGGTCCCACAAATAATTGTTTTTCATACAAGCCCATACAAAATCCATTAGATTGGTTCCAAATCTTAAAAAAAATAACCAAAAATGAATAAAACGTTACAAAAAAATTAATTTGTTGTATTAACTTCAGAACACAGTTACAATTCAATTTAATATTGATAGGAACCAAAATAAAATCTACATACATAACGAAAAATAAGATAATTAAGTAAGAAAAAATAGAGACAAATAAAGATGTTAAAGTGCTTGAACTGGAAGAAGAATCGCTGTCATCTACACTAGCGGCTGCGGGTTTAGAAAATCGTTCCGGCGTTGGTTGCTTTGCTTTATTTTTTAATTCTTTTTTAATTCCTTCATAGCAATAATGGCTACGTTAACAGGTCTTGAAATTTTAACACTGCGTTTTTCGTCATCGGGATCGTTTTGATTTAAAATTTTCAATCCCGCTTCAAAGTAATGCAGTGCTTCACACAAATTTCTTGATGTCAGCTGGCGACTCGTGCAAGGCTCTTCATCTGACTCTTGATCTAATCCCAGCTGCATCGACTCTTTATTTGAAGGCGGAGCTCTGTCAGGGTAAAGAAGACTGGTGACATCGTGCTGTTCCGAATCATTAAATCCATTTTCATTGCTAGATTTAAAATGTTGCGTTAAATTTCAGGGCTTACAGGATCACCAGCAGATTGGCCGTTGGTAATGCATTCCGGTCGTAGTTTCTTCCAAACATGATTCATTGTTGTTGATTTTAATTCATACTAAGACTCACTTAGACTCACGCATCTTTGATGTTGTAGTTCTTCCAAAATTGTTTAATAGAGAGTATTCCATCCATTTCATTAACAAGCTTTTGAAAAGTTCTGCGCAAATAACACGGCTTAAAAGTTGCACTCTGATCCAAAGGCTGAATAAGAAGCGTTGTGTTTTTGGGAAGATACTCAACTCGTTCATTTTCAGACAGCTCACCTAAATTAACCAGATGCGCTGGAACATTATACAAAATAAGCAAGACTTTATTGCTGGAATTCTTCTTTTCAGGGCAGAAGTAGTTCTTAAACCAATCTTCAAAGAGAGCTTTTGTCATCCAAGCCTTTTTGTTCGATTTCCAAGTAACTTTCAATTCTTTTCTGTTCAATCTCTTGAAAGTTCTTGGATTTTCAGACAGGTACACCAACAGCGGCTTAAGCTTGAAGAGTTAAATGCTCTTTTGAGACCTTATATACTGATGCCGATTTTTCATCGTTTGAAATAAAGGTCGGTTGAGGCATCCGCTTCCAATAAAGACCTGTCTCGTACGCATTAAAAACTTGTTCTGGAACGTAACCACCTTCTTCAAAGATTTTTTTTACAAATGATTGGATACTTAAGAGCTATAACTGAATCGGCACTTGCTGCTTTGCCTTTCATCTTGATGTTATGCAAACTATGTCGATTTTAAAATTGTTCAAACCATCCTACATGTACCAGCGTATAAGAGAGCCAACACATCTTCTGACTTAAAAACTATAGGTCTGTTCCTTTACTTTTTGGGCAAAAAATAGTAAAAGAGAAATTATCAACCTTAAGAGTAAAATTCTGTCTCAAAGAGAGAATCTACAAAAAAGTAAAGGAACGCGTTAGACAAAAAAAAACTTGCCCATAATAAAACGTCAACGTTTTCAGCTGTTTCGTCCGTAATCCACATCTATGTAAACCATTTTCATTGAACTTTGAAGTTGGTTTTTGTTGCTTTTAAATACAAATTTACATATTTAAATGCGCAGGAATGTCCTAGGAAAATATTCAACTTTTATTTGGGTCCTCTTTTTTTTCATCTTTTTATTTCCCCGTTTGCTGCAAATTGAATTAAAATGAAAAATAACCCAAAACAAAAGAAAAATAAAAACATCCAAACAAAGTAACAGCTGACTTTGACAGAAAGTACACTTCTTACCGGCAGAAATTTGTTGAGTAAGAATTCGTAAGATTTTTCACTGAGGGGAAATTTTTACTCTCTCGTTGCCTCTCTCTTTTACTACTCTTTTGAGTAAGAATTCGTACAAATTCGTACAAATTTGTACGAATTTGCAAGTAAAGGAACAGACCTTATGTGTCAAGCCAAAAAAGGGTAAGCCCCTGTCTTTGAAATTCAAATTTAACGATGCCGACGTCGACTTTGTTATGCATTATGCGTTTTATAGTTTATAGATACATCCTTACCTACTTTTTTGGTATGGGACACACAAAGATCGAAAGTCAAGAAAAAATTCGCAACGCAAAGTAGACAAAATAGGCAAGGTACATAATGTACATTCTTGCATTGTATAACAACATTTATGGGAATGTTTTTTTTTTTTTTTTTTGGCGTTGTAACAAAAAATATTTGCCGTAAAACGGAAACAAAGTAGTATGGCCTTTTTATACTACTTTGTTTCCGTAAAGAACGGACGTTTAGCGAGGTATGAGTGTAGTCTTCTTGGCATCTTGCAATTTTAAGAAATTTTCCAATTAGTCCCCACCTGGTATAGGTTCTAATGTTTCTTAACGACGACAAATATATATATTTCATGATTAGCTATAACTGGTGAGAATATTAGCAATGCCATTAATATTGCCGCCTATTTATTATCAACAAGTTACGAAATCCAAAGCGAATTGCTATTATCTATCAACCATATATAGAACATACATATGTATACTAGTGGGCACGCGGAGCGGGTGCGTTGCTGCGCCTAATAAAAAAAAACAACTGTCAGGCAGGCGCCTGGGGCTAAATCTGTATGTTTTTGTAATTGTTTTGTAATTGTTTTACTTAACACCTTTGTACCGTAATTATCTACGTATTAAAAAAAAACCAACTAAATTGTTTGAAAATTACGGGCGGTAGAGGGACACATACGAATTTTGCCACTTAGTTTTATTTATTTTGCCAGATGGCGTACAGGTATTAATGTTTTTTATTCAGGGAAATATTGTTGATTTAGTTTCTAACTATTGAAGTTTCACAGTTATGAAATTACGTTTATGTATAAACACGTACTCACAAAAAATAAAATTATAGAAAAATTCAGAAATGTAGTAGAAAGAGCCGGAACAATTCTTCAACACTACCAAGGAATAACCAGACCTGAGTTTCAAATCACTGCGTTCTCTTTTGTTCTCTTTTCTGGTTGCAAAACAAATTAAATTGCATAAAGTTAGAACATTGACGGACAGAATCATGTACGAAGAGCAATATTATCCGATGTCACGTGCCTGATGCTTCTTTAGATGATACCTGAAGTAAACATGCCCAACATGAACATAGTTGTTAACCTCCGAGTTTTCCCCGCATCAAGATCATTTTTAGCCTGAGCAAGGAGGTCTGAGGTTAGCATCTACCTTACTTGTGAGTTCAACGACGGAGTTCCTCCGTTCCTCTGAGAACCAATTCTGTTTTGTAGCTCTCTTTTGGTTTTTAAACGTCAAAATATTGCTTTATGAATGCAAAACGTCCCCCTTAATCAAATTGTAAATATATTAACCTCAGGAATCTCAAAAAGGTGGAATCCTAGGTGACACAGCCCTTTCTTAAAGATCTTCGGCTTCTCCTGTCAGTCGGACACGCCCATTGAAACTTTGCTAACTCCCAATTATAAGGGGATTTATGTGAAATCTATTTTAATCTATGGGATTTATTTGTTAAAATTTGTATAATAAATTGTACGGAATTATGAAAATTACAGGCTGGGTGTTATTAAAGTGGAAACATAACATTACATCACCTGGTGCGTTGAGTTTCTACATATACTATAAGGCTGGCAATTTGCTGATGTTCACCTGCACCATATCACCTAACCCAGTTTAAAGTGATCTAATGAATGCAACAAAGCGATTTCACAGTTTAATAAACTGCCGCTTTTATCCTCAGATTTAAACGACTGACTAGGCTTAACTCTTCTGTGAAGACGCGTGCTCTAATTCAACGATTTATTATAGATCCTGCAATAAAAATAGTTACATCGTCCTGCCATATTAGATTCGTGATCTGTACCATCTTTCGGCAACAGAAACCCATTTTATCCCATTCGTAGATGTGAAATATAGCAGCGAACAGAGCATCAAAGAACTTATTCAGAATATTGGTCCAAGAAATCGTACCCTATTGCTATGTATAGAATCGCGGCATTTCTTCCATTTTTATAAGTTGCGAAAATATACATATATGATACTAACCATGATACTATGATACTAACCAAATTATACTTGAAAATGAACACCAGCGTGTCAAAGAACAAGGTCTTTCTATTCACTTCCCAGAGTCTGATTTTTATTTTATTTAATGCCAATTGTTACAAGATTTGCGAACTTATAATTGGCCTACATATTCGATTGAAAATATCAACAGTTCTTACTCACTCCATTTGACTTAATAATAATTTCAGTTCAAATTTAATTTTGTTTTGAGAAGAACACAAAAAATCTGGATTTGTAAAACGTCTGTCAAAGTGAAATAAACTAAATACTGCCAAAAAATTAGTTTTAAAGTAAAATAACATATATATTATACCTAAAAAGCAACTATATATTTAATTAAAAGAAAGTAAAAATATAAAAATAATATATATCGAAATATTACACAAAATTAAAGGAGCTAATAATAATGTTACAAAAGAAAAGTAATAGGAAATCATACATAGAAAATTTAAAGAATAAAAAAAAAAACTAATTCTTTCAATTTCTAGAAAATGAAATCAAATTTATACTCAACATTCAAAGCAAAATTTTTTGTAATTTTTTTAAGAATTTTAAATTAACTATTTCTTTGGAAAAAAAAATGAAAACAAAAATTACGACATTTAATTTAGTAGATAAATAAAATAGTCATATCAGCACAAAAACACCTAAAAATTTGATATATAATTTGTAAGCTCGAAGACAAATTGTTTAGCTGCTGGCAGCCAATTTGTTTCCTTGTCTAACTTATTATTTTTTTTTTTTTTGGTTTACTGAAGTTTTCTTTGAGGAATGTCGTGACTGAATACCGAGTGTGCAGAACTAAATTCCACTTCTCATTGAAATTTAAACGAAACTCCATTACATGAACCATATTTGCTAGATAGACTACCCCACTTTTCAATTGTTTACAAAATTAAAATTTACAGAAAGACAACTCCTACCGGATAATAAAGTCCTGATTAATTTCTGTAAGAAAATAATTAAAATTTGTGGAGTGACAGGGAATGTGTTTTATAAGAAGAAAAAAAAAATTAATTTATTTCTTTTAAGTAAGAAAATACGGCTTAAAATACTAATAAATTGAAAATAATGTCTCCGATAAAAAGTACGAATCAGTTAACTTTATTTTGTAAAAAAATATATTATATGAATGAAAATAACGAAATAAAAATAATAAAAACATTAGTGATAAGCTATTATCTCCAAGAAATAAAAAAAAAAAAAAAATCGAGATACAAAAAAGCGTTCAACGGAAGAATTGAAATTTTACTTAATATATTAATTAAGTAACACGTAAAAAGAACTTATAGTTATGTTTTTTTAGGAAAAATTCAAATGAATATAAAAAAAAATGAAAATAGTTAAATGTGCATAATTAAAACCAATAAAATAATAAATTTAATAAGAGTTACGTTAACAAAAAAGAAATAAAAGAAAAAAGCATACATATTAATATTTTTTAGATTTAACTCTTAAGTGAATTTAGGAATAAACAAATCAAGTTGAACAAATTATATTTAGATCTGAAAGGAAATAGCCGGTTACAAAATTAAGTTTGTACTGTTGTTTAAAACAACACATAACTATACTTATTATTTTCATCCAATTTGGCTAGATAAAAAAAAAACCTTTTTTTTGAGCAAAAGAATAAAAAGAAATTGTTATGAACGCGAATGAGGAAGTATTTTTAATATATTTAGTTTTAAGACAATTGTAGATATCAAAAATTACGCAAAAATAAAACAAATAGCTGACAAATAAATTGGAAGACAAAATCAATTTAGTAATGTGGGAGGAAATTATTCGAAAATGATTCTATATTAAAACAACAGATGCATGAATAACATCGTAACTATACGAGAATTAAATAAACTATTTTTACGAACTATAAAGTATTTTATTTGGTATACAATTTTTTGTTCATATAAACTTATTTTCTTTTTACTCGAAAGTGTTCTCTATACTTACATTAATCTTATAATTTAAAGTTTTGTTATAGATAAATAAAAATAATTGCATTGATGTGTCAATTTCAATAAGAACTAAAAGTAAATATAATTTGAACTGAACTGATTAAATGGTTGCCGTTCGCGGGTCTGGTAAAGTAGGTCACAAACTAAACTATTATGGCCATTGCCCGGATTCAATATTGTACCCAACCCCGTGATTGAATCATGTTGAGATCACATTTGGTCTGCAGATATATTTTTCATAGCGCAGCTCCTCACCGTTTGAGGTCGTGTTTTAGCCGTAATAACTCAATTCGCAAGTACTTTCTCAGATTTAATGAACATCGAATTCTTTTTAATATATTAATATACCCTTCTATATAATCCGTAGCAAGAGCTGACTCAAAAAACTCTAAAAAAAAAAATATAAATTATAACTTTTATGTTATAGCCCAAATCGAAAAGGAGATATAGAATTTATGTTCATCTGACACCGAGGGGTTATTGAAATTTTCATCGCCAATGCAGTAACTACACTCGGTTCTCTTGGGAACCGATAAATGGCACTTTATTACGCCAATACAGGTTGATTGTGAATGTACCAATATAAAGCAGGGATTAGTATCTATTCATTAAGTCATATGAATATTATGCCGACTACATATTTCTGCCAACTCTATCTTGTCTAGCCACTTCATCAGCCGGTCAGTTTTCTGTGTCTCGGAACGTTCAGGTACCAAGTATTGCTTCACTGTCCTATAGTTCACTGATTCCGCCGCGAAGGATCTTATTGCTCCTCGGCCGTTATGGTTCATATTCCGTATGACGCTTAGCAACAATTTCTTTAAATAATTGATTTCTATTTAACCTTAGATAGAGTTCACTGTTCAAGATGTTCAGAGAATATATGTACTTTGCGCTTTTATGATACTATCTACACTCAAAGAATTTTAATAGTAGTAAACGTTGTCTGAGCCCAATAAAAAAAAAGAAGCAATAAAATTGTTCATAATCATTGTCGAAAAGGTTAATAAATTTGTTGGATCGATGATGTCCTTGATTGAAGTTCTATTTTAAGAGCATCTCTTGGAATTTTCAGGCACTGACATTTTTTTAGGCAGCTGATATGTAAGCTCCACAACCTATTTTACAGCTGAATAAATACAGATATTGCCGATGTATCACTCTCAAGTAGTTAAGTACATAGCATCGTTAAATTTTTCTCAGTAATACTGTTCTCTTATTTGCTACACACTATTGTTAGCAGTGAATAAGAGTTCTATAACCAAACAAACGTTTCCAGCGACAAAAGTTGAACAACTTAATACCTATGTATGTAGTAGATTCTTCTAAAAATATCCATCATCACTTATTATTGAGATATTGCTTGAAAAAAAAATGTGAAAAGTGACGCACTTAGTGCATGAACGAAATCGAATTGTTTTATTGGAGATTACCTTATATTACATTGAATCAACCTGAAAGCAATAAGCCATTGAGAAAACATCAAAGTCTTGAAACTGGAAAAATGTGAAATTGTTATACTCCTTTGCATACTACGCAATCAATCCATTGATCAGACCGCATCATTCTTCTTGATTTTTTCTTTTCCTAATTTATTCATCTCCCTCCTAAACATATATTTATATTTCTAATTTGTTATCTTCAGAATTATATTATATTATGTTAAATTAAATTCTTTGCATGTCATCTACTTGCATAACACTTTTATTACTTGGCCTTAAACGCAATAATATTGATCAACATTTTTAAAATAAAAATAAAGTAAAAAAAAATCGTAGCGAGATAAAACAGTTATTTTGTAAAATAGCGTTAAAAATGAAAGTGTAAATTATAACGAGTAGAAGATAAAATTATTAAAATAGTTAACATGAATAGATGCCTATATAAAACATTTAAGAAGCAAATTTTTCTTAATGTTTAGTCCGATTTTTATGTTTTAGGTTTTTGTTTTGTACAAATTTTATTAAAAATAGCAGCATTCCTAACTTTGTTCTCATTTTATTACATAAAAATAATTGTGCAACCTAAAGTAATTGATCTTATGCAAATATTGTCAAAATTTTAATGAATAAAACGGTTTTGTTTTTTTTTTCAATTTTTATGAAATCAGAACGTATGTTTTCTGATAGGTCAAAATATATTATATCATATATATGTATATGTATTGTAAAAACAAGAAAACCTATTAAAAAAACCACCAAATTAGAAAAAACAAAACTACCACAAATTGTAATGGTTAAAAATTTATTATATAGAATTGTTGTTGATTGTATAGTGTAATTGTAACGGATAATAAATAAAAACATTATTAAAAAAAAGTTTTCATAATTTTTTACTGACACGTTTATTTATTGAAGGAAAAGGATATACAAATTTTATCATTTGTTTTATACAAAATAAAATAAATAAAAAAAAAACAGAAAAAATAAATAAAATCAATGTTATTTTGTACGTATTTACATACATTTGTAGGATATTAGATGTGTAGACTGGAGAAAATAAATTGTAAATGTTAAATATATGAAATTATATTTTGTATTTCATTTTTGGTTTAACTATATTTATGTGTATCTCAACAAAACAAAAATTAGAATGTCGTTGTATATAGATGTACGAAGCAACACGCAAATGGTGTAAATAAATTAGTCTTTATTTTTAAAATTTTTATGTTATATTATTTCTCCTTTTTGCAGTTACATATAAATGAAAAAAACACCAAAACATATAAAAATATTCTCTTAAAATATTAAATTTAGTAAATAAAAAGCGAATGTATCTAACGAAATTTTCAAGCACAAATTTTTATACCTTAAGTAAATATTAACAAATAAATAAAAAACAAAAGAAAATTATAACAACAATAAAATGTGTCCTTTTCATAAACGTCTGTTGTTTTAATAAAAAATCATTTATGAATTTTATCCAAGGAAGAGTTAATGCTAAGAAGAATAAAGGTCAGCGTGAAACGCACATAGGTATTCTATTATTTTACAAAAAAAAAAAATGAAATATCTCAAAAAAAAATTGTTAATCGTATATTTATATAAATGAAATCTTTGTCTTAAAGCAAAGAAGTGTAGGTAATTTAAGATAGATCAAGAAAGGTAAATAAAACAAGCAAAGCAACACCATTAACCACAAATTAAGGCCAAGAATGGAAAAAATGGTTATAATAATATAAATGATAGAATAAATCAAAAAGCAAACGCAATTTATCCACTCTGTATATACAAACAAAAAACTTCCCTATACATTGAACATAAAAAAAATAGTCTTAGACCATCTGTGTAGGTAAAACTTCAAATATCGTGTACTATTGACTAACAATACAAGTAATAATTTATTTAAAAAAAAAACATATTGTACCTTTAGATAATTACAAATTACTTCAAAAAATTAATTCAATAAAAATTGTCAATAGAAAATAAAAAAAAAAGATAAAACATTTGGCAAGCTAACTAGTAATTTAACAAGAGAAAACTTCGCACTAGAAATAAAATACGTTTTACTTTTAAAAATTTCATTTTCTTCATACAAGTTCTGATTTCTCCGAACGACAAACAAGACCCACCCTCTTTCTCTTAAAAAAGAAATAATTAAAAATTATTGCACACGTTAAATATTTTACACTCGAATTTTGAACAAAAGACACACTTACTTAATTTTTATTACAAAATAACATATAAAAAAATTAAACCAAAAAAAGTGGTCAAGAAGATTAATATATGAAAAAATGATAAACTGCCCAACATGTTTAAGAATTATTATAATGAAGAATATTTTTTAGTTAAACAATTTATTGAAAATACTTAAATAAAATTTTTATACAAAACCCAAAAAAAAACATTAAAAACAAAAAATCAACAACAAATGGAAAGGAAATTTTATAATATTATAAAAAGTAACTCCTTTTTTAGAAACGAAAAAAAATCTAAGACATCAACAAAACAAAAATCACTTATTAACAAACTGAATTAATTTTAATAGAGAAAAACAATTCAATACCATCAGACATAACAATTATAATAAAACAAAAAGAAAAAGAGATATTTTAAGAAACCAATGTTTAATAATAATAATAATAACGACAGTGTGCCTGTGTAATTGTGTGGATGATATTTCGTTAAAACAAATATATTTGGAATATAATAAACACTGAAAAATAATAATAAAACAAAAATACAAGCGAGTGTTTTACGTCTATATTTTTGTGTACAGTGTGATTGTGTTAATAAACTGAAAGATACACTTAACAACATTTTAACACACACCTAAACATTGAAATAATATTGAAAACATGAAACACTTAGTATTTATGAAAGGAAATTCATTTAATTTAGATTACAAAACAATTGGATTATTAATGAATTATAAAATGGAAAAAACAAACGATTATTAAGTTAAAAACAAAAAGGATAAATAGATGAAACAGAAAATATATTGATATACATTTAAGATAAATATAAAATGAATAACTTTATTGAAGTACACATAATGATGAAATTATAAGAACAAATAAGTAAACAAAATAAATATTAAATGATGGAAATTATGGTATAGAAAGATACTGTAATGAAATTATACCTTATAAGAAAAAAAAAATGTACGTGTTGGTTCGATTTCAGAGCATTAAAATGTTAGAAAAAATTAAAAATAACCAAAATGTGTTTTGATTTGCCAAATCAATCATCCTATTGATCTCCATTAATACACTGGGTGCATACAAATATTTACATTTTGTTAATTACTACAAACCGGAGTTGAATTGGTACTATCCACCTGCACATAAAGGTCTTCAACTCCTGGCTTAGTTATATACACATAAAGAAGCAGGTGGAAGCACGTATACGAATGCACTTTAGTCTTATAACTTTGGAAATTTCTTACGTTAGTTTCGGCTTTTGTAACTTCTTCGACTGACGATGGTGATGCAATCATTCATTTCATTTTTTAGTAAGCTGAATCAAATAATTCCGGCGAGCGCCTTTTAATCATACCCCTAGAAATTTATTTCTGTTGTTTAGTGCATTCAATCTTATACAGGGTGTCCGCCGGGAACGTATACTACTTTGTATTGCCGCTATTTTGGTAAACATTAGTCTTGACAGTTCATATTTGGCAGTCGTGAAGTAGACACGTGGCAAATTTATTATGGAAAAATATTCGATAAACCAACGTGATTTAATCGTTAAAACATTTTATCAAAATCAATCATCGATTACTGTGACGATGAGAAAGTTACGTGAAATTTTTGGGAGAAACAACGTGCCAACAAAACGCACTATTTATCGTGTAGTGAATGATTTCGAAGAAAGAGGGTCTGTAGGTGATAGGCCCAAGCATGGGCCACAACGTACTGCAAGATCGGCTGAAAACATTACTGCTGTTCAAGGAAGTGTTCAAAACAATCCATCAACCTCAATTCGACGCCGTGCCCAGGAGCTTGGTCTTCAAAGAACAACTTTGGCCACAGTTTTGCACAAGGATTTGCATTTGTTTCCATTTAAGAATCAGTTGACACAAGAGCTTCTTCAAGAAGACCATTTACGCCGCCGTACATATGCCAATACGATGTCACAGCTAGCCCATGACAACCCCGATTTTCATGAAAAAATCATAATGAGTGACGAGGCACATTTTCATTTGAATGGATATGTGAATAAACAGAATAGTCGGTTCTGGGCAATGGAAAACCCTCAAATTATTCATCAGTCACCTTTGCATCCATTAAAAGTAACAGTCTGGTGTGCAATTTGGTCAGGAGGAATCATTGGACCTTACTTCTTTGAAAATGAAAACGGCGTAACGGTAACTGTGAATGGGGAGCGATATCGTGATATGATTGAAAACTTTTTAATGCCACAACTGCATGCTTTGGGCTTGATTAACATGTGGTATCAACAAGACGGTGCCACATCGCATACAGCCAGGATTACAATGGAATTACTGCGAGACCTCTTTCCACAACAAGTTATTTCAAAAAATGGTGATGTTGATTGGCCTCCACGGTCGCCTTATTTGACTGCTCCTGACTTCTTTTTGTGAGGATATCTGAAAAGCAAGGTTTATGCAAACAACCCAGAAACGCTTGAGCAACTCAAACAAAATATTCGTGATGAAATTAATGAAATACCGCGTGAAATGTGTGAGAATGTAATGAAAAATGTGCTCAAAAGGGCTCGCATTTGTGAGACTAGCAGAGGCGGACATTTACATGATATTGTATTCCATACATAATTGCCGACATTAAATAAAACATTTATCAATATAAGATCCATTCTCTTTCATTTAATCAAAAATTATAAACAAACAAAGTAGTATACCTTCCCGGCGGACACCCTGTATTTCAAATTCATATTGCAACGGCACGTACTAATGATGAAATCAAAGTTTGCTTTGAGTCAAAACATTTATAAAGTCAGTTTACTGTTACTGTCACTGTTAAGCGCTAATCCGTCGGATTAGGGAAAAAACCAGGCGCAGTTACTAATTCTAAAAGTGACTTTCGTACTTTGTAACTGTGTACTGACCGGTAAGTAAAAATACCAGCTGAGGATTTGTTTCCTGTCGGATTACAGGGTACATTTAGACAAACCTTACCTTTGTTCATGATATAAGAATCTTATTCAATTGCACTAATAACAATTCGCATTGTCATTTTCATTGCACTGTTTGATTTTCTACTTGAACAAGTTTTAGTATAAGAAGAATTGTCAGTTAGTTGTCTCTTTAGAACTTCACAAAGGAGCACACGGCTAAGGTTTGTCCACAAACATATCATTTGGACTACTAAGCAATGAAACGAACAAAAGCAAAACAGCTATGCGAGTTAGAGATAGACAAGAACGATCAAACAATTTTTTTAAGATATTTGTGTTATTTGTGATGGGCGCTGTGGAATTGAATATTCGAATCCCAGGAAACACCAACAAGGTTTTTCACGGTCCCACCTCTCGCGAACGTATGACAAACATCCGAGAGTATTTATTGTCACGGGAAAATGCCTTTCAGATACGGCACAAAACTGTAGGTCCATTCCATTCGTTCGAAAATTATAACGCACAGAACACGAGTGGTTGCGAGAAGCTAGGCCTAGGCACTTAATGAACTCTTGTATCAAATTTATTATTATTGTGTATTTACGTTATATTTTCACAATGGAACGAACGCATTAAGAACACAAAAACGTACTGTGTTCAAGAAATATGTTTGCTTGTGCGCAGCTCAGTTGGTTCAGCCCAGCTAGATTTACATTATGTATGTACTATATACGTTGTTGCATAACATCCAAATAAATTATCCAAAGAACAAAAAACAAAATTACTTTTATCTACATGTATATTTATTGAGCTTAACAGTCACGACTTTCTTCAAATTCAATAAGTAGAAGTAAGATCGAAAATGAAATGAATCTCCAAAAGCCGTAGGAGTGGTCGGCAGAATTCTATTTGACTCATTTTGATGTTTCCAATATACATACTTATTCGTAGATTTTAATTTTTTTCGCTGCTATGGTCACTCACATCAGTTGTCAGTATTTTGAAGTGATAAGCAGAGGAAGCTGATTTACATACGTAAAATATACTATAGTTAAAAAAAATAAAAATTTCGTCTTGACTCAAAAACAGTCCAAGTGACAATGTGAAGGACTTTTAGGGTGAGCGTTTAAAGAAAAACAGGTAAGAAAGCGGCATATTTTGAGTCAGTGTGTAAATCAAGGCAAACTGAAAGTGGCCACACTTCCTCTCTCCTGCTCAACTCAATTAAACTGGTTGCTTCCCTTTTTATTTGTATTTTGCTAGTAAGTGTCCCTCTGAGTCACTAGACATCTTTCTTAAAATTTATAATCGAAATCTAGTCAATTTCTAAAGCTAAATAATTCTCCCTGCCGAAAGCACGGCCCACAACTCTTATCCAAGTTTGGAGACTGCTTTCTAGGCTTATATTTTTCGCGTTTGTGTATCGTTGGAATTGGGTAATTGTAAGCCTTACCATATCATTAGAATCATCGACAGGGCTAATCTAAGATGGTCAGACCTAGATGGTCATAGGGTGTCTAAGGCCTTGTGGCCAGTGTTAGACAGCAGAAAATCTGGGGAGATCTTTTTTTTCTGTTTGTTTTTTTTATCCACTTGTACACTATTATATATTTTATTGTTTAAATAAACTCGAAAACTACAGCAATAATTATAACTTAAAGTATCTGACCTGAAGAGTTCTAAACACTTACACTATGATTTTTATACACTTGGTATGTTATCGTTATTTTTTTTTTAATGCATATTTTTTTGTTTTGTTTTTTGTTTTGAGGAAAAATGTGGAAAAACCTTGTAGAAATGTTTTATTATTATTTTTTTTTCAAACTAAACTAGATGGTAAAACAAATAAAACTAACTTAACCTAACTTACCATACGACAGAAGTGTCTGAGGAGATCATAAAATTAGAAATACCACGGCTTTTTTTTTTTTTTTTATGGTTGCGCCAAAGGGTGTGTAATCTTCTAAAGATACCAGTAGCCCGAGCTACTGGCATGCACGATTCGCAAACCTGAATACTCGATGCCAGGAATACGCCTACGTACTAAACCACACCCTGCACACTTCAACCACTCTCCCCGCGGGACTACCGTTAGGTATTACTTCGCGGGGCTAGTTAGCTATTTATTGCTCTTCTTTCGCTGTCTTCCGCTCCTTGTTCCAAAAGTGTTGCTGGTTGGACTTGGTTGCTCTCTCTGACTCTTTCCAGCCGCATAAATTCCTGCACGATTATCGCTGCAACTTGTTTCACCGCGTCCCATATTGCATTCGATGCTATCATATGGTGCACAATGTTTTCGGGGGTTGGTATTTCTCCAATTTTTTCCTCCAGTTCTCTGTGCTCTATATGAAAACGTGGGCACTGAAAAAACGTGACGTGCTGAGCGTCTTCTGGGGCCTCTCCGCAATTTGGACAGTTGGGAGATTCATCGAGCCCAAACCTGTTGAGATACGCTCGAAAGCAGCCATGCCCGGTTAGGAACTGGCTAAGATAGAAATCTACCTCTCCGTGTTTCCGGTCCATCCATTTTTGGATATCTGGTATAAGTCTATGGGTCCATCTTCCCTTTAAAGACTGGTACCACGGCTAAAAGCAGCAATAAGTATACTTTCTGGCCACTGTCTCCTAAGGAAGCATGCTATGAGATTAGGATTATCTAACACTGATGTTTGTAGGTACTGCAATGTCCTACATGTCTCAGAGGACATTACACATATACTCTACGAATGCCAAGGCATTGCCAGGGCAAGGCTAAGGTAACTTGGAAGATACTTCTTCGACTAAGAAGAGCTAAGATGAAGAAGAGCTATTCTGAACCACAATAAGTATATTTTCAAATTCTGCAGGGAAATTAAGTGAATGGGAGAATTGGTTTAGGTCTTTTGTCGTGAAGGTTGCCTAGGGATTGCGATGGGCCCTGTTTGGTGCCTAGTGTTTTATGATAACATCATAACCCTACTTAACCTAACCTAACCTAAGCCATATCATCTTACTAAAACTAGGAATCTAATACAAAGTGTTGTTGCCTCTGTCTTGACTTTTGGAAATTATGTACATATGTACATTTTTTTTTTACTTACATAGCTGGGTTTCAGGCCCTACCCTACTCAATGCCGTCTTCAAAATTCTGCAATGTAGGTTATGTAGGTACAGTATTATTTCGATAATGTGAGTTTCCTGATAATGTGAACTCACAAATCTATACATTACTATCTCTATAATGTGAACTTTGAAATTTTCTCACCTCCATAATGTGAACTTTTCCTCAATATTTCGCATTCTTCTCTTGTTATTCTTCTGATATCTGCAGTTATTTGTCTAGAAATATTTTCCCATTTCGTACCACCTGTTATTTATTGGGGGAAGAACCTTTTTCATCTTATATGAGCATTCGTTATTCGAAAACTCTCTTATTTTTAGTTGAAAAAAATGTTCCAATCATCTGAACATGTGAATAGGTGAACCCCACAGGTAGATTAGAAGAAATGCGGTGAAGTGGGAGGGTTGTGATACCTTATTTTTGGATCATAACCTCGCTGATAAAAAGGAAGAAGAAGAATAATGTGAACCCCTCCAAAATGTGAACAGGCCCTTGTTTTAATTAGTTCACATTATCGACGTAGTACTGTATATACTATGTCCCCAATTTGCAGTAATCACCCTGTACCAAACAAAATTTCTCTTAAATAATTAAATGAGAACATATCCTTTAAATTGTATCCTGTATCCATATCGCCATCAATAATAGACATCTTTCCCACAGCAAAATGCCCGCCTAAAGCCATAATACCCAATATTGATGTCATTATTTCCACAAAACATTATCGAAATAACTGACAAAATATTTTGCATAATCAACTCGCATTGATAAATAAAAAATATTGCACTCGGAAATATCTACCGGAATTAAACTCCAACTGTCCGCTGTCAACTGTCCGAATACATTTAGATTCGAATCTTGGTAACCACCACCATAACTCCACAAAAAAAATTACCAAAGTAAAGGAAATCATGCTCTTCCCCAACATCGGCAGACACTAAAAAGAACACAATTAAAGTCGACGGAATTAGCCAAGTACACAACTAAGCCGTCCAAGTTAAAGTAGAAAAAGAAAGGAAAAAATACAATAGTTCTTTTTTACTCCACCATCCGCAGTAATTATTCACAAATAATTAAACCACCGCGAGCTTCCATGCCCATCTCCCGAGGGAGCAAGGGGCAATGCCTGAAAATGTCTATGGCGCTTGAAAATAACTAACAAGCACGTAAAGTGTGCTCTATGTTATAATTTATTCACTTAAAATAAACCGTCAAGAGGGGTCGACTATGGAGGGGAGAGGAAGGGGGCCACCAAATGAAGAACAACCACTACAAAGCTGTTGTGTGCTGCTGCCGCTTTATTGTTCCCGGAGACGAGAGAGATAAGTTTCAATTACCTCCAATAAAAGTATCTGCAGAATGTATCTACGGCGCCTTAAATCAAACCGACATAATCTGCACACGGTGTACCTGGCAATTTGAATGAAATTCCTCAGCTAAAACGTAACAACATGTCGTACATCCCCAAGTCCCTGTTAAGGGTTGGTTGCTTTCATTATCATCATCACCACCATCAACTGTGCTATCAGCAGAGGCACAAGACAACCACCACGCAAAAAAAAAAAACTTTTCCTTTCATTTGAAAGCTCTTATAAAAGCAAAGCTTTCCTTGTTAATTAACATACAGAGTTAAGCTAACTAACCATCCCCTGGCAGGTGAGATGCGAATTGCGAAATCAGAAGCGAGTCGACCGTCGAAAGGGAAAGTTTACATCCGTGCAGTGATTTAGCTCATAAATAATATCCCCATCCGGCAGGGGAACGCATAATATGCGTGTGTGTGCTTACAAGCGAGTGCTTAGAGAGTAGAGTTCTTAAGTATGCCTTTAAGTGACAGTGTCCGGTGGAGTTCCGTGTTCCGTGTATCGTGTCAGGTGCTCTTTGTTGTGATACTATCTAGACTTCCATTAGTTGTTTCTGTTGCGGACCAGTCAATTCAAAAGTCGTTATCCGTGAGTTCGCCTGAGCCATATGCAACGGAATCTAGGACTTATTCGGTGTACTCGGGACCAGAACCACTTGGTGTGGTGAATTTCGGACTAAATGATGGTTTTCGGAATGGTTGGTAGCTAAGATATTTGAATTTTTAAATATTTTATTGAAATGTGTGAAAGGAAAAGATTTTTCTTATAAAAATGTGTTTCATATTTGTGAATTAACATAGAATACACATTTAATCCACGAAATGTATTTATTTATGGAATCACCTTTCATGGTCACATAATTTTTTAACATTGATTCATAGCACGCTTAGCTGTCATCACGCCAATTTAGTGTGCGAATTGGGTTTTACGTGTTCATTATTAGGCTAGTTAAGGACAATTGTCCATGTTTCATATATGCATATTTATCCACTTAATGGGAAATGCGTATTAAAGCTGTATTCGCGTGTTTAGCCCGTATCACAGGAAGACATTTTCTCTCAACTTTAATATGGAATACGCCCATGGTTCGAAGTCTTTTCTTAGACTTTCACTCTCTTATCACAACTCATTCTATCTGCTGTTCACTATAGATAGATATAGATATAGTGCCGAGAGGCACAGAATCGGTTAATTATCCGAGAAGTTGAACTATTCCCTAGCAATAAGTTTCGTTTTATTGTTTAGTGGATTTTCCACCTGTCTGTGGATCTTCAACTTCTATGTTATTTTAAGGGCCCATTCGTAAATGCAAACATTGCACAAATTGTGCAGAACATATACGATAAAGCAAACAATTCTAAAATGTAGTAAGGCAAATTTTTACATATTTCAATTACTTACAACAAGATACCGGAAATTTTGTACTCTCTTAATTTGTTGCCCTGCAATG
This sequence comes from Brachypalpus laphriformis, assembly GCA_945910035.1. NCBI lineage: Eukaryota > Metazoa > Arthropoda > Insecta > Diptera > Syrphidae > Brachypalpus > Brachypalpus laphriformis. Next base: position 351,882,222 of record OX246753.1, read on the forward strand.
ATGAGTTATCAGAGAGACTAACATCTGGTGCCGTGAAACAATGCCAATATAAGGCATAATTGCACAATTCGGCTTTATTTCGCTCTCATAATGGGAAATAAAGCAGAACTTTTAAATTCGGCCTTATTACACTTTTAAATGCGGAATAGAGCCGAGTTGACTTTATGTACAGTGAGCATACGTCGCTTTTAGCGGGACAGTCCCGGTTTTGAGGTCTCTGTCCCGCGGCCATAACTGTCCCACTAAATGTCCCGCTTTTCCTACGTTTGTAAAAATGTGTGTAGGTCTCTACAATTCTCAAAATGAAACAATTATATAAATACTATTTTACATCCCTGTGCATACAAAAATTATATAAATACTATTTTACAACCCTGTGCAAAAAATTGTTATGAAGTCTGTTCTTTTTTTTAAATAAATATGTCATTTGTCATTTATGTTGCGTACTATTTTAATTTTTTACTAAAAAAAATCATAATTTCTACTCCCTGCGAAATTTTGAAAATGTGTCCCGCTTTTGCTTCGAATAAATCTAGACAGAGGTACCTGCTTTTATATTTCCGCACCGGTAGCATTGTTCTCGAATAGACCTAGCCCCAGACGCCTGCCTGAAAATTGTTGATATACCCTTAGCGGAGCACCGAAGTCGCGTGAGCGCCTAAATCACTCTGGAAAGCGAAGTTTAAATAAAGGAATCGCGCGAAACGCGCCACTTACCCCCTGTTGCCCGACACAAAACTATTCTCGAATAGACTTAGCCCCTGGCACCTGCCTGACAGTTATTGGCATACCCTTAGCGGAGTGACTTCCCTGAAATTTTACTTTATTTCGCAAACAATCACCCCGATTACCGTTGGCGTTTTACGCTTTTCGACGACAGTCGTTTTATTCATAGCTACGACCTGCTGACCGTTAAACGTTACTTAGCAATTTTTTTGTCATGTGAAATACTATTACAACTCTTTCACATTGAAAAAGTTATGAAAATGAATTCGTGGTACATCTGTGGAATAAAACGATAATCAGGGTGAATGTTCGGCTTTATTTCACATTTGAAAGGGAAATTACGCCGAATTTCGAAATGCGGCCTTATTTCGCTCGGCGTTATTTCATGGCACCCTAATATCTTAATTTGGCGGAGTTTATTCTCAGTCCCACCAGGTTTTTCTGTCTTTAAACCACCACCGGTTTTGCTGCAACTTCATTATTCTTCACGATAATAGGCAACACCGCCAGCATAGTCCAAATACTTCAGATACGAGTAGTTTTTGAGAGTAAACAAAGCGCTCTGTAACACATCACGACCAGAAAGAGTAGTGGTGATAGTATGCAACATTGTCGAATAAAGGTTCGAATGTCAAATTCTACAGACAATCCTACTCTTATGCAACACGTGATACTTTGCGATATTCATTTGTGAGATCGTTGAGTTTTTAGAAAGACTAAGGATTTTGGTTTCGCCTAAGTTTATCTTCAACCTCAACTAACTTACCTCTAAACCAGTGGGCATGTGCATTCGGTACAAGTGAATAATTTGATGCGATGAAAGGTAAATATAGTCGGCGTAGTCAAGGTGTTTGAGATAAATTGTAAGACTATATTGCATTCCACCACTTCATATCCTGCCATACAGCACTCTGTGAAACATTATTAATCCCCACCACCACAAGAGAAGTGGTAATAGTACAAAACCTTGCGAGACACCGCTGCGAATATCAAATTCTTTCGACACTCTACTTCTATGCAACATGTGATAGTTCGTAACGTACCTGTATAATTGTGACCTACATATGTGTCCATATGAATTCTTTATTTATGGGAAGTTACTGTTTAGTTATAGTATACAAATCCCTCGAATTGCGGGACATTTTATGCCTCAAAAATGGTCGTGAATCGACATACGAGTAAATAATACCATTGTTATAAATGAGCGATCAATCAATATTTCATTCAGGTTTCCAGATATCTGGCTTTACTGTGAATCAGAAGCAAGGACAAAAAATAACAAAAATCTCCCGAGTTATCTGGACTCCACCCCAGCAGTTTCTCTGAAGAATAACAACTGAGCTTCAAACCACTGCAAGAAATATTTCTCTATCTATCCTTTCCAACGCCCGCACTGTGTGTAAACATGTTAAGGGTATTCATAACCTCTTGAGTGCGCGCAAATTATACAATAAAAAAAAAAAAAAATCACTCAGATGAATAGATTTATATCGATTTACATAGATGGCAAAAACAAACCAATACAAACAAAGACAGCTGATTAGGGAAATTCCGGTTGTTGAAATTCTTTCAAGTTTCGATAAAATCTTGGTAGATATGTTCCATCTATTCCGAATTATTTTGGCAATAGAATAACTTATTTTTCCTGTTAATTTTACTTTTAAAGTGTTGAATTTTGTTTTCGCAAATTGCGAGGGAAAACCTGATTTCTGTGTAATTTGATGTGCCTGAGCAGCCAGGATCTGGAAACTTGAATGTACCAATTTTTATAGTTATATGAAAAAAAAAAAAAACTTCTCGTATTTTAAATTTGAGCAAAATCGAATGATAGATGCCAAACAAATACATAATTAGTTTATCTATTATCAATTTATAGGTACTGTTATACGTTATATATTCGTACATATATTTGATTTATTTACGCTTATGAAAATAAAAGCATTTTATTTAATTTAAATTTTGAAAAGAAAAATTGGGTTTTTAAAACCCTGGCTACTACTTTAAGTACGTTTTTTAACGCCTCAAGGCAAAATATTACTGTCATTTTATTGGCAACACTGCTGCTACTATTGGCGGCATATTCTAGCATATCAGATGAAAGCTGGAGCAAAAAATACTTCGATAAATTGTTCTTCGAACTAGGCATAAATAAATGTATGTGGGGTCTTGCTTCTGGCAATCGTTTGTATTGCTGTGTTATTTTATCGTCCGAGTGGCAGGAGCACATGGTTCTATACCGTATCCGAAAACACGTTCTTGGAAAAAAAAAATGTCACACACGTTCGAGAGATATAGAACCGTATATACAAAGTCCATTTTATTTTAAACATCTCGCTCAATACTTTAATGCAGTATATTCTGAGCCCAAAACACGAATCACTAATATGAAGAAAAACTACTTCTGCAGGCGTTAAAACTACTTTTAGACATATTGCAGTTGGCGAGAAAGTTGTTTTGAAAAACAGAGCCGTTTTAAGGTGCAGTGTCTTAATTTTTGATTTCTTGAATCATATCAAACAATCCGGCACGTATCCCGCAAAAACGAATTGACAGATTGTAATAGAACGTTGTCACTTTATACCTTAGAGGCTTGGTACTTACTCCAATTAGAATTATCACGATATTCCTCAAGGGTATTAAGATATTAAAATAAATAAGCACAGAGATTAAAAATAAACAGGCAAGACCAGGCATTATAAAACTTTACATTCGAAAGGTTTGGGAAATACTTGATTATGGAAAACTTTTAATTTCTTAAGGTACTTTAAGGTGTACGTGGGCGCCGGGGCGCAATTGTTAGTGTGTCGGACCACTCCGCGTGAGGTTCAATGTTCAAACCCCATAAAACACCAAAAAGTTTTTTCATGGTCTCTCCTCTACGTTTGACAAACATTCGAGAGTATTCTTGTCAGGAAAAGGCTTCTAAAAAAAAATTTTTAAATTGCCCTTCGGATATGGCCCAAAACTGTACGTTTTTTTTTTATAATTTGGGCGTACTCAAGGGGTTATGTATACCCTTAACATGTTTACACACAATGCGGGTGTTGAAAAGGATAGGTAGATAGAGAGAGAGAAAGATTTGGTGTATTGGTTTGAAGCTCAGTTGTTTTAAACTCCGGGGGTGGCGTGCAGATAACTGGTGAGATATTTATTATTTTTTATCCTTGCTTCTGATTCACAGTATTTTTTCGCGATTACCGATGTCATAAGCAAATCAATCATCGAACAGAGTGAAAATTTCTTACAGCCATATGACCAAACTACTGTCAGTGTTGTGCATTCGTAGTAGTGTTCACACCAGCTTTCGCAATTGATCGAACTGACTTTATATATCTCATGAGAAAAAAATAAATGCTTGCTGACGTCAGGATTTGAACCATGAACCATTAGCGTAGCAATTGACGACGTTACCACTACATCATAGCCACCAAACGTCCCTTCTATATCTGCGAAAATATAACGCACACAATACGAGTGGTTGCGAGAAGCTAGGCCTAGGCAGTTGATCAGCTGTTCTGCCAAATATATATATATTTAGGCGCAATATACGTATAAAATAAATAAATGCTTGCATTTATTTCCTTGCCTACGTATGAGGTGCAAATTTTTAGCTACATGTGTATTTTGACGCAGGTGATAATGATGGTGTTTAATGTTTTCCTTCTGTAAGCTAGATACATACATATAGTTAATTTTATTGTGGACGACGCAGATAAAGTCGCAAGGATCTGCTGGTTTTAATTATAAATTCGCTCCTTTAACGCCACTGTTGCATCCAGCGTCTGCTTCTTTGAATGTTCCGTGTATCAGGTAGATGTCTATTTCGCAACAACTTACAGTAAAATTAATTCTGATTTACTACTATTCATTTACCAGGGGGACTTCCCAGGGAGGCGTTATCTCACCCCTCCTCTGGGTTCTAGTCATCGATGGGATACCTAAAGAACTAAGCAATACAGGCATAAGCATCACTGCTTACTCGGATGACGCGGTGATTTTAGTTCAGGGTAAGTTCCTTGATACATTAAGTGAAATGATGGAATCAGCTCTTAATAGACTCAAAAAATGGGCTAGAGGGTTTTGGACTACACGTCAACCCGGATAAAACTGAATTGGTAGTCTTCAGTAGAAAATACAAGGTACCACCCTTCAAACTGCCTAAGCTAGCAGGGATGGAGCTTTCCCTTTCGGATCGCGCTAGATATCTTGGTATAATGCTGGATAGGAAACTTAATTGGAAACTTAACATAGAGGAACGAGTCCGCAAAGCATATAATGCTCTCTTCATCTGTAAGCGGACCGCGGGGAAAAATGGGGCCTGAAATCCGCAATGATGCACTGGCTACATATCATGGTAGTCAGACCCATCCTTACGTATGGGGCTCTTGTGTAGTGGAAGGCAACGGATACGAAAAACACACGGGATATGTTGGCCATCGTACAAAGATCAGCCTGCATTGCCATCACAGGTGCTCTACGCACAACACCTACGGCTGCACTCGAGATCTTCCTGTATCTTTTACCATTAGACCTACAAATCAAATTTCAAGCGGGCAACAGTGCGCTTCGGCTCACTAACGTTGGTCTCTTCAGGACTAATAACATAGGACACAGCTCCATTCTCAAGGAATCTTTTCCCGGAATCCCTGACGAATCGGACGATATACTTGGCACCTTAGACTTCGACACATCATACGAAGTACTGTATCCTATTAGAGAGGACTGGCAAAGGAAGACAGTCTCTGTTCATAACGAGATTGCAATATACACAGATGGTTCTAAGACCAGTGAGGGCACGGGGTCAGGTATTTACTCGAGAGATACGAACCTACAGGTGGCCCTGAGACTTCCGGACACATGCAGTGTGTTCCAAGCAGAGGTTCTAGCTGTACTTAAAGCTGCGAAATTACTTGAGATGGGATCAATATTTGATAAGAATATCGCCATCTACATTGAAAGTCAGGCTGCGCTAAAGGCGCTAGAGTCTTACGTCACCAAATCTGAGATAATCAGGAATTGCCGCACAATGCTTAGGGCGTTATGTACGCAGAACCGAGTCAGATTATGTTGGGTACCTGGACACTGCGATATCGAAGGCAACGAGCAAGCCGACGCGCTGGCTAAAAGAGGAGCGGGGCTCCCACGTAGCGATATAATTGGTAGTATTAAACCACCAAGGTGCGAGGCTAAGGGAATTATCCGGGATAAAATCATTGACGCGGCTAATCTAAGATGGTCAAACTTAGATGGTCACAGGGTGTCTAAGGCCTTGCGGCCTGTGTTAGATCGCAGAAAATCTGGGGAGATAATTAAGTTAGATAGATCGAGGCTAAGAACAGCGATAGGAATACTCTCTGGCCACTGTCTCCTAAGGAGGCATGCCATGAGACTAGGGTTATCCGATACGGATATTTGTAGGTACTGCGATGACCTACATGTCTCAGAGGATATAACTCATATACTCTGTGAATGTCAAGGAATTGCCAGGATAAGGCTAAAGTACCTGGGTAGTACCATAACAAGGATCTCTTCAAATTTTGTAGGGAGATTAATTACTTGGAGGATTGGGTTTAGGTCTCTTGCCGTGAAGGTTTCCTAGGGGTCGCGATGGGCCCAATTTGGTGCCCAGTGTTTTATGATAACCTCATAGCCCTACCTAACCTAACCTAACCTAACCTACTACTATTCAACTTTCCCTACAAATTACTGCAGAATTTTTGGATTCACTGGTTTTTAGACGGTAATGGAACAATAATATTAACATTGCGCTTTGATTAAAGGAAAAAAAAAGAGATTTAATAATGATATGACTACCGCTCCCATCACATTTCCTGTAGCTGTTTCTACCTTATTTCTAGCAACGGAGCAAACGGTATACGACACCCTTCCTCCAGCAGCTGAGGCCACAGTTCCATTAACATTAACCCCCCCTACAATTGATATGTATGTGACTTAATTACATTCAATTTCGCATCAAAAGATTCGCATGATGGTGTGGTTTATCTTCTTACCTACTCATTATTTCAACTCATTTAAATTTATTGTATATTAAGGTGCACTTCCTCATCATTTTCTTCCATGCAGACACCCTTCGTCAGCGTCGTAGCGTATTCCATGTGCGCTGGAATCCCAATGAGAAGTACATTGTCGAAAGCAAGGAGAAGCCAGCAGTCAATCGCACGAAACTTTCACCGCACCCTCGCTTTGCGCTTTCGAAGAACACCAAATTGACCCTTGATCCTAAGCTGTATATGTGTCATGATAAGTACGCGGAAGGATGTTACAACAAAACCCAAGCCTTTCGAACAAGAATCGTACGAACTCTAGAGAAATCAATGAGTGAATCACTTAACGAAACCAACTATTACAATGTTGATTACAAACCCATGTTTGGAACAAGTTTTGAAGAGCAGTATTATCCATCGAGTTGCTTGGTCCTGGAAGCTGGCGTTAGAGTATTAAGGAGAAGAGATGCGCCATTTAATAGATTGGAATTTGGAAAACTATTTCCAAAAAAAAAGATCTTTCGAGACGTTAAAAATATTAAGACCTGTGCGATTGTATCAAGCTCTGGATCTATGGCTGGTTCCAAGTTGGGGAGGTTTATTGGTAAGATCATCCTAATTGTCTTCTAAGATTAATTATATTTGAAATCTGTTATCGAACCTTTCGGACGTTTTACTCTACCTCAGATAGCCATGATATTGTGATGAGATTCAATCATGCCCCAACTCGAGGATATGAAGCTGATGTCGGCAGCAAAACCACAATCCGCGTTGTGAACTCTCAAGTAAGATTTAATTGACTTATTTTATAGATACTTTATTGTATCAGTTCTTTTTATTTTAGGTAGTAACTAAGGCCGAATTCAATTTTACCAGATCGAGAATATTTCAAAATGTTACAATTGCAGCATGGGATCCGGGAAAATACAATGGAACTCTCGGCGACTGGCTAACGAACGCCGACTATGACTTATTTACCAACTATGAAATATATCGCAGACGATATCCAAAGTCGAGGGCGTATCTTATCGATCCGCATTCAATATGGCGCTTATGGCAAGGTTTACAAACATTTTCAGGGAAGCCGATTCGTAAGAATCCACCAAGCTCAGGATTTATTGGTGCGTATGTTTGAATCGATTATCAGTAACTTAATGCACGTGATATTAAAACTTAAAAATCGATTAGATAAAGCTCTTTCGAAGGTGTTGTGTTAGTTTTTTCAGCTACGTCTTCAAACCACCAGCGGCTGGAATGTAAAGAATTCTGATGGTATTTTTTATGTTTAATTGTTGGTTCGGCATGTACAGCATCGAAAGGTAGTCTTTCACAGCGCACGGCCCAAATATCCGAGCTAAGATTTTTGTGCAAAATCTTTGGAGAAACAGATTAGTTTTGAATCTGAAAGATGTTCATTTATAAATCATAATTAGATTTTGACTCGAAATCGGCGAAACTGCATCAACGCTGGTAGCAACCGTAAACACTAACCCATTTTGACGAAACGAAATAACTTGGTTTCTTTCAAGCTCGTTCATCGTCGTGTGTTAGGTATGCAATGAAATTGATTTTGGAATATGGCTGAAATATCGCATAACTATCTCCACTTCGACGGATTCCTATAATACAATACTATCTACGTACTAATATATTCTAAACTTAACATAATTTCAACAAAATTTGATCTGGTCTTTCCTCAGTCTTATAAGGACCTTTTATAGTTATTAACCTCACCTTCACACATCCTACCTCCAAACAGAACCTGCAACAACTAAGATCAAACAAGTTCAAATAGTTTGTTTAATCAAAATAATTGCATACGTATACTTTTCACTTAATAATGAGAAATGAAATCTTTTTCAAAGCGTTTATTTAACTTGCTTTCTTGTATGTAAGTATGTAAATTTCGGCTAGTTCTAATTGAGCTAGAGCCTTGAAATTTTGAACACGTGTAAAAGTCCGATGGCAATGTAATATAGTATGTCTAATATCGTTCAAAACCGAAATGGAGGACGCCCCAAGATAGTGGATTACTTTTTCTTCATTACCCGTTGGTATGGGTATGAGGTGAAAGCTATGTAGCTGTGTGGCGTCATTCCGAACTCAGTATGGCGTACGCCCCAAAATAGCGGATTACCCTTTTCTTCACAACCTCCTTTATATGGGTATCAAATGAAAGGGTTTGATAAATATCATAGAATACGGAAAGCTATTTGACATCATACCAAATCCAATATAGCAGACGCCCAAAGATGGCGAATTCGTATTGTCTTTACAACCGACTTGACATAACTAAAAACTTGAAAAAAAAATTAATTATTTAAAAAAAACTTTTTAAAATAAAGTTTTTGTTATTTATATACGAGTAAATGCACTAAGACGAAAAAAAAAATAAAAAAAAAATGCTGAAATAGGTATAATATATTATGTTGAATTTATTGTCTTAAAAGCTTGTCGCGTGAATAGAAAAGAAAAATACATATGCACTTCGGTACTTAAAATCGATGTCTTACAAAATCATTGCCTGTATGAATTTCTTGTGTGCCATCAAATTTTGAGACAATAAATTCTTTTTCGTTTTGGTGCATCTAAATAATAAAACCTTTTTTAAAAAAAATATTTTTTACATTTAATTTCATTTAATTTTGAAATAGCCTGTTTCAAATCTGGGTTCAAATAGCGCAAGAATTTGAACCCAGATTTGAAACAATTGATCAAATAAGGTTGATCTGTAAAATCTCTTCATTTGAAATATTTAGTACAACGTGGGCGTCGTGGTGCAGTGGTTAGTGTGTCGGACCACTGCACATGAGGTTCCATGTTTGAGTCTCAGAAAACACCAAAAAGTTTCACGGTACCACCTCCCGAGACATCCGAGATTTTTGCTGTCACGAAAAAGCTTCTAAAAAACAAAATAAAAATTGTCCTTCCGATACGGCACAAAACTGTGCGTACCATTCGTACGAAAAATATAACGCACACAACACGAATGGTTGTGAGAAGCTAGTCCTGTATGTAACAACGAGTATATTGCCAGATATATTGGATACCCTGACCTTTCTTAGTTACCAATTAACTTTTGACATATCATGTGTTTAACTGTTTAATCAAAATGTTGCTCAAGAGGGGAGCGACATTTTTTTATCTTGACCACAGATATAGTTACTTTATTGTTCGGAAAGGATAACAAAGTTATCTACTCGTAGGAAAATCAATGCTCGATTTACTTGAAAAGGTATTAAATTTATTAAAGACTCATTTACATCAATGTGGCAATAGCAATAAATAAAAACAAAATTGTGCCGTCCAAATTAAAATTTGTTTCGTTCAACTTAAAGCAAAATAAAATTTGCTATTAGAACCCTAACAAAAAAAACATAATCATATATTATTTTTAAACGAATGCAAGCCGGGAATTTCTTATGGTCAGCAAACTCTCCCTAAAGCTAAGCGGTGATTTTTGGACTTCATTTCGAGCTATGACTTAAATGGTGTTTCATAGTTGAATCGAATTTAAAGATTCACGAGAAGTGACAAACAGCTATTAGATATGTCTTACAAGGAATTCTATCCAACAACAATTGGATACTATCGTTTGGTTAGCGATGAATTAAATTGTTATCGTATTTCTGTTGGACGCGTTCTTTGATTACTCTTAGACCTCTCAAAAGATCTACAATTCAAAGTAAGCTTTTCCAATGAATCACAATTTTAGTTTAACAATTAAGCGTCTGCAAGGGCTTTATTTTCAAATCCCGGAGTTAGTTGGTCTTCTGGTTATTTATACCTGACAACATTAAGGCGATTAGAAAAAACTCTTGGAATTACATGAGGCTTAAGAAAAGCGAATGTATATGGAAACGTATTTTGGGTGTAGTTATGTATGGTTAGATTCCAATTTAGCTGGTTAGAATAACGAGAAGCCTAAAAGAGTCTTTGGTCGAGAGGTTTATGACGTCTTAACCTACTGGAAACTTCTTTCATCACTTTAGAGTGACTAAAGTGTAGTAGTTCTTCTCCTTTTATCAGCGAGGTTATGATCCGAAAATAAGGGATCATAACCCTCCCTTTTCACTGCATTTCTACTGATCCGCCTGTGGGGTTCGCCTAAAGTGTAGTAGTTGTGAATTCCAATTTAGATTTATTGTGTAAGGTCTTTATTGGGATGCCTAGTCTTAGTCAAATAAGTTGTTTTAGTCATAAACGCATTTTTAGATATCTTTGACGTTAGGTGGTGAAAGTATTGAAATTTTTCGCTTAGGCGCGAAATTATATAGACTATGACAAATTATAAATAAAATTATTTTGCAGGCCTTTCACTCTTGCTACCGCACTGCCCATATATTGACTTCATTGAGTACATACCGTCAACAAGATTAAACGGTCGCTGTCATTACTACAGTAAGGAGGTAAGTAACACAAAACCTAGCTACCATGCTCTGATTTCTTTATTTATGTATTTTACAGATGAATTCTGCTTGCACATTCGGAGCATGGCATCCATTAGCTGCTGAGAAACTAATGGCCCTGGATATGAACATAGCTGACGATTTATCAGTTTTTCAATTCGGTATACTTCGCATTCGTCGTCCGGATAAGCTACTTTGCGGCTTCAACTTTCTCGGGTTTTAATTACAAATCTTTAAAATAGATTCGAAACAACAATTGTATAACACAATCACTTACAAGTTTTGAAACAAAATTAATGAATCTCAAACGGATATAGAAATACAAAAATTAGTATACATGTATATGAAAATGTTTTGAGTTAGAAAACTACCCCAAGATCGCTTAGTGATCGCACAAAGAATTCCTTATTGGCTCTTTATAAACTAATGAATCAACATTTGCATATCTTACTGAGAATGCAACCGGAAATACTTTGGTAGGCATCTTGCGAAGCACACATTATATATATAAACCTTTGTTAGGACATCCATCACTTGTAATCGATCATAATTGACAGCGAATCATTATAAAAAAAATTGCTTGAAAGATTCCGATGGAAGTAAATTCAAAATGCAATAAAATTCCTCTTTTGAAAGAAACCAATTGAAATGTGCGTGCCAGACTTTTTTTCACCTTTCAGGGTAATAACATCGATGAGCTGTCGATTTCATTGTCATTCAGCGCACTTCGACAGATTAGTCATTTAATGCATTCTCACTGAAATAACAGTAAACTGATTCCTGTCTTGGAATTTCCATTTTTTTTTTAATTTTTGATCTGCGGTCACGCTTTATAAGGCGGCACAGCTCAAGAATTATCACTTGCAAATTACTGTAATTATAGCCGACACTAGTGCTCGCATTCAAGACGCATCTTCGTTGCTGACTAGACTCTACAGCATTTAAAGGCAATTTATAACGCAATTGCTGGAGACAAGAATACTATCAAACGGCGTCAGGTGTCACATTAATTTTAGTCATCACCGTGTATTTCCACAAATAGGGAAATTTTTACGAAGCGTGAGAGGGAATATGTATTGGAAATTGATGGCAACAATTTACCCATTAAATTAACTGCTGCTCTATAATAGTGCGTGAGGCGAATTCGATCGAAGGATAAGACTGTATTGACACCAAGCACCCTGGGCATAGAATGTAATAGGTACTTATCCCACCCACGCACTTATTTACGAAGGCACGTTTCAGTTCATAGGACATTTTTTCTTATCACGTAAGGTTGCTGATAGAAAACTGAAATGCTCTGCAGCAAGTTTTATGCTTAACAACTGGGGATAATAATTGTCTCAATTGAAATTCTTCCGAGGCAAAGTTCAGAATCTATCATGTTCAAATTCTATGTTATTAATTTTATTAAAATTTAAAGGCACATGACATTACACTACCTAAATTATATACAGGGTAAGTTTTTTATCTTGAAACCCTTTTCCCAGGAGGGGAGGCGGCGGTTAAAATGAAGTTGAGTACAATTCACTAGTTTTCCTGTATAAATTCAACACATCCTTTCATTAAAATTCAATTGGAAGCGTATAAATAATCGAAGATTTGATTTTTACATCTATCGCGAGTCAAAAAAAGTTGTAAAATCGAAATTAAAAAAAATTGAAATTAACCAACCTAGTGAACCATTTGCCATTTGAATTTTCTTATAATTTTCAGAAATCATAAAATAAAACGAAAATGTTACCTTAATAAATCTACAGACGCTACTTCCTATTATTCACTAATCGAAAAGAACGTGCATTGTCCGCATTCACGATCTTGTTGCATGCGTACATAATTACCTAGTAACTCTACCTAGTAATTTCATACAAAATACAGTATTTTAAAATGAAAAAATTCAGATTTACAAAATTTTAAAATAGGGAATTTTATTATAAGTAATTTTGAAGTACAGAATTGAAACCCGCTCCCCCACTTTCTGAAAAACGATTCTGGATATATAAAAACCGGCATTAGGTACTCTTGAAAAGTTGCAGCACTTTTAAGGGTTTGAGGTAAAAAAAAAAATTCTATATTGAATCGCTGTGAAACAGCTGAATATGCCTATAGAACTTCATGTGATATCTTTTTGCTTGTTTTAACCCGAAGAATCATACTGCTGCAGATTGATACTGTAAAAAGAAAGAAATTATTTATTTATTTGTTCTTATTAATAATAGATTATAATCTATTGTTAATAGTAATGATTAAGAGCACTAGCAGCGAAGACAATCAGCACTCATATATTAGATAAATTTGAATAACATTTTTATTAAATGATCAAGGACCTTTTGCCGTTTTTCGTTCAAAACCATAATTGCATCTTCATAAAAATTCTGTGATTTCTTAGCGAAAAACGCTGACAAGTTATTTTCCCAGTCCCTTATGGAATTCATCTTTTTACCCTTCCAGTCCCACCAAACACTCAGCATCACCTTCCTTGGCATCAGTCACGGCTTTACAACAGTTTTTGGTCTTTTCGCACCACTTTGTTGTACGTGGTTTCAAAAATAGCTCGATTTCGTTTCCATTCACCAGCGATTCACAAATTCAAATTCACATTTTGTTCTATCAGAATATGTGGCACCCAAACGTCGAACCTTGGCAGTATTTTCACATATTCGAATAAAAATTATGAAATTTTAATTTTTCCAAAAATGTTTACTCATTTTTACTATGCGAAAATTTCTAATTGAATAATCAAATTTTACTCGTTTTTTGTCTTAATTGGCTCCTTTCAAACGCTGTTAAGAGTTCCAAACCGGATTAATTCCCAGAGATTTTTCACTTTAATGCCATCTCGCGACAAAAAGGCTCAATACTTCCTTTCCAATTCAGTATAAAGAAGGATGTACAAAATGATTCATACATCTGTTAAAAAAAACGTTATTGTAGAAAAAAATAGACTAATATTTAGATAATACACGCTTTTATTTGCATTATGTTCATTTACATCTGACTCAGATTTTAATTTTAAGCAAAATCATTAAAAAGTCACTTTAACAAAAAAAAACAAAAGATCGTTGAAAAGCCAAAAAAAAAAATATTCTAGCTCTTTTTTTATGCAATATGGTATCCTTGCATGAGTTAAATGGGTTTATTTTACTTAAGTGCTCTCAATTTTATAAAGTATTTTTCAGTTTAATATCCAGAATAGCAGCCGAGTTGTGAGTATAGGAGTTGCAGCTTCATACCTTTCACGGATTCTTACGTAAATGAAACGTTTACTGAAAAAATTGTAAATATTGACTAGTTCAACTTATTGCCACAGAATTATTGAATTTAGTCAAAATAAACTGACAAATATTGGGGAAAAAGTAGCAGTAAAACCAGAAAGTAAATAAAGTAGTGTTAGGTCCGTGCACTATGTGCTAAACGGTTGGTTAGAGGCAGCGTTGCCGCTATGCGACTTTAGTCGCAAGTTGACCCTTTTTTGACGCAAAGAGACTATGATCCGACTTTTTTAAAAAAAGCACCTCATTTTGACCCTTTTTATTTAATTTTTGAAACTTTTTAGTATAAGAAATATTTTTCCAACAAAGGATTTAATTTAATTTAATTTATTTATATATATTTTTTTTTGTATAATCGAATGCGTTCTTTTTTTTTTTTTTGAAATATTTACAGTAGCTCAAAGTTAAAATGGAACAACCTGTATTTAAAACTTTAATTGGCGACGGTTAAGTAAACGAATGTTATTCTAATAAAAAAAACATATCTCTGTCATTGGTTTATATCTTGACTATGAAAAAATTTATTTCTGGGAGCAGGTTTTATTTACTGACGAAAGCAAATTTAATGTTTTCCGATCAGATGGTAGATCGTATGTGTGGAGGAGAAGTAACGAAGCACTAAAAGAAAAAAATTTGCGACCAACAGTGAAGCACGGTGTAGGGTCTGTGATGGTTTGGGGTGCTATGTCGGCTGCAGGCCCCGGTAACCTTCACATAATTGAAGGTATTATGGACCAAACAGTTTACCTCAATATTTTGAAGTCCAACGCCAAAGATAGTGCTCGGAAATTAGGAATTGAAAGAAATTTTTACTTTTACCAGGACAATGATCCTAAGCATAAGGCTTATAACGTAAGAAACTGGCTTCTCTACCATTGTCCTCACGTCTTGGAAACACCGCCTCAGTCTCCCGACCTAAACGTAATTGAGCATTTATGGAGCTACCTAGAAGAAAAGTTAAAAAAATATTCGATATCTAATCGAAATGACCTTAAAATGGCATTAGTCAAAGAATGGAGCAGTATTGAACCTTCCTATTGCCGAAAATTTGTTGAATCCATGCCAAGTCGTTTAGCAGCAGTTAAAAAGCATAAAGGATTACCCACCAAGTATTAGTTTGCGAGAATATATTTGTTTATTTATTATTTTTATTGAATGTGACATTGTGTTCCATTATTACTTTGAGTTTGTTTTTTGTTCTTATAATCAAATTGTTTATTTTTTTAAACTAAAACCCCAACTTGAATTCTTGTGTTTATTTATTCGATATGTTAATTAATAAAGTTTTTCAAAATTAACTTCAGAAATTTATTCTATTACATTTGGACATTACAATTGCTACTTCATTCCTTTTCTTTAAGTGTGTTCCATTTTTACTTTGAGCTACTGTATTTTTTTTTTGTTTTGTTTTGTGAAATACAAGCTTTTATGTTAGTTTCTAAGTTTTCCATTTCAATGAATATGGGGTTCTATCCAGAGAACTGCAGTAAGCAGCTCGTTTTATGAGCCACTCGAAACATTCACTGCCTTCACGCACATTCACATTCATTCCAACAAATGATTAGTTATCTTCACTCTTTATTGCCTCCATAATATGTATCCTGAAAATTGTATACTTGTATAATACGAGCTCCTTGAAACCATTCGAAGACTCCTGGATCACTTATACATTCGTGAATACTCTGATTAGGTGAATACTTTGAGTGCGAGCCTACTATAAATAAATAAATATTTGGCGCAACAGTTCCACAGAGGTGGAACCGTGAAAAAATACATTTTTGGTGTTTTCTGGGATTCGAACTTGGAAGTTCACGCGCAGTGATCCGAAACACTAACCACTTACCCCATGGCGCCCACCCAGTTAGAGCCTACGCATTCAAATATTCATGAGTGTCTATTCATACTTGCTTGTTTTCGTTGTGCGTGAGAGTGTGGCTCAGTTTTAGCGAATGATTCACAACTGCAAATGAGTGGATTCATGCAGTTCTCTGGTTCTAACATCGTTACAAATTTTACATTATTTGTTTTTGTTGCGACTTTTTTTCTCTCCGTGACCCTTTTTTGCGAATTTTTCAAATATTTCAGCGACAATCCTGGTTAGAGATCTAGCAATATAGAATTATGAACGATTATACGGCATAGGATACAGGATGTTTTCTCTGCCGGACGATACTTGGTTCTAAGCTGCCATCAGTTGCCGGACAGACAACGAGACGCCGTATACATTGAAGTGAAGGATATAAAGTACTCGTATGCTATTTCTTAACACATTCGCTGCCGCAGTACAATTTTTTTTTCCAGGGTGCCAAGTTTGTTTTTTTTTTGTTTAAAGTGTACGAGTATGTAAGAGAAACATTTTTGTTTTTTGTTTGATATGTTCGTCGTTTTTTAAGTGTTTTATAGGGTCATATGGTACCAGGTGTAACAAAAATTCAGCGTGTGGCCACGGGCGGTGCACTAGGCCAGGAAGTAAACAGTATGACTACCAGCTGTCGGGTCACACGAGTGCCAAGAATCACTACAGGGATTTTAATGTAATTTGGTTTTTAAAAGTAGTAAAATTTGCAATAAATTTGATTGATGTGGTAGTAAGATACGAATATGAGTTGCTAAAAGCCAAAAATTCTTAAAACAAAGTTTGCTTAGAAGCTTCCAATGAATTTTGATGAAATTCAGTTCTGGGGTTTGGTACAATTTTTGAATGATCTCATATTCAGCAGAATCAAATGACGGGGGAGTAACCTATGTCTGTTAGTGGCTCAAAACTCAATTTTGACCTCTAACTAAAGAACTAATGAGCGGATATTAATGTAATTTGGAATAGTTATATAGCAGAATGCAAATACAACTCTTTTAACAATAATCAAAATCAAATGAAGTAGAAGGAAGGCATGTGAAATTTATTGCTTGTGGTCTTAAAAGTCGTTAGACTCAAGAATCTATCGATCAGTTATGATCTGCCTACTTGACATACCGTATAGGTGGTACCATCATATGTATACACAATCAAAATTGAATACTTAAGCCAAAAGATATACAGCAGAAAATTGAGATCTCTCCGGCAATCAAAGAAACGTATACATGACATTTATTTCGTGTATCCGATGTTGGATAAATGCGACCGCTCTTGCTTAGTTCTAAAGACTATTATATAGGTATGTGTAAAACGAACGAAATGTATCAAAATTCTATAGAACCATTTTCGAGAAAAGCTTTTTTTCTTTTCAGAATCATTGTAGTACCGTTAATTTCGGAATTAGAAAGAAATCGTAATTTTGCTTTGTGGTTACAGTAATAAAAAAAACCGGTAAAAATCACCGGTTGTATATTTTCCTAAATGCCCCGCTTTGACTCTAGTAACTATGTATAGCGTATGTTCAAGTAATACAGTATTACAATCGCATTGTTGTATTTTTAAATTCCAGATCCTAATTAAGTATGAAACCTCACGAATGAACCGTTTAATGTTCCTACAAAAATTACATCCAAAAAGAATATAACCGCCGATAATAAAATAAAAGATTAATTACATTTCTTTCTCTGTTCAAGGGGCAATAAAAATTCCTTACTGCGCTTTATCATTTGCGATTAATCGACTGCACCTGATGTCTCACACCAATTCCAGTTTAAAGAGTCATCCATAAAGTCTCCCATTTTATAACACAATCATAACTGGAATCCTTTCGGTTTCGCCCGATCATCCATCTTTGTATCGCAATTACACCTAAAACAAAAGCATGCACTAACAAAAACACAAAAATATTCTACGAAATTCATTACTCTTTTAATTAAGACATCGACTGCTGTCACCTGCTCAGAAAGGCTCTCAATTCCATGAAAGTGAACGCAATGAATCAATACCAGTCACAAGTGAAAAGCGTTTAAAAATTTCAAGCACGCTGCCGCACAATGCGGAAAGTAGTCAGAATTTTGAATGCCATGCCCACCGCGCCGGTAATTTTGTTGAACAAATAAAAATATTTTGCGAACAGAGTGGTGCTACCTGAAGGGTAGAAAACAAAAGGATATTCTTCAGAAAGGGTGGGGGTAGCGGGGATGGCGCTGATTGATTCGTTATTCCTTGACGTATCTAATTTCGTCCGCCCAGTGGCGGTTGTTTTCAATGTGAAAGACCTTTGATGAAAGGTGTTTTCAAGAAAACGATCTGTCAGTGGCAATCAACCCCATATCAAGCGCCATCAATGGGTCTTGAATCGTGCTACAGGTTCAACTACCTTGAAGGATCACAATTGCTGTGTGTCCACTTAGTTTGTTGGATGGGTGTGTCTTTGAAGACGTAATATGCAAATTGCATTGTATTTTTTGTGGCTTGTGCGTAGAGTTGTTTCGATTTGTCGTAAAATATGATGAAATGCAAGTACGGAGAAATTAATATTTTGCTTGTGTGCAATGTATTCCGCTCTCAAGAAAACAAAATGAGGACAGTGGTGGTTCTTTGAATTGGCATGAGTATAATGTAGGCATAAAAGATGTACTGCTCCTTAATTTTTGTTTACCACTCTAACTTCGGAATGTTGAAAACTATTATACTATAGATAGAAAATATATAATTAACTTTCCACTTTTTAAGTCTCCAGACTTTAATATGAAAAAATATGAAGGTAGGTTCAAACAGCGCTTCAAAAATGTTATCTTGCTGGTTGAATGCCCTGTAGTAGTGCAGAGTACAAGTGCTCGTACATCAATAGTGGGTTAATAGGCTTTTTTCCTCCACCAGCAAGCGTTTGAGCTGGAAAATTCACTGAAACAGTCTTATAGTCGTACAAGTTAATGTAGGTAGTATTAGGAAAAGTTATTTTTCTGGACATATGAATATTGTAACATGAAGCCGTTAATTCTGCAAAAATGAACGTTAATTTGTATAAAGTAGCACTATATACTGTACCCAATGACAAGAGGTTGTAAGCATTGAAGCAGAAGCGGCCAAAATGGGTTTAGCAATAAACGAGGGCAAGTCCAAGTATATGCTATCAACAAGAAGGAACAATCAATACCGACGAATTGGATAGAACTTCACAGTGGGCAGCTACAACTTTGAGGTAGTAAGGGACTTTGTCTACCTTGGCTATGCTATAAATTCTGAAAACGACATCAGCGCAGAAGTCAAGCGAAGAATAACTCTTGCCAATCGCTGTTTTTTGGGATTATAAGGCAATTCAACAGTAAACTCATATCTCGAACAACTAAAGAGACTCTGTACAAGACTCTGATCATCCTGGTTCTGCTTTACGGCGCTGAAACATTGACTTTATTGAAAGCGGATGAAGATATCTTTGGTCGTTTCGAGAGAAAAAGTCTTCGTAAAATGTTCGGTCCCATTTGTATTAACGGATTTTGGAGGAGAAGATCCAATAACGAACTAAACGAGCTATACAGCGACATCGACCTAGTCAAAAAACTGCGTATTGAGCGTTTCAGATGGCTAGGACATGTAGAGCGAATGGACACCAACGCTCTGGCTCGCAGAGTCTTCGAATCTAACCCCGAGGGACGAAGCAGTGGAGGATCTCCTCACCATGGGTGGTGCGCACAAGTTTAAGGTGACCTCGACCAACTTGGAGTGCGCAACTGGAGGCAATTAGCTAAAGACTGAGCTAAATGGAGAGAATTGTTGCTTGAGGCCCAGGTTCACCCCGAACTGTAGCGTCACCTAAGTAAGTAATGGCTTTAAATGGGGTTGTTTATGTCCTGTATCCCCTTATGGGTCCTAGGGCCTCTACTACGCCTACGCGCCATCGTGTACGGTTTCTGGCAAGGTGTCTGAGTTCTCCCCAACTTTTCCCTAACTGCCGTGCCTCCTTCTCGACTGTTCTGCGCCATGTTCTCCTTGGACCGCCAGGTCTTCTGCCATCCTGAGTTAGACGGTTCTATTGAATAGCATGGTTCCCTATGGAACTGTCACCCTTTCGGAACGTGTGACCAATCCACTGCCACTTCCGCCGTTGGATGGTTGTGCCTATTGGTTCCTGACCCGTTCTCTCGTAAAGGTGTTCGTTAGAGATACAGTTGGGCCAGAAATTCCTTAAGATATTGCTCAGGCACCTATTAACGAACGTTTGCAGCTTTCTGGTGATAGTAGTGGTCACTCTCCATGTGCTGCAACCATATAACAGCACGGATTCAACGTTGGAGCGGAACAGGCTTATTTTAGTGCTCAAACTGATTGCATTGCTTCGCCATATTTTGGACAACATCCCGAACGCGGACTTTGCTTTGGCGATCCTGTTGGATATATCCAGTTCGGTTCTACCATCGGTCGAGACAATACTCCCAAGATACTGGAAATCCTCTACTCTCTCTACCGGTTGTCCAGCAATGCATATTTGAGCCGATGAGTTTGTTCCAAGGCTGATAATTTTAGTTTTTGCCGTATTAATTTTCAGCCCGACGACACCTGCCTCCCTCTCCACATCTGCCGTCATTTGGTGGAGGTCCATAATTCTGTGGGAGAGTAAGCATACATCGTCTGCGTAGTCAAGATGTTTGAGTTGAGATGTAAGAGTCCATCGAATTCCTCCGTTTCCCGTCGACAAAGCTGCATGAAGCACATCGCTAATCACCAATAGGAATAATATTGGTGAAAGGATGCAGCCTTGTCTTACCCCACTTTGGATCTCAAATTCCTCAGACAACCTTCTCCTGTGCAGAACGTGACATTTGGAGCCTTCATATGTAACTTTGATAATAGCAATTAGTTTATCGGGAATGCCTCTCCTGCGTAAGGCACGCCAAATAAACTCCTTGTTGACACTATCGAACGCCTTCTCAAAATCGATGAACAGCAGGTGCAGTGGCGATCGATACTCAACACACTGTTCGATGATAATCCGCAAGGTGTTGATGTGGTCGGCACAGGAGGATCCAGAGCGGAAACCTGCTTGTTCGGCATCGAGTGTGTCTTCGAGATGTTGTTTGATTCGCTCAAGGATGATTTTAGCTATTATCTTAGCTACAGCAGGCAGCAGGCAGATACCCCTCCAGTTTCCGCACTCCATTAAATTTCCTTTCTTAGGAAGCTTGACGGTCATTCCCTTTTTCCACTCGTTAGGAAAGCTCTCAGCTTCGCAAGCTCTCTCTATAAGTGGAAGCAGAAGCTCAGCCGATGTTGTGGGCGCTGCTCGTAAGAGCCCTGCTGGAATACCGTCAAGTCCTACCGCCTTGTTGGTTTTGAGTGCCTTGATCGCAGTAATGACCTCATCTTTACTGGGAGTCATAGTGCGTATTCGGGAACTTCTCACCTCGGGCATCTCAGTCTGATTTGGGAGCATATCGCTAGCGAATACACGGTTTAAAACCGTAGCAAAATGCTCTTTCCATCTCTTGAGCTGTTCGTCGTCCGAGGATGTAGTTGCGCTTGTCACGTCGCACGCTACGCTGAACTTCTATCATCTTCATGCGATATAGGGACTCTAGCTCGCTTCTCCCTGCTGCTGGGGTAGCTGCAACGCGAGCTTTCAGCTGTTTTCGTTCGTCAATCCGTCTCCAGGTATCCTCGGAAAGCCACGCCCTATGTCTTCCCTGCGACCGACCGACAATTCTTTCAGCACCAGATGTAAAAACATTTTTCACAGCACACCAATGGTCTGGGATGGTTGCGGGCATTGAACTGCTGATTGCTTCCACACCTTGCGAAAAGTGCTCCCTTAATTGTTGGCGCACTGAAGGATCACTAAGTCTATCGATGTTGAACCTGGGCATTCTTGTGTTGTCGTGGGATCTTCGAACTGCAGCAGTGCGTAGTTGGAGAGTAGCTATCATAAGATGGTGATCACGTACTATCCCCACATCTGCCACTCGCTTGTTTCGGACGTCCAGGAGACTACTTCTAAAGCGGCGGCTGATAGCAAAATGGTCAATTTGGTTGGAGGGGTTGAGTACTAAACAAGCCTTTTGGCAGGTTAACAAAAAAAAACATATACCGCGGTAATCATGCTAATAATATTGTTTTGATAGATAGAAGAAAGGAGAAGTTATCTGTAGGGCAGCCTAAACATCAAACCTGACTCACCTAAGATCTATCTTGGTAGTAGAAGTTAACATTGTGCATTGACGGTACTCACGTAGGAACTTATTCTGATATTAAAGAAGCAAACCTTAAGCATGAAACTAGCATGTAAAACCTGGAGAACCACACTATGACAATAAGATCAATCATCACATATGGCTCATATATGGCTCGTTGACTTGGGTCAAGAAAGCAAAGTAAAACACAACGGAGAAGAATTTGGGAACTTAGAGACTGACTTGTACGGCAGCAATTGAGGTAACCCTCGATATTTCAAGTTAACACCTAATAATTAAGAAATCAGCCGAAAATTTAGCCCAGTGACCACGAATAACTCTGCAAAGTAACACATCAAATACAGCGTAGCCAAGAGTTCCACTACGAAAATGAGCACGAGAAAGAAATGTATCAACGAATCTGCGATGTCCATTGAATATCACACAGTAAAATGGTATATACATAGATAAATCTTGGGTTTAATGGGCAAATACCCCAGCATCTTTTAGGTGGAAATCCGCGCGGATTGTATGACTAATATATCTTCTTCTTCTCATTCTTCTATATTACAATTATAACAGCCCTATAGCAGGTACACAGACAATAACCAGGAAACCGAAAGGCTGTAAAGCCACAAAAGACACTAGAAGGGAAGGAAATAGAAAGACCTAAATGCTTTTATTTACTCTCGAATTTACTTTTTTAGTAAAGCAGGTAATGACACTTCTATGAAGACACTCCTAAATAGGAACAAATTTGGTATACTTACAGACTTCCTAGCAGACTACTATAAGCTCTAAGAAAAGACACTAATTACAGCGTAAAATCAACCTGTTTAAAATAAAAACAATTCATGTTGGCTGAGCCCTGTTTTCTGTACAAGCCACAAATTTCGCAATTCAACCACAAAAACACAATATTACACATAACGTACAAATATACCGCTAATAGCCCTTAAATGTAAATTTGTTTTAAGCGGTACAATTGTAAACTCTCAATTTTCATAAACAGGGGATATCTAGTCTGAAACGTAAACTTACTCCTAATAACATAACATCACCGCAGTTTCGCAGCGACTTTAATAGGAACATTAAACATAAGCTAAGTAGTGGAGTAGCAGAGGACACAACTACAGTCAACATTTACATACTTATTTTCTTACGTGTTAAGTACTGTGGATTGCATCTTCACACTTGGTCACGTCAAGTCCATTTTGTATTTGCATTTACACCTTTTGTTATCCTTTCGAATAACCAACATGAGGTCGTTTTATTCCTGAGTCCGAGCAAAGGTAAATGCGTGTCATCACAACGTGAGAACAACTTTTCCGGAAATATTAAAATAAAGGATCACCAGCTATAGGTTTTGCTGTAAAACCGCTAAAATATGATTCATTGGTAAAATTAATTCGTATTAACACCAAACATCATATTTCACTCCACTAAAGTTCGTGATCGGAATCCAAAAATTGATCCTATAGCCGTTGCCAATGAAGTTATTCCCAATAAAATTTGTCTGATGCGTCAAAAATGTTTTCTTCGTCTCCCAGAAAACAGTCAATTGATTGCCAAAAATTATAGACTGTCTGATGACCGAACCAGTGATTCACGGACGTTAGACAAAAACAATTGATATTATCTGTGGTAATTTGTTTTTGTTGTTGTTGTATCTTCTGGTGGTGGTTCTGAATTCTTTTTTTGACCACAAATGCATTGTCATGCAGTTCTGAACAATTCGAATAATTCAGATGACGATGCCGAAAAATTACTGTCCATATACTACAGAGGGGGCTTGGAACTTTTTTCGGCAGTAAGATGTGATTGGAATAAGCAATATTGTTTGTTAATATTTGATTTGCATTAAAATTCTTCGACGAGACTTCCTCATTCTTTAACGAAAGGTTGTTGCTCGATGGCCCGAGTTATGCGCGTTGATCCTTAAACAGGCACATGTAGTATTTTTTTTATATGTATTTTCCTTTCTGAATTTAGTGTACGTACGCTTTGCACAGGTGCCCAGCATTTGTCTGCGTTTTAAGATATCAGAAGGAAACCAATCAAGAATATTGATTTATTGGACATTTTTATGTGGAGTGGGTGAGAATCTGATCAATGAAATATCACCTTGCATAATCTTCGCATCGTTATGCAATTTGATCGTCAGGAAAAATTCTAATTCCAAAAGGATACATGATATGTTGGGTGTATCTGATTAAGAGATATTGATTGAGATTGCGAACTGATTGAGCTTACTGTGACTGTGTGCACAGGCACGTTGACAGTATACATACGATTTGTATGGATATACGAAGGAGCGGAACAATTTTGTTATTGAGGGTTGGCATTTTTAACGAATAAATGGATTAGGTGTTATAATAAATTAACGTTGAAGGCGATGGTGATCAGAATTTTCATCTATCATTTTACGATTTCTTAAGCACGCATGCAAAGGTAAAGGAAATAATTTATAAATATCCAAAAAATGTTATGTATTTGTTTGTTTGCTACTCTTTCACTTAAAAACTTATAATCCGAATGCGATAAGGTTTTTATTGACATGTCAGGTTTTTCATTCGGACTGGGTGCTGAATAGCGACGATAAAAGTGAAATAAATCGGAGAGAATATGCCGTTCGGATGGCTTTCATTGCTTGCTTTAGTATGCATCAAAGGGAAATGGAGTTCAAGTTTGTCCTAGAAACCTTTCCGATGACCCTGGATGTGAAACATGTCAGGGTAAACATGCAATAATCAACTATTGTATTTCCTGGGATAAAATCGGCAAAGGTGATTTGTGATAGTTAATACTCACGATCATATTGCCAATGTAAAATAATAATAACAGTTATTGACGTTCTTTTGTGTTCGTTTTCCTGTGAAACTTACCTACTTACTTGTATAGCGCTACAGTTCGTTGTGAACCTGGGCCTCAACCAACAAGCCTCTCCATTTAGCTCAGTCTTTAGCTAATTGCCTCCAGTTGCGCGCTCCAAGTTGGCCGAGGTCCCCTTGAACTTGTGCGTGCCACCTACGGTGAGGAGGTCCTCTACTGCGTCGTCCCTCCAGGTTAGATTCGAAGACTTTGCGAGCCGGAGCTTTGATATCCATTCGCTCTAAATGTCCTAACTATCTCAAACGTCCAATACGCAGTATTTTTACTAGCTCGTATAGTTCGTTATTGAATCTTCTCCTCCAAAAACCATCAACGCAAGCGGGACGGGATATCTTAAGAAGAATTTTTCTCTCGAAGCGACCAAGAATATTTTCACCTGCTTTTAATAAAGTTCATATTTCAGCGCCTTAAGGCAGGACTGAGATGATCAGCGTTTTATGTAGAGTCTCCTTAGTTGTTCGAGATAAGGCTTTGCTGTTGAATTGCCCACTTTGTCCAAAAACAGCCATTGTCAAGAGTTATTCTTTGCTTGATATCTGCGCTAGTATCGTTATCAGAATTAAAGAAGAACCAAGGTAGAACAATCTCAAAGTTGTAGCTACCCACTGTGATGTTCTGTGCAATTCATCGGTGCTGATTGTCCCGCCTTGTTGATAGCATATACTTGGTTTTAACCACATTTATCGCTAAACCCATTTTGACTAATTCTGCTACAATGCTTGCGAACGCACCGGTGACAGCCCGCTGATTTCTTCCAATAGTATCAATATCGTCGGCGTATGCAACCTGTTGTACGGTCCTTTGATAGATTCTGCCTCCGGTGTTGGCTTGGGAGTTCCGCACAATCCGTTCAAGTACAATATTAAAATATTCACATGACAGCGCGTCCCCTTGTCTAAAACCTTTTTTGACATCAAAGGTCTCGGTGAGGTGATTACCGATCTGGATGGAGTAGCGAGCGTTCTCCATCGTCATCCTGCATATTGCAGACGGGCAATTTTGGCAGGGATGTCAAAACAGCACATGGCTCTCTTTGGCTCGTCTCTATAGATACTGTCATATGTGGCCTTGAAATCGACAAAGAGATGATGAGTATCGATTTGGACTTCTCGGGTTTTCCACAGGATCTGTCGAAGTGTGAAGATTTGGTCAATGGTGGACTTTCTGGGTGGATAATAATGGATACATTTGTATATCCATTCCTTTCTCATTTAATACGTATATTGGAAACCGCTTCCAAATCCGTGTTGTGGTTCTCGATGGTAGTCCGTTGTTTAATGAGCAACTGACGAAAAATTGGAAAAAATAGTTTTATTTTATTTTAACATGATATAGGTATAGTATGAGTTAAAGTTTACAATTGTTTCATCCACAATAACATGCTAAACGTAGTTAAACTTTTTAGTTTTATTGTTTAGTGATTTAAGTTCAAGGATTGAACTCAGATACAGGCTTAGCTATAATTCGCTTTAAGGTGTCGCTATGAATTTTGGCATTAACAAATAAGAACTTAATATTTAAAATGATATTAGATACTAATATGCAGTGAGTTTGGAAATACTTTTTCTGGTACTTAACTAAAAGTAAGCAAGCAAATATATGTACATACACATACATACAAGTATCTACAACATGCTATGAACGCATTGAAGGAAATGTGAAGCCATGAAGATATTGTACGTAATCATCATATACATACATATATATGTAAGTAAGAAGAAAGCCCCTATCACTTGTTCGATTTTGCGGCATAAATACACTTAGCATCTCGAGCATACGGATATGCATACATAATATATACTGATCTCTTTGAGGAATTTTTTCGATTCTGTTGGTCACCTGTTTTGCTTTAAAATGAAGCTAATAAAAGAAAATTCTAACATTGGCGTAGTTAAACCCGCGAATGGTTCATTGATTGTTAATTGCCTTCTCCCGGTTGATTTAAAGCCACACCTGCAATCACATCTGCATGCGGAAAAATGCCGTGTGCGCTGCAACGTGATTTTTCGCGTGCTTATGCAATTTTTAGAAAAACCCAATACATGTCAAATCTGCTGCAAATCTTTTACCATACCCCAATTCTGCTTAGAATTTATGAACCACCAGAACTTTTTTGCGTCTTAATTTCATTATTCGGCTTACGTTTGACATTTTTTTTTATATATCATAGATCGCGGTGGTTTTAAGTTTTATTTACATGCTGAGGCACTCCTAGCCTGCAGCCAGTCATTATCCGGCGGGATTTTCCAACAACTTCGAAATATCATTTCTGTTTTATCTAACAAATAATTCCATGGAAACATACAAGCTAAACAAGCAGAGCCATTTTAATTGTATCGATTGTATTTAAGTTCACTAAGTGAGTGATGTTCTGTTTACTTGTTAAACATTCAAAGAAGGGCGTCCGACCTGTCACAAACGACTGAAACAGTTCCGCGTTTTCCAACTAAATAATCCCCGAATATGTCGTAAAAAAGTACACAAAAATACCTGTATGGGATCATGTATCATTTGCATTTTACAGCACCAGCCGCAGACGTTCATGCATCATGAAGAATATCTACCATGGAATAACAGTTTTATATACTTAAAGTGAATTTCATGCACGAACTGCTTCAAAAATCATAAAAAAACAAAATATTAAAGCAGTCCACAGATCTCCAGTCGCCAATCTGGTGAATAATATACCTGCTAACACTCGAAATAAATGCGAAACTTATCCGTTCACACCCACGCCTCCCGCCTCATAAAATTCGGAACAATCAATTTCGCGCAACAACATTCGGATGTGTGATGTGAATTACAATTGCCTTCACTTTCATGGAGAGTGCTTGCCTTACACAGCACAGCCAGGCAGTCCCGGCATGCGGCGCACACAGGAGTACGTATTGGAGGTCAACACTCTTTACAAATTCACACAAGTGCAAGGTGAAGATCCTAGAATGAGGATGAAGGGAAGGGGGTGTGGGAGTAAAAAGTTATTATTTTCATGTTTACATTGTCGTATCATCACGGATGACCGGTGTGGAGAGTGAGTGGAGTGTCGGCGAGTGTGACTGTTTGCCCGCTTTACAAGAATGTGCATTTTTGTTAGTCAGGCAAAGAGGGGAGGGCTGCAAAAGATCTTAACGGAGCCGGGGAGATCTCATTTGCAGTATTTATTTAGCAAAGAATGTGAATATACGAGTATACCGGCCGGCATTGTTGGGATCTTGTTCCAATCATCGTATACAGTACTTTTGTTTTCATTCTGATCAGATAGCCGTTTTTGAAATGTGGCAGCAAGTAACCATCATCTATTGATTAATTGTTGAAAGGTATTCTGCTACAGTAGATAATGTGTTAACATATATGCAGAATACACGAAGGTATTGTAGAAGTATCTTGTTCCTTCGAAAAAGTAAGTGCTACTCCCGCTTCTACTTGGAGGTATCTGGGAATTCCTTCAGGGAGACGGTGAGTGACAAGATCCCAGCGGTAAATTATAGGCTAGGCTTAAAAAACTGTATGGTTCCGAAGCAAGGAACAGGGCACTGGAAATAGACGTTGACGACCATTGGCTATTTAAAGACGAGTACAAAAAAATTATAGAGCTCAAAATTTGCAAATTTTCTCTAATTATTTTATAATCTTAGGACTGGGAGAGATAAGATGCTGTTTAAAGGAGTGTACAACTCACTTGCTTGCCCTACTCTGAAAAATCTGCCGAAAACATGCGAGAATCTATCATTTGACTGCTGCTGACTCCAACCACATACTAGCATCCAGATTTCAAAGTAGTGTAAAAGGAACCTTTAACCTTCAGTGTTGTACCATGGCCGAAACTTGCACTGAACATTTAGATTATGAAAGGCCTATAGAACTTGAAGAGATGTTCACAACCACAGCACTTGGTTCAAGTATGCAATAAGTAAGCACAGCTTCGGACACCGTAATGACAACGACGATGATCTGGCAGACATCATTTGACTGCTGCTGACTTCAACCGCATACTAGCATCCAGATTTCAAAGCAGCGTAAGACGAATATCTAGCCTTCAGTATTGTACTATGGCCGAAACTGACACTAAACATTTAAATTATGAAAGGCCTATATAACTTGAAGAGATGTTTACAACCACAGCCCTTGGTTCAAGTATGCGATGAGTAAGCACAGCATAGGACACCGTAATGACAACGAGGATGATCTGGTAGACATCTGCTATACCAACCTCCTTACTGTTGGAGATATCTTCTTTTCGAACAAGTCATGCAAAGGATTTGCTGGGTTTCAGAGAATGTGTAAGCTTGTCCGTAACATGTTTGGAACCGACTTTGGAATGAAACTCCTTCGTATTGTATAATTTCTAAGAGGTTGGATGTGCATGATTTGCTTCTCAAATTACAATACAACATAATTTCATATAGTTGAAACAATCAGAAGTTAGCTATAACTGAAATAAGTTAAGCGATGGAAAGCACCATTTCTGCACGCAAATATCGAATTGCAGTTCCTACAGTTCGAATGAACTATGTCAGCGGATATGAGCGATTGGTAATTACGAACATCCTAAGATAGAGTGCCATAATTAGAGAGCCATATGTGCAGCATTTCTTCGAGTGTCTTCGAGTGGAGAAGAAGGTACAATGCCAGTCTATACAATGACATCGACTTAGCCAGAAAAGTTCACATACAAAGACTAAGATGGCTGGGTCATGTAGAGCGATTGGAGCCCAACGTTCCAGCCCGGAAAATCTTTAAATCCACCTCGGATGAACGGCGCAGTACAGACCAACCTCGCGGGGCAGGTGGCGCAAACAAGTCCGCAAGTGCGTCAACCGGGATTTTGTTTGGTACAACACACCGCTTATCCTTCATTATGATAGGGGATATAAGATGTTGTAAAGAGAAACCTAGATGGGTTTCCTTGGAAAACTTATAACAGTTATCGGATAATTTACAAACGCTCTTAGTAAGCCTAAGTAGGAATTAAGTTTATTAGGTAGGAATGGGACATTTTACATAAATAGCTGCAAGTATAGTGCCAAATAGGAAAGTTTTTGTTTGAAATCAAGCGCCATCAATAATTCAAGTATAGCATACTAAAAAAAATGTCTTGTCTCTGCTTAAAGTATTTGATAGTAAACCCAAAACTTATCTATTTGTATGCAATCCTCAATTTCCAATATACTCCTGAAAGATCTTTTAAGATTAACTCATTTTCCACTCTTCCATATGACTCAGCATTCTAAAGATCTCTTAGCTGTCCCTTTTTCAAAAAACAAAGATATTCTTTATTTCATACTCGTATTGACCTCCAATCTTTAAACTCAATTTGACGTCAGTATGAACTTGGTCCTTTGCAGCGTCATTCACCGTTCGTCGCCTTATCCAAATGACCCAAAATAAAAAAAAATTCTCGGAACATCACATCACTACCATTGTAAGTACCACCACTTCCGCACACCCACGCGCAACCACAGGCGTTCACCCATCTGGGTCTTTCCAAAATAAAGTGACTCAATTTTTTTCAGATGCACTCTCCAAAATTACTCTGCATTCTGCATTTATGGAAAATTCTCAATAATTTTCAGTCTCATCGATTCGGCAAGCCTTAGGCCCTATGAATAATTTGGTGCAATTGATATTCAGACCATGCAACACCCTAGGTTCGGGGATTTCATGTGTGGGCAAACACAAGTCACCAATAAGCTGGAACCATATAAAGAAAATACGCACAGTTCGATCTGCGAAAACATTTCCGAGCTTTTGTTTGGATTAAAAATAAATAAAAGTTCGTCGCTCGTGCTGCTCTCGTTTTTTGATGATTTTTTTGTGTTTAGTAATCTCGTAACCCATGACGCATGCCAAAACCAGACAATCTGCCACACGTCTTCTGGTGAGTCATTGATGTAGCGCATCATTGCTCTTTCTCATCATGTTGTTCCAAAATGTTGGGCTTTTTATTTTAATTTTAAATTTTTGTTTAAAGGAGAAGAGAATACGTTTATTTAAATCTTTTATTGAAGGAAATGTTTTCTTTTCTTTATTTCTTTATTATAAAAGCGAGTCAGCCTGCGGGATGCGGCACGGAGAAATTAGATATTCAAAAATTGCTCTACATAGATGTTTCAGTAAAATTCTGGGAATATTTGTTGATTGTACAGAGTTGTGCGAAATCCTAGGCAATTAAACTGTTGATCTTCTTTTTTCTAAGAGCAGTGGTTTGCTTGTTTCAATAAAGTTAACTTATTTTGTTACTTTTTAATTTTATATGATAACTGGTTAGTCATTCTAAATGAGTGTAAAGATTTTATAAGCGCTTTTTGATAATGATCCGGGGTGACCTACAAAATTTTGTAATGCATTTATAAATAATAAACAAAAATTGATTACATTTTTTTAACAATTCTTTAAATTTTTATCAGTTTTCATGAAATAGAATTCAAAAAGCCTATTTTATATATACTACTTTTTAATGCACATCCTATAGGAATCTTTGTTTAAATAAAAATATTTATTTTACAGGTAGACAACCCTGTTGGCGTGAGTTATATGTACAGCAAATAAGTCAATATATATCTATTTACAATGTATACAAAGAGCTATAAATAAATAAATTAAAAAATAAACTCTGCTGCAAATCCTTTTCCATACTATACGTAATAGCTTTAACTGTCACAAATAGATATATGCATATGTGGTGTGCCTCGCATTAATTGCGCAAACGAAATATTTGCTCCTAAAATTCATTCAAACCCATAATTTGACCAGACCTACGCACAAAAACAACGATTATCTTGCATATCTTAAAATCAACTTAAAATATTGAAAACAATGCTGCAGTAAATTAGATTCTTGTTAGAATACTTCCTCAAACCTCATCAACTGTCGCTCTGTCAACAGGTTAAATAAATTTAATAGGAAAATTTTCAACCGAATTAGGAAAACTTACAACTCAATTACACTTAATACGTTTTCAGCTCTTGGAATACTAATTACATCAAAACCTTTTGAGCAAAGTTACTGAACAGCTGCCAAAAAAAAGTTAGGCTTACGTACGCAAGTTTGTATAAGCTTTAGAGCAAATACCAAATTAGCGAATCCAACTGACATGTCTACTCCATGGCTAATGTCAAGTCAACGTCCATACCTAAGTATTTAATTATATACGACCAAGCATTGTATGTCGGAAAATAATAATAAATTCATAAAACGGATATACCGTGTGTCTGTGATTTATATGGCCATGGGTACGTACAAAGTTAGAAAATTGCACGCTTTCAAAAACTATAATTTGATCTCCTCGAAATGGGTGATGTTTAATATTAATGCTCTAATAATGTGTAATATAATAAGATGTATACGTTTATCGCTTCTGTGACCAAAAAATGCCACTTAAGTTGAAAGGAAGGCTCTACACTGAAGTTGTGCGTCCAGCGCTCACGTACGGTTCACAATGTTGGGGGATGTACAAAAAGTAGGAAAAAAAAAGAGAGCGACCGGCTCAACTGGTATTGCCACGTTCAAAGAATAGATCATTTGAACCCTGTTAATATAAAAAAATCGCTTTTGCTAAACTTATTCTAGTGCAGAGATTGTGAAAAGAACACTGATTAAAAAGCATCAATAGAAATTTCTGCACTTATCTAAAAGATAAACTTGATGTCTCTGTCAGCGTTTCCATGTTTCCATGTTTTCTACCCATTCCGTTGATACTGAAATAGTGCCCGGAATTTCATTGAGCTGCATCTATGCATAGCCGAAAGGCTTGTCAAACTTAGTAGAAGGACGAACAAGGATACTTTCTATAGAGGGGTCTTAAATTAAAAAAAATTTAAACTTTAATTTCCTTTATTCCTTTATTCACTTTGAGCGCTATTATTCTCAAAATATGGGTACTTTTTTTTCTCGATTATGCAACCAATAATTGTACTTCTCCCCAGGTACTTCATATGTATTTTCTATATTTACTGTACTGGTTTTCGTAAAGGAGCAACTTTTATGACATCATGTTATATTTAAACGGTGCTGACTATAGATATTTTATGTCTACATATAATTTTGGTTAACAAAGAAAGTATTTTTTGAATATTGCGAAAAAATAGTTGCACTTGATTATGAATTTTTGACTAGAAAATTATGTATGTTGGAGTAAAAATAAGTATTATTGTATTGAAACAAAGGAAATATGATATTAACCATTAAGAGCCAGACAGTCATTAGTGGATTGAAATAAATTTGCTTAAGACAATATACATATAACTAATTATATCCACAGCAATCTTTCAAACAACCATACGGTGTCTTAGTTTATTGCTCTTTTACTCCCTCCAATGCAACGACCAATCTACAACACGCTAGTAGATAGATAGATAGATAGATAGATTTTATTTATGTACTTCACTATTAATACAAAGTTTTAACAAAAAATCAATAAACATGGCGTTGCCGTCTGCCTGATTGAACAACATTAAATAAATTCAAAATTAAAAATTGACTAAAATATGTATGTATATTTGTGTATTTCTTTTATTTTAAGCGATTTTAGAAATCTTCATTAATGATCCTTTCACGATAATTTAAAGCAATTTTGCAGTATTGGGTTAGCTTAAATACGTTTGGTTCGTTCAGAAGCATAGAAACTTGATCCACCGACAGAACATTACTTCCAAAGATATGTCTCCTAATTTCGCTTAAAACTGGACACTTCCCAACAAAATGTATGACATCTTCTCTTTCTGCCAAGTTGCACAAGTTGCATAGCACTGCTAGGTCTGCTCTGTGTGGAATATAATTAAGCTTTAGAAGCTCTCCCCGTAATTTAAACACAGTCGCTTTTTCCGGTATACTGTATTCATCGCGGAAGTAGTTATTTTCCTGCAGGTTATGACTTAAGCGGCTGTAGATCATTCTATGCAGTGATCCCGAAGCTTGCTCTAAATGCCTGAACCAAGCCTTTTCGTCCATACGTGCGATGAGTTGATAAAGTTGGAGTTTCCAGTCTCCGCTATTACCCAGATCCAAATGTATCCCACAGTCCTCAGCAAGTTCCAACCACTCCCTGTACCATCCTGTCCTGGATTGTATTGCTTGCAGAGCAGCTTTTTTCGGCAGTCTGGTATCCGGCATATTCAAAACCTTTAGAATGTAGTCCACATGCAATTTAAAAGTTTTGATGTACAATGGGGGCAAGCCTGTTTCCAGCATTAGCATATAATTGGGAGTGTTGGGTGGAAGGTGAAATGCTCTCTTAACGTAGTACCGCAGTAATTTCTCAACAGCCTCATACTTCCTTACTCCCCATACTTGCGCAGCATAGAACATGATGGACTCTGACACCGCTACAAAAACCTTATATTTACAGCTGTGGGCAATGCATCTATTACTGAGACATTTCTTCCATACAACATTGATGGCCATTTTAGACTTTGCTAGTTTTTCATTTAGATGTCTCTCCATATCTAAACTTTTTGTAAAGTAGACCCCAAGATACTTATATTCCTTAACGACTTCAATACTTTCTCCGTTGTAGTACCATTTCTCGTTTCTGCAGTCCTTTCCGCCCCCTCTCTTAAATTTCATAACCTTTGACTTGCTAAGATTTACGATTAAGTTCCGTAGCTTACAGTAGTCATACAGCCTGTTGATCATTAGTTGTAAGGATTCAGGTGATTGCGCCATTAGTACTATATCATCAGCGAACAGAAGTGCTTTGACCAATAGTCCTGCGTACTCAACACCTCCAGGCAGAATATCTACGATGTCCTCGATGTATAGCGCAAATAAGCTTGGACTCAGCGAACAACCTTGTCTTACTCCGGACAATGACTGGAACCATCCCGACAACTCCTCACCACTCCACACTGCTGATTTGGTATTTGCATACAAATTTTGGATGACGCGTCCGAACTTCCTCGACATGCCCATGCAGTAAAGCTTATAAAATAGAGCATTTCAGTCTACCGTGTCAAATGCCGACTTAAAGTCTACAAAAAACGCATACAGTTTTTTACCCCTTCCAATGAAAGACTCCACAATGCTCCTCAAAACAAACACGTGGTCGATAGTAGAGTATCCTGGCCTGAAACCCGCTTGATGTTCTTTAAGTAGATTATTTTCCTTTATCCATGTAGATAGTCGGTCCTGCAAGATTGCTGTGAATATCTTATATGAGGCATTTAAAAAAGAAATGCCTCTATAATTCGCTGGATCTGATGTACTGCCTTTTTTATGTATGGGGAAAATTAAGGCTTCTCTAAAACGGTTTGGAACTACTCCACTATTCAGGATATTATCAAACATCGTAGTAAGCTTGCTGTGCAACTCGTTAGTACCATATTTATAGAACTCGGAAGGTATCCCATCCGATCCTGCAGCTTTACCATCTTTTAATGCACGCTAGTATGGCTAGCTATGATGCACTGGTCAGAGAGCAGCGCGTCACTAAAAAAAACTCGAAAATAAGATTCCAACCGAATGGTACGATGGTCAGTAGGCATAACGCCTAGAGATAAAGTATACAACGATTGCGTCAGAGGAAATCTGAAATAACACCCATACATGAAAAAGTAAAAGAAACAAGGCAAAAAAATGAATGTAAGAGATGGACCGAAAAGACCAGGAAGACCAAAGGCGACATGGATCGGCACCCATGAACCAAATATTGTAGAACGGATGCTTTTTTTTCACAACATGTTTTTTTTTTACGCAGTCCGGGCGTTGGAAATGATAGAAACAGAGAGAGAAAAAGATTTGGTGCAGTAGTTTGAAGCTCAGGTGTTTATGCTTTAGAAAAACCACGGGGGTGGCGTCCAGATAATTGTGTCGATTTTTGTCATTTTTTGTTTTCTTCGTTTCTTCGTTTTGGATGGGTTAACCCCTAAGGAAATTCATCCAAAGTTGACAAAAGTTTACGGGGACTCTTCTCCTTCCATGTTAACCATTAAAAAGTGGGCAGCTGAACTTAAACGTGGTCCCACGTCCCTCGAAGATGACCCACGTGAAGGACGGCCAAAAACCGCAACCACACCCGAAACCATCGAAAAAGTGCATGATATCATGTTGGACGATAGGCGAGTGAAGGTGAGTGAGATAGCTGAGGCTGTGTGTATATCGGAAGAGAGGGTGCGAAACATCTTGCACAAAAACTTAGGGATGCGAAAGTTTTGCGCAAGATGGGTGCCGCATTTGCTGAATGCCGATGAAAAGCAAATGCCCAAACGATTTTTGCGGCAATCTTTAGACCGATTCAATAGGGATCCGACCGATTTTGTGCGGCGATTTTTCACCATGGATGAGACATGGGTCCACCACTACACGCCAGAAACGAAACAGCAGTCGAAGCAGTGGGTGGAAGCCGGTGGTTCAGCGCCAAAGAAAGCGAAGTCGATCGAATCTCCCGGAAAGGTCATGACCAGTGTGATTTGGGATACGAAAGGGATCCTGTTAATTAATTACCTTGAGAAAGGCAGAACAATTACAGGCGAATATTACTCCAACCTTCTTGACCAGCTGAATTCCAAAATTCGCGAGAAGAGGCCTGGCTTGAAGAAGAACAAAATCATCTTTCACCAAGACAATGCACCTATACACAAGTGTGCGTTGGCGATGGGAAAACTGCGGGATTTGGAGTACGATTTGCTTGGCCATCCCCCCTATTCACCTGATTTGGCACCCTCAGACTTCCATCTGTTCCCAAACTTGAAGAAATTTGTTCCTGGGAAGCGCTTCGCATCCATTGCAGAAGTTGAGAGGGCCGTAGATGAAGATTTTCACAGACTTCCAGACTCTCACTTCCGAGAAGGAATACTGATTGGAGAAACGCTGGACTAAGTGTGTTGAAGTCAAGGGAGATTATGTAGCAAAATAAAATCATTTTTTAACTGAAAATCGCAGTCTTCATTGTCAGGCCGAGAACTTTTCACCTTGCCCTCATAGAATCTGAGGCTGCCATATGTACCATAATTTACTTCGTTCGTTTTGAGAGACCTTCCTCATTAAGATGACTGACCCAAGAGGAAAAACATGTCAGCTTCTGGAATAACTCGCCAATCTGAAAGTCTTTCATCAATTTAGGGCAATATATCCTGCCAAGTTTTCAAGGCCATTATACAACGCTATTTCAAGACCAATTTCCAGTTCTGGTTCGCATTTTTCACTTGGTTCTGGTACATGGATGATTTGAAATATCGTTCCTCAAACAAATACAAAAACGATTTAGCGACTTCAAAATCGAAAATCCAATTATTTTTTACCAGTAAGATTTCATTCTTGGACTATAAGGTCTGAATTAAAATCCATGCTTGCGTTTCCAGAGTCTAGCAGAGTACCCTTATTGAAGCCTAATATGTAGGATCTTAATCAATATTTGAATACCTGTCTATCGGGGTGGTCGTAATATTTCGACCACCTTTCGTCCGTCTTGGTTTAATCTGTAAGTTAAAACGTAGTTCATTCCAAACTGCCGATTAAGATCTTCATGTTAAGACTTTAATGTAATATTTGACTGAATAATGCCTGTGAATATGTAAAGTATGATGCTGAATTAAACTAGTAGCAATGGAATAATTGGACTGTTACCTTTTTGAAATTAAAGCAGAACTTTTTTGCCAATTATACGTATATTTAACATTAAGTTAGTCATTTTGTCAAGAATGCTGTTCTTTAAATTTCAAATTGCTTTCAAAAGTACAGACTACAAATCCTTGCAGTTTTAACATTGAATTTGTCTTTTACATACGTACATACACACATACATTTTCAATGGCCCCCTCCTTCATGAGGGTCGCGGGGGTAGGATGCTCAGGTGGACCCTCCATCCTTCTCGATCCTCCGTCATTGACTCCAACTCATCTGGAGGAATCCCTAGACGGCTCCAGGAGAGATGTCGGAACTGATCCAACCATCTATTTCTAGGCCTACCGAGGAGTCGCCTACCTGATGGCGTGGCAATAATCGCACGTCTTGGAAGCTGGTCTGGGGGGATACGCACTATGTGACCAAACCATAGAAGCATAGAGCGTTACGTTTGGAGAAGTAGCTGATTAAGCGCCTCGCGTACTCTTTCCAGCAACAACGCGAAGGAACCTCATTTCGGCAGCTTGTATCCGCGATCTTATTCTTTTAGTCAACACCCAAATTTCATGACCATCATGGTCATGGATTTGTCTTTTCGTCCACAAAAATGTATACACTGTGTTAATACTTTATTATCTTTGCAAAATGCGTGGAAATCCGTAGTTGACAATATTTTATTTTCCGCGTTATTTCTACACTCAAAAACAGCACAAATACCCATGTTAATAATATTATCGCACTAAATTTTTTACTTTGTATCAACTCAACGTTCCCACTTCAGAAAGTATACTTAGCACATACAGCACTTATCACTTTAAACACTTAAGTGACCATAAAATACTTATTCTGCACTTACATATGTACACTATATACCTAGAAAGGAAGAAAGTTATTAAGAAAAACCCGGAACCTAATATACATAATTATGGATTTTTCTGCGAAAATTGGTATTGTACTATCTTCTTCTTCCTTTTATCAGCGAGGCTATGATCCGAAAACAAGGGATCACAGCCCTCCCACTTCACTGCATTTCTACTGATCCGCCTGTGGGGTTCGCCTATTTGACCTCAGAAAATATCGGCAGGCCTGCCGATTTTGGATCACTCGGTTACTGAGGCCAATGAAATGCCGATGTCGTCGCATTTGTCTGATCCAGGCGTTTATAGGCCTGCCTTTCCTACATCGCGATGTCTTTGGAACGTGCATAGATATTGCCTTTTTAACAGGGTTCAAATGATCTCTTCTTTGAACGTGGCAATACCAGCTGAGCCGGTCGCGCTCTAATTTTTGTACAATGGTTTTCTTGATGTAAAAGCTTCCACGGATCTTCGAACTTCTTATTCGATCAAGCTTGGTCACTCCTGCTGTCATGCGAAGCATCTTCATCTCAGCTGCCGTTAATTTACTCTCATACTTTTTGTACATCGTCCAACATTGTGAACCGTATGTGAGCGCTGGACGTACAACTGCGGTGTAGAGCCTTCCTTTCAACTTAGGGGGCATTTTTCTGTCACAGAAGATAGCGGAATTTTATCGCCACTTCATCCACCCTACGCTTACACGATGATTGATGTCGTCATCACAAGTTGCTTTGTTATTGATCATAGATCCCAGATATTTGAACTTTTCGCACTTGGGAAGCACTGTTCCATTCAAATAAATGTCTGGAATAGGCCTGAGTGGATCAGAGAACGGGCAGCACAAGTACTCTGTCTTTTTTGAACTAATGCGATACCCATTTCCCTCCAAAACGTCCACCCACACATCAAGTGCTCGTTGCAGGGATGTAGGATCCTCACTTATAATGGCTCCATCGTCAGCAAAGAATAATTGATGTACCTTGGGGTCCATCACTTTACCTTCAAGCAGATAATCAAGGACTGTAATAAAGAGCAAAGGACTTAAAACGCTTCCCTGGTGCACCCCGACTTTGATTGGGAACTCTTCGGTTACTCCAGCGGGGCATCTTACTCTTGTCTTTGCTCCCTCGTACATGTCCATGGTCATCTGTACATAGGTTTCTGGAACCCCTCGATGTCTTAGCGCCACCCATATCAGATCTCGTGGTTGTCTGTCGAATGCCTTTTCAAAGTCAACCAATACAATATGCAAATCCCTTAAGGAATCACGATGTTTTTCCATTATGATCCTTATACTTTGGATTGCATCTGTGGTCGATTTACCCGAGACAAACCCGCACTGATCATCAGATAGCCGTATTATTTTTCGCAGTCGGCCACCTAATACCCGCTCAACGATCTTCGTGGTGTGTGACATCAGCTTGATCGAACGGTAGTTATCACAGTTTCGCGTATCACCCTTCCCCTTGTATACAGGGAGAAGGTAACTTTCCCTCCATTGATTCGGCATTGGATCACCTCTCACGAATTTGGAGATGAGAATTCTGAGCCATCTGAACCCGATGTCTTCCATCTTTTTCCAGAACTCAGAGGGTATTTCGTCTGGCCCAACCGCTTTTCGTTTTTTGGAGTATTTGACCGCCTCACTAACTTCTTCGACTGTAATGTCGGCTATTTCTTCACAGTTAGGGGTGGCTCTTGGAAAGTATAGCCGGGGAAACTGTTCATTTAAAAGCTCTTCACAATACTGCCGCTACCTCTGCAGAATTTTGTCGTCATCCACAAGAAGCTGGCCATGAGCATTGCTAATGAACTTTGGCGAACGAATCTCCTGAGCATTGTTCCTTCTTTGGGCGGCTATTTTGAAGATAGTGGCGCTCTTGTTCATATTGTGTCTTCGCAGCTCCTGGATAGCCTGGTTTGCATCAGCAACCGGGGAAAATATTTTCTCCAGCTCCCGATACAGGCCCTCCGTACTCTCTGCTTGAAGCTGGGCGCACTTCTTCTTCGCTTTTTTCTTGCAGCATCTGTATTCCATTTCGAGGCGAGCTTTTTCGTCATTATTATTAGAGGGGCACTTTGACCAAGCTTTGAAAGCCGCTTTCTTCTCATTTATCACTTTCTCAGCTTCAGCACTCCACCACCATGTTTCTTTGGCGTGTTGATGGTGGCCTTTTGAAGCTCCTAGCAGTGATTTGGCCTTATTTAAGCAAGTTCGCTGTAGAGAATCCCACATATTTTGTGCTCTGCACTCTTCATCCTCAGCTCCGTTGATGGTGTGAGAGAGGTAATTTTTCATTACGAAAACAAAAGCTTCGCCTTTTTCTTTGTCCAGATTGTACCACTTGATTTTCTCAGAGACCCTTGTTTGTTTGCTTTTCTTCGGTGTTTTCATAAAAATTTCTGTTAGCAGGAGACGGTATTGTACTGTATTCCGAATTAAATCTAACGCGCATGTGACGTCACCCTGATCGCTTGCACAAGATGGCGGACATGCGCAAGGTGTAGTCTGTTTTATTTGATTTATGATCGGCACTATTAATAAATATGAAAATGTATCCAATCTGACAACTCAGGAGAGAAGATCTTGAAGGCTCAGGATTAGGAGAGCCGACACCAACTAATTGGGACTTAAATCGATGAAGAAGAAAAAGAAGGACAGAACTATCAATGGGATGGGTGGAATTTAGATCTGAGTCTTGCATAAGCGATTCTAAAACAAAAAAAGAAAGGTCTTGTGGACCTCACCGTTTTTCATAGATAGGTAAATAGGTGTAGTTATTGTGAGGTGCAAGTGTACTGCGACCTTTAGCAGATATATTGTGCCCCTCAACATAGAGCACTTCCTCCAGTCCAGCTGTACTATGCTACTATGAACCGGAGTATCTTGAGTAGATCTAGTGAAGGTAGATCCAATTCTCATAGGAGATATGCACCGTTTTCCATAGGAATCTGCTTATTATTCATATTTATGCTGTTCCATTCTACGCTTTATTAGACGTAATTCTAATGCAATTCTGGGAAAAGGAGTCTACTTGTAGTAGATTGGTTGATCACAAAAAAAAAAGTTCCCAAAAACTGAAAAGTCACTTCACCAAGATAATAAATTTGCACAATTCGAACCTCTTTCTAATATTTCACACTTCATACAGTTCCAAGAGTTAATACCGAACATTATATTCATTTTGCTACTTTAAACAAACTGCCCTCAGATACATATACGAGTATATGCAATCAAGTTGAATGCAAATCCAGGTTCTTTTCAGGAGTCTAAGAAATTGGTTGCTCTCTAGATCAGATGTAGAAGCATTGATGCAAGTAATCTAATGATCTACCAATTTTTATTTTATTTTTTTATTGAAAATATGTGCTTTTAAACTCTTGACTACTAGCGCAACGACTGATCAATCTTCTCCCCTTTTTTTTGACCAGGCTCGCTTTTTAGTCTTATCTATACCAAAATTTGTAGTGCTTCTCTTCTATTTACAAAATAACAATTTTCTTTTCTCTCGGTGCGGCTTCTCATAACATCTAAAATATTTATTAAAATATTTAATGGACTCAAAACTGGAATTTTATACAACAGAGTATATATTAGATACTAGTTCAACCAAATATTATAATTGCATAATATGTACATGGGTATACATACTTTGATATAAAAATGTCGAATATACTTAATATTGTAACACTAAATTCATATATTTGTACTCTATAGGCATACATATATAACAATTAATATTGCAATTGAAATGGGAGTATGTAAATTAAATGAATAAATATAAGGACAACCTCTTCCTCCTACTTCTTCCTGCCTGGATTTGAAATAGTTTTGTATGAACTTTCAATAACGAAATATTTGAGAAATTTATCTGTTATAGAAATTCCTTACTTTCCAAACTAAAAATTTCATGAGCTCATGCGTACTTCTCAATTTAAGTAAAACTAATCTTTTCACTTGCAGATGGATGTGTGGACATGACAATGACTTTCCTGACATGAAAATGACTTTTCCCTGTGGATTAGAGTACTAGAGGCCACATTTTGTGCATTTGAGAAGGTGTGGTGACGACCAACCACCACTTTACCTCACTCAAAAAAATATACTTTTAACAGCAACAACACAAGACCCATGATTGCTTACCTTTTCGTAAACGGATCGATATATAGTACAACAAAGCAAGCGACGGTATGCCAAATTATCACCCCCAGCCAGGCTTGTTGCCAATGCATTGCACAGGGCGCCCAAACAAATGCCACCCTTCTCGAGTCAGTTCGCTTCCGAACAATCCGGCTGAACAACAATTTTAGAACATAGTTCAGTCACTTTTTAACTTGGCGTGCGGT
Source organism: Brachypalpus laphriformis (assembly GCA_945910035.1). Taxonomy (NCBI): domain Eukaryota; kingdom Metazoa; phylum Arthropoda; class Insecta; order Diptera; family Syrphidae; genus Brachypalpus; species Brachypalpus laphriformis. The sequence continues at coordinate 351,925,313 of OX246753.1, forward strand.
CAGTTTGCTGGTACTGCGAATAGGGCAGCCTGTATACAGGCCCTCGACTGAGTCATCGTCGTCGGCGTGCCGTCATTATAGCTACAAAGTGGAGTAAATGTTAAGAAAGGTTAGGAATTGCGTACATATGCGAACCTTAATGATTCAAAATTCACTAGTAATTAATCTTTCGACGGAAGCGTGTATCTTAAGCCACTTAGATGATTACGTTTTCCACTTGTGGTTGTCAACGTGCGGTCTTACTTGTCTCGCGTAAAACTCGCTGTCCCTTGGTGTCTGCTGCGTGGCAATGACTCTTGTGTCTTTAGGCTTTACATCGATTAATTATGTACACAACGAGTCCGTGGAAAAAGTCGCTTCATTAGGTGTGGTGTGGTGGTGTTGTTGTATGGTATTATGGTATCTCACAAAGGGGGGAAAATGAACAACCCCGGTACGGTAGCCACTAGTGCCCAAGTATTTTACATTTGTGTTTACTTTTTACAGTGTCCTTATTGATAAAAAGAAAATACCGCCGACGACGTCTGACTATTTGCCCGAGTGAATCAGAGTGGGTGACAAAGTTGCTAGGTATTGTTCTAAATTTCCTTGCGCCATTCATACTTGACACGTGCGAGATTGTCTCAACCAAATCGCGCTTTATTGCTCTAAGATTGATTCTACTAATGCATTCATTTATAACTCTATAACATCTCTTGATATTGACTGAATCAGAATGCTATGAAAAGATTCTTAAGTTCGTAATTTGTTTCCGTTTGCTCCTTTTGTTTGATTTACTCTTCCGATTTGTCATATCCTTTCAGACCTTCTTTTATCACAATGCAATTCATATTTATTGAAGTTTTATCTTCTTCGCCTTACTTCATCGTCTGATTGTACTCTTGTTGATGATGCGTGATTGTGCTGAAAAGAATTAGATTATAAGGTGCGGCAGTGTTGTTTTATTTTTATTTGTTTTGATTTCTTCAAGAACTCGGACTTATATGACCTGCCGGCCTTGATTCAAGATGAACAAAAAATTTATCGCGCGTTCACAATAATGAAGCATAGAAAGTTATTTGTCTTAAATCATCTAAAGTCATTTGACTCTTGAATACAATTGAATTGCCCATTCGATGGTGAAAGCCATTACATATTTGGCGCAACAGCCCATGATGGGCCTAGGCCTAGCTTCTCGCAACCACTTGTGTTGTGTGCGTTATATTTTTCGCACGAATGAAAGGGACCTACAGTTTTGTGCCGTATCCGAAGGGCAATTTTTATCTTGTTTTTGAGAAGCTTTCTCATGAAAACGATACTCTGGGATGTTTGTCAAACATTCGCGAGAGGTGGGATCGTGAAAAAAACGTTCGGTGTTTTCTGGGATTCCAACATGGAACCTCACGCGCAGTGGTCCCAAACGACACCACTGCACCACGACTCCCACGTGTAAGCCATTGCTTTTATGCTTTTTCTCTCAGGAACGACGAGCCGTGACAATTTCCCGAGTCCTCAATTTAAGTCGTTTTACCCAGTTCTAGATACGAGTACTTAGGACGGTATAGTTCAGTGCTAATGGCAAAAATACTCGTATGCTTCTTGTTGCCAGTAAGATAGTATCATTGGCATATACCACGTCTACGGCGCTTGTTTCACTACACTTTAACTTCTGTAAAATTGTGTTTGCAGCCAAGGTTCATAGTGATGATCGCACCCCTCCTTAATGGGGGAGGCCATTGCTTGTGCAAGGAATCCTTCCAGCTGTGAGCCATCGTATCTCGTTTTGAACATGTATTCCTATTCTACCCAATCCAAAATGGAAAGACCTTTATTTCGATAGTCTAGAACCAACTTTATGTCTTTCATTACATCGTCATTTCAATTCACATATCCAATAGTCTTTGTGATAAAACAGTTTGTTGTCGAATAGGCAGATAAAAGGGATGAAGAGCTGATTGACGTGTTCAAGATTTTCTGATAGTTGTGTGGGGATTAGTACCACATTGAAACACGTTTTCAAGTGTGTCTGTCTAAAAGAAAATGTCAAGTGCCCAAACATTTTAAACAGGGTCATACGTTGCTTAAAAATCGGATCATAGTATCTTGACGTAAAATAAGATTCAGATTGAACACAGCGGCAAAGAAATTCAAACGTTTTTAATCTTAAGCAATGCATATTAAAAATTACACATCCTTTGGACACTCAAGCACAGCAACGTTTATGGAAACGAACAAGCCGACGAACTGACCAGGCAAGGCTCACCATTCCACTGTTCACGTGGAAAATTTGTCTACATTCCGCTGGCAGCAGTCAAGGTAAAAATCTAGACTGACAACTTTTTTCCCTTTTTTTTTTTTTTTTTTTTTCTCAAGTGGTTATGAATACCCTTAACATGTTTATACACAATGCGGGCGTTGAAAAGGATAGATAGAGAGAGAGAAAGATTTGGTGCAGTAGTTTTGAAGCTCAGTTCTTTATGCTTCAGAGAAACTCCGGTCCAGATAACTGGGGAAATTTTGTTCTTATTTTTTTGCTTTTTTTCTTCTGATTCATGTTTTTTTTTTTGCAACCACCGACGTCATAGGAATACGAGTATCAATCATCCAACAGAGCGAACAATTTTTACAGCCATATGACCAAGCTACTCCTTGTGCTATGCCATTGCAGTAGTGTTAACACAAGCTTTCGCAATTGATCGGACTGACCTTATATATTTCATGAGAAATATATATGTAAATGTTTGCTGTCGTCAGGATTTGAACCAAGAACCATTAGCGTGGCAATTGACGAAGTTAGCACTACACGATTACCACCCCCAAATATATCTAGAAATATTTGGCCAAACTACAACACGCAAAAAAACAGACGACTTCTAAAAACAACGGGTAAAGACATAGCCAGGAAAACAGCAATCACCATGGGACACTGGCCGATAGGAGACCATTCAGGCAGACTAGATATCCCACATAACATACACTGTCGTAGTTGCAACGTCGCAAGCCAAAAAGAAACTCTTACCCACTATGCATGCGCTTTTCCGGCAGACAACGAACTTTAGACAAACCCTTTTTCAGCTCAATTGAGGAGGTCTCAGGGAAATTTTTTTTTTAAGAACCGTCACTTACCTACATACCTGCCTACTTTGGACACTTTACGTAAGCTTCTCTTTGTCTGACTGCTCCCTCTGGTCTACAACATTGAAAGTTGCTGTCCGAATTGAAAGAAGATTGCTTAAAATCCTGCAAAGAAAAACTGACTTCAGCCGTAGCCCCCACTCCAAATGCTCCGTCAAATGACATAACGAAAATGTACATATGAGGCCGTTAAAGTCATAGGGGTGTAAGTCATTTCTCAAACATTTTGGTGTAGGTTAGGTTAGGTTATGTAAGTGGGCAGGTGTAGGGGGATAGAAAACCTCCACACCACACTCAGGTCAGTATAGACCCATTGTGATACCCATGGGGGGAAAGGAGATAGAAAAGGAAATCCCTACCTCGTGGAAAAATACCGTCTTTGTAAATATCCTAAAGAAAGAACTAAGTACTCACTGTGTCCTAGATACAAACCATCCAGAGGATTTGATGAAGTTTGCGATGTCATTTATTGGTCTGTTGGACAACTCTTCTAGATCCTCAAAGAAGTGTTGTCCAAGGATCTTATTTCTCAAATGATAGAGGCCTGGGCAATGACAGAGAAAGTGGGCGGTGTCCTCCTGAGCCTCCTCGTCGCCGCAGCCTCTACAAAGGTCTTCGCTAGTCACACGTAGTTTGTTCATGTGGTACCGCATGGTGTTATGCCCCGTAATGACTCCTATTAGAGTAGAGAGGGATTTTCTGTGCCTCTGTATGAGTCTATTGGTTCTTACTCTGTCAAATGCGGGCCACAGCTTCCTTGTGGTGACACAAGTATTTAAAGAGGTCCACCTATTGTTAGCCTCCGTTATGGCTTTATTTCCTGCTTCGAACTTAAGGGCGCAAGGCGGGATGTACACCGAGGGGTCGGATTGGTCCGAGCTTAGTGCTGAGACTCCTATAGCCAGTTCATCGGCTTTCTCATTCCCTGGTATGCTTTCATGACCAGGGACCCAGCAGAGCTTTACCTCGTGCTGTGTTCCAAGAACCTTGAGCTCTTCTCTACAACATTTCACAAGCTTCGATTTTATTTCTATAGCAGATATTGCTTTTATCGCTGCCTGGCTGTCGATGAAAAAGGTGATATCCTCTCGTGGTATTGCCCTCATCACAGTCTCACGAGCTGCTATTGTAACTGCTAGGACCTCCGCCTGGAAAACGCTACTGTAGTTCGGAAGCCGAGCTGACATGGAGAGGCTAAGCGTTTCAGAGAAGATGCCTGCGCCTACACCTATTTCCATTTTGGATCCATCGGTGTAAACAGCTAAGGATCGCTCGTTAGGGGTTCTGTCATTTTTCCAGTCTTCCCTGCTCGGATAGGTGCTAGAAAATGGTCTTATGAAGTCTAGGTAAGGCGTTAAGTAGTCTGTATTAGATATACTGCCTAGATATCTCTGCAGGATCGTGGTGTGACCCATTGCATTTGGTCTCCAGCTATCTGTTTGGCTTAATCTTACGGCACTATGAGCTGCTGATACTTGTATAAAGATGTCTAGCGGAAGCAGATTGAGAATGGCCTCGAGTCCTGCTGTAGGTGTCGTTCTCATCGCACTGGTTGTGGCGATGCACGCTAGTCTTTGTACTTTTGTGATAGCAGCTAGATTATTTATTTTGCTGGCTGCCTGCCACCATACAAGGCTGCCATACGTTAGTATTGGCTTTACTATAGCTGTATACATCCATAGGATGATTTTGGGGCTCGGTCCCCAAGTCTTCCCAAATATTCTATTGCACGAGTAAAAAGCTATCGTGGCCTTTTTGACTCTTTCGTTGATGTTTAGTCTCCAGTTCAGTTTCCTATCGAGCACCAGGCCGAGGTATCTCGCACTACCGGAGATACTCAGGGGAGTACCCCTTACGGAAGGAGTTACGAATTGTGGAATTATTCTTTTGTTAGTGAATAGTACTAACTCTGTCTTCTGGGGATTAACCGCCAGCCCACATCTCTCCGTCCAGGAGTCAATGATTTCCAGCGCCCCTTCGATTTGTTCGCTCAAGGTCGGGAGAAATTTACCTGTCGCTAGCAGCACAACATCGTCCGCATATTCAATGGCCTTGAAGCCGCTGTTTCTAAGTTTAAGAAGGACTTCGTTCAGGACAATTACCCACAGTAGTGGAGATATAACCCCTCCTTGAGGGGTGCCTCTTGAGGCATATACTTCGAGCTTAGTACCTCCGAGTTCAACTTTGATATGTCTTTCCTTTAGCATATTGACGATCCATTTTATCACGGAATTGTGAATATTAAGGTTCGTTAGAGTTCTATTGAGCGCGTCCGTTTTGACATTGTTAAAGGCTCCTTCAATGTCCAGGAAAGCGGCTAGTGTATATTCTTTATTTTTCAGTGATTTTTCTATTGAGCCGACTACACAGTGCAGCGCTGTCTCTACGCTTTTTCCTTTCGTATAAGCGTGCTGCGCTGGGGATATGTCACCTGGGCGTAGTTTACTACGGATGTATATGTCAGCTAGTCTTTCAAAGGTCTTTAGGATAAAGGAGGCCTAAAGTCCTTCGCAGTAGTGTGGCTTGCTTTACCAGCCTTGGGTATGAAGACCACTTTGACCTCTTTCCATGATCTAGGTATATACCCCCACATGAGGCTGTTGATGTACAGTTCTTTAAGTACCGGTATGATTGTGGTTATTGTTTTCTGTAGCATGATCGGGATAATCCCGTCGGGTCCTGGGGATTTAAAGGGAGAGAATGATCCGATTGCCCACTCAATACTTTCCTCTGTGCTAAAATCCGTCGGAGTTTCCTTTACAAAACTACTGTTAGTCACGATGTTATTATCTGGATGGGTCGTACAACCCGGAAAGTGCGCTTTTAGCAGGGAGCTAAGCGATTCTGCACAGGATTCAGTCCACTTTCCGTCGGATTCCTTGAGAGATCCAAGAGTTTTTGATTCCCTGGATAGAATTTTTCTCAGTCTCGCAGATTCTGTCGTACCCTTGATTTCATTACAGAAGTGCTGCCAAGAGTGGCGTTTGGCCTTCTGTGTCTCGTTTTTGAAATTTCTCTGACTGGACTTATACTTTTCCCAGTCCGCTTCTAGCATAGTTCTTTTGGCCACATTTAGAAGATGTCTAGTTACTCTCCTAATTCTAGCTAGTTCTGATGACCACCAAGGTGGTGATTTTTTATCTTTTCGTTTGGTTTCTGGACATGCTTTGACATAGGCTTCATTAAAAATGGTTGTAATATCCTCTGCCTTGCGGTCAATGTCGGCAGGTCCGAGCCAGTTGCTATCCTGCAGGGATCTTATACCTTTCCTCACCTCGTTGTTAAAGAGATCCCAGTTGGTTTTCCTGGGGTTCCTGTAAGGTTTGGGCGAGTCATAGTTGTTACCCACGAGGAATTCGATCAATTTGTGGTCGGAGTAGGATTCTTCCCCTATCACGTTCCACTTTTCAATAGTTAGGGTGCTCGAGTTACTTGCTAAAGTTACATCTATAACTTCTTGCCTGTTCTTTACTACAAAAGTAGGTTCGTTACCTCTATTCGCTACAATAAGGTTATTTTCAATTATAAACTCAAACAAAGACTCACCGCGTAAGTTTGTGTTGCTGCTACCCCATTGAGAGTGATGAGAGTTGGCATCACACCCCAGCAGCAAGTCCCATCTTTCCTGTTCCGCGTTTTGCACAGGAGAGCGGGTCAGTGTGGATGGCGGTCCCTCCTTGGCATCAAAAGGCATGTAGACGGCTGATAGAATCAGTGGGGAAAGCCCCCTCCGCTCAAGCCTTACCACTGTTTGGTCCTCATTGCTGTAGCTAGATAAAAGAAAATGGTTAATTTGTTTCCTAGCTACGATGCACGTTCTGGTCTTACATTCCGCGTATAGCGGTTCGATGCTGTATGTAGTAAGGTCTTTATGCCTTAGCCCACTTATTTTGCCACGGGAGATCCTGGGCTCTTGAATTAGGGCAATGTCTATGTTTCTATCTCCCATGAGATAGATGAGGTTGGCGCTAGCTGCTATGCTATGGTGAAGGTTTATTTGAGCAATCTTCATCATTGATTTTCCTTATCACCCGCCTTCCTTCTTTTCTTTTCGTCCATCCCAACTAAAGGTCTGACCTTGCATCGGGTAATTCCACTGCGAACCTTATAGTTATATCTCCTTAGGATGGGCATGGACATGTGGTTGAGCAACACCACTATCTCAATTCCGGCTTCTGTATGGGTACCCACTTCTATAGAGCTATAGAGCTCGGGGTTGAAGTGTTGGAGGTGTCTTTCCAGCCGTTCTCTAGGAATGTGTGGGCCCAGAATGAGAATGCGCCCTTAAGGCCTAGTAAATTCCAGCAGATCTGTTTTTTCTACGAGTCGCAGGTCGGCATTCGCCCAAGGAGCCTGCGTGCTGGTTACAAAATTCTTGAGCCAATGAAGTGTTGTCTCGTTGTCACACGACATGACCTTAAAGCCTTTGAAGGTGGTGAGCTGCTCAAAGAAAGGGATAGTTCCCTGATTCTTGACTATGGCGTCATTTACTCCGTCGAGTATACGCAGTTCCACCAGCCTCCATTGGTCTCCGGATAGCTTACGGTCAGGGTTATTGAAATCGACGATCGCCACCTGAAGATTAGCTTTTTCTTTTCGAGATGCCATCTTGGCTTTTTTTGCTTATTCTTCGTGTTGGCGGCGATGTCGTGTCGTCGTGCCTACCTCTCTTGGAACACCCTGCAATCGGCTCGGCCGTGAGCCTTGTGGCCCCATCCGAAACGGTTGGCGGGGGCTTGAGTCTGTCCGAGACTGAGGTGGATGGCACTCCTCGACTCGAACAGACTCCTGCCTGTTCCCCTAGTCTGCCCTATGCTACCTCGATTGTTGCCTGAGTCAGCAACAGAACGCCCCGCAGTCGAGCCAGGTTTGGACGTCTTTGCTTGGATCGACTGAAAGCGGTTTAGGTCTGTCCCCAGCTGAGGTGGATGGCAAGAGGCATTCCCTCCTCGCCGCGGTCAGTCCTACACCCGTTCCTGTTGCGGTCGAGTTCCGTGACGTAGTCGCCTTATTGGAACAGCCAGTAACCGGCTCAGGGGTTGAGTCTGAGTCGGTAGCTGGCCGAAGTCTCCTCGCGGCTGAGGCGGTGAGCAAGAGGCTTCCCGCCCCCGCCGCGAGGGAACTTCTTACCTGTCCTGTCTTGTCGGGTGGACCCTCTCAGCTTAAGCGTGTTGGTGGCTCTATCCAGAGCCACTCTTCCCTTGTCCGTGTAGGACTCCGGATCACGCTTTTTAAGCCGCCGTATTAACCGGATAGCGTTGCGTATACGGTTGCACACCGTCGTCTGTCTTGGGTAGATGCCTACGTCGCTGGTCTTCCCTATTTTGGGTGGTCGGGCTAGTCCCAAACCATGTCTACCTAAGCTTACTACCGTCGCAAAGCTACAGGCAGAAGAGTCAATCCTAGGCTCAGCAGGACTGCAATCGCCAGGTTGCTGAGGTGTTGACGTATCCTTCCCGCGTGAATGGCTGAGGCTTGACACGCTGGAAGTGTCCATCTTGACCATCTTGGCATCCTCCAAAGTCGCACTCTCACCTAACACTGGGACTACCCCAGTCGTCGAGTCAGAGGCTTTATCGGTAGGCTTTTGCAATACCACTGAATCACGATTGTGCTCCGGATTGGCCGATGAGATCACCTTGCGTCCTGACTGGCTAAGGCTTGTCGCAGACTTAGGTGATCCCATCAACCCTTCCTCGCTCGTGACTTCCGCCGTCACTGTTCTTTTTGGAGAGCTAGCAATAGGCTTACACTCCACCAAGGACTGTTCCTGCAGGAAGGCACGTGCGTTATGCAGCGTCTTCCGCTCGCATTCCGTTAACTCCTCCCATTTCTTTGTCCCTAATCTCCGGAAGGTCAACTTGCAATTTTTTGAGCGCTTGGAGGATGTTGACATATTGGAGAAGGATGAACTGGCAATGGAGCAAGTGTCGCTTGATTCCAGAAAACAGATTTTCAAGATTAACGTCAATTGCACCAACACCAACATTTTGGTGTAAGTCCAGAAATGATACTACTCACGCCACACTGTAACGTAAGGTAACATTTTTCTACTCCGCCAACAGATGGTAGCACAAGTTTGGTAGATAAAAGGAAAAGCTGATAGTTACAGCTGTAAGTTACAGCGATGCAAATCTCAAGTTCTTAAAATGAGCTAAATATGACTTACACCACTATGACTTTAACCGCCCCATATGTATGTACATACATATGCGACAGTTGAATAGTACATCAAATAGAGTTTCCATCGCTGTGACTTATTTGGAAGTTTTCCAATTAAATTGACAATTAAATTTCCAACTACATGTATTTGCAATGTCCTTTCCGAGACACAAAATAGTAAATAATTTTCCGATTTTTAAACGCATAGATTCCGGATTATTAATTTTCGATGAGAGATACCTTTATAGTGTCGACATGTGTGACAATAGCTATAAATTTGTCATTTTCAATCAAACCACAATTAGTATTCATTATGTGCCGCATAAAAACAATAACCCGTATCCACGTTCTATGTCCTGGCACAATGGAATCGCCTCATCTATTGCTAAGCAGCCAGCATCTCACCTTCAATCAGATAGGCATTCTTAAGTATAAAAGTATTTGAATCTCTCTTAACCACGTTCAGTCTAACAAATCGCGATCAGTGCGCGATTCAATACTGGAAAAAATACTCCTCGGAACAGACATACTAGAGCTACTTAGTCGTACACAAGAGCAAAGAGTAAAAGCTCTTTTGAGTGAATTAGAACTAGCTATCCAAAAGAATTAAAAAAAGCTACCAAACCACGGCGCATAGTAGAAGAGGAACATAATTTGTTGTTATTATCTCCATGACTATGCACTTGCTCCGAATACCACATGCAGATTGAAGATAAACAGTACCAGTACCAACAAAGGCATCTTTTCGATTGAACCCCCAGTGAATCATTTTTATTGCAATCCGAAGAATACAGACGCGCAGACCAGAACAGAATATAAAACACCAAACTACAACGACAACCACGAGAGAACACATTTCGTGTTAGAATACACTGACTGTCGAATGCACGGTCGTTCGTAGTAGTATCGTTTCGTTAGTCCTAAAGAAGCTAAATAAAGCACCCTCTTGGCAGCCACAGAAGTTTTGTTATTCGCGTGACTTCGACGAGAATAGTAGACACTGACTACACTCGGGAGAGAGTCTTAATCGAACCGCGAACACCAGCGGTTGTATGTTTATTATTTTTGGATTTTTATAATTTGCCTTATTATAATTTCAACATCCATCCACTAAGGAAGGATTCAAGTGACTTCGTCAAAGGAAAAAACAAACATCAAGAATCGATTGTAGCAAGGATAATACTTGGCTGTGAAAAAGTGTCCTACTTTCATTTACTCGTACACTCCGCCCTAAACTCACTGCCATTTACGGAGATATTTTGCAATCCGAATAATACAAACAGTTGTTGAAATATTTTTTTTTTTCTTAATTCTAATCAGTGAAAAAAAAGCTATAAAGTGTGATAACAAAAGAGTATCTTTTGCGTTAGTACAGATATCAAAATCGCGTATCTATCTTTACGCCACGGCAAAGAAACTGATAAGCGTTTGCTCTCTTTTTCTTGTTGTACGTCTATCGTTCGGTTGTGTTCCCAACTGAGCCGTTGAACCCTTATTTCGTGTGGAAAATAAACACTATTGTGCAGTGCTTTCAAATTAACAGATTCGTGCTTAAAATTGGTTTTACAACAGAATCATCAAACAAAGAGACGTACCGGCAGAAAACCTAAGTCTAAGGTCAAACTCCAAAAAACTGCAAAAAGAAGCAATACGTGCCTACAGCTGTTTTAATTTCAAAGCGGGACCTTACAAATAGATGCAGGTGAGTTGAACATGATTCAAAAGGATTGTGTGTGCTTTTCCGCTAATCTAAGCTAGAACACTTGTCACTTTCAAATTGAATTCTCAGTGTCACTCTGGGTTTAGTATGCTAGACAAGTTAAGCAGTTTTCGAAGACGACGTGAAAATATGGTTTCGTTGTTATTATTGTTTCACGTTGACGGAGCAAAGTAGGTACGTGAAGTTTTTTTAATCCTCAAGTAATTAGTTTTTGGTGGCTATGACGCTGTTCATGACGCGATATAATTTGTTGATGTAAATTTGATTGAATAATTTCGTATTTGCCAAATGTATGTACATAAAAGATTTAAATATATTTTTCTTAACATTAACTCTTATTTTTGCGCGTTACTTGGCTTTCAAATTTATGATATAAACTTCAATTCAAATAACTACAGACCTTATTTTCAACACAAAGATATTGTATATTTACGCCATATTTTATCTATCACGGCTTCAATCAAATAGTATATGTATATCGGTGGCAGTTAATATAATTTATGTACCCTTATCAGTTGAAAATTCCCTGTCATGTTTATTTTTGGGAACACATTTCGTAGAAGAAGGCGTTAATAAAATTTATTGTAAATATTTTTTTAAACTTATAGATTTGTCACAAAACCAATAGACATTTTAGAACGATTTTTCACCTTAATGGCTAATCATATTCCCCACATTGTTCGAATCGGTGGGAATTTTATATGTCGATTTAAAGTCCACATCAAACCAATTTGTATATATCTCATAAGTACTACATAAAGTAAAGGCTAGTTGGTGTTTGCAACTCTAATAAAAGAATCTATTTTCTCCGGCTATACTCGTATGTATATTCTCAACTATTTATAATACTTGTTGCTATGAAACATACCCTATGAAGTTAGGTTTAATAAGTTTGACTTAGAAAAACATATGGAAGGAATTTTTTTTAATAATACAATGGTTAAGAAGTACCTCACAAGGTGTTTTGGTTAACCGTCTAGCACATTTGTTTTGTTTTGTCTATCAGCTTGATTATGCTTTTACGAGCTTAACTTTTTACAATTGCAGTAACTTCATGCAGTTCTTTTCAGTTCTTTTTATTTATTTTCCAAAATTTTAATTGCGTTATAAATGTTGGTTGTGGGTGTCTCATTTTCGAGTGACTTGGCATTTTATACTTTGAAATGCTTGACGGCTTAAGCCTTTACGGACGTTTGGCATAGAAGTTTAAGAGTATAAAGACTACATATCTAAAAAGGTAGACAATTTTAGGTTTTAACTACGAGTATACATCCCAAAAGAAAGGCAGAATCACACAAATGCAACGGCACCAGCATTTAGTAACGAAGTAATCCAAAATCGGAAGGCCTGTCTACATTTTCTGAGGTCAAACAGGCGAACCCCACAGGCGGATTAGGAGAAATGCAGTGAGATGGGAGGGTTATGATCCCGTGTTTTCAGATTATAACGTCGTCGAACTAGGAGTATATATCGAAATATGTAGTTTTTTTTATCCGAGTTTAGCGTAGAGCTTAAGAATTAACTTTAATGGACCAGATTAACTGTCCAGAAGCGGGGGAGAAGTCGTCCTTAATTTTTGAGTCTGCATAACCTCTGCAGATACACTTATGTTACTTTTTTGGAAAAAATATATTATTCTCTTATTAATCGAGAGTCTACTCAAGGATATTTCTTTATATTCTTATATCATATTTGTAAATCAGACTACTTTCATGCCAGTTCTTTTGACACAATCCACTACAGCAGATTTCCAATTAGCTCGATTTGGATTTGGACCTCATGATCTATAAAAAGTCAGTAAACTAAACTAAACTTAATGTATTCAAGAATTAATCCATTCTACTATTCTGATTATTTTAAGACTAACATATTTTCGTCCTGTAGCTGTAGTTGATTTTAGATCACATTCTTGTTTGTTGATGTTTGCAAACTAGTATTTGCATAAATTGCTGCAGAGTGAATAATTTTCTTATGTTATACCCCCTGGTGTTAGGATGAATTTTATACAACTATTATATTTTAGAATATTTACTCAACACTAAGAGCACTATTTCGAAACAAATTCCGAGACCGATTGTATACAAATTTCTGCGTGTCAAAAAGGTCCTAGAAAGGAGTTCTGACTATGTTTTAATGGTTTAATAAATTTTTTTCGAAATGGTTCAAATCTACTTCCGAAATTACCTGGGTTACAATTGCTTTACGACTTTACAACTTTTCTTAGTGAAGGCTTCGTTTAGTCAATCCAACCATACGTGTTACTGATTAATTTTCAATGTCTTAAGTAAGACAACATTTTAAATTTTCTCTTTGTTCTTATAAGAAGTGCTTAGTGCTCCTACTTCTTAATATTCCTTTTTTCCATCTATGTAGTTGATGCAAAGTAAAGTTCATACCGAACTACAGCAAAATAAGAAGAAAGCATTTGAAGCGATGAAAATACAAATCAAAGTCTTTAGTAAAATCTGCGCTGTAAAAGTTTTGTGATAAACTAAATACAAAGTATTGTTTTCCTTTTACAATAGAAACATTTCTCTTATCTCATAGTAACACTCTTAGTTTTTTTGTCACTACAATTATTTAAAAAAAAAAAAACTAAACGGAATGGAAAGTATCGTTTCCCTTTCACAATTCACTTATCTTACAGTAACAATCTAAGTTTATTTACCCAGTACAGTTGTTATAAAAAAACCTACTACAATGCTTTAAAATTGTAATCTGAAAAGGAAAAACAGATCGTTCAAATTTATAAGACTGGAGGCAATTGTAGTTCAACACTACTTTAGTATTATTATTACATTATATATTGAGGTTTGCGGTAGACAGTTGAACAATTTATGAAAGGGAATAAATTCATACCTACCATCTTCATATTCGAAATATAGGCTTAGAACCTACAAATCCCTTTTCGTTTTACTATTATCCCTAAAATCTTCAGAACATAAAAGACAAGAATTAATTTTGATACCACGTGTCAGGAGTCGAAGAGTGTGCGCATTTATTCAAAACACATCACCGAAATGTGTATTTATATGTTTTCTACTATCAAATGCCTACCAAAAAACTGTTGTTAAAAACCACAACAAAAATTAGCACTATTTGTTTTGAATACTAAAATCATTACAACTTGTTTCACCGGCCTTAACTGGTTTTATCAACAAAGTGGAATGTATCACCAATTTTTTCAAGGAATTTGCTTTTGAATTTTATGAAACCTCATGCCAATACAAAAAAAAATTACTACGCCAAAAGCTTTTAATCGCACTATGCTTATGATAAATTTCAAAATTAAAACCAGTTTTCATTTTCTTCTTAATTCTTTTACATATTATTAAAAAAAATTCCCCACAGCCTCAACATTTAATATATTCATTGATCATTTATTCGTAAATGAAAGTCATGGGTAAAACTATATGAAAAGCGTATGTACAACTCATAATTCGATCCTGATCTGCAGAAATCTCGAACAGATAATTTAGTTCATAGATCATTGGCTTTTTCCATATAGCATTCGTATTATTTTCTAAGAATGTATCTATGATTCATCCCAATGGAGTAATTCTCATACATTAGCCGGTATAATTATCATTAAGATACGCTAACCAGATTGTGGGTGAGTGTCTTCTAACCACCGGAAGTTCTGCGTTACAATGAAAGTATTCAGCTAAATACTTTGAATGTTAAGTTTAACTGAGTAGCTTAACACTTTCGGTGTTAATATAAGTTGTGCACTCACGATGCAAGTAGAATTATATAGCTTAACTTAACAAGTAAAGCGTTAAGCACTATATTTTATATATTTATTTTTCTTATTATATTGGACGCGCGTCATAAGCAAATTACACAGCCATTGTATATCGAAAGAAGAGTGTGATCTGTCTGGCTTTAATGGTGTTGACTCATGCAAATTATACACAGTTATAATAGATTTAAAATATTTTCAATAAATTTGGACGGAAGAGATCCTACATTTAAAACAATATTCACTGTGTTTAATAGGTATATACAGTAGTTGTACAAAGAAGATCAATCTATAAAAGCAGTAACGAGATTCTGGATTTAGTTATGCATGTAAAAAATCCCCCTACAATTCATTAAAATATTTGAAGACTAACAATGTCAATAAATCATCAATCATCATTCCTGGGATTTGTTGCGATTTTCTTAGTAATGCAATTACAGAGATATTTGTCATGGCTGATTGTTGGTGATGTGTTGAGTTTTTCGATTAGAACGTACCTAGTTCTAATATCACGGAATAATGCAGCGTAAGCGAAGTTACTGAAAATAGCAATTTCATTTTATGACGAATTCATTATTTGACTCAAAAGTGTTTTGAGTATGATTGGCAATTACCTATCCTAAAAATTACATCGACGTTCTACTGCCTGACGTGTCAATTTTTACGGATTGTTTTTTATATCTGCAATTTAACATGATTGAAGTGTTTTGGGACCTACTAACGACCAACAACAAAACTGCTCAGCAATACTTAAGGTCCAGTGGCTGTCTATATTCTAGGTGTATCGTAGGTCCAGATTTTTTTTCTAATAAATTCAGTATTAATTTCTGCATGAATGCATACACACATATATGGTCTATTGTATTATAATTCGGTTATAGATTTTCATATTCACCAGAATCAGTCATAATCCACAATTTAGGTCTTTTGCAAAAACCATCTTTACAAGTTCATTATCATTATATACATATGTACACATATTTGGCGCAACAGCTCTTCAAGTGCATAGGCCTAGCTTATCGCAACCACACGTGTCGTGTGTGTTATGTTTTAGGGCAATTTTTATTTTGATAAGCTTTTCGTAACAACAATACTCTCGAATGTTTGTCAAACGTTCACGAGTTGTTTGACGTGAAAAAAACCTTTTGGTGTTTTCTGAGATTCGAACATAGAACTTCACGCGCAGTGGTACGACACACTAACCACTGCGCCTCGGCGGCAGTGCTTAGTGTTTTTCGCAAATGAAAAAGTTATATGACATCTTAAATTTCTGTGCAATTTACGTCTCTCTACGATCTCTAGTTTCCGATTGCGCTGCCTTCAAATGTGGCATAAAGGTGGTAAATGCAACGCAAAACTGAAACTTTGAACTCTTATATCTCAAAACTGTAGGAATGTAACTGAACGCTTCAATTATATATGAAAGTTCGTGTGGGCTTTTACGTAATCAGATTTTCCGGTACCATTAAAAAACATATCATTCACAAAGTATGCGCTTTTTGATGCAATGGCCTTAAAATGATTATGTATTTCTTGAAAGATCATGACGGTTTTGAATAACCAGGATAGCAGAGAAATATCCTTCCATTTACTGTAGTGACATTTCTTTTAAACCAATGAACAATGCCTTATAATTTTTCTTGTATGAATGTACATATACCTATTAGCTTTTTAAATTTTGTTCCATTATGGTGTTGGACAACTGCCCACGTCCATCTTTAATGCAAATTTGAGCCCTTATAGCATTACTCATCACCCCGTTCAATTTACTCTGCCTCCTTTTAAAGGTTCGCACAGTGGTAATTGCCACTTTGTCTGAACCTTTTTCCTAAAAGTAATACCTAATAGCTCATAATCAAGAACTATAGCAGTATCAAATAGTTGGCATATAAGCGTATTGCATAATTTTAGTTCTTCACATAAAATTGTTGATTCAGTGCAATATTCAAAGAGAGCTCAGCATTATAGACGTAATCATAAGGCTGTCAAACTGGCTTAATTAGACACTTAGCTATCAAAACGGATGGAAAAACGCTTCCCTATTCCATTTCTTTACTTTCAGCTCGGTAAACAGTTACACCTAGTTCTTTTCCAATAAATTCCGACTCTAGAGAAATCACCCACTTTAAGTCCAAAAGCATATTTTTAACAAATTCATAATCAGATCATAACCACAGTGTAGGGTGGCATGCGATAAATGACTAAGTAGCGCTGCATTACTTTAAATTGCCCATTATACGCCAGAACACCATTCACCCAGTTTCTTGCAAAACTCTTCAATACACTCAAAAACCAATTTCAAAGCTATTTCTGATAAAAAAATCTTACAAAAACAAATAAATTAACAAAACCATAACCTCAGGATGGCTAACTTCCAACCCAACCTGACCAAATTCTGATTCCACCTGAGTAAAAGGAAGCAATAAAAATAAATAAATACAGAATTTCATTTTTAAAGCCTCCTCCTCCACTATATAGCGAGTCATCGATATCACAAAGAACGGAGAAATACAAAACGAGAAAAACGTACGTTTTCTTGTGACAACTCCACAATTCCAAGAAAGCCAACGATTATTCATCCTCAGTTCCAACCAATAGTTCAACACATAAAGAGAGCGGCCTCCCCAGACGGCCACGGCCCCAACCAAAAGCCACTTACACAGTTCCGCACCGTGCTGAGAGAGAAACGCTGTAGGTATTCCATATAAAAAAAAATCCGACATAAACAAAATAGTAATGAAAAAATCTGCAACACACTAGCCCCTTTGGATGAGATACTCGTACATTCAACATCGCTCGATCGGTTTATCTATCTCTACTTGAAGAAAGAAAAAAAATTATACGCGGCGACATTATCCAGTATTCCGAAGCTTTTATGCGTTCCCCGATGAGCTTTGATCGATCAGTTGCTAATTTAGTCGCCGACGGATCAGTTGAGTTCAGAGTAGCTCGGTTCTCCTTCGCACGGGTTTTCGATTTAACGTCAGAGCTGATATCGCGAAATTTATTAGTAGAAGCTTAAGTTCGATTGCATAGTGTTTTTCTACAAATTAAATTAAATTAATTTAAATTATATGACAATCGTAATTGTGGGTGTAAATTCATTAAGAAATTCCGCTCCAGGAAGTCTGATGATTGCAAATAGACATTGAGATACATTTTCAGTGGATAACGACGTTATATTTTTTAAAAAAAAAATTTATAAAACTAGTGTACAGTGCATCGTATAATCAAATCGGTTGTTTTTGTGTTTTGTTCCATAAGAAAGTTCGATGATCTTGCCCAAGCACCACTTGATAGATACTAATTCTACTTGAACCAATGCGCTGCAGATGCCAGATGCCTTGTTTGTAAGATGATTGTCGTCGCACAAAAGATGCTCTGTGATACTATGATCACTGCGTTAATGAAATGTTTATAAACAGACAAGGGGGAGAAGGAGATTCCAGCAACCTATAAAGAAGCATCAACTTTTTATAAAATTGTAAATAGCTTCCTCAGTCTTTAGATGGATATTCGCAATATTTGTTGTAATTCTTTTTTTTATTTTGTTATTTTTAAAGTTAAGTCCTATGCGTGTGTGCATTTGTTAGTTTAGCGGCTTTCCTTTGTGAAGTGAGTCTGGTTTTCGAATTAATTTTACAATAGCCATTGTCCCTTTTTCAGCGAATGCTACTTAATTCAGTGACTAGCTAACCTACTAACTAGGAGTTGTGTCAACCGGTGCAACTTCCATAAAAACAGTGAACAATTTGAAGGTGTCTTTATCCGTTGAACTTTATTACAAATTTGACTCATATGATCGCATTTCGGAGAATTTTTTTAGCGTCATTTAAATACACAATTTGTGTTTTCGAAACAATTGCGGTAATTTCGATTTAAAATTTCTAGGCATTATTTTTTAATGAGATCATTTAACGTTAATCATTATAATAATATGTAGTTGCTATCTGACTTCTAAATTAAGGAAAATATTAACTATCAGGTCATACTATTTATCAGTACGATCACTGAGAAATGTATGCGTATTTAGTTAATCTATTTTATTAAAACTCAACTTAGATTGTAATTAGTGCACAGTTTCGATGAATTATTTATGCAACTAACTTTCAGTCAAGTGCCTCTTACGAGCAATTTTTATTTTATTTCATGTGCTGTTTAGGTAGTTTATTAGATAACATGTAGTTATTGTTGAAAGATTAAGGAACTTGATAATAGAGGTGAATAATGACTCATTGTCAATTGAACTTTCAGTCATTTTTAGAGCACCTTTCATGAAGTCTGAACTGAAACATTGGCTTTCGATACCAGCCATTTGGAAAGACTTTAGTAATCTGTCAAGTTGAATTCAAATTAGAATTTCATGTAATTCATGTGCCTGCATTAATTCATTTTATTAGAATTCATCTTTGTCTAAATAATATATCTAAGTAATTTTAGAAATAAGTAGTTACTCTTATTAGGGATGGGTATTAACAAATGGTGAAGGTTACTCGGTAAAACGATATCGAAACCAGATTTGATACTTTTCTATGTGTAGTGACCTTCCAAGCTTCATGTAACATGTTGATACATAGTTTAGATTAAAAATGAGTCATTTAATTTAAACTGTTTGCTCTATTGAGCTCGACAGCAATTATATTTTCACAATTCTTCGTAAAAACTTACATATTGCACCAAGTCTCATTTTCAAGTTATTAATTAAGAATTCATTTTGTTAAAGTCCACATAAAGATCAGTTGTTGTTATCGTCACTTCTATAGCATGTAGTTGTATCTACTTGACATAATAATGTTCGTAGCTTATCGGATATCAAAAATGTTGATGAATGAAAAAATGACAGCAGTTACGTGCATACTTTATTTAGCAATGAATAGACCCCTGGTTAAGTCGAACTCTATGGTTCGCTGCATTTGTGAGTTCTTCAGAGAGCTTCTAATCGTGTCATACCTGCCACAGGTTCTTAACTTAGTAGGCTTTTTAATTGGCTTTATAGAGAGAGTATAATCCCAACAGTATGTGTTTTAATTAAATAAGCTTATTCCGTTCGACAGTATCTTACAAATCAAATTCCACTTTCCAACAAATTGTAAAAAATAAAAACGCGTCCAATGCAAATAAATAACCTAACTAGATATCCCATCAAAAAACTTGGATCTCCTAGATTTCGACTACAGAAAACCCCTCGCGTAGGCAGGAATCTATAACACACTGCATGTAGTTTACTTAGCTAAATATTGCAGCTTCCATTAGTGAGTCAATGCAAATGTTTCTTTTCAAATAAGTTAACTGCGTAGAAGCCGAATGACTTTTGACTGTACTACATATTCCCAAAATAGTTTCATCTACATTGTGGACAGCTTAAGCTAGCTGATAAGTAAATATCTTGGAACTAAAATAATCTTCTGTCATCGCTACGCCCTACATTTCGTTGAGTACCCCATATCAAGACATACATTTTCGCAGTCAATCTTTAGAATATTCACGAGTTCAGATCTCTTCTGTTAATTTTATTTTATTTTTAGAAAGCTTTAAATAATTTTACAGTATCTCTCCGTCATGCTGACATTCTAGACGTGCTGGCAGACTAGAATATATGTACGTAGATGCAATATAAATGCTTTATTTTGTTGTCGATAGCGAGTAACATCAACTTCATTCATATAAACAGGGCATTTGAATATAGCGCTGATTGCTGATGATTCAAAAAGTAGAATTTGTTCCAGAGGACGGCTCTACTCAGATAATACTTTCTGATATATTACATGAAATAACAGCTTTGGTATGGTCTCCATCACAGAACACAAAAAGATTTGCAACACACTGCTGCTATTTGTTTTCAGTCTGAAGATTATCTTCAGAACTAGGTACTGTCGCATAGGTAGAAAGAAGCAAGGTTCTTCTTTTTTCTTTAATATACTCTCCCAACATTTTTGTATGCATACTCCATGTACATATATTCACTTGCGCCTATGAATATATACCTTTACCACGCTACTTTAGCTGAAAATGAAGAAAACATAGGTGGCTCCTGATTTAATTACACCATGAATGGTGTCCGAGCTAATCGTATAATATAGGTTCTTGGTGTCTATTATTGTTTACCAAGTACGGTAGATAGATAGATAGTTTATTTGGTTAGATTATTTACATTTGGATTTGTTATCGCACATTTTACAGTACAGAGATTCGA
Organism: Brachypalpus laphriformis; assembly: GCA_945910035.1. Classification (NCBI taxonomy): domain Eukaryota; kingdom Metazoa; phylum Arthropoda; class Insecta; order Diptera; family Syrphidae; genus Brachypalpus; species Brachypalpus laphriformis. The sequence goes on from OX246753.1 coordinate 351,946,244, forward strand.
TATAGTATGATTATTATATCTTACAACTGAAATGCTACTTTACACAATGAACTATATATTAATAATTTAAATGTTGAATGAAAATACTACAAAAACCTTCAATTTAATAGAGCATACCAAGTACGGTATGTTTAGGTGTATTGTAGTTCCATCGTATTGTTTTCATAACCAGCACTTTTGCTTTTAAATCCCAGTTTTATTCCCAATGAGTTCAGAGAATTACTAGAGGCAAACGTCAAAACCAGCTAGCTATTTTTTTAAGAACTACTACAGCATATTCAACTACACTTCTGCCTTCGCAATCTATTGTGCAATCCACGTAGCCATCCTACGATTACAACAGAGAGAATCCACATTTAGAGTTCCAGGACCCATTTAGAATACAATAACTCATTAAGAAACCACTACCAATTAATTTTTTAAAACTCTGAAAACCGTTAATTCTTGTATAAGTAGCATTTTGCGGGATTTTTAAGTAAATGCCACAAGTGTTCGTTAACTAAATAAATATTTGTTGTCAAGTCATGTATGCCTGAAAATCCATGTTACTTAAACTAAATACTTCACTTATTGATTAGATATGAACAAAACTTACCAGGGTCAGTTGTTATCGATTAAGGGAGAGTCTTATTATAGACAATAGCTTTTGGAATTCCAATTTGCTTAAGTCATACTCGGTAAACTAGTACCCTTTAAAAAAAAGTCAAGTTCAGAATAAAAATGAATTTGACATAATTACTCATATCTGTGTTGTTACACATTATCTGGCTGAAGTGGACTTTATTAGTATTCGACTTGCCTAAATAATTAAAAAAAAATATTTGAGTAAACATATCTTTCGTTATCTACCCCAGAGATATGAATGAAATTTTGATAATGAAAAAAAATTGCAAATGGCCTTTTTTGTGAAACACCCTAATGGAAAAAAAGTCTCTATTACTCATGCCACCTGAATAGCATGTACATAGTTGTTCACAACAAAGCTCCGTGGATGGGCTCTCGAAAATCTTATCAAAATTGCGTTTTATCTAAGAAATTTGAAGTTGTATTGCATCGGTGTTATCTTTATAGTATTTTTTTGGGAAATTACACCCATTCCTGCGTCAGAATTTCTTTGCTCAAAACTCTCCTATTTCATTGTTACTTCACGTAAAAAAAAATTAAGCCGCTTAACTATGGACATCTGATTTTTATCAGTTCCTTTGTGAAAAGTGTTCATTTGAAGGTCTGTAGGCTCGAGTGACTAATCGATTTGGCCACTTGCCTCAGAGTTATAATAATCCAGTTGAGATAGTAATCTCTTAATGGTAGCAGTGTCAACATTACAAACCTACGACAAGGTTACCAGGTTTTGGTTTGTTTATATAAAAATATTGATTGGGGAGATTTTCTCTTTTTTCCTGTGTGGATTTTGTTTTGTTTTATCAATAATTTTGTTGTGGAGCACGTTGAGACCATAAAAGGAAATGAAAATTCACCTACTTAATGGAGCTGTGGGGTATTCTGATTTTCCATTCGTTACCTTGAAGTTTGGTTTCGAGCCGAATAGTTCTAGTCATAGCTGTTTCTCGGTAGAAGGGGTATAATGCATGATAGTCAGTGTCATTGCTGACAAATTAATGCTTGACAGACAGCATTAGGAGTAATGACAGATCTAATTACCTAGTAGTTTCAAGAGAGTTCATTTAATTTCTGTCTGTACTGTATATGGCTTCTAATTAAGAAGTATATACATGTAGATTAACTGAGTAGTCTAGAAAAGATTGCTGTGAAATCTACTTCATACATTTTTGAGGAATCGCAGTTAATATTGTTCCCTAATTGTCCATTGTCCACTTAATAAAACAGTGACAGTTGTAAGCCATTTGATTTTAGTTGAAGCAATATCCAATCTTTCTAGCCTTCTAGAACAAAACTCAGCATTTAAATATCCTTTCCGTTTTTATATATAGAAACAACAACAAAAATAGCTTATTCAACATGACATCCTTTATTTCAAGAAACCTCATCTTGAATGCTAGTTGTCAATTTGTAGTTTGTATGTTTACACTGTAAAAAAAAATTGTCTTAAACAAAGTTTTACTTCTTACACAATATCATTTTGGTATACAAATTGCACTACCCCCGAAGATAAAAACTGATCATCGCCAGCCAAAACAGCTTTCTACGAATATATATCTGGTTACTGCTTATAAGTGTGACTCACAGTGGCTTGTAGTTGTCGTTCTACATACCCGTACTCCACTCAAATACAGCATTTAAGTAACTTTCATTCTTAACTTTTGGGGCTTTCACTATTCTGTTGTTTTGGCTTCAAAAGTTTTCTTTTAGTTAATATTCGCCAGTCATTTCACCTCTTCTTGTTTTTCCAATAATGTCTACTTGAAATCACCCAAAGTTATTTTTTGCCTGGAATTACATAAATAACCTGTTTAAGATTACAGGTTTTATATTTGTGTATTTGTGAAAAAGTATTCGACTTGAAGAAGTCCATGAAGATTCTTCCGTAAAGAAGTGTGAGATTTTCTTGACAGAAACTCACTTTGGTATTTTCTCTCGTACGTGGTGCTCAACATACTCCCACCAGGAAGTATTAGACAAATTCTTTATAGATTTCTAATGAAACAACCTTTCCAATTAAAATCCTTGCCGAATTGTCTTACATAATTATCTTGAGAAAATGGTAAAATTATGAACACTTCCTCTTGCTCTTTTTAAAACTCATTAATTAATTAAAAGACTTATTGTGCTAACACTACATCTTTTTCCTTAATATTTTCTATTTTACTTTATAAACGGCATCAATGTATTCATTGTCACTGACGTCTTAAGTTTCTAAATTTATCAAAAGAAGCATGATTACTTTCTATAAATACATCTGACAGGAGCCATTTAAAATAATTAAACTTTCCACATTACGAGAACTTAAAGGTCATTCCACAAGATTCTTAAAGTTGCGACAAAGAAAATACTAATAAATTTATTACATCGCTTGTAATAAATTTTCCAATTTTCACATGATATACCGATTTATCCACACCACAATCTAATTTTAAAATACAACAAACATACGAAATGAGGTTATGATTCCAAGGTGGTTCCGGAGAATGCATCTAGCACTATACAGCGCCCTTCCTTATACCCTCTCACACATAATTTAAACCTCAACTGCAGACAGCGAGAGAGGTGAAATACCACAACCTGTTGGCATTTGCAAATATTGCCTTCTACCTAGGTGGGGGTTACACTCGTATATGGAAAGATGTTCTTTCACCAAGACCACAAGCCAAGGAGAGGAGGTATTGCATAGCAATGCAGTTTGTTGCTTCCCCGGTTTCTATTTTTGAAATCAGGACACTAAATATCAAAGGAGGAGGAATCTATTTAAATGAATGTGCTAACTACAGGCAAATGTTTGCCCTTTAAGTAGCAATAAGTTGAGGGAATGACAGTTGATATTTAGATAGTGTTCTGTTGTGGATAGTATTTGTTGCTAATAATGTTTTTTTTTTTTCTCTGTTTATTTTCAGATCTAATTTAGCACAGAAACTTAGTATAATAATTTACATAAAGTAACGACGTCGAAGTACAGTGTTAAGGAGATATATCTACCAACAAGAAAATAATAAACAAAAGGAGCAACAAAATGTACGAAGTAGAAAATTTATATAAATCGAATCGTCGAAGGAGTCCAACCACATTCACCATCTCCTGCCAAAGTGTGTTCATAGTATTAGCGACGATTGTAACATCTTCAGTAGTTGCAGAGAGTTCATCCGTACAAACAACGTCACAAGCTGCGGTAAGTGTTAACAACTAAAAAGTAGTATTCCCATTTAAAACTTCTTTCAATTTGTGAGGTAATAAATAGGAGAAATGTCGATTTAAGTTGACACCTCCAGTAATCATTATCAACCTTAATTTCTAAGTCAACCACAAAGCACCAATAACAAGCCATGACAAATCATTATGATGTTTCCGATTCATACATTCTTTTAAAAGCGGCGTCAGCCCTCCACTCTAGCATGAATGCTTCCAGGCACTTTCGCTGGTGCCTATGACTCATCTTTCCGCATTAATTGACTTGTGAGTCATCTACAAAAAGAGACAATTCCTATGGTTTTTTTTTTTTTTTTTTTTCAAAAACAGATATAAATACAATCAACAACTAAACTCCACCATCTGTAGATACACTGTGCAATTAATTTGCAGTTCCTTGGCGCATGCTAAACCTATACTCCACCATGATTTATAATGTTCAGCTGTTTTGTTGCCGGTTTATGTCATCAAAAGACAAATATACATCAATTAAACTCAGCCACTATTTATTTATTTGCTTTTAGAAAAACACACAAAAAACTGCTTTCATTAAGTAATATCTATTGTCGCACATAGACCCTATTATGCACATCTGTTAATTGCAAAATGATCACAGATAAGGTATCAGGGCATAACATTTTATTAAGTTTTGTTAGTTTTTCAAATGCATATATGCACTGTTGATTATTTACATACCCCATCATTGTTGTTAATCACAGATACATTTTTGTTACTTAAATTGTGCACCCTGCACCCGCCCACCGTCGGGGGCTACCCTATAACAGATTGTAGACCCATTGAGCACAGCGACCTATGCAGATGGAGGCTAAAAAATTAATTTAAAGTAATTTATTAGGCGACAAGCAATGTCTGCGCTGCAGTATTCTCGTATGCCATAATTTATCTACTCTGGACAATATTCATTTTTATTTGAATTGCGTAGATCGGTGTGCTTTTGTTATTTAGGGTGATTAGATCATTTTATGGTACGAATGTTTCTTCGTGTTGAGTCTGATTGAAAGTTGGACGTTTAACGATACTGATTCAGTTTCAGGTTTTGCGTTATATCACATACATACATACATACATACATTTTCAATGGTCCGCTAATCCTTCATGAGGATCGCGGGGGTAGGATGCTCAGGCGGACTCTCCATCCTTATCGATCCTCCGCCATTGACTCCAACTCATCTGGAGGAATCCCTAAACGGCTCCAGGAGAGATGCCGGACTTGATCCAACCTTCTATTTCTGGGCCTTCCGCGAAGTCGCCTACCTGATGGCACGGCAACCATGGCACGTCTTGGAAGCCGGTCTGGGGCATACGCACTACGTGACCAAATCATCGAAGCATACTAAATGTTCTTACTAATAGTATAATATACTCGTAAGTAATATTTAATATACGTAAGTAAATATAAGTAATATTTAACTTTGATGACGATTGGTCACCGTATTCGTAAGTTAATACATTTTTAAACTTACAAGACATTAAACCGCACCATGACTGTTGAGGTTTGCTTTGAAATTAAGGCGATTACTCAATACTTCTACTTCCACATATATTAGAGTATTCCTCTCTAAGAAAGAGTTATGTCCTCAAAATATACGTACCACACGTATGTTTATCGAAGAAAGATCTTTAATTGGAATTACTTCGAATAACACATCTGTGTTCGATCTCTTAGTCATATCTTGCTTGGAGGTGATCAAAGCTGAATTTGTTACAATCGTGAATTGAAACAATGCCTTACAAGTTGTCTACTTTCCTAGTTATTGTGTAAAAATAAAACGTTGTTTGTTTATCGTAAACTTCTGGCCAAACAGCTGCATTGAAACTATAATATGTTTCATATACCTTAAGTAATGGATATATTTTAAAATTCATCTCTGCACGTACTATATGAAAATAATAGGATAATTGAAAACGTTTCGTTTTGAGACCATTGAAATCCCGATTTTCACAAATTGAACTTAAGCTTATTCTTCATTGTAGTGATGAATTGTGCACAGTTTACTGCTCCATCATTTGCCTCAGACCCTAGTTTTACAAATTCGAGCAAAGATTAGTCGGGGAGTCATTATAGTGACTGTAGGTTCAATTAAACTTCGTCTGGAAGCTCCATGGCATCTTAGTATCACAAGCGATAAGATTGCAGATAGACTTGCAACCCAGCGTTCGCAATGTCCTTTTCGAGATTCTTAATCCTTAGCATCTGGAAATTCCAAAAGATTACTATTGTAACTCTGCACCTAAAAAAGTATGAAATACGATTCAGTAATCGCCGAATGAATAAAACAAAAATGGTCGAAAACGACAAATGGCAATGATAATCGAGGTAATTATATCAAAAAGTTGACAAGCTTTTCGAAAACATACCTATTTTATCTCTATCGAAATATCAGGGACGATGTGTTAGAATACCTCACAAGCAAAATGCTGCAATACTGCTACGAAAGTAAACTTTATTTTATTTATTCACAGTGCCTTTGGATTTTCTAGAAACCTTAAATGCTTCTTATATCTAATCAATGGGGTTGATCTTAAACCCTTCAATATAGTCCTGTTGTGACTTACGTTCCGCAAGGTCACAAGTAGACCAGTCTTTGGGGAGAATTCTTCATTAATCATTAATTATTGAAGATGCATTTTATTCATTCCTATTACATCTTTCGAATCATCTTTCATTCATCATGTGTTACTGGGCCTCCTAAGGCAGATTTTAATCCATCAAGCATCTTTGCTTGAACCATTTGTCCTCCATCATATACCATAAGTAACGCAAGATACAATCTCAATGCAGTACAAATACAAAAAACCTCAAATGTAGTCGACACTCTGCACATTTAAAACAAATAAATTCAATCACCATGCATATAAAATCTCACATCCCTCAACGGTAATCGATAAATAATTGCTTAAAGATGCTTTCTTAAAATAAAAGATGCGCACCAGCATCCGAATGGACTACTCGTACGTTAGGGGAATTATTTATCTCACGTGGACTTCATAAATCGCACACACAGCATGCAGCTGAAACACAGCAGCAGCAGCTCAGAAACGAAAAGCAATTTATAAAGTTGAAGGTTCATCCATTAAGTATGCACAGCAACCGCAGAGACCAAGCCCGACCCGTGTGCACAAAGATTGCATCGATATGACATTGCGCTGCGGTGGCGGCATGCAGCCAGCGGCTCTATGGTGGCAATCTCACTCTCATTTGAATACTGTGATTACCTCATACGGGCCTATGTCAGACTATTCTGGCATGTGGCATGCGATTCCATGCATATTTTTTCATTCATTCTATGCCACACAGCGCATCGAAAAGTCGGATGCCTTTATTGAAGTTCAATCTAAAAGGTTTCCATGACGGAAGTAAAGGCGTGTGCATGGAATTAAAAGCGATTTTTCTAGGAAGTGCTACAGAAGCGCCGCTTTAATCGGTAATTTAATGAAGTGTACAGTTAAAAATTGGTAATTTTCATTTGTTATTTTCCTAAACTGTTTTTATTGTACGATGCTATTTTGCGCTGATTCATGACGAAAATAATGAGAGCTGATTTCAAGCGAGTAGTGTTTGATGAAATAGCGACGAATGAGTGCAGTTTTCTAGGAATTAATTAAAATTAAATGCACACAGGGTAGGTTCAAGTTCAAGTCGTTAATTGTTGTTATTGAATGACCGTTAGAGCGGCGACTGACGACGACTAATGACGTTTCAATTGGCATATGTTCTTTCTGGTCTTAGTGTAGAAAAGATTAACTGGAAGCCTGCCATAGGAAGTTTATGCAATTATTAGCAGATCATGCGCTCCGGCACTGCAGGTCCTTGAAGAAGCTTATCATGCAAACCCATTAAGTTCTACAGTGAACTGTCAGGAAGTTTGTCAGGAACATCTCAGCGTGTATCGTGTATGTCTTTATAGGTAGAATCCGCTGATAGATAGACTCAGTGGAGATACATATATCTTAGCTGGTTCCTGCCCAGATTCACGAATTGAATTTCTTGTCTGATAGTACAATGAGTACAAAAGGAAATAAGTAATAGTCCGGATTGTGGTTAATTTAGATCTATTCGCCAGTATCTTGAAAATGCTCTTGTTTTCTCATCAAATCTGGGTGAAGTGAAAGCTTACTGCCTTAATATTGACGTACTGTCAACTATATACGTATATATGTACCACTAACTACACTAAGCTAATTTGCTGAATGCACAATAATTTAAAACTGAAAAGTCAGTTGTGATACCTCAATACTACCTCAAAACACAAGCTGTGCTCATTTGTTTGTCCAATACCCATGTAAATATTGTATACAGGCATAAACTCTCTGATTTGTTGACTAAACAACAAACCCATCGACACTATTCCCGCAAAAAGATCATTGCCAAAGATCACCGGGGACAACTTGTACCAGCGGCAGCACGTGACTACCACACCCAATCACGAGCCACGGATGCATGCATGCTTGCATACAATTCATGTCCCCGGTATGCCTAATTGCACTATCGAAAGCCGTTTTTTGTGTACATTCTGATGAAGGTAAATAATTTATTACCACGAAATCAATGTAATTCACCTGTAATAACGTTGAGCACACAACCCAAAGTATCTATTACACTCAATCTGCATCGCCAAATCACCGCCGCCGCCTGCATTCCATCGGTCATTTATTAGGATTAATGCCAGTTCGCGACTAGACACACACCGAGTTGGACTATGAGACGCCGTACTATGCAAACTGAACAGAACAGTAGCAGTCAGTGGAGATTTATTTCCTGCCGATGTTGGACAGAAAAAAAAAAAAACGAAAAGCCAACCAATGTTACTTTCGATAGAACAATAGAGACTAATTGATATGTCTAGCCACGATCGGCTTAGAATTTAGCATACGTTTACTTGAAAGTACAATATTGTACACTGGCGGCTTTGTGTGGCGTTTTATAAGTATGGTCACTCAATGCCATCGGCCAGTATTGGAGACGAGTCGATATAGATACATCCCAAAATAAAAACACACAAATGGGTTGTGTTGCTTCTAACACGCACACGCGCACACAAATGCTGAAAACGCTTACCCAGATGTCAAAACAAGTACACTTCCTTAAGTCATATTGAAATAAATTTTTTAATCAAGATAATTATGAATTCGCCGAAAGAAATAGTGCGATATAATTTTGTACTATAGCACACGACAGAATTTTTGATCATTATTTTATTATTTATTTATTTTTTATTTTTTTTAGTCTTTTGTTTAATATTTTCGCGGAGCCAATTAGTATTCCTAGCAGAGATGCCTGCATGTGCGTGGTCTTTACTACATCGCGTCTCCAAGTTGGTTGATTCCACTAGGAACGGTTTTATACGTGCAATGTACCTCTCGGTACCCACTTACGTATGTAGCCTGTGTCTACTAGTGGGGTTGTATGTAATAATTATAATTTTATTTTATTGATTCTAGACAAGAGTTGAATTTTAAAATAATATAATACTTCAATCAAGGTTAATTTCCGCTATTTTTCTGGTCACTAATAGTCGGGGAAATGGAACAATTTAATTACGTATAAGTCGGGCTATATTGCGGAGTTTCGTAGAAGAACGATATCAGCTTGACGGCATCACAAAGACCTTTGCAAGAAGAAAACTTGTGCCCAATGGAATTTTTTATTATACTGCAGTCCATATTTATTTCCTTAATGATGAGTAGTACTTAACGAGCACTTTTCGACATTCTTCCAAAAGTGTCATGGCTTATCGTAGGTTTAAGATTGTGATCCGCTAAACTAGACTTCTTTGCTTGCCACGGTCAACTTTTCGATATAGCCTTATCTGCCTGGCTGTCCGTTAGAATGACAAGAAATTTCGCAGTTGTTTTCCAAAAGCACAAAGAGATCCATAACTTCCAGCCTACAGTGCAGCGACCCTGGAGTGAAATTGGGCCAAATTCTGTAACGTTGCACAATAATACGGATATGACTAATCAAAATATAACAATTAGGTTTATTAATGCTAGTTTCTTTAAGTACATACAATGGTTTTTGAGTCCCTAAACAATTATAAGGGTATAATTTCAAAAGTGTTATTGGTAGCAAAGTATGCCGTGCTGAATTTTTTACGAGTATATTAGTCTTTAAAATGGGGCACTTTAAGTAAATGATAGTTTTCATTTATATTTTATGGAATGGAGATTATTGAAGTCCTGTGGAAGAACATTTTTTCCGTGTGTACCTTTGTGGATGTTACCTTCTGGACAAGAAATTAATTTTCCTCGGGTTTTGATTATGTTTCTTTCATTCATTTCGCTTGAATTTTTTTCCCATGATGGACTGCACTGTCCAGCATTCCTACCCATTATAGCCAGTATAACCACCTATATATTGATTGATGACAACATGGTTCATGAAACCTAAATTTTTAAACTGAAATTGCTTTAAATAAAGCAATCCACTTATAATATCACTATTGCCAAAAATAGGATATCAATATTAAAACACCTAAAACAACCCTTGTCAAATTCTCACCACAGTCGTTTTTTGAACTTCAACCTTAATAAAAAATGCCCAGATCCAAAAATACCCAAGCAGTCTAAAAGGCTAAAACCTTTAATTACCCCCTCTTTTATTGTGTATAAAGACGAGTTCTAAAAATAAATGGAAAGAAATTGATATAAAACCAGTTTTTCTATTGAATATCCTTTACTCAAGAAAACGAAAATTGTTATAAAAAATACGAAATAATTCATATTAAATGAACTGAAAGAAAAAATAATTTATTAAGGCAAAATAAAAAGAGTATGGAAAAAAAGCTTCTTTGCCAAGCAGTAAAAGTGGAACACCAACCCCATAAATTTGCTCTTCTAGCGAGGTGAAGGTTTTTTTCTACCAGAAGCTATTTTTTTTTTTTTTTTTTTGCCTGGAATCTAAGCAAAGAGCAAGGAGTTAGTATACTATTTCCTGAGAGAAATTTTACACCAATTCTAAGATTGCACTGCTAAACGAGGATTGGGGCATAAAATGCCTGAAGACAATTGTTGCTAAATTACCCTTTACACAGTTGACGCGCTATTTGAGTATGTGGCTGTGAGATTTATTATTATCAAATAGTTGTGCTGTCTATCTCTGTTTGTTTGGTGGAATGGAAACACTTAAGCATTTGAGTGCACAAAACTCCTAGGAATGGTTACTAAGCAATTTTGTTACATTTTAAGCAGTTTAATATTAGATGAGCCCATATTCGTGGCTACTATTTCTCTTGGTAAAATATTATAAGTGACATATTATCAAAGATTTCTTTAAAATAGTATTCCTTTCTTTCCCAGAAAGTCAAAAGTGTTTTAGCGCATCGCCATTAGCATTCCATAGACGAGAGTTTATGTTCAAATCATCCAGTCACAATAGTTTAATTTTCAGGGCTTAGCTTTCAACATTCTGTGATTGAAATTTCTGTATAATGTACTAAAAGACTTCGAGTTACGTGTAGTTTTAGATCAGTTCTTTCTTTGGTATGGTCGTTCGAGATACGAGGATTATTTCGACTGGTACCTTACTGATAAACCCTAAAATTGTTCACATGACTGCGGATGAGATATCACAATATGCTTAGATAGACTACCACTCCTTCAAGTTAATATGCGTAGTAAATCGTCGACCACAATGCCTCCACATTATAAAAAAGCAACCGTAACGCTTTATTATAAAGTTGTAATTATGAAATATAAACCGGAAAATAAATGAAACTATTTAGTTAAATAAGCTCAGAGTCTCTTTCATCCACAAGGTGTGTGAAGCAACAAAACTTAACGAGCTATTGCGAAATGCAGTCCATTCATGTCGCCACACCGATCTATATTTATATACATTTGTTTGTATCTCCTAAGAGTAAAAGCGCCATTTACGGGTCTTGGCTACTTTCTTCCCCATTTACTGTCTTTACTTTATCCATTGGCAATGACGTAAGGCCAGTAAAACTTGTTTCGGACGTAACTACGTTCTCAAATAGACCAAACTCCAGAAGTAAACTTCGTAGGAGCTATCATTAAAAGGTTATTCCCACGCAATTAATTAGTCCTGGCCACGAGTTGTAGGGTTAACCACATAGTGCTCCAAAATACAGTGGAAAAATACCAATTCATGCGAGACAAACTACGTACTTAGAAAAATGTTACGCATACGCCCACGATTAGTTGAATGACCCCATGTTCCGGTATCCTACTTTTTTTGTATAATTTGTTTCGTCCTTTGACAAGTTCCACTCAGACTAAATGTGTTCGAAAAATTAAGTGGGTACTTCTTAAAGGTAGCTAGTTGTTAACTGCCATATAAATGAGTCAACACAAGTCGAAAAAACTAGTTCATGTATTATTCACAGAGTTGAATGAATGAATGAATGTCGGTCAGGACGAAATTGAAACCAATTAGCGAGGGTTTCAAAAAATTGCCTGTTGTTTCATACCATTGGAATTGAATATACTGAATGAAATTCATGCGACTGAATTTTGTGAGTGCTTTACCTGGGACACAGTGGGATAGGGTGCGATACGAGTCAATTAACACGAAATCTGCTTCTGTTTTTTTGGTTGTTTTGTGTAGTTATGGTTACGATTCGGTGGGAAAAAAATGGCAAATCCATTTTGATGGGCTTCCATAAGGTTATTTCCAATCTGAAATCGGATGTGTTTGCACATGGTTTCTGGGTCAATGAACGAAAAAATGTATTGCTCGCGAAATTGATTCGTGCTTTTAGTTGTTTTGAATATTTAAGTTGAATCTTGGCACTTAAAGAATCCATGGGGACTGAAGTAATTGATTGTTTGAAAAGGCCCATGAAATGAATTTATGTAAGAGTACTGTTAATGAAAGAAACTGAATAGTACATTTTTCTGAAAAATATTTCTTTTCGATGTCCAGTCCAAACGTAGAGCAGACTAGAAGGTGTAGGAAACTGAAAACGTATGAGATAAGCATTGTTAATATTTAAGCAATCTTTCCTGAGTGGAAACCCAATGTAAGACTGATTGTCTAATAAGAAGGACACCAGAAAATCAATGATCGTACTATGGTCCCACTGGTAGTTTTTGACTCATTTTGGTCTGCACTTTCTAGTTAGTGCTTGAACACAATGCTTGTATGAGGAATGCCAATGTATCTTATTTAAAATGTGGTGAAGGACAAGAGGTTTTTCAGGAAGTATAAGCTGCATAATTTAGACGATAACGTAATTGAACTATCCTTGTAAAAGATGCTTGTATATTCCAATATATTGATGTATCCATGGGTACTTTTTCGATTGATATTTGTGTATTAGGAAACTTGAGCTAGCAGAGTATAATCTAGTTGAATATTTTTCAGAGGTTTTGTAAAACATTTTTTTCAAAAACAAATCTAGCAGCATGCATTCAGTAGTTAAGTTATACAATTTCAGTAAACTCTAACGAGCCTATGTCAATCAGTAATTTGTAAAAAGAAAAAATTAGTTGAAGCTGTAATTACAAAGTGTGCATAGTAGTGGGTAATAACAAATAATAATTGCAATTAGTATACCTGTTGACATTTTTCGAAGCGTCACAGTTTTTCCGACTCTCGAGCCGACAAAGAAATCTATTAGCAACGAAATAGGATTCTGGAATCTTAATCGAAGCAACTTTTTTAACTGAGATAGAAATAATAAATAAAACATTTCGACTTGTGACGGTCGTAGTTATTTTCCTTAATCTTCTAATAATTACGTATATACGTAAGTACATATATCTGCTACTAAATTATCAAACTTGAAACTGGTTGTCACTACAAATTTCGAAATGAACCCAATGCGTAAGAGAATTTCCACATCCTCAACGTCAACAAAAAAAACTTGACTGGAATTAAAGACATTAAATAACTTCCGATTAAGTTTGTCACTCTGACTGGATGACGCATTATTTGGTGAACCATAAGGAATACCTAGCATAGTCACTATCTTAACTATTAAGCTTTTATTTCTGTTGAATTTGAATTTCTTTCAAGTGCGATAAGGAAAAGTAGGAAAGATATGAAATCTATATATCAGTGTATTTAATGACAACGTGTTGATGTTAATCATCCTGTCAAGAAAAACCGTAAATAAATTTAAGTGCAAATAATTATTAAATGGAAAAACTAAAATAAGAAATTACTGAAGTAATTGCCTAAGATCCACTATCCACTGAGATAATTAAACGATTCCATGGAAGATAATTGTCTTGCTTAGCACAATGGTTTTCCTTTGATAACCCGATAGGTAGAGTATCAATGGAAAATTTATTTACTTGGATAGATTGTAGCAATTATAGTAATCAATTTATCCCGTATTAATATCGCATACTGATCAAAAGATTTACTGCAAATACAGCAAAGTGGTCATTTAAACGATCGTCAGAAACAATTGGAAATTGTTAATATTAAAGCATTCCTTTGTGGGGTAATTATGCGTCATGTGATTTGTGATTTGGATAAAACATGAGATAGTAGATATATATTTTGTGCGAGTTAATTTTTGCAATTTTGCCGAGAGAAACGTATTAAAAATACAACTGAGATAGATTTCAATGAACACAAAAAGCAATTTATTGTCCATTAGATATTCTTTAGGTGCACGAACTCATGTGAGCTAAGTTTAGATTTTAAAAGACTATGGAGCTGAAAATTGCAGACTGTTTAATATTTTATTTGGGTACGCTAAAATATGTACCCGATGGTTATTTGCAAAACTCGTACCAAAAATTGGTTTCCACAACAGCGAATCGTTTTGATATTTTAGAATGGATAATTTAGATTTTGAATTGTGATTTCTGATGACTGATTCGAGTAAATACTTCTATATACTTAATTGAAGTATGGTGCTTGTTTGTATTACAAAAGTTTGTATTAAAGTTAGAAGTTGTATTCTGTTTTAAATTTCTGTATCCTCAACCTAACTTTTTTTATCTGTGCGTAGTTTTACATCAACGCCCCATGCATTAACCTAGTACTTAATTTAATCAATCTCGTCATATTTTATTATAAGAAGTTAACGCAAGACTTGTCTTTCATTCAGTTGTCAAAATTCAAATATTTAAAAATTGTTGTTCCAATTCAAAGGGAGTTTTATCTTTTACTCTGAGTTCCAACGAAAAAACTGCCACATACAAAACGGTTCTGCGAGTTTGCTTATACAAGTAAATATGTTTGCCTCTAAAAATTTTACAGAAACTTATCGAAATCCTCGCAAAAAAATCTACGTATATGTGGGTACGTGCCGTGGTTAAATGTCTAAAAAAAGAAACAAAGTCAAAAACACCAGCACGCAAAATGTACACAAGAAATGTGATTTTCCCTATTTTATTAAACAAGTTTCCTCGTGAGGCAAGTTGAAAATGGAAAAGTGATAGTTTCTCATTAGATTTGTGTTTACAAAATGTATTCTTCACCATTTGACAGGAAATAAAGGCTAGAATGTATAACATGTTTTTTGTAGCATTATCGATCGTTTCCCAGCAGAGTGTGGTAGCAGAAAAGGAGTCTATTTTTGCACTTAAATATTGTTTTTTTAATAATCTCATCCGTCCAGTGTGTTCCTTGTAGTTTCAGACCCCATCTAAACTCTTTCATCAGATGTTCGTTTAAAATGCACCGATATCTTCTCTCAGCTTCCCATTAAATTTAAATTCAAGAATTATATAAAGTAAATGATGAGGGCTCTAATCCTTTTGTCAGATATTTCTCGTGAAAAAATTGTATAAAGTGCTAAATTTCTTAATATATCAGACCACGCATCCCCATTGTTTATTACTTACTACAAGCTCTGCATAATATTTTGCTAAATTTAAAAGACGAGAACCAAACATACGATGATAGCAAACACGTGTAGCATTTGACCAGGTGTTACTGTCCTTCAAGTGGTCAAGCAGATAACTCAAACTTTTTAAGAAATCTATATAAGAATATTTCTTAAAGCTAATGAACGCAAAAATTCGGTTAAACCAAGTTCCAACTTCAGCAAACGGATAAATAAAACTTCGAAAAACAAACATTTTTGAGGCAGAACCTCCCAAGTTGTGTTTACAGTAAACGGGATCAGAGCAATAACAATTTGCATGATTAATGTTTATCCAAGTTTCGTGAAGAAAACAAATGACCCCACTCCTGTGTTCTGACTTGAAAATGTTTGTTTTTCGTAGGTATATCCGTTCATTCAACTTGAAACTTGGTTTCTCCGAAAAGTACGAAATTAATTATGATCTCTGCTTAAACAAATAAATTAGTTTTCAGCATTATACGAATGCTTTAAGTCATTACTCTATTTATGTCTGGCTGCCATAAAACAAATTTATTACAATATCTTAAACTAAGCCTTCTCCACAGCTTTCCAAATACCCTATGTCGGACAATTGCTCCAAATTTAAACATCACTCTGAAACGAGCTTATTTATGTCGAACTCGTGTGATATTGTGATTTGCAAAAACCAACTTAATTTAGATGCTTTGTGACCTCGTTTGTATTTCTTCTGTGGAATACAAATCAGTTCTAAGAACGGAAAGTTGTACCTCTTTACATATCATAGTCAGAAATCATCGCCAAAACGATGGCGACAACCTATACTTTGATTTGAAGTTCGAATAATAATCCTTATCTCACTTCACAAGTGAGAAGTTATGTAATGCTTGCGACACGTTTTTTTCCACAGAAGATTGAGTTTTATACCTGCGCTTAGTTAAACAAAAAATAATAATATACCTACGTACATATACAAGTATGTGAACATCCAAAGCGTGGTTAACTATTTTAAGGTGGCTCCGAACGTAGCCTGCTGTCCATATTAATGTCTTCGATTCGATTTTCTTTATCACCTGACCATCGATTAGCATATTTTTACGATCGCTATCAGCTGTGGGGGTTTTCGTTGGAAATGCCGACAACACTCTCTACAACAGAAGACGCTCAGAAGCAATATTTTTACGTGTGAGGAAGTCAACTGAGCAGAGGCAGAATAGTTCATGGGTATTGTGGTTTAGGTTCAGGCTTTATTTCCCTGGTGGAGTAATGAACTATGAGAAGGTGGCATTCAGTGTTTTGCGGTAAATTGTTTTAATTGATTTGTTGTGGCTTTAAATTGTCGAGTAATTGATGGCTTCGGTGGTTTTGCTAGAGATACAGATATTGTCTTAAATCTTAGGTGATTATCCCTCAAACCAAGAAAGGTAATGGAAATAGAAATTAAATAGTTGTTAGTAGCTCCGTGCTTTTACAACTTTAATTACGCGATATGAGTTTATTCTGATTGACTTCCAGCCTCGCAAAGTCCATATCTCTAAATGTGAAACGCCTTTGTCTATATCTTAAGGCACAGTAAAGTGATCGTAAAGTTGTATCAAAAATTCCATGCACCCAAATCGCAAAGCTACACTTCCTTGTCAACTTCATGTAGGTAAAATTCTCATCGAGATTCCAATTTTGCAATGCGTCCTTCTTCACTTAACTTGATTACAATCGCATGGCTGTGTATAAAAGCTTTGCATTTGCATTGTATTAGGGTGAGCTTACGGGTTATTAGATAGTTTATGAACTTGACGTCCACAACAAATGATTATTAAAAATATAGCCAAGCGCTATTTCATTCGCAGTTTGTTCATGTACGAAGTAGGGGTGAGTTTGAATAGCGTGCCGCACGCAATTCCATACTAACGAGGTTTTTTTTAAAAAAAACTTAATTTCGCTCTCATATCGACTGATGAGGTCAGTGAGGTGTGCTATACATACCCATCAGTCCTATAAATTAATATGCAACCATTTTTCCAAAGTACGAAATACTAAGATTTCTTTTCTGCAGCAGTGACATTTTCCCAATAGTACGAGAATTCAAAGTTCTATAAAAAAAACGAAGATACTATCCTCGCTAGTAGATGCGCAACAAAATGTATATAAAATATTGTCACGCCATTTTTCTTTATTTACTCATGTTAAACCTATAAAACTTGAGCTTGAAGAACCTACAATAAGCCGCACATGTAAATATTGCATGACCGACTTGATAGAATTCACATATTTGCATCCATGCAAAGAATTTGTTCTCTCCCCGAAGCGGAGTTAACAGATAAATCTAATTTATCTCACGATTTAGTTAGAGTTATTTATGCATTTCATTTGACATATTGCCAGGGTATTTCGATTCATACACAATGTATTGACAGTCAAGTGCAAGTCCAAGGTATGGACGCATTATTTTGACATTCATTTGGAGGTTAACAAAAACATGTACAATTATTCGGCTCATGCAAATTAGATGAGTATCACACGAACATCACTCATAGGATGAATATAGACACTCATTAAGGGGAAATGTTGATGTTTGTCACAGATGGATGAATAGGAAAATGGTTATTTTTTCATGGAGTATGCATACCAACTTGTTAATAATATGGTTCGGCCAAATTTAGTCCGTGACTTCCTAACAGCTTTTAATGATAACATATTAAATGCGTGACTACTGTCCATTTAATTTGAATACGGGTATAACTGTTGCAAAAATTGATTTTTACTTAGAACTACTACTAGTTTTCATTCTGAAACCAATCTTTCATTTATAAATGAGTGATCTTTCTCCTATTGTTCTATTAGAACAAGAGGAATACAGTATAATATATAAAGAACAATCAATGAAGTTAGAGGTATTAAAATTTTAAACAACGACTACTCGCTCGATGAGAAAATCCCAGAAATTTTATTATAAATCCAAGAATAACCCACAAATTTATTCATAGAACACTTACGAATGGACCATGATAACCTTAGACCTTTACACAAGTACAATTTAAGGGAATATAGTGTAAATGAATGAAAACCCATTGTTATCGCAATTTCATGGGAAACAGCATACATTAATAAAATTTGTAAGAATTGTATTAAAAAATATTTCTGCAAATTTCAGTTTATGAACTCTGATCATTTTTCTCCTGACATATACTCGTACCATAAGATAGTGCCTCATAATTTTTGTATCTGGATGACTGAAATAACATGAAACTAAAGTCCTTAATTATTTATAGAATACGAATGTAATGCATTCAAAACAAGTTTTAGTTGGTTTCACTATAAGCATCCATATTATGTATTTAGAATACTCGTGTGCAAGTGTAAGTGTGCACTTTTGACCTCAAAAGGCCAGTGGATTATAGGTGAAAAACTCCGTGATAGTTTTCAAAGAATTGGAGTACCAATCGCTACCTCAGTGCTCACCTGTTGGATATTACTTCATATCTCCCATCGGGTCATTCATTTTATCTTCTGGATTATATTCCCGATTAGGGAATGGAATTAACTTAGAAGTCGAAATTAGAGAGGTGTTTCTCAAACGTACCTTTCTTCTCTTACCGCGGTTAAATATACAGACTAAATCTTATGATAAAACGCAACCATATACCATTGCAAACTGATTGCAGATTAAATCTTGTGACCTCCATCTATGAAATTATTAACGAAAATTCGCAAATATTTCCCCTATACCCTCCTGAACTCAAACTAAAACAAAATTGAATGACTGGATTACTAAAGTCATTGAACCAATCACTCAATTTGTTTACTAATTGTTAATTTTACATCCAATGTCCTTATGAATAATCAAACGAAAATAAAATCCAAATTAGCTGATCACCTAATACGATATGAAATACCAAAAAAAAAAAACAATAGCAAGGTGAATCATAGTTTAGCAAATACCTTCATCTACGTCTGTCTCTACAGCCAGGTGATAAATTATTCATAAAATAAACAAAATAGTTAAAAAAAAATAGTTTTCATCGATTCATAATTTTATTTATACTTAACGATCTTCTAACCAAATTGTTATTAAAATTCAAAGTTCGTCCTCAATGAAATATTATCAGAACAAGGAAGAAACGCGCGAGGCAGAAAAAAGATTATATGTACGTATATGTAACTAATATGGACTGTGCACAGATTTTACAAAAAATAAAATCAAAATCCTCTAACCAACCCCTTTTACGAAGAAAAGAAACCTTTAGAATGATTGATTGAAAAGGAATAAGTAATTCTTCTTTACGATTTTCTACACATTGCATAGAAATGAGGGAGTCTTCTTGGATGTGTTCAAAGCTGGTGACGATAGTAGACTAAAGCAGGCTACTCGTACTGTAAAGTTCAATCTATATCCGAAATAAGGGAAGATGAAAATAACAGCTATGAAAATTCTTCTCATATTTTATCTGACGTGCGTCGTTCTTCAGTTTACATATTACCTGTACACATTATAATCAAGTACCACCTTGTGAAATGTTAAATGTTTATCACGTTTCTTTGCGGTTTATTGCACACGTGAATATTTTTTTCCTCTTCCTTCTTAATGAAGAAAATAATAGTATTTTCAGAGAGAAATATCATTTGGAATTTTAATACCGATACTCGGAAGTTACAATCTTTTTATGTCAAAAGTTTTACTATCTTCCAAACAACTAATTACCATTCCAGCATAGAAAAATTTGGAATGTAATTTCACCGAAAATTAACGATCACTGAGCATATCTCGAAAGGTTAATATTCTATTTTAAATGCATTACTTATCTTATTTTCGCAATCCAAAATTAGGTCATTACACTCAGGGTAATACACTGGCTGTATACCCTTTCTGTCCGATGTGCACTATGGGTATAAGTACTTGAATATTGAATTCTAAATAACGCAATTAACAATTAACAATTACCTTGACTGACATAAAGATTGGATGTCATTAATAACGATGTATTTGAAAAGCAGTGCTAAAACAAAAATTCTCACAAACAGACTGACAGTGATAATTTGATGTGAGTATGTGATAATGATAAACTTCCTGACTCGTCTTTGCGAAAGTTAATACCGTATTCATATCAGCTTAATTTTTCAACCCCACCAAGTTTCTACACTACTCCGAGACAAAGGTTACTGCCCAAACGACATTTATCTGTCCAATAGGTTCTACACTGATTGACAAGGCGGGACTGATGTCTCACCAGGCATGATATGTCAATTTTTCAACTCCCAACAGCTGTAACTCAATATCACAGCTCCAACACTGATATTGATCGTTAAAGACGTAACCTCGTCAAGGTGCATTCAGAATTATTTAACTCGCATATTGCAGCTATTTTCGATCAATTATTCTCTTCCCATCAATCATGTTCCAATGCATCGCATCTATTTATTATGCACTCCCGATCATCGCCATTCGATCATCACCAAAACGTTCGCCAAAATGTATTTTCGATATATCGACAATTTACATTTCATCGAAGTTTCATTACTTTTTGTTTGTGTGATTTGCGATCTCTCCGAATTCGTCCTTGTCGGTTAACGAAATCATGACAACATGTGCTGGCTTACAGTCTGTGCATGTTAATCGAATCGACTCCGCTAGAAGTCTCCGTCAAGTAATATAGGCAAATTTTAGTCTATTATCGATCAGGTAACGCGACGGATCGCAGCTAATTAGAATTGTATCTAAAGAATTTTGTTTAACTGACATGAGGTGGTCATTATGGATTCCCAGTTTTGTGTGTTCATTGCTGAGTCTTAGCAGTTTGAAAGAAGCCGATGCTAGGGCAATGGTTAACAGAGACTACACCAGTAGAAGTGCAAAAACTAATAAATTTTTTTCTTTCATATTTGTAGATATACCTGTCACAATTCGGTTACCTACCACCTGGAGCTAGAAACCCTGCCAACGGTGGTCTTTTAGATGAAGCCACATGGACCAAAGCTATACAGGAATTTCAAGGATTTGCCGGGCTCAATGTGACGGGCGATCTCGACGATGAAACCCTACAACTAATGTCACTGCCAAGATGTGGTGTAAGGGATAAAGTTGGTTTCGGAACTGACAATCGGTCGAAGCGATATGCGCTACAGGGCAGTCGTTGGAGGGTGAAAGGATTGACATACAAAATTTCCAAATACCCAAAGAGGCTGAAGAAGGCCGATGTTGATGCTGAAATCTCAAGAGCCTTCAATGTGTGGAGCGATTATACTGATCTAAGTTTTACAGCCAAAAAGACTGGTCCTGTTCATATTGAAATCAGGTAAGATGCATATCTAAGCACGTTTAAATTCGTTCTCTTATCGATTTTCATTTACAGATTTGAAGAGAGCGAACATGGTGATGGAGATCCATTCGATGGTGCTGGGGGCACTTTGGCTCACGCTTATTTCCCCGTCTATGGAGGCGATGCGCATTTCGATGATGCTGAGTACTGGACAATTGGTAGTCCCCGTGGTACAAATTTGTTCCAAGTAGCAGCTCACGAATTCGGTCACTCTCTTGGCTTAAGTCATTCCGATGTGCGATCAGCTTTGATGGCTCCATTCTATCGCGGTTTTGATCCTGTCTTCAAACTTGACTCAGATGACGTTTTAGCTATTCAAGCACTTTATGGCAAGAAAACCAACCAAGTCGGACCCAACGTACCGAAAACAACAGCTAAACCAGCTGTTATCCCAACGAGACCACGTGATGATTCAACACTGTGCAAAGATTCAAAAGTTGATGCTTTGTTCAACTCCGCCGATGGACAAACATACGCACTTAAAGGTCAGATGTACTACAAACTTACAGAAAATTCAGTTGCTGATGGATATCCAAAATATATATCCGAAGGATGGCCAGGTCTTCCAGGTTAGTCCACGATTTTTCATTTATCGAGTATGATTTTTTTAAACCTTGCATTTAATTCTAGGTGATATTGATGCAGCCTTCACATACAAGAATGGCAAGACATATTTCTTCAAGGGTACCAAATACTGGAGATACTCCGGCCGACAAATTGATGGCGAATATCCAAAAGAGATTAGTGAAGGTTTCACTGGTATTCCAGATCATTTGGATGCCGCTATGGTTTGGGGTGGCAATGGAAAGATTTACTTCTACAAGGGCAGTAAATTCTGGCGATTCGATCCATTGAAGAGGCCGCCAGTTAAGGCGACATATCCGAAGCCAATTTCGAATTGGGAAGGCTTGCCAAATAACATTGATGCTGCGCTGCAGTACACAAATGGTTACACATACTTCTTCAAGGGTGATAAATACTACCGGTTTAATGATAGAACCTTTGCGGTGAGTGAAATTCGTAATTATATAGGCTTTAGAAAAATGCATAAAGAGAAAAGTGGCTTTTCACTTTGTCCAAGGCCAGAGAAATAGTCCATAAGGCCTACCAATCTATACTATGTAGATGTCGGAAGAATAGTTGTTTGGTTGAACAATTTTTAAAACGGCTCTCGAGCTCAGAAATAGGAAACTTTAACTCTGGGTCTGCTTAACTCGACTCTATATACATATGAGCAAGAACGGGTAAATGCTTGACCATATGTCAAACAGTGCAATCGTAGCTCTAAACAGATCAATGCTTATTATTTATCTTCTTCCCAACATTCAGACTAATAGAACGCCATGAGTTTCTCGCTCATCTGTTTTCTACAATCCTGAACCACTCATCTTTAGCATTTTTTTACTTACGCACTTGAACTGTTTCTATCTAGTTTCTCATAACTGCCACCACGCCTCTTACCCAGTTATATTATTTAAATTTGAATATTTATTCTTTATTTGTTTTCAGGTTGATGCCGCGGATCCTCCATTCCCCCGACCATCGGCTCATTGGTGGTTCGGTTGTAAGAATGGCCCATCATCCTTTAACTCATTAGGTAATGTTATCGCTAGTTCTGATGAGACTTATGTTGGTCATGATCAATCGAATACATATGATAACGATGATTTAATATTCGATGCAGGTGAGTGGAACCGACCACACGAATTATTTTAAAGAATAACAAATTAGTTAGTATTTTGAAAAACAAGTTAATATTCTTTATAAGAACATTACATTACACACATGATCTCTTCAAAATGTAGAAAAAATACAAATAATTACTAAGGACGTAAAGATCCATTTAAGAAGAGTATTTTTTTTTTTAATTTTACTTAACGAAAAAAATAGATTTAATGGTATGTTACGTTTAAGAATACAAATCTTTCTCTATTACAGTGTATAAGTCCGACAGTATTTTTTATTGCATTGTATGTTTTGTAATTATAATTCGGTGTACATTATTTGTAAAAAAAAGAACTTATGTTAACCAATAATAATATTTGTTTTATCTATAATTCTACTTTTTTTAAATCTCTACTCATTACCCTCCTCACCTTTTGTGTGCTGTCTTGTATTGAATCATAGTTTTGTTGATTATACTCAAAATTTTGGAAAATTGGGAAAGGAAGTTTCAAGGTTGTGGTTACATTTTATAATAGTTTCGCCTTTGATTGGATGAAATATTCGATTTCCCGGTAGAACGATATTAGTGGTTATTACAATTACATAACACTTTATACTCAATCACCAATACCATCCTTGCCACATTTTGAAAGAACCATTGTAGATTGAAGCTCGATAAGTACCAGATATTAAATAATCTATACTTAACAAGCAGAGACTAAATGAAATAACGTACGGTAAGTGAGTCCCTATACATGTAAATAAAAACAAAATAACACCTAACATAACAAATAATCGCGTTCAATCATTCGGTTTTGGATTTATCATATACATACATAAATCGTGTGAATCACATAAACAAATATTAATTTTCTGTACTAAAGCAAAACAAATTAAATTAACATACCAATTTTTTAAAAATATGTTCTTAAACTTATTACTTAAATTAAAACAAAAAAAAATGTAGTGATATTTTTTTCTCTTAATCCTTTTATAATAGGAATTAATGCAAAACAAAATAAAATGGTCGGTTTCACTAACCAGCAGTAGTTAATGAAACAAAAATAAAACAGGAAATAATGTAATTAATATATATTATAAACTCAAATAAGCACAAATGCACTAACTGGTAGTAGATCTTTCAATTACTCCCGCTACGTGACTAACTCATTATAAAAAAAAAACAAGTAGAACTTACTGTATATAGAAAAAATGCATGAATTTTACAAACTAACAAATATTATTTCGGGTTATAACTATGCTTCTATTCTTTATAAGCACTCTTTAGTATTCTTTTTGCACCAATCTTATGGGTATAATTTTTTATTTTTATTTTTTTGGTTAAAAACACAAAATTATTTCCAACTAAAATATATTTTATATTTATGACAATAGAGTATTTCCAAATATTTTATTATTTTATGTACATCTACCCTCGTATATTCCAACTGAACGTAGATTTTTTTCTATTTGTATATGCATGGATATTTTTGGCAGAATTATATTCACTATTCTTAAATCATTTTTTTTTAAAACAAATTGTATTAATACGCGAAGTTTTTTTGGAACATAATTCAAATTCAAATTAAAAATTGTTTAAAAAAAATACGGTAATGGCAAATTTAGGCAGCTTGTAATTGAATGTTGCAATTTAAAAAGTATATTGTTAATTGATTGCTGTAATTAAAGCTTTGAAAATGTATTTTAATTATACGTATTACGCATGTACATGTATATATGCATATGCACAAATATTGCATCCTACTCCTGGCTTTATGATATATGCGTACATATGTTGAATCAGGGCACTTCCTTCAGTTTAGTTTCTTTTAGAAACTTAAGTGTGTGGGGTGAGCTTAGAGAAGATACGTCTCTTTCATCTGTCAGGCGTACTCCGGACAGATTGGTCTTTCGATAAGCAGTATGCTGCAGTTTCTTAGAAGCTAGTCACTCTCCAACTGTCAATGATTTAACTTCTGAGGCTCAACTAGCTGGGCTCTGGGTGGCAATGGTGCCGTGGATAGTGTGTTTGTTCGTGGACCGATGTGTGCAAGTTCAACCACAGCGGGGAACAGCAATCATCAGCCAATCAAATATAAAAAGAAAAACGAGTAACATAAAAGTTTTTCCAAGCACTGCACCATAAAAGGTTGGAAGTGCAATGGACCGAAGAGTCTGAGAGCTCTGGGATTTGGGTTTGCTTCTAATAAATAAAAAAAACGGTGAGCCCGCGCAACCGCACAAATTCATCTACTGTAGCACCGCTGTTTTAATGGTAGTCACTACCTTAAAACTGATGACGAAGATGCAAAACCTAACTTATGTCATTTGCTATACATATGTATATTGGCTCAAGCAACAGTGGGTCAATTCTGAGTCGCTTTTTGTATCAATTAATGATCACTTCGATTTGTGTCGATTTCTTACTTATTTACTTACTCATTTGAAAAAGGGATATACATATAACGAACAACTTAATTTTCCTACCTTTAGTATCTAAAAACATAAACATAAAATGTTTTCATAAAGAAAAGCTAAATTTTGTATATTCTCGACCGCAATTTTCACAATTAATAAAAAGAAAAAAATAATGCATGATTTTCCTTCATTTCGCAACAATTTGAACGAATATAATTCTTACGTTTTGCACGTTATTGTAACTAATACTTTTAGTACCTACCTAGCATATATTTACATTCCATGTTTGCACGTTAATTTAAAACAAAAATATAATATGTACACAATCCCGCTGAATACCTACACGTTTACTCGCTCTACCTGATTTCTTTATATGTGTTTTGCACCTACACACAAAATGTCCCTTAAGCATGTTGTATTGTATGTGTTTGATTTGATTGTATAATTTTATTTACTATTTATGATATTTTACAAATATATTTTGCAGGCGTCAGATCTCGGGGTTGAGCGAATTATTTAACGCCCCCAATCTTCTTTACCTATTAGCTAATAGCTTTCCCTATGTAGTAGCTTCCAGCTTCTAAAAAATACGTGCGCACAAAACATTCAAAGTGAATAATTTTTTTTATTATTTCTTCATTTTTTCTTAAAATTTATTTTTTTAAAAAAAAAAACCTTTTTTATTTAATATTGTTCGTTTTCTTTGGAAAATTGTACATGCGTGTGCGACAACATCAAATGAAAACAAAAAATCCGGAACATTGCCAAAAAATCAAACTACTCTCCGAATTGCAGTCCACTATTATTATTAATTAAAAATGTCATATAAAAACCAAGGTTTAACCACGCCATGATCATCACATTAATAATTACAAAAACAAATTGCCAATTTTACCAATAATATGTAAATAAGTTAAAAAGTGACGTCTATACCAGCGCAAGAACAAAATTAACTATAAATCCAGTCCAAAAAAACTTCATTGTAAATTATATTTCATCAAATCAGTGTATGTAAAAATAAAACACTACATATATGTATGTATTGAACGCGCGTAGCCAAATAAAACAGGGACCCCGCTAATCCCAGGCCAAGAATTTGAGAAACATTGAAGCTGCCAACAACTATACACGCTTAACAAGATGTACGTTGCATTACTTTTGTTTAAATTCTTCGTTCAGTTTGGTTTAAGTATAATTTTTATATTATTTCTTTTTATATACTCAATTATGTGTATTATTTAAGAAGTTGTATGATATATAAATATGCATATATAATTATTAATGTGGGATTAGTTTACCGCCTAGTTAACATCGTAAAACTAAAAACAAAAGAACATCATCAGAAATCTAAACAAAATCATCATGGTTTTGCATGACTATAAAGTCTTAAATCTAATTATAACTGTGCCATTACTAAATACTGTGGGTTTATTATACAGACTGTGTACACCTAACGCAGCATTGTTAAATATACTTATAAAAGACTTTTTTTGTAAGCGTGTATTTACCGTATTTACCAAGCTCGATTTCTCCTTCTTTTTCATCTCCAACCACTTTTATCATGGATTTCGTTAGGAAATTAGAGAAATTTAATAAATTCATACAACTATGAAAAGAAAACATAAAACGCAACAGCTCTTCAAGTGTCTGGGCCTAGCTTCTCGCAACCACTCGTGTTGTGTGCATTATATTCTTTGACACGAATGGAAGGAACCTATAGTTTAGTGCCGTATCTGAAGGGCAATTTATTTTTGACAAGCTTTCTCGTGACAACAATACTCTGGGATGTTTGTCAGACGTTCACGAGAAGTAGGACAGTGAAAAAGCGTTTTGGTGTTTTCTGGGATTCGAACCACTGCGCCACGACGACCAGGAAAATAAAACATTGTAACTGAATATTACAAGCAAAGTGCTGAAGGGACTGTATGTACAATACATGCATATGTACACAATAATGTAGTTACAAAAAAAACAAAGCTTGCGTGCGAAAATTCTGAGATCCATTTCTACATACATATGTATACGAGTAGATTCGTTTTTTTTTTCTTCATTATGGTTCAGTCCTAACATTTTTTTGTGGGTATTTTTCTACTTCATTTTACCAGCCGTAGAGGAGTTTGTCATACTGTTAACAAAATACATTAAGCATGACATCTCTGCCACTTATTTTGCACTATAATTTCAAAAGTGTATTTAGTTTTGCCTTTTATTCAAAGGTGACCATGACAAAAAAAAAAGAAGTAATTAGACCTTAATCAATGTTTGTTTATTTTCTAAGCTGGAATGATGATTCTTGTGTTATCGAAAAAATGTTGTCGTTAGGTCAGGTATAGAACCATAATTCTCTAAGCAATTATTAACAAATGTGAACACTGAGCCTGCGCTCTTGTCAAACACTTCTGGTAATATCTATAGCTACGTATATGTATTTATCAGTGATATTTTGATGTAGTTAACGCAGAAAAGCATGTTTGCATCAATATCAATAAGCTTTTTCAAGCTCCATGCAGCAATCGACATCCCTTCACACGTGGTGAATCATACCGAACCCCACAGGCGGATCAGTAGAAATGCGGTGAAGTGGGAGGGTTGTGATCCCTTGTTTTCCGATCATAACCTCGCTGATAAAAGGAAGAAGACGAAGAACAAGTGGTGAATCATACCTACCGATATTAGCGTTGAAGATTTATATAGCTCGGCAGAAAGCCCATTTTCTTTGCAATGATCGCAACGGTGGGTTTTTTTTTTTCAACGAAATCTAAGATAATGTAAGGGTATATAAATGTAACTCGGCACTTACTTATTTTATTGTATAATTTCATCCACCATATGCTTAAAAAGTTGTAAAATGTTCCGTCCATCCACTTAGCTTAAGCCGAAAAAATCATTCAAGTTTTCCCGGGTACTCACGCAAAGAGGGTTCACATATCTGAGCATCTACAATATTTGCAGTGTTTCAGCTTCCTCATAAAGGATGTTAACGGTTTTCTAAATTGAATTTTTTATTTATTTAAATAACATTGACAGCCTTATAGGTGGATGCCATCCGTCTTGTTTAAGAAGTTTTCTGAATCTTTCTGTTCTCAAACAAAAAGATAAACGAAATTTTTCCAATATGTTTCGGTTGGCGAAAAAGGGGATATACACAATTTTTTGATTCACAAAAAATATTATCTGCCGATAGGTGGTAATTTAGAGATATTAGGTGTGTTTTGGTGAGGATTATGCAAAGCCCAGTAAAAGCTTCTCCACAAAACGATCTCCAGTCAATCTGGTTTGAACCTTTTTTTTTATTGTTTGAAGATGGGTGGTTGAATTGAAATTAAATTAAAAAGTATGAAAAAGTTATGCTTAAATTTGTGAAATACTACTGAATCATTCAACTTGAATGAAAAAGCTCTTTTCAGCACCCTCTGATATTATGTAGCGCAAACTAAACATCCCAACTCAGTTTTGACTGGAAAAAAAGCTAAAGTGGTTCCCAGTCACGTTTGTTGTTGTACTCCGTGCGAAATCTTATTTCACTGAGAAGCTACGTCTCACCAAAACGCACCTATGATCAGCTCCTGTTTTTGACCACCCGTGCCTGGGAGAGCTTTTTATGTTTCATCAATTTAAAGTGGCAGTTGCACTTTATTGGTATTATATGGTCTTTGGTCCAAGCCACCTAAAAGTGAAAACGTAAAAAGCTCGTTTGCTCGTTTACTCGACACTGGGCCCTATTGGTGTAAAAAAAAACACCTACACCGGGCTTCAAAACACCTACACCCCCGGCAGGGACGTTGCCCAAAACTACAAAAAGGCACAACTACAGTTAGATACCTCTCTGTTAACACCTCACTCATCTACTTAACTATGCGTCCTCATGACAAAATAGATAAATTTCATGAAACTCACCTTATTTTAGGTGCAAATACATGCGACCCATCCAAGTCTTTTATTTTCTTCTTTTTTTTTTTTTTATTATTATAAGGACGCACTACAGTAGAGATGAGCTAGTAAATTTTTAGTTTTCTTTTTTTTATTTTCAAATATTTTATTTAAATATTGTAGAATACGATGGAGAATAATCCCGCATTAATAGAAAATCAATTCAGCACATTTTTGGAGCACTTACTCTTAAATTTGTTAGATCTATTTTTTAAGCCAAACAATTTCTAGAGTCAATTTAATTATTTTTTTCTTTCTCTCTTTTCCTGTCCAGATTCGAATGATCATCGAGCCCATGATGAAAAATCAGGAAATAATTCCAGTAGCAGCATAACGGCAACGGCGACAAATGCGGTATTTGTCCTTATATCGACCGCCCTATTAGTTGCATTCAAAGAAATGATTCTGAGCTAAAAGCGAACATCTACAGTCGAATGTTATTACATGAAGAGAACAATTTGTATTTAATTTAAAATTTAATTTTTTTATTTAATTTTTTTTTTTTTTTTTTGTTATTGTTATCGCACAAAGTCGCAATCTGTTTAATTTGATGCGTATTTTTTGTTCTTAATTTAAAATCTTGTATATGTATTTGCGTTCATCAGAAGTAGGGAAACAAAGCATAAAAGGATCAAAACTCAGTGCCTTTTTTTGTAAATACTTTAAAGTAAAAAAAAAAAACATCATAAACAATTTACATGAGTTAGAGTTAGTAGATAATTTCAATCATTTTTTTTTTTTTAAGAATTTTTTAGAACGACTTGTAGAAGTATTATCTGACCTT
The DNA here is from genome assembly GCA_945910035.1 of Brachypalpus laphriformis. NCBI lineage: Eukaryota > Metazoa > Arthropoda > Insecta > Diptera > Syrphidae > Brachypalpus > Brachypalpus laphriformis. The sequence goes on from OX246753.1 coordinate 351,976,945, forward strand.
TCTGGAAAAAAAAAATTGTGCACATTCCACCAAAGGAAAACACATTTATTTGCGAGACGATATAAAACCGATACTAGTAAATATAATTTAAGGTAAAAAATTATGTTGAAAACCGTACCACGTGGACAATTATCATTTTTAATTTAATTTTTCATATTTTAGTTTTAAAGTTAATACTAGCATATTATAAGAAACGAAAGATTGAAAGAAACTATTAGAATAAATATTAATTTCTTTTTCTTTAATCTTTGTATTATAATATATCAAGCGAATTAACTGAAAACGAATGCATATCGTGCTGCTTTAAATTGTTGAAAACAAATTGATTGTTTTTGAAGATTTTATTTTTATTTCTGATTTGTATTATTATTCCAAAGTGGATATTTATACGAAAATTGTCCAGTAAATAATAAAAAGAAAGAAGAAAGATGTTGTATAATAGATTGTAATATACTAAGAAAAAAAAACAAAGAATACGATATTTTTCGGAATTAATATTTAACTCCGAATATTATCATAATTATTATTTTTTATGAATGAATGAAATATATATATATATATATTATGTTTTTTATTAATGAAATAATAAAATTTTCGAAAAAAAAAATATCCGTTTTTATTTTTCTTTTTCAAGCAGTAGTACGAGTATTGAGGTTATATTTCCGGGGTATGAAAACAATTTCTACGCGAACCAAACAAAATCGTATTTAAAAGGTAGAACAAACCTAAACCGGATGAGGAATTTTACCATGCATGCAATGGCAATGCAAAAGGGCGTTGCGGCGTACTAGTTATAATCCTGCTTTCTAGAAGCCAATTTTTCAGAATTCCGCCTTTCTATTTGAATTTAATCATACGAAGACTTTCAAACTTAGAACCCGTAATAAAATACTTAATAACATTTGGTGCTAAAGTTTCAATAAAATTCTTGAATACACAACTTCTTTGCATATACACAACCTCCCACCTTTTCCAAATCCAACAGCGACCCCAAGCAGGACAAACATTGCACTGTTTATGGGATCTACTTGTAATTTCACAACTCTACGTCCCCCACAAAAAAAAAAAAACGAATCATTTTTAGGCGGTCGTTCATTTTCGGATTTTGTGCGATTCATCTTTGGGCAATTATTCGCACAGCCATTCACTTGTGTTTTTGTTCGTTAATTTTTTAGGCGGTTGTCCCTTTTTTGGGCTTTCATACATTGCGTGCAAATGCCCAAAAATGTTGGCCGATTATTCATTTTTGAAATTTGGGCGATTATATTTTAGTACCGTTTAGTACCGTTTCCGAAGAGCAATTTGGTTTGAGAAGCTTTTTAGAGAGAGACGATAGCGAGAGATGGGACCGTGAAAAAACTTGTTGGTGTTATCTGGGATTCGAACTTGAAAACTCACGCGCAGTGATCTGACAAACTAACCACTTATGCCACGGCTCCCACTCGTCTTAGGGGTATAACAAAAGGAACTAGCCCTCCAGGTTGGGGTTGTGCCGTCGGGGTAACTTCCGTACTACGTAAAAAAAATGAATGGTTCCGAAACAACCAACCCCAGCAAACGAAATAAGGACAATGACCTTCGGATCTGTACGTGGAATGTTCTGTCCCTTTACAGACCACATGCAGCTGAACAATTAGCAGAGCCCCTAGACTGCTATAAAGCAGATATAACTGCCATCCAGGAACTGCGATCGGATGAGCCGGGCAAAAAGAGGATGAATAACTGTGACATCTACTACGGTGATTGCTACAGCGGCAACAGGCAGCGCTTATTCGGATGCGGATATGTCATACGCGGCAGACTTAAGCAAGAAGTCTTAAGCTTCGAACACGTGAGCGAGCGTATTATGACTATCCGGATCAAGGCTAAATTCGCTAACATAAGCCTAATATGTGTTCATGCCCCCACGGACGAAAAGGACCCTGCCACCAAAGAGTGTTTCTACGAGCTCCTCGACAAAACATACGATTTTATGGACGATTTTAACGCCAAAATAGGAAAGAAGGACGTCTTTGGTAGGGCAGTCGGTAAGCATAGCCTACATGACACCACGTCTGTCACCATAGCAAGTACATCTCAATATTCATAAGACATGGCGGTCCACTGATCATGTAACGATCAACCAAGTTGATCATATTGCGATCGACGCAAGACATACCTCCAGTATTCTGGATGTGGAGAATATCGGCTTCTCCAAAAGAAGAAGAAAGAGCATGAGAAGCGCGCAATCGAGAATATTGAAAGCTTATACTCCACTCCAGTAACAATGTGCGGAAGTTTTAGCAAAAGGTAAAAAGAACGTGTCAGAGAAGCAATACCCGTACAGAAACATGTAGAGATGAAAATGGAAACTTTGTAGTAGAATCACAGTCACTGCTGAGAATATGGAAAAACTAAGACCAACATCCCACTGTCAGGCAGAATGAACCATTCAATATGGACGATGATAGTAAAAATTTCCGGCCACCTGACCAAAATGAAGTGAGAATAGAAATATCCAAACTAAAATCCAACATGGCTGTTAGACCTGATGGCTTACCGACCGAACTTTTCAAGGCAGCTGGTGATGAATTGGTAAAGTGCATACACCAACTCATCTCTAAGATTTGGTCAGACGAGTGTATGCCTGATGAATGGAATCTCAGCATGGTTTGCCCGATCCACAAGAAAGGAGACCTCCTCAACTGCGCCAATTATAGAGGCATCAGTCTTCTCAACATCGCATACAAGATCTTTTCTGCGATATTGTGTGAACGCATGAAACCTTTTATCGACAGCCTGATTCGACCCTCCACCATCGATCAAAACTTCACACTTCGTCAGATCTTGGAGAAAACCCAAGAAGTCCAAATCAATACTCATCATCTCTTTATCGATTTCAAGGCTGCCTATGACAGCCTCTATAGAGAAGAGCTTTATAAAGCTTCTAGTTTGAATATCACTACCAAACATGTTCGCCTGTGCAGGATGACGATAGAGAACGCTCGCTGCTCCATCAAGGTCGGTGACCTTTGATGTCAAAAAATGTTTAAAACAAGGTGACACGCTGTCACGTGACTTCTTTAATATTGTACTTGAACGGATTGCGCGGAACTCACAAGCCAACACCAGAGGTACAATCTATCAAAAGTCTGTACAACTACTTACATACGCCGACGATATTGATATTATTGGAAGAACTCAGCGGGCTGTCACCGGTGCGTTGGCAAGCATTGAAGCAGAAGCGGCCAAAATGTGTTTAGCGATAAACAAGGGCAAAACCAAGTATATGCTGTCAACAAAAAGGGACAATCAACACCGACGAATTGGACAAAATGTCACAGTGGGCAGCTATAACTTCAAGGTAGTATGGGACTTTGTCTACCTTGGCTCTGCTATAAACTCTAAAAACAACATCAGCGCAGAAATCAAGCGAAGAATAACTCTTGCCAATCGCTGTTTTTTTTGGGCTTATAAGGCAATTAAACAGTAAAGCCCTATCTCGAACAACTAAGGAGAATCTGATAAGACTCTGATCATCCCAGTCCTGCTTTACGGCGCTGAAACATTGACTATTAAAAGAGAATGAAGATATCCTTGTTCGCTTCGAGAGAAAATTCTTCGTAATGTAATATTCTTGCTGGGGTTCATTTAAATAAAACTGTCTTTTGTGTATTTTAACGGTTTATTTATTATAAATTACCAACTTTACTTTGACACAATATTCAATCACTTTATTCTTTATTTATTTCAAATTAAACTGTCTCCACAGATTTACTTTCAATCACAATGTCGCTTATTTTCACCACTAGTCGAGTTTCTCCTCTTAATCGCTGTATTCACCTTATACACCGACCAACATTGGTTGTGGTCGGTGTATTTATACAAAATTGCAAGAGGCTCTAGAACATGCTAGATATTTCTCGGGGTGAATTGATGATCGTTGAACAATTGGGATATTGTGTAGAACAATTGTAGAACATTAGCACATCCGCTTAGGTGGGAATATTTGCTGCTAGCAGGTTTCGCGTTGCTACAGTTTGGAACACAGTGTTTTAGTTTGGTACACAAACCATGCAGTACTGTGAGTCTATGCTACAGTAAGATATTCAGTCCCGTTTGCGTTGATAGGTTTTGGAGGAAAAAAAATTCAATCACGAACTATACGAGCTGTACAGCGACATCGGTATAGTCAAAAAACTGCATATTGGTTTCTAAGATGGCTAGGATATGTAGAGCGAATGGATACCAACGCACCGGCCCGCAGAGTCTTCGAATCCAACCCCGAGGGACGACGCAGTAGAGGACCTCCTCGACGTAGGTGGCGCGCAAAAGTTCAAGGGGACCTCGACCAACTGAGTGCGCAACTGGGGGCAATTAGCTAAAGACCGAGCTAAATGGAGAGGCTTGTTGGTTAAGGCCCAGGTTTACCCCGAACTGTAGCGCCACCTAAGTAAGTAATGGACACCAACGCTCCGGCCCGCAGTCTTCGAATCTAACCCGGAGGGACGAGGCAATTTAGGACCTCACCGTAGATGGCGCGCACAAGTTCAAGGGGACCTCGACCAACTTGGAATGCGCAACTGGAGGCAATTAGCTAAGGACCGAGCTAAATGGAGAGGCTTGTTGGTTGAGGCCCAGGTTCACCCCGAACTGTACCGCCACCTAAGTATTATGAGTAAGTAACCGTTGGCGCTTTTCGCTTTTCGACGATTGTCATTTTATTTATACATCCGTAGCTACGACCTGCTGACCGTTAAACACTACTTATATAATTTTGTTGCCGTATAGAATACTATTACAACTCTTTCACATTTAAAAATTTATTCGTGGTAGATCTGAGGAATAAAACGAAAATGGGTCAAAAAACGATAAATGCAAACGTGAATATTATTTATGCTGTGGCAGGTCATCAGGTATTGTTCGGAGGGTATAATGTTGTGCTCTTTAATGGAAAGTCATTTTGTTTCCGAGTGAAGATGGTCTTCGTTTGACATGAAGTGGTAACCCGTAATGGTTCATATGGCTACGTTGTGGCATGTTTAGAAGTTTTTCCATTTGCGTCACTTAGCTGTGGCGTCTAAATGGATACCACATAATTCAAGACAAATCTTCCTATTGCTTTGTAGATGGTAAGGAGCGTCTCTTTATCCATCCCCCAAGAGCTGGTCATTCAAGAAACACTCGAGGTTATATAGATATGCGTTTATTGCTGTGCGCAGTTCGTGGATGTTTGGATGGAGCGGACCGTGTAGTCATTAGCATAGGAAATTATGTTTATGACATCAGGAGGCAATAGGAGTTTGGTTATGTTGTTGTTGTTGTAGCAGATACGGTTCCGCTGGGGACATATCAGTTTCTAGGCTCAGGAATCGAGCCACGTCTATGGATCGTTCCTAAAGTGCATCGGCGTGCAAGTCGGTTGGCCTTGCTGGGCAGTTGAAAAGTTGTGTGTACGGACCATTTGTCTTCTATGGAGGCGTCGAGACGGTTCTTGTAGCTGTTTAGTAAGCGGCACCATCCTGAACGTAGCTGAGCTAGGATGGTTCTTGTTCTTCGAGACAAGCTATGATGCTTTTCATTGCATCTTTGAGGTCTGTCTGTCGATTCTGGTGCCCTGTGTGTAGGCATCGACGTAGTATTTGTAGATTTAGAGCCATTTGCGAATGGAACGGGGTGGTTGTGGTACCATCGTCAGCGGATGATTGGGGTGGTCTTGGAGGTGACAAGCTAGAAGGAACTGCTTGGAGAGCATGGTGTTATGGACTCTTACTGTAAGCAATTTCGTCTCAGCATGGAGGTGACATCCGGTGACGGCAGGCTTGAAGATGCTGCCAGTTAGTGTCACTCAACTGCGGTGTCCAGATGAGGCGGCATATTTCAGCACGGAGCGACCGATTGCCTTGTATATGGCGAGTAGCGTCTCTTTATGCATTCCCCAAGAAGATTCCTCTAAGGACTTGAGTACATTGTTACGAAGTCTAATTTCGGCTTATGATGTTTGATGCATGTGCGGCGAACGTCATCATGCTGTCGAAAGTAACGCAAAGAAGTCTTGGTTGGGTGGAATTTGAGTTGGAATTAGACGTCCTGCTATGTCTATGTCTAGGACTGACCTTATCGCCCTTTTACAGAACGTGAAGAGTCTGGCTGAAGACTTCTCGGCCGACAATTGTAAGTTGCGCTTTCTGGGAAATCCGTCTAGGACAGAGAGATATGAGTTCAGCGCTGTGCATAGTGTTGGCACGTTGGGCCCAGTTGTTGTAAGGACCGTACAGTCGTCGTCGGCATATGAAACAAAATTGATTCCGTCCGGGGGGTGGTAGATTGGAGATGTAGAAGTTAAAAAGAAGTGGCGATAGAACGCCCCCTGTGGAACTCCTCAAAGGATTGGCGGCCGCAAAGGTAGTTGGCCAGCCAGCGCTTGTGGGTGTTGGGTAGTGGAGACTCCAGGATATCGCGTTGCAGCGTGGCATGATTCACCATGTCAAATACCTTAGATAGGTCCAGGGCAACGGCAACAGTTCTATGGCAGGGTTGTATTTGATTGTATTCGTTGGTGATCTGCGATGAAATCATGTTTAGGGCTGAGGTGGTGCTGTGGTTTTTCAGAAAACCGTGCTGGTGGTGCGCTAGCGTAAGGGAAGTGAGTTTACCCGAGCGACCTTCCACATGCCTGGTATTTTCAGCGATTGGAATGATAGGTTCAGAAGAGATGTTAGGTAGCCAAATTCTGGTTTGGCGAGTTTTTTTAGCATCAGCATGGAAATCTCATCAAGACCAAGCGCTTTGGAAAGTTTTGCCTTTAGTATGACAATATTTTACTGTAAATGTACACGCTTTTTGAACTTTTTGACCGATTTTGAATAGTTTTTCCCAAAAAAAAATATTTTAAAATATTGCCTAAGAGAAAGTTGGAGTTGCTATCGTTAGGCAAATTCATGGGTAGCAAAAATCACCGCATTTAGTTGAGATGAAGGTGCATTTTTTTATTTTTTTATTAAAAGTTTTCAGGGTTTCCGCATGTGATAGAAGGCACAGCATTGGATGCAAACACCGCCTTTTGGATATGAAATAGAAACGTTGGTCCCTGCTTATTTTATTAAAAAAAAAGAAATCATTCTCAATACTTTCGTTCATCACATACCACCTTGATCAAAAAGTTCCCGGAATAAAAACCCATCGGTTTTGAGTTCTGTTTTCTTTGTTAAGTTGGTACATCTGTTGTTGATATTCCCTCTAAATATTAGCGTCATAGCTTGACATTTGCAAAAGTTACGTAGCCAAGAGTACATCTATCTCTGTGTGTGTTGGCGATTTTTTACCAGACCAGAATTGTGGGCAGAAAAGTCGTGGATTTTGCACCATGATAACGCACCGTCGCACAGTGCCATCATTATTCGTAATTTTTTGACGAGAAATTCAACAAATACCATCCAACAGCCACCGAATTCACCTGATTTGGCTCCCTGTGACTTCTTTCTGTTCAATCGAGTTAAAAAACGATTACGGGGAACGCGATTCAGCAGCCAAGGGGAAGTAATGGAAGAATCGCAGGAAGCTCTGATGAACATACCGAAAACCGAATATAAAAAATGTTTCGAAGATTGGATCAAGCGCTGGCATAAGTGTGTTGCAGTCGATGGGGATTACTTTGAAGGGGAAAATATAGATTTAGATGAATAAACTTGTATTTTTAATTTTCTGAATAAATTCCGGGAACTTTTTGATCAAGGTGGTATGTCCACAGAAGCCGGACCTTCTCTAAATAGATAGGGTGTAGCAAGCTTCGTAGCTGATTTATACATTTTTAATCTACGGTTAAATAGCTAAAGTGAAAACTACGATTACACTATTTGACAAAGGGTCCAAAGATTGATCATCTCAAATGAGAAACTCCGGAAGCCAAAAGGAAAATGTGATGACAACCAGTAACTTCGATTACGGATATAAATTTAAGGTTTAAGGTTTAAAACAGAAGCCGATCAACGGGAATCAGATTAAAAATTTCCAACATCAAGACGGATGGCAGGGGTAGATAGTAACTGACAATGTAATGAGAAAGCGATTTCATTAGAACGACACACATTCAATTTCTTCAGTAAAACATCAAAAGTTATTGTTTACATTTAATACAACATTCAAATATAAAGGTTACAGCGTGTGTACTACAGGTCTTATAATCATTGATACACATTAACACTTACACATGCAATCCGTGGCTTTCAGCCATTACTTCGTCCCTTGGCCGAGTAGAATTTTAATTCTTTATAGCGAATTACTAAACTTTCTCTTCTCATCAAAAACACTATTCAATTGGAGCTTGCGACAGTTAAACTATAGAACTTAATAACTATAGATATTTAGAAAAAAATACCGTCTGTAGAGCACGTCCTTACATTAGCAACTAATATTACTCTGCTTAGTTTAACCGAAAAATGCATCTTCATCATCGAACTCTGTGTCAGAATTCATCTGCGCAAACATTACAGAAAGTTCATCCTTTTCAGTAATGTTGTCTATAATCTTCTTCTTTTTTTTGGGTTTAAACAACTCGTCGATCTCAGTTTTTGGTTCTAAATCCGCTGGTATTGATGGTATTGATGATTTTGATGGCATTGATGATGTTGATGGCATTGACTGTATTGGTGCTGATTGGAACAATTTACATAAGCTACCAAGTTTCTCTAAGTCAGGCTTGTCTTCCCTGGTATTCAATTCGTTGCGACGGATATCATCCCATTCATTGGCACACGTTGACTTTGATGTGGTTTCTGAAGTGGTTTCCCAATCGTCGTCTTCTTCTTCGGGTTCTGAGAAAAGTAAATTTTATGAAATTATGCTAAATATCGAGTCTAAAACTTAGATGTGAAAGATTTGAAATGTGCGCTCACAGTAGACGAATGTTTAAAGAAAATATAAAAATAAATAAATAAATAAATATTTGGCGCAAGAGCTCTTTAAGTGCAAGGGCCTAGCTTCTCGCAACCACTCATGTTGTGTGCGTTATATTTTTCGCACGAATGGAAGGGATCTACAGTTTAGTGCCGTAGCCGAATGGCAATTTGTTTTGAGAAGTTTTTTCGAGACAACAATACTCTCGGATGTTTGTCAGACGCTCGCGAGAGGTGGGACCGTGATAAAACTTTTTGGTGTTTTATGCGATTCGAACTTGGAACCTCACGCGCAGTGATCCGACACACTTTACGCCACGGCGCCCACTCTATCTTCAAAAGTGATTGAGCTGCAGGCAAGACTTCCAAAGAATGCCATTTAATCAGCGGAACAATTTAACCGGGCGAATAGAAAAGTTATAAGGGCAAATGATTGCCAGGACGGTGTGTTCTTTTCATTAGAATAAAAGTTTATAACGAAAACCTCCTATGAGACCCATTTTTAAGTGCAGTAGTTGTGAAACGCAGGTGGTATTAGGATTCAGTATACAATTTTCATGAATGGTGTCCGAATCAAATTGGGAGGGTTGCATTCAGTCCTGACTATTGATATTTTCTGTATTCTAGGTTGTGCGCGGGTAGTCAAACGGTAGTGCATGCGATTATATGAAAACATAAGCGATTTCACTTAGACAACTCCTACTCTCAACCTTCAAGTGGTGACCGGTGAATGCCTTGCCTCTTGGTCGGAGATAGGGTAACCAACCCCTTTCGATTTTTGACAGCAGTAGACGAGAGAGGGGGGAAGAGTGCTCGGCAGCGGATGAATTCCCTAAATGGAATTAACGATGGCGTCGACAGTGCCAGTTGGGTTGAACTTAGTGAATACTTTGCATTAGCTGCTTTGACATACTCGGATCACAGGTTGGTAAGAAATTTCCAATGTTAGTCAGGAACTTGGAATAGAGATGGTGGCGAAGGAGCACTTAATGGGCCAAAGGCAACGCTCATTCTCCCGTAGTGGACTACTAGCACCGGCGTATCCGGCCCCGCGTCCTAGGATTATAACAAAAGGAACTGCCCCTCCAGGTTGGGGGTTATGCCGTCGGGCAACCAACAGCCCCCGCACGTGGAGTGTTAGGTCCCTCTACCACGTGCAGCCGAACAGCTTGCGGAGGCCCTAGACTGGTGCAAGGCAGACATTACCACCATCCAAGAAGTGCGATGGGATGGGCCACCCAAAAGGAGGATGAAAAACTACGACATCTACTATGGCGATTGCTACAGGCAACAAGAACAGGATCTAATCGGGAGCGGACTTGTTATTAGAGGCAGACTTAGGCAAGAATTCTTGAGTTCCCAGCATTTTTTTTTTATATAGTTCGCACGCGCCGAAGGGAGTATTAATACCCTTATACTGATGCTCAGGGCACGGGCGAATGGAAAAAGGAGGTGGAGGAACAGATGAGATGCGGGTTTGCGTTGGCTTTAAATGTTTGTAGGTTGTAATGATTAGGAAATACAGAGGCTGGTAGATCGTTTCTAAAACGTGTTGTTCGGCTTATAAACGAATCCCTATATTTGACAGTACGCCCGAAATTGGGCTTGAGGGTGAACTGATGTGCATTCGAAGCATGACGCGTATTGCGGGTGAAGTTTTGAAGAGGAGGAATGCATCTGGAATGCATCGCTGGATGAAATAGGAAAAGACACGAGACATTTCTACGATGTTCGAGTGAGACTATGGAGTTAATAATGTCTCTACCACCTAAAAGTTTTAACACGCGATTCTGTAACCTATCTAGAATGTGCAGAACGGTCTTGGGTGCACCAGAGCAGATATGGGCGTTATATTCCAGCTTTGGGCGGATGAATGCCTTATAGATGGAGGCCAGATCAGACGGGGTAAAATATTTTTTGTAACGCTTAAGGAATCCTAGACATTTTGCAGCATTTTTGGCGACTTCGAATATGTGATCGTTCCATCGAAGACGGTTATATGGTTGATGCACATACGGAGAATAGAAAGTCTTTCAGATTCTGCGATACAAGTACCAACTATGGATATTGGTTTCGCTTGAGAGACAGAAACAACATTGAGTTTCAGATGCATTAAATTTCACTCTATTGATTGAACCCCATTTGGCAATGCTGTCCAGGTCGGAATTTAATGTGTTAAACATACGTTGTCGTTCCTCTTCTACGGCCGAAGAGCAGGAACGTGTGTTAGGCAACGAATATGAAAAACTAAGGGTACTGTCACCAGCCAGGGGAATGGATTGGATTAGACGTAGCAGACAAGAGGTCATTTATAAAAATGAGAAAGAGAGTCGGAGACAAAATGAAGCTCTGGGGAACACCAGCATTTATATGGTGAATTGCAGACATGAAGCCGTCCAGGACAACTTGTATTGAACGGACCGAAAAGTAATTTCTAATCCATTGAAGAAGAGAATCATCGATGCCAAATGCACGCATTTTCGACAAAAGAGCCTGATGCCAAACTCTATCAAATACCTTAGAAATATCGAGCCCAACCATCTTTGTTTCGCCGAAGAGATTGGTTCCACTTCTCGGTGAGGTATGCCATCAAATCACCAGTGGCCCTATTGCTATGAAAACCATACTGCCGGTCATTGAGGAGTTTTCGTAAATCAAGATATTTCATAAGCTGACGATTCATCAGCGTTTCCACGACCGTGGAAAAAAAGGGACGTACCATAAGGGCAATGGGTCGGTAATTGGACGGGGAGGAAGATTCACATTTATTAGGGACGGGCTGGGCAAATGCTGTTTTCCATTTTCTCGGAAAGATCCCAAAAGAGTAGGATAGACAGTAAAGCTTACGCAGAGGTTTTGCCAGCGTAGAAGAATACCTCTTCAGAACTATGGGGGAAAATGCCATCTGGACCAGCGGATTTGTGTATGTTGAGACCTTTGACTACTCCTACAGCTGTACGAGTGTGAAGGTGGACTTCTCCCATGGAAAATTCGACGCTCACAAGTACAGGCGCAGACAAAGCACTATGTCCCATTGCAACAAGTCAACAAGCCATCAGAGATACCGCCTCTGATGTACTAGGTTTCTCTTGGCCACCATAACTTGATGAGGAATGCCGGTAAGCACATGCAGCAAAACAAGAGGTGTACAAAGCGGCGCTGCATAGAAGGATGAGGATGCCCTTGGTTACTTTGAGAGAAAAGTCCTTCGAGTGACATTTGGTCCCGCCTGCATAGAAGCGAGTAGAGGAGAAAGTAAAATGCCGAACTATACGGCCTATACAATGACAGCCAGAAAATTTCACATACAGCGACTAAGATGGCTGGGAGCGGATGGAGCTCAACGTTGTAGCTCGGAAAGTCTTCGAATTCACCCTGGATAGACAGCGCAGTAGAGGACGACATCGCGGTAGGTGGCGCAAACAAGTGGAGTGGGACCTCAACCAACTTGGCGTGCGTAACTGGAGGCAGCTGGCTCGTAACCGGGCTGGCTGGAAAGGTTTGTTGGTTAACGCCCAGCACCACCCGGACTGTAGCGCCACCTAAATAGGATGTGCGCGACCGCATTATTTAATTTTATTATTAAAAATACTGAATAAATATGGTTGAGGATTGAACCGACAGCAAAATACAAATATTTGGCGCAACAGCTCTTTAAAGTGCCAGGGCCTAGCTTCTCGCAACCACTCATGTTGTGTGCGTTATATTTTTCACATGAATGGAAGGGACCTACAGTTTAATGCCGACTCCGAACGGCGATTTGAGAAGCTTTTTCGTGACACAATACTCTCGGATGTTTGTCAGACACTCGCGAGAGGTGGGACCGTGAAAAAACTTTTTGGTGTTTTTCTGGGATTCGAACTTGGAACCTCATGCGTAGTGATCCGACACACTAACCACTTACGCCACCGACAGCATTCACCTCAATAAACGAACATTACTATTGCATCTATTACTATTAACGACAATGTTTCTAAACGACAAAAGCATGAATAAGTCTTCGCGTCAGATGGACAGATCATAGCCATGAATACGCCACATTGGCGCGCTCATAAAATCAGATCTCATCTCACATACCAATACAAGGTTTTAAGAAATTGTTACCCTCTTCCCTGTGAACCGTTTGCATACATACCGCAATCCAGGTCATCATATTCGTAGTCATCTATGTAAATGTCATTCGAAGTAGAAGGTGCCACGGGCTCCCGGGATGCAGGATTTTCTTCGCTGGGCTCCGTCTTGACCCTTGTTCCAAGCAAATTAATTCCATCATCAGAACTGTCATCGTCAATCAGTTCTTCCAATTTTATTTCACTTGGTAGGGATGGTCGTATTTTTGTAAGACTTAACATTTCCTTCTCTATGAATTTACGTCTCAATTCCGCACGTGCAGCTTCGGCCTTCTCCAACATTAATAATCTTGCCTCTTCCAGAACTTTGTCTTTATTCTCGGCATCAACTGCAGATGATTTGGTGGTCGTATCTGAAGTACTAGGTATATCAGCGGCGTTTGATGTCGATGTCAGAGGTTCGTTTGGCGTAACCGGCTCTTCAGATGACACTGACGGTTGTGGAGTGTCATTCGACCTACCAGATACTTCCACTTCTGGCTGTGTTGCAACTTCTGGCGGGGTGGCAACTTCTGGCGGTGTTGCAACTTCCGGCGGTTTTGCAACTTCTGGAGCTGTTGTAACTTCTGGCGGTATTACAACTTCTGATGGTGTTGCAAACTCTGGGCGATTATCGTCCTGTTGATGAGAAACGCTCAGAGGTGGGGATGAAATTTGAGGAGTAGCTGTCCTTGGTGATGCTGAAGGACTTGTGTCAACTATCGGTTTGAGTTCGATTTTATTGAAGCCTATTGCTCTCTCCTCCGTTTGTACGTTGTCATCTTCTTCTTCGTCGTCGGTGTCCTCTTCAATGGTTTCCATTTCCAGTTCGTCTGGGAAGATTTCCAACTCGTTCATGTCTTCTTCGTGCTCCAACGCTTTTGGCTCCCTATCCGGTAGTACTTCCCGACCCTCGCGCCGTGGCGCATTCAGCTTCGTCTCTCCGGGCAGGCCAATGTTGCCTTTCTGCCGACGAAAGCGTACAATCAGACTTCTGGAGTCCAGCAGAGCGTTTACAGTCCTCTTATAGGAAGCCATCGCCTCCCCGACCGAGTTATACCGGATGAATGCGTAGCGAGTGTATTTCATGCGTTGGGCGTATCCAATGTCAATGCGCTGTGCGTTAGGAAAGTACTGTTTGACTACCCGTACGGAAATGTGCGTCGGAAGATTGCCGATGTACAGGGTGTAGGGGTCAATCTCCTCTGGCGTCACTGGCTGATCGTCCAGGTGCTGGTTTTTCAGCTCACATGCAATTGTTCCCAATCCAAAGGGGATCTGACGAATCGTGCTAATTACCTTCTCTACATCAGCGTCCTCCTTCAGCTGGACAAAGCAGTAGCGAGGTGTCGATGGTTGCTGGAAATGCACCGAGTCTATCGAGGGTGAGTACTTCTTCACGATGTACTTGTTGAGATCTGGATCCGGGAACTTGAGAATGAGCATTGGTCGTTTCTGCATTCTGTTGAACTCCTTCTCGAGAGCGATTGCGGCTTCAGCTTCCTCCCGGACCCACAGTTTCGTTCGGGTGTACCTTGTCGACATCGGCTTGCGTTTGGCCTTCTTGTTGACCTGAACCCGCCCATTATCGGTATTATTAAGGAATATGGTAAGTTTTTCCGGCCCAGCCGGTTGCCCTTCGTCTTCGAACAGTCGGGCAAACTCACTCATCTCGCCCATGCGCTGAAGATCCATTCGTGGTACTAGCAGCTGTGGTGATGGCATTTGCGGGTAGAAGTGAGCATTCCTACGGCGGCCGCGCATTGGCGAGTTTACATTCATGTTATGCATGAGGCCGGGTCTTTGCGAGGCCAGAACTGTAGGTCGACCTCCTACTAGGCCCCTCAGTCCCATTGTGGAATTGAATCCGTTGAAACCTCCATTCATCCCTCCCCTCATTCTCAGTCCACCCATTGATCCTCTCGACATACCCATCCCATTGAAACTTCCGACTGGAATATTTGGAGTACGATGATCGCTTTCACCAGAACTGCCCGATGCCTGCCCTAAACTGCCTAACGACTGCTCTGAACTGCCAGACGCTTGCCCTGAACTGCCCGGCTCTGGCTCCTTCGGCAGCGGCGGCTTCTCAGGCTTTAGCTCTGGCGGAGGCAGCGGCGGCTGCGACGGCGACGGTGGTGGAGGTAGTCCTGGATTAGGTGTTGTAGGAAAGAACGGTGGTGGGGACGACATAAAGTTCCACGAAGGACTACTGTTGTACAACATCGGTGATTGGGGTGGAACGTATGGCGTGTAGTTGACCGAGTTCATCGGGTAGTAGGGGGCCTGGTTGTAGAATTGCTGATTGGCCGCGTACTGCTGCTGCTGTTGCTGCTGCACAGCCTGGATCTGCTGCTGCTGGGCTGCCTGTATTTGTTGCTGAAACTGCTGCTGATATTGTTGCTGCTGCTGAGCCTGTAGCTGTTGTTGGGCCTGGATTTGCTGCTGCTGATGGGCGTGTATCTGTTGTTGCTGCTGCAGCTGCTGTTGAAACGGCGACGGTGGTGGGTACGAGGCCTCGAACCGCTTCGTCTCGGAAGCGAATTCGGAGGAGTTGGAGCGTTTCATAGTGGACAAGAAATTATGTTTCGAGGTGATATGAGAGTTACACTTACTTGCGAGTGGCTAGCATGTCGTTTGGAGTGTGGATGCCTTCCACGCGCTCAGCACTACATGCAGGGTCGATTTTGAAAACAATTTGACTAAATTACAAGTTTTTTTCTTATTTTCTTCACCGTCTACAGTTTAATAAATAAATACGCGACTAGAATGTTGTGTTTTTTCCACCGATATCACGTAAAATTACTTAGAACGCTGAATGTGTGGGTGAGAGCGAGAAAAATGGTGGTGTAGTGAATAAGAGATCCAATAAAAAGTTTGCGTTCCGTAGGCAACTAACAATAATTATGATTGCGCTTAGCCGACGCTATTGTACATTATTTCGCACCGTTTTCTTTTTACATTTGTTTATACTTATAATAATGGTATTACTTATGGAATGAATTTTCTTTATTTAAATCCTTTACTAAGTGACAATTTCCTTATATTTGACAAAAAAAATCAGGTGCAGGAACTGACGTTTCCGCAATAATTTTTTGCAATCTTTTCGGAATGTTCGTGAATACAAGTGATACCTTATACCATGTTCCCACCAAACGAAATCCCAAGATTTCGCCAAATCTCTCCAAATCTAGGAGATTTCGCCATACATTTTCAAGATTTCGAAATCAGGAGATTTCGGCGAAATCTAATTGAAATCTCCTGGAGTTCATCCACCTGTGATAGGTTGTCAAACCGAACAAGCCTACAGCGTGAACTTTGGTTCATTTTGGTGTTCATTTATAGATGTCAAAACATTAGTAGTGCGTTCTAGGTCAAGCGCAATTTGTGAAATTTGCCAGCCTACAAAACTGACAATTATTGACATTTGAAATCACTTTAACTCGGTGGGAACGGCTTTCGAGATTTCGGTAAGAGTTCATCGAAATCTCCGGATTTCGGTTCGGTGGGAACATGGTATTAAATGCTAAGCGAAAAAAAAAAATAAATAAAATCAAATGCCAAATTCACGCACAGAAAATGTCTAACACATTTCGACAGAGATTTGAAGACTGCTAAAAAATGTGGTTGTACTTGAATAATACTAGGTTAAACCTGGAAATACAGGTGTAGCCTAGTTATTGTTCAAGCGTAAATTTGGCGGAACAACAAATGAAAAAACTCCTGAAAAATTCACTTAAAGTGTGATTCAACAAGAACGCAGATTCTCTTTTTTAAATCAAACACACAAAAATGTGTCAAAATGTTTTTCTTTTATTTCATTGGATTCTTGACACACAATATCCAAAAAATGCCTACCACGACTCCTCTGGAAACACAGGACCACACATCAAAATTTTCCATTACTTTTTGGCTTAGTTCGGATTGTGTCTCGTTAATAAAGTGTATGATTTCGTCCTTTAAGATATGTCGTGGAAGCGAGTTAAGTCCTGTGGCCTTGCATGGCAATAATTTTATGATAATAAAAGTGCACTCAATGATCGTAATATATAGGATTAGATACAATAGAAACTATAATTGGGTCGTTCCGGACATATATAGTTCTTTGAAATATGTCCTCAGTAGGAAACATTTCCTATATCTCCGTAAACTGCACTGAAACATATCCATATACCTACCATATAGTTCCGACTTCACAGAACAAACGAACGGAAGAAAGAAAAGAAACAATACTAATTGGAGTGGAATTGCGACCAAAGCAATTATGCCACTAAATGAGACAGAAATAACTATGAAAATACCATACACAAAGAACGATTACGATGTATTTCATTCATGAGTTATCGTTTGTATGTATGTGCATACAAATCGTTTCCTTTTTTGTTTTTCCATTTTCGAATGTATAGTTAGTTAGTTAGACTTTTTATTAACTTCATATAATTTTCACGAACAGTATATACATAGTCGTTTATGGTTTGGCTTAAGGCCGTCTACCAGATTGACAATATGGTTGCTATTTCTGTTTAAAAATCGCCTTCCAAAATACGGGCTCTGTAGCATAGTTGTACAAAACATCCCAATGTATATACTCCGATAAATGCAAATAATTTCACCATGTCCATGTGTATAATTGTGTAGTATTTTTTCTTTTCTTTCTTTTGTTCGTTCGGTCTATGAAGTAGGTATGCATATGTTATGGAATTATATAGTTCCGAAGATATGTTTCCGGGAACTAGTTAATTGAAAAAAAAAAAAAGACACGTTCCATGTCCGTTCCTTCATTGGAACTTTTTCCCGCATGTCTAATAGAAACGGAAAACAATCTTCCATTTCGGTATCATTAGGCGTTTTTCTTTTTTAGTTCAGAGCAGAGCCTGAGTTGTCAAAAGTTGTGTTTCTTTTTTAGCTCGGACACATCAGAGCTCTGTATTTGCTTTTCTTTTTTCGTTCAAAGTATTCTCAGAGCGCACTCTATGAGCTCTGAATATGGTAATTTGACCGAACGTTCAGGGCAAAATCCTGAGCACAACTATTTTTCATATTTGACAGGACAAAGAAAAAAAATTGAAATGGCGGACCAAATTTGGGGTCCTAGTGCAGAAAGTAAATATAACATAAAAAATAACTATCAATAGATATTCTATTCATATTTTGACAGCTCAACCTATAGTTGCTAATCAAATGACATCAGAGTGCTCAGTGTGTTTCATGAATAAATCAGAGCGCTCTGAGCATGCTCGGCATGTTCGGTGTATAGTTTATAGTTTTAATTTTTTCAAACTCAAGTCGTTAAACGCAGCCTATAAGCCCATTCAAAGTCCTGCCATAATTCTACCATAAAGACTGGCGCGCTGAGCTCTTCCCAACTGTCATGTAACCAGCTGACTGATTAGGAATTTCTTATAATATATTTACAAAATTAAAATGCCTATTTTGCTACGGTTGTTTAATTTGTCATGCCGCAACTTGAATGGGAAAAGTCTTGCCCGACCCACTACTTCACTGAGGTTCGTCTTTTTTTAACACACCTCAAGCAATTACACAAGTCTTCAGTTAGGTTAGCATGCGCCCGTTCAGTGTCCCTCATCCCGTTGAAGCGCTACATGAAGGAAGAGAAATTCGCTGAGAAAGACAAAGTACCCCAAGGATTCAAGATAATCTACCGTGCGCCCATGGAGAACTACGTTAGAGTATCGAAACTTGTTTCCACTAGTACAGCTGCATTCATCAGCAGTCTCGCTCTCTTCAAGTTCGCCACAGACAACAAGTTCCTGCAGCTCGAACACGAACTGAACTTGGGTGGCCTGGTGGCACACGATACAGACATCTGGATATTCGCAGCTGGTTTCATCGCCATCAACGCTTCTATCATGTATTTCATCACCAAGTATCCCCTGAGGATTTACAAGAACGAGAAAAAGTGAGTTCTGGGGATATTCTGACTATAGCTGATTTCATGTGCTTTCCAGGTATATAGCAATATACGAGGGAGTTTTGCCGCTCGGAGTCACTCGATTTAGCTTCAACAAGGGAGAGACCAAGGAATGCAAACACTTCTTGAACCCCTGGTCGCTTATAACCTACAAGATTAGAAATAGGGCGACTCTGTTGTTGTTAGATTATTTTAAAACTCCATCGGAGTTTCACGAAATGTGTGACGATAAGAATAAATAATTTATTTTAAAATTTCTTTACAAGTGGTACTTTCTTCAAATTTGATAATAGCGAAATGTTAAAGCCTAGGGATGTGTTATTGAAAGAATATCGACATCGGAAAAAAACCGATATTTGACGTGGATTCCCTTGGGGTTTTTGATTGGAAATCGAAAGAAATGGCGGCTACTGTGCACTTCGCCACGGATCGAATTATTTGCAATTTATTCAGTTCCGTTCGCGGGATTATCACCCCGTTTCTTCAAGTCGAATGCCAGTCATATTTTCTTTCGTATTTGAAGTCGTATCAAAATTGAATTCCTATACCTTGATTCATATGCGATGTATACAACTCAAAAAAAAACATCGCGTATCATCGCTGAAACCAGCCTTTCAAATTGGCTACTGATGAACATAAATAATTAAAAAGATACAATTAAAAAAAATTACTTCAATATACATATTTATCTAGATTTACTACAGTATATGGTATAACAAATTAAGCACCAATCACTAACACTCGGCATTCTAATAATTGCTTTTAATAAACAAAATAAGTTTCTGTTTGAATACTAAAATGCTTGTCTCTGATTTTACTTCATTTGGCAAGCTGTTAAATGCGATCAATCCCTTATACATCAATGAACACTGTGCGCTGCTGCTGTTAAATCTGTTCGGCCTAAAGTTGCGCGAATTCCTTAAGTGAACATCACCGACGCTTACGAGATTTGATTCTAAATATTCGGCCAGCATGTTGTTTCTCATTTTATAGATGAACATCATTGCACTGAGTAATAGCCCCTGCTCAATATTCATCCATTTGAGAGTATCGAGCATTATTCGAATTGTAGTATAAATACTGGGGTGGAATCCTCTAAGGTGATAGTTGATTGTTGACGATCACAATCATCCCTTTTGCTCTCCCTAAGGTGACCATCAGCGTGATAATCACATTTTTGCGATCGTTTTGTGTGACAGCTATTTAGGTGTCACTTCCATATAGACTCATTCTATTTTTTACGATTAGTAAAGAAATGTTATTTGCGAAGTGGTACGAAAAAATTAGCCTCTCTGCAATTATTTTATAAAGCAAATGCTGATGAACATAATTCTATTGTACGACTTGATCTAATTTAAGAAATAACTCAATTATGTTGGAACATTCAAATCCAATAGAAAAAAAAAATTCCTATCTTTTGTGTCGCCCAATTTATTTTATTTGTTTAATTTAAATTTTTATATATGTCCTGCGGTTGTTGGACATACCAAGTGGAAGGCATAGTATAAATGCTATGCTATGCTATATTTCACATACGAAATGTAATAAAACAGTAACGTGAAACAAATAAATAATTATAGCTGTGACCGGCGCGCGATACCACTGGTAAGAAAATGACATTTCAAAAAGCTGTGCTGCCAAGTTTTAAATAATTCTTTGCGATCGTTTTACGGAGAGCTAACAAAGTGTGATCATCAACTTTGACTATCAAAAGTGTGACTATCAACTATCACCTTAGAGGATTCCACTCCTGCACTCCAAGATTACACGCATGGCCCTGTTTTGCAACAGTTGAAGCCTATCTTTTGTTCTTTGTGGACTAGCATGTAACAGAGTGGAACGGTAATTAAAATGTGGCAACACGATGGTATTGTAAATTCAAATTGCACTTTCGAATGTTAATACTTTTCTTATCCTTCTCAAGAAACCGATTTTCTTTGCTATTTTCCCATATATATAGTCTGTGTGAGATTTGAAATTTAGCTTAGAATCCAACACTACACGTAAGTATTTAATATAATCCACACATTCAATAATGTCCCCATCCATTCGCACTGTAATAGGATCAGCCAACTTAAATTTCATACACTTAGATTTTCTCACATTTAATTTTAATTTGTTCATTTTAAGTCACCTATTCACATTATCTAAGTCCACATTCAATCTCTGATGCATACACGCCACATTCTTTCCGCTTACATAAATTAGAGTATCGTCCGCGAATAACATAATTTTACAATACTGCACGCATTGTTTAATGTCCTTAATGTACAACAAGAAAAGAATTACTCCCAACACCGATTCTTGAGGCACACCCAAGTCAACATCCACTGGGTCCGACAACACATCGCTTACCTTAGTCCTTTGTGATCTTCCCGATAAATATGATCTAAACCACTTGAGCTCAGTATCTTTAACACCATACATTTCTAGTTTTCGTGCTAATATGTCTCTATCAATCGTTTCAAAGGCTCGTTTGAAGTCCAAGAAGACAGCTATCACTGAATTACCATCATCTAATTCTTTCTTCCACTCAAATAATAGCCAATTTAATGCTGTCTCACATGAGTTTCCTCCTCTGAATCCAGACTGTTCTTTAATAAACAATTCAATTACCTCCAAATAGACCGGCAATTGGTTAGCCACTAATCGTTCCATAATTTTTTCGCAGGTTGGTAGCATATTAACAGGACGAAACTCCTCACGATTTGTCTGTGTTGACTACTTTCTCAACTGGTATAATAGTTGATTCCTTCCAATTATGAGGGAAAATACCAGATTGTAAGGATGCGTTGAATATTTTCATCAGTATAGGACCTATAATTTCTATTGACTTGTAAATCATATGTTTATTTTCCATTTTTCTTCACGTTGAGGCCGAGTCGTAGCCAACTTTGAAGACGAGTAAAACACGAAACAAATACGCCTATCGGACGACCAACAAAATATATTGTAATTGACTAATGGTAATGTTGAAAAACCCCCTCTGGTGGGTAATTGAGCAAACTGTAATGAGACGAGACAACTGTCAAACTGGAAAAAATACCCGCGTTTTCTATGAGGTAGGTACATTTGTTTATATTATAACTATAATTGTTACTAAAATTACATTTAAATTACAGGAATACAAAAGCAGAATAATACTAAGTGTTCCTACACAGTTGTCGGTCATCGATGTCGACACAAATCCACGAAATACACCAGTTTCCAGAGCACCTTCGCTACGCACAGGACAAAATAAAATGCATTCCTTGAATAGTCAATTTTATTTTGTCCTGTGCGTAGCGAAGGTGCACTGGAAACTGGTGTATTTCGTGGATTTGTGTCGACATCAGCGACTGACAACTGGATAGGAAGACTTAGTATTATTCTGCTCTTGTATTCCTGCAATTTAAATGTAATATTACGAACAATTTTAGTTATAATATAAACAAATGTACTTACCTCTTAGAAAACCAGGGTATTTTCACCAGTTTGACAATTGTCTCGTCTCATTATGGTTTCTTTTTTTTGACGCCAGAGATCTGCCTCCAGTTGTCGATTGTGTGGAACTGATATTTCACTAGCAGTCCATATATAAGTAGTATGTCAATGACTGCCTCCAAAGTATGTATCGAATTTGTAGTCGTTCAAATGAACATTTGCATTAGGTATGTGCAAAATGTGAGTATCCGGTATTTAATATTCGTTGCCATAATTACGTATGGCAGCGTACAAAGGGTTAATTCAATTATAGTTCAGCCTTACGTGCGGTCTCCGCTTGCGAGTATAGTATGCTTTAAAGCCTGCTTTCATTATTGCAAGTGGAGACCATTATAGCAGCCATAATTCCATGGCATGCGATAGAAAGCATGCTTTCATCGCATACCATCTATCGCATACTTTATCGCCAAGAGAGCTGTCAATTTTGCCATTTTCTTTGTTTCTTTCTATCCATTGCCATTATTCACTATACTGGAAAAGTATGCGATGAAATGCCCACCAAAGAAAAACTGACAATTCTTCTGCTGTCTGCTTTCTGCTTTCTGCGATTGTTTTTGCCTTTGCGATGAATTTATCGCAAATGGAGACGGCGTGTTAAGAAATCTCCACATGCTCTAATTTCAGTTCCCGAAATTCTTTTTTGGGCAGATGTATGAAATCTATCAAATCTGTCAAATCGCTGGATACGTCATTTTTTGTTGAACTGTGTGGTTGAGTTTTGTTTCTTTTTTTCACATACAATTGAGGTTTGACTGTTGAAAAATGGGCAACTTTTGTTGTTCAACGCGTTCGTTTTCTTTTTCGTAACACTACTGCTCTCTGAGGGAATTTTACCAGCACTTTCTAAAATTTTGCAACCTACGAATTTTTGGTGCAATAAATATAGGAATATACCTACTATCTGTAGCATAAGGATGATGCCGACAAATTCGACAATTGCCCATCTATTATACGTAGCTCTGCCAGTTTGGAAGGATATTAAGTTTACGTCTTTAAATGAGAACTTCATTAGAGCTCATTTCCACTATTCTTTTCTGGATACTAGGATAAAGAAAACTAAAGGTAATATGTATCCCAGGAAAAGCATTGTTGAAAATGCGTGTTTTAGCAAAATTTTATTCTTTTTTTAAATTTTGTTTTTATACAAGTATGTTCCGTATTTATATTTCTGAAATTTGAATGCTCTCACCCACTGGTCCTCCTGTCATAACATTCTAGCTCCCAAATAATGAGTGCTGGTGCATTTATGATCTTACACAGATTATATAAAATATCGACTTTCAATTATAAGAAATTGAATGTTACCCTTGAAAAACAATATGTTGTCTAGCGAAAGGGTATACCATGTTCCCACCCAACAGAAACCAAGAGGTTTCGATGAACTTTTACTGAAATCTCAGTACCCGTTCCCACCGAGTTGAAATAATTTCAAATGTTAATAACTGTCAATTTTGAAGTGGCTGGCATTTAATATTTTGACAACTATAGTAAGTTCTAAGTCAAACGAAAGCTACAAAAAATACCAATATCATACCAGATATTTCTAAATTAATCATGCTCGGGAGTCTAGGTAAAATACGTTTTTGCACACATCATCAAAGAAATAACAGGTATGAGATTTGTCCTGTGGGCGCCGTGGCGTAAGTGGTTAGTGTGTCGGATCACTACGCATGAGGTTCCAAGTTCAAATCCCAGAAAATACCAAAAAAGTTTTTCACGGTCCCACCTCTCGCGAGCGTCTGACAAACATCCGAGAGTATTGTTGTCTAAAAAAAGCTTCTCAAATCGCCGTTCGGATTCGGCAGTAAACTGTAGGTCCCTTCCATTCGTGTGGAAAATGTAACGCACACAACATGAGTGGTTGCGAGAAGCTAGGCCCTAGCACTTTAAAGAGCTGTTGCGCCAAATATTTTTGTATTTGTCCTGAGGCGTGCTCCACAGAGGGGGGAATTGGAATCCTTTCCTTTTCAGATGGTCCTCATTCAATTGGTGTTAATGAAATAGCTCAGTATTGGCGAACTTTTGTATTCTTTTATATTTCGGTGTCCTACAAGTCATTCGCGTGTTGATTTTTAAGTGAGAAATACACGATACAACTTTTGTACCAACGACTTGACAGCTTTGGTGTTGTATACGATAATTGTATCGTGTGTATTCACACAACCGACCTTTGTACTGATATCGCTGGTAGCGTGGTCTTGACTGTACAACCACTGTCACATGCACAAATTGCATGGAAATCATATGGTGTGTACGTGTAAAATGACAGAATAAAATGTCTGGTTGTACGTAAATCGTACGCAAATTGTATAATGTGTATGCTGCACACAACAGTTGGGCTGATGTCGGTACAACACAAGTCGGCGCGACGGTTGTGTCGTGTATTTTCCACTTCAGATAAATATCCCCCCTCTGGAATGTTGTTCGACTTAAGGGAAACTAAGAAGTTGACGAAAAATGTGAAGTTATTTTATAAGACGAACATGCTTACGTAAAAATGGAAAGAAAAATGGCAAATGCTCTTAGCTGATGGCGAGTTATTAAATTAACTCAATCGAGTCCCAAATCCAAAACCGTATTAATTTTGTATTTTTTATCAATCATTTCTGTTTTGCTCACCTCTTAATTCAGCTTCATCGCCGCTATAATCAAACGAAGTACGCTCGGAATGTCTAAACCTTTCATCGAAGCTGCTTGAACTCATATCTTTCTCGTTACTCATTATACACTTGTTATGTACGAATCACCCTCCTTCGAACTAATTAACTCGAGAAATGAACAACAAATGCATCTAATCATCGATTTGATAATGTCTAATTACAATGGTTAACAATATTGCTGATAACTTGGTAACTGTTAAAACAGGTAACAAATTTGCAAAAATAACAGGTAACAAAATTACCAAAATATTTTGGTTTAAATATATTTGCTATTTGGATAAACATATTTGCTAAAAGGTTAAACCTATTTGTTAAAAGTCTTAAGCATATTGGCGCAAAATTATAGTCGCATAAAGTACACTTTAAAAGGATTTTAGCACGTAACAAAGTCAATATTAGTGTTTTCCTATTTATAGTCGACATAAAAGCCGCTTAATAGTTATCACCTCGCGCTAACTTTAAAACCACCAAAAGTGCCTTTTAACTTTTAGAGTGGGATTTAACCATCTGTCATCCGTCATTCTTTTTCATTTTTTCAATTTCAAATTTCAGCCAATCAACGACTGAAATTCATTTAAATTTGACACAGCATTGTTCCCTAAACTGCATTTTTGTTCTCAAACTTTAAATTTTTGGGTTTGAGTCGATACTAGTTGTAGGTAGGTTTATAATTCAAT
This sequence comes from Brachypalpus laphriformis, assembly GCA_945910035.1. Taxonomy (NCBI): domain Eukaryota; kingdom Metazoa; phylum Arthropoda; class Insecta; order Diptera; family Syrphidae; genus Brachypalpus; species Brachypalpus laphriformis. The sequence continues at coordinate 352,002,679 of OX246753.1, forward strand.
TCAAAGTTAAGTACCGGCTTTAAATTTAAAAGGATGGATAGTGGCTACTAACATTCTTTAAAATCAGATGACTATAATTTTGCGCCATTTGCTTTTGGGTTAAAGTTAATCGCTAAAGGGTTAAATATATTTGTGTTTGGGTTAAACTTATTTGCTGTTAGGTTAAATAAATTTACAAATGTTATATTATGCCGTTTTCCATTGGGCAAAATGGAAAATGCTTTTTCTGTGTTCCGCACAGAAAAAGCACTCCCAATCATGTTCCATTGGCTATTAGGAGTGCTGTTCCGGGAGTGTTTTTCTCCTCCGGATTTCATTTGGGTGTGCTCTCAAAATGCACTCACACATATAACACATATGGTACAAGATGCATTCTTTTGTTTATTTTATTTTCTCAGTTGGGGCAAGTTAGTTGGAACCAATTTTGATAAAATATGAATAAAAACATGATGGAATTGCTAATGTTTTTTTCCATTAGGCAAAAAAAAGCCATTTTTTCCTTTGTTTTTCTGTGAAAAATGTAAACAAAAAATCCGACATGCAAGTAAGCAGAACACGATTTCACATGTTCCATTAGGGGCGTTCACATTCTCAAACATGTTTGACAAGCACGGCATGATGAATGTTTGATGGATGGAAACCATTAGCGTTCACATTTGTCAAACATGCTGTCAAACATCAGTTGTAATTAGAATTTCAACCATGGCGGATCTTGTAATCGCAGGTCTAGTAATCGACGCAGTTTTAGAAGATGGAGAAAAAGAAGAAGAAAAAAGGAAAACAAATAAGAGGAAGCGAACTTGAACGAAGGAATGGCTAAAAAAGTGACCAAATTGTTCTTGTTTTAATTTACTGGACGAATTAAGATTGACTTCTCCCTTTTTCATGCCAATGTATCTCTCTTTCTTTTCCGGTCTGCAATTAGGTTTTATATGGTTTTTCCTAAAGTAATTAGTAAATTGCATAAATCTCTAAGTGGTGCATATTTCCGTTCCCGTCATTTCAGATATGTCCTTTATTGTTTTTATAACCGTCACTTTTAATTTGCCATGTCTCTGGAAAGTTTTGATACATTTCAAAAAATGCTCTCCAAAAATGGCAATTTCCGATCACAGCCATATTTATAGGTACGATGCGCACAGCTTGAAAGTTTCTTGCAAATTAAATTTCTTCCCGGCATGACAAGCAAGCGTTCACACTCTCAAATTTGCTTGTCATGCCAGGAAAATATCAAAACATTTTGAAATCCATCAAGCATGCTTGACAAGCCGCTGGATGGAGCGTTCACATTATCAAAATCTAGGCAATCATGCCAGGCTTGTCAAACATGTTTGAGAATGTGAACGCCCCTATTGGAATCAAAAAGTATTGAAATAGGGAGTAAAATCAATGGAAAACGGCATTAATTTCGATTCTGACCAATAACAAGTAGTGATCGATAATTTTTGATATATCGATTTAATTCTGCCATCTCTAGTGGCAATCCACGTGTGGTGAAATGTCAAAATAATCCAAATTGACAACATTTCAACTGCGGAAAGTAATAAAAGGTTTTCCACATTTTCTATGGAAATCACGAAGAAAATTACCTCAAGTTCAGGTAAAACTAACTCACATAAGGTTCCAAAGCGTTTCTGTAACTTATTTTTCGTTTAGATGGGGAAATCATACAAGAACCGCCGGCAAAGCGAAAGCGCTCGAATCCCTTCAAATGGAATTCCAAGGAGGATCGGGAAAAACGTCGTCTAAAGCGTGCTAGGATTATCATTCGTAACATCTCCTATAAAGCCACGGATGTATTGCTTAGAGAACACTTTGAAAAGTTCGGAACAATCCAGGACTTGAATCTTCTAAAGCGTTCAGATGGCAAACTCGTGGGGTGCGCCTTCATTCAGTATGAGACGGTGAACCAGGCGGCGAAAGCTATTCTCAAATCCTCTAGTAAAGATTTTCTTGGCCGAACAATCTTCGTTGACTGGGCACTGGGAAAGGACGAGTACAAGAGGAAGAAGGAGGATGATGGTGGGACCAAGACAAAAGTTGAACCTAAAGACGAAATTAAGTCGGAGGAAGAGGATGAGAGTGAATCAGATGAAGAAAGTGGGAAAGATGATAAGGAGGACACCACAATTAAGCCGGAATCTGACGATGGGAGTGGAGAAGATAGCGAAGAAGATGATGAAAGCGCCACGGACGAAGACAGCAACGACGATGGTGATGATGGTGAGGATGACGACGACAAGAAGGACATCAAAACAAAGATAGACATCCCCAAAGAGAAGCACATATCAAATGACGTCAAGGAAGGCTGCACCGTGTTCATTAAGAACGTCCCCTTCGATGCCGATGACAACGACTTGAGAAAGGTCTGTCGGAAGTTCGGACCTGTCTACTATGTCATCATCAACAGAGATCCAGTATCTGGCCATTCCAAGGGAACAGCGTTTGTAAAATTCAAAACCAAAGAATCAGCAGATCTGTGTTTAGCATCCGGGACAGAGTTTGTCTTGAATGACACCCCACTGGATCCATTTCCAGCATTAAGCCGTGATGAAGTGCGCCAGCAGGCGGACAAGAAGTCATCGAAGGAGGAGCATAAGGATTCTAGAAACCTATATTTAGCGAGAGAAGGCTTAATAATGACAGGATCCAAAGCAGCAGATGGTGTGTCCGCATCCGACATGACTAGACGACATAAATTGGAGAAAATCAAGAATCAGGTGCTTAAGAACCTGAACAGGTGAGTTAAGACGTAACTGCACTTATATAGCAGTTATGTCATAAAGTGAAGCCTTTACTTAGGTGGCGCTGTAGTACGTGGTAGACCTTTAGCAAACTCGACTTTAGCTAGTTTAATCATCTGCAGAGGTGTTCTTCCGGCGCCTGATATGCTACAAATATAATTCCATGTTTGTCCATGCAGTCTTCTTCTTCTTCTTCCTTTAACCTTTAACCGAACTCATGATGATGGAAATGTTAGCACTGTTCTTCTGCACTTGATTCTGGCGGTATAAAACAAAGTTGGGGAGTTAAGATCTACTCGATGCACAAGGCCCTCTTGCGATTGTCGTTCCTATGTTGGCGTCTCGGGATTTTCGAATATATGTTAAATTTCTTGTACTTATCCGGAGAGCGCCAGAATACTTTGTAATATTCAGATGTCTGAAATGTCTGTTCTCACGTCAACTATTTTCCTCCTTTATCTATTCTTCTTCTTCTTCCTTTTATCAGCGAGGTTATGATCCGAAAACTAGGGATCACAACCCTCCCACTTCACCGCATTTCTACTGATCCGCCTGTGGGGTTCGCCTCCTTTCCTCCTTTATCTATTCTTATTTAAAAAAAAAAACAGTCCTGTAAACTTAAAGTAAAATAAACTTTCAGGTTCGTCTCTCGTAACCGCCTATCGATCCACAACCTCCCCCTAAATTACGACAACGAAAACCTCCGAAATATGGTGATAACTTATACAGGTTATAAGCCCCATGAGTGTAAAATAATGCGAGAGAATCGAATAACACCAGAACACCCAAAGGGCAAGTCTAAAGGTTTTGGTTTTATGTCATTCACTACTCACAAGGAAGCGCTTACGGCTCTAAGGAAACTCAACAACAACCCGACAATATTCGGAAATGTCCATGTAAGTACACAAAGGTCCACTTGGGTTCAACATTTTATTTTGCTTGTTCTTCCAGCGTCCAATTGTTGCCTTCAGCATAGAAGATCGGGCTGTACACAAAATCAAGGAAAAGCGTACTCAAAAGTCCAAACTCAATAATCCAACTTATAAAGAGAAACTAGAGAGGCGTAAAGAAGCGAGACAGAATGGAGTTAAAAAGGTGTCGAAAACTCCACAAGTCGACAACAAGAAAAAACTCCAAAAGCACATCAAAAAGCTGGAAGCGTCTCGTGCAGTAGGGGCAAAAAAAGAACCCAAACCTGCGAATGAATTGGAAGATTTTGTCGGCTTTACAGGCAAGCCAGGTGTGGCAGCTGGAATGCGATCCAACAAGAAAATAATGGAACAAGCCCAAGAGCACAAGAAGAAGGTTGGTGAACAAAAGCGCAAAGAGAAGCAAAGGAAACAGAAGATAATGCATCGTATAGAGCGGCAGCAAATCGACAGAACTAAGCAGAACAAGAAGAAGGTCAACCGGGATGAGTTGTCACATTTAGTGAATAAGTATAAGAAACTGATCGATAGTAGAGCGAATGAGGGTGCTCCATTAGCTACACTTGAGAAGAAAAAGAAGAAGAGAACGAAGTGGTACACGGAATAGTGTGTAGTTAGGTTTGGGTTTTCTAATAAATAAGTTAAGTCGTTAATAACCAGCTTCTTTGTTTTATTTTATTTACCTTGAGTATGGAGTGAGCTAGTGTAAGATGCCTTCTGTAAAGCGAAAAATAGTTGCAATTATGGGCATCTAACAAGATATGAAATTGATAATAGTGCCACTTTAGAAAAAATTTACAAACGTTTGGAGAGATAGCATCGCTTGTATATAATGTCTCTTCACATTACTCAATATGGTTATCAACCAGGGAACTAAATTACCCATGCTGTAGATTATCGAACAAAAAAATGAATGTTTCCTTGATGTCGAGGGAGATTTCAACAATACTGGACATTCTCAGACGTATAGATGTGTCCAAAACATAGGCATAGATAATACCACATGTAATTGGATGAATCGCATGCTACTCGTATAAGATAAAAAAAAAAAGTAATAGAATTCTCAAATGATGTCAAATTCCTAGATGAAAACCTTTCCTGAAACTATCACCTTATAAGGACCAAACACAAAGTTGAAATCTTAGGGTAGACTAGTAAAAGTTTTCTTTTTAAAACTAAAGCCTGTGCACTAAAATTATTCTTTTGTTGTAGGTACACACCAAATAGAAGATCGATTGCTACGCAAATAGCACTTTTATGGGGGTATAAAACGAAACAGAACTCTAGACAAGATAGGCCAATTTAACTTCAAGAACTAGCTTTTGTAAGAGCAACGGGAGCAATGAACAGACTTCTTCCCACGGAGCTGGAGGTTATCCTCAACATCCCACCCTTTCATCTTCATATTTTGAAAGAAGGTATATATGTTTAACGCCTTATCGAAGATGAAAAAAGTTCCAGGCGATGTAGTTTACTTAAACATGAAATCAACCAAATAAATTACTAGAATAACAATCATAAACACCCACACCTTTACGGGAAGTTAGATTTGAAAGGAAGACCCATTTAATTTACATATACATTTTTTTTTTTGATTTAAATGATCTACTCATTCATTCGTAGTACTAACAACGAGATATTTCACAGACGAAATACATGAAATGTAAACATAAATGTCACTAAGTATGCACTTGTAAATGGTAGTTCTTAAAAACGTCTACATCTTGCTGGTGCTGAAATCTTAAAAAAACTCAAGCAATCGCTAGTATTACGAGTATAAAATATCCTTAAACATTCTTATTTCAGCCTCTGGCTAAATGTTAAATGCTTAAGTAACTATTGCTTAAAATTCTCCATATACAAGTATGTACATGCATATGTACGTATGTATTTATATGTGTTTTACAAAAATAGGACTTTTTGAAATAGAGATTACAAACACTCTTACCAAACACATACTTGAACTGCTGCGAAAATTAACATTTGATTAAGAAGTCCGGTTCTGATTACTTAAAACGGCCGTAAGATGAGAAGAGATAAGATAACTTAAGTTGGACCTAAGTAGAAAGTCATTTTAAACTACGTATGTAGAGAATTATGAGTATATCCAGTGTAACTTTCAGTGCAAAATTCTGTCAGTGAATTAGTTGTCAAATCAAGAGAGCATTACCCGTTTTGAATCAGCATTCAAAAGCATACGAGGTTCCCAATAAACCAAGAAATCAAAAGAAATAAAGCAACAAAACTTATAGGCCAAATACCTGTTTTACGAGACCAATTAGCATCAATTAGGAGCAAGGAATTCTTGATCAGAAACGTAGTAAAGATGCATACGTGTTTAATAGGGAGTGTTAAGCAACAACCTAAAAAGTAAAAAAAAATAAAAAATTGTACATAAACTCATATTGTTTAAAAATCGGATGTATTAGCCAAATCTCAATTGTACTCGAACCAGGAGTTAATAGTCTGCTGTGAATGTAGCCACTTAACAAAACAAGGGGCTCAGATATATGTATCTCGGAACAAGATTCCGAGTTTATACACTGGGTTTATTTCTTATGCCCTCATATAACTCTGGAGCAACTTACTATTATTATTATTATTATTATAATTTATTAGAGACATAATTACAAATTAATATCCTAATACTAAACAGCACCAGCTGCAGAGGCCTCCGCTCTGATATGACTTAAATCTATGTTAAATTGGATTAAATCATATAGTTGGACGTATTTATAAAGTTATTAACGATGTATATGTTTTCTTGAGAAGGGTTCCGAAATATAGCGTAGGGTGGTGTTATGGTGGTTGAAGTTTGTATGTTTGATGTGCAGGTTCCAGATACTCCTATGCCTAGTATGTAGTTGACATCTATCTTGGCTTTACAGATTTGGCATATTGGTGGATTTTCTTTCCTGAGAAGATGTTTGTGCGTAACTGCTGTGTGGCCTAACCGAACTCTGACGAAAACAGAGTTCATGGCTTTTGATGTGTTGGTTGGATAGAGCGGATGTGATCGGTCTGTGTTGATGGCAGAGTAATGATGTTTATAGCTGTACCATTCTAGCAGTTGTTGGGATTTGAGATGCAAGTTGAGAGAAGCAAGTCCCTTTTAGTGTAATTTATAAATGTGTGGACTGGAGAGTTATGAGCAATGTTAGCAGCTGCATCGGCATGATCGTTACCAGTAATCCCTGTGTCACTGGGGACCCACATTAGTTTAATTTTATTAGGCGACTTTATAATGTAGTCTCTAATTCGGTCTATAATGTCAGCGTTGTGATTAGGACTTTTAATGGCGTTTAGTACCGATAGTCTATCAGAACATATGGTATAACAAATTTGCCTCGAATAGTCGAGATTGTAGCTGCTGTTTTGAGAATGGCTATAGCTTCGGCAGTAAAGATGGATACATTTCGGTTTAACAGGCCAATGTTGAGTAATCCACCGCTTTCGTGAGTGGAGGCAAAAGATGTGCTGTGCTGGGTTTTGGATCCATCTGTGTAGACGAAGTTCCATCCTTTAGATTTTAAGTTGGAAGAGATGTCAATGAATAATTTACGGAACAAAAATGTTGGAGTATTTGTTTTCTGATAAGTAACCAAGGTCATAATAAAGGATGAAAGTTTTATGGACCATGGGGGGTATTTTGTTGTATACCCACTAAATCGTTTGATGGGGAGTTGTAATTGCCTTGATGTCTTCAGTGATTGGGAGATTGCCGATTCAATGCGTTTTGGGAGACTGGCTTTGGTTGCAGAGTTCACATCCTTATCGATTATTGAGCCGTGGGAGAACAAAAGCTTAATACAGAGTTTAGCTCTTACAGTCGCAATGCGTTCTTCAATCGAAGGAAATCCGGCTTCTACCAACATATTCTTCACCGTGCTGGTGGGAAAGGCATTAATACTTCTACGAACAGCTTGGTGATAAGTGGCTTTGATGAGATTAAGCTTGGATTTAGGTGAATTTCCATAGATGAGCAGTCAATTTTGCTTAAAACTAGAGATTTAGTAATGTTAAAAAGAGTGTTTAGGTGAGCGTTACATTTTTTACTTGCTAGATAATTCACAATCACCGACTAACCTTCAAGCCGGCAACATCGTGTACATTCAAGTGTTCTGTTCGCTCTTTTCGTTGGTGCAATCTCCCGCTATTTTCATAGCTCTATATCTCGCTCTCTTTAACTTTCTTTATCGTACAGTTAGTGAAAAGTGAAGTGCAGAGTAAAAAAAAAAAAAAACAATATATTATGGCCTCGATTTAGCGGGCTTGACACCGACCTGCTAATCGAACCCAAACTCAGGAAAAGGAAAAAACCCATTTCCCCTACAATAGATTTAAACAATATGAATAATTCCATTCCAAATAACCCTAAATTTATAGTTATCTCTCCGACAAATGTGGTTAAACCCCTCTCATCGTTTTGTGTTTTCTTGCTCATAAAAGCAATTGACAGTATAAGCACTGCCTATGACCAAATAACGAAACTTAGGGATGGTAACCTCCTTATTCTGGTTAAATCCCAAAAAATTGCCGATCTCTTCCTTAAAAAAAAAAAACACTTTCGAACCTCTGTCCAATCAAGGTTACTCTGCATACTAACCTGAACTCTTCTAAAGGAACTGTATATGCCCCCTTCCTTACCAACGTGCCGGAAAACGAAATAGTTGAAGAAATGAGGTCACAAGATGTTACGGACGTCTTTAAATTCAAAAAATCTATAGACGGTACCCAACGACCCACCGGCCTAGTTCTTTTCACATTTGACCTTTTCCGACCTCCAAGCGAAATCAGTATTGGTTGATACAACGTCAAAGTTGAGGAGTACTTCCCCAATCCAATGCGCTGTCGCAACTGCCAGCTGTTGGGCCACACCACCAAAAGGTGCAATAGCAATACATCTTGTGAAACGTGCAATCTTCCACCCCAACAATGCTCACGTGTTTCATGTGTTAACTGTTTTGAGGAACATCCTTCATCGTCCAAAACATGCGCTCGTTATCAGCAAGCAAAAGAAACCCTCAAAATAAAAACCTTAAACAAATGCAGCATGGCAGAAGCAAAAAAAATATATAAAGAACAAAACCCATTGACCATATCCGTGTTTACGTACTCCACAGTCGCAAGAAATGCTTAGCTAGCTAAATCTACAAATAAAACCCTTATTGCAAGTGACCCGACAGCTACTTCCACCACTGAACACTACACAGTCTTAACGAAAGCAAGCAAATTAGATTCATGAAAACTCAGTGAAAAAAATATCCTAACTGTACACAACAACTCTGGACCCAACATACCTCACACCTCCAAATCACCTAATGCAGCAACTCCAAAACCAACAATAAAACATAATAAGACTACTGCGCATTCCAGCAATGACCATACGAAAAGCACTCCAACTCCCGATTCACTTATTATCACCCCAAATCAAAATGTAAACCATAATTCTAACACACAACCCAATACAAACTTGTCCGTTTCTCAGTCCATATCACCTCCCTCAACCCACCAGAGCAACTATACAGCAGACAAGCTGTTAAACTCACCAACTCAAAACACTACTTCCCCCACAATCTCAAACACCTCACCCATATCAATCGTCACCCAGTCACTTATCAATTCGAATCAGTACTTCCAAAATATGTTCGAAATGGATGATGAAAGCAATTAACAATAATAACGAAAGCCAGAACACTGACTCTGCCGTCCGGAGGCTGGATCATCTGGGTTCCACAAGGAATCCAAGCGACCCAGCCTTGGGGCGGCAGGGTCTCTACTCTCACCCCAACAATCTTACCAGAACTAATGTTGTGCAATATGCCCCAGGTAATATTGCTAACAGTAACACACAAAAGTTCCCTTCAACAACCGCTAACCGTCATCAAATCTACCACAGACAACAAATTAGACCCACACTTAAAGTTCTACAATGAACATAAAAGGATTTGTCAATAACTACGACGAATTAAATATTTTAATAAAAGATTACACTCCGTCCATTATTTCTCTACAAGAGACCCATTGTGGCTTTCACTTTCGGCCCAACGTACCTAAAACGTACGTCGGCTACTTCACTAACTTTCCTTATACTCTTACCTCCAAGCAAGGTATTGGGGTTCTAATTAAAAACAATATCCCCCACAAAAAAATTCCCATTATCTCAAACATATTGACTTTAGCTTTTGAAATACAATTGGAACTCAAAATCACAATTGTCTCGATCTACATATTACGTGATCAAAAAATCACTAAAACGGATCTAATGAATATCCTCCACCAAATTCAAACTCCAGTTTTAATTACTGGGGACGTTAACGCGTGGAGTGTTCTATGGGGTGCCCCCAACACTAACTCCAGAGGAGCAATCTGGGAAGAATTTCTAACTGACTCAAACCTCATGGTATTAAACGACGGCTCTCCTACACATTTTTCTACCCATAATTCCCTAACCAACATCGATGTAACATGCTGCTCTCCTGATTTGTATACAAAAACCTCCTGGGAAATTTTGGATGATCTTTGGAATAGCGATCATTTTCCAATAACTACCACTGTTAACATTGGTCCGGTTTACCCCAAAACACAGGTAATTCCCAAATTTAAAACCGAACTTGCTAACTGGGCTTGTTTTGGGAAGCACATTTTAGAAAAACTATCAGTTAATCCCACCGCGCCCAACATTAACAGAGAAGCAGCTTTGATCCAGAAAGCTATTCGTTCGGCAGCTAACATCTCGATCTCCCAAAGTAAACCCACCTTCATTCATAAACGTAAAGTGCCCTGGTGGAACACCGAGTTAGCTGCATTAAGAAATGATAAAACTGTTGCCTGGTGACTTTTCAGAAGGTCTCCCACTCAAAATAATCTAATTTCTTTTAAAAAAGCGAACTCAAAATTTCGTAGAGAAGTTAAAAACAGCAAATCAAAGTGTTTAACCGACCTCACTGCATCGATTTCTCCTAACTCTCCTGCTAGCAAAATTTGGCACAATATTCGGTGCCTAACAGGTAATTACACACCGAAAACAATATCACCAATCAAAACTGCTGCAGATACAATATCAGCTTTACCTGATATAAGTAACCACTTTGCCCTTACCTGGTCGAATCATTCTAAAGACGTCAATTTTCCAAAAAACTTCAACACACATAAAGCAGCATCTTTAAGTCTTTCAGTCGACACTAATACCACCACTCCATCGGCTAGACTTATCGATGGCCCTATAACTGAATTAGAACTAGAAACCTGCTTAGTTAAACTTAAAGGTAAAACTCCCAGCCGAGATAGAATTTCATACCCCATGATAAAGAACCTCCCATCATCTGGAAAAACTAGACTCATCAAGTTATACAATAACATCCTTAACACTGGAGTTATCCCTCAGAGCTGGAAATCAGCAACGATACTACCTCTACCTAAACCAAACAAAAGCATACACACTGTTAATGGTTTCCGACCAATTTCACTCATTCCATGCATTTCGAAGCTGCTGGAAAAAATTGTTGCTAAACGGCTGCTTTGGTTTGCGGAATACAGTAAACTCATAAGTCCTAACCAAGTCGCTTTTCAACATAACACGGGCTGCCGCTTTAGCAAAATCTTTAATTATATTAAGTCTTTTCTATGTAACAGGAAAATCTGTGTAAAAGCAAACAATTCTTTTTCCCCTACCTTCCCTCTTTTTAACGGGATCCCACAAGGGTCCCTACTATCTGTGGTGTTATTTATTATTGCTTTTGATGATTTAAAACAAATTATGGCTAAGCGAACGCTATTGGATCATTGTGTGTACGCAGATAACATGTATATTCTTTGCAAACAAAACGATTTAGTTAAAACAAAAAGTTTACTCCAAGAAGCTATAAATGACATTTTAAGCTGGTCTCATACTCTGGGGCTAAACTAGCACTCGAGAAATGTAAAACCTTACACATATGTCGGAAGACTTCTTGTAGTAAACTTTCATTTAGTATTAACAATGTAAATATCCAAACTGTTACCACCCTAAGTATTCTTGGTTTAATTTTTAATGATAAATGTAATTGGAAAGATCATTGTTTAGAACCTAAAAAGAGTTTAGCTGCAAGGGCAACTTACTTTATCCTGGCTAAGGCTACAAGCTTAAGAACTTTTTTAATTTACCGAACACTGAACTTTAATGAATATTTTACTTTGCTATAAGAAGGTTCCTAGAGACTCTGAATCATTGTAGCCGCTGCACATAGTGCGTTAGACATTCTCTTGTCAATAGTCGGTTGGATTTCTATTGAACTCATGGTTTAAAAAGTGTTTGCAAAAATAGGAGATACTCGTAATTTCATTTAATAATTTGCATTGTCGGTTGGAAAACCACTAGCACTAAGCAGTGGGTAGTAGACAAACCCATTTAATATAATAAAACTCAAGTACACTCAGTTGTAGTAAGAAAGTGCAATTCTCCAAAGTTCATACTGGGACTTTCTCTCCACTTTCCTCGAAACTATTCAACACAGTCAACAAAGGCATCCAATAACAACATAAAACTACCTACACAATTCTCGTAGATACTCGTATCTCCTTTCATTGAAGACGGTTAAGGATTCTATTTTCTTTTGAACACGTACCTACCACAACGAAACACATTGCATTGCTTTATGCTTCATAACAAGGACTCCCACGCTCCTCGTAAAGCCATTGACAAAGCATTTGTTTGTCTTAATCCATTTTCTAAGAAAACAACACGAAAAAGTGTTCTTTTGCACTATCACACGTACAATGTGTGATCAGAAGTAAGCCATCCAATATCACAACTTACCGCTGAGGAGCACAATACAATTTTCTATTCTTGTTTGCTGAAACGGTTGATCCTTCTTGGAGTACAGCTTTATATACATAAATTTATACAAATATCGTAGATAAATATGTACGTATAGATGGAAATAATTTACCAGCTTTAAAACATGCGTAAATTTCAATCCTGCCTAAGCAGATGGTGTCCTTTACATTATAGTAAATTCCGCCACGTCTCCTTTATCCTGCGTGATGATAATCCCTTCACTACCTCCTCGCACCGAGCTCATTTCTGTATTGTATTTGCTTTTATAATTTACTGTCACCACAAGCAATTTGTCAAACGATTATTCTACTCTTCCAAGCTCCACAGCGCAGATGAAACGAACACGAAAAAGGGCTCGTAGGTATACTAAAGAACGTACAAGAATGGCTGTGTCCTTGTACGAAAAGATCCGTGATAAGAGAATAAGAATTATCCTTGGTTGAGTTTTTATGATGCAATTAATGTGTGATTCAATGTCTTCAAAGTCTATTTACTGTCTGCTCGGTGGTGTCTTTGGTGATGCTCCTTCGTCTTGTTTCTATTATGTCCAAGGACATTTGCGGTCCATTGAACTGGATATGTAGTAATTGAAATTGCATGGACTATTCTCTGTGTTGTGTTGGACTCACGTCAGCAATAATTGTGGGTGATGTGTGAATTTCTTCCCTCATGCTCATCCTCTTGTGTGAGGATATTTAAGAAAGGATAACATTCAACAAATTTATTTCATTTACTTTTCTCGTGTTGTTGTTGTTGTTGAAATTTTCTCTGCTGTTTAAGTACACACGTATCCCCAAAAGATAAATATTTGTTAGATTGACATAGTTACCTACATACGAGTACATACGTACTGACGGTTTTTTTTCGGGTAAGAGAGGTGAGAGTGAAGAGATTTACAGCAGGATGAGTTGAGAATCCAATCAATTGAGTAATTGGAAAGTGGCGATTGTGGGTGTGATTCATTTGTTGTCGGACAAATATTGACAATTTAATTACGATTGATTGGTCACTTGAAAATCAACATTCAGACGAAATGAAAACTTTTATTGAATTTTACTTGAAATCGAATGTGATGTAGGTATTAGAGGAGGGTGGCTCTTACAAAAGGACACAATGATGTGTCAGGATTTATGAAATTACTGTATCGCTTGATTTGTTGAATTGTGTGTTTGTTTAACAATGGGACTTAGCTTTTACGAGTATATATATTGTTTGTAATTTGATGATACTGACTGGATACTGACACAAGGCTCAGACTTATTCAAGTTTCATCAAGGCAAGATCTTCACAAATGCTCTAGTTCGTGATTGGTAGTATCTAATTAAACCTATAATTGCGAGCACCTAAGATCTTCATTTAGGAATTAGGCCAAAAGGAAAAAGGAGGTTATCATATAAGGCTAGGGGAGACTATCTGCTTCAGCGATTCTTAGGTTGAAATTATGCCGAAGCAAATCTAAGCTCAAACACGGGGTTTTTATCTGTATGTATGCTCTGAGCCCACGCACACGTGTGCTTCTACGTACTTAAACCTTTTCCGCACGCACTTAAAATGGAACGCAGTAGTTATGAGTACCAAGATGTTCTCTGAAAGTATCTCTTATGCGCCTCTGTGTCTAAAATATGATATATGTACATATACATATGTATATACACAGGTATGTACCTCACTGAACCGCAGCGTGGCATTTCAATTGAAGTTTGCATCTACATATGTATAATATACCAGTGTCAAAAAAACAATTGAAAATAGAAAGTGCTGTCTGAATTAGTTAAAGTTGAGTTAGCTTAGCTAGTGTTTAGCGTCCCCATCTAAGAATATATGATAAAAAGCTGGATAAAGCATAAATTAAGTCCAAGCCAACTTTGCTAATAGCACGATGGCGGGTGTCCAATGTAAATACTTTGATTGTTTTAGTCTTCTTAGGCTTTATCGATTGATCAAAAAACAACAAATATTTGGCGCAACAGCACTTTAAAGTGCCAGGGCCTAGCTTCTCGCAACCACTCATATTGTGTGCGTTATATTTTTCACACGAATGGAAGGGACCTACAGTTTATTGCCGTATCCGAACGGCGATTTGAGAAGCTTTTCATGACAACAATACTCTCGGATGTTTGTCAGACGCTCGCGAGAGGTGGGACCGTGAAAAAGTTTTTGGTGTTTTCTGGGATTCGAACTTGGAACCTCATGCGTAGTGATCCGACACACTAACGTCGTCTCTTGAAATATTTATAGAACATCAAACAAAGACATGAGCATAGTTGTTGAGGGAAAAAGAATGTTAAAAATAATTCGTCAATCAATTTAAAAGATTGTTTCCGTATCTATGCTGCAACTTAATTTTTTACCAAAATCCGAATATTTGAAGACTTCCAGAATAGCTAGTGCTTCATTGTATTCAAGCATCATCTTTGGTTTAAAGTCCAGCCTCATGATTTATAGATGTTTGGCATTATAAATTTTCGAGACTTTCTGGAATCCTATCCCTGTTACGGTGTATATCTAAATGTCGAAGCAAGTCTCAATAACTTTGCATACTTAATAAAAGTAAAATTTATTCAAATCTGAAGGTTCTTTCATTTTTCAAACCATAAGTCTTATATTTATTACTTTTCTCTGTCCTCCCTCAATCTCAGCGTACATAGTGCACAAAGCAAAGTTCAAATAAATAAATCAAAGATTACGAATACTGAATCTGCATCGTTTGCATCTCCATCCTTCTCTGCTTCCTCTTGCGAGAAATTAACTTTACCAGAGTAGAAAGTCCTACAAAGATTGACGATTGATCATAAAGTTTGCCGAATGCAATCGGATTTGAACAACTACTCCCGCACCTCCTGTGCACGGGATTTCTGATTTATGTCACAAAATAAGAACCTCTTATCAGTTCCACACAATCTGTTGAGAAATACATATTAAAGCAAGCCTTGAAAATTGAGATGAAAGTTATGTGCGTGAATACCTTTGAATATGCTTTTAGTGTGTATTGCCACAAATCCGATATGTTGAAGGATTCACTTTCCGTGTATGTGTGAACCCTAATTCATAAGTTCCCTCATTTATCCCGACACAAGTGTTACCATCTAATAGTCATTTGTCGTCCTTCATTACCAGCCGAGCATCCTGAGACACAAAAAAAAAAAAAAAACTACAGGACCCGAAAAAACAGCTCCGTTGTGTCCTGTCAGTGAAAAAGTGCCTTCCTACCTAATCCTTGAATTAATGGCATCGACGAGTGGAAACAACAAAAAGTATCAGGTCCCAAGTTATCAGGAGAATTACAGCAAAAAAAGGTAGGCAAAATGAGAGCGCCTTGTTCCACCTCCAAGGACATTAAAAGCATGTAGTATTTACAGAATACTTGAGCACATGAAAGTTTTATTATCACCACTTATGAGGTTGTTTGTTCTTTATTTTGCTGATTTTTTTTGTTCTCTTCATCTGGTAGTATTTCTTTCAGAATTCCCTATTCCTGTCTCTTCTATGTATGTCTAGCAGGAACATAAATGTCACTACAAATTTCTTTTCATGGAAACCGTAATCCATTACATTTTCCATAGAAAAAATGCAAAGAAAAAATATATATATATATATAAAAAAAAAAATTAAGTAGAAAGACTCTGGTTCTGAAATATTTCCTAAGTTATTACAAGGACCTTCTAATGCTCATACAAATCTCATTTCTTTTCTAATTTCATTGCTTTGTCTTTGCAGAATAAATATGTAACGTTAATGAAAATGTTTTCTCTGACGCGTACATTTTTAGTACCTACTATCTACTCAGGACTTTGCCAAGTAAAGTACTCAGGGACATGATTTGATTAAGAGTGGTAGCCAGGGCAAATAATAGCAGCAATGGGAGCGCTAAAGGTTGTTCGTAGAAGCGAACTTTTGGAAGTTGACAAGTTGTGAGGGATGCAATTGTGTCTACAAATCAATGTAGTCCCACCAGTTTCAGCCCCCAAATGTAGGTATACTATCATCAGATACCTAATACCTATTGTAAGTTATGGGAATATTTTTGGTACGCGTTCTGAGAGCGTGACTCAATTTTACAGGCCTATATTCATGAACATATGGTATATAATTTGTCTCAACTCATTATGTATGTAAGACGTCATATGTCAAATGTGACATTTCATAAACCATTTTGACATGTTCTATTTATTAAGTTCTGCGTTCTTTTGCCAATTAATTTTCTACAATATACGAGTATGTATTCCCATTTCCAAGAAAGGATAGTTGTCTATTATTAATTTCTTATGTAAAATAACAATATAAATATACACTAATTCACATATGTTCAGTACATACATATGCCAGTACCTTCGATTAGACATGCCTCGTTCAAGAAGTCAAAAACTTCCTTATTTTCCCGAAAAGAAAAACTTAATTAATGAAAAACTGAATGAATAAAACTTTCCATCAAGACTCAAAGCTTAAAACGCCACTGATAAATTCGTTAGATTGAACAGCAAAAGACTTCACAGAACACTTTTCGTTGAGTTCTTGACTTTGTAACTGCGACGAAAGACTGGTAAGTTAGAGTGACTAACAAAGACCGTCTGTCAACGTTAGATCATACCAAAAATGTTATCACTGTTTTTGAAAATATGGGATCATTGGAGCTACCGGATTTGAAAAACTACATGATTGTTGTTATTCTGATATTTGGAAAAAGTGGAGATACTTAGAAAAGATGTTAGAAAGCTCTTTTGGCGCTAAGGCATTGAGGGATCTCAATAAAGTCACCCTATACTATACCTTCTTCTTCCTATGCTAGCGAAATTATGATCTGAACTCAACGGATCATAGCCCTCCCACTTCACTGCATTTTCACTGATCCGCCTATAGGGTTCGCCTGTTTGACCTCAGAAAATATCGGCAGGCCTCCCGTATTCGGATCACTTCGCTACTGGGGCAAACCAAATGCTGGTGTCGTTGCATCTGTGTGATCTAGGAGCTTATAAGCCTGTCTTTCTTTCGTGATATTTTGGAACATTAATTGTATTTGCATTCTTAACGGCGCGGCGTTCAAATGATCTCTTTTTTGAACATGGCAATACCAGATGAGCCGGTCGCGCTCTATTTTTCTTGAAATTGTTTCTTTGACGTGAAGGTTTCCACGAATCTTCGAACTTTTTATTCGGTCAATCTTTGTCAATCTTTGTCAATCCTGTTGTCATGCGAAGCATCTTCATCTCAGTTGCCGTTTATTTACCCTCACACGCTCTGTACATTATCCAACATTGCGAACCGTATATGAGTGCTAGGCCTTTTTTGGACTAATGCCGTACCCATTTCTCTCTAAAACGTCCACCCATACGTTAAGTGCTCGTTGCAAGCACGTAGGATCCTTACTTATGATGGCTCCATCGTCAGCAAAGAATAATTGATGTACTTTGGGGTCCGTCACTTTACATAGCACATAGTCAATGACCGCAATAAAAAAAGAAGTACTTAAGACGCTCTCTTGGCGCACCCCGACTTTGATTGGGAACTCTTTGGCTACTCCAGCGGGGCATCTTACTCTTGCCCTTGTTCCTTTGTACATGTCCATGATCATCTGTACATAATTACATAGGTTTCTGGAATCCCTCAATGCCTTACTTACTTACTTAGATGGCGCTACGGTCCGGGGTGGACCTGGGCCTCAATCAACAAACCTCTCCAGCTAGCACGATTACGAGCCAGCTACCTCCAGTTGCGCACGCCAAGTTGGTTGAGGTCCCCCTCCACTTGTTTGCGCCACCTACCGCGAGGTCGTCCTCTACTGCGTCGTCCATCCGGGGTGGATTCGAAAACTTTCTTAGCGGGAACGTTGGGCTCCATCCGCTCTAAATGACCCAGCCATCTTAGTCGCTGTATGTGAACTCTTCTGGCTAAGTCGATGTCCTTGTACATGCCGTATAGCTCGGCATTGTACCTTCTCCTCCACTCACCGTCTATGCAGACGGGACCAAAGATCGCTCGAAGAACTTTTCTCTCGAAATAACCAAGGGCATCCTCATCCGGTTTTGTCAAAGCCCATGCCTCTGCGCCATACAGCAGGACTGGGATGATTAGTGTCTTATAAAGAGTTACCTTAGTAGTTCGAGATAGGGCTTTGCTACTCAATTGCCGTTTTAGCCCATAGAAACAACGATTGGCAAGAGTAATTCTTCGTGTGATCTCTCTGCTGATGTCATTTGCGGAGTTCACCATAGAGCCTAGTAGACAAAATCCTTTACTACCTCAAAATTATATCTGTCTATTGTGGCGTTCTGTCCAAGACGCGGATGTTGGGTGTCTTTTTTTGTAGACTGCATATATTTTGTTTTGCTTTCATTGACCGCTAGATCCATCTTTGCTGCCTCGATCTCAATACTCGTAAATGCCCCATTGACGGCCCGCTGAGTTCTTTCGATTATGTCAATATCATCGGCATAAGCGAGTAGTTTGTACAGACTTGTAAAAGATTGTACCTCCGGTGTTGGCTTGTGAGTTTCGTACAATTCTCTCAAGTACTATATTAAAGAGATCGCATGATAGCGCTTCACCTTGTCTAAGACCTTTCCTGACATCGAACGGTTCGGTGATGTTCTTACCGACTTTGATGGAGCAGCGAGAGTTCTCCATCGTCATTCTGCACAAACGGACGAGCTTGGCAGGGATGCTAAGACTAGACATGGCTCTGTATAACTCGTCTCTATACACGCTATCATAGGCAACTTTGAAATCGATAAAGAGGTGGTGCGTATCGATTTTGTATTCATGGGTTTTTTCCAAGATCTGCCGTAGTGTGAATATTTGGTCAATGGTGAACTTTCCCGGCCTGAAACCACACTGATAAGGACCTATCAGGTTGTTGACGATCGGTTTTAGGCGTTCACATAATACGGCAGACAGGATTTTATATGCGATGTTGAGGAGACTTATACCTCTGTAATTGGCGCAGTTCAGAGGGTCTCCTTTCTTCAGGATGGGGCAAACGATGCTGAGGTTCCATTCATCGGGCATACTTTCGTCCGACCAGATTTTATAGATGAGCTGGTGCATGCTCCTTACCTACTCATCTCCTCCTGCCTTGAAAAGTTCAGCGGCAAGGCCGTCGGCTCCAGCAGCTTTGTTGGATTTGAGTTTAGATATCACTATCCTCACTTCATTCTGATCGGGTTGACGGGAATCTTGACTGCCATCGTCACTGTTGAATGGCTCATTCTGCCTGACAGCGGAATATTGGTCATCATCGCCGTTTAACAGTCTGCAGAAGTGTTCCTTCCATATCCTCAGCACCGACTGCGATTCCACTACTATGTTGCCATTTTCGTCCCTGCAGGCTTCTGTTCTGGCTTTGAAACCCTGGCATGTTCTTTTTACCCTTTGGTAAAATTTTCGAACATTATTCCTGCAATAGAGTCTCTCAATCTCCTCGATCGAGCGCTTCTCATGCTCCTTTTTCTTCTTTCTGAGAAGTCGATGTTCCTCTTTTCTCCTGCGCACGTAGAGCTCGTAAGCAGCTCTAGTCCTTCTATGCAGCGCCGCTTTGTACGCCTCTTGTTTAGCTGCATGTGCTTGCCGGCATTCCTCATCAAACCAGGGGTTTCATTGTGGTGGGCGAGAGAAACCCAGTACATCAGAGGCGGCATCTCTGATGGCTTGTTGGCAACGCTGCCACTGGTCTTCCGCATTTGCTGCTGGCGGCATAGGACTTAGATTGAAATTAGAAGAAACACGATCGGCAAAGGTTCTGGCGGTCTCATGCGATTGTAGCCGCCCGACGTCAAATTTCCTCACAGTATTTCGTTGGTTTCACTACGTTCTGGATATCAGCATTCGTACTTTGGCTACAACTAGGTAGTGATCCGAGTCCACGTTGGCTTCTCGGAAAGTCCGGACACCCAGAATACTGGAAGAGTGCCTTGCGTCGATCGCAATGTGATCGATTTGGTTGACGATTTTTCGATCAAAGGAGAGCCATTTTCCTTTGTGAATATCGAGACGTGGGAACCGCGTACTAGCTACGACAAAGTTTCGCCCCGCTGCAAAGTCGATTAGCCTGAGTCCGTTGTCGGATGTGTTGTCGTGCAGGCTGTGCTTTCCGACCACGCTACTAAAGACATCCTCTCTTCCTAGCTTTGCGTTAAAATCACCTAGGATAATTTTAACGTCGTGGCTAGGGCATTGCTCATACGTCTTGTCCAAGAGCTGCTAGAAGTCGTCCTTTGTCGCGTCGTCCTTCTCCTCATGAGGGGCGTTAACGCATATTAGGCTAATGTTGGTAAATTTAGCCTTGATACGGATAGTCATAAGGCGCTCGTTCACATGCCTGAAACTCAAGACTTCTTGCCTAAGTCTGTCTCCAATAACAAATCCGCACCCGAATAGACGCTGTCCTTTTTGTCTGTAGCAATCGCTGTAGTAGATGTCGCAGTTTTTCATACTCCTTTTGCCCGGCCCATCCCATCGCACTTCTTGGATGGCGGTAATGTCTGCTTTGAGACACTCTAGGGCCTCCGCAAGTTGTTCGGCTGCACGTGGTTTGTAGAGGGACCTAACATTCCACGTGCAGACACGAAGATCGTTGTCCTTTTTACGTTTGCTTGGGTCGTCAACAGTAAATTCATCCGTATCCGAGGCTGTTGGTTGCTTCGTAACCGAAGGTTTTTTACGTGGTAGGGAAGTTAACCCGACGGCTCAACCCCCAACCTGGAGGACCAGATCCTTTTTTAGCAACCCCTAGGACAAGGGGCCGGATACACCGATGTCAGTAACCCACTTCGTGGATATGAGCGCTGCCGTTGGCCCATTAAGGGTTCATCCGCCACCATCTCTTTTTCAATACCCTGACGTAGTATTGAAAATCCTTACAGACCTCAGCTTCAAATATGTCGAAGTAGCTCCGGTAAGGTTTCCGCTGGCCTGTAGACGTCACCGTTGCTTCCATCGGGAGAATTCATCCGCCGCACGTCCTCCTTCTGAGGACCTCTTGTTAGACTTCTGAGACGCATATTTCAGCCGATCAGGTCAACAAGAGATGCCTCGTCCGGTTAAACCTATGCGCGCTGAAGTTCACCCAGATGTGCTTACGCAGGTCCGAGTGTTCAGCTACCCATATATCGTCAGACTCAGCATACGCTCATCGTTAGTTCACTATCAGATAGCTATCCAGCGGGCACCACGGGGAGGTGATGATGCGATTTTGCACACCTCCCTCAATGCCTTAGTGAGATGATATTGCAGATAGATATAATGTATGTAACTTGGAAATAATTTTACCCCATCTAGATTGAAGATAATACGTATATAATACAACTATTGTCCAACTTTGTAGAATTTTGAACTAAGTTTTAACTACTTTAATTTTTTTTCTCCCAACATTTATCGATTTTTGTAATTACACGCCACATTACCGCAGCTAGCAAGTGATCCTTTTTCAGATTCAAGCGAATGAAAATATGTTGTCGGAGCACGATTGAGCAGATATTAACTATTTAAAGATTCCACACCATGAACACATCCAACATATGTTGTAGAATCGCCTTAGTGGACTGGCAGTCTTGAGTATTCATCAACAACATGATTCCATTAACAAAGAGTTAGAAGTTGGATTATCTAACGAGGCAAAGAACAAGCATACTCGTATATGCCTGTATATATGTATATACAGGGTGTCCCAAGATCTTCGTCAAAGAATTTAAAGCGGGTTAGCTTGAGTTCAGACAAGATAGGCACACAAAGTTTCTGATTTCTAGTCTATTCATGAGGTCACAGGTTAGGGTAGGTTGAGGTAGCTGCCAGCTAAAAACACTTAGATCAGTGATAAGTCCATTGTGATATGACATGAATCTTGGAAAAGAATTTCCTTTACCTACTCGTGGAACCAAATAGAACTTTTGATGAAGTGTAGGAGGCTTCTGATATCAGTATTTATCAGATTACCTAGATCGTTATAGTAGAAAGCTTCTAAGTGAAGTTTTTTTTTGCGGGAGGGATGTAGGCAGTAACAAGGAAGATGTAGGATAGTATCCACCTCTTCTTCAGCATGTACAGAAATCAATTGTATTGTATTGTATTGTATTGTATTGTTGTTCTGGTGAGTTCATCGGCCTTACAGTTCCCTGGAATATCGCTGTGCCGTGGCACCCAATAAAGTTGAGTATTAAACTGACTCACCATTTCTATGATAGATGGTCGGTAATCTAGAGCTGCTATTGAGTTTAGAGGAAATGATTCCAAGGACTTGATTGCTGCTTGGCTGTCCGAATAGATGCGGGTATCTACGAGTATATAGGATATAACTTTTACTTTAGTCAAGATGGGACTTTTTATAGCCATTATTTTCGCCTGAAAAACGCTACAATGATTTGGACGACGGAAATAAAGGCTAATTGTAAAAGTGTGTTGACTTAACTTCTAGATCTTTCTCCTAAAAGGAATCGTAATTTAAAGATTTTTTCAAAATTTAGCCTGGATATGGTACTAAGTTTCAGTGATAGATAGAAAACATTCAAAATGGAGGCATGGCTAAGTTCTTTCCTGGACCACTGTGATATCGCTTTAAGTCGAACGTTTGCACCAGCTGCCATTTGCCTACCAAAAAAGTGAGTGGCGTCAGGTGAAACAGAATATCTAGCGCTGCAAAGGGTGTCGTTCGAAGTACTCCGCTTCTACACAAAAAAGCTGATCGTTGTACTTTGCTTAAATGGTCGCGATTTATGGCTTTGTCTGAGGCAGTACACCCCATACGTGAGTTTCGGTCTTATAAACGAGATGTGAAACTAGTGAATAATTCAGCGTTGCAAATCCCATTTATTGCCGACATGGACGGAATTTGATATTCTCTAGAAAAAACTGCCACCTCAGTTTTGTGGTCATGCAAAAGAGAAATGTCTTCTCCCCAATGTTTAATTCCTTAATGGTTTCTAAAACTAACATGCTCTTAATGAAATCTTAAAATACGTCCTTCAATTCATTATGAACTACACCACTGTCAAATCATAAAATCAGTAAGATCCCAAGAGCACAGCTCTTAGTTTTGTGAATTTTAGAAAATAAAATTAAATTCAAACATGTCCTTTCGACAGGAGATATAATAAAGACCCTTAGTGTCATCACAGCATTAAAAGTTTAGGCAAAAAAAAATAAAAACTTTACTTGTCCTTCCCTCAGAAGTGAAGCCACGGAGCGAAAAGGAATCCATAGATGTGTAAGCACCCACAAAACAAACATTTGCCTCCCATTCTTTGTCCGACATCCTGTCAATGGATGGACACAAGGACGTAACTTTATATAGTTAAATTGGGAACAGCTCAAACCCCTATGAATGTATCAGTGTACTTCGCGTACAATTCATATTACTAGTTTCAGCACAAGGACCGATTTCAAGGAGCTTTTAGTACACTTGGGAGAATGATAGACTGACAGCATGGCGGCGGGAGACCAAAGAAGAAAGCAAACTCTGTAGCATTATTATATTAAAGCAATAACAATATTTGTTCTCGAATAAAAGGGAAAATTGGCATGTTTCCGACGACGACTACGATGACGATGCTAAAGCCGCACTAGCAACAAGAAGAACATGACGTTGTAGGATTCACAGCACAAAGCGTGGTGCTACTTATGGAGTATTTCCCCAAGGCATTGATGTCAGGAGTAATGGTAAAAACGTCAATGGTATCAATTTAGTTTTTTTTTTTTTACTTTATCTTGCATTATATTATTTTATTAATGACGCTGGAAATGTTATACGTGAGTGTCGCAATATAATAATATTACAGAACCTTTTTGTCAAATTGAAAGCCATCAAAATAGCTTTGGTAGCGAATTCACACCCTTAAGGTCGTAAAATAACAACATTCCCTTTCCCTTTTCTCATTTTGAGTAATAAAATATATGGATGTTTGGACTGTGGACTGGTCTTTTATAGCCAGTTCAGGAATTGCTGAAAGTATGGAGCCTAATTCATAATCACTTATGTATAGTGTCTGCAGGGGGTGGAGATAATCAATTTTACTCAGAATCAACGAAGCGCTCCCTATGGATGGCATTGTTTTATATTTTAATGGTTCTTCCTTGAAGAGGACAACACTGATGTTGTTCCAGACCAATAGCTCGAAGCTTTGAAATTCTTGATGTCTAAGACTGTATCGATTGTTTGCTTTGTGTATGATATTCTAGTCTTGTAAGAATTCTATTTACAATCTCTCAACACATCAACCCTCAAGGCAGTTCAAACAACAAAAGAAAAGGTATCACATTGGCTAATTGACAATTCAACATGTTCTCTCTGGTCCTGTGAACTGAGATTCTTTGATTCCACTTCTCCCATCATAATTTATGCTGGAAAGGCAAATTTGACAAATCACACTGGAGATGAAATATGTTCTTTTATTGCTACATCCCTCTGTATTCAGAACAGGATACATGGAAAAACAATTTCGTCTTGTCAAGGTTTGTTTTTTATTTCGCCTACTCCCAGTTTTTCGGTACAGCGGTGAAGCATGATACACCTAATAACCCCGGGGCGAAAGAACATCGTATGCATCATTCTCCTGTCATCATAAGGATATGTTATGATATTCAGGGGCGGAGCTGGTATTGGAGGAGGATGAAAACTCACTCAAACGCTAAATATTGAAATGTTGCTGATAGTTGAGATCAGAATGGATTCTGGTTATAAGATTATCCCCTGAGCGCTTAACCTTTTCCAGACTACAGATAATTTTTAGGGCTATTTCTATATTATTTTTTTTTGCTTTCCATAGCTCTACTCCGGTTATGTCTGCTTCCATACTGCAGAAGCATATTTTAGTCGAATTAGAATTAATCCGAACATGTCTTCTTTTTTTTAGATTTTGAAGAGTATTAATATTAACACCATCGCCATAAACCACACAAACACAATTTGTTAAATCCATCCACGTGCTAATTTTTGTTGTGCTATTGGAACCTTCGTTTTGAAATTTGAAAAAAAGATCCGGTTCGATAACTCATATATTCGAATACTATTCTCCTACTATTTTGTGATCCGATGCATTTCTCTCTACCGACATGCTTTACAATGAAGATATTGTAATGTAAGATCAAGTTGATTTGTTCTGTGGCATCAGGCCCTGTACTTTTTAGCCACATCCGGCTCTGAGAATTGTGACATAAAATTTCTTGGAATGCGCATGTAGAAACATATTCAAGGAATCTACTAATAGGTCGTAACCACCCACGAAACATATTAATTCCAGCAGCGATGACAACGGTTTTTTTTTTTATACTCCGCATAAAATGAATTCGCTGTTCCGTCAAATATGAGTCCCCTAATGATAAACATATTTTTACCCATGCGATTGTGATTATTTATGTAATTTGCAGTTGACTGATGTTGAATCAATTTGAAAAGAGGTTCTTGTGAACAAATTATGGGTGCTCCTTTATCACTCCAGAGGGGCCTTGTGTTTTAATTAACCTGATAACTGTGTTTATGATTTATGGATGGGTTGGTCTAGCAAAGTGTATCTACATCTTAATAAGCTGACCTAATCTAACTGGCAGCAAATAAGACTTCACTTTGGTGCAGAATAGCTGTGATTTACTCAATATTTCAGGTAGAACTGATGGTCTCAATGCGCTTTGTAGAAATACAAAATGAGTGATTACATCTGAAAGGAAGTCCAATGAAGAAAGATAATTTTTATTTTTTATTTGTCAAAATTGAAACTGGCAAATTATTTATTTGCATTGTGCCTAAATCAATTGTTTCATCTTAAATATTGATTTAGCATATGTAGACTTCTTATGGGTATCAATCTGGCAATATAGGTTGAAGACTCTGCATCATTGCGATAGCATTGCTGTAAAACTATACGTAGTTATAAGAAGGGAAACCAAACCCTCAGTTGAATCACATATTTCGGGAACACAGCTCATAATTACGTAACAGCTTATCCAGCATAGAAACTGCAAAATGTTTTCCTATATGTGTCTTACTAAAATTCTTGGTATTTCACTACACTCGTCCCACTGCTAGTCAATAGTCTGCTCCTTTATCAATTTCTAATCACAATCAAAATGTTACTCCGTGGTTGACTTAGAGGGACTACTATATCCTAGGCAGATAAATATTTTCTCCACTCTGCTAAGTGAACCAACAAATTAATTCCTGTCACACAAGCATTCCAAATCAGTACTCTCAAATCTTAATGTCACAATATTTTCATTACGCCCACACACCCTACTTAAGCCGACACAGAACCATGTCACATGCCCGATTTCACATGACATCAACCATGTCCTAGCCAGAGAGCTCCACACCTCACACACATATCTGGTGATCACACTTGTTGTCGATAAGACCCACATTCACAATCAATTGTCACTTCTTCAACTTGACCCGCCCTCACTACATCCTCTTCCTTGCACCTTCTCGGACAAACAAGTCTCGGTTGGCAGATTAATTATACTCTAATAATTACCATTAACAACACTGGTCCTACTCCGAAAACACTTGCGTACAATCCACAAATTCCATTTACCATAATGAATTAATTGTCAATTCCAAATCAATTAAATCGGAACCACCCCTGAATTTGGGGCGAACCATCCAGGAGTTGGGCCAAATGTCGACGGCAATAATGAAAATTGAATTTAACGATGACAGTTATAAATCAAATACGTGGATCCAACCTTACCGACACATCCATTAAATTTCTACTACCTGCAATCATCCATCCATCCAGACATCGTTTGCGTCTCCTCATGGCACCCACTCCCACCACACATATTCAATGACAAAAAACGCGGGTAGAAAGCTAAATAAATTCTGGTGAATTGATACTATAACAGATTACCACAGTATAACGAAGTAATTATTGTTACAACGTCGAACCCTCGTGCCGGGTATACCCGCATCTAATCCATTTCAAGATGTCACACATATATGTACACATTTAGCGAACAGCCTTCACCCGCATTGTGTTGGTGGGGAATTTATCGTTATGTCGTGTCACAAGGAGCCTTGTAGCTTAGATCGTTTGGTGGGAGAAGTATCTGCTCGCTAATAACCAATGTACTAGCAATAACAACGAAGGGTTTTGAATAGTTAATTGTGTGACACATTCGGCGTAGCGTGACGTGCATGTGGGGGGTGAGCTAAGAGAGTATTGTATCTCTCCTTGAATTTAATAAACGTGTAGATATGAAAGATGAAGTGTAATCTCTATGGAAAGAGGAAACTCAAAATCTAACACAGATGCTTGAGGTTGACAAGGAGGATAGAAAAATAGTCGTCATGAAATACCTGCATATGTTGTATATACATATGTACCCACTTACCACCTACATGAGTGCGAATGACAGTCATACGGATATGGGTAAAGTACTCCTGTCAATGCAGCAGGAATACATACATATAGTATATGATTGGCGTCCTATTTACTGCTTTGTCCTTGGATTACAATGCCACTTCAAATGATTAAATCAATAGCCCGTGGCGCAATTTCAATTATAAAACTACAGCACTTCAGTGGTAATGAGATACTTCCTCTTGAAGATTATATAATCATATCGACAATTGTGATTAGCGTTGATACATCTTTGATGGTGGTACACAATTATTTGTCTACTGCTCGACAATTGTATTAAATGTCCTTTTGTTGTGGTAATGAGAGTAATTGCCAGGAGGCGTATCGCAACCACTAATTCCGAATTTTAACAGTAGCCTTGGGTTATTAATTTCCTTTCGTTGTTGATGTACTATGGTATGCTTCTTCAAATAGCTGGCGGGCTAAGAGCATAAAAACACGTCATTTGGCGAACATCAGTCAAATTCCCTCTGGGAATTACAGACCGTCATTTTGTTGAAAATTTTGCACCGAATGACAGATTTGCTGACACGGCATGAGCCATTAGCATGAGCATACAAGGTATACGACTAGGCCTTCGGGTAGACCAATATATATGAGGCTTTAAAGTTCACCTTCATGCAATTTTTGTGTTAATTAACTTTTTGAACTATGTTGATGAAAACTAAACTAAGTTTCCAATAATGCTAGCTTTGAAGTACGACTATGTATTGCGGAAAGATTCGAGTAATTATACATTCAAATAGAATAATTATCTTTTTTATAAGTGAATGCACCTAGTTTTGCTTTCTAAGCATTTTACCCATAATAATGGTCATTGTCAGTCATCTCGAATGAATCTTCACGGTCTTCCAGGCTTGTCAAAACTTTTCTACAGAAGTAAATATGATCTTCTTCTCTAAGTCCCACGGCGCCTCAAGGATCAAGGACCCATAAGCTTTAAAATATTTAGCAACGTCCATCTCCTCCTCCTCCTACATCCCTGCAACGAGCACTTGATGTGTGGGTGGACGTTTTGAAGGGAAACGGGTATCGCATTAGTTCAAAAAAGACAAAGTACTTGTGCTGCCTATTCCCTGATCCACTCAGGCCTATTCCAGACATTTATTTGAATGGAACAGTGCTTCCCAAGTGCGAAAAGTTCAAATATCTGGGATCTATGATCAATAGCAAAGCAACCTGTGATGATGACATCAATCATCGCGTAAGCGTAGGGTGGATGAAGTAGCGAGAAAACACCGCTATTTGATGTGAGCGAAAAATGCCACCTAAGTTGAAATGAAGGCTCTATACCACAGCTGTACGTCCAGCGCTCACATACGGTTCACAATGTTGGACGATGTACAAAAAGTAAATTAACGGCAGCTGTAATAAAGCTTGATCGAATAAGAAGTTCGAAGAATCGTGGAAGTCTTCACGTCAAGGAAACCATCGTACAAAAGATAAAGCGCGACCGGCTCAGCTAGTCTTGCTACGTTCAAAGAGAGATCACTTGAACCCTGTTAAAAAGGCAATATCAATTAACGTTTCAAAGACATCGCGAGGCAGGAGAGGCAGGCTTATAAACGCCTGGATCACACAAATGCGACGACATCGACATTTCATTGGCCTCATTAATCGAGTGATCCAAAATCGGCAAGCCTGCCGATATTTTCTGAGGTCAAATAGGCAAACCCCCCACGCGGATCAGTAGAAATGCGATGAAGTGGGAGGGTTATGATCCCTTGTTTTCGAATCATAACCTCGCTGAAAAAGGAAGAAGAAGATCCATCTTCTCCGCAGCATCAATCCGAATATACCGCCAACATTTACACGTGAGAACTATAAGACCAAAAAAGCATCTTAGATGCTGTCATTAAATGTGACGCAGCCTTTAATAACGTCGAACTGGAGACAAAAGCACGCGTACCTTCAAATCTCGGGGTCGAGACGTCGAGTAGTGCTTTCATTAATAAACTTGTCATAAACTATAGAAACCAAGATCGGTCATTCCTGCTTTCGAAAATTTGTTATCAGGGCACACGACAACACGCCACCCTGCTACTTTTCTACTTAATTTTTCAGGCATCCTACGTAAATTTCCTGTTTTGACTCTTAACATTTGCTAAAATCTCTTGTATCAAAATCCCCTGCAAAGAAATATTTTGCATGTGTACGTTTGTACAAAAACCAAAACCTACATTATTTTCCAAATTTGTATGTCAATAATGTACGAGTATAGGTATAGCGTTTTATATATTTACATATTATATGTACAGATCTATCTATTTTTGTAGACAAGGGTTTTTTTCAACCCTGTACGATGTTATGTGCAATAAACATAAAAAATATCCAGTTTTGAAGTCGAGTCCCGCTTTTTAATTATATTTTTAAAGTTTTTACGTCTTGCCTCAAGAGGTCATTTTTTCTTGACCCCCAATCGCATTTTTTCAATATATTCAATATTTTTTACAATAATATGCTCTTCAGGGCTAGTTCTTCGATGATATCATACACCCTAATATGGAGCTTACCAACTAAAACTTGTATAATAGTAATAATTTTGAATACAGAAAGACCAAACATTATTTTATACGAACCCCCGTTTTAAGATTTCGATGCTTTTAATTCTGGCGTCAGAACCTAAAAACGGGGGATTTTGATACAAGAGATTTTGGGAAAAACGATTTTGAAACAGGGGGTGCTTTCGTTTCCTGATCCACTGTTTCATATTCGAGGAAACCTGTACATTTGCTCAGGACATTTTTATCCAGAGCATGAATTCAGATTCTTCGCTTCAAAAGGCGATACGAATAGTTCCTTAACGACACGTCTGATCTATTTACTTAATGTCGGGTGATATCGAGGAGTTTCGTGCTACATTCTTCTCTATATAATATTCCTTCGTAATGAAACACATTGCCCAGCGTTGTACACAAAAGTAAGTTAAATTAAAATGTTGTTCTCTCGTCTTTTTATAGAAATAAATTTATTCTTAACCACTGAAATATAGTTCTTCAATAACACCTAAAGAAAACTTCCAATTAAAACTTAGAATTCTAGTTTCAATCACACAATCCAAGCACTCTGTTCTAATCCCTTACATTTCTCTACTTCTAAGGCAAACATAAAACTCAGTTATACAATGTATTCCGCCACTTCTGAAAGCCTTCTTCTTCCAACAAATCACCCAATTTTGCATGAATATCTTATTTAAGTAGGAAACATCCTTTTTCTTCCATTCTAGATTCCACATCGCCTTCGTCTCTGTCTCTGCAAAGGCCCTTTTTTCTTCAAGAACACCCATCCTCACAGAACGAACAAAACTTTCAAATAAAATCAAATCGTATTTTATATCTTAATCCTGCATCTGATTGGCTTCAATCTTGAGACAGAGAGGAATACAAAAACATCTCCTGTAGACTAGTCAACAACTCTGGGGGTAAAATGTGTTTGTTAACTGCATTATGATGTGAATTGCATCTAATCAAGAATCATGGCATGAGACGAAATTAAATCGTTTGCCCAAGGGGCGCAGAGTTGAGGTCTTGAATTTATATTCCAACATTCTCGCCAGTGGGTCGGACGACATAGACCACTATTTCAAAACTTCGAACTTTCAACTATTTAAACATTCATACCTTGAATGAGAGTTGAGGAACATACTTCAAATTCCTCCTTTTAGAGAAACAACACTTCCGACGTTGACTTTGAATTGAAAACAAAAGTCCAGGATGCTTATTTCTTGGCTGAGAATAGACGTTACTTGCGAATGTGTTTGGACATATTTTTTTTTTGGGACGAAATCCCTGAAATTGTAGGTAGGCATTGTTTGAGTTTCCTGTTTAACTTTTGTATGAAATTTTATTTATAGTTGGAACGTTGGAAGCATGACCGGTTGAAGTTACGAGCTGGAAGAGATGATGAATAGATGGCGGGTGTGTCCATGAGACGAAATGGCAAAACATGGGAAATCGGGCGCATTCCTTGGACGTTAGGACAGAAGATTACAAAATGCTCTACTACGGAACGGAAAATGCTAGGAACGGAATCAGTATCATCCAGAAACAGGGCTACTTGGTAACGTCTTGAGTATTTCGTAGTCCAGCGACCATTTGATGTCTGTCAAACTAGTAATACAAGGAGAGGTGTCGAATGTTGAAATTTGTATGAAGACACCAAAGAAAAGTTATCAAACAAGGGTCCCTGAGACCATAAAGTGGTACAATCTTGATAAAGAAAAATGTGAGGCTCTTGTTTCCGTGATGAAAGATTACCTCTCTCACAACATCAACGGAGCTGAGGATGAAGTGCAGAACACAAAATATGTGGGATTTCCTACAGCGAACTTGCTTAAAGAAGGCCAAATCACTGCTAGGATCCAAAGAAACATGGTGGTGGAGTGATGAAGCTAAGGAAGTGATAAATGAGATCAAACGGCATTCAAAGTGTCCCTCTAATAATAGAGAAGAAAAAGCTAGCCTCGAAGTGGAATACAGATTTTGCAAGAAAAAAGCCAATATGAAGCGCGCCCAGCTTCAAGCAGAAAGCACGGAGGGCCTGTATCGGGAGCTGGAGAAAATATCTTCCCCGGTTGCTGATGCAAATCAGGCCATTCAGGAGCTGCGACAATATGAACAGGAGCGCAACCATCTTCAAAATAGCCGCCGAAAGAAGGAGGAATGCTCAGGAGATTCTTTCGCCAAAGTTCATTAACAATGCTCATGGCCAGCTTCTTGTGGATGACGACAAAATTCTGCAGAGGTGGCGGCAGTAGGCGCAGGGACATATGTCCCAAGGACGTAAGCACCAAATGTTTCTTTTGGGACTTATGTCCGACTTAAGTGTGACATAAGACCCAAATCGAATTAGCTTATGTCCCACCATATCGAGACATATGTTAAAGTCCAACATTTCTTTAAGAAAATGGGACATACAAATTTTCCGAGAGTTAATATCTATTAAAAAGAATTGTGGATTTCCATTAGGCGTCGTATTTTAATGATTATAATATGAGCGCAGGGACATATGTCAAGATTTTCTTTTTTTGTCGAAGATGGCGCATACATAAGTCCACAATGCATAAACAGTGCAATGTGTATGGGGGGCCATGCTGCCCCCCTGCTTGGGGTCACTGTTATAATTGAGGTGGGTGCGAGGACGGGTGTATGCAAAGTTTCTTTATATCCATGTTTCGAACCCAACCCCGCACCCGCTTCAAATCCAACAGTGACCCCAAGTAGGGGGGTTGTAAGAGTATAACTCTTGCGAAAATCTATACCAAGATAACAGAGAAAAAAACCAGTGTTACTTATATTTAATTTCTTGTTCTGTGATCTTCTGGGTATTTGAGTTCTCTAAGCTTACCTAAAAAAAAAAAAAATGTTTAGGTGGGGCATAAGTCCCTAATTCAGTTTGGGAAATTTATGAAAGGTGATCCAATGCCAAATAAATGGAGGGAGAGCTACCTTCTCCCTGTATACCTATACCAATGGAAGGGTGATACGCGAAACTGTGATAACTACCGTTCGGTCGAGCTGATGTCACACACCATGAAGATCGTTGAGTGGGTATTAGGTGGCCGACTGCGAAAAATAATACGGCTGTCTGATTGTTAGTGCGGGCTTGTCGCGGTTAAATCAACCACAGATGCAATCCAAGGTATAGGATCATAATGGAAAACATCGTGATTCCTTAAAGTCTTTACATATTGTATTGGTTGACTTTGAAAAGGCATTCAACAGACACCACGAGATCGCGAGATCTGATATGGGTAGTGCTAAGACATCGAAGGGTTCCAGAAACATATCTACAGTTGATCATAGACATGTACGAAAGAGCAAAGGCAAGAGTAAAATGACTCGCTGGAGTAACCGAAGAGTTCCCAATCAAAGTCGGGGTGCACCAGGGAAGTGTCTTAAGTCCTTTGCTCTTTATTACAGTCCTTGATTATCTGCTTGAAGGTAAAGTGACGGACCCCAAGGTACACCAATTATTCTTTGCTGGCGATGGAGTCATCATAAGTGAGGATCCTACATCCCTGCAACGAGCACTTGATGTGTGGGTGGACGTTTTGGAGGGAAATGGGTATCGCATTAGTTCAAAAAAGACAGAGTAGTTGTCCTGCCCGTTCTCTGATCCAGTCAGGCCTATTCCAGAGATTTATTTGAATGACACAGTGCTTCCCAAGTGCGAAAAGTTCAAGTATCTGAGATCTATGATCAATAGCAAAACAACCTGTGATGATGACATCAATCATCGCGTAAGCGTAGGGTGGATGAAGTCGCAAGAAAATTCCGCTATTTGCTGTGACAGAAAAATGGCACCTAAGTTGAAATGTAGGCTCTACACCACAGCTGTGCGTCCAGCGCTCACATACGGTTCACAATGTTGGACGATATACAAAAAGTATGAGAGTAAATTAACGGCAGCTGAGATGAAGATGCTTCGCATGACAGCAGGAGTGACAAAGCTTGATCGAATAAAAAATTCGGAGATCCGTGGAAGCTTTCACGTCATGGAAACCATCGTACAAAAGATAGAGCCCGACCGGCTCACCTGGTATTGCCACGTTCAAAGAAGAGCTCATTTGAACCCTGTAAAAAAGGCAATATCAATGCACGTTCCTTCAGCAATCAAAGTCTTGAAGTCAAGAAAAATTCACTTTTTTGACCGCTCCGCATTCATTGCAGTCACTTTGAAGTCACTTACGTTCACTGAATGCATTCAGTCATCATATGGAAGACCAAGGAAAACATGGCGCAGAACAGTCGAGAACTCAGACACATTGCCATAAACCGTACACGATGGCGCGTAGGCGTAGTAGAGGCCCTAGGACGCACAAGGGGATACAGGACATAAGTAAGTAGTAAATGCATCCTAAAGAGTCTAGGCTGAGGACCATGCTCAAAACGTTAATCTAAATATATAGGTTGATTAAATTTATGCGTTTTGATTTATTTTTGATCATATCCACCCCCAATGGACTCAATTCTGTTCCGTTAAACATTTTATACGAACCCGTACCAATTTTACTGTCAAAACTCTGGGATAACATAATTTTCTAAATTGGATTTTGAAATATATGTTTCTATCTATGTAGGTATTGTGTCCTTTCGTTGGATGCAAGTGCTATAAAATCGATAGCACGTCGAACAACGTGACATGTTCCCTCTTTCCTTGTGTATTTTATCGCTGGCATCATTTTCAAAGCCATCAGTGATGATGGTGCATTGCATACACGATGACAGAAATTTGTACGACTTGCAGTGAAAATTGCTTCATTCAAGTTAGTCTTCCATGTGGAATATCATGACTACAAGTGTGTGCCCCTTGTGCGCCTTTGTATCCTTGCTACCTGTAGTATGTCAGTATAATCGGCTTTAATAGTAGGTTGCTCCTATGTGGTTGACATAGAATATGTAGCAGATGATTGGCTTCACATGTTTTATGTATCGAAAGCAACTTACAACCTTGCTTCCCTCCTTCTTTCGATTTGTCATACAATCATCTAACAAAATGAATAAAAATTTGCAACTTTCAATTAGCCCCAGCGACTGAGATAAACTGAATTTAGGTCCGAGAAACTGGCCGCATTAAAATTCGCTTGCATTATCATGCTCGGATGGAAACTACGGCTAGGATACGTATACGTTTAGCAAGAGCATAAGTAAATCACGTTAAAATTCACTCTGCCTTACCAAAGAATGGAGACCATACCAGTGGTAGTTCGTGACTACTAGGATTAGTAGAGCCCGTGAAGTACCCAATTACGATGAAATAGGTTCAGAAGCATTTAACCGGTCTGATGGAGACTGGATTTTTGGACCCACTTCACACAACCGTTTCACTGCTTCATTAGGCACATTTGCTGGACGTTTTAGAAGGGCAGTTTTTGAGTAAAGTCAGATTGATGGAGTCAGGGAGCTGCACGATTGATGGCATATCGAATGAAATGGAAAATTAAATATAGTTAACAGTTGTAAATGAAGGTGGTCTTTGGCCAAATACTAGAAACGATTTTGATAATCAGAGCAAAAATTTCCACTTGAAGTTAAGAGTTGCATAACATTGTGCATTTTGGCATTTTAAAATGAATACTTGAGCATTTTGTATTTGTTTGTGGTGTAAACGTTGCTGGTAATGCCCAAAAGCAAAAAAAAAAATTACAAATCAATGTATTTATCACAGTTTTTTTTAAAATAATCTTTAATTTCATTATTAATGAATAATTGTTTTGTTTTTACAATAGTTTGTTTCATTTTGTTCATTACTATATAATTCTTATTTCTAGAATCAGGGTAATTTAATATCTATAATAAATGATGTTAAATAAAATAAATATACATTGAACTCTCGATAATTTGAATTTCATCGGATCAATGAAAATCTGCCATCCTGGGTTAAAGGGTTCCATTGCATAGCATGGTTCGCTATGGAACTGTCATGCTTACGGAACGTGTGACCAATCCACTGCCACTTCCGTCGTTGGATGGTTGTGCATATTGGTTCCTGACCCGTTCTCTCGTAAAGGTGTTCGTTAGAGATACGATTTGGCCAGAAAATCCTTAAGATATTGCGCAGGCACCTATTAACAAACGTTTGCAGCTTTCTGGTGATAGTAGTGATCACTCTCCACGTGCTGCAACCATATAACAGCACGGATTCAACGTTGGAGCGGAACAGACTTATCTTGGTGTTCAAACTGATTGCATTGCTTCCCCATATTTTGGACAACATCCCGAACGCGAACTTTGCCTTGGCGATCCTGTTGGCTATATACAGTACGGTTCCATAATCGGTCGAGACAATACTCCCAAGATACTGGAAATCCTCCACTCTCTCTACCGGCTGTCCAGCAATGCATATTTGAGCCGATGAGTTTGTTCCAAGGCTGATAATTTTAGTTTTTGCCGTATTCATTTTCAGCCCGACGACGCCTGCCTCCCTCTTCACATCTGCTGTGGGAGAGTAAGCATATATCGTCAGCGTAGTCAAGGTGTTTCAGTTGAGATGTAAGAGTCCATCGATTTCCTCCGTTTCCCGTCGACAAAGCTGCATGGAGCACATCGCTAATCACCAATAGGAATAACATTGGTGAAAGGATACAGCCTTGACTTACCTTACTTTGGATCTCAAATTCCTCAGACAACCTTCCCCTGTGCAGAACGTGACATTTGGAGCCTTCATATGTAGCTTTGATAATAGCAATTAGTTTATCGGGAATACCTCTCCTGTGTAAGGCACTCCAAATAAACTCCCTGTTGACACTTTCGAACGCCTTCTCAAAATCGATGACAGCAGGTGGAGTGGCGATCGATATTCAACGCACTGTTCGATGATAATCTGCAGGGCGTTGATGTGGTCGACACAGGAGGATCCAGAGCGGAAACCTGTTGTTTGATTCGCTCAAGGATGATTTTAGCTATTATCTTAGCTACAGCAGGCAGCACGCAGATGCCTTTAGTGTAAGCTGTATGCTGTGCTTGTATAATGGTTACTCTTGTTCGACGGAATAAGAGTGGTAGTCCCTATGCAAAGCAATCTTTGGGTTATCATTAGTATTCTCAGACTTCAAGATTTAAAGTCCTTTAGATGGACACATTTGTCCACATTTAGATGGATTACTAACAATGTGATTTCATATCTTCTCTAAAAAACCAATTCAGAAATCTGTGTAGCATTTGGTTTTAAAATATGGCCAAGATGGATCTGCGATTAAGACTGGAGTCGAATCTAGAAGAAGTATAATTATTGTCGACAAATGTTGTTGAGCCTAACAAGCCTAGAATAACATTTAAGAATAGGTCAGTGATTGGTTCCAGTATTCTAACTTACTTAGCACTAGGCAGTGGGTCTTTGCCTGACATACAGCACTTTTCCGTCTTCCACATTCCAGATAAGCATGACGGCTTCTCTAATCATCTGATATTTATAACATAGGTTTGGTGTCCTCCAGCACTTTGAGCCCACGGACTGTGATGCAAAAAACCATCTTGGTTGTCCATTCATTCTTTTTCCCCGGCCTTTTGGACTACACCGTGGCGCCGTGGCGTAAGTGGTTAGTGTCGGATCACTGCGCGTGAGGTTCCAAGTTCGAATCCCAGAAAACACCAATAAGTGTTTTTGCGGTCCCGCCTCTCACGAACGTCTGACAAGCATCAGAGAAAAAGCTTCTCAAACCAAATTGCCCTTTGGATACAGCACTAAGCTGTAGGTGCCTTCCATTCGTGTGAAAAATATAACGCACACAACATGAGTGGTTGCGAGAAGCTAGGCCCTGACACTTAAAGAGCTGTTGCGCCAAATATTTATTTATTTATTTTTTTTTTGGACTACATCTACATCTTCGTACTGCTCATGGATTCGCAGTTGTTTTGCTATTCTAAGACCACAACACGAAGGCCATGGTGCTTTGAACTTGTATAAAATGCTCCAAAAGCTAGTCTTTGAATCTAATCTGGAGGGATGACACAGCAGAGGGTCTAGTCGCCGTAGGTTGCGCGCACAAGTTCTAGGGAACCTCAACCGAGTTGAATGGAGAGGCTTGCTGGTTGAGGCCCACGTTCACCCTGAACTGTAGTGCCACCTAAGTAAAAAAGTAAGCCAAAGCAAAGACGCAATACCTAGTTGATAGGTGTCTTTTAGTTTTTTTAGTTAGTTTTATATGACTTTTATTTTCATTGTAAATTTATTACATTCTTCACGAAACATTCTAAGTCTACTGAGGTTTGGCCTATGGTCGTCTACCAGACTGACAATAATATCTACATATATCTACATATGAGTACATATGTATATACATATATTTTGTATTTTTTAAATATGGTAGATACAATTAAGTCGTAAAAACGTCTTCAACTATAAAATTTCTGTAGCGAAGTGCATTTCCGCAGTAGTTGTAAAGTAAATTCAAAAAAAATGTGGGCGCCGTGGCGTAAGTGGTTAGTGTGTTGGATCACTACGCATGAGGTTCCAAGTTCGAATTGCAGAAAACACCAACAAGCTTTTTTACGGTCACACCTCTCGCGAGCGTCTGACAAACATCCGAGAGTATTGTTGTCACGAAAAAGCTTCTCAAATCGTCATTCGGATACGGCACTACTAAACTATAGGTCCCTTCCATTCGTGTGAAAAATATAACACGCACAACATATGTGGTTGCGAGAAGCTAGGCCTTGGCACTTAAAGAGCTGTTGCGCCAAATAATTTTTATTTGTTTTTATTTTTTGTAAAGTAAATTCCAGCCACGATCTCCATTTAAAATTTGAATTACTTCATTCATTTCTAAGATACGTGCTTTGAAGTATCTGACTCGAAATTCTTTTAAGATTAGGCATATCGCAAGGAAGTGAAATATATCCTCTCGTATCTTCATATTACAAAGATTGCATAGAATAGGTAGTTCTGGACGGTGTGGAATGAAATTCAGATTCAGTAGCTCTCCTCTGATTTTAAAAATTATATTTATCTTCCCTGTTGAATTGCAATTTAGGAAGTACGCTTTCTCTGCTAGATGGTATTTCAGTTTAAAATAAATTCTATGCTGGGAGGACTGTGCATTAATTACGAATCGATCATACATGCTTCGACCTACTTTTTCCAGTAGGATGTTGAGTTGTGCTTTTAGAGATTCATGCTCATCGAGTGCTGTGCGTATGGTCGCGCCACAGTCTGATGCTAGGCGCTCCCATTCTTGGATGAAACTTGCTTGCATATAAGAGACCTGAAGCTGCAGTTTAGCGGAAGAGTTTTTGCTTCGAGCTATGAGATACATACTTATTGTTGATGCAGCGACTCCATACCGAAGAGATTGCTCGTTTAGCTTCGGATAATTTTAATTCTAGATGCTTCTTCATGTTTAAGGTCGAGGACACAAGTATTTGTACTCACGAACAATTTCTACAATTTCTCATTGATACGTCCACATTTCGTTTCGATTATATTTGCCGCCACTGCCTCTGAACACCATTACCTTCGACTTATTTAGGTTCACACTCAGGTTCCAGCATTTACAGTATACGTCGAGCTTATTCATCATACTCGTACGTTGCATACCATCCACGGTATTAGAAAGGAAAACGATGTCATCTGCATATTTAAGAATCGGGATTTTGATGCTGTCGAACTCGATTCCACCCTTTACAACTTCTGATAAGGCATTGATGAATAGAATGAACAGTAACGCACTCAGGATACATCCTTGCTTCACACTCATCGCTGATGTAAATTCTTCAGAAACAGATTCTTCATCCCATACATATGCCACATTATTTGCATACATGGCTCTTAGAATGTTGATTATTAAACCAATAAGATACAATTTGTAGAATAGAGCCTCACGCACTAAAAAATTTAGCTGTGCTAAAATCTACAGAAAACGCGTATAGTTTTTTATTTTTCTGCTTATATATCCCCGCATTATTAAGTAGTGCAAATACTTGAACTGTCGAGTAGGTCTTCCTAAATCCTGCTTGAAACTACTGCTGTAAACAACTTGGCAGAGGTGTTTAAAAAAGATATTCCTTTGTAGTTAATAGGATCGTCATAGTCTCCATTTTTGTGCAGTGGATAGATAATTGCCTTTTTAAGACTTTCTGGAATATTTCCAGTGTCGAAAATTCTGTTGAATTCCACCACGAGTGCAGACATGAATTCATAAGTGCAGTTTTTATAGAACTCGTATGGGATTCTGTCATCTCCGGGGGCTTTTCTTCGTTTAGGTTTATCAATGACTTCCTTAATTTCTTGTATAGAGAATGGGCTATCAAAAGAATTCATCGGTAATCAGTGGAGCTGCGTACTGGAAAGGTGGAGAGATCTGAGGTGAATTGAGTAGACTCATAAAGTGGTCCTTTAGGTGTGGTGCTTTAAGTGACGTGGCGATGCTATTCGTTTGCCCATTTATATATTTTACAGCTTTCCAGAAGCTGCTGAGGATGTGGAGTCGTTTATTATAGTTATGCGTTGCTGTTCAAATATCAGGTGCCTTCTTGCATAACTATGTTAGTGAGTCATTTGTGTTGGCAAATAGATCGGCCATCTTATGTAGCAGGACTAGTGTAATTTCGTACCGGATTATAGGCCTCCATGCTTAAAATCTTGCACTAAAACAAAAAGATACCTCTTCTGCTCTGATTCTCATTTGAAATCAAATCTTTAGCCGGTGTTGACGCAAGCTGTGGCTAACTGTCAGCTCTTTAGTAACCTTGCGCAATGTTCTTCTGTAGATTCTGCAGTTTCGTGCAGTTCTTTCGAATTGTTAGTGTAAGTAACTAATAGCCTATATTGGAAGACCAATGTCAGATTGAGCTGAAAGACCTCCTGAGATTCATAATTCTATTTAGGTGGTTCTTAACCAGCGGTTCCCCTTTCTGAGCTGACCGCCCCTCTGAGATTTATATCGCTATCTAGATGAATGTAAATTCATCATTTTTTCTATGCAAGCTCAAAGGGTAAAAGTAAAATGAGGAAATATCCCTTGTTGGTCTAAGTGAGCAGTGACTTACGTCACAAGGCACCCACATATCTAATTTAACGTACTAGTAGGTATTCATTTTTAAAAACCTGTTGATTGTAGAAATTGTAGGTTAATAACAGTAAACAAAAAAGGATGATGCTACTGTGGCCTTGCCATATTTTAAAAGTGCACTGTGCCTTAATCTCGCTTTTACCATCTGTTAACTTGAAGTTATTTCTGATCTTCGATTCATCACCAGGTACAAGCTGTCATAGAAAATGTTACAAAAATGTAATCTGTGTATTGAATACTCGTATGTCAGCACCAAAGCACCAATGATGTTTAAGAAATGATGACCATAATTAAGTATTTAGGTATAGAGAAACTTTGTCGGCTGAAAGATAAATTATTTAAAAGCTGGTTTTAAGAAGTTTTCATAGCGTAATTTTTTATAGATTTCAGTTAATACTGAACAAAAGCTATGTTAACCCTAAAAATATCGTCAAGAGATTTTGTTTCCTTTCCAAAAGACTTGTTGCTTGGCTCTTTAATAAGGATTAAATAAATAAAATTAAGATTAATAAATGAGGTTCACAAGTAGTTACATATGAACTTACACATTATCCAATAAAATGTTTCTCCATTCTCCTGCTAAGAACCTGTTCTCCATTCAAAGTTGTTTTTCCGGGAAAAGTGATGCACTGCAGGCAGGCAGTCATTCAAGCAGACCACGATGATGGTGATACCGTTGCAGTGAAATTAGTTTCCTCACAACTCACATGCCATTCGCAGAATGCCCTTACTTCCTTTTCAAACTTTTCAACATTTTTTCCGTTGCCCTTGTTTATGCGCTTCTCTTTTCATTAAAATGTACAGGGTTGCAACCCCTTGCCACTGCCATAATTCACCGAGCCTCCTATTAACTAGTTACTTTGCGTTTGGTCTAGTCATTGCTCGCTGAGACTTGTTTGTTGATTGCGCATACATGTAATAGCTAAAGGGCATTCATGGGAGGAAAGTCGGTTTTTTTTAGTGAGCTAGGTAATGGTGAAACATTTGAGTATCTGTGGGGTATAGTCAATTACCTGCCATGTTTAGCTATCTATCTAGGTTATTGAAAGGACGAAACCACAGTTTAAATGGAAAAAAAAGAGCTGCTTCATGAGAGAGGTTCAGTGAACCGTGAACGTTGTGAATATGTGCTCATGATGCCACAAAATACAATCTATTCAGTAGGCCTCCTACGCCAAAGGGCAAGCCATTTCACAGCAGGAGGATGGAAATATTAAATGAAGCGTGAGCCGGGTAATTTCGTTGAATTGAGTCATTACGTTCGCTACAGGTTGATACGATAGTTAGCCCGCTGACTAGATGGTAATGGGTGTATGTGTCAGGCAGACAGGCATTGCCGAGTAATTTATTCATTTTGACTTTTAGACTTTGGAAAGGGGATTTTGTAATGTTTAGTGTGGTAATTTCTACCTCCTTCGGTTAGCTGGAAAAATCATTATAGGAGGATGGTAAGCCTTTAAATGCAGGTGATGTATATTTCACAATTTAATTTCGTAGGAGCGTAATCTTGCATCCGAAATCATTTGTGGGGTTTGGGATAATTTACTGTTATTGAAAATACAGATTACGAAGGTATGAGTTCAATAGCAGGTGAGTTAGGGTAATCTTTCAATCTCGCACAAAAGTAGGCCTAGATACATAGACAGATGGCTATAGCGTTTGTTAACATTGTTTTTAACCTGAGGGACTTAGTCAAGTTAATAGTTTGTAATTTGCATACAATTGTGTTAAAACTGAAATTGTCTTGTTATCTTGGAAAGTGACGATTGAAAATATGGTGATGATAAACATACATACGTACATACATACATATATCAGTCTTTTTTTTCAAAAGTAGGTACAATATTTTTCAAAATAAGTAGTTGTAACAAAAAAAGTATTTTCTAAGGTATTTCTATAGTCCACAGATACCCATATTGCTAAGAATTACTCAATTGCACGTGCATAATTTCCCCAGTGTGAATCCCCACCAGAGCACACACAAACCTACACACAACACACAGAAGTCATAACAGAAAAGGAAACCGAAGAATAAGAAAAATGAAGAGTATCATCTTCCTTGCAAGCGTTGTCAGTTTTGCTACATATGTAGCGAAACTGCAACATTTTGAAGTGCCATGCTACATGCTACATCTTTCCCTCATTATACTACATTTCTCCAAACAGTCTACCTAATTATTATTTATGTTTTGTTTTTTTTTTTTTGTTTTTAACTCATATTATTAACTCATATGTTAAACATAATAAAAGATGATTTGAGAAATAGGTTAAGTTCAGATACTGTGGAACTAATTTTATTGGCTAAGGCGCTATTGAAAGATGTGATAATATTTGAGCTTTCTGACGAATTGGTAAGGTTTTACTTGAGTTTTAAGTTTATAGATACATAAAATAAATTGAAAATCAGTAACGAATTCTGCTCCTCTTAATCAGTATTTCTCACTATGCAGTTTAATGTGTATTATAAATTAACACTGTTAACTTTTTATTTATTTATTTAATCTTTTTTTACCAATGAAATCCTATATGTTTATTTAGTGTTATGAATGCGTTATCAATAAATTTATTACTTTTCTTTTATGTTTAAGTTGTTGAAATGAATGAATAGTTTTGGCAAACAGATTTCAGCCAGTGCGGTCATCTGTCTAAAAGCCTCGTCTCAGTGGCCTAATTATCTCACTGGCCACTCCCCGATCCTTCATGTTCTCAAATTCACCCACGCTAACACGGACTACACCCCGCCAAAACTGTGATTTGACCGAAACTTCCGTACGAGCATCCCTGAAGTGGATGAATGAGACTACTCTTCCCATGTCGATGGTAGTTCGGTTCACTGCTTCACAGATGGCTGTGCGACCGAAGGTGGGA
This sequence comes from Brachypalpus laphriformis, assembly GCA_945910035.1. Lineage (NCBI taxonomy): Eukaryota > Metazoa > Arthropoda > Insecta > Diptera > Syrphidae > Brachypalpus > Brachypalpus laphriformis. The sequence continues at coordinate 352,046,886 of OX246753.1, forward strand.
TGAGTAGTGGTGTTTTCTGCGAAAAGCTCAACCTGAGCACCTCGTTCGGCCTCCCTGATCATTGTAGCATTTCTTAGGTGGAAATCATGGACAGTAAGGAAGCCCTGTCCTGGCTGAAGTGTAATGTATCCTTTGCTAGGGATATTAGCATTTTCACTGAAAGTCAAGCCGCAATTCAGTCCCTGGAATCGTGCTCCTTCACTTCAAAGGCAGCCTTAAACTGCCAATTACCTCTCACATAGATGACCGAGCAGTTCAGCATTCACCGATGCTGGGAACCAGGCCACAGGGACATTTCTGGAAACTGCAGGGCGGCCGGGCTCGCCAGACATGTTACAGCTCTAAGGATTCTGCCTGATAGGAAACCCTTAGGTATAAAAAATACACTATACTTTAGTTTCGACCTTAACTGCAAAAACCCCGTTCAATTTCGTGCAGTAGTTTCTGTGTGATGCCTGTGAAAATAAACATACAGACAGGATATTTACAGTTTTATTACACATATATATAGAAGATATAGATGTTGACATTACTATTATAGAGAGACACAAACAAGTCGGTATACCAATTCTATCTATCTGCCGGCCTGTATTATGTATTTGCTTCAAACTTCATATAAAGGGTGATCCAATACGAGGAATTTTTTTTAGTAGGAATTCTCAGGCATAACACGTGTGACAAATGTCATGTTCATGTGACATTTCTGTTCAATTTTCATTGGCATTTCATCATGAATTAATATGAGTCTCAACACGTCGACAGTCCCTGGGAAGCTCAAGCAAGCAATTGTCAGGCCTATTTACAAGGGTGGCTCTAAGAATGAGACTAAAAATTATCGACCGATAGCAATACTACCTGTGATAGAGAAAATCATGGAGCAAATTGTGGTAGACAGAATATGCAAATTCATCGAAAAGCACAAATTAATAAGCAAAAACCAATGTGGGTTCCAGAAAGGAAAAAGTACAAATCAACTTCTCGGCGATTTTGCCAATATAATTAACACTAGCCTTAACAAAAGCCACCACGTCTTAGTGCTTTTCTTGGATTTCAGCAAAGCATTTGATATCCTCGATCACAATAAACTCGTCGATGCAATGAAACGGGTGGGAATAAGAGGAAAATTAGCAGAGTGATTGTGAAGCTACCTAAGAGAGAGAAGCTTTTGCGTTAGAATCAGAGATTGCTGCAGCGCCGAAAAATCAGTGCAGTATGGAGTTTCGCAAGGCTCTAAACTTGGTCCACTACTCCTCATAATATACACCAATGAACTGCTAAAATGCCTTAAAAACAGTTTTCCTTTTGCCTATGCAGACGATACGAATCGTGGTGTGTCATCGATCAATAGAAGAAGCTGAGAAAATGATGCAGACAGAATTTGATAAAGCAGCGAAGCGGTGCCATGATAATGACCTGGTTATAAAGAGGTCAAAAACGAAACTCATGCACTTTCAAGAAAAATACACTTACACAACTCTGAACAACGTTTACAAATTGTGGAAATTTATTTCCAAAATCAGTGCTTAGTGAAGAAAGTTTTTCGTGCACTTCGACCATTTTATGGTGCTCCTAATCGTACAACTGAACGCACTATTCGAAACAATCGCTAAACTTCGGTCGAATTTTACATTATTGGACGTTCATCCACCGACTAGAGAGCACAGAAGCCGTTCTGATTTGAACACTGCTGTTGTAGCGGGCGAAACAATCCGGTTATTGAGAGACAATGTTCACAAAAACATCATCTCAAGAAATGGACCTATGAATTGACCTTCAAGATCATGTGATCTGACTTCGCTGGATTATTTTTTTGTGGGGGTATGTGAAATCACTGTAGTGAAATGTCTGTAGTGACAGTCAGGCTGCGCTTAAGGCGCTTAAGGCCTTGCTTAACCCTTTAACCACTTCCAAAATAGTTCGTGAAACCAAAAACTCTTTGAACTCGGTCGCAAGGCTGAATTCTCTGTCTCTTATCTGGGTCCCAGGTCACACTGGGATCTTGGGGAACGAGATCTCCGATGAGATTGCTAGACAAGGCTCAGAGGAGGCTTTCTCAGGTCCCGAACCCGCGTTGGGTCTTCCAGCGTCTTCGGTTAGGGCTTCCATTGCTGATTGGGTCTCTCACGAGCACAATTGTGTGTGGCATGACTCTCCAGGTTGCAGGTTGACTAAACGCATGCTCCCGGACGTCTGTAAGAAATCAGCGGCATTCTTGCTGTCTCTCAGCAGAAAAGACTGTAGACAACTTATCGGCGTCTTGACAGGCCACTTCGCTTTTGCCAAGCACCTTAACGTGTTAGGCTTAAGTGACACTACAATCTGCGACGCTTGTGGAGAGAGCGACGACACCGCGGAACATTATCTCTGTGAGTGTCCGGCCTTTGCTCGTATCAGGTGGCAGATCTTCGGTGCGGATGTGGTGAGTGCTGGTACTGTAAGCTCCTCATCACTGAAGTGCTTGCTTGGCTTTCTTCGAAAGTCAAGGAAATTCCAGTAAAATGGGTAAATCAGGGTTTGCTCTCTGGCAGTACAATGGACCAGTTGTGTCTGAGTGCTCCAGTCGAGTGTTTCCTATCCCGACAAAAAAAAAAAAAAAAAATGTGAAATCACTTGTTCACGTTGATAAACCACAACCGATCGATTCCTTGGAAGCGAACATAACACGCGTTAGAGAGTGCTCGAAAATTGGACCCACAGAATGGACCATCTGAGGGCAAGTTGCGGGCAACATTTACATAATATTATTTTCAAATATTAATTATCATAAACCGAACTAACATACAATTTTCGATTATTTAATTGATTTTTATGCATTTTATTTGAAAAGAAAAGTCAGGAAGCTCTTATTGGATCACCCTTTACATATATTAGGTAAGTGGGGTTACAATTCGGCGCGAAACTATTTTTTTTCATTCTTATCTGGAAATAAACGATACTAAGAGTAAATTTAGCAAAGAATAGATGTTCTCAAAAACGGCTCTGATAATTCTTCTAAAACTTCATATCTGAGTTTGCTTTGACAGATACTATCGGATTGTGCACGAAGTTTTTTTTCAAGCCCTTGCCTTGCCACCCTTATGTAATAATTGAATCCAATACCTACATTTATATAGCTCATGTAAATACATAAAACATAGGACAAGATTTTAGGTAAATAAAGTAACCTCGCAAGATCTCCTTCAAAACGTAGAACAGAATCCCTTGAGTAAAAACTTACATACTCGTATAAGCCAACTTAACGCCAAATTGTAGATTGCTTTGACTTATTATTTTTTTTTTTAGAAATTCGTCACTATCGTGTTGATATGATATTATAATTTCAAAAGCTTAGAATTTCGACTATAAAATATTACCTATATGAGTTTTTGATACATGGATCATCTGAATGAATAAGAGTATACCATGCACTTCCTGCTTTTACGACAGAACTCTCAACGCATGTGCATATACTCGTATAAATTTTCAAAAGGGGACCCTAAAAATAAATACTTTATTCTCGCCTGTGTCCACTTTACAACCTCCTGCAATGTAAATTTATTGCCCTCAAAATATCTCCATTGTAAGTAGTACTCAACATCCCATAAACTTTATACACTCTAAGTGCCCTATGTTAATTAGTTTAGATATAAAATCAATCTCCCCCACTGGGTACTCGGTCATGCGTGCACACTTTAAATACTCATTCCGTATTTATATACAAAACGTACACGCAAAACCACTCTGTGGCATTCATGCTAAATGGCTTCATTACATGGTCCTCAACGAGACAATGAACAGCTAAAAACCTCACTAAAAGTCAATGAAGCACGTCAAATTTAGGGAATTAAGCTTTCAATTAGTTACACATCGTCAATGCACCACTGGAATTCGAAACGTTGGCTGTTGGATTGAGGAGACTTTCAAAAGTCATTCCTTTTAAATCCACCATATCGGTATGTTTCCTTAAAAATAAAAAAAAATAAAAAACTCACAAAGTAAACTCCGTTGCGAATCGAAAGAAATCATTTCTCGATGAAAGTTTTAATCATCCCCCCCACTTGCAGAAGTAGAGCAACTAAACTATCACGACAATGTCGATTGCATCAGCTAGTTGCGTGCACCATAAACAATACTCGAACCGAGGTCAGGAAAATAGAAACAAGAAGAACGAAGGATCCGATTCAATTCCATCATCGAACGTGTTCGAAAAAAGTTTTCATTCTTTTTATTAGTTTTTAGAAAAACTCCCAACTGAAATCCATTTCAAAATTCACCACAGAAATGTCTATGTCTAGGTCACAAGTGCAGAGGTGGATCAAAGCGAAAGGGAAACTTTTAATCCCAGATGCATTCTTTATGACAGAAAAACTTTTATCTGATTGATTTCTGATATTTTAACCGAATCCTTTCGCACGGATACAAATCTCTCTCCTGCTGTGCTATGGTAGCTGTGTCCTCCTATGTTATGGTATCCTCCTCTTAAATTTCACATGGATGGTTGCATACAATGCCTTCGAAGTAAGGGAATGATAAATATTTTGAAACCGTAAGTTTATTATGGATCGATAAAATTTTATCGTTGTTCAGTATTTTGTGGTAAGCATGAAGATTTACATTAAACTGGGAAACGATTATGGGATAGCTTCCGTGGCGCAGATGTGATATTGTTTTTAAGTGCTCCTGGATAGTTTCATTTTTTAAAGTGGATAAAACGTCGGGTGTTCAATGTGGGAGTGTGAGTATTTAAAAATAATGAAGACATTAAGACTCTGATTTCGTAAACAAGAATTGACACCAACAGCAGTGTTTTGATGTCGGCAAGAGGTGGAGGTCATAATGAAGCGTTTCGAGAACGTGGCAGAGTTTTATATAATTTTCGTGACTCATGCTAGAGTTCAAAGGCCGCAATAAAAAGAGCGTAGATAAAAAAAATCTCAGCCAATACTTAATTTGCCCCGACAGTTATGAATGATGCCATCACTCAAGGCGGTAACCACTGTGTAGACGAATCGAAGCTGTCTCTTCGCCCGATACGTAAATAGTATCGATTTAATGGATAGCCCCTTAAAATGGCATGACGCAACTCCAATTGAAAAGACTGGGTAACTGATGGAGAAGATTATGAAATAAGATAAACAAATTTGAATAGAAGCATTTAGATGGAGATGAGAATGGGGACTGTAGGGGGCTATCGACAGTTGGGATTTGAACGCCCACAGGATTGGCAGCTGTTTAGAAGGCTATTGACCTACTAAATAACCGAAGAGAGTGATATCATCGATTGGCATCGAGTTGAGATAAATCGTTTTATACAATTTCGAATGAATTTAAAATGAAATCTTTACGTCTGAATTCGGGGTTATCGGTGTTAGCAAGCTATAGTAGAATATTTGCACGATAAACAACAATGATTACTCAGCGGTGAGAGAATATAATTTACGCAGTTTTATAGGTCGGGGAAATTGTTGATTCTTAATAACTTCATTTCAATATTCAGGCTCAAGTGTTGGCATTTGCTCGGATTTGGTGCAGTGGAAGTCGCTCAAACTCGGGCGAATGCTATGCAGTTTCTGCTTCTCGAAATTTGTTCTACCCGGTCATGACCATTGTGCGTACTTTCCAAGAAAATTAATTTCTAACAAGTTGTATCCTTATTTGGAATTGGACATTGGATTGAATCCGTAAAAGCTGTTTGGATATTAGTAAAAAAAACACTCACATTTTGGTATTCGCGGATACTATTATACTTACTTACTAAAGTGGCGCTACGGTTCGGGGTGAACCTGGGCCTCGCCCACTATAAATCTAGATTAACGTAATGAGAGAGATAAGCAATCAGTTCATAGTGTGACTAGGTGTCTAAGTTAGACCCGACCCATAAAAGCAATGAAGAAGGGAGAAATCTAACCCTCGATTGAGTGGATCAATCATTCAACTTGTTATTGGCTGATGGCATACCACCAGGATACTAATTCATCTACGTCATACGCTTGTTCTCCTAAAACTCGTCGAAGATCGTTTTAAAACGTGGCCGGAATAAAGAAAATATCTTAACAACAATATCCCCATAACGGGGACTGCAATGGGTCAGGGGATATTCAAGTGCGAAACACTTCTGTCCTGATCTATTATCCAATATCACAAAAGGAACCAACAAAATCAATAGGTCTACTGTATTTCATCGCTGTGCCAACATTACGTCAAGCATTTGTTTTGCACTCGTTCAACAACTTCCACTGTTTGCGGTCTAAATCCATTCAATCCCATACAAAAACTCTCCGCTCGGAAAAACTTTTCCCATTCACTCGCATAACTGTGGAAATTAAAATTAAACGGTGTCGCATCTCGAAAAACAAGCCACATAAAGGACGCTTTGTTTCCGAGCACAAAAGCGGGACAAACAATGACACTGAAGGCGTCAAATGAACACAAACCGGGTAAATTCCATAAGCAACCGACAATTGAAATGTACACAAGAGCCTCATTGGAGTCACCCTCTTGTTCCGCTGATTCCGCTCCGTTAATAACGATGCTGAGCATGATGTTGGGAAAGGGGGACCATAACATGGTGACGGTGACTGAGTTTTGAAGTTTAATATTCGCAGAGCATCACCCACTCATTTGCCATGGATAAGGATACGATGACAATGATTAACACGACACGATATGGTGGGAGTGGGGGACGATCCTTGAGTCCTCCGGAAATAAAGTTTCCACTCTCAACACGAATTATTTAAATACCCGGCACTCCCGCCAGATGGAATGCCTTCGGAGTGCAGCACGGAAGCTTGCACACGAACATGGTTATTTCAGTTTATGGGAGTTTTTTTTTATTTCCAATTATAGACCTGAAACTTCTTCATCATATAATTGTCCCGCCCACCAAGGAGCACTTCCGGAGGAATATCAACAAATTTTCGCTCAAATTCTATGAGTATTTAATATTCCTGTGCAAACATTTGTTCGGGACCAACCTCCGACATAAATGCCAAAGGTTGTGATTGCTTTATTCGAACCCGAAGGTTGCTGCTGAACTATATGTCGTGATATGGCAGCAAGATGGAAATTAATTTTCCAAATGAGTCCCATCGGTTGGGTGGTAGGCGAAAGGCGGCAGGAGAGTGCGAAATTTGCATTGAGTAGATGTGTGTGCATTCCGAATGGCGTTGAGGGCTTTTCCCTGTTGATGTCTTAATTATATGATTTCCAGAAAGTGGTCCCCTTAACAACTGAGATCTTAATTTGCAAAGGAATATTAAAAATTCATGGCTACGTTTTAAGACTTTTGGCAAAGGCCACTGGAAGGTAATTATTTAAATTTGTGACTTTCAAAGGACCTGCTGTTTTGGGTGACAATTTCTTTGCCTGATGAATTGAAATTATTTGGAAAAATATTTGTTTCTAGAGCTATATGGTATTCCACTTGATGATTTGAGCCTTGCAATGGCGTGAAATATTAAGCCTCTCGTTTCTTTTCTCCACCACTGGACAAATCTCACGTGTATGTATGTAGGTGGGATGCAATAAGGTCCATGGATAATGTGGCAATTCAGAACGAACATTAGGTCCAAGGACCTTATGTCCAGTTCACCTACGGACATAATGTCCATCGTGAAAAGGTTATCGAGTCCATGGACTCAACCTTTGAAAGGAGCAGACATAATGCCCACGTGGGCATTGCGACTATTTGAAGTAGATATAACGTCCATTTGCAGATTGTGTCAGCTGCAAGAAAGCATAATGTCCAAATGGACACTAAGTCTGTTTCAACAAATTTTGATCGGACATTAAGTCGACAATTTGAATTTGACAAACGACGCACTCGATCTGCACCTAGTTATGAGTTGTATGGATCGCTTCATTCGCGACAAGGGCCTCACTATACATAGTTTATTTGAAGAAATAATTTTCGCTTTTCATAAATTTAAGCATACTAGTAAAATAACAAATAATATATATATTTCAAACTCAGAATAAAATGCTTATAATTTATAAAAACCAAAACCATATTTTTAAAACTAAATTTTGCTTATATCATACAAACCTATTTTTGAAATTAGTAACTACTCAATACGTCCATTAAAAAAATCTGTTTTAGAACTATTTCCATATTTAAATAAACCTTATCTTCTCATTTATTTATAAAATTTAGAAATGATATTTTTTTAAATTAAAGAAATCTATTGCGAGCTTAATAAATTTGTTTGGAGTGGTTTTTGAGCTCTTTGCTTCAGAGAAACTCCGGGAGTGGCGTCCAGATAATTGGGGAGATTTTTTTTTTTCCAGCCATATGACCAAGCTACTGCCAGTGTTATGCCTTCGCAGTAGTGTTCACACAAGCTTTCGCAATTGACCGCACTGACTTTATATATTTCATGAGAAATAAATAAATGCTTGCTGACATCAGGATTTGAACCATGAATCATTAGCGTATCAATTGACGACGTTACCACTACAACACTGCCACCCCATCTTAAGAGAATTTTTTAAAAGTTTCTTTTGGAGATGCATTACATTTAGTAAAAATGTTACTTTTGACACCGTCCTCCTCTACCACTGATGATATAAACTTTCGATTTCAAGAAATCTTCTCTTTGTTTCAAGAAAGCGCTAACTTATTTCCAACGAACTTTCTTTTGAGTGTAATATTAGTAAGAGAAAAACCGTAGATTTTAAATCAAAAGTAAAAACTCCAGTTTGGGAGAAAGGTATAATTAAAATAACCAGAAGAGGTTTGTAAAACTATTTGCATATTTTAAAATATGATTAAATGTGAAGGTGTTACATTTGCTGCCCCGACGTTTCGACAGTGGTTGCTGTCATCTTTAAAAAAATAAATATTTGGCGCAATAGCTCTTTAAGTGCCAGGGCCTAGCTTCTCGCAACCACTCATGTTGTGTGCGTTATATTTTTTACACGAATGGAAGGGACCTATAGTTTAGTGCCGTATCCGAACGGCGATTTGAGAAGCTTTTTCGAGACAACAATACTCTCGGATGTTTGTCAGATGCTCGCGAGAGGTGGGACCGTGAAAAAACTTGTTTGTGTTTTCTGTGATTCGAACTTGGAACCTCATGCGTAGTGATCCGACACACTAACCACTTACTCCACGGCGCCCACTGTCTTTAGGGGGTTCGAAACAGAACATGAAAAATGATTGACTCTGAATGAAGTTTATTAACGGACAAAATACGACATTAATTTCTTTAGGCAAAAGACTAATATATTGGGAAAGTTACAGCCATTATCCAGAATGAGCCAAACAACAAAAAACTATTGTTGGAAGATTCCATTATGTTAACAAATTTATGTTCATAACTGATGAGTGCGCTATGTCGATAGTTCCTGGGTGAGAGAGTGAGGAAGAGAGAGCCCCTCACTCTTCTCGTCCAAAATCTAAACGACATAGCGCACTCATCAGTTGACGTCTAAACATGGTCATAGACCATGGTCTTACAAAGCCCAAAAGTCCAGACGCGGCAAATCACACGAACAAGGTGGCGAATTGAATAGTTCATTTCTGGAGATAACACGGTCACCAAACTTTGACCTCAGTAACTCGATTGTTTTGTCAGCTGTGTGGCATGTGGCACTATCTTGTTGAAATCACACATGTTCCAAGTCATCTTCTTTCAATTTATCCCAAAAATAGTCGGTCGAAAAGGTCCGGTATCGATGTCTATTGTCTATGACGGCGTTGCCAGCATCATTGTAAAAGAAGTACAAGCCAACATGAAACAGTACATTTTTGTGGGTTTAATTGCATTTTTTGAATGGCTTTGGGATGCTGATAACTTTGCTTGCTAACGAAGCCATTGAGCTAGAGCCATTGAGATTAAATTCTGCTGAGTTAACGCACGTAAAGTTTCGCAACGCAACCGAACGCAAACTTTTGATAAAAATGGGATACTTTGCATACATTGTTGAAACGTGTGCTTTTCCATGATTAAATAACAAGTACAGATGAAACGTCAAACAAACCAGCAGATAACTTCACGTATAGCCGATAAACTCTATTAGAAAAATGAGGCGACCCAATTGAAAAAACCTTATATTAATAAAAAAAATGATTTTCTATTTCACTAAGTTTTTCCTCTGCTATTATTAAAAATTTCTTTATTTTATTTTTTTGGAAACTCCTAACGACAAGTTAGAAAGCGTTCATATGAGTATTTAAAACGTTACTAAGTTAACCTACATACCTCACTAATGGGCGCTACCGCTTTTGGTTGACGTAATTTTGTTATGAACGTAAAATTCGACTACACTTGCCCCACCCAACATAAACTCAAACACTTCAAATAATGATCTAAGAAATTGCTTAAGTTTTCAAAATCTTATTGTTCTGCTAATGATTCCCTTCAACTGTTGTCGTCAAACTTTAAGCACAAAATCACAAGGACCTACCAACCCCACAAGGGTTTCTCTATGATATTTCCGTGTGATAGGACACCCCTGTAAATGATGAAGACCTTAAAGGATATTACCGCATTCATATTTCAGGCTCAATAAATTTTTGCAATATTCAGCAAAGACGAGCAACAGTAGGTACACAGCAGCAGCATCGCACTTAAAGTCGAGAAAACTAAACCGATTAGTGAGAGCTTAAGTCCTTTGGGGAGTTGATTTGGTTTTCAATTAACATGGATAGCAGAACAGGGATAGAAATTGAGGGGAAAGGGAAAGAATACCCCTCATTAGGTCTCATTATTATTGTAATAAAAAAGTTGGGTGAAGCGTAAGCCTTTTCAAAGGGTGAACGTTGCTGTGCAGTAGATGTTGAGGATGATTAATAATTCATTTATACATTTAAATTGTGTTAAGGTCATTTGGAGTTTTCGTTTTCTTTTTTTACTTTCCTTTTGTATTTTTATGCTCATCAACAGAAAAGAATCTGCCCATCAAAAGACAGAGAGAGGGATCTTGACTGGTGGCTAATGAGAGTTTTGTGCGCGGTTTTAGATTGATTAATATGGGAACCTTTCAGTCTTTTTTTTTCCATAATGCAAATTTTACGCAGGACACCTACCAGTAATGACCCTACCCTTAATCGAGATATTATGTTGGTAATCATTTATTTTGTTCTTTGTGCACAATTTGCGGCGTTAATTAATTTTTTGTGAAAGGATGACAACATAGTAACAATAATTATAATAATTGGAAATTTGATATGAAATTAGAATTGTGTACTTATACGCATATTATCGTGAATTCAATCAAGCTATTACCTACCAGTTATGCTATATCAATGCTGTAATCAGAAAAATAAAAAGTATGTGGTATCAAATGCGATTATTTAAAAGGTTGGTCTTGTATGATTTCTGTCGACGCAGAGTAAAGATGGGTTTTACAGTAAGCATTAAATCACGTACATTAAATGATTTTTTTAAAGTAAAAAAAAATGTTTTTCGGGTTGATCAAAAGTTTATCCGTTATTATAAAAGTTAACCTTTTCCAAATTCTTAAAGAGAAATAGATAGTTTTCTGCTAACTACATAATGTATATGTAGATGCTAATTTAATATTTAATTTATACATTTTAGGAACCAGCTGGGCGCCGTGGAGCATTGGTTAGTGTGTCGGACCACTGCGCGTGAGGCTTAATGTTTGAATCCCAGAAAACATCAACAAGTTTTTTCATGGTCCCACCTCTCACGAACGTTTGATAAACTTCCGAGAGTATTTGTTGTCACGAAAAAGGTTCTCAAAAACAAAAATGCCATTCGGATACAGCATAAAAATGTAAGCCCCTTCTATTCATAAGAAAAATTTAACGCACAAAACACGAGTGGTTGCGTGAAGCTAGGCCCAGACACTTAAAGAGCTGTTGCGCCAAATTTATACTATATATTTTGGGAACCACTTCTTCGCATACAATTAAGAAACAATACGATTACATTTTCAAAAAGCTGCATCTACTTTATAAAACTTTTCTATAAAACTTCCTTTAAAAAAAAATAAATAAATACCTAAATAAATAAATTTTTTTGAATAGTATTCATGTGTTCAATAGAATTTGTCTAATTGATAGAGGAGCTACGAGAGTCATGTCTAGTTTTACTTTTAACATCTATCAGAAGTCTATACAACTACTTACATAGCGCTAAACCAAGTATATGCTGTCAACTAGAAGGGACAATCTACACCGATGAATTAAACAGAGCGTCACAGTGGGCAGCTGCAACTTCGAGGTAGTAAGGGACTTTGTCTACCTTGGCTCTGCTATTAATTCTGTAATTGGGCTAATAAGGCAATTCAACAGTAAACCCCTATCTTGAACAACCAAGGAGACTATACAAACTCTGATCATCCCAGTCTTGCTTTACGGCACTGAAACATGGCTTTATTGAAAGCGGATTAAATAATCCTCGGTCGCTTCGAGAGAAAATGTCAGTATAAGATATTTGGTCCCATTGGCGTTGACGGATTGGGAGATAATATTCAATAACGAACTATACGAGGTGTACAGCGATATCGATCTAGTCCAAAAACTGCGTATTGGACGTTTGAGATCAGTAGGACATGTAGAGCAAATAGACACCAAAGCTGCGTTCCGCAGAGTTTTATAATCTAACCCAGAGGGACAACGCAGTAGAGGGCCTTCTCGCCGTATTGTATTGTATTTATTTTATTTCTTTCTTACAATTAAAGAAACAAATCTTATATAATTTTCGTGAGACATTAACAATTTAGCAAGTTTTAAGGTTTATGTCAGGGAAGTTTAAGACAGATTAGAAAACTATTACAATGCTTCCAAAAACTAAATGATAAAGACTTTACATTGAAAAAAAAAGAAAAAATGACACAAAATATATAATAATAATAATAAAGCAATAAATTTAAATGTACGTTTGATTGCACACTCTACTACAAGGCCAAATGCATTAAAAGAGAAGATTTAAAACTGTTCATGTTTCCGATCCTTCTTAGAGGAATTCCACAATCGAGTAACCTGTACGAAAAACTGGCGTTCAGAGGGAACACAGGAATATTTAGGCTGAATTAACATTAGCGACCTACGTGATTGGAAAAATTCTAATTTATCAAAGAGATAATCGGGCTGTCGCGTTTGTATGATGTCATTTAGGAGACATATTGACCTATATTTTAAAACATTATCGAAAGTACATCCGCTTATTTGTTTTGAAAAGCAGGAAACGTCTCTTTATATTGAAAATGTAACGAGCGATATTATTATATATAACATTAAGTTTTCTCCTGCTATTATAATCCGTGGTGAAGAAGACTTCGCATCCGTAGAGCAGAACCGGTAAAAGTAGTGTTTTGGCTAACAATAATTTGGTGGTGGTTGGTAGGAAGCGCTGAGTTGCCCAAAGAGTACGAAGCCCACCATAAACCTTACCGATAGTAGAATTAATATGAGTATCCCATGAAAGGGTTATATTAAAAACAATACCGAGGTTTCTGGCGGAAACAACCCACTCTATTGGGCACTGTGCAAGCTGAACTTTCGGAACAACTGTGACATCAATAGGTTTCCTATGAATTGGAAGAACTTTTGATTTCTTTGGGTTGAGCCGTAAGTTATGCTTAAGCGACCACTCATAGATGCCTGAGAGATCTTCATTTAGAGAGGATATTGTGGTATCAATCGCATTTAGAGGGCAGCTCAGCAGCAGTTGGACATCGTCTGCAAACATGTGTACAGTGCTATGTTTTACTACGCCGGGTAGTTCATTTACATATAGTGAAAAGAGTAAGGGCCCGAGGATAGATCCTTGTGGTACTCCACATTGGACACTAAGAAATCCCGACGACCGCTCTCCAGTTGTAACACATTGTGTCCTTCCGTTCAAATAAGAAAAAATTAGCTTTGTAGAAAAGGTCGAAAACTTGAACTCCTTACTTAATTTTTTGCACAAAATGGAATGGTCAACAGTATCAAATGCTTGGAGAAGTCAAGAAGAGTTAGAAATATGGGGTGATTTTTGTCTAGGGCCCTCCTAATTTCATCGACTACATGAATTAATGCTGTTTTACAGCTTCTCTTTGGGCGAAAACCAGACTGATTAGAGCAAAGAAGATGTTTTGTTGTTAGGTGCTCACATATTTGCGAAAGAACTACTTTCTCAAAAACTTTTGACAAAAACGGAAGAATAGCTATTGGCCTATATTCCTTTACATTACCGCTTGCTTTCTTTGGTATAGGGACGATCTTGGCTTTTTTTCACTCAGATGGAAAAACTGACATCGTTATAGCATTGTTAAATATATACTTAATGTATGGAAGTATGAAGGGTAACAATAGTTTGAAGAATTTTGGGCTTAAGCCATCGAGTCCCACAGCATTGGATTTTATAGAGAGAATTGCTTGCAAAATATCCTCTCCGCGTATCCTTTTAAAGTTAAAAAGGTTTTCATTTTCACCTTCAGGATCAAACTCAGAATTGAGCTTGTCGCAATCAATGTCAGTCGGAGTCTCGAGTTTTTGTTAACCATAACCAAGTTGACGAAGCTGTTTCCAGAGTTTTTCCCCTGACATAAAAGACCCGAGCTTAGCGCTAAATTAGTTGAACTTAGCGGACCTTATTTTGGTAACCACTTTATTGCGCAGATGGCGATTGCTGTTTGAAAATTCATGTGAACGGTATTTCTTCCAATTCTTGTAAGCAACATCCCGTTTTTGCATAAGAAATTGTATGTCAGTGGTCAACCACTTCGGTGATGAAGGATGGTTTTTTTTATAGTTTTTAGGGGTACGTGTTTTTCAAAGAGAGACTATATTTGTTGTTGCAGAAACATGGTTTGTTCATCTATCGAAGTCATGTAGTGAATACGATCCCATTCATTTTGATTGATATCCTGTAATAAGGCAAAAATCTGTAAACTGTACTTCCGGTTCATGCCAAGCACTGTTTAAATCAAGGGCTAAGAAAACCAGGTCATGTTTTGAGGAACCAGGAGCTGAAAGCTGACTGTAGAGTAAAGCTCTCTCAATATCATTTCATTTATTTCATTTCATTTCATTTATTTATTTATTTAAGTTTAAATCTTTTACATTAGACCAATTGATCTCTTAAGTTGTAAAAGTACAAGTTAATCATTTCACAAATTCAATAAAAAATGAAGCTACAAAATCGATTTAAGACATTAATAAGAAAATAATACATAAGTAATAGCATTTTGAAGCCAAAACTTGGCAAATAAATCCATAAATAAGCCTTAATTCTAATATAACTCTAATATACCTCACTGGACAAATACGCGAATAAAACAGCATCAAAATTATCCGCACAAAAAAGTCTTCTTACGTCGAGAGGTAACGAATTCCACAGAAGAATGGCATTTACGAAGACAACGTCGAGTAGTGAACATGAGTTGCCAGAGAAATGAGTAGGTTCGGATGAGTTGACAGGAACTAAGTTAAGAGACTTCATATCGTTCAACAGAAATGTCGCTCTAGGCACATCTAGGATGTTACAATTTAGGTCACCGCATAGTACGATATTAGTGGTAGTACAAGCCAGATCTTCTAAGACATTCAACACCGTTGTTAAACTAATATGCCTGTGGTGCCTGTAGATTGTTCCTACCAGAAGTTTTTCGGAAAAACATGTTAGTTCAACAAATACAAATTCAATGGGACACTTGGGATCGGACATACGAATGACTTTGCATTTAAGTGCTTCGCGCACATAGATTGCAACGCCACCGCCAATACGATCGACCCTATCGGCCCGAAAGACTTTGTATCCGTCTACACTATAAGTCAGGTCGGAAACATCTGGGCAAAACTAAGTCTCTGAAACACAGGTGACATCGACCTTTGACTCAATGAAAGGATGTCGAAACTCGTCAATTTTAGGATTGAGACTTTGTGAATTTAGGTGGCATAAATGTATTCCTGTATTTTGTGCTCTGATCACCCTAATCATATTTCTTGCCGTGAATTCCCTAAGATTTGAATCACTACCCAAATTCATGAGGGTGCAATTTTAGACAAGCAAGTCTAAGAAGGAGGTCAGACACATGAACATCTCGCAATATTATATATACAGTAAAGTAAAAACAAGACTTACCTTGG
Organism: Brachypalpus laphriformis; assembly: GCA_945910035.1. Taxonomy (NCBI): domain Eukaryota; kingdom Metazoa; phylum Arthropoda; class Insecta; order Diptera; family Syrphidae; genus Brachypalpus; species Brachypalpus laphriformis. The sequence goes on from OX246753.1 coordinate 352,062,910, forward strand.
CCATTGATTCGGAGTGCAGTACAAATATGAATACGTATAATGAAAAAGAATTAAGAAAAAATTAAAAATAAATAAAAATTAATTATACTAAATAAAAATATAAATTAAAGAGGAAGCAATAAAAGAAAGAAAAAAAAAGAACAAAAAAAAAAGTGTAGCTGGCAATCACGAAATTGTTGAAGAAGTATGCGTGATGGCAACTCTAATCATCGTGTCTTCCGTTGTTGACGATAGCGTATAGGGCTTCAAAATTTTTGACGGGAAAGCTTTGGCCTCTTTCTGTGAGTTTAACAAAGACAGAGCCCTTGTGTGTATGCACGGCGAAGAGTTGCTTTGAATGCTTAAACCGAACGGCACCTTGTAAGATAGCACGATTTGTTTTAGTAAGACTCTCGTTTATGTAGCAGCTGACGTCAGAATTTATCCCGGAATCGTGTAAACACAGTTCTCGCCGTTGGTTTTTTCTATGAAGTGCAGCTGCATGTAGAACAGAATTTCTTTCGTGTGCTTTGGAGAATTGCACAACAATAGGAGGTGGTCGACGATTGTTTGCAGATCTAGATTTTGCTCGGAATATGTTCTGATTACTGGAGGTGTACAATTAATTGTATTGCAGAGTGTGTTCATGTATGACTCCAGATTTTCATTGTCGAGAACAGGAACACCGAACAGAATAGCATCTGCAGCAATTTCTTTTCTTTCCAGTGAATCGATGTGATTGTTGGCGTCAAGAAACTTTTCTTTTAACACCTTCGTTTCTGCATTGGCTTCTATACTCTCTACTCGTCCAATGACATTGGCTAAGGTTGAATTGACATTCTCAATGCGCGCAGCCCAAGTCTTTTCAAGGTCTGCAATCGTTGAAAGGAAATCAGTTCGGATTTTAGCGATTTCTGTTCGAATTGTTTCAATCAGGGCTTCATGTTGTTTACTAAGCCGATTTTCTAGATGTTTAAGTGGGAGAGATACATCGCTGGTGTTGGCAGGAGATCCGAATTGTGTTGATGTTGAGGCCAGGTTTTTGATAGCTTTTCCCGAGCGGAGAGAAGTCATTGCATATTTGTGCTGGTATGAGTTGGAGCGCGCCAAATAGAAGCAGGTTAGATATTACGTTTTATAATTTATAAAATTTGTATAACTCGACCGACTGTTTGTTTATGCTAGATATTTCGCGCACTTAGCAGTTTATCAGTTAGGAACAATGCAATAATTTGAGTGCTAACGTCGAGCAACTTAGAAACACGTCTTACACTCTCTGTGACATACTGTCTGTCGTGCAATGTAGCTGGCGCGCACAAGTTTAAGAGGACCTCAGTCTAACTAGGAGTGTGCAACCGGAGGCAATTAGCTAAAGATCAAGCTTAATAGAGAGGCTTGTTGATGCCCAGGTTCATCCCGCACTCTAGCGCAACTTAAGGAAGTAAGTAATTAATTTAATAAGACTCTAAAATTAAGCATACAAAAAAATATTTTGCAATGCAATGACAATTTGGCACTATTTTATAAATTCTTCAACTGGAAACTTAAAAATTCGACGAACACTAAGAACTTTCGTTTGGTGCGTTTCGCTGGGCATAAAAAAGCATACCCTCGTAAGAGAGTGGCTGTTAAAACACGATTTTTATGCGCCACAAACCAAAAGAAGGGATTATATGCACATGGGGTGGAGCTTAAAAAAAAAGGGCTGTGAAAGTATCATTACTGTGCGTCATAAGTAACTTAGGTATTTGGCATCCTTCTGTTTTTTTTTTGTTTTTTTATTGTAATTATAATAACCATAAGCACACGCATTATAGTTCTCTTTATTACATCTTAAAGTTGAAAAAAATATTATTAAAAATAATAATCATTATAAATCGTCTTTTTTAACTACTAAAAACAGTTGAACTTTAAAAGGAAAAAAATGTACGTATTAAACACTGTTGATTTAAACCTCGACTGCCCTTAAAGTGTACGAGAGCATCCTAGAATGCAGGCTCAGAGAAAGAGTGGAAAAACAACTGTTGGATATACAAAGTGGATTCCGACCAGACCATAGTATACAACATCACATCTTCACGGTACAAAAAGTGTTGGAAAAAAAGCTCGCTAAAAATAAAAATGTCATTGCTTGCTTTATTGATATGAAGAAAGCTTTTGACTCGATAAGCAGAGAACAAATCTGGGAGAGCCTCAGGAGGAAAGGGGTGGAGGAAGGACTTGTACAAGGTGGCGCAAAATTAATCATCCAATTTTGTTTTTGAATTACTTTTTTACTAAATAAAAAAAATGATTTTGAGTGATGAAAATCTTTATTTGGACCTTTACAACCTGGAATTGCTTATCAGTTTGTACACTGCAGCTGTCTAGGTCACAAATATCAAATATGATTGACGTACGACGCCATTTGCAAAAATTATAACATCTTTCGATAGGGTCATTAATTTTGCGCCACCTTGTACAAGCCATCAAAAGCATCTACAAAGAAACTTTTAATGTCGTAAGGACATGCAATGTGTTGTCAGAGAAATTTAAGATGTCTGAAGGAGTTAGACAAGGAAGTGTTCTGAGCCCCCTCCTATTTATCTGCGCAATGTATGATGCCATCAGATATTGTCAAGTGAGAATGGAAAAGTTCAGAGTTGGGTACAGACAGCTTGAACTTACGAGTATCGTATCTATCTCCAAGCTTTTGCGTTTGCGGATGATATAGTGCTGTTTGCAAATAGTGAGGAAGGTATGCAAAAGAGTGTAAAGCTATTGAAAGATGCATTAGCAACGCAGAAATTAGAGCTCAATGTCGAAAAGACAAAGGTGGTGGTGATCGGAAATGAGACCGGAGTAGCAAGAGTAACGGTGGATGGAGAAGTCTTTGAGCAGGTGCAAAGATACAAGTACCTAGGTAGTATAACCAACAGCAGAAGTAATTCGGAAGACGAACTGTTGGCGAGGGTTAAAGCGGCAAATAGATTGTACGCAGTATTAACAAAGAAATCATACAAAAAACAAAAATATCAATTTTCAACTCGATGTACTTACCAGTGCTATTACACGGAGGGGAAAGCTGGATATTCACACGAAGACAAGAAAAAACAAATATAAGGTATGGAGATGAAATACTTCAGGAGAGTTGGGAACCAGGAGAATAGACAAGAGAAGAAACGAAGATATTAGAAAGGAACTACATGTCAAAGCGGCTAAGCTAAGCCTAGAAGAAAAGAAATTAAGATGGTTTGGACACCTAGTGCGTATGGAAGAGAACCGACAAGTGAAGAACATTTGGGAAACAAGACCGGAAAGAAAAAACAAAAGAGGAAGACCCAAGACCCAAGATCACATGGAACACTACTGTTGAAAAAATCCTGAAAGAAGCAGGGGAAAGCTGGCATTCGGCTAAACAAATAGTAAGAGTCAGGACCCAGTGGATAAACTTCACGAGAAGATGAAAAGGAGAGAAACACCGAGAACACCTTGACACCTTAGGGTATAAGAGGACCGGATTGTATGTGTGTATTTATGTATGTATGATAAAAAAAATAAAAACGGCTCAAGGAAGTCTGCACATATTCGAGAACGACTGTTCTCCGTAAGAATTTTGAATTTATCAAGAAGACATCAAACGAAATCAATCCGCTTAATTCTACAGTTTGTATCTCATAGACGATGAAAAAGAAGGATACTGGAAAGGATGGTACGTCCACCGCAGTCTCCATATTTATCAGCAATTGAATTTCTGTGAGATGAAGTAGATCGGAAGGCTTAAGTTAAGACTCCAACTAGCAAGGAAGATCTGTCGAAAAAGCTCCTGCAAAGTTGGATTGCGATATCTTTCATAACTTTAGAAAACAACTCCAAGGATGTCGAATATTTCGAATCTGAGGCTTAAACTTTTTTATTTTAATTTTGTTGTTGAATTTAACAGATCTAAGAAGAAGAAAAAAAAATCCAGACAACAACAATACCTATATCTTTTTTTTTGTTTAACTTTCTTTGTTGTCTGTCTGTCTATCTATCTGCTGCATATCTTGCAATCAAAATTTCGACTACTAATTGAGCTAGAGCTTTGAATATCGTTCTAAATGGAAAATGGCGAAATACCTTTTTCTTCACAACCTCCTGGTTATGAATAGAAAATGAAAGGGTTAGACGAGTAGAATACGATCAGCTATGTGACGTCATTGGGGTTGTATGAATATTAAAAAAAAAAAAGAAGGCATTTATGCTAATCGTAAATCTGCAATTTCTTAGAAATGTACCCAGAAAAATCCCAAAAACACTGCCGCCATACATAAAAGCATGCGACAAACATACCATCAGTTCGGGTAGACTTTGATAGAGATGGCGTTCACAAGATTGATCCAATATCAAAGCAGTTCTCTGCCAAGTTTAGCTATTTCAGGGTTTAACGGAGATTGCTACCAATAGTCTTATCATGAGCATCTAGTGTACATAAAATACGAAGTAGTTCTGTAGACCACGCTATCATACACTTGTGATCAAGGCTTTTCGCAGATGGCCAAATAAGTGTCACTCTTAGCAGAGTAAAAACACTCGATGGACTTTGCATTGAAGAACTTGAGAGAATAAAGATATCTGTAAAGAATCCATGTAATATTGACCCGGCAGATGTGGAGTGTATTCGATGATATCAACTTGACTAAATGTGTAATTAGCAGTTTCAATAAATATGACTTATAAGCTAGATATGTTCAATAATATCAGCACAATCTGTGTGGTTAAAGACTAACAAGCAAAAAAAAAAAAATAATAATAATGAAAAAATAGATCGATATTTTAGCATTATGGCACAGTTGCTTTAGGCTGAGCCCACACCAAATAGAACAGGAGCATTTGGTTGTTAGCCTACACCAAATAAAGCAAAACAAAAACGCTTTTTTGAGTTGCTTAATTTGGTGTGGGTTATTGAGAATCATGCTTTATTAGTTTCAATTAAAAATACCATAACTTTTCAGCGTCATACATGTTGATGCTGCACTTCACAGAAACTGATTGAATGAAGCATAAATACCGATAGTCATCGTTCGCATGCTTCAAGGGTTTTTTTTTTACTGAGTTAATGTAGGGGCTCTCATTTGACTGCACGTGTGTCTTGTCTATGCCTTAACTGTTTTCTCATGTTTTTGCCTTACTCGATTTTTTTTAATGTACGTTGCTCCATTAGAACACGTGTAATTTTTGACATAAGCAATATAACAAAGAAGTTTTCGTTTGCCTGCTTTGTTTCGCGTTGTTCGATGGGGGCACAAGTATTTAAGAGTGTATATTTGACTTTCAAAAAACATAAAAAAAAGCAGTTTTGTTTGTCTAACTCGGTTTTGTTCTATTCTGTGTGGAAGTAGCCTTACTCAATTGACTGCCCCAAACTTTAAGTTTGCAGATGGATGGATTCAAAAATGTAATTATGTGGAAAGAAAAATGTCCAGTTGTTTCTGTGATGCACAATTTTATTTCTTTTGCAAAAAACAATGCTATTTCAAAAAAAAAAAAAAAAACAAAACTATTCTTATTTTCCAGTTTTTTTTTTAATATAAGCTTTTTTTGACAGTTTCTTTTTTTGTTTTAATTTAAAAAAAACAAAACGATCTTTCGAATAATTATGATCGATCTATATGTGAATGTTGAATTCTTAATGTACCGAATATAAACAACAAAAATCAATGGAACAACTACATCGGAACATATTAACAGTAAAAGAGTAACAGTTTACTAAAGAGAATTATATGTATATGTATGTTTAATTGCCATAAGTAAGCACATATTAAAAAATGAAAAATAAGAATTGCCTACAATTTAAGTGAAATAAAAAAGGGTGATCCATGATGTGTTTGGCGATTACTGATTAAGGTACAGATAGAATGGTCGACACGAAATTGAGTCCAAGACTTTTTACCAAAAACAAACTGCGATGACACGAGACGTCATTTGCTGTTTAGTACTTGGTGCATATACAGAGGACTTGGTGATCCTACTGCTTGTATCAGGTGTGTGAAATGTCAATTGGTTGAGCGAAATTCTCAGCTGGATTGGCAGACACACCTTCCACTTCTAAAAAAAAAATTCCGAAAATTCTTCTATTAAATATTATAATGCTTGCAATAAAATATATAAATAAATCATCGTTTGCACTGTGGCAGTTAGCTCGGTTAGTGAAAACATAAACTGATAAAAGCCAGTGCACATTAATCTGGAGAAAGCAACTGAATTCTTTCTCTGAGGCAAGAAAGCCAAAGTCTGAGCATAAACCTCTAAATTTCTGAATCTATAAACCTTCTAAATCCACTGGACGACATGTAATATTTTCCGTCGTACAGCAGTCTAGTTGAAGGCGATCTTAAGTGAAATCATTCGATCGTTTAATTGTTATGACGTCATCGCTGCAATGTAGATGGTAAGCTCTCAAGATTGGTAGCTTTCAAGGGTTCACAAAAATTACATGTTTGGCGGTTGTTGAAAAGAGAGCAAGAGGTCCGACAATACGTTAATGTGTTGTGGGTAATCGTGACGAATATGAGTTTCTAAAGTCAAACGGTAAAATTCAATGTAACCTTAGAAACATCGGGTTTACGTTGATCGTTTATCGTCCTGGCCCATGATCGTGCAAAATCATAGACTTTTGCAAAACATACATTTTTCTTATAAGCGGATCCATAGACATCAAAATTATATAATAAAACTAACCTTTCTAGCGTGTATTCTGAGCAAAAAAATTAGGTATACAAATATATATAGAATTGTTATTACCCAACAAATTTCGCTGTAGAAGAAAGATTAAAAAACACGGAGCAGAAATAGACGGCCATCCAGTTTTTTTGTGTTTCACCCCGAGATATGTACGTATGTATGTATGTAAATACCATTTCGGGATCTTAAAACTTTATGATATTAGGACATTCTACATTTATTAATTTTGAATATTATTTTATAACTTTTGGGGGTGGCAATGGTGTAGTGGTAACGTCGTCAATTGACACGCTAATGGTTCATGGTTCAAACCCTGATGTCAGCAAGCATTTATTTATTCCTCATGAAATATATAATGTCAGTGCGATTAATTGCGAAAGCTTGTGTGAACACTACTGCGAAGGCATAACACTGGCAGTAGCTTGGTCATATGGCTGGAAAAATTGGACGCCACCCACCTTTCGCGAACGTCTGACAAACATCCGAGAGTATTGTTGTCACGAAAAAGCTTCTTAAATTGCCATTCGGATACGGCACTAAACTGTAGGTCCCTTTCATTCGTGTGAAAAATTTAACGCACACAATACGACTGGTTGCGAGAAGCTAGGCCCAGGCGCTTGAAGTGCTGTTGCGCCAAATATTTATTTATTTTTTTTTACCCCCGGAGTTTCTCTGAGGTATAAATAACTGAACTCAAAAACCACTAAAAATAAAAAATAAAAAAAATATTTTGCGCAATAGCTCTTGAAAGTGCCAGGGCCTAGCTTCTCGCAACCACTCATGTTGTGTGCGTTATATTTTTCACACTAATGGAAGGGACCTACAGTTTTAATGCCGACTCCGAACGGCGATTTGAGAAGCTTTTTCGTGACAACAATACTCTCGGATGTTTGTCAGATGCTCGCGAGAGGTGGGACCGTGAAAAAACTTTTTGGTGTTTTCTGGGATTCGAACTTGGAACCTCATGCGTAGTGATCCGACACACTAACCACTTACGCCACGGCGCCCACTCAAAAACCACTACACCAAAATATTTTTCTCTCTCTCTCCATCAATTCTTTCGAACGCCCGCACTGTGTGTAAACATGTTAAGGGTATTCATAATCCCTTGAGTGTTCGCAAATTATATATTATAAAAAAAAAAAAAATCTCTATGAAGCACTAACTAAAATATGTAAATATCAAATTTTATTAATTTTTAGTAAAAAAAAAAAGCACGAGTACTTAAATATAAGTATTATTAATAATGGGTTCAACTTTTGTTATTATTCTTGTTTTTGATGCTTCCGTGGTAAGTCACTGATTTAACTGTCTCTCCCCATCAAAATTTGCATTGATAAATAAATTAATCCTTATGAAAACAAATTATGAAATAATTAATGAACAAACATATCACCTTACACCGTATTCAGCAACCACTAAACATATCGAGAAGCACACTATTTAATTTTTATTTTTTTTTTATGTATATTATTTACTTACGTTTGGCAATGTATTATTTCTATTAGTTCTTACTCTCTTACAAATGGGATCTCTCTTGTTGTACGTAGGAGTAAACTCATGTAATTATTTCATTGCACGTTTGACCGTCAACGAAATCGGTTGGCTTTGTTGAGAGTTAACATTATACATATGTACATATATATATTTGTTATATACATATGTGTTAAAATGTGAATTTATTAAATCATTTAGTGCACACACAATTCACTTTCGATTTAAAGATTTCATTCTACATATATTAATGTTTAGTTTTTATTATGGCGATGATGTGGGCAATTTTATATAATAATATTCCATATATCAATATATAAAATATAAATATTCTTTCTATACATACTAAAAATTAATTATTTAAAACAGTTGAATATTCTTCGAAGCGCAATATTCTTTTCTAAAGTGTTAGCAAAATTTCAATTAAATGAGTTATATCACGTTTACAGGCATTTCGAAGGCTTTAGAAGTTTTAGAATCGCTAGTATGCCGTCTAGTTATTTGGTGCTGATATTATTTCTTTTGACTAATTTGCCAATGGTAATCCTAGGTAGTTTGGCAATGGCCTAAGAATTTGGGTGAGTCTGGATGTTCTATTGGAATGAAAGCTTGCCTTGAAGCTTAATTTTGTCTTTGTAAATTAAATTGTATTTTTTTTTGTTATTTATCCATCACAAGGCATAAGAAATACTACGTTTTCTCAATGCATATTCTCACTATCGCTTTACACAACTGTTTTTTGTTGCGCGAATAAGGATCATCTACCGATTTTGAATCTCGTAAACTACTTCAAATAAGCAATAATGGTATTAATCTAAAATCATTGAATAAACGCAATTATTAAATTCCAATCGACATAGTGGATAGTGTGTCTGACCACTGAGCGTGAGGTTCAGTCTTCGAATTCCAGAAAACACCAAGAGTTCTTTTACGGCCACTTCTCGCGAACGTTTGACAAATATCCGATAGTGTTGTTGTCTTGAGAAAGCTTCACAAAAAACAAAACCAAAAACTGCCCTTCGGCTTTACACTGTAGATCCGTTCTATTCATCTACAAAAAATATAAAGCACACAGCACGAGTGGTTGCGAGAAGCTAGGCTATAGGCTCTTCATGGGATGTTTGCACCAAATAAATATATTTCATTTATATAACACCTTAATTTAAAGCATTTCGACACTCACGTTATGTGTCTGTCTTTCTGTTTTACTATTTTCAAAAGACGTTCAATAGAATAGTTGAACAATTTGGTCTACTTTTCTTTGAAAAATGATACTTCACTCTCACTATTACCGGCGGTACACAACTAGGATCAAATTCAATTGGTCATACAAAACTTTCCAGCCCTAAGTTCTAACTGAAACTCACCATTTTAAGAAGATTTCTGATGCTCTCGCTGGGCGGTAACACCATACCGTAACTTACATATAAAGTATCATTTTGAGCATCCTTGTAATCTATTATACATTGCACAGTAAAGTCTTGCATTTTTTCACGTATTCGCAAATCTAACAATAGGCACACAAAAAACTTCAATGAAGAGAAGAGGATTTAATCCACTTGGTCATACAAAGCTTCCCAACTTTAAAGGGACCAGTAGCTCTAGCAGGAACTCGTCATCCGAAAAAATAATCTTTCACTTTCAGTGATACCGGTAGTGTACCCAACTAGAATTAAATTCATTTAGTTGTACTAAATTGTCCAATCTTAAGTTTCAACTGACACATTTCATTTGAAGATAATTTTTCATGTGCTCACTGCACGGTAGCACCATTCTGGAACTCACATATGTAGTATCGTTTCAAGTGTCTATTCAATCTGTAATATATTGTACAAACAAAGTATTGCGTCTCCTCACGTATTCGCAAACGTAACAATGGAAACATAAAAAAACTTTAATGAGCCGAAGATTGACATTTAAAATAGATTAAATCCACTTGATCATACAATGCTTCCCAACTTTGAAGGGACCAGTAGTTCCAGCAGGAACTCGTCATGCGAAAAAAGAATGTTTCGCTTTGAGTGCTACCGGAGTACACCCATCTAGAATTAAATTCATTTGTTTATGCGAAATTGTCCAGCCCTAAGTTCCAACTGAAACTCACCACTTTAAGAAGATTTCTGATGCTCTCGCTGGGCGGTAACACCATACCGTAAGTTTTATATAAAGTATCATTTTGAGCATTAGTTTAATCTCTTATATATTGCACAAGTAAAGTATTGCATCTTTTCACATATTCGCAAATGTAACAATGGACATACAAAAAACGTCAATGAAGAGAAGATTGAAATTAAAAAAGGCTTTAATCCACTTAGTAATACAAAGCTATCCAACTTAAAAGGGACCAGTAATTCTAGCAGGAACTCGTCATCCGAAAAAAGTATCTTTCACTTTCAGTGCTACCGGTAGTGCACCCAACTAGAATTAAATTCATTTAGTTATACTAAACTAACCAACCTTACGTTTGAACTGACACCTTTCATTTGAAGGTAATTTTTCATGTGCTCATTGCACGGTAGCACAATTCTGGAACTTACATATATATGGTAGTATCGTTACGAGTGTCTATTCAATCTTTAATACCATATATTGTGCAAATAAAGTATTGCGTCTCCTCACGTATTCGCAAGCCTAACAATAGAAAAATAAAAAAACTTTAATGAACAGAAGATTGAGATTTAAAACGGGTTAATATTTGATCATACAAAGCCTCCCAACTTTGAAGGGACCAGTAGTTCCAACAGGAACTCGTCATGCGAAAAAAGAATGTTTCGCTTTGAGTGCTACCGGAGTACACCCATCTAGAATTAAATTCATTTGTTTATGCGAAACTGTCCAGCCCTAAGTTCCAACTGAAACTCACCACTTTAAGAAGATTTCTGATGCTCTCGCTGGGCGGTAACACCATACCGTAACTTTTATATAAAGTATCATTTTGAGCATCAGTTTAATCTCTTATATATTGCACAAGTAAAGTATTGCATCTTTTCACATATTCGCAAATGTAACAATGGACATACAAAAAACGTCAATGAAGAGAAGATTGAAATTAAAAAAGACTTTAATCCACTTAGTAATACAAAGCTATCCAACTTTAAAGGGGCCTGTAGTTCTAGCAGGAACTCGTCATCCGAAAAAAGTATCTTTCACTTTCAGTGCTACCGGTAGTGCACCCAACTAGAATTAAATTCATTTAGTTATACTAAACTAACCAACCTTACGTTTGAACTGACACCTTTCATTTGAAGGTAATTTTTCATGTGCTCATTGCACGGTAGCACAATTCTGGAACTTACATGTATGTATATGGTAGTATCGTTACGAGTGTCTATTCAATCTTTAATACCATATATTGTACAAATAAAGTATTGCGTCTCCTCACGTATTCGCAAGCCTAACAATAGAAAAATAAAAAACTTTAATGAACAGAAGATTGAGATTTAAAACGGGTTAATATTTGATCATACAAAGCCTCCCAACTTTGAAGGGACCAGTAGTTCCAACAGGAACTCGTCATGCGAAAAAAGAATGTTTCGCTTTGAGTGCTACCGGAGTACACCCATCTAGAATTAAATTCATTTGTTTATGCGAAACTGTCCAGCCCTAAGTTCCAACTGAAACTCACCACTTTAAGAAGATTTCTGATCCTCTCGCTGGGCGGTAACACCATACCGTAACTTTTATATAAAGTATCATTTTGAGCATCAGTTTAATCTCTTATATATTGCACAAGTAAAGTATTGCATCTTTTCACATATTCGCATATGTAACAATGGACATACAAAAAACGTCAATGAAGAGAAGATTGAAATTAAAAAAGGCTTTAATCCACTTAGTAATACAAAGCTATCCAACTTTAAAGGGGCCTGTAGTTCTAGCAGGAACTCGTCATCCGAAAAAAGTATCTTTCACTTTCAGTGCTACCGGTAGTGCACCCAACTAGAATTAAATTCATTTAGTTATACTAAACTAACCAACCTTACGTTTGAACTGACACCTTTCATTTGAAGGTAATTTTTCATGTGCTCATTGCACGGTAGCACAATTCTGGAACTTACATATATATGGTAGTATCGTTACGAGTGTCTATTCAATCTTTAATACCATATATTGTACAAATAAAGTATTGCGTCTCCTCACGTATTCGCAAGCCTAACAATAGAAAAATAAAAAAACTTTAATGAACAGAAGATTGAGATTTAAAACGGGTTAATATTTGATCATACAAAGCCTCCCAACTTTGAAGGGACCAGTAGTTCCAACAGGAACTCGTCATGCGAAAAAAGAATATTTCACTTTCAGTGCTACCGGCAGTACACCCAACTAGAATTAAATTCATTTGGTTATGCGAAATTGTCCAGCCCTAAGTTCTAACTGAAACTCACCATTTTTAAGAAGATTTTTCATGTTCTCGCTGGGCGGTAACACCATACCGTAACTTACCTATAAAGTATCATTTTGAGCATCTTTTTAATCTCTTATATATTGCACAAGTAAAGTATTGCATCTCTTCACGTATTCGCAAATGTAACAATGGACACACAAAAAACTTTAAGGAAGAGAATATTAAAATTAAAAAAGAATTTAATCCACTTAGTCATAGAAAGATACTCAACTTTAAAGGGACCAGTAGTTCTAGCAGCAACTCGTCATCCGAAAAAATAATCTTTCACTTTCAGTGCTACCGGTAGTGCACCGAACTAGAATTAAATTCATTTAGTTATGTTATAGTCAAACATCGAAGCTCCGGCGCTCCTAGGTTTGGCTAGTCAAACCTCAGGTATGACATAAAGTCTTAGTCAAAGTCTAAATCAATAGCATTTTTCTATCTTTGACTAACGAATTCAGACCTGAGGTTTGACTAGCCAAACCTAGGAGCGCCGGAGCTTCGATGTTTGACTATAACAGCTATACTAAACTATCCAACCTTAAGTTTCAACTGGCACGTCTCATTTGAAGGTCATTTTTCATGTGCTTACTGCACGGTAGCACCATTCTGTAACTTACATATATAGTATCGGTTCGAGTGTCTATTCAATCTTTAATATATTGTACAAATAAAGTATTGCGTCTCCTCATGTATTCGCAAACGTAGCAATGGAATCATAAAAAAAAATTAATGAACCGAAGATTGAGATATGAAACGGGTTAATATTTGATCATACAAAGCTTCCCAGCTTTAAAGGGAACAGTAGTTACAGCAGGAACTCGTCATGCGAAAAAAGAATGTTTCACTTTCAGTGATTTATTGTAGATTAATATTTACAAACAATTTTTAGCATTTACGTAAATTGCTTTAGAGTTTTAGATAATGTACTCGATATTTAATTAAAAATTGTTTAAACAATATGTTTCATTATGGGAAACCTTAGGGAACTAAATTGACTTGGTCATACAAAGCTTCCAAACATTAAAGGGACAAGTACTTCCAACAGGAACTCGTCAGGGGAAAAAAGAGTGTTTCACTTTTAATGCCACTGGCGTAGTACACACAACTAGGATTTAATTCATTTAGTTATACCACCAAGATTATGACGCAGCTAACAAAATATCTAAGTGTATATTGATTCAGTAGTAGGCGGTAGAGAACCAACTTCAGCAGAAACCCAATATGTACGATTATTGAGCTGAATTTGAAATGTGATCTTATAATATACATATGTAACTATAAGTAGACACAGAGGTATTGTTTTTTTAAACCTCAGGAGTCCGAGTGGAGCATACCCCAAGAGCTTGAATTCTTTTACACAGCAGCCCAATGCAAGCAATCATCGGCAATTGTGAATAGGCCCATAGCACTAACTAAAAATATAAATATACATATGTTATATAAAAAAGAAAAAGATAAAATTTAGAGGACTTTCAAATGATGCATTAAAAATGAAGAGCACATATGCACCTTGTTTATTTGCAAACTATTTCGATTTCAAATCCAAGTATTAATGAAATGTATCAAATGGCAGTTTTTTGAAAAAAAAAGTTCGCACACAAAAAGGTTCAGCTAGAAACTTATTCTACATATTCTGTGTATGAATCATGTAAGTATGTACACAGCAGGCCAACATTTTGAGCCCACCCCAAGTGCGCGAAGAAAAAACAAGATCTATTATCGAAAAAACCTCTTTCGTAGAATAATAATCATGTAAAATGGCCGGAGAATATATGTTACATATGTATATGAAACCAAGATAAGAAGACAAATATTTTCATTTTGTACTTAACATAATGGAATTTATTAAGAAGAAGAAAAAATGACTTAAACCGATTTTTCATCGATTACTTGTTTTACAATTCTTGGCATTCTAGCTTTCCGTTTTTGAATTGTTGCCAGTGGTATATTGCTCCAGCAATCCAATAGCATATTCCACAACGCATATTCTGATGATGGTCATTGATCCCGGACCTTTCTATCCAGTGCTTCTATATGGTATAAATCTGGTGGTTGTGGCGGTCATATCATGATTTGTAAAATTTCTTCATCTTCCCTCTCTTTCAGGTAGTCTCGACAAAGTTTTAACGTGTGTTTAAGGTCGTTGTCCTGTTGAAGTACGAATCCTTCGCCAATTACGGTAATCTTACTCCAGGGGTCACAGTGTTGTCTTCCAATATTGTTTTGTATGCCTCTTTAAGCATTTTTTCAATCACCTGGCCATAACAGAACCACCTCTATGCTTGACGGTAGGAACTAGAGATGGGCAAAAATCACTACCTGTGAATTATTCACTGCGAATGAAAATTCACATACGCAGGCTGTGAGTGAATTAAAAATAAACTGTGAATGCTTAAAACGTGAATATGGAATTATTTTTCACATCACATTTTTGGGTCCGCTACTGTTCAGTACTATGTAACACAAGTGCCAAGTTAACGCATAGCACATTATTTGCAAAACCTTAATTTTGATAACTCTTCATTTCTCTATTAAATTGCATTCCTGCTATACTCTCTTTGAATTACTCCGAATATAACGTTCGATTTTCCATAGTTTCTTTTTACATTCATATTCTTTATTGCTCAATGTAACTTTTGTAAATTATTTCGCTCGATTTAAAAATTTACCGAGTGTGGACGCATTGGTTTATACACAAGACATTTATACGCAACATATTTATACTATACAAATTTATTTAATAAAATACTCCTATTGAAAATACAATCATTACATATTTACCCAAACTCAAAGTTAATATTCGATACACTTTTACACAAAACACATTCGTTCCAACACAGCAACAAAAGATACATTGAGCGACGAATGAAGAAAGAAAATGTACACATCTAACCGTTCAGTGCGGCTATTGCTCAATGAAGAGCGACGAGCGGATAACGAACATGTACACATCCACCCGTTCAGCGCGGCTATTGCTCAATGAAGAGCGAGGAGCGGATAACGAACATGACCGTTCAGAGCTGGCAACGAAATACGATCAACGATTAATGAAAATGTGTATACCTAATGCGCATAAGGGAGGAATTCTTTTTTACATGGCATTTATGTATACTGAAGGGGCAGGCAGCGAAGGATAGAACAAAGCAAAACGTGGTGAAAAAAATGCTTTGGGTGCAAAAACAACATGCAGGTGTATGAAATGTATATTATTCCCTGGGTTATACCATAGATAATAGAAATATGCATTTCTCTTGTAAGTAGTTATATTCAAAGCAAAAATTTACAGATTTGAGTTTGGTGTGTACAAGTGCGCGCATATAAAAAAAAATGTAAATTTAAGATGCCGCCAATGATAAAGCGAAAAAAGATTAGTTTTATTTTGATTTTTTTACGGAATTAGATGAAACTTCCGCAAAATGTAATTTGTGATAGGTATGTATATGCAAATCAAGCATCCTTTGGTGAAATTAGTTTCTGGGGTAAGTTTATTTTTTGAATTATTGGGTCGAAATATTTTTAATGGTATTATTACTTACATGGATAGTATGTGCATTGTGCATACATCAACGCATGTGTATTAACGATTTACCTACGAGTACATTTTATGATACAAGAAGTCAATAATATAATAATTCATTGATAGATAACAGAAAAATATGTAAATTGTACTTTATTATCATAGTAAGTGAATAATTTTTATTCGTAAAAAAAATTGCTCTCATACATTCGGATTCACAGGTTATATTCACAGTGAATAAGAAATCACGTTCACAGTTATAGCTGTGAACATAAATTCACGACTTAGCCAACTCTTCGTTCAGCGCTTTTGTAGTCGCAGCAAGGGTTTTCGAACAGCAACTCGCCCAAATAGTCTAACATGTCTTATTCTTCGTTTTCGTGGTAACTGGTTAGGTTATACTGATTTTGTAATTAGGCTGGGGTTGGTATTGCTTTCTTTTTTTTGCTGATGTATATTTAAAGGCGTATTGACTTGAATGCTTATCAGTCGTGAGAAGAAGTCAAGTGAACATGTTTAATACAGGGTGACGTGTGACAATTTTCGGTGCCAACAAAATTTAGTTATTTTATTTATTATTAATACACCTGTAAGAGTGCAAGTTTATTTGAAAAAAAAGTTCAGTTTTTGTTTGGAAAAAGAAATGGGAAAACATTCTTTAACGTGTTTGGCCTGCGGTCGGGAGGAAAAACAAAATGCATGTGTAAAATATTTGTCTGTGCCGGAAAATAGTGAAAGGTAAGCAACATGAAATTAAATTTATTAAAATAAGTTAAAAAAGAAATGTTTTTTTCCCAGAAGAGCAAAATGGTTAAGTTCCATCAAAAAATCAGACATAAAACAATCAACATTTTCCATGGATTTGAGAGTGTGCGAAACACATTTTAAGGAAGACATGTATGCCAAGTCGAAACGCCGCTTAAAATTTTCAGCTATACTATATACTATAGTTTAGACATTGTAGAGTATGTTGCCAATACAAAAGGAGGTATAAACGAAGATCGAAGAAAAAATCACTTAAAACAATTATCAATATTGTTAATAATAACATTGAATTTTTGTTTTCAAAAGGCCAAATTGAAAAAATCATTGGAGAAAACTGAAGAGTCACACCAAAGGAAACAGGGAGCCTTAAAGTTGTACCCCTTAATGAAGATACCCAAGTGTTAAGAGGTTTCTGACGTACTTCTGGATGAAGCGAACGATCCAACCATAGAAGCGGAAGTCGATGATCACCTAAATGAAGGTATACAGGCTGAGATTTTCGAAAATCCTGAGCCCCTTGAGCACATATTTGAAGTCCCGGTGGGAGAAGCTGAGAGAGCATCAACAAAACATAAATCAACGCATACCTCCTTTAAGAAAACCGCAGACGCATTTTATTCAAAAAAGGAGTGTGAGAGTTTAAAAAACAAATTGAAACTCTAAAAAGGGAACACAATTCAGTAGTATGATATTTAAAACAAACTAAAATTATGTTACCTACCGAATTGGCAAGAATTATCGAAAACCATGTTGAGAACTTTCAAAAGAAGCGAAAGGCATGGAGGTACACTAACGAATTTAAAAAAAATTGTTTAAGCATACTCGTATATTTCATTGCACCTAATTCTTATTACTTCTTAGAACGTAATACATATTTCCCAACAAAGAAAACTTTAACGCGGTTTACAAAAAATTGGCCTTCTGGACCAATTAACATTATTTAATGACTTAAAACTTAAACTACAAATTCTACCGGAAATAGCGTAACACATATGTACGAGTAATTGTTATTTTTAATAAAAAAATGAATGTTTGCCTTTTCTTAATGGGACACCCTGTGCCCTTTTCCGATAAGACACTCCTCCTCTATCTATCTCTCTCTCTACACAACACTTCTTATATCCGTCTACTTCTCATGTCTGTGTGATTTACTGATAAGCACTGATAAAGAAAACGTGGAGAGTCCCTACTCATTGTATGGATTTACTCTGGTAAACATTTTCACCGTTTGTTTTGATAAATTAAAGTCTTTACATCTCAATACGGCCTGCTGAGTGTATTTAGTGCGCGAAATGCTATCGGACGCTCCATTTTCCAAGGTGAGTGTAGAAAAGGCCTCTACACTGGCCTTGGAAAATGGAATTGATAAAAGTGTTCCTGCTAATTTTTCTATATGGTAAATCTTTTTGACACCAGCACCATCTGTGGGCGCCGTGCTCTGTGGCGCAGCGAAAAATTCCCACAAATTTTCCCTTGTGAAACACAATTAAAAATTTGTGAAGAATACATTTGATGAAACCAAAGTTGCCACTTTTTCTACAAATTTTGTGAGAAAACGCTTGTAAATCACAATTTGTAAGTTGGTGGAATAGGCTCCCGGTTGTAATTGCTTGCACTGCTTGACGTTAAATAATTTTTCCAAGCCTTATTTCTTTTATTTCGAAGGCCCATGTAGAAATCTTTAACCATTTGTTCAATATTGCTATTGCTATTGAAAATTCCTACAAAGTCAATGCTAGAAATTAATTCGTTTAATCTATTAAAATTTTATTTTTTAAAATCAAATTCAAGATTGAGATTTTCAAAATTGTTATCAACCTCCTCGTCATGGGAAAGAATAACATGATGTGGAGGATGATACGCGTCAATCGTTCTAATCGAGGTGGAACTAGGTTCCATAATGCAATTGCTCGAATTTGTATAAAAAATCAGGTCAAGTTGTCTGTCAAGATAGTTTCTTATACTGCTTAGTTGCAGTAATCCACAAGACCTTATATCCACCACGATTGTTTCTTGAAGTGAAGACGCATGAGCTACCACAAAACTAAGTTCGTCGTCAGAAGTGATCCACTTTAAGTTAGGTAAATTAAAATCACCTACCAGTAAAATGTCGTTGAGAGAATTACGATTTTCCTATACGTAATTTATGACATCAGTAGCGTGCTTATATACCTCGATTGAGCAGGTGTATAAGCACAGGGCGAATATAAATGTTAATAATTATAATGAATTTTTATCCTAGATTTAATTTCACACAAATAGGGTCCAGCGAGTCTGCATTAGGAATTGGAAAAATACAACTTTGGAAAGTATTCCGAACAGCAATTAGAACTCCATCACCCCTTAGATTTTTAATATATAAGTATCTATCTTTACGATATACTACGGAGAACAATTCCCTGTTCAAAAAGGTAAAGTTAACGCAGGTTTCCGTCAGTGTGAATACGTCATGGATCCATGCATTAGATGCCAAAAGAAGATTTTTCGTTTTCGTGCGGAGTCCCATTATGATCTGGTAGTAAAGGGATAAGCGATTTCGTTTTGTGGAGAATTAAAATCAGAGCGAACGTTGTTATTGTGTGGCTTAGTAACAAATTCTTAAATGAACGCATCCTTAGCACCCAACTCTTTATTTAAGATATAACTCTGTCGTTAGTCTAAATGAAGCAAAAGAACTACGTATTTATTTCATTTTTTTGACATTTGATTTTACTCACGTTAACAGTCCTTTAAATTGTTAATTATATCATCGCAGTCTAGAAATAAAAATTTCCTTGGGTTTAGGCAACGCCGACAGGCCATTTTTAATTAGCGCTATATGAGCAATTGTTATGCTAGAAGTATCAATGTCAATATTGGCTATATTCGTACCCAAATTCAATTAGCACTGATGATAGGAAGAATCATAGATACTCGTAGTTTAGTATTAGATGGAGACCCAATACATGATCTTGTTCTACAATCGGTTTCTCCGCCACCTTTTCCTTAGACAGATGTTTCAAGGCATACTTTTGTTCGAACTAGATGATTGAGAACACATTCGCTTAGGTGTCTGCACCCGATGTTGATTCGTATCACTTGAGGTTAGTATCGGCTCGTTCTCTCTTCCCTCTTCGGTATTCAATTAAGAACGAAAAGTCGGAAGATCGGTGGAAGTTGATACGCGGCACATTAATGAATATTGAGGAAGCGATGCAATAAGACCATTTACTTTCTCAAACCGGTCTGCCATAACAGCGAAATTCGCTGAAAGATCCGAAAATTCGCGTTTCATAGCGACAAGTATAAATGACAGACTAGACAATGACACCAGTCGACATTCAGAGCAGTAAAAATGCAATCCAGGAGTTGCATTTACTGTGTTTAAAATCAAGTCCGTATAGCCAACACACCTAGTGTGAAACGCTTTATTACAAAGGCCAAAACATGTAAGTAGGAGGAGCACAACAAGCGTAAAACTTGTAATTCAGCGAATTAACGCACATGCCGATGTCGTCGCATTTGATCCACGCGTTTATAGGCCTAGCTGCAGTGTAGAGCCTTGCTTTCAACTTAAGGGGAATTTTTCGATCACAGAAGATAGCGGAGTTTTCTTGCCACTTCGTCCACCCTACGCTTACGTGATGATTGACGTCGTCATCCCAGGTTGCTTTGCTATTGATCATAGATCCCAGATATTTGAACTTTTCGCACTTGGGAAGCACTGTGTCATTCAAATAAATCTCTGGAATAGGCCTGACTGGATCAGAGAACGGGCAGCACAAGTACTCTGTCTTTTTTGAACTAGTGCGATACCCATTTCCCCCCAGAACGTCCACCCACACATCAAGTGCTCGTTGCATGGATGTAGGACCCTCACTTATGATGGCTCCATCGTCAGCAAAGAATAATTGATGTTTTTTGAGGTCCGTCACTTTACCTTCAAGCAGATAATCAAGGACGGTAATAAAGAGCACAGGACTTAAAACGCTTCCCTGGTACACTCTGACTTTGATTGGGAACTCTTCGGTTACTCCAGTGGGACATTTTACTCTTGTCTTTGCTCCTTCTTACATGTCCATGATCATATGTACATAGGTTTCTGGGATCCCTCGACGTCTTAGCGCCACCCATATCAGATCTCGTGGTTGTCTGTTGAATGCCTTTTCAATACTTTCTGTCCATACTTTTGTTTCACTAAAAAAAAATGTATTCTACTGTGGCTAAAGAAGTTTCAGTTAAAAAAAATA
The DNA here is from genome assembly GCA_945910035.1 of Brachypalpus laphriformis. Lineage (NCBI taxonomy): Eukaryota > Metazoa > Arthropoda > Insecta > Diptera > Syrphidae > Brachypalpus > Brachypalpus laphriformis. The sequence goes on from OX246753.1 coordinate 352,083,986, forward strand.
ATTCATACGAGTATATAACATTCCCCAAAACGCTTACTTAATTACTCATGGGTGATAATTTCCACAAAGAGAATGGAAATTTGTAATTTTAGCCGAATTTGCTGGGTAATATGGTATCTGCTAAGAGTATGACTCACTGAAAGCTAAAGAGAGCGACAAGGGCAGGCGAATATGGTAAATTATAAAACTGTGACCTTTCTTTGAGAAAAGCCAGGTGAAGGGGTAGAAAGAAATTTTTCCAACAGACCTCATTTAAATAAATTTTACCATAACCCAGATAAGCCATGCGATATCGGCAATAAAAATCAGAAACTCATTTCAATATAATCTACTTTCATCTTCACTTCATTTATCACATAAGAGTGGATAGGAGAAAAAATGTTTTCAGCAGACAGATACTCTCAACTACGACACGGGACCTCCTTTTTTAATCATATACCATAGGTAACATTGTGCAGGAACTTGGTCAGCGTCAGTTTCTTTCCGTCCACGTGCTTGGATATCAGCTCAACTGAAGTGAAACGAACCTGAAGTTATATGTGAAAAGTTGCTGGCTTGAAGAGTTTGGTCACTTATATATCTCCCTCAGGTATAATTCAAACGCAAAAGGCTCTATGAATTCTATTTATATTCCAAGCAGAAGGATATACCCACGGAGTGTATCCTTTTTTCCCAAAACTTGAAAGAAACAAAAATCAAATGGCACAAAATTAATGACACTGTCCCTGCGGACGATTTTTGAAACCGTCAACTGAACCGCACATTAGAATTCCCTCATTTTTTTGTGTTGACAAAGTTTAAGTCAGAAGCAAGAATACCTGGAAAGGACACGGAGAAAAAACGTGCTTGTCCCAACTTCAGATGAAGTGCCCTGGGCCCTTTTTACTCCGTTTACCCCGTAACGTCTCATAAGCCTATGACGCGACACCCTCGGTGGAGGACCGTATTATTCGTCCTCGTTACACGATGAAGCAACCATTCAATGACGACTTCATCTGAGCCTTAACACAGTTGTCGTCTGCAGGCATAATGGTAAAAATAGCCGAGATGATTAAATTTTATTTAAAGAGATGACCATCTTAAGTTGCAGGCTTTGTTCATTTTTTCAACTTCGCGTCTTGCCTTTTGGTTTATTTTTCTGGTGCGATGATTCCACAGATAAGTGCTAGTGGGCGGAGGGTGGGTGGACTTTTCGTTTCCATTCATTTGTGAAGACTCACTGAATGCTGAATATATTTTATTTTTTTCCTGTACATCGGATATCACAAGGTGCGGTTTCCTTTTTTTCTCAGGGCAGCCTTTTTGGTTGGGATAAAATGAAATTTGTGAAAGATAAGATTTCCGCATTTTTTGCCTTCTGTTGGCTCTTGATGCGGAGAATTTAGTTTGCTTTGGTTTTAATTAAGTTGTTCGAGTTGAAAGAAGAAAGGAAGAAATTAAAATGGATATAGCGCATTAGGACACAGAGTGGTCTTTCGACGAGAAGCACAATTTAACCGCAGCCCTTGAGGGGTTCATTTCAAGGTAATCTAGTTGTTGGTGCTGTACATTTTTAAAGTGTTTTCGTTCTTTTACCAGCGAGGTGTATTTAAAGTAGTGACTAACGAGCTGGAAGAAAAGCCACCGGAGATTGCGAAGGGTGTTATTAGAGACAACTCGACTCGTGAAATCAGGGGTCGAATCGCGTCCTCCGTAAACGAGTAACTTATGAACGGAATGTGTGTATTTGGGATCGCGACTTCCCTGAAGGTATGCACGTAAACGTAATTTGGCATCATCACTTCTGTTAACGAGTGTGTGAACATGCTCGTTCAATCAAAGTATCATTCGATTGATCACCACCAATCGTAATTTGTCTCAGAGAAGAAATAAGTAAATTTGTGCAATAAATAATCAAAAGAATGTAAGTTAAACCATAAAACATAAAGTGAAAACTATGAGTAGGTACACAATATTACGAACATAACTACACACAAAAAATAGGACTAACGTAAACACGAAAAACGCAACCCAAAAAGTTATTATGGCGGAATATATGAATGAGCACCCAAGTTTGACAAAAAATTTGCTTCCAAATACCTGGCAAGGAAAAGCAACATCCATAAAGATGTGGGAATGTTTGTTAAAAAAGCTAAACATTACTGAACTTCCAATTAAGGACGGCAAATTTAGGCTATCTCAGACCAACATTTTCAGGCGAAGAAGAGATTGTCATTCAATAAAGCTGCAAAAAACAAAACTGTGGGTGGTCCCTATCAGGAAAAGCCGCTTTCAGGAGAGGAGCTGCTAATAATAGAAGCAGCTGGGTTGAAAGCAGCAGTTGAGGGGCTTCCAAATGTTAAGATGTTTGGAAGTTACCTGAGCCGGAAGACAGCAGTTCAATACCGCACACAAATACTGCTTCTGACGATTTGGTGGAAGAATCGCTTCATTTTAGATGAAAATTATTTTATTTTACCGAATTTCACTTTGCATGTATTTGAAGTTTAAGCTACTACAATTTCAACCCTTAATCTGGTACAACCGGCATGTCAAATTGGAAATTACGTTCCGTCTGCCTTCGTAGGACATAATCCCAATACATTCATTCGTATGATGTTTGAATTTTTCTTCGTACAATTACCGATCCGTTCATGGAGGACGCGATTCGACCCCAGGTGGTCTTTTGGAAGTTTCACAAGCACTAAAGTATTATTTATATTAAGCAAATGCTTTCTATTTGCTTAATAACGGATTTAAGATTTGAGTGACTGCTGCTCAGAGAAAAAAACTTGCTTTGAATCAGTAAAGTAACAACAAGTTCATAGATCTGTATGCTTATATTGCAAGTGCAATATGCTAGCTTATAGCATAATGTTCTAGAAAAGATTAGCGGCATTCCAAAATTTCGAAATAATTTATGTCTTCGATATGGACACAACGTTTCGAACAAGGAGAGAGGACGCATTAACATGACAGGTTTTTTGGTTATCGAACTGAACATAAGATAACAGTGATCCGCATTTGATCCATCAAATTTGCATTAAACTGTTATAAGTATGAAACATAGTATTTCACATAATGCCAGTGCTGAGTGAGTTAACAATGAATTCGTATAAATGAATAATTTTTAAACTTGAAAAGAAAAAAAAATTCTTGTTGTACATATTGTTAATTTTTTATGATTTAATCTTTCTACGGGCCTCGGAGGCCCTGAGGATAATTTAATTGTAAAAATATCTAATCAAGCGAAGTCTGATAGGAACCATCTTCCATGACTTTGTTAATTATGTACTCTATTTAAAGAGTAAGTGAGCATTGTAGCGCAGTGGTTAGTGTATCGGCCGCTGGGCGTGAGGTTCAATGACCGAATTCCAGAAACACCAAACGAAAGTAAAACAAACACGACAGTAGCAAGGCCAATTACTACATATGCAGCGTCAGTATGGGGGCAAAAAACAAAGCAAAGCTCTACACAGGACAGGCTCAATAAACTACAAAGACTAGCCTGTGTATGCGCAATAAGTGCAATGAAAACTGCTCCTACTGCAGCGCTGGAGGTTTTTCTAAACCTACCACCTCTACATCTTCATATAAAGAAAGAAGCCATATTTAACGCCTTTATTCTCACCGCAGAGGAAAACCCAGATTCCAAACTATAATAGTTCATAAACTTAAAAGTAGCGAACTACTAGGAATAACATTTACGGCCGAATGTCTGCCAAGATTCAACTTCAGCCACAACTTCATGGTTATATTCCCAGATCGCAATAACTGGGAACAGAACAAACCTACATTTGCCAATAACTCTCATGTACTCGTATGGTACACAGACGGATCCAAGACAGATGAAGGAGTTGGTGCTACTAAGCAAGCCTTCATTCACTCGTGCATGGAAAAAAGTAACTCCGTATTCCAAGCCGAAGTATTGAGCGTAGAACTATGCATCAGAGAAAATATAAAATATTTATATTCTATCAGATAGCAAGGCTGCTCTACTGGCAATTAAGGCTTATCAAATAACATCCAAACTAGTATGGGACTGCCTTTAATTACATATCACTAGCCAGCACAAACAGAGTTCACCTCATTTGGGTGCCAGGACACAGCGGATATGAAGGAAATGAAAAGGCTGACTTGCTAGCCAGAACAGGAGCTGCGTCTAATTTTATGATGCCAAGACCATTCTGTGGATTAACAGTGAGTACGGCAAAAGCTGTATCGAAAATTGGCTAAAAGAAAAAGCGCATCATCATTGGATGGAGGACAGACAGGCCAAGATCTTTCTGCCAGATACTTCCCTTAAAGGAACGAAACAACTCCTATAATTAACTAGGAGTCAGATTCGAATAGCCACAGGTTTCCTTACAGGCCACTGTTGAGTGAGAAAAACAACTCATGGCTATGGGAATAGCACAAGACAGCATCTGCAGATTGTGCAACGAAGACGAAGAATCAGCAAACTGTAACACTGAAGACTGTTACAGCAGACACTGTAACTGTCTAATCAGAGCACTTCATCGTTATTTAGGTAAATTCTACCTTGAAGCAGAAGACCTATCTGCAAGCTCATTGAAAAACATAATAGAGTTCATCACCAAATTGGGCATATTGAGTGAGCTTTAAGATCAGAGGAAATCACAATAGGCCCAATGTGGCCGCAGTGATAAGGTGACCTAATCCCACCTCTTCAACAATCTACAATCTGCAATAACAAACTACCGAAAGTATTGTTGTCATAAGAAAGCTTCTCAAAAAACAAAATAAATCCCTTCGGATACGGTACAAAACTGTAGGCCCCCTCCACTTGTGCGCCAGGCCGAGTTCTCGCAAAACCGACCAGGCACGCACTGTACAATATTTACACGAACCATTTTCAAACAATGCACTTATTATAATAGGTATACATAGTATATAAAACCTGACCATAAATTGAGCAAGCCTCGCCACATTGCGGAAATTCGCATGAACTTACATATTTTTATTCATTGATATTTTCTGTAAAAATTACAGTGGCACCGATAGTACAGCCTTGCTCAATTTGGGGTCGGACGTTAAAAGGTAAGCTTTGAGCTTAGGGCATCTATAAGAAACAAAGCGAGAGAATCAAACTAACAGGTATCTTTAACTGATGATTGAAAACCCAAGAAGGCCTAATAATAATATAATGTGGTCTGATATCTCACACCTCATAGGTTGACGCCTAAAGCGAGGTAACAAAAAAGTTAAGTAGAAACCAAAAAATGCCTACAAAACAAACCAATAAATCGTAATTTAAAATCGTAATGTCTTTATTACAGACATTTGTAGTATTATAATACCTAAATAATGATAAGTGATAGTAACTCCATAGCTTTAATTATTTTATGTACCATATAAGTACGTACGCGTATTTTAATTGCAACGCGCAGTGAGCCCGGCAGCGGTAAGCGGGAGCGCAGATCATCGTCTGGATAGTGCAGACCTTGATATTGGTGCTCTATATTCTTTTGTGTTTAGTCTTAAATTGTTCTCTCTAGAGTTAAACATTTAGACGACATTTACCTAATTAATTTAAACCCTACTCAAATTAAAGCCAAAGAAAGTGCAGTTGTAGAATATAACAGACTGAGATTGACATCCCGAAAGGATCTAGAATTGATAATTTACCAAAGTCAGGAAAACCGTAGTTAGAGAATGGGCTTTACGTTCAAATCTTGCAAAGGTACAATCATCCCACACATCTTCTGTGAAAATGAAAGTGACTGCGAAACGAAAGTCAGTTTCAAAAAAAATAAATATTTGGCGCAGCAGCTGGGCCTAGCTTCTCACAACCACTCGTGTTGTACTCGTATGCGTTATATTTTGTATACGAATGGAAGGGACCTACAGTTTTAGTGCCGTATCCGAAGGGCAATTTGTTTTGCGAAGCTTTCTCGTGACAACATTACTCTTGGATGTTTGTCAAACGTTCGCGAGAGGTGGGACCATGAAAAAACTTGTTGGTGTTTTCTCGGATTCGAACATGGAACCTCACACTAACCACTAACCACAAAAAAACTAAATACCATTTGGTTTTATAAGTATCTGAACAAAATCTTAAGAAATCCTATCAAAAACATAAGTCTAAAAAAACAGGCCAACTTCTCGTAGGACTATGTGTTTAGTTATCATCAATGAAATGCAGAAATTATACCAAGTTTCTTGCAGTATTTTGATAAGCCAGAAAAATATTTGGTGAGTTGATAAATTTACAGACCGAATCTGGTAAGTTTTCAACGCTCTTAATATTCCTCAGTTCACAAATAAAAGAAAAAAACGTTTTTGGGAATAAGAAAATTAGGGTTTAAGTATCATTTATTTTTTGCTAAATTTTTTGTTTTACATATATTATCATTTTAAGACCATTAATGGTTAGAGATATCGATGTTTCGAAACCGATATTTCTCCAACATCGACGTACACATCGGCCATCAATGTCTGTTCTGTCGTTATTCATCCCTAATTCACTGTTCTTCATCAATTGTGTTTGTGTGTTATTGTCCGTTATTCGAATTAAAATTCAATGTTCTACTCTGCTTATTAACTTTCGATTACGTCGATATCTTGAATGGTGCTCCCTCTTTCTAATTGTGTTGGTGATCTTCCAACATCAGGACGGGTTGTGGTGAGAGACAGTATAACCTACTATGGGATAGATATGTACTTCATACTAAAAGATCCCAAATAGGTAATGTACGAGTGTTACTTGTATACACCAGAATCACGTGGCACAAGTTGTTTAACTTTCTTGGGATCATAAACATGTTTTTATTTTGTTTACATTCGTTCACTGTACTTTTCTGCGGTCTAAAACTCGAGATATATGTAGGTATTTACATATCTGTGGCCACAAGACAAAACAACTTATGTCGATTTTCAAAGATTCTCAGAAAACAAGTTTGAAGTTTTCGTTTTTCCCGAAAACGTATGGGATTTTGGTGTTATAGTTTTGTTTCCTTGCCCATAACTCGGTAACCGCAACAGATAAAAAAGTAGAAAATTGGTAGCATAAAGTTCGAATAGTAGACCATTTTCTGGCATCCTTAACTCAATTTTGTCTTAACTCGACTTAAGTTGTTTTATCTTGTGGCCACAGATATGTATGTGCATAGATCGTGTATTGCGATCGACTTTATGTGTTTCTTTATTTTCTAGTTTGTTAGTGCGTTGAAATCTAATCATAAAATTCAAGTCCAGTTATTCAGGAAATATTCCTGGCAAAATTTCGACTATGTACGAGCACTTTGTACTTTTTTTATTTTATTTTTTTGTTCGGGATAGGAAACGCTCGACTGGAGCACTCAGACGCAACTGGTCCATTGTACTACCAGAGAGCAAACCAAGATTTACCCATCACTTCAGTGATGAGGAGCTTACAGTAGCAGCACTCACCACATCCGCACCGAAGATCTGCCACCTGATACGAGCAAAGGCCGGACACTCACAGAGCTAATGTTCCGCGGTGTCGTCGCTCTTTCCAGAAGCATCGCAGATTGTAGTGTCACTTAAGCCCAACACGTTAAGGTGCTTGGCAAAAGCAAAGTGGCCTGTCAAGACGCCAATAACTTGTCTACAGCCTTTTCTGCTGAGATATAGGAAGAATGCCGTTGATTTTTTTACAGACGTCCGGAAGCATGCGTTGCAATGCGTCAGCCTGCATCCTCGAGAGTCATGCCACACATCACTCCCAGATATTCATTGGAAATGCTAATGGTGACGCTTTTTAGCACTGCCTGAGTCAGACCGGTCAAAATCCTCCTTCTCGTAAAAAGAACAATCTCAGTTTTAAGAGGATTCACCGAAGGCCACTCCTAGTACACCATTCATCGATCATGTCCAGCGCCGCCTGCGCGTAAGAACCATCGCTAGGCATGGCCCGACAGAAAGTACAGCGACATCATCTGCATATGCCTGAGCGTAGACGTTAGAACTATTTAGAGTGTTAAACATAGAGTCGACCACCATACACCATAACAATGGGGACAGAACGCCACCTTGCGGACAGTCCCTGTCAAAAGTCGCATTGTCAAAAGCACCCTCAATGTCGATGAAGATACCCATCGCGCATTTTTTCCTATCAAGCGCGCATTCAATTCTGGGCAGTAGATTTTCAAGTGCGGTCTCGCAGGATTTCCCACGCTGATAGGCATGCTGCATCTCCGATAGTGTATGCAGCTTCAAAGCAACTTTGCGCACGTGAAATTCTACCAGTCTCTCCATACTTTTCAGTAAGAAGGATGTCAAACTTATAGGTCTGCAACTCTTGGGGAGCGAATAGTCCTCCTTACCAATTTTCGGTATGAAAGCTACTATGACTGTCTGCCAAGGTGTAGGAATATATGCCAGCGCTAAGCCAGCGGTGAAAATTCATTTCAGAGTTGGCAATAGCTGATCTATACCCTGTTGCAGCATAACTGGATATATTCCATCGGTGCCAGGCGATTTGATGGCCTCATCTGTTACTACGGCTGATGCAATATACCAGCTGCGCTTAGTTTTCTGACTTAGATCAAGCTCGGCCTGGGTAAGCGGATCAAGCTGCGACCTAGTGGTTATCTGATTGCCAGGAAAGTGAGTCTCCAGCAGAAGACTAAATGTTTCCGCTTTCGTCTCAGTAAACTTACCATCAGACTTTCTCAGTGACTCCGGTTTGGTTGACTTGCTCCTTTTGAGGACCTTAACCAACCTGCTGGTTTCACCGAGTGTCTCGATCTTTTCACAAAAATCTCTATAAGAAGCACTTTTCGACAACCGAATTAACTTCTTATAATATTTTTGCTTCGATCTAAAAAGATCCCAGTCACCTTCTAAATTTGTCTCGAGTGACCTATTTAGAAGTTCTCTGGATTCTTTCCTAAGTCGCTGCAGTTCTGGGCTCTACCAGGGAACCGGAGTTCTGCAGGGGGTTTCTGTTAATGGGCATGTCAGTTCAAAACAGCGGGTAAGGACGCTAGTCAGGTTTTGAACAGCATCCTCAACCTTTTGTTTCGTTCTGAGTTTAGTTGGAGTTTTGACAAATCTGTTTAGCTCTTCCCTAAACCGCACCCAGTTGGTATTCCTCGGATTCCTCCTTTCCTGCAAAGTTATGGCCTCGCATTCGATTTGGAAATCGATGTATCTATGATCTGACAAGGACACCTCCGGCCGTACCACCCAGTTAGTAATTGACTTAAAATACCTATTACTCAATCAATTACCTCCTGCCTTCTTGCCGTAACAAAAGTTGGCTGGGAGCCAAGATTGTTAATTACCATGCCAGACAATAGTATACAGTCTAGGTGATGGTTTCCTCGTATGTTACATTTGCTGCTGCCCCAGACTGTATTCAGAGCATTAGCATCGCAACACATAACTAGTCCCATCTCCCGAGTGTCACAGTACTTTATGAGTTCGGCAACCGCCTTCGGTGGTGGAGGCATTACCGACTCATAAGGGAAGTAAGCTAACGCAACGACGAAAGTTTTCCAACTTCCGATCGTTTCGTAGCTTACAGCTGCAGCAATCAGGTCCTCAGAATTGTCCAAGCTTGGTTACTGAGAGGAAATTCGGTACAATTAGACAAGCTCTCGGTCTTTCAAATCGCTCGTCACATAGCACCGTTACTCCACGAACACCTCTAAAACCATATATGGTATGCGCTTGTTCCGCAAGTATGGTTCCTGGATAGATGTTATGTGGAGTTTTGTACGCACCACGGAAAGCCTGCTACTTAAGAGAGTGGTAGCAGCCTTTGAGTGATGGAGGTTTATCTGCAAAAATATCAAAGATATAGTCGGTGTTTTATTAGTAGAAGGGCGCGCACCGGATGAGCCAACGATTCCGCCAAAATGAGCGCCCCTACCCGTAGCTTTGCCTGCGTCAGCCATTTTCTGTCCGCTAGTGCTGGGACCTTTAGGGGTAACAGCATCAGCATCTACCAGATTTTGTGCGCAGATAACGCCACCGATAAGAGTGTGCCCAGCAGAAGAGCGCGTATCAGATGCGCACACGCTTCCACCAAAGAAAGCAGGCGAAACTTGCTTCGTCAGATTGGACCTGTTCAAACCGACCGAAAAGGAGCCAGCGTTGGGTCTGAGGGATTGATCGGCTCCAGTTGGAGTACTTTTTGTTGAATTAGGACTCATTCCTGTCGCTACTGAAAGATAACTGCTTTCGGCGCTTGCGTCTTCAGCTAACTCTGAAGTCTATGACTCTATATTTTCGTAGTCAATCCAATCAATTGCGAAAGCTTGTGTACATGCCTGGACAAATTGTTGATCTTCTGGATGAGTGATATGCCTATGACATCAGGTGGTCGGGAAGAAAATTCTGTGAATCAGAAGCAAAGACAAAACAACAGAAATCTTCCCCCATCCCCGGAGGTTTTCTGAAACATAACATCTAAGTTCCAAACCATTACACCAATCTTTCTCTCTCTCTATCTTTCCTTTCCAACGCCCGCGTAAAAACATTTAAAAGATATTCTTAAGCCCTTGAGTGCACGCAAATTCTGAAAAACAAAAAAATATGATTATACATAGAAAATTTCGGAAAACTGCGTTTCCCAATTTTGCACGTCAACTTGTCTGTACGTCTAAATGCAGCCTTAATTGTTTCACAGATTCACTGGAAACTACATACATCTGTGGTCTGTGGACATAAACCCCGAAGAGAAATCGGAATTTGCATTCTAACCCCAAAATGAACGGTAATTTACGTAAGACCAATATTAAAATATTTGAAATTTCATTGAAAAAAGCTTTAACAATTCTGTTAATTTTTGATGGCATACAGGCTTTTGCTTAAAAATGTGTCTAACGGTATTTCGCCAAGTAACTGATTTTTGAAGGTACCTTTTGCGGTTTTCTTCCATAAAAGTCCACTTCATGCAACCTTTTTGTAACGCTTGAAACGGTTATCGTTTCGTCTCCGCTGGACATAAGAACTGATATTCAATTGCATGTTTTTGTTGTTGACATTTATTGCTCATCAACAGATACGACTATGATAAGTAGAAAGATAAAAGTGAGGTGGAAAGATTTATTATTTCGAAACCCTAACCTCATATTCATTCTACCCAGCGGGTTGCAAACAAATATTAATTTCTTCATTTCTTCACCCCTGTATAGTTTTCTTTTACTTAAATTGAATTCGCATTTCGACTGCACAGCTTGCAGTCATTTTCTTCTTGGCAGGACCCCTTACAAAGGAGGCGAAATAAATTTCCTGTGACACATTTTCTCCTATAGCGCAACTTAAATTATTATTTCTTCCTACCCTTTGTTGCAGTGATTGTTGGTTTGTATCACAAACTCAGCAACAGTATTAGAAATAAGGATTTTGATTAGGTTTCCTTTGTCCTTTCAATTATACTGCGTTTCTCGAAATGAATCCACCCGTGCGGAACTTGCAAGTTGGGCAGTTCTTTTCATTTTCCAAGAAATATAAAAGATGCAAGTCTTGCAAAGACTTTTCTGTTGAAAAATACTTATGGTTTTTCTTTTTTTCAACTTTCCGAAACTCTTATGAATTTTTGAAACATAACTGAGTTGCAAATTGTCCTCATCAGGATTTGATGAGAAATTTCATGGAGAAGTTCTGCAAATCATTGAGTTGAACCCTTGGGCTGAACGCTCAATGAGACTATGTCAAATAAAACTTTTCAAATATCATGATTTTCAAATGAGTTCTCTTGAGTTCTTCAACCGGAAGGAATGAGTGTTGGAATACGGATGTAGGAAATGTACTTTGATTTGTTTTTCACTGCATTCCTATAGCACAGAAGACAGTGGCGTAGCTAGCCCTGAGTGGCCCTGGTCTCACTTTTTGACAGATATTATCGTAAGTTTCTAAAACGTCACTCAAAAGCCCATTAACGCCGAAGCGACCTAACGCCAGATTGTGATTAGTATTAAATGTAGTAGCACGAAGAGCGATTAGATGCATATTGATTAAGTCCGTTTTAGACCTACACTAGGTCACATAAAAAGAACAAGAATTCAGAGTATGCATTTTACGAGTATGTATGTAAGTCCCCTTTGGTCTTACTTCAGTAATTCGATAATTGGTTCATTCTTTTGTAAAACCCCTGTAGTTTTACAAAATGGCATGCAAGTCCCTTATAAACTTACAACAAAGAAAATTAAAAAAGATCAAGTCCTCTGTGGGCTTAAGTCGATGTTCGTAAACAAAGAATAATTCACATTGATGAATTAGAAAGTACTCGTAAGGCTCGTAAGGAATTCAAGACAATTATTTATTTATTTCAGTAATGAAGTTTACTTTAACTTATAAATTTTAAAATCAAGTATCAACTTAATTTTATTTTTTATTTTACAATACTAATATTGGAAGTATAATATGATATTTTGCTTAAGCCTGTATCAATGCTACAAATGCTACAGCGATAGCTACACTCCTGGTTAAAGAGTATGATGAAAAACGTATGCTCTTTATAAAGACTGATATGAATGTTCACTATCAGATGAACAAAACATTTTGTAATACATTATAAGGATTCGTAATGAACTTATTGCTTACTAATTCAGAGGGTAACCACCTTACCTACCAATATGTAATAAACACGCCAAAGTATGCAAAAACAAAAAATCATACTTTTAGACGGAACACGTTCTTTGCCTAATTTAAAGTCGATACACTCTGGAGTCTACCAACAGACCCCTCCAACTAGCTCTATCGTTTACGTATATGCCAGCTGCGTGCAGTTTTGCACGTCAAGTTTGTTAAGGTGCCCTTTCAACAGCGCGCTGCACTTAAGGTGAGATCTTCCTTACTAGTCTTTAAGTATTTCTATTTCAAAAATCACTCGAAACTATTTTTTTACGAAACAGCCAAGGAAATTTTAAACACCGATTGGTACTTTTTCACCTGGTTTTTATTTTGGTCTCATTTTGAGAGTTTACGACTGAAACTAGGTAGGCAGACGGATTTCTTAACTATGCCCGGTACCTTCATTTATTCAACGTTTCAACAACACTTACAATAGACTTTAGCAATCTTTAAGGCATAAATGTTGACATTTCATTACATTATTTTAAAATAAGAATTGAGATGACATGACAAAATTAGAATTAGTTTCATACTGCATGTTAAATTCTGCGGTTAAAATAATTTTAATAGAGCAGTAAGACAATTTATAATCTTAGATAGTATTATTTGTATCTGCAATTTATGTGCATGTAATATGCCTAAGGAGAGTATCACAAAAATTATTCGCATCGTGGAGTCTTCTTACGTTCCAAAGGCGAATGGCATGAATAAAGAATTGACGTTCCGAAACCTGATATGTTACGCGAGGTGGAACCAACGTCAAAGAGCGCTGTGATTGTGCGAATTTTAGTTTTTCGTATAAGTATTGAGGCTGTTTGGTGGTTATGACTTTGTGTAAATAGTTGACTGTGCAAAAGTGAAAATACTTTTCTAATATAGAACCAAGTATCTTCTTAGCATGGGCGGAACATGGTCATATCTTCTTAACCCAAAAACAGAACGCGTGTTGTAATAGCGTTATTGCAACATAAGATTTGACAGCTGTGTGTAATTAGTGGCACGAGTAGAGTTCGTGCCAAAATTAGTCTTGCATTTGTCGGAGTGAAGTTTTGCGACAAAGATAGATAGATAGATCGGAGACATCCATAGATTTTGCCAATTAACGTCAAGATATGGCTATCCCAGCACAGCGTTTTACTGAACCAAACACCCAGATTTTTGGCTTTGTGGACGAATTCAATTTTAACATTTCCAAGATAAATGGAAAGTAAACAATTTGGATCATGACCATTTCTGCTGATTACAAGGATTTCATTTGGATTTATCTGGATTTATACTTAAGAAATTGTCCTTGGATGAAGTTAGGATATTCTTGAGATCGTCATTGTGTTTATAAGTAGCATTATCGATAAGGTCGCGCGCATTACTTATGTATGTACAGTTGCACATCGTCGGCATACATATGCACAGCAGAGTTGTGAACAACGTTTGGGAGGTGAAAAACAGTGGGCCGAATATGGATCCTTGGGGATCCATATTTCACACCTGTAAAAGTCGCTAAGAACTCGGATTGAACACCGTTTACGAAAACTGCTTGTACGCGACCTGTAAGGTAGGACAAAATTTTCCAACGGACGAGGAGAAAGCAAACAAATTTTGAAGTTTTGCGTTTTGGTAGTTTCGGCATATATTTTTTTCGACTTCTGGTTACCTTTTTGAACATTTTCTTTACCTATTCGATCACTTTTGAATAAGTTGGCGTTCTTTCATTCTTCTCATAGATCTGGCAAGCCCGTCTTATCCTTCTTTTCATCGTCGCTTTACAGGCTCCTTGTCTTACTGCATACACTTACTGGCACTCTATGTCATAAATTTATTTTTCGCCCGTAGTGTCCTACGTCAATCTGGCCCTTGGTATTTCAATCAGGAGACCACCAATCCCTATGGTAGTGACGACGATGTTTCGCCCTGAGTAGGAGAACTAGACAGTTTTCTGTGCTCTAGTATGCTAAACAAATCCGTCCATTTCAAAACGCCGCCTCTGCTGCTGCAATAGTGTGATTACAGCCGTGGAAAGGAAACTCATCGGTATCCGCAGAAAATCAATATTTGCAACTTTATTATTCACCTCGAATGCAAATATAGTTAAGGATGCAACAACATGTGTGGAACTTAATAATTAACAAAATTATTAAAGTCGCGCCTCCCAATAGGCGAAACTCTTTATGTCTGTAACCATTCCAAGTTACCTGCATAGTTCATCGAAGTGGTGTGCCTCAAATTTAACATTGTTTACCCTAAAAAATATCTTACAGCATAATCCTTTGATCGAAAGAGACAACAGAGGAAAAATTAAATTTACCTACACATACCCAGACTAAGTCCAAAGGTGAAATCTATACCATATTGGGGGCATAAATTTCTCTCCTTCGTAGAACAAACGAAGTTACAAAAGGTAAAAGTATCTCTAAATCTCGAGAAAACAATTTATTTTCGAATAACAAAATATTTCTCGCTATTACAACAATAAACAGCACAAGAGCCCCAAGGGGCATTTCTTCTTTAATCCCTTTTCGCAAAACACGCACTACCTATACAAGATACAGAAAATCCGGATTTAATGCTTAAGGCCCACTTTTAGCAAAACAACAACACATCGACCCAGTAAACAGGGCATCTGATGAACTATTGTATTGAGATACTCGTACATCTACACACCCTACAATTGGAGAGCTCAGCAGAATGTAATTTTCACTTCACCCCTTTCTTGACCTAAAAACCCGACCTGAATGACGACATGATTTGTTATTGCGGTGTGTGATACTTCACAAACAATCGCCTACACACTCTCGTTCCTTTGGAATCTGGAAAAATGTCTTATTTTACGATGACGCATCAGATAATCTCGGATTTTCCACGGCTATTGCGGCAAATTTCTGCGTAAGGCGTAAGGACCTTTTACTAGGTATAGCGAATATATTGAACTGTCAGCTCTTATTATATCCAACTTAAAGCCAAATGATGTGCCGTAGGATTTGCGATTGGCTTACCAAGGGCGTGTGTGGCGATGTTAACTAGTTTCATCCTCTTGTTCACACAGCCTTTCGTAGATACTTCTGTTTCCTTCGAGTCGAGTGCTTGCTAATATTTTCTCACAAATTCGAGTATTGGAATTTTGTTCAGAATCACAATCAAATTCTGTGTCCAACGCTTCGTGAAAGGAATATGTTAACTGTTTGGCCACCAATTGCATACTAAATTCTTTAAGGGTTCTTTTTTATGGCGCATCATCTATATGAAAATAGAGAGACAACAGACAGGATAATTTCTCACCATTAAAAATGGAATAGAAAACTTCTCCAGCTATAATGAATAAAACTTATCCTGTGCGGAATACGTGATTAATGCAGCGTCTTCTCTTGCACCGTATCCAAGCACGAGTAATTAGTACCTACTGGTGTCTATAAGGTGGGAGGTATATTCTAGAAATTTAAAACTGTTTCTCTTAGATAAGAAGTTTAGAAAGAAAGAAGTTTTTAATTTTGGCCTAGCAGTTGTGAGAATCTTGAATCCAGTAATTACGGCAAGAAAAACGATGTTTTTTTTTAAAAAGAAAGCAAAAAATATTTTTCTTTTTTTTTCACGTTTTTCACAAAAGTCTGTAAAAACAAAGAAACGCCCATGTTTAGTTAATAAAATGAAAATGCATTTTTAGATATTAAGTTTTTTTTCAAGTTATTATAAAGACACCCAACGCTGCTGCCAACCTAGTTTTCCGTGTAGTTTTAGTTTGTTTCAAATTTCGATGTGGCAAACAAAATTGTATTTTTAACTCAGTCGTCTAAAGATTTGAGTAAGGCAGGTCGTGCTTTCAAAATGATCATCAAATTTTCTTGTTTTGGTTTTTTCAAATAATTTTTATAAATTTGTGCACTGGCATTTAATTTAGTGTTAGTGAGGTGGCGTTCGGAGCGGCGTCGACCCGCTACAATTTGGTGACCCCGACGTGATGTCAGTGCACAAGAAATTTTCGGGGCTGTAACGAACGACTGCAGAACCAACAACCGCTGAAGGGACTGGCCGGATCAACACCAACACCTGCAGAACGAATCACAACTGGACTAACGCTTGTGGAATCAGTAACCGCTTAACCGACTACGGTTAGGCCAACACTGATACCTGTAGAGCTAGCAAGAGCTGAACCGATCGAGTTTGGACCGACGCCTGTGGAGCCAGCAACCGCTGAGCCGACCACGTCTGGACAGAAGCCTGCAGAGCCAAAAAACCGCTTAATGGAACACGGCTGGAGCCGACGCTTGTAGAGCCCGCACGGCCAACGAGGCCAAGCATGCTCACACTTCAGCAGGGCTCAACATGCTGCAGCACGGCCAACTAGGCCCAAAATGGTCCAGCATGGCACAGCGCGCTTCAGCACCAGCCCATCCAACAAAGGCAAGTACGCTCACGCTTCATCAGGGCTCAACTTGCTGCAGCACGGCAAACCAGGCCCAACATGCTACAGCATGGCCCACGCTTTAGTGCGGCTAACGAGGTCCAGCACGCTGCCACTCCCAGCCCAGCCAACGAGGCCCAGTACGCTCCAGACGGCGCCCGCTACACATTTGCGAACCTAGCGCCATTTATTGGAATATATTGGATTAGAAATCAAGTAACGACATTTGTTGGATAGATTTTTCATTTTACCGAAAACAAAAAAAAAAAAGAATTACGCAAATCCATTGTACGAATCGTGAGTTATGGTCGCGAGTTCATTCAAAAATCCCATCGAAAAAAAACTGAGTTTTTCCCGAATTTTTTAATTTTCCGGCAACTTTTTGAATTCTTCTTTTTGTAAAATCCTTATTCGAACTATTACGAACATTTAAAAAAAAAATTAGCCAAATCGGTCCAGCCGTTCTCAAGTGATGCGCTTACCAACGAACAGCATTTGATTATTATTTATATAGAAGATAGATAATGGATGATTTCGTTTCGATTTCCAACAAAAATCTGCGAGCATCCTCGATGACCATTTCTCTTGATATCTCCTTTCCATCGCCATAATGGCTAAATGAAATCTCTCCCTATGCTCGTCGCAAAACGGTGCATTTGTTCCTTGTACACATTTTTCAATAAAATTTGAATCCTTCATGACCTTTACAAAGTATGTCCCTACATAAATGCCTTCTTTTTATTAGGAGCGGCACGATTGACCGCAAACCAAAATCTCTAATAACGAAATCTCGCATTTTTTAAATAAATCCCGAATAACAAAATCTTGCATATTCAAAATCTCACATAATCAAAATCTCACATATTCAAAATCTCGCATATTTAAAATCTCGCATATCAAAATCTCACTCTGAAAGATAAAAATGTCGCAAATACAGGAGAATCTCGCATTATCGAAAGTTAGGAGTTACTCCTTTTTCATGGTGAAATCTGAAATTTGTAAGGTTTTGAAAGTGAATGCATACATAAAAATAAACTTTAGCTCCAGCCGCCTGCCTGGCAGTTGCAGTTGTTGACATACCCATTATGATTATTGTGTGCTTATAATGCTAGCAATATAAATAACTGCGTTCCTTTAGGTACGTGACAACAAATTGTTAATTCTTCTCTCTCTCTTCATATCCTGGAAACCCCATAGTGACCGGATATTGACGGCTAGATTCCAGAGTAGAGTAAGAAAAATTACCATCATACAGTGTTATGCTCCGACTCTAGACGCGACTGAGGATGAAAAGGATAATTTTTATAGCCACTTAGGCGCCGCCTACAACCAAACGCCTAATGGGGACATCGTAATCGTAATGGGAGATCTCAATGCCAAGGTGGGTAGCGACAACACCATGCTTAAGCACGTGATGGGAGTTCACGGCGTGGGAGACCGTAATGACAATGGTGAGCGGTTTGTGGATTTCTGCAATACCAACCGCCTAGTCATCGGAGGTACGCTGTTTAAGCATAACACCTGCCATAAGAGCAGTTGGGTCTCTACTGATAGGCAACGAACATCCAACCAGATCGACCACATTGCGATCAGTCGCCGCTTTAGAAATTGTCTCCTGGACGTCCGAAACAGACGTGGAGCTGACGTCGGACAAGAACGAGATCACCATCTTATGGTAGCTCATTTACGCCTTCGTACTGCATCCGTCAACAGCAACCGCTCAAACCTGCTTAACATCACCAGGTTTAATATCGACAGGCTCCATCTTGCCTTAGAAGCAGAAGCAATCAGCAGCATAGAGAACATGGATGACCACTGGAGTGCTGTGAAAAATGTTTTTGCGACTGGGGCACGCACGTATGTCGGTAAAAAGCAGAAACACCACCGCACATGGCTTTCTACAGACACCTGGAGACGGATCGATGGGCGTACAGCAATCAAGGCTCGGATTGCAGCGGCCTCAGCAGTAGAGAGAACCGAGCTTGAAGCCCAATACCGTGCGAAGAAGAAAGAAGTGCAGCGTAGTGTGAGACGTGACAAACGTCAATATGTCAACTCACTGGCCTCAAGGGCTGAAGAAGCAGCGAGTAGGTGCGACAGTAGGACTGTTTACAACATCACTAAGGAGCTTATTGGTGGTCGAAACTCCAAACAACATCCAGTGAAGAGTCTAGACGGTAACCTTCTGATTTCGGATGAGGATCAGCTCACTAGATGGAGAGAACATTTTGCTACAGTGCTAAATCACTTAGACGACGGCGGTATGATCTTGAATTCGAATGAGCAGTTCGAAGCAACAAATTCCCGAATTCGCACCGTACCTCCCAGTAAAACTGAAATAATAACAGCAATCAAGTCCCTCAAGAAAAACAAAGCGGTGGGTATTGATGGCATCCCTGCCGAGCTATTTCAAGCGGCGCCAAATACATCGGCAGATTTGCTGCATCCGCTAATACGAAGAGCTTAGGATAGTGAACAGTTTCCACAGGAGTGGAAAAGGGGGATGATCATTAAGCTTCCAAAGAAGGGTAACTTGATGGAGTGCGGTAACTGGAGAGGTATATGTGTTCTTCCAGCTGTAGCCAAAATAATAGCTAGAATAATTCTAGAACGAATTAAAGAACATTTAGATTCAACTCTCGATGTCGAACAGGCAGGCTTTCGTGCTGGATCCTCCTGCATCGACCACATAAACACCTTACGGATCATAATCGAACAATGCGTTGAGTATAGGTCTCCGCTTCATTTACTGTTTATCGACTTCGAGAAAGCTTTCGACAGCTTGAATCGAGATGCTATCTGGTTGGCCTTGCGCAGGAGAGGCATTCCAGAAAAGCTTATAGCTATTATGAAGGCTACATATGAGGGCGGCAAGTGTCACGTCGTGCACAATGGTAAGGTGTCGGAGGACTTTGAAGTCCAAAGTGGAGTACGCCAAGGGTGCATACTGTCACCACTATTGTTCTTGGTGGTTATCAGCGATGTACGCCGTGCAGCATTGACGGAAGCTAATTCTGGAATTCGTTGGACTATGACATCTTACCTTAAACACCTAGATTACGCTGACGATGTTTGTCTACTTTCACATCGGATAATGGATCTTCATTTGATGGCCCAAAATCTAGAAGCTGAGGCAAACAAAGTGGGGCTGAAAATAAACACAGCCAAAACAAAAGCCCTGAGTACTTCCAATACCCGCGCTCAACTTAACATTGCCGGAAAGCAAGTCGAGAAAGTTGATAACTTTCTATATTTAGGAAGTGTCGTCTCGGCTAATCGCGGTGGCACCGAACTGGATGTGTGCAGCAGAATCGGGAAGGCTAAAGCTGCGTTCGGAATGCTGTCCAAAATCTGGAGAAGCAATGTTATTAGCTTAAGAACCAAGCTACGACTGTTCCGCTCCAACGTAGAATCAGTGCTGCTTTATGGGTGCAGTACCTGGAAGGTGGACACCATTAACACACGCAAGCTGCAAGTCTTCGTAAACAAATGCTTAAGAATCATCTTGAGGATTTTTTGGCCGAACCGCATCTCCAACGAACAACTTTATCTGAGAACGGGCCAAGAACCTATAAGCATTACTATACGAAGAAGAAAGTGGCAATGAATTGGACACACCCTACGGCGCGAAGACAACTCCATTGCGAAATACGCCATGCAGTGGAATCCGCTCACCCAGGCAGGCAGAATAGCGGGACGCCCTAGGCAAACGTGGCGCAGAACAGTTGAGGAGGAATCGAGCTCTTTAGGAATGAGTTGGAGGCAGCTCAAACGCGTTGCATAACTCCGAACACGATGGCGCGCAGGCGTGGTTGACGCCCTATGCCCCCCGAGGGGTTAAAGGATATAAGGTAAAGGTTCTCTCTCTCTTATTAACAGTAGTCTTGTGTTATGTACATACTTAAAATAATGCAATTATTTGAGTTTGGAATAGGTACCTAAATAGCTAATATAGATTTAGAATCGCGCATTGTTTTCCAGATTATGATTTGCGAGATTTTGGTATTGCAAAATTTTGAATACGCGAGATTTTGATTATGCGAAATTTTGAATATGCGAGATTTTGATTATGCGAGATTTTAAAATGCGGTCAATCGTACCCAACCCCTTTTTATTCAGCTTCGCTTAATCTGGGGATCGAAGTGATTAAATAGAGAAAACCTTCTCCATTTCAATCCATGGCCTTAACGAAGTTTTTCATAAGGTCCAATTTGGTGTATATAGACTATATAAATGATGTAATTTGGCTAAGGGCCTTTGAGCATTTTTTTTTTGTCCACGACTGTAATTACCCCTCATTGACCATACTTTTTTAATGTAGTGTTGATTTACCATATAGCTCTTCTATCCCACTCGCCGTGGAGCAAGTGGTTAATGTGTTGGACCACTGCGCGTGAGGTTTCAAGTTCGAATCCCAGAAACACCAACAAGTTTTATCGCGAACGTCTGACAAACATCCGAAAGTATTATTGTCACGAGAAAGACTCTCAATTGCCCTTCGGATAAGGCACTAAACTGAAGGTCGCTTCCATTCTTCTTTTTCTTCTTCTTCCTATTTCGGCAAGGTTATGATCCGAAAACGAGAGATCATAATTCTCCCACTTCACTGCATTTATACTGATCCGCCTGTGGGTTCGCCTATTTGACCTCAGAAAATATCGGAGGTCCTCTCGATTTTGGATCACTCGGTTACTGAGGCCAATGAAATGCCGATGTCATCGCATTTGTGTGATCCAGGCATTTATAGGCCTGCCTCTCATGCCTCGCGATGTCTTTTGAACCTCCATTGATATTGCCTTTTTAATGGGGTTCAAATGATCTCCTCTTTGAACGTGGCAATACCAACTAAGTCGGTCGTGCTCTGTTTATCATAAGATGGTTTCCTTGACGTGAAGGCTTCCATGGATCTTTGAACTTCTTATTCAATCAAGCTTTTTCACTCCTGCTGTCATGCGAAACATTTTCATCTCAGCTGGCGTTAATTTACTCTCATGCTTTTTATACATCGGCCAACATTGTGAACCGCATGTGGGCACTGGACGCACAACTGCGGTGTAGAGCCTTCATTTCAACTTCAGGGGAATTTTTCGGTCACAGAAGATAGCGGAGTTTTCTCGCCACTTCATCCACCCTACGCTTACGCGATGATTGCTGTCGTCATCAGAGGTTGCTTCGTTAGTCCTCATAGATCCCATTCAAATAAATGTCTGGAATAGGCCTGAGTGGATCAGAAAACGATCAGCCTTAGAGCCACTCATATCAGATCTCGTGGATGTCTGTCGAATGGCTTTTCAAAGTCATCCAATACGATATGCAAATCCTTTAAGGAATCACAATGTTTTTCAATTATGATCCTTATACTTTAGATTGCATCTGTGGTTGATTTACCCGCGACAAACCCGCACCGATCATCAGATAGCCGTATTATTTTTTTCAGTCGGCCACCTAATACCCGCTCAACGATCTTCATGGTGTATGACATCAGCTTGATCGAACGGTAGTTATCACAGTTTCGCGTATCACCCTTCCCTTTGTATACAGGGAGAAGGTAACTTTCCCCCCATTGATTCGGCAATGGGTCACCCCTCACAAATTTGGAGATGAGAATTCTGAGCCATCGGCACCCGATGTCTCCCATCCTTTTCCAGAACTCAGCGGGCATCTCATCTGGCCCAACCGCTTTTCACTTTTGGAGTATTTGACCGTCTCACTAACTTCTTCGACTGCAATTTCGGGTATTTCTTCACAGTTAGGGGTGGCTCTTGGAAAGTATAGCCAGGGAAACTGTTCATTCAAATATTCTTCACAATACTGCCGTCACCTCTGCAGAATTTTGACATCATCCACAAGAAGGTGGCCATGAGCATTGTTAATGAACTTTGGCGAACGAATCTCCAAACACATCCTCCTTCTTTGGGCGGCTATTTTTGAAGATGGTTGTGCTCTTGTTTAGCATCATTTTGCATCAGCAACCGGGGAAATATTTTCTCCAGCTTCCGATACAGCCCCTCCGTACTCTCTGCATGAAGCTGGGCGCACTTCTCCTTCGCTTTTTTTTTGCAGCATCTGTATTCCACGAGGCGAGCATTTTCGTCTTGAAAGCCGCTTTTTTCTCATTTACCACTTCCATAGCTTCATTACTCCACCATCATGTTTCTTTTGAAGCTCCTAGCAGTGATTTGGCCTTCATTAAGCAAGTTCGCTGTAGAGAATCCCACTCTCACAGGATCACTTTGCAACCTTTTACCCGAGGCTTCATGAAACTGGCTACCAAATGGCAGTCAATCTGGGTTTCATCTCCAGCTCCACAATATTCCGCACCTCTCCTTGTATTACTAGTTTGAGAGAGATCAAACGGTCGCTGGACTTCGAAATGCTCAAGACGTTTCCAATTAGCTCTGCCGCAAGGATGATACCGATTTCGTTCCTAGCCTTTTCCGTTCCATAGTAGAACATCTTGTAATCTTTTGTCCTAACGTCCAAGAAACGCGCCCGATTTCCGGTGTTTTGCCATTTCGTCTCTGGGACACACAAGATATCCACCAGCCTTCTATTCATCATCTCTTCCAACTCGTAACTTCGACCGATCATGCTTCCAACTCGCGACCTCAAATTTCATCCAAACTATTTCATTACTTTGCTAGCTCCCAAAATCCGTATAGCTCTGACCTGAACATTTCTGCTCGGTCCACGATCAGTACCATGCGCAGCAGGTGGTAGTGCCTGGCGGCGTAGTACCTTTCCTTTTAGCATAATGGTACAGTTTTGCAATATTATTGCGATGGTGTTTGTTGTTTGACACGTGTATGCTCTTGTTTTATTATTGTTTGTTTGATCCTTCTTCTATGACACCGGTGATCTCCAGTCGTGTCAACCCATGGACTCGCATGCACACTTGTGGTATTGTTTTTAAGGTAGTGTATGTGTCGCTGGGCTCACTTGGGTGTTATATTGCCTAGATCGGATTTGTCCCCTTAGGCCACTTTTTCGATAAGCGCTATTCGTTGGGGGCGCTGCAGTGATATTTTTGACCCGTACCTGCACGGGTTTCTATTATATGCGGTCTGAATTATGTTAAATGTATACGAATGTGGATACATAAACAATTTATACATAGTAATCGTTAGTTCTTTTCTTATTGAAGATAGTTGTTATAAGACTTTTACGCGGTATATGCCAAGTATACACTTTGTCATATTATATATTTAGATATTCTGATGCAGAAAAATATTTTTAATATTTAACTAACTGGCGCGACTTTAGAACTGATTGCGAAGAAAATATTGTCTTAAATGTATCGCTCAAAACACCCTTCGAAATAGAAGATGAACTCGGAAAATTTATTGAATCAGTACAGAATGCCGCGTGGAAAAATACACCTTTAAGGAGGAAAGAAGTCCCATGCAATGAAGCTAATTATCCGCCGGAAATAAAAGAACTTATTCGAGAAAAGAGGAGAGCACGCAAAATATGGCAACAAACTCGTGCTCCCCAGCATAAAACCCACTCGAATTTGCTATGCAATAAGCTTAAAAAAGCGATCCAAGACCTAAAAAACCGAGAGACTTCAGCTTATCTTGAAGGCTTAACCGCCGAAAAAACCACTAATTACTCGCTCTGGAAAGCTGTCAAAAGAATTAAAAAACCCCAAATACATTCGCCACCGATAAGAAAAAACAACGACGAATGGGCAAAAGGTGACAAAGAAAAAGCGGATCTATTTGCCGAGCACTTAGAAGAGACTTTTAAGCCATTTGATGGAGAAACATTGGTAGACGATTTTACCGGTACGACTACGACATCTGACAACCTTAGAATAAAAAGTGTGTCATTTATAGAACTTTGCCAGGCAATAAAAAACCTGAAAAATAATAAAGCTCCTGGCTATGATCTAATAACCGGACAAATCGTCAAGGAATTACCAAAAAAGGCACTATTAATATTGCTTTATTTAATAAATGCTTCATTTAGATTATTATACGTTCCAAATCCATGGAAAGTCGCGGAAGTCATAATGGTGCCGAAACCGGGGAAATCTCCAAATGACAAAAAATCGTACAAACCGATATCGCTACTACCAATAATATCGAAGGTATTTGAAAAACTCCTACTGAAACGGATTTTTCCGGTCACTGAAGAGCGACGCCTAATACCTGACCACCAATTCGGGTTCAGAATCAAGCATTCCACAATTGACCAGGTTTATAGAATAACCGACGAAATTGAAAAAGCCCTTGCGGAGAAAAAGATTTGTTCTAACGCTTTTCTTGACGTATCTCAAGCCTTCGACAGGGTTTGGCACGATGGATTGAATTATAAGCTAAGACGAATCCTTCCGGAGCAACTTCATAAGATCTTAGAATCATACCTTAAAAACAGACTTTTTCGTGTCAAGCACGGAACTGAATATTCTGATTTTAAAGAAATCGCCGCCGGAGTTCCGCAAGGAAGTGTCCTTGGGCCTATCTTATTCTTGCTGTACACTCGGGACATACCACAAACTGAAGGCACTATTGTAGCTGCGTTCGCGGACGATACGGCTATTCTGACAACGGAAAGTTCAATCGAGTCAGCAACCATAAAACTCCAACGAGCCTTGGATAAAATCTGTGAGTGGACAAAAACTTGGCGCATTGTTCTTCACGAGACCAAATCGACGCATGTTAACTTCACTTACAAGAAAATAATCAACCTTCCCGTTTTCATTAACTCGGTACAAATACCGCATGCAAACGAAGCTAAATATCTGGGAATGACACGAGACGCGAAACTTAAATGGAAACCTCACGTTAAAAAGAAACGTGACGAAGTCGAAAATCGACTTAGAGAAATGTATTGGCTAATTGGAAGATATTCCAAACTAAGCGTATATAACAAACTACTTCTGTATAAGCAAGTGCTTAAACCCGTGTGGACGTACGGTATACAACTCTGGGGTTGTACCAAACCAAGCAATAGGAATCTCATACAATCATTCCAAAATAAAATTATAAGAATAATCGTGAACGCTCCCTGGTATATCAGAAACAATGATATCCACAGAGACTTAGGGATAGCTACCGTGGAGGAAGAAATAAAAAACTTCGCTCGCAAGCTTCGTATTCGTCTTCATGGCCATTGCAACTGTGCCATACTCCAAACTTTGGAGGTGACAAATCTTACGCGCCGACTTCAAAGAACGAAACCGTTCGAATTAGCGCAATAAGACAAAAAGCCGCATGACACGACGGTTTCAGCAGGTGCTTTTATTGAAAATCTACCTGCCTCACGCGAATATTCTCTTCTGAAGCTTAAACTACTTGATAAGGTCTAACTTAGTCGTAGTAAACAAAACGAAGGGAAGGGTGTTTTTAGTCAGTAGAAATCTGACACTACTATGAGTACACGGCCTCATAGTGTCTCATGAAGATTTTCACCTACCCACGAAAAAAAAAAAAAAAAAAAAATATTTCTCTGTTAATACTTATGCATGTAAGATACAAAAAATATGTAGTTCAATTAACAGCAAAAAACCATGTATTGTTATCAATCTGTTTAAATTATGGTTCTTAACTCTATCACTCTAGATGCGACTCGCCATGAGCCTTTTTTTCACAAATATCCCCTTTCTCACTATAATTGCGACAGTTAGATACAACATTTCTATTGATTTTCACACGTATCCGATGACGGATACCCGTCTTATTAGCCACCATAGATTAAAGTTGTTCTAAAACTCATTGGTTCTTCGTAATAAACAAATTTGAAGTTGTGTGGGGGTACGATGTGCATGGTGGTTGAAACAAGTCTTAAAAACTGAAATTACCATAGTATTTGTTAAAAGTTAGTTTGGTAGTATGGTATAACAGAATCAGATGATGCAAAGTAAATGGTGCAAATGGTGGTTCAAAATTCGACCTTGCTATACATCCAGCTAAAGAATCACTGAAGAAATATTGCTGTAATATATGATACATAGTTTGTTGGTACGAGTAAAAAATGTTACAGTGGGTTGAAATAGCTCTTAAGAATCGTAAAAGACAAGGACTTAAGGTCCATCAAATATGGCTTGAATACTTGGCCTTCTGTGTGGTCCCATCACATAAACAATACTTAAATTGGATCGTTACCACTAAAATTCAAATATCAATCAGAGAGATATACTTATGTATAGACGATACGTGTTTCATATTGTCGATGAAGGATAATTGTGAAAGTTTTCATGCAGTTTGTACAGTGAACATATGTTAGTGAAGAAATATGGTAGAGGGACTTTTGGTGCAGTGACTTGGAACTCAGGTGTTACCGAACTAGTCATGGACAAAGAAAGAGGCGTTTTTTCATACATCACACAGACGTTACGAGTCAAACAATACATTTTGAAATAAATAAATGAAGGGCTTCTCTCACGAAGCATATTATTGTAATAACAATAACGTTCCTCCCACAGAATATCTTTGATAATAGATACATATGCACGTTTATAATCCTAGGAATATGACTACTCTATGATGTCGTTGACCTGCTCCATTTCGCTTTGAAGTTTTTCTTAATTACCACTCGAATGCACTCTACCATGTGCTCTATTTTTTCTATATGCAGGA
This sequence comes from Brachypalpus laphriformis, assembly GCA_945910035.1. Taxonomy (NCBI): domain Eukaryota; kingdom Metazoa; phylum Arthropoda; class Insecta; order Diptera; family Syrphidae; genus Brachypalpus; species Brachypalpus laphriformis. The sequence continues at coordinate 352,111,511 of OX246753.1, forward strand.
TTTGCTCTGAATAAAGCACAAACAAGTATTTAACTAGGAAAAATTTAAATAAACACTCTCACGCTGAATTGCGACAACTTTTGCATGTTTCACTCTGCATGTAGTGAGGCTGGGGATTTATGTAGATACATTCTACACCCACCATACTTTTATGCATTTCTTTCCTCCACAACTCGTAATAACAACACGTTTCCGGATTCACATTCGTTGGCAAGGTATATCGTTAAATATTTTCTTGTTTTTACAGCCACAGAGAATAAAGTGAAATCGTTATCCCTCATCCTGTGTCCTGTATCAAGGATTTACAAAAAAATATGTAAATGTTTCGAGTATAGCTCTCATGTACTCATATCTTCAATGTTCATTTCTGAATTAATGCCAGCATAACTGGCAAATCAATGAAAACGGAAAGCCGTATTCTGTCCGAAATCGATATTGAAATAAAAATACGTGAGATCAATTTTTTATTAAAAAAAAAAATCTTTTTAATTTGTTCAAACAAACTTCGGGAGTCGGTACTCTCTGCAATCAATTTTTGTACACTTTCGTTGCATGTTGCTGTTTTTTGTTGTTAGATTGTTGAATTGAATGTACAAATGCGAGGGTAGTATACGAGAAAAAAAAGAATTAAAAGTGGAATGGAGAACAATTTTCTGATCCAAATGAATGAGAACATAGTTGGAAATTGTATGGCTTCCTTTGTGTAGTGGCGAAGGATATTAAAAGCCACAGGTTTTGCGCTTGGAAATTTTCCAATTATTATGTTGTTAGCAACCGTCATCACAAGAAACGATTGTTATACATTTTGTAGGGAATATAATTTTTAGTGCAGTGCTTTTGTGAATTATTATGTTAAACAAAAATAAATAAGAGTATGTACAACTTTATTTAACTTTGCAAATGAAATTGCAGTCAGAACTGAAACTCTGAGCTTATTGATCACTGATGGTTGCCGCCTGTTTATTGCATTGCATTTAATAACACACCGTGAACGCCGTGGCGCAGTGGTTAGTGTGTCGGATCACTGTGCATAAAGTTCCATGTTCGAATCCCAGAAAACACGGGTTTTTCACGACCCCACCTCTCGCGAACGTGTGGCTAACATCCGAGAGTATTTGTTGTCACGATACGGCACAAAACGGTAGGTCCCTTCTATTCAATTCTATAAAATATAACGCACAGAGCACGAGTGGTTGCGACAAGCTAGGCCTAGGCACTTAATAAGCTGTTGCGCCAAATTTATATTATTATATTATATTATATATTTGATAACACACCTAATGACCTCTTCTGACCAGACCTGACCTAATGACCCGGCTTCAGAAATATTCAGAATACTTAGAAACAAAATCGAATTTAGGATTGGGTGGCAATATTTAGGTTGAAGAGGCACAGAGCAATGCCAAGCTGCTTAAATCATCCTTATAATGGGTGCACTAGCATTTGTCAGTTTTAGAAGTATCATAGCGCATACACCTAGAGAAAGGTTATAAAACATACATCACTCAAGGCTCAAAGTGTGACAACAAACGTTTCCCTAAACTCACTACCAAGGTCGATTGATTAATCATTCAGCTCATTTGTAATTCTACACAGTTAAGCCTGATGGGATTGAGACATTTTTTCTATCTTTGTCGGACACCTCGTAAACCTATTTCGAGACGTCCTCCATCAATTAACACATCACCCATAGCATTAGCATAATTATTTCTTATTTCGAGGACAAACATTTCCACATTATGAATAATGTGTGTATGTCATACCAAGGAACACCAAAATGACACCTGTCACATGACAAATTCTAGGTCATAAACAAAAACCAGACAAATCCAATGTAGCATTGACAGCAATAAAGCATCATTCAAAAGGCGATTTCAATGCTTGCTCTCCAGGTGTTGTCAAAAAAGGCAAACCAAGTGGAAAGGGCATATGTGTGTACATCCATCCTGGACACACTATACCAATTTAGGTATCTAGGACATAGGCATATGGCACACGCAAGCACACATACATCCATTTACCTGTCAAATGCTGACTTCCATTATGGTGGTTGATAGCAGGCGACACCATTAACAAGCCCACCAAGCCATATTTAGCAATCAATATTGCCCCACGCCTATCGGTGAAATTCCAACAATTTTTCGAAAAGCACTTCCACCCCCAACGAAAATCGAGAAAAAAAAAGATTCCTCCCAAACGTCTTCCTTTTTTGGTGTATTATTAATTTTCCTCGAAAAGAATCCGTGTTTGCCTACTAAAAAAAACTTCGACCATGCTCTGATCCTAGTTAAACCGAGAAAGGAGCGATAAGCGTAATTCACCTGCATATCCCTACTTATACTCTGCTTGCGCGTCCCAAAAAAAAAAAAAAAAATTGCCACCATCGTACAAGGCCAGTCGACGACGAACACTATATAAGCTCACACGTTCCCCACTGACCGAGGTGATTACGTGTATGGAAAGGACTCAGGTGGAAGTGTGGACCTTAATGGCGATAGCATTAGGTATTTATCTCGGGTTATTTAATTTCATTTCCTAATGCTTAGCCGCAAAAAGGGAATTTCGATAGAAATTCCCATACACACACACATTTGCGTGCACACACGTAAATTGGTCTTTCTGCGAAAGAGGGTCGCAACCGAAGGAATTCCTCAGTCTATTTCGGAATGTAGGTGGGTGTGTGGAACGGTTATATTTAGTGCGCCCGGTAGGGGTTCAAGGAGAAGTCGTAAATAGGAATGGAACTTCTAAGGAATTGTTAGTTAAGGCGACTTCTGTGTACACGAGCTTTTGGATAAGATTCTTGTGCAAGGCGAGAGTAAATAGTGACATTAATTGCCGCACAACGAACAGGTGGGTGATGTAGCCGCCTCAAGGAATTTTGTTATGTATATGTATTAAGCAATGGAAATGCTTTGATGGAGGCAGTGTGCTCAGAATGTAGTCTGTAAAATTTTAGAAATTTTGGATTACACACAATTTCTAAACAAAAAACTTTGTTTCAGAAGCTTACCGAAGTTGTCCTCTGTTAAAAGTGCAAGAGTATACCCAAATAAATATTTAGTCCGCGAGCTATTCTTATATTCATTCGAGTTATTTCCCCATTGGTATTGAAGAGGACAAAACGACGCTATATTTCATATTTGAATGTCCAGCCTTTGGTCGAATCTGGATGGATACTGACGGATGAGCTAATTGTGCGAGTCTACATGATTGTAGACTTCTCATGACCCACACATGAAATAAAATACAGTAAAATATTTCCCCCTATTTTAGGGTATTGTACTTTAGTCACACCAATACTAACATATAACAGCCAAAACCACACACTTAAAGCCATGACAAAAATACTAACGTCGGCATGCCCTACCAGCAAATGTTGGGCTATTTCGAAAACAATATCTTTATAAACGACATTTTCGACTGGGAAAACACAAATTAATAAATACAGGTAAGGTCCTGCGTAGTGCAGTGTTGGGTCCTTAATTGAAGAATGTAATGTATGGTGATGTGGTGAAACTGCAACTCTCGGTGGTACACAGCAACAGAAGAAAAACCAAACGGATTACATTAGGCGCAATGGTAGATGCAATGCTGACGTTTAAATGGCATCTAAAGTGCATGGCTAGGTATTACGGCAAAAAATGCAGCCAAAATTTAAATTTTCAAATATTTGCCCAATTGAAAGAAGAGTACATACAAGTACTTCAGCTAAAGCGCCTTTACATGGAATTGAGATAAAGGAGTTCAGTATCATCTTTCGAGGATTTTCGCCTTCCTATGGCAGAAAAACAAACCTTCCCCTGTCACTGTCTAAATTTGTATGATAAGGTGTGCAAGAACTTCTCCAAAAGCTACATGGTGGTTAAGAACTGGGCTTAAAAATCTAAGCATAAAAATAAATAAGGGATCGTAACCCTCCCACTTCACTGCATTTCTACTGATCCGCCTGTGGGGTTCGCCGATTTGACCTCAGAAAATATCGGCAGGCCCGCCGATTTTGGATCACTCGGTTACTGAGGCCAATGAAATGCCGATGTCGTCGCATTTGTCTGATCCAGGCGTTTATAAGCCTGCCTTTCCCACATCGCGATGTCTTTGAAACCTCCATTGATATTGCTTCTTTAACGGGGCTCAAGTGATCTCTTCTTTGAACATCGCAATACCAGCTGAGCCGGTCGCGCTCTATTTTTTGTACGATGGTTTCCTTGATGTGAAAGCTTTCACGGATTTTCGAACTTCTTATTCGATCAAGCTTTGTCACTCCTGCTGTCATGCGAAGCATCTTCATCTCAGCTGCCGTTAATTTACTCTCATACTTTTTGTACATCGTCCAACATTGTGAACCGTATGTGAGCGCTGGACGCACAACTGCGGTGTAGAGCCTTCCTTTCAACTTACTTAGGTGGCATTTTTCTGTCACAGAAGATAGCGGAATTTTCTCGCCACTTCATCCACCCTACGCCTACGCGATGATTGATGTCGTTATCACAAGTTATCACAAGATGCTATTGATCATAGATCCCAGATATTTGAACTTTCACACTTGGGAAGCACTGTTCCATTCAAATAAATGTGTGGAATAGGCCTGAGTGGATCAGAGAACGGGCAGCACAAGTACTCTGTCTTTTTTGAACTAATTCGATACCCATTTCCCTCCAGAGCGTCCACCCACACATCAAGTGCTCGTTGTAGGGATGTAGGATCCTCACTTAATATAGCTCCATCGTTAGCAAAGAATAATTGGTGTACCTTGGGGTCCGGCACTTTCCATTCAAGTAGATAATCAAGGACTGTAATAAAGAGCAAAGGACTTAAGACGCTTCCCTGGTGCACCCCGACTTTGATTGGGAACTTTTCGGTTACTCCAGCGGGGCATCTTACTCTTGTCTTTGCTCCTTCGTACATGTCCATGATCATCTACACATAGGTTTCTGGAACCCCTCGATGTCTTAGCGCCACCCATATCAGATCTCGTGATTGTCTGTCGAATTCCTTTTCAAAGTCAACCAATACAATATGCAAATCCTTTAAGGAATCACGATGTTTTTCCATTATGATCCTTATACTTTGGATTGCATCTGTGGTTGATTTACCCGAGACAAACCCGCATCGATCATCAGATAGCCGTATTATCTTTCGCAGTCGGCCACCTAATACCCGCTCAACGATCTTCATGGTGTGTGACATCAGCTTGATCGAACGGTAGTTATCACAGTTTCGCGTATCACCCTTCCCTTTGTATACAGGGAGAAGGTAACTTTCCCTCCATTGATTCGGCATTGGGTCACCCCTCACAAATTTGGAGATGAGAATTCTGAGCCATCGGAACCCGATGTCTCCCATCTTTTTCCAGAACTCAGAGGGTATCTCGTCTGGCCCAACCGCTTTTCGTTATTTGGAGTATTTGACCGCCTCACTAACTTCTTCGACTGTAATGTCGGGTACTTCTTCACAGTTAGGGGTGGCTCTTGGAAAGTATAGCCGGGGAAACTGTTCATTTAAAAGTTCTTCACAATACTGCTGCCACCTCTGCAGAATTTTGTCATCATCCACAAGAAGCTGGCCATTTGCATTGTTAATAAACTTTGGCGAACGAATCTCCTGAGCGTTGCTCCTTCTTTGGGCGGCTATTTTGAAGATGGTTGTGCTCTTGTTCATATTGTGTCTTCGCAGCTCCTGGATAGCCTGGTTTGCATCAGCAACCGGGGAAGATATTTTCTCCAGCTCCCGATACAGGCCCTCCGAACTCTCTGCTTGAAACTGGGCGCACTTTTTCTTCGCTTTTTTCTTGCAACATCTGTATTCCATTTCGAGGCGAGCTTTTTCGTCACTATTATTAGAGGGACACTTTGACCAAGCTTTGAAACCCGTTTTTTTCTCATTTATCACCTTCTTAGCTTCATCACTCCACCACCATGTTTCTTTGGCGTGTTGATGGTGGTCTTTTAAAGCTCCTAGCAGTGATTTGGCCTTCTTTAAGCAAGTTCGCTGTGAGGAATCCCACATATTTTGTGCTCTGCACTCTTCATCCTCAGCTCCGTTGATGGTGTGAGAGAGGTAATTTTTCATTACGAAAACAAAAGCCTCGCCTTTTTCCTTGTCCAGATTGTACCACTTGATTTTCTCAGAGACCCTTGTTTGTTTGCTTTTCTTCCGTGTTTTCATAAAAATTTCTATTAGCAGGAGACGGTGTTGCCGAGCGATTGCCTCTCCCAAGATCACTTTGCAATCTTTTACCCGAGGCTTCATGAAACTGGCTACCAAATGGTAGTCAAGTTGAGTTTCATCTCCACCACTGCTGTAAGTGATCAGGTGTCGGCTTTGTTTGATGAAAATGTATTTAACACGACAAGACCGTGTGATTTGCACATGCTTAGGATGTCTTCACCAGGAAGGTTCCTGGTGCCATATCGTAGTCCTCCATGGCAGTTTTCATAGTCTTCGTTTGACTTCTCTGAACTTCCTTTGGGATCTTCTTAAGGAGATTGTGGAAATCTACCCAAAATGCATCTTTATCTCCCTGATTGCACCCATTTTGGGGAGCATATGCACTGACAATATTCCACACCTCTCCTTGTATTACTAGTTTGAGAGACATCAAACGGTCCCTGGACTTCGAAATGCTCAAGATGTTACCAAGTAGCTCTGCCGCAAGGATGATACCGATTCCGTTCTTAGCCTTTTCCGTTCCGTAGTAAAACATCTTGTAATCTTTTGTCCTAACGTCCAAGAAACGCGCCCGATTTCCGGTGTTTTTCCATTTCGTCTCTTGGACACACAAGATATTCACCCGCCTTCTATTCATCATCTCTTCCAGCTCGTAACTTCGACCGGTCATGCTTCCAACGTTCCAACTCGCGACCCTCAAATTTCTTCCAAACTGTTTCATTATTTTGCTAGCCCCCGGACTCCATATAGCTCTGACCTGAACATTTCTGCTCGGTCCAGGATCAGTACCATGCGCAACAGTGGTAGTGCCTGGCGGGGTAGTGCCTTTCCTTTTTGCAAGTATTACCATAATGATACCGTTTTGCAATATTACCATATTGCGATGGTGTTTGTTGTTTGACACATAATCTTAGAAATTATTCGTTTCTCTTAATGCCGACGGGGTGCAGTCTGTCCATAAACAGAAAGCAATTTTATTTTAATGATACAGCCTTTAGCTCAAATAACCAAAATACAATCCACTGTGCCAATGCCAATCTACCGTCTTTTTTTAAGAATGGGTGTTTAAAAATATTGCGATGTGAACAAAACCCGTTTTGCTTGAGTGTTTCTTGGCTACTGAGGCTATTTTTCACTCCATAAGAATTTATGTTTAATTTTTATTAAAAAAAAAAAAAGTAGTTGGTGATGTTTTTAAATTTCCTTTCAAGGATATATATTTAGACAGCAAGTATCCAAGAATTGAGGAAATTAGAACTACTATTTGCCCAGTAGATGCACCCGAGAATAAAGAGCGTATACCAAAAAAGTATTCCGATCCTTTCTACTCTCCACTCGGTGACTGAAAATCTGTTAAACAAGCTATCAGCTTTACTGGTACATTAATTCAAGAATACATTTCGGAGCCCTAATTTCCAAACAAAGAGCTTTCTGTACTATCTCAAATGGAAAAAAATGTCACATTGAATTTATTTCATTCCAGTTGACTATAATTTAATCTATAAGATGATAATTAAGTGGAAAATAGGTCGTCGCCGGAACAATTCCTAATGGACTTAGCTAATCTCAACATTGTTTTTCCATCACCTCCTCCTTTTCTATGTTGACATTTTTTTATCTGCACTTATTCCCATTCAAAGATATACAAGTAAGCCAAATACAATCGCCGGAAAAAGATCATTACTAAGAACAACAAAAAGGCAGGATACTTACGCTCCTTATCGTCCAAAACAACAACTATTTGCTGCAATGGTAATCCTTGAAATGTTGCGCAGGGAACAATACCAACTACTGTACGTGTGCGTGTGGTATAGGTAAGCTATACAGCCAAGGGCTATAAAAGTCGAATTCGAATAAAAAATCACGAGTGAAGTACTTCTTGGTTATTTACATATAAAAGAAAATTATCACAATCTCTATTTGCAAGGATTCTATTTTCTTCGACGAATTCTGTTGTAAAGGACTCAATACATCCTGAGCTACGACGACAACGACGATGACAACGCTGATGATGGCGACGACCGACGACGTGGGTGTAAGGAACGAAGCTGCTGGAGGAATGAGGTGGGCGAGAATTGTGGTACAAGGACGACTCGGCTTGAATAGATATTGCCTTATAAGCAAAATATTTCGTTGTGACCCGAATCCAAAATGATGCGCCTGGAATAACCTGAAAAATAGAGGACATCCACCCATATCTTGGTGCGTCTATTGTGTCTGGTCTCTGGTTATATACATTTTGTGGCCATCATTGTACCTATATACTTGTACACTGACAGGGACGTTCTTTATTTTTCTTTTTGGGGTGAATGCTGGTGTTGGTGCTATTGGCATTTATCCGCTTATTTCGTGGCATTTCTTAAAGAGCACAAGAAGTAAAGGATTTCATGTTTATCGGTAATCCGTTTTATTTCGATTTTATACGTTTTTTTTGTTTTGTTATAAGCATTAGAGCATTCGAGTTTTACCGCTTTTGCAAAAGAAAGAATTGCACGCATCTGTGTTAGGTAAATTATTATGCATAAAAAATTAAATAAAGGCTAGGACTGCTTGGATATGCAGAAGAGACTTGTGTTAAAACCTTAGAAGCAATGGCTTTTTCAGATGATATTTGAAGCAGCAGTATCTGCATAGTATGCTTATCAGATGTCCTTTGCTTATTTTATCCATTTTTTCTATATTTGTTTCTTCTGTATTTCACGTTAAAATACAGAAGAAGCTCTCTTTAGGTCCAGAGATAATTTACAAGAAAAAATAATCATTTGAATAGATGCGGTTTCGGGAGGGATCTTTCATTTATTTACTCGTATTTCCCGAAAATGTTCCCAACCACTTGTAAGTGAAGCTATTAAGATAACTGAACAAATTCAGAGCGACTGTACTATGAGCAAATAATCTTGAAATTACTATGGTAGCAATAGTCCCCTCTTCTCTATCAAAGCATAGCTGCAGTATGCTATTTTTAAGCACTTCTAATCAACATCAACATACGATGTTCAATTCTTAACATTATGCATAGTGGTTCTGTAACGAAATTGGATAAATTAGAGGTGGATAAAGACCTATTCTTGTCTTACATCGGCATTAAAATTTACTAATTCTCTTCGCAACCTATCCCTCGCAGTAACTAGACTACCACGAATCCTTAGAGAACTCGGACATATGCCTAGCGTTCGCTGTGTCTCGATACTGAACTTACTAATTTCGTTCACACCATGAATATACCCGAGTTGCCAGTGACAGTTCCACACTACATAAAGCAGTTAGTAGTCGAGTGGATGTGTTGATTTTCTTAGATACTTAGTATCCTCTGTTTACACTCAGTATGTATTATTTCACCTTGAACTAGGGTGTAGTTTAAGGAATCGGTTAAGAAGGCGGAATGAGTTGGGAGGGATTTTACTCTCTATAACAACAAAGCTACAAGCGTAATGGCAAATAAAGTCCTTGCTAATGAGAATGAAAATGCACTAACAATATAAGGTACACCCTCCACAGTATGCAGCTAATCTGTATCTTCAAATTTCAATCATTATTTCCACCGGACACCTAAAAGAATGCCCTTTAAAATTCATAAGAAAAATTATTACAAATATTAAGATTTCATTCAACATAATAACCAGAATACCAGTGATCTACTTAGAGTCCTTTTGCAATCACCCAACTAACCATCGAGAATTACCCCACTAAGTGTGAATATATTACGCTTATATGAGTTATATCCTTACCAGTCATGTGTTCGTAGAATTTTGCCAACCATGCTGATGAGTTCTCCTTTCCCTCAGTGTGCACTTCTATTAAAATATGTACATACATCTTGTAGTTTGCCTTGATTGGTTAATTTCTAGAGAAGTTTAGCATAAAGACATGCCACGTGCATAAGACCATGTATAGCATCTCAAACCCCACATAGATATGAATAAATTGGGAATTTACTGACACTTCACCAGAGATGGAGAGAAGTAATCAAAATAGAAATTCCCATCACCATTGTACGTGACATTGAAAATTAATCCTTGCGAATCCTTGGGAAGATGTGATGCGACTCATCAATCCATCCATTCATCTACCCACTTGAGCACGTGATAAGCTAAAGGCGGAATTTAATAAGAAACATGTCTGATGACACTGCGATGAAGAGGATGTATAGAGGATGAGATTGGCAGGATTTATTTTTTTATCTTTTGAGAAGATTTGAAATCAACAAGGTCGCATTTGTATATGCTTACGAGGCAATTAAGAAATGCGCGAATTTCAAATCGATATAGTTTTTTTTTTGTAAACTACAGAAGTTCAAAAAGGATGGACTTTGTTGCGAGAGAAATTAGAAGGAGGATAAAAGGATAGCTAGAGGAAGGAAGAATGATATAGCGAAAATAACCCACAACTAACCGTCTAACTTTGTTGCGAGAGAAATTAGAAGGAGGATAAAAGGATAGCTAGAGGAAGGAAGAATGATATAGCGAAAATAACCCACAACTAACCGTCATAAGATTGACAACACTTCGGGGAATCAAGTGACATAGCCCTCGATATTCCAAAGGTTTTCTTTGGAGTATGGCATAGAGCAAAACTAGCTTTTTATATGCTACTGCAACATGTGTGTGGACAACTTTCATGAAGAATTAATACAACTTTTGGTTAATACTGTATCAACTTCATTTGTACTTCAGGGAGATACTTCAGATCATTCATAGCTGTTTACACCGATGGATCCAAAATGGAAATAAGTGTAGGCGCAGACAACTTCTCTGAACCGCTTGGTATCTGCATGTCAGATCGGCTTCCGAACTACAGCAGCGTTTTCCAGGCAGATGTCCTAGCAGTGAAAATAGCAGCCCGTGAGACTGCGATGAGGGCAATACCACGGAAGGATATCACCTCTTCATCGACAGCCAGGCTGATAAAAGCAATATCTGCTACAGAAATAAAATCGAAGCTTTTGAACTGTTGTAGAGAAGAGCTCAAAGTTCTTGGAACACAGCAAAAGGTAAAGCTCTGCTGGGTCCCTGGACATGAAGGCATACTAGGGAATGAGAAAGCCGACGAACGAGCTAGAGGAGGCTTAGCACTAAACTCGGACCAATTCGACCCCTGAGTGTATATCCCGCCTTGCACATTTAAACTCGAAGCAGGGAATAAAGCTGTAACGGAGTCAAACAACAGGTGGACATCTTAAGATACTCGTATCACCACGAGGATGCTATGGCCTACATTCGATGGAGCAAGAACTAATAGACTCATGCAGAGGGACGGAAAGTCACTCTCTACTCTCATAGGAGTCATTACTGCACATACAACTATGCGTTACCACGGTACTACCAAGACGAACCCCACAGGCGGATCTGTAGACATGCGGTGATGTGGGAGGGTTATGGTCCATTGTTTTCGGATCATAACCTCGCCGCAATAGGAAGAAGAAGAAGAAGAACACTATGCGGTACCATAGTGTTCTTCTATGTGTGACGTGTGACGAACGAAGACGTTTGTACCCACTGCCTAGGCCTCTTTCACCTAAGGAATAAATTCATTGGAAAATACTTCTTTAAGGATTTAGAAGTATTATCCAATAGACCGATAAACGACATCGCAAACTTCATTAAATCCTCCGGATGGTTTGTATCTCGGGTACAGTAAGTACTAAATGCATTCTTTAGGCTATGTACAAAAGGCGTTTTTATTTTATTTTTTCACGAGGAAGGGATTCACTTTTATCTATCTCCTTTCCCCTCATGGGTATCACAATGGGTCTACATTGACCTGAGTGTGGTGAAAAGGGTTTCTATCCCCTACACCAGCACACTTATCTAACCTAACCTACTTCAGATCATCAATGCAGCTCCTTTTTTTCAAAATCAAACAATCTCCCAGAAGCCATATTTTAAGAAGCAGACAAACTCTAGCTATTCAAGAGCAGAATCAGCAGACATCTGCAAACATCTCGGAGGCTGTCTTAACATTAAAAATGCACTTATCCTGTAGAAAGTTATCTTAAAATATTACCCCAAATAGGACGGTACGATATGGAAATTTAATTAATCCTGGGAGTCAGAAAATATAACAAAAGCGCCATTTGCCAAAAATTGTTAGAGGTTGATAATATAGCGAAAGATATCAAATATTCAAAGGTCGAAAAGGTAGTTGGTACATAATGTTGATGCATTCTGTACAGTAAGGTGGATTAAACCATTTTCGTACTCTGGTTTCACAGTGAACAAATATCAAATTATTTGCTAATAACTAGTACACGAGCTTATATTTAATTCAATTAAGAATCAATTTTAAATAACATACTTCAGTGGGTAACATGCTGGAACCAACCTTACTGGCGTAGGCCAGTATGTGTGTTATATCTATTTTTGACGACCTGCCATTAAATTCCATCTAATATTGCAATTAACATGCATCAGCGCATCAAATTACCATGTAGTTAAATTCAAATTATTCATAATCAGATATTTGATTCGAGCAAAAGGAGAGACAGGTCCCAGCTGTCATTACAACCACTTTCCTGTAACGCGGAATGCCAACAGCAGCGGCAACCGCATTAAGGTAATACTAGTTGCACTTCAGTGCAGCGTTCCAGCTCCATTTAAGCCAAATGAGATAAATTGCAATCAAAAATGCAAATTATATGTCGTTAATGTACACCATGTCATCGTCGTCATTGAGGACGAGGAGTACCTATTTTCCGTGTTAAACTTTCGGGTAAAATATCCTTTTGGAACACGGTTGAGTGGAAGTGGATGAATGCAAGCTCGCTGGGACTAAGGATGGCAGAAACATTGTAGTTATCTGACATGGGTATCGTAGGTACTTGCTTTCATTGAAGTTTTTAATTAACATGATTGTACCTGTATTATGAGCAACGAGAAGGTCACATGCTTATATGGTGCAATGAAGAAGATGAATTAGATGTGACAGATAAATATATGTCGAAATTATATTCTTGTTTAACCATGAGATGCTGTTCAACTCATTAGTTCTGCTTCAATCGAGTTCGGCTCAGTTAGCTTGAAAATCATGTTGACTTTGATTAGGAGTTAGGAGGAAGTTGCAACTTTATCGATATTTTTAAGTGAACCCCAGGTGGAACTGTGGACACATTCAAACTGACAAAGGGAATATGTATAATTACCAAAAACTATAACCCAGTGGAATGCTCAAAGTAGAGAGAAGTAAATCAGTGAACATGCAGATTCAACTCTCTATGCCAAGGTGCTAATGATTCTCGTAGATTGATCACACTAGTTCCCTGCCAATTATCATAGGGTTTCAGTTGCATAGTACGATGCTTCAGACTATCACAACCGTGTTTCTTGGCTCTGATCAGCGATTTTCTTGGCCGAGCATAGGTCGTATAGATCGTAGGATGGTTAAACGAACTTAGCTCAAAGAGGCACTGGAAGTGACTTTGGGATTTACACCCCTGCACATAATGCTAGCAAAATTTCCCAAAAATAATCAAATTCTGTATACTGAAAGGAAAATGCTAAGCACACAAGTATGAATAGATTCAATCGCAGTGGGTTCCAAGCAGATCAGTTAGATCTAATACTTCTACTTTAAACATCTGTGTTAGGCAAAAGTTTGTATATAGGTGGAGGACTCAATAGGAGAACCGAAGTAAAGGTGATAAGTCAGCTTTATTTTGCACACGTAACAATTCAAAACATAACCATGTTTCGGACAAGTGCTTATGTGCATGAACATTACTCTTGAGCGGGTCACCCCAGAAAAATTGTCGAAAAACCATCGAAACGAAGTCTGAGTTGCATTACATATCTCTGATCAAGATTGGTATCCTTTAGTCCACACTTAGTTTTTTTTTAAATATCCACTTACTTTCTGACCCAACCATACCACCTCACGTAGGTCATGACATTGTATTAAAGTCAGTTCTACGAAAGTTCTACGTTTTACAACTATTAAAATCCCCAATAATTCCAATTCGTAACACAGCAACTTGTAGTTTGGAACATCGACGCAATAGGTTTCGTCACCGACCTTAATAAAGCCGTAATATTATATTTACCCCTATAAATTTACCAAATCAAAGGATCTTAATATTTCACCTCAATTCACATACCTTTTTCATCCTTTATGCCTGGAATTCGATATTCAAAATTCACATATTCAATCACTGAAAGATAGAGATCCACACCATAGACCACCCTACACTAATTGAATCAGAAAGGACATAGAAGCTTACATTTACCAGAAAATATCAATTTTCAAACTGAACCCAATGATCCTATCTAAATATATTGTAGTACACCCTTCAAGGATACTCTTTCACCAGGCATTCCAGGTTACACCCCGAAAATAAATTGCAAATGGCAGGCACGTATGAAAGTCCATTTCGTAAATAAGAAGACGAACATCTTCTAGCCGACTTTGCCTGTTTGGTTTGGTCTCCTAATTACCCTTCAATTGGAACAGAAATCAAAATACCCCAATGATTCCATTTGACCTAACCGCAATGAAGGCATCGATGGTAATTTGAAGTAATTTTGTGCCTTGTGTCTCACGTCCTCGACCCCTGAACTCACGAAGGACACCATCACACCGCAACGAAAAGGGGAGTAATTTGCGTCTGCCGTCTCCGGTAATTAATTTAGTCACCTCTGCACGCTGACCAGAGTGAACGAGGGTGGGTGTTCCATTTTCTTGAATATGCTGTCATCCTGTTCCGATTATTCATTTCCTTTTTGGAGAAACATTTCTGTGACATTTCTCTCCAATGGATTGGGGCTGAAACTCGCCCTGGCAATCGGAAAAAGGAAGCAGTGGTCGAACAGGAAGTTCAATGATTAATTTTCACTTAATTAAAGTGGCAATGGGAAATGACTTTACTGTTTTACTTTATATATATTTACTAGTCCTTTATTTTTGGGGGTTTTTAGATGCAAATGCCGTTCTCCTTTTACAGCATAACTGTGAGTGAATGGCATGGCTTAGACTTTGCTGAAAGGTACTTTTCCTGTACTTCTAATTTGAAAGATAAATTGCCTTGAGGTAGGTTGTAACTCTCAGGGATATATAGGGAGCATTTTTGGCCCCCTAGGGCACAATGAATGGAATAAACGTAAAAGGTCATAAAAGCAACATAATTGCCCTGGAAACGGAGTTAATTCGAATGGGATTTTAGCCAGAGCTAAAGCTGCATAGCACAGTTGTCCTGCAATCGATGTAGCAATGTTTTCTTTAAGTTCTCTTAAAGAGTACTTAGATTTGATAAATGTTGCAGATAAATCAAAAAGTTAACGTTCAAATGTTGTTGCGTTAAATTAATGTGGAAAGCACATTAACAGCAGTAAATGCGGGAAGAGAAATATGGCAGATATGTGGCAGTAGCACTTTCACAGAATGTCCGAAATTTATTATACTCAGGCGTTTTGTTAATAAATCTACGCTTCTTACTTTGACCTACTTAACAGTGAAATACTTTTAGATGACCCTAAGGAGCATCGATTTGAGGGTGTGTTCTAGGAATAGATTTTTTTTATTCTTGGAACGAAAACATTTCAAAGTAGAGGAAGGTGTAGTTCTTCTAAGGTGACTGATGGACTGCTATTAATCGGGTACAACTACTTTACTCTATTTCGTGTGGAAAAAATTGCTTATTTCTTCTGTCGCATCGTCATTGGGTCGTAAGTGTCAACTTTTTTAGCTTAAGCTCTATATTAGCATGTAAACATAATAGTGCATAGGAGCTCGAGCTTCGGAAAAATATGTCCAAGTGCGAGTTCGTTCTTTTGCGGCAGTGTTACGAGCCATAATTTTTACTGATAATTTTACTCACAATATGGAATGAAAAATTACATATGCTGTACATATTTCTGTAGCATCAAGCTATAACCGCTTAAGTCGATTTTTACAGTTTCTCAATTCAATTTTCCTTTTTCCAAAAAACTGCTTTGGTCTTGTTGCTTTGCCTAAAACTCGGTAACCTGTGCAGACAGAAAAGTAAACTTCAAATATTGGAAAAACTTATGGCGTTTTTAAGTCAATTCTGCCTTAATTCGACTTGAGGCCACAGATTAGAGTGATCATTTCTTAAAGCCAATTTTTTGGTTTTTCTATGAAAATTTAGACTTGCATTTTCGATTCCTAGAAATACTTTTTGTACATCAGTTTGTATGTAATAAATACCTTTTTTTATGTAGAATTCAGTTCGTAAGCTTAATGTGCCGTTTCACCTAAAAGTAATGAAAATACGATTTCGGGGCGAAAGTATTTGAGCTTTAGAAAGACTAAGCGGGTCGTCTTAAGGAAACGTGGCGCAGAATAGTTAAGAAGGAATCGAGGCCTTTTACACATTAGCTGGCAGTGCATCACAGGTGATCACAACAAAAGTCATCCCCTAGAGGTCATAGTATCACCGGTGATCACTGGCAATTCTTTCCCAAAGTAGCAATGAATCACAAGTGATGTCGTATTTTGGTTCTGTCACAATAGTGAAATATATATTATATTGCATATTTTATTGCATAAAAAGTAAAACGAATAGTCCATAGCACTTAAAATAAAATTAACGGACCATAATGAAATTTATTAAAAACGAGTCAGGCCTTATGCGAATCGTTATGAGGCGAACCCCAAAGGCGGATCAGTAGAAATGAGGTGAAGTGGGAAGGTTGTCATCCCTTGTTTTTGGATCATAATCTCGCTGATAAAAAAAGGAAGAAAACGAATCAGGCCTTATGCGCGTTAATGTCTTTCTTGAAAATGAACGAGACATACAAATGACTTCTCAGGACATTTTGAGCAATATGTCAAAAAGCACCTTAGGAAACTGGGAATAGAGGGAGACGGACACTGCAGCGAGCGTTCTCCATCGTCAGCCTGCACAGACGGACAAGTTTGGCAGGGATGTCAAAACTAGACATGGCTCTATAAAGCTCTTCTCTATAGATGCTGTCATAGGCGGCCTTGAAATCGATAAATAGGTGGTGAGTATCGATTTGGCATTCTTGGGTTTTCTCCAGGATCTGCCGAAGTGTGAAAATTTGACCGATGGTGGACTTTCCTGGCCTGAAACCGCTAGGGTCCAATCAGGCTGTTGATAAAAGGTTTCAGGCGTTCACACAATATCACAGAAAAGATCTTATATGCGATGTTGAGAAGACTGATGCCTTTATAATTGGCGCAGTTGAGGTGGTCTCCTTTCTTGTGGACCGGGCAAACGATGCTGAGATTCCATTCATTAGGCATACACGCGTCTGACCAAAACTTAGAGATAAGTTGGTGTATGCACTCTACCAATTCATCCCCCGCTGCCTTGAAAAGTTCGGCCGGTAAGCCGTCAGGTCCAGCAGCCTTGTTGGATTTTAGCTTGGATATTGCTATCCTCACTTCGTTTTGGTCAGATGGACGGAAATTTTGACTATCATCGTCTATGTTGAATGGTTCATTCTGCCTGACAGGGGGATGTTGGTCTTCGTCGCCGTTATACAGTCTGCAGAAGTAGTTTTTTCATATTCTCAGCACCGACTGCGATTCTACTACGAGGTTTCCATTTCCATCTCTACAGGTTTCTGTACGGGTATTGCTCCTCTGACACGTTCTTTTTACCTTTTGCTAAAACTTCCGTACATTGTTCCTGGAGTATAAACTCTCGATATTCTCAAACGCGCGCTTCTCATGCTCTTTCTTCTTCTTTTGCAGAAGCCGATATTCTTCCCGTCTCTTTTGCTCGTAGAGCTCACGAGCAGCTCTCGTTTTCCTTTGCAGCGCCGCTTTGTATGCCTCTTGTTTTGCTGCATGCACTCGCCGGCATTCTTCGTCAATTGCTTGATAAGTGAATACTTAGTTGCGATATCTAACAAATTTATATCGAAGGGTGGTGTTTTTTTAGTCAGTAAGAATCTGACGCTACTATGAGCACGCGCTTGCTATTCTCATAGTGTCCATGGAAGATTTTTCACCTACCCTCGGAAAAAAAAAAAAAAAAAAAAATTCGTCAAACCAGGGGCTTAGCGGTGGTGGGCGAGCGAGACCCAGCACATCAGTCGCGGCGTTTCTGATGGCACGTTGGAAGCGTTGCCACTGGTCTTCGGCACTTGATGCTGGCGGCATACGCGTTCAGCGAAGAGTCTGGCGGTCTCTTGCGATTGTAGCTTTTCGACGTTAAGTTTTCTCACAGTGATTCTTCTTTGTTGCTCAAATTGGGATATCCGCATTCGTACCTTGGCTACAACAAGGTAATGATCCGAGTCTATGTTGGCCGCTCGGAAGGTCTGGACATCCAGAATACTGTAGGCATGTCTTGCGTCGATCGCATTATGATCAATTTGGTTGATCATTACATGATCATTGGACCGCCATGTCTGCTTGTGAATATCGAGATGAGGAAACCATGTGCTTGCTATGGTGACATTTCGCTCCACGGCGAAATCAATTAGCCTTAGTCCGTTATCAGACGTGGTGTCGTGTAGGCCATGCTTACCGACTGCCCTACCAAAGACGCCTTCCTTTCCTATTTTGGCGTTAAAATCGCCAAATACGAATTTAACGTCGTATTTATGACATTGCTCGTATGTTTTGCTCGTAGAAACACTCTTTGGTGGCAGGGTCCTTTTCTTCCGTGGGGGCATGAACACATATTAGGCTTATGTTAGCGAATTTAGCCTTAATCCGGATAGTCATAATACGCTCGCTGGATGGCAAACGACTAACAAAGGCCTCGTAGGGGCAGCATCTCCCGATAGGTGCTGGTCCGCTAAGTAACGAGTAGGAGCCACTGCAGCCGAAAACCTAGCAGCTCTGTTAGTAAGCCCTACTCCCACCTCCTCGTGGTGCCATCTGGGAATTTCTTCGGAAATTGCTAACGGGAGAGGACGAATGGCGAGCTTCCTGCGCCAAAAAACAGGATAAGTGTCGGTTGGTCTGTGGCCCAGCGAGCCGCAACCGTAAAACAAACTATTGCTCCGAAACGGAAACATACGCCTCGGATACGGACTGATCATTTGTTGACGACCTGTGGCTATCGGACACGGACAACGATCGGATTCTGGAACGTTAAGACCCTCCTGGACTCACTCAAGGAAGGGCCTTATAACGCCAGATTCCTCCAATTGGAGCGCGAATTCGCACGGTATAAAATCGACATCTTAGGGCTGAGCGAGATAAGATGGTACGATGCTGGGGAATACATCTCCCCAACAAAAAGCACTGTCATGCTCTACTCTGGTAAACCAGCTGGAAGTGCACGGAGTTCTGGCGTAGGACTCATGCTAACTCCAGCAGCACGTAGTAGCCTCATATCCTGGAAACCCCATAGTGACCGGATATTGACGGCTAGGTTCCAGAGTAGAGTTAGAAAAATTACCATCATACAGTGTTATGCTCCGACTCTAGACGCGACTGAGGATGAAAAGGATAATTTTTATAGCCACTTAGGTGCCGCCTACAACCAAACGCCTAATGGGGACATCGTAATGGTAATGGGGGATCTCAATGCCAAGGTGGGTAGCGACAACACCATGCTTAAGCACGTGATGGGAGTTCACGGCGTGGGAGACCGTAATGACAATGGTGAGCGGTTTGTGGACTTCTGCAATACCAACCGCCTAGTCATCGGAGGTACGCTGTTTAAGCATAACACCTGCCATAAGATCAGTTGGGTCTCTACTGATAGGCAACGAACATCCAACCAGATCGACCACATTGCGATCAAACGCCGCTTTAGAAATTGTCTCCTGGACGTCCGAAACAGACGTGGAGCTGACGTCGGACAAGAACGAGATCACCATCTTATGGTAGCTCATTTACGCCTTCGTACTGCATCCGTCAACAGCAACCGCTCAAACCTGCTTAACATCACCAGGTTTAATATCGACAGGCTCAAGGTTCCCCAAGTGCGCCAACAGTTCAGGGACCATCTTGCCTTAGAAGCAGAAGCAATCAGCAGCATAGAGAACATGGATGACCACTGGAGTGCTGTGAAAAATGCTTTTGCGACTGGGGCACGCACTTATGTCGGTAAAAAGCAGAAACACCACCGCACATGGCTTTCTACAGACACCTGGAGATGGATCGATGAGCGTACAGCAATCAAGGCTCGGTTTGCAGCGGCCTCAGCAGTAGAGAGAACCGAGCTTGAAGCCCAATACCGTGCGAAGAAGAAAGAAGTGCAGCGTAGTGTGAGACGTGACAAACGTCAATATTTCAACTCACTGGCCTCAAGGGCTGAAGAAGCAGCGAGTAGGTGCGACAGTAGGACTGTTTACAACATCACTAAGGAGCTCATTGGTGGTCGAAACTCCAAACAACATCCAGTGAAGAGTCTAGACGGTAACCTTCTGATTTCGGATGAGGATCAGCTCACTAGATGGAGAGAACATTTTGCTGCAGTGCTAAATCACTTAGACGACGGCGGTATGATCTTGAATTCGAATGAGCAGTTCGAAGCAACAAATTCCCGAATTCGCACCGTACCTCCCAGTAAAGCTGAAATAATAACAGCAATCAAGTCCCTCAAGAAAAACAAAGCGGTGGGTATTGATGGCATCCCTGCCGAGCTATTTCAAGCGGCGCCAAATACATCGGCAGATTTGCTGCATCCGCTAATACGGAGAGCTTGGGATAGTGAACAATTTCCACAGGAGTGGAAAAGGGGGATGATCATTAAGCTTCCAAAGAAGGGTAACTTGATGGAGTGCGGTAACTGGAGAGGTATATGTGTTCTTCCAGCTGTAGCCAAAATAATAGCTAGAATAATTCTAGAACGAATTAAAGATCATTTAGATTCAACTCTCGATGTCGAACAGGCAGGCTTTCGCGCTGGATCCTCCTGCATCGACCACATAAACACCTTACGGATCATAATCGAACAATGCGTTGAGTATAGGTCTCCGCTACATTTACTGTTTATCGACTTCGAGAAGGCTTTCGACAGCTTGAATCGAGATGCTATCTGGCTGGCCTTGCGCAGGAGAGGCATTCCAGAAAAGCTTATAGCTATTATCAAGGCTACATATGAGGGCGGTAAGTGTCACGTCGTGCACAATGGTAAGGTGTCGGAGGACTTTGAAGTCCAAAGTGGAGTACGTCAAGGGTGCATACTGTCCCCACTATTGTTCTTGGTGGTTATCAGCGATGTACTCCGTGCAGCATTGACGGAAGCTAATTCTGGAATTCGTTGGACTATGACATCTTACCTTAAACACCTAGATTACGCTGACGATGTTTGTCTACTTTCACATCGGATAATGGATCTTCATTTGATGGCCCAAAATCTAGAAGCTGAGGCAAACAAAGTGGGGCTAAAAATAAACACAGCCAAAACAAAAGCCCTGAGTACTTCCAATACCCGCGCTCAGCTTAACATTGCCGGAAAGCAAGTCGAGAAAGTTGATAACTTTCTATATTTAGGAAGTGTCGTCTCGGCTAATCGCGGTGGCACCGAACTGGATGTGTGCAGCAGAATCGGGAAGGCTAAAGCTGCGTTCGGAATGCTGTCCAAAATCTGGAGAAGCAATGTTATTAGCTTAAGAACCAAGCTACGACTGTTCCGCTCCAACGTAGAATCAGTGCTGCTTTATGGGTGCAGTACCTGGAAGGTGGACACCATTAACACACGCAAGCTGCAAGTCTTCGTAAACAAATGCTTAAGAATCATCTTGAGGATTTTTTGGCCGAACCGCATCTCCAACGAACAACTTTATCTGAGAACGGGCCAAGAACCTATAAGCATTACTATACGAAGAAGAAAGTGGCAATGGATTGGACACACCCTACGGCGCGAAGACAACTCCATTGCGAAATACGCTATGCAGTGGAATCCGCTCACCCAGGCAGGCAGAATAGCGGGACGCCCTAGGCAAACGTGGCGCAGAACAGTTGAGGAGGAATCGAGCTCTTTAGGAATGAGTTGGAGGCAGCTCAAACGCGTTGCAGAACTCCGAACACGATGGCGCGCAGGCGTGGTTGACGCCCTATGCCCCCCGAGGGGTTAAAGGACATAAGTAAGTAGTAAGTATAATACGCTCGCTAACGTGTCGGAAGCTTAAGACTTCTTGCCTAAGTCTGCCACGTATGACAAATCCGCATCCGAATAAGCGTTGCCTGTTGCCTCTGTAGCAATCACCGTAGTAGATGTCAGAGTTTTTCATCC
Organism: Brachypalpus laphriformis; assembly: GCA_945910035.1. NCBI lineage: Eukaryota > Metazoa > Arthropoda > Insecta > Diptera > Syrphidae > Brachypalpus > Brachypalpus laphriformis. The sequence continues at coordinate 352,133,802 of OX246753.1, forward strand.
TCTTTTTGCCCGGCCCATCCCATCGCACTTCCTGCTTGACAGTGCGTTTGATATAACATTATTACTTAGCTTTATGCATATGAATATGTCAACTAGACTTTCCAAACTCGTTGATAGAAACGAGAATAGTAACCAATAATTTCTTGTTGTACTATTTCTAAAAGGGGTTTCATGTGTCATCACACTCATAACCTTTAGCCCTAGCTCACTATCAGCGTTCAATGTCTCTGCATGGCTTGAATTGTAGAGTATATCGAAACAGCCACAAAAGGATTACTTTCCTTATCGCTCAGATAGTGGGCTATCATTCATCCCCTCATATTTACACTTATTATCCGGATAAAGCCACCTGACCTTTGGCGTCGATAAGATATATTTTTTTTAAATAATTCAGTTCCGTAACAATTCATGATTCAAAGCAGAAGTGGTACAACCGATTTTGCTTCTAATCCTACCTGGAGTGATACCAATCGGTACCGCAAAAAAGAGGGTGAAAGTATTATTTATAAAAAAAATTCAACATTCATAGGATACAAATTCGAATACAAACTTCATAGCTCGAATAATGTGTTTACTTGTGCAGTCGCTTACATCTATTTTTAAAGGCAATTTACCCGCCTTTGGTATCTCAGCCAGTTTTATCTTATCATTTGTGCACGATAAGATTACTATTAGTCACTATCATCACCATTGAAATGCGTTTGTGTCGGTTCATTTTAAATTCGTTTTAATTTGGAATGATTAATAGCCGAACTTGTTCGATGTGAAACGACGTTTTTTGTAACTAGTTTGGAACGGTTTTGTGATGTATTTACAATATTTTCTGCTTGTAAGTGCTCTCTGCTTTTCTGTGATTTCCGCTGAAGAAGATGCGCTTTTGGATCGATTGTGCTACCCGGAGGAGCATCGCTTAGAGGGTGTGCAGCGTAGGGCCTGTGAGTGCAGTAACGAAAGTGAACCACCATGGGGTTTGAGGGCACTTCGAATCGATTGTAGCTTTAAAGATTTGAGATCAACTGACTTCCCAGGAGATGTGCTGCCACTGTACGCTGCGTCGTTGGACTTATCTTGGAATAAACTCGTGTACGTGCCCAGTTTCGAAAGTGATAGTCTTAAGATTTTAAATATAATGCACAACAATATCTCCGAGTTAGTCGAGAAGAACTTTGTGCACTTAACGATGTTGCGCGAGTTTTACGTGAGTTGGAATGCCATTCAAACGATTTCGGCGAACGCTTTTGCAGGCCTAAAGTATCTACAAGTATTGGACTTGTCACACAATAATTTAAAGGTGATTCAGTTTAACGTTTTCACCTACTTGAGTACTTTGGATAAATTAAATCTTTCATGGAACCGCCAACTCAACAACACGGAGGGCATACAGGAGCTGGACTTTTACTCACAATTCGGTGTGCATCCTAAGTTGAGTACCTTGAAACTAGACCGTTGTGGTCTTAGTGAAATCCACTTGCCTGAAAAAGCCCCTCTAAGTACGCTAAGCATAAGAGACAATCAATTTCAAACAGTTCCCCACTCCTTGCCATTAAGGTTAAAAGAGCTCGATGTAAGTGGCAATCCTATACCATCTCTTCTGCAAAGCCACACGGAACAGTTAACCGAATTGGAGGTCTTCTTCGTTGAGGATATGCCAAATTTAAGGTCTGTCGAGTACAATTCTCTCGCACACTTTTCGAAACTAAAGGCTCTCAGTTTTCAAAATTGTCGACGATTAACATCATTCCACGAGTATGCATTCGGAACTGATACTTCCAACAACAGCTTAGATGTCTTGAGTTTTCGAGGATCTGCCCTGCGCACCTTCAACCAAACACTACAACCTATCTTTCAACAACTAATGGAGCTAGATCTCAATGGAATGCCGCTGAGATGCGACTGTGAAATGGTGTGGGTGAAGGAGTTGAAAATTGAAACCAATGGTCGCTGTATTAGTCCATCAAGTCTACGTGGGATGAAACTGACAAACGTCCGAACGAAGGATTTTTCATGCGACCGCTGGCCTCGATGGGTGTATGGAGTGTTGATACTGTTACTGCTCATACTTTGTGCAGCTGGTATTTGTTTGATTGTGATGGGATTACGACCAAATCGCGGCGTCGCAATGAGGAGGAAAGTCGGGTCAAACAGTCCGTATGCGAGGGTGACAATTGAGCCGAACCGTCAGGAGAGTAGGTACTATTAAATGCATTCAAATGGAGGATGTGGTGCTTAGTGTTTAGCTTTAAAGGATTTAGATAGTAAGTGTTTTTATTTGTGAACAGCATAGTGATATAATTAAATAAAGTCATTGCTTATTTTTGTAATAAATCATAAAAGTTTTGTTTTTTCATTGAATTAATCCGATTTAGTAAAAAAAATATTATCTCTTCCAGTTTGCTGATTAGATACAAATTTAGTTTGGAGCAATGTTCTATCATTGGGTGAATACGTAAGCTTTGAAATCATTTTTTACTCATTACTCATAGATATTGTTTATCGCTCCAGCGGTTCTTAACTTTTAGTATTCGCGGCATACTTCTTCTATTTCTTGAAAAACCGGCTGTGTCTCACTTTAAGTCAATTGATACACAGAATGCAGGAAGATACGTTCATATGTCGATGTGCATTGAAGAATCGTAAATATTTTGTAAATGTTCAATCTCAAGATTTCGATTTTGCTATTACTTTTATTGGCACAACAGCTCATTAAGTGCCTAGGCCTAGCTTTTTGCAATCACTCGTATTGTACGAGTATGCGTTATATTTTTTCGCACAAAAGGAAATGACCTACAGTTTTTATTTAATTTTTTTCGCGAGAGGTGGGACCGTGAAAAGACTTTTTGGTATTTTCTGGGATTCGAGCACAAAACCTCGCGCGCAGTGGTCCGACACACTAACCATAGCGCCACTGCGCCCATTATTGCTTTTATTATAATATGCACCTCAAAAAGAGTATCGATTCTGTTTCTTCGTGCTCTAACGTACGCTCGACTGCACGGATTTTAATAAACCCCATATCTGGACCCTGTGTGATTAATTTTTAAGGCGAAATCAAAATTAAGCCAAAGATAAAGATGATCTTCCTCGAAATAATGGTCTAAAAATATTCTTCAAATTTCATATTTGTGAGATTCTAGTCAACTTCTAGATTTGACTGTTCTAATTAGTAGGTATAAAAGGTGTGGAAACTTCACTTCCAGAACTACAGCGGTCTGGCAAAGTAGTGTCAAAAGACAAAGTCCTTGGTATAATATAAATAGATACGCCCGTTAAAATTGCTTCTTACAGCCTGAGAAACAAAAAATTAAATAATCATAAAAATAACCATATATTTGTTGCACGGTGGATTTGTTCTCACTTAAATTGTGACTAGGAACCGTTGTTTCTTCAAAATTCATTTTCCTTCATTAATTGGATACTTATCTCGTATCTCTATCAGAATTCATCTTCCAACTTATACTCCCCTTGGATGGGAGCATAGTCCTTAACAGTAGTCGGTCAGCTGTGAACAGATTCTGATGTCCAAATCACTTTCCAGCATATCACCCATGAACATCTTTAGAAAAGCGTGTTCTCCATCCTATATGATTTCAAGACAATAATGTGGTAAACTTTTATTCAAAACTCCATCCTGAATGAAGTCGACCTTTGACATCATTGAACTTAGTTTCCGTCCATGCTCATCTTTAAGATATCCAGTCAGCCAGTCTTCTTATGCCTCACCTTGACGTAGTCATCCATGGTAGAGCACACGTTCTCCATCAGTTCGGTGAGAAACGTTTCTGATTTACTGTACTTTGCCGTTTTACTGACTAAATTGCCTTCAGCATCGATCCGGAATCCACTAACTTCAACAATTTTGTTCGGATCTATTTTGGAGATTGCATCTTCCATTTCTTGGACTGTCGCTTTGCACACGAGACATTTGACTTATTGTGGATCGATTTTTGTCGGTGTAACCACAAAAATTGATGTGATAATAAGGAAAATCAAAAGGGTTTGCATGGCTTCTTGGAGCGAATCACTGCAGAGGTAGACTGTTGACTATGTTTGATTTTCACTCGAAACTGTTGAGAGTACTTACTGCTACAAAATTATTAGTAAAGTGAATTCAGTGAAACGATCTCGCGCAATTTTCTCCTAAAATTATATTAAAAAGATTTAAAAAATATTTAACCACGTCTTAATATTTAATTGGCTGCAAGAAAATACCTACTAAGAATAATAAGGACTACATACCATGCCCTGCAAGTAAGAAAACGAAAGTAAAATCGGATCAATTATCCCTCATCCTTTAGACTTTTCAGCTCAACATTCTTTATAAAAAATACCACGAAAGACTCTGTGAATAGATTTTTCAGAACGGAGGTGCTAATAAGAAACCTTAACACCACAACCAGAGACTGTTTTACCAAAACTGCCATTTGCGCTCATATGAGCCACCACATTATTACAAAGTCGATGTGAGAGATGTTAGCCGACACCGTGGTGCTAATCGGTTCCAGAAAAAGACTTCTGCCTTGTCTATAAGATCTATACGGCTCGTTGGAGCACCATTGGACAGAGACAACAAACTGCGCCCAAATAAACACGAAGTAGAAGCAATGAGAGAGGTCACTTTTGCTCTTATGGTTTGCAAAGGTCGAACAGATAAAACCTGGGGAAGGTGTCTTATTATTGTACACTGAAGCGACACCATTTTTTTTTTTCTTTATTAAAAAGGAAGCAGTTAGAGTCTCCGTTCTATTGTACTACCAGGCAGGAACCTTTCTTTAGTGCAGTGGTTGGAAAAACTTCGATGCAATTTGCCTTCCTTTATACTCCGGTGGGTGATGATTGCTGTCCCCTGCTGGGGTTTGGAATTGCACACACGAGCGACACCAAATTGGAGAGAACAATAATTATGCAGCATTTAGGCCAAGAACATAGTACTCGGAGCCAATTAGCAAATCTTACAATATCTACCATATCTGAATTTCCGTACAGAAAGCGAAACATAGTAATTATGTCAGATAGCCTAGCAGTCCTTAAATCGCTTGGCTCATACAAAATCCGCTTTAAGATGGTATGATAGTATGATAGGTCATGGACAAACTGAACAAAGAATATAAGAAAGTTGAAGTATACTGCCAGCCCACGTTGGTATAAAACCCAACGAGACGACGGAAAGGGCCACAAAAAGAGAGTGGCAACTCTGGTCAACTCCTTCTACTGAATGGGCAGATGTATACATCATTCGGAGATAGATCTACAAGAAAAAGAAGAAACTTAAAGAGCCAACTTTTCTAGATAGCTCCTAAAACTGAGACAGGTAAAGGCACTTCTAGGAAATTTCAATCGAAAAAGATCTAAGGCTTCCATCGGTTTAAGTATGTACAAGCTTCGATTAGGTTAGGTTAGGTAGATGGGTGTCTTGTGATAAAGAGTCACTGCTTACGCGGACCAACAATACGAGTCCAATGTGGCCAATCATTTAACCCTGGAAACGCTGTAAAGAAAATCCGCCGTTAGAACCACCCAGAAGTGATATGAATCTCAGGAGGTCCATCAGCTCAACATTACCCAAGTCCTCCAGCTCCGAGAAGACGCTACTACCAAGAGTCCTCATTCTTCTGACGGATAGGGCAGGACAGTCACACAACAGGGGACGAACAGATTCAATTTCTTCTTCGTCCCTGCAACTTCTGCAACAGTCGTTATGCAGCACACCGAGTTGCTCCGCGTGAACGCCAATGGCACAATGTCCAGTAATTATGCCAGAGTAAACCCGTGCGTTATAACGACTAAGTTTTACTAGAGAGGTTGATCTCTTGCTGTAAGCCGGCCATAGCGCCCGGGCCGTTGCGCATGTTTCCAGATGAACCCAGCGTCTGTTTGCTCGACCGGTGGCTTCATCCTCTATTTTTTTCCACAAGAGACTGATTGGGTTGCTACAGAGGGGATGGCCCGCGATAAGTGCAGCGCCGACCCTTTCCTAGCAAGCTCATTGGCTCTAGATATCTCGTTTAAGAGTGATTTGCAGCTTCTCATAAGCCTCGACCTAATTACGGCAGAGTCCAGAGCCTTAACGGCTGCCTGGCTGTCTATATAGACAGTGATCGTTTTACCAACGATATTAATCTCGCGTATAATTTCAGCAGCCTGTATAATGGCTGTGACCTCGGCCTGAAAGACGCTGCAGTCGCCGTTTATTCTAAAGGAGTGGTTTATTCCTAGGGCTTCACAATAAACTCCGGCTCCCGTGCCAACGTCCATCTTAGAACCATCGGTATAGAAAGCCAACTCCTTTTTCTTCATGGTTCTTCGATTCTTCCAGTATTTTCTGTCAGGAATTTTTGTAGTGAATCTCCTTTCAAATGCTAGCATCGGGTTCATGTGATCAGTTTCCGTCGATACACTGGTGGTCCCCCATCGGGACAGAATGCAGGCATGGCCGTAAAGGCTTGATGACCACAAGCTTCGATTACATAAATACTTTCAGAAAGTTAGGTTTAAAAGTAGATTGCAGTTACGTTGTGTAGATTTTTCCATGAAACCAGAGACTCCGAATCGCAGATTACACCTAAATCACGCAAAGATGAAACTTATGGGACAAGCTCATTGCAAAGGAAGTACGATTTATTGGTTTGTTTTGTAAGCATTATCTGGTTGCTACTTAACTTTTGTTGTTACCTCGCTTTAGGGGGTATACACTTGCATTGATGCCACAATTAAGAGAAAAATGTGGAACGCTTCACGATTTTGCGTGTCATCCTTGCGCAGAGCCATGCTAATCTTCTCTGTATCGTTCCAATTTTAGTATATGTTCTGCCGAAGCAAGAACAAAGGAAGTAGTTCCTATGGGTTGGTGGAATGTGTTTACGGGAGTAGGTGATGAATTGACATTTGCTTACATTAAGTTTGAGATGATTTTTCTCGCACCAGAGAGAAAATCTGTTTAGATCAGCTTGAAGTGGGCGAGAATCGGTGGGAGATGATATATATCTAAAGATTTTCATGTCATCGGCATAGACAGAGAGATACTAGTCTTTGATAATACAGTCGACGTCGTTGGTGGTCAGAACGAAAATTAAAGGACCAAGGGACACCCGAAGTGGCCTTAATGGGCTTAGAGACGGAAGATCTAAATATAAAAGAAAATAAGGATTTGCAATGAAAAAACATCGAGTTACACGCTATGCTCTCGAAGAGTTTGGGTATGCATGATTGTGTGGCAGTAGTACCTTTAGGAGGAGTCTAGGCCAATTTGGTTGCGGTTAAGGTTGTGGTTTTCTTATCAGTAAAAATGAAAAATGCCTAGACGTATGGTTGAGGGTGGTCAAGGCCGGCGCATGTGTGTGGTTAGTGGTTTTGGCGCGTGTGTGTGTGTGGTTTTGGCGCGCGTGTATGTGTGTGTGTGTGTTATCAGTATGTGGGTTGTGATGGTGATGTGTTGGGGGTTTCCAGGAAGCGGTTTCCAGGAGAGCAGGTGCATGACGTCACCAGCCGTGATGAAAATGATTGGGAATTTGCAGCAAAATCGATGAGAATAAAAAATCATATAGAATATTTGGATAGTTACGGAAATCTGCAGCCTCCACAAGAGATTGTCAGAGATACCTGGGGGAAAATATAAAATAGATGTCATTTATCTTATAGACTGATGGTCTATCATGATGATCTTTAACCCTTTCATTAAGAGCCGATGTATGACGTGACCACATGTGTGTGTGTGTGTGTGTGTATGACGTGACGAGGGGTTTCCAGGACAGCAGGTGCATGACGTCACCAGCAGTGATGAAAATGATTGGGAATTTGCAGTAAAAACGATGAAATATATATTTATTGATGAAATCTCTAGACTTGGTGTGCAATGCTTAATTGGTTCCAGTATTGATTCAAAATCAGCATTATTGATCAAAAAAATAAAATAAAAACTAAACCCACGATGAAAAAAGAAAAAAATTAAAACAATACGATTTTTATTTTTTTTTTATTTTTTTATTTATTTTTCAAATAGATGTCATTTATCTTATAGACTGATAGTCTATCATGATGATCTTTAACCCTTTCATTAAGAGCCGATGTATGACGTGACCACATGTGTGTGTGTGTGTGTGTATGACGTGACGAGGGGTTTCCAGGACAGCAGGTGCATGACGTCACCAGCAGTGATGAAAATGATTGGGAATTTGCAGTAAAAACGATAAAATATATATTTATTGATGAAATCTCTAGACTTGGTGTGCAATGTTTAATTGGTTCCAGTATTGATTCAAAATCAGCATTATTGATCAAAAAAATAAAATAAAAACTAAACCCACGATGAAAAAAGAAAAAAATTAAAACAATACGATTTTTATTTTTTTTTTATTTTTTTATTTATTTTTCAAATAGATGTCATTTATCTTATAGACTGATAGTCTATCATGATGATCTTTAACCCTTTCATTAAGAGCCGATGTATGACGTGACCACATGTGTGTGTGTGTGTGTATGACGTGACGAGGGGTTTCCAGGACAGCAGGTGCATGACGTCACCAGCAGTGATGAAAATGATTGGGAATTTGCAGTAAAAACGATAAAATATATATTTATTGATGAAATCTCTAGACTTGGTGTGCAATGTTTAATTGGTTCCAGTATTGATTCAAAATCAGCATTATTGATCAAAAAAATAAAATAAAAACTAAACCCACGATGAAAAAAGAAAAAATTAAAACAATACGATTTTTATTTTTTTTTTATTTTTTTATTTATTTTTCAAATAGATGTCATTTATCTTATAGACTGATGGTCTATCACGATGATCTTTAACCCTTTCATCAAGAGCCGATGTATGACGTGACCACATGTGTGTGTGTGTGTGTGTGTATGACGTGACGAGGAGTTTGTAGGAAGGGGTTTCCAGGACAGCAGGTGCATGACGTCACCAGCAGTATTTAAAATTTCTTGTCTGTGTTATTTATAGAAATTTCACAGCACTACAACCTGCTTTGCGGTTTCGAAAAAAAAAGTTTTCTATTCATTTGTAAGCATTGAAGACAACATTGCTGATAACTAATGCAAAACTTAAAAAAAAAAAAAAAAAACATAAGATAAGGATAGTATGTTATATGAGAACAATGTGCATGACGTCACCAGCAGTTTTTTTGGTATAGGAGTAAATATAAAAGCAGATAGTTGAGTGAAGGGATAGCACATAATGATCTATGTTCTACGAGAGTAGAGATAAGGAAATTGAGTTTGAATCAATTGAAATAGGGGGAGATAGTACAAGGCGTTTTAAAAACCATTTTAAGGAGTGTAAATTTCAGTTCAGGTTGAATGTGAAATCATTGGTAAAAATTGTTCCAGCTTTATTACGGAAGAGTTGTATTTGTTGTAAACCTGTGAATTAGTCATGTTTTGGTGTGAGAGTTTGAAAGATGATTACAAGTTCTGTGTTTGTACGCAACAATGGAGAGAGTTATCATTTGGGGATGTTATGATAACTGGAAATGTTCTAGAAATCTATGCGACACCAGAAGATGGAAACCGAACGCTGTTGGCAAAAGTTATAAACGGTGAATCATCGAGCAAAATACAAGATTTGAAAATCAAATCTATTGAAAAAGGACAACATATAAAAATAGAATCGGTTGGAGGTAATATAACGTTAGTGGGAACGGTTGACACTAGCTGTAGGAAAAGGTCGAGAGTAGATTACTTTGTAGCAGACTGTCCGTTTGCTGATGAAAATGATTGGGAATTTGCAGCAATATTCATGATTGATGATGAAATCCTCAATGAAAAGAAACAAGAGAAAAAGAAAGCAGCTGGGGAAAGAAAAATAAAAATAAGTATGGAATTCGCAAAAATGTTAGAGGAGCGTAATGCACATGGAGATAGTATGACTGAAGAAGATATAATTAACTGAAGAAGAAGAAGATTAAACAAATAAATATGAACGTCAACATTAGTTTCATTTTAGTCATTCAAAGACATTCGCTTTAAGCTAAGCTTTATTAAAAAAAAAAATGTTAGCTGAGTACCTCATTTTGTTAATTCTAGTTGTAGTAACTTTGGCTGCACCGACACCAAGGATTCAATTAAATTACAGCAGTTCATCAAATCTTGAATTTGATATTATTTTACCAAATAATGATCGTATACAAATTGATTTATCGTTTGTGCTTTTAAAACATCAGAATTATTCAGATTTAAATACAACAACTAGCGCTACTACTACGAGCACAATTATTACCACCACTACTTCATCACCTGATATAGCTAATGACAAGGATATTACTAAAGATGTTGACACTTTTGAACATGTGAATGCAGAAGAGGCTATAGAGGCATTCAGGCAAGATTTGATACGAAAGGAAATAAATATTGCTGGATATATTGAGAGTCAACATATCTTTTATAGACATTTCAAGTTGGAGTTTGATGACAACAAGGAACTAAAAATTCGATGTTCTTACGATAGTAGTTTTGAGAGAAAATCCTTGGTAATTAAATGTTTTGAGTATCATGAATATAAATCTGAACGGATTTTGAGTAATGGAGAAATCGAGCATGTGACAAAATATGATACTGAATATAAATCAAATTATGAATTGTTAGATATGAGGAAAGCAAAGCAAACATATCACATGACTATATCTTAAGAAAATATATAAATAAAAAGCAAAAGATTTTTTTTCTTATTAAAAACTGAGTTTTATTTATTATTCTATATTAATCAAGTCAATGTATCCATCGTTTTCATTTAAAATTTTACATTTAATTAATTCATTAACAAAGGGTCTATATATTCTCCTTTTATAGTTAGTCCATATCAAGAGGCCTTCTCCATTATTAGGCAAGCGAACAAGATATCCTATGCCAAAAGTTCTTATAACAGTACATTCTATGATCAAGCCTTTATCCATTTCCATGATGCTTTTGCAATTTTATAAGCTCTCTCTCTACTAACTAAAACAGATTTATCATAGCAGCTGTGTTTTATTTATCCATGAATTATGTTCGTTTGAGAAACCAAGCCACTTTACATATACTTTATTGCCTTTAGATGTCAACACTTTTTCCACAAGGAATACATCGGGGTGATTGGTTTTTTGTAATTCTTTTTTGTAGAAAGAACCTTGAACGGGTTGACCTTGAAAGTCGTCCAGTAAATACGTGACAGGATTAGTCATGTTAACTTTTTTTATTGTGAATACTTCTGTTGTCCAATTGGGTGTGTAACCTTTCTCGAAAGCATGTTTAAACTTGTTTATTCGAACTTTATCACTAACTTTCAATTTGCTCTTTGGAGCGATTTTAATGCGACTGTAAGCCGATGATAGTAGATCTTTCGCATTTTTTTTATTCTCATCAACTGGTCGCATTTTTATTGTTCTATGTGTAGAGTTATTATATGCATGGAGCAAGCCTTTTAGGATCGGTAGCCATTTATAGTTACCATTAAAACTGAATTCTCGCCACATTTTCTCCTTAAGAGTTCTATTGAAACGTTCAACAATTGACGCTTTTAATATACTGTATGTTGAATAATGATTAATCTTGTGTGTCCTCATTAAATCCTGGAAGATTTTATTGAAAAACTCTTTACCGTCATCGGTTTCAAGATTTCTTGGTATTCGATGAAGGGAACTATTGAAAACAGATTTCATAGCTTCTGTAACGGATGATGCAGTCTTATTCTTTAAAGGAACAGCCCATGCATACTTTGAAAAAGTATCGATTACAGTAAGCAAATAGTTATGCATATCGTTCTTCCTGTTATAAGGTATCATTTCTACCAAATCTGCTTGCCACAAGTCATCGAGTCCCTTATTTATAACTCTACGTCTAATGAAATGTCTTCGTGCAGGCTTATGCAATTCCTCAACAACATTTCGTTTGCTCATCGTAAACAATAATGAATAAAAAAGGTAAAACATGTTTCTTTAATAATCTCTTCATTTTATTTGTAATCTTTTATACAGTGACATCAATTTCTTAATTCTAATCATTTTATTTTCAATCATATAGCAAGCACAAGTGTCTGGTCCATCTTTGCATAGATTTGAAGACCAAGAGCAAGTAGTAAAATGACAGCCATGAGTAGATATGGTGCAGGATATGTTCTCAAAGTTCCTTAAAAAAGAAATACATTCCAGTATCTCATTGTAGTGTTCATCAAGTAGAGTATGTTGATTGGCTTTTAAAAATTTTAAAATTTCGTTGAATATCTCACAGGTATTTATATTGGACATGATTTCAAATCAAAGTTCAAACGCGTACTAATATGGAATTTAGTTTTGCTTTTATTTGAGTCTTTTATAAAATTCTAATAAAGCTTTTATTCGATTCATCACCCTTTCGATTCTATAACATGAGCACGTATCGGGGCCCAATTTACATGTATTGGAAGACCAAACACAATTAGTGTAACGACATCCGTGAATAGACTCAACGGAAGGCACGTTTTCAAGTCTTCTCAAAAAGGTAATACATTCTAGGATCTCTTTATAGTGTTCCTCAAGTATAGTGTGTTGATTGTTTAGTAAAAATTTTAAAATTTCATCCGAGATTAAAGGAGTATTTATTTTAGACATGGTTTCAAGTTGACTAACAAATGTGTACTAATGGGAATTTATTTTTATTTTTTTAAATTGGTGGAAAATTCTTTCTTTTCTTATTAACTTCTGCAATGTTATCTTCTAGCTTTTCATCATTCCTCTCTTTAAATTTCTCAAGTATATCGAGGAAATAATTTCTAAACTTATTAATCAATTCAAGTGCATTCAAATTTTGTTCATCGATGTATGCGCGTAATATTTTCTCATTTTTTTCTAGTTTTGCATCCATGCCAAGAAGACATCTTTGAAATAGTTCATTCATGTGATTATCAACATACTTTTTTGTGGTAACATCATCGACATCAGTTACTTACTTACTTAGGTGGCGCTACAGTTCGGGGTGAACCTGGGCCTCAACCAACAAGCCTCTCCATTTAGCTCGGTCTTTAGCTAATTGCCTCCAGTTGCGCACTCCAAGTTGGTCGAGGTCCCCTTGAACTTGTGCGCGCCACCTACGGCGATAATTCCCTATACTGCGTCGTCCCTCGGGGTTAGATTCAAAGACTCTGCGGGCCGGAGCGTTGGTGTCCATTCGCTCTACATGTCCTAGCCATCTCAGACGTCCAATACGCAGTTTTTTGACTAGGTCGATGTCGCTGTACAGCTCGTATAGTTCGTGATTGAATCTTCTCCTCCAAAACCCGTCAACGCAAACGGGACCGAAAATCTTACGAAGAATTTTTCTCTCGAAGCGACCAAGGATATCTTCATCCTCTTTTAATAAAGTCCATGTTTCAGCGCCGTAAAGCAGGACTGGGATGATCAAGGTTTTATATAGAGTCTCCTTAGTTGTTCGAGAGAGGGCTTTACTGTTGAATTGCCTTATAAGCCCAAAAAAACAGCGATTGGCAAGAGTTATTCTTCGATTGATTTCTGCGCTGATTTTGTTTGCTGAATTTATAGCAGAGCCAAGGTAGACAAAGTCCCTTACTACCTCGAAGTTATAGCTGCCCATGGTGACGTTTTGTACAATTCGTCGGTGTTGGTTTTCCCTTCTAGTTGACAGCATATACTTGGTTTTGCCCTCGTTTATCACCAAACCCATTTTGGCCGCTTCCGCCTCAATGCTTGCAAAAGCACCGGCGACAGCCCGCTGAGATCTTCCGATAATGTCTATATCGTCGGCGTATGCAAGCAGTTGTACAGACTTGTAATAGATTGTGCCTCCGGTGTTGGCTTGTGAGTTCCGCACAATCCGTTCAAGTACAATATTGAAGAAGTCACCTTGTCTAAAGCCTTTTTTGACATCAAAGGTCTCGGTGAGGTCATTAGCGACCTTGATGGAGCAGCGAGCGTTCTCCATCGTCAGCCTGCACAGGCGGACAAGTTTGGCAGGGATGTCAAAACTAGACATGGCTCTATAAAGCTCTTCTCTATAGATGCTGTCATAGGCGGCCTTGAAATCGATAAAGAGGTGGTGAGTATCGATTTTGAATTCTTGGGTTTTCTCCAGGATCTGCCGAAGTGTGAAGATTTGATCGATGGTGGACTTTCCTGGCCTGAAACCGCACTGATAGGGTCCAATCAGGCTGTTGATAAAAGGTTTCAGGCGTTCACACAATATCGCAGAAAAGATCTTATATGCGATGTTGAGGAGACTGATGCCTCTATAATTGGCGCAGTTGAGGGGGTCTCCTTTCTTGTGGATCGGGCAAAATCGACATCAGTTGGTTCCTTGATATTCTTCAAAGTCTTATGATCACCATCAAAGTGTCCATTTAAGTGAAGTTTTAAGGTCTTTGCAATTTCTGCATTGATTGTCTCCATCAGACTGCTGTAATTACTGTCAACATATTGTTGAAGTATAGACATGGATTTATTTTGAAAATCTATAACATCGTCCATATACTCCTTGTTGACAGCTTGATGTAATGATTTAGGTTTTCCAACATTATTTAGACATTTTCCTTCGATGTCAAAATCACCACTGGCCAATAGTTTAAATCCTTTTCCTGGAGGTCCTTGAGGACCAACTGTTGAACTATGAAGCCGATTGAAACTCCTTCCGAACTTGTCGACGCTCATTTTGCTTATAATGATTTGCTTGCTAAGGACTAATATTAATATATGATATTTGATTCACGTAGCTCTTCCACAATTGAGTTTATTTCATTTTGAAGATTATTGTTGCCAGCCTTTTGAGATGCAATTAAAAGTCTTAATCTATCAACAAGCTCATTGGGGTTATCCCAATAGACATAATCAACAGCATTATTGGAGTACATTATATCTAATGAATTATTTTTGTATGCTTTTCCAATTTTCTTTATGATTTTCTGCGTTAGACGTTTAAGTAAAGGTTGAATAATATACTTATACTTATAACCTCTATTACCTTTAACTTGTGAGGTATTATCATCGTGATTGTTCAAGTGTGCTCTTGTTTTTTGTAATATATTAAGATATTCATTCAAGTCCTCATTGACATATCGATCATTTCGAGGGATTTTCCGAAAAATTAATTCATAGAGGCCATCTGTTGCGGGAAATATTTCGTCATCAATGACGAAATCATTTTTATCATTGATTACAAAACTTGATCTACCTATTTTCGTCGTATTTGACTGTACATCAAAATATGGACCATAGATCTTGTCCAGATTCGAATCTGCTGGCGATGGCCGGTTGAATGGAGTACTTTGATCATGACTATCGGTATTTTTGGGTGTTCTAAATGAAACATCTTTGTCCTGTGATTGAATTGTTTCTGAAGATGAAAAATCAAAACTATCCTTTAGAGCAAGTTCTTCTTCGTCTTTTTCTTCTTCTTCTTCTTCTTTTTCTTCTTTTTCTTCTTCTTCTTCTTCTTCTTCTTCTTCTTCTTCTTCTTCTTCTTCTTCTGGGGACTTTGAAATTGTAATCGTCGTCGACGCTTTACTTTATCATATATACTATTGTTCGCACCAGCAGTATTTCGTCTATTACCACTTTTGACATTTCTTACGATTTCTTTTAGGGGTTCAACTATAGGCTTAAAAGTGTCTTCAAATTCCTTTTCCTTTATAATTTGTCCAGTTTTGAGAAACATATTCTTTCTCTTTAGAGCTTTTTTAGTGTTTATAAGATCTTTAAGTAAATTTTCATTAATTTCCATATTTACAGCAGGGCGATTCCAATCAGGGTCGGTTGCAAACAGGTGCGGTTGCAAACAGGGCTATTCCTTACGTGTGTAATCACATGAACAGCTGTTTAATGACTGAGCAGATTTACAAAGTTACAATTTCTTTAAATGATCTATTATACCGCCCTTTATCTATACTGCAATCTTTATTAATAACCAAAAACCCATATGCATCTTTCCAACATTGTGTGCTGCACAATTCTTTGAATTGATTGAATGACATATCAGAATTTATATGATCATTATATATATGTTTAAGATTAAGTTCGTCTTGCTTAAAAAGAGTTATATAGTTTGCATTGTCACGAATTAAATGTTTTGGAATATGTGTATACGACTGACACAAGTAGAAACTATCAACATTGTTGTGTCGTCCCATGCAAAAATAATCTCGAATATTATTAATGGTGTTGAAATTGATAGCAATCGCAATGTTGGCATCACATCCACTATTAAAAACTATATTTCCTTAAATCAAAACGAAAGTGACATGCTGTTAAATGCATCTTGGTCTCCCAATTCTTCAATCAATGTGAATGGTTTCTACTTTAATTTTTTCATACCCCTAAATAAATTATTGGGATTTGCTGAGGACTATAAGAGAATAATTCCAAACGGACGTCATGACTTAATTCCAACACGCTCACGCACAGATGGCAATTCATTAATTACTAACGAAGATGAAAAGGCAAAGATAAACTTACCTAAAGTACAATGGAAAATTCCTCATGTTACGTTATCCGATTCTTTTAAATTAAATCTATACCAATCTATTAATAAGGGGCAATCTATGAAGATTGCTTTTCGAAACTGGGACCTATATGAATATCCTGTATTGCTTAATACTAATCATCATATTTGGAATGTGAAGACAACTTCTCAAATGGAGAAGCCACGCTATATTATCCTTGCTCTACAAACCGGCAAACGTAATTTACTGAAAGAAAATCCAACTGATTCAGATGCTTATCCATGCGAGGATTTAAATCTTTCATTTGAAAAAATAATTACAGTTTGCTGTACAATATGTACTGTGATTTTCAAAAAACTTTTTATAATCGATTAGTTGCTGAACCTTTATTGTCAAGAGATGGATTTAAAGCCCAAGCGTCAATTTTCATAATTGATTGCAGACACCAAAGTGAAATAATAAAAAACGGTCCAGTTGATATTCGCATTGAAATCAAAACAGCGAAGCAATGCCTTCTAATACGTCTGCCTACTGTTTGATGTTAGGTTAGGTTAGGTTAGGTAAGTGGGCAGGTGTAGGGGGATAGAAAACCTCCACACCACACTCAGGTCAGTATAGATCCATTGTGATACCCAAGGGGGGAAAGGAGATAGAAAAAGGAAATCCCTACCTCGTGGAAAAATACCGTCTTGTAAGTATCCTAAAGAAAGAACTAAGTACTCACTGTGTCCTAGATACAAACCATCCAGAGGATTTGATGAAGTTTGCGATGTCATTTATTGGTCTGTTGGACAACTCTTCTAGATCCTCAAAGAAGTGTTGCCCAAGGATCTTGTTTCTCAAATGATAGAGGCCTGGGCAATGGCAGAGAAAGTGGGCGGTGTCCTCCTGAGCCTCCTCGTCGCCGCAGCCTCTACAAAGGTCGTCGCTAGTCACACGTAGTTTTTTCATGTGGTACCGCATGGTGTTATGCCCCGTAATGACTCCAATTAGAGTAGAGAGGGATTTTCTGTGCCTCTGTATGAGTCTATTGTTGATGTTACACGATCGCATTATAAACTATAATCCTTTGAATCAAATAGTTTCTCGAGAAATATAAGTAATTGTTAGTTGCATGTTAGCTTTCATTGAGGAAACATACGTATGCATAAGATAAAATGTATTTTATTCTCGACTTTCATGCCAAGTACTTTGCCATTTGTTTGTGGGAAATTGTGAGAATTATCTGGGGGATATTCTGAGGTGTCAAACCTAGATTTCTCCAAATTAATGACATCATCATATATATCGGAATAAAAATCATCTGTCGAAAACGAAATATCTTCGAGAAAAAATTAAAAATACTGTTGTTTACGTTAAAGGCCTGGAAAAAACACAATGGATAAAAGAATTACTTCAGAATGAAAACGTTGAAGTAATGGATATTGAAAAAGTTGGCTGTCCTGCTCTAAAAGAATTGAAGCGTCTCTACCCCAATGAAATAAAATGTCTATTTCATAGTAAGTGCTGCGCACTGCAAAATGTTTACCTGTTGAATAAATTTTTGAATGGATGCAAATAAAAGTCAAACAAAACAGTTGTATTTAAAAAAAAACTTTGTTTTTTATTTATTCAAAATCTACTTCTTCTAACATTTTTGTTATTACTTTGGTTATAAACATTTCTAATTTTGTTAAAGGTAAATGTACATTACAAAATTGTTCATTGGATTTTTTCTGTATTTTTTATAAAGTTGCTTAATGTGCATACATTTATTTCTTTTGTGTAGATTACAAAAATTTCATTTAAATTAACACAAAATTCTTCTTTATTGTTTAAACAGAATGATAATATTGAAAGATGTTCCAGTGAAGCTGGTTTATATGTAAATATAAATTTATCCTTATAAGCAGGATTCCAGTCCAATACTTCTTTATATGTTGAATTCCATTTAAACAGCTTTATGATGTATCTCCTGATTGTTTTGTTGTGATTAAAGAAACTGTTCCATTCCTCTCGAATATCCTCGTCAACAGGAAGGGAAAATTGCATTTTCGAAGCAATCTTCTCAAGAAGCTCTTCAAAATGGAAATCACATATGACATCAAATATATTTTTATCAATTATACAATTGACTTGATGAAAGGGTTAAAGATCATCATGATAGACCATCAGTCTATAAGATAAATGACATCTATTTTATATTTTCCCCCAGGTATCTCTGACAATCTCTTGTGGAGGCTGCAGATTTCCGTAACTATCCAAATATTCTATATGATTTTTTATTCTCATCGATTTTGCTGCAAATTCCCAATCATTTTCATCACGGCTGGTGACGTCATGCACCTGCTGTCCTGGAAACCGCTTCCTGGAAACCCCCAACACATCACCATCACAACCCACATACTGATAACACACACACACGCACACACACGCGCCGGCCTTGACCACCCTCAACCATACGTCTAGGCATTTTTCATTTTTACTGATAAGAAAACCACAACCTTAACCGCAACCAAATTGGCCTAGACTCCTCCTAAAGGTACTACTTGTGGCGATAGGTCGATAGTTAGGTCTTCTTCTTCCTTTTATCAGCGAGGCCATGATCCGAAAACAAGGGATCACAACCCTCCCACTTCACCGCATTTCTACTGATCCGCATGTGGGGTTCGCCTATTTGACCTCAGAAAATATCGGCAGGCCTGCCGATTTTGGATCACTCGGTTACTGAGGCCAATGAAATGCCGATGTCGTCGCATTTGTCTGATCCAGGCGTTTATAGGCCTGCCTTTCCTACATCGCGATGTCTTTGGAACGTGCATTGATATTGCCTTTTTAACAGGGTTCAAATGATCTCTTCTTTGAACGTGGCAATACCAACTGAGCCGGCCACGCTCTATTTTTTGTACGATGGTTTCCTTGATGTGAAAGCTTCCACGGATCTTCGAACTTCTTATTCGATCAAGCTTTGTCACTCCTGCTGTCATGCGAAGCATCTTCATCTCAGCTGCCGTTAATTTACTCTCATACTTTTTGTACATCGTCCAACATTGTGAACCGTATGTGAGCGCTGGACGTACAACTGCGGTGTAGAGCCTTCCTTTCAACTTAGGGGGAATTTTTCTGTCACAGAGGATAGCGGAATTTTCTCGCCACTTCATCCACCCTACGCTTACACGATGATTGATGTCGTCATCACAAGTTGCTTTGCTATTGATCATAGATCCCAGATATTTGAACTTTTCGCACTTGGGAAGCACTGTTCCATTCAAATAAATGTGTGGAATAGGCCTGAGTGGATCAGAGAACGGGTAGCACAAGTACTCTGTCTTTTTTGAACTAATGCGATACCCATTTCCCTCCAAAACGTCCTCCCACACATCAAGTGCTCGTTGCAGGGACGTAGGATCCTCACTTATGATGGCTCCATCGTCAGCAAAGAATAACTGATGTACCTTGGGGTCCATCACTTTACCTTCAAGCAGATAATCAAGGACCGTAATAAAGAGCAAAGGACTTAAAACGCTTCCCTGGTGTACCCCGACTTTGATTGGGAACTCTTCGGTTACTCCAGCGGGGCATCTTACTTTTGTCTTTGCTCCTTCGTACATGTCCATAATCATCTGTACATAGGTTTCTGGAACCCCTCGATGTCTTAGCGCCACCCATATCAGATCTCGTGGTTGTCTGTCGAATGCCTTTTCAAAGTCAACCAATACAATATGCAAATCCCTTAAGGAATCACGATGTTTTTCCATTATGATCCTTATACTTTGGATTGCATCTGTGGTTGATTTACCCGAGATAAACCCGCACTGATCATCAGATAGCCGTATTATTTTTCGCAGTCGGCCACCCAATACCCGCTCAACGATCTTCATGGTGTGTGACATCAGCTTGATCGAACGGTAGTTATCACAGTTTCGCGTATCACCCTTCCCTTTGTATACAGGGAGAAGGTAACTTTCCCTCCATTCATTCGGCATTGGATCACCTCTCACGAATTTGGAGATGAGAATTCTGAGCCATCTGAACCCGATGTCTCCCATCTTTTTCCAGAACTCAGAGGGTATTTCGTCTGGCCCAATCGCTTTTCGTTTTTTGGAGTATTTGACCGCCTCACTAACTTCTTCGACTGTAATGTCGGGTATTTCTTCACAGTTAGGGGTGGCTCTTGGAAAGTATAGCCGGGGAAACTGTTCATTCAAAAGCTCTTCACAATACTGCCGCCACCTCTGCAGAATTTTGTCGTCATCCACAAGAAGCTGGCCATGAGCATTGCTAATGAACTTTGGCGAACGAATCTCCTGAGCATTCTTCCTTCTTTGGGCGGCTATTTTGAAGATAGTGGCACTCTTGTTCATATTGTGTCTTCGCAGCTCCTGGATAGCCTGGTTTGCATCAGCAACTGGGGAAAATATTTTCTCCAGCTCCCGATACAGGCCCTCCGTGCTCTCTGCTTGAAGCTGAGCGCACTTCTTCTTCGCTTTTTTCTTGCAGCATCTGTATTCCAGTTAGGTATTTCCAGTCGATAGTTAGGTATTTCGTTTATATGACCTTTCTTGTCCTATGTTAGGCAAACCCCACAGGCGGATCAGTAGAAATGCGGTGAAGTGGGAGGGTTATGAATTATGATCCGTTGTTTTCGGATCATAACCTCGCCGAAATTGGAAGAAGAAGAATGACCTTGCTTGTGAATAGGGATGATAAATGTGGTCTTTCAAAGTATGAGGAAAGATCCTAGGGAAATGGACATAAGAAAATATGAGAATAAGAAAAATAAGAGAAGTCAATGGTTGGCCCAAGTGGGTCACACATTTTTTTAAAACAATTGCGGCCAACCTATAAGGACCGGAAGAACAGTCATCCTTAAGTTTATTAATCTTCTCTGCGACAAGTAGCGAGGTCTTATTAACCGAAACTAATGACGTTTCGGCGCAATTATCTGTATAAGAGAATGATCGTGGTCGGACTCAAGGATGAGGTGGGTAAGGTTGTTTAAAAGCCTGCAATTGAAAAATAATAATAATTGTACTCAAGGATTGTTTTCATTTCAACCACTTAACCGCCTTCCACGGTAGTCAAAATCAACTACTGACTTTGCTCAAAACGCCATTTGCAAACCACCGATCAATTATGCATTTAGACGAACCCAGAAGTGGCATTAAAATTTGTCGTAAATATTCTAAAAGTTATGTCCTGTTCGTTATTAAAAACCACTACATGGTGATAAATTCCACTGTGCTACTCCCAGCCCACGCTGATTAATTCAATTTAATTAGGCCCCGTAAAATAGTCCAACCCCCGAGGTTCCATTTACAAAATTTTGTTAAAAGCAAAATTTGCATACAACCTTTCCAATATACAAATCGAGCGCTCTCTCATAAAAATTTCCAAGTAGCTATCGCACTTTTACGACTTAGACCTCTTTCAATATTCAAAACTTTTCCGGTCCTTAATTTATACGCAATATAGAGAATTTGTAACGCATACGCATCGTGGCACTAGACAATTCGACAATTTTGTGTCGTTGTTCCGTATTGTTATCGTAAAAAAGGCACTAACCCCACACAGGGGACCGTGGTGCGTCGTCGTTTCACGAGGGATTTCAAGTGAACCAAGGAAGAGCAAGCCTGGCAGGTGGCACACACAACAGCAGACATTCTCTTCGGATGAAATTGAATTTGTTTATGGCCAGGTGCCATTGCCATGCAGTATGAGGAAAAATGTCCTCTCATCCGGACGAATTGGGAGAAAATCTCGAATTGCGAAAATTTCGAATTACGAAAATTTCCCCTTGGCGCCAAAGTGCGCATGTCCTACGAAAAATGAAATAACCTTTCTCAACATCGTGCACATTTGCCATTTGCCCCAGCACTACGTTTCGTCCTGGCTGTCAAAATTCTGTGTGTACACAAAAAACAAGTAGGCACACGGTCGACTATGACGGTTCTATCGCAAGGATACACATCTTCGCGTACTCTCCACTTCAGTTCAGTCATCTGGTATCTTTTCGTGAGTTTGGTAGGCCCGATCCGTCTTCTCGGCCGGTTTGTGAAATTTCTGATGCTCCTCGGTTAATATAAACCCGATTGCATTAGCTCAGAGATTGCTGCCTTCGCCCAGGCTTCTGTTCTGTCGGGATTCTGTGGCACAAAAGTGTACACAAAAGAGTACACGAAAAAGCGTGTGCATATTAAATTCGTCAGATTTCGATCGAATATCTCTCGGTTACTTGCGAACGGGACAGGAGTTCGACGGGTGAAAAGATTCTCGAGTCATTCCACCCATCCAAGCCCACGTTCGGGAAGGCAAGGCCTACTTAAGATTTTCTCCTTTTTACGCCCTAACGTATGGGTGGTCTCGGTCTGTAAAGTACCAAATAAGAAGAAAAAAAAAGGAGCAAGGATACAAGGAAAAAATCATAAAGAGTGTATAATGTGAAACGGTTACTGTGTGTGTATACAAACAGAAAATATTGATGAACGGTTGATAAATTATTCGATATTGCTACTGACAGCTGTGATTTTTATTTTTTTATTTTTGCTCTCAAGTTGCATGGTAAGCGAGTAACTAACTCTAGCTGCTTAAAAACCTTCGTGTATGGGGCTATGTGCCTTATAATTTAATTACCACCTCTTCCACATGTTCGCGTAACTTTAACAGAATCTTACAAGGATAATCGTATTCGCCCTTCTCTTTGGGTGGTGACACAATCCGAGTGAAGTGTAGTGGAAAATCGGGTGCTACTATCCTGTCAGATAAGAGCTACGAAAGCAGATTTCTTCTTCGATAGACGTCGTCAGATAACGGCTTCAAAACGTTGTCGGATTTACTTAAAAGTAAGATTTTTTCTACTTCTACCCTCTTACTGTTATTATCTGGAGCTGGGGATTTGGTTTGGGGGTGGTGGTATGGTGGTGGGTTTTACGGTGACAACCCCAAAATTAAGTCTTATGCAAAAAATGGAAATTTAATTTCTCAAAGCGAGGAATGTAATCAGCGGAATGTTAGTTAAGAACCTTTTTCTTGTTTTTTTCTTTGAAGAGCGGTTTTTCGTCGTCGAAAAAGAGTCCTTGGGGTATAATGAAATGGGAGACGCGAGCTATTTGGCTCTTATTGCGAGTGTTAAATACGCGGAGAATGTAGGCCTTAATTAGACATAGATGAGTGAAACAGCGTTAATTTTGTGGTTCAGCAAAGTTGTAATTTCGGGGTTGAGAGGATACTCGAGTGGGAAAGAATTTCTCCCATTTTCGTACAATTTAGCTGGGGAAGACTATGTGGGAAGACCATGTGGGAACACTATAGGCAGATGCTAAATCATATGATATAGCTACACAGGTTTCCTTGGTTGTTTGAGTATGTTAAAGTTGGTCACTGTTTGTGCCTTGGCTTCATTCATGTGGTTCTTGTTTGCCTTCACATACAATTCCAAAAACGGATCACGTTTAGCCTGTCTAACTTAATATTGGTAAGTAGACTAGAAAATATGTTCACATGTAGGTATTTCTTCTTGGCAATAGCTTCAATAATTTTTCCTGAATTTCTCTGTGCAAGCCCTTATTGCACGTTTTTAAGGGTCTAAATTAAATGTCGAAAATTGAAGCTTCAGAAGTGCTGTCGAGAAGAACTCAAGGTTCTTAGAACACAACACAAGGTAATGCTCTGCTGGGTCACTGGACATTAAGCCATACCAATCAATGAGAAGGCTGACGACTTAGCAAGAGGAGGCTCGACATCTATATCATCTAGCCTTGCATACTCAAGCTTGAAGTAGGAAAAAAGCCACAAGAGAGGCGAATACCAGATGAATCTAGACAGAGAGTTGTACTTTTTGACAAGGCAGGGACCGATAGACTTGTACGGAAAGACAGGAAATCCCTTTCCACCCTCGTAGGATTTATCACGAAATGAAAAAAAATTGCGTCAAACAGAGAACACCTTTGCAGAGGCTGTGGTGACTAGGGAATCCATGAGGACACAGCTTACCTTCTGTGTTAAATCTCGGGGCTCAATTACACCAGGAATAAACTCCTCGGGAGACACTTCTTTCAGAATCTAGAGGAGCTTTCGAGCACACCAACAGACGAAATAATGAACTTCATTAAATCTACATGATGGTTTGTATAACAACGCAATAAGGAATTCAAAATTGTTTGTATTAAAACAGGGTTATAATGGGCGACGAATAACCTTTTCTCTCAACGGTATCACAATGGGTCTGGATTGACCTGAGTTAGGCGTGGATGATTCCTATTCGCCAGCCCACTTACCTAACCTATGTCGAGTACAGCGCTTGATCTATTTAGCCAATATCAAATAGGAAAGGTTAAGTAACTAAAGTACATTCCGAGTATACACCGACATCCCGCTTGAAAATAACTACTTATGCAACCAGTTTTGCTTAACTGGCTGACTTAATCAACAAGTGGCTCTACCCACCTGCAATCTTGCCTTACTGATGTTGTTTCGCTTGACAAATAATTTAAAAAATGTTATTAAATGAAATTGTTGTCATTTTACGCCATATTATGCCTTCTTAATTCTTCAAGAGCTCCTGTGGTGCGGTTTGAAAAGATATTCTTTACTTAATTCCTATCCCAATTGCTCGAATTACGCTACAACTGTTCTACTTTCTGTATATTTTTATCTCCCACCAAATGAGGTTTTATTCAGAAGCAATCAGATCCTTTCATTTCCGAAATGTTGTCCATTCTAGACGTTTTCAGTTCGAAGACAAACTTTCGAATAGCAGACATTTGAGTGTTAGCAGTCTCTACCCAACAACAAAGCCATGAAGTTGTCCAACTTGTTGTGCTTCTTTTCTGGGACGAAATAACTTTGGTGGGTTATATCCTGGTGGTTTGTGCGTCGGACTACTGCGCTTGAGGTTGAATGGTCGTATCCCAGAAAACGCCAAAGGTTTTTCACGGTCCGACCTCTCACGAATGTTTGACAAACATCCGAGAGTATTGTTGAAAGGAGAAATCTTAAAAAAAAAAATGAATTGCCCGTCGGGTACGGACCAAATATAAAATGGGATGTACTTTGACACTTGGTCAAGATATCATAACCTGCTTAGCATAAGGTAAGCTGACTTGAGAACTGATAAGGAAACTAAAATTAAAATCGGTAAAATGAACGTTAAGTGAGTTAAAGTATTAAGTTAAGCTTCCATTTTGAATAAATGAAGCACCTAAAGTGACTTCTTGAGCTTCTTGTCAAAGGTACCAGTTCATGGGTCAGATTTGCTTTGAGTAATTTCGTCACAGCTGTTACAGGGTGATTATGCTTGCGCGTCTTATAACTAGGAATGCATTTCGTTTAAAAACTTGTAAGAGTTTGTATTTTTGACTTCTGTAATTCTTAGCCCTAGAATGCTAAGTCTAGAACCTAGATTTATAATCCAGGCTCCAATATCCTCTGTAGGTATGGTATGCTATGGTATAGGGCCTTTTGGTCTATTGTGATTCCCTATAATTTGTGGTACCATCTCTAATTTGGTTATCTCTCGTTTGGTCTTAAAACAAACCAGTCTGTACTCTTGACGAAATATTATCATGTTCCAGAATTGAACATGTGGCCGATCCTCTATCTCTACAAAATGTCAGTTTCCTATACAGCCGAAGCGACATATTTGAAAATTGGGATAATCACACAGCAAGTATTTGATAATTCCTATTTCTTCTGTATTATGACAGCTCCTGCAGTAATCATATGAGTTGGTGGCTATTACATCGACCAACGTCCAGTTAGTACACCTACCATGAATTTTTTGTCTTTTTTGTTCATTCAGTATTGGCCACGAGCTGCGACATTATGACATGGTCGCCTCTGGCTGCTATCAGGTGTTGTTCTTTTCCTTTGCCTTAAAGTCTATTTTCCTTTTCAGTACACCAATCGGGATAGCTGACGATGCATGGGTGAATTCCTCATTTAATTAACCCCTTCGATACTAGTTTGTCTGCTGCTTCGTTCCCTTCTATATAAGTACTAGCAGGGCACCCGGCGTGCGTTACTGCGCCTAACAGAAAAAAAAAAAAAAAAACAATTGTCAGGCAGGCCATTAGAGAACAGTTTTGTACAGTAAATGGTCCAACCTTAAATATAGGTATATATATCAACTTTTTTTTAATACTAAAGTACTATAATTTTTTTTTTTTAACAGGTGTGTGGCCACGCGCAAATGGCGTGTGGGCACTGCGACCAAGGAGATCTATTGTGCTAGAGGCCACTTTTAGGGCAGCAGTACTTCTACTATGCTTATGAAAGCTATAATTACGGCTGCGGAAGAGTTCCGTAAATCTATTGGAGAAATGATCTCTTTAAGGAAAAAGTTTCTCCTAGTACTACACAGAGCTACACACTCACATAGTATGTGTTCTGCGGTTTCGTCTTTTTCTAGGCAGAGGCGGCAGGTGATATCGTCCGAAATTCTCATTTTGTTAAGTTGGTAAAGAAGTTGACAGTGACCGGTAAGGAAGCTCACAAGCTTTCTTATGTCATTTCTGCCTTCTTATGTCATCTCTGCACTGGAGGGGTCTGAGCAAACAATAAGGAGCCAGCCTGATTTGTGAAATAAACCATGAAATTGTGTCTTAGCGACCTCGTCTACCAGCTCAATAATGGTGTCCATGATGCTATTTTGGACGCCGGCCATTTGCTCGGCACTAAAGGGACTGCGCGCCAGATCAATGGGAACCACACCCAGTTTGACAGTACCTACTTTGTCCCTGTACGAGGTCTTGTCGAGTGTGGCAGTCTCGGTTCTGGCTTTTTTCTTCTGCAGAGCAGAAGGGGTAGACTCCTCAGATCGCATTCGCTTCACCTCGGTACCCTTTTCAGGCTGAGAGGATTTGGTTATCTCAAGAGCACGTTCTCTGAAAACGCGTCTGTTAAGGCGCGATTGAATCGCCTCCTTTCAGCCGAAGTTAACCTAATGAAGCTGGTGCATTCGGATTGAACCGAGTGTTCGTCCGAGAGCATGTTGGAGGAGAGTGTCTGAGTCCGAGTCAGGAAGGGAGGAAATGTCCTCCTCATCCCGTCTCTTATCAGCGACAATGATGAGAGGGTCGGCTCTAAAAGCAGCGACCTCCTCGGGATTTAGAGAAAGCACGGTTGCTGACCCAGAAGTTGTTGCAATAGAGGGTGCATCACCCTGTAAAGTTTTATTTATTTGATCTGTAATTTTGGACCCACGAGTAGTCGGGAAAGGAAACATCACCCACAGCAGAGTCCGGTATACCATGGAAGTGCATAAAATAAAACAGGAGGTCGCCTGGGTATCCTGAGTTAGCATACTAACGACTAAGCACCCTCTTAGCCATGCATCCCTCGGCGTATGCTATTCCACCTTGGATTAGAGATTTTTTTCCAGAGGTTGTCTCCTCACGTTGTACACTTTGGCCGAATACCGCAGTAATGAGTTCGAGCCGCATGGTCCAGGGAGGCGCAAGAGAACACAAAGTCCGGTTGAGCGTCTCGGGACCAGTAGGCAGATTATCATGCTGTAGCATTCGTTGCCCGGCGGCCGCCCCGAGGAGGCAGTGAGTCTTCTTGTAACGGTTGCTCAGTAGGGATCGTACAACAACTTTGCCCTAAGAGCCCGTACCTGGCCGCCAAAGTACTATAATACTAAAGTAGTGGGTTTGACGATTTTGACCAAACTACACAGGAATACTCTCGGGATAATACCGAAAATTGCCTAAAAATTTGACCCCAATCGATTCAGTGGCTTCCGAGTCTATAGCATACAAACAAACATACAAACAAATATACATTGTATTTTATATATAGGATGTCCGGGAACTCCGCAGATAGTGATAAATAAGTGTATAGGTGATAGTTCACCTGTTGCTTCATTCTCTTCTATATAACTATGTCCGGGAACCCAACAGAGAGTGACTTCATGAGTGTTATATCTCCTTCTTCCTTTTTTCAGCGAGGTTATGATCCGAAAATAAGGGACCACTTAACCGCATTTCTACTGATCCGCCTGTGGGGTTCACCTTCATAAGTGTTATATATTCTGTTTATAGTCTGTCGTCATGTTTTCAATCTGATTTTCTCCCTGTCTAGAGCTTTGAGTGCCGCTTAACTATCTACGAAGATTGTGACCCTAGATCGGTTTTTTTTCTTTATGTGTATAGTCTGTTCTGCTCTTGCATTGGCAAAGACTTCGGATTGGAAAAAACTACGACTGTATGACTACCCGGAAATTGGCATGAATCGCTGATGTTGAGTGATCCACAGAAAACTCTATCTCCGTCCATTTTCGACACGTTAGTGTAGAGTTCTCTGTTGATACTGATACTATCTTCTATTCATTTTTAAAATGCCGTTTTCTTTTTACATGTACTGCATCTTAAAATATTTGAGTGGCTGCAGTAATGTGCTAATCTATATATGTATATAAAACTAAGTGACAAAATACATATGTTTTCCTCTACCGCCCGTCATTTTCAACCAATTTAGTTGGTATTTTTTTAAATGTAGATAATTATGGTACAAAGTTGATAGGCAAAAAAAAATCGGTGGCGTTTAAGCTAGTTTACGTATATACAACTTTATCACCCCATAACTGAATTTGAACAGCACCAAATAAACAAATCTGATTAGAAATGCTTGAACATACTTAGAAAGTTGTCATCGCAATTAATTATGATAATTTAATTCCGTTTTAACATCTAATGTTACACGCAATTAATTATTGTAAAACAATGATCAACAATTATTTTTCTTTCGTCTTTCAAAGAAAACGTACAACACTCGTGCATACCCCTCCGTATTGAGTTCCCATTAATAAAACTTTTTGAGTTGCATGTATTCGTACTTATAATTCATAAATTAAAAAGTTTTATCTGTATAAAATTCTTAAACAAACAAACCAACAAAAAACATATAACATTTGGGAGAAATTGATGTAGGTTTACTGATAAAATGTAAGTACTTTGTAGGGCGTGTAAAATTAAAGAAATCGGATTTGGGTTCACACAGAAAAGTTTTCAACTTTATTATTCAAACATATATGTACTCGTATGTATGAACTTACTTTAAGAAATTGTGGACTTATAAGCTACTGTTAATCCTGTAGACATAGGATTTCTTTTGTCTGGATTGGCAGAAGGAGGTATTTTACTCATATTGATTCGAAAATATCTTAAGTTTGGTATATCATAAACCACAACATATTAAATTTTATATTAATATTGACTTTAAACAAAATCATCCAAGGCATAGCCGAGAGTTACGAGGATATGAAGTTTGAAATGATTCCGCTGCAATCAAGCGTATAGGTATAGAGACGGGTAAACACAAAGGGGGATATAACTAGCGAGACACAATAAGCATTTATGAATATCTTGTGAGTACCAATTTACTGGAAACCAATATATATTTGTCCTATAATTATGAGTGGAAGTAAAATGAGCAAAAAATCAAAGTCGATGTAAAAATTTGAAGATGATGGAGCTAAAGGGCTATTTTCTTGGGGTATAAACCAAGGTTGCCGTTGAAGAATTTGGCTTAATACCAAAGTCTACCGAAATTCAAGAAATCGAATTCTATATCTGCAGATCTCTACGTATGTGAGACTGTTTGATCGAGGTGAACTACCTGAATTATTTTGACGAAAATTGCATTGTAGCATTAGCTAACATATATTATGATCATTAAGAGTGAGCTCAATAGGAAGTGTTAATCAATTCAAAAATTAATTATTAATTAAAAAATAATTCACATTATGTACATAAGTAGTTCCATTATTGCTCTGTAGGTGAGCATAAAGAAGGTCGAGCAATTTATTGACATGAAAAGAAAATCTCTTGGCTATCTATCTATTTTCAAATGCTCGGATAAATCTTTGACGTCTGATATCCGCCATCTGCACCTGGTGATTGCAGAATGACTTAACCTTAATAACAATAAATTTAACCTTAACTGGATCTCAACAAATGTTGCAACGCATCCCACCACCTCCCAGAGTGTACTTCATTCCCGGCGAGCTGTAACCTTATTCACATTAGCACGTAACTTAGGTGTTACATGTTACAATGCCTTAACGTTTGCTCATATAGTTAACATTATAAGCAGGGCCAACCCAGTACACAAAGTCTTACAACCTAAGATCTGTACTACTCTTTCATCCTAATTATGATATTTTAAGTTTTAGCCTTAAGCGATTTCTTGATTACATTAAGAATAAAAATGTAAGTAAATAAATATATACGTATATAATAGAATGATAACTAGGGTCGTGTCCCAGTGCGCAAAAACAACTTAACAGATTTTAACTTTGTCATTATAAGGCTTCTTACTTATCTCCGATTAGAATTATTGCAATCTACTCTTAACTCAGGAAGAAAAGTACAATTTCATGGTATCAAAACTCTGGTGATCCTGTATTTTGCTAGTGCTGGATTACAATGCAGGACATGTTCAAAAGATTACATAATTTCGAGAGTGTTGAACTTCTCGTTTTAAAGAATATCTAGCTTAAATTAGATTATAAATCATTGTCGATTTCTGTTGCCAAGTTCGAGTTGGGTTGATAGCTCACAGAGAGGACAGATCATACTCCTATTTCTGCATAGAGCTACGGAAAGAAAATCCTTACATGTTTCCTCTGACAAATTATTCTACACATAAGTAAAACCTCTAACCTATAATTTGACTACAGTTTTGCACTTGCGTAGATTTTCGAGAGGTAACATGTTATTATAATTGAAAAGGATTGCAATAGCAGATCAGTAAATCTCACTCATTGGAGTTTGCATAATTATTTTTAACGAGATTATATAAATAAATTTCAAATTGAATCCGGCTAAAATGGATTGTCGGTTGAGCACATTTGTTCGCTAAAGCAATGACAAAGCAGTTGCTTTTACGTATATTACATCAAGCATGACAGATATGCATTATTCATGTTTCTATTTTTAGTGCCCACTTTAAAAGAGTAACATTTCGCAATAAAAATAAAATATTTTTATTCTGTGTACATAGTAAAGTACTTCTGAAACTGATCCCACGCAACCACATCAAAATATCAATTGCAAGTATGTACTTTCTATTTAAACCCTTCATTCATTCAACCAGCACAAATCCCTGTGCTCAAATACCAACCAACTAGCAAAACAAAAAGTACTCAGCATGAATTCAAAATGTTGAATAAAAATAGAGGAAGGAAAAATTCCAAGTGTGCGATTAGCACTGTCATTTCGGAAATTGAATTCAACACACGCCAAATTGTAGTAACAAATTCGTGTAGACACACCAGGGAGGAGGACACAATATAATCACTTCAAATCTCTGTTTTAGAAAACAATGATCCTTTTGCATGCCATGCTGCTTTTAAATGCATTCCTTAATTGAATTGAATGTATGCATCAAAGTTTGTAGGGAATTTATTTAATTCCAAGCGAAAGTAATTGACGTGATTGAAAATAAGAGCTGAAAATAGTTGTTTGCTAAAGAACAATAGTTAGCATACGTTTGGATATTATTCCATTGGCATTCGTTTCAAATAGGGTGCATTGTGCAGCAGGACTTGCATCCCTATTAAACTAGGACAGACGTTTGAAATATATTTAATTTCTTTCAACTACACATGATTAATTGAAAATGCCACATTTTGATTCAAATTTTATTTAATACTTACGTATACGCATAATACGTATTTCAGCTCTCATCAGGCATATTGTTTTGAAAATTTGTTTTATTCAATTTGAATTCCACCTATTCACTTCACTTCCTTCAGGTTACATGGGTGCATACATACAATGCACCCATGTAACCTAAAGAAACAAAACATAAATAAATTATTGATGCAACAGCATGTGCATACCCTAGAGCCCTATAGTTTTATGGTTTCATGACTGATCCTGCAGGCGGTATTGAAAAGCTTTTCGATGACATATTTACTCCCGGAAGTTTTTTTTAGAATTTTGAATGTTTTGGGAGATTGAGCTTCGAACCTCGTGCGAATGAAGTCAGCAACCTACCGCCTTACTCATAACAATAAACCAACGAATATGAGCGAGATTCTTCCAGGAACAATAAGACAAAGAAGAAAATCAATAAGACCGATTCGGAAACAACGATAAAAACCAAATTCATTTGACGAATAGTTATACTTCTTCTTTGGAGACGTGTGAAAATGATAGTAAGTTGTCGCTAGATAAGAAAGTTGTATATCTACTCGGTGAAGAGGAACGACCCCCCTCCATCGAACTGCACCAGCGCTTCAGTGCAGGACGTAAAAGCTCAAAACAGTCTTCATGAAGTGTTTCCTATTCCTTAGACACATTATTGAAAATTTGCTTGATATTAGTTCATACAGTTTCATTTCTTCGCGCAGACCAACGGACCAGCGAGCCTTTATTATCATAAAGAGGTTGTAAGTATTTAATTGAAATCTATTTCGTTTCTTACTTGATGTGGTCTGTGAAATCAATTTTCTCTGCAAGCGGAAGTCTTCCGTAGTTCTAGAATTGAATCCAAAACCTTAACCAATTTTGGTTCCACTAGTAATGCTGGACACAGCTACGATCTTTTACCTTACTTCCTGCAAAAGCTTACACGTGGTCATACAAGGTAGAACTCAGCTTGGGTTGTGCTAAAAAAAGGGCCCATATAATGGAATTCCTTATACCTTAAACTAGATACAAGACCCAAGTACACAGTAAAGTCTGAATGGCCTCAAGTATGCAGAACTTGGAGATTTTCCTGCTTGTACTTTTCGCACAGCACTTAACCAAACGATATTTTCAACATATACCACCCTGTCCCATCACATTCCTCTTTCAAATACCACTAACGGTGTGCAAATAGCCCACAAAAATTTGTATGCATTTATCTTTTTTCTGTGTTTTATGGTGCAGCCATAATGGAACGCACATATGAGTATCGTTACATAAACTCGCTCAAGGCCCGAGCCTTACCTTTCACCATTTCAATTGAACAAAGAGCCTATGCTTTGTGTGTCCTTCCTTTGGAGTAAGTTTTGTTTTTATTGCCACTGTTGAATATCCTTGTTCGCCAACATGAGGTGGCGGTAACGATGTATCGGAATGGAATCTCACTTATTTTTTTATTCTTTCGCCTTTGCTCCACTGGAAGATGTGTTAGAGCCTTTGAGGGAAGGCAGCAACACCCTGAATAGGATCTTCTCAAGTATAAAACGAGTATGACTAGGTATGTGCGAATTTTACACTCCCACTGTCTCTCTGTGCTATGCTATTGTCATCGTAACGCTAAATTGCAAAGTTGGGAAAAGAATGACGATGACGGCCATCCTGATGAGGCTACTGCGACACCATCAGGCGTTTATGCTCTTTAATATTTGATTCGTTGAACGTGTGGCACCTGTGTTTGTTCTACGTTCTGGGAATCTTGTGTACGTAACATTCATATCGTAGGGGTATCTGTTTTGCCTGCATTTATTTTCCTTTCATCTTTAGCGCTAGGATACGCTTAAGTGTTTCAAGGAAAAATGAATTTTCCATTATATTGTTTTCCTTTTATGGGAGTTTTATTGCATACTCTGTGGTATGCGGCACTTAGGTGATTCTTGTCGTCGCAACGGGAAGGAAATGAACTTTATTCTTTCATCTTACTCTACAGGACATTGAGTAAGTAGTTTGTTTTATTTAAATAAAAAATGGAAAATAATTTTGCTTGTGAGTTAAAGTTAGTGTGGTTGTTGAAAGTTTAAGTGTGAAATGAATTATTTTTTAGCGGAGATCATGACTACGTACCACGTCTAGATAAACGTGTGGAAATAGTTTCCTGTATATTTTTAAGCGCATCTCATAGGTGTAGTAAGTTCATACCTGTGCTAGGATTCTAAAAAAAAAAAAAATTCAAATCACGCTACAATTTTTCATGAAGCCAATGTGCTACAAGGTTGATACGTATTATTCGCTATATTACTCGGCCCTGAGGCTTTCATCAAATTTACTTCTACCTAGAATCAAAAAAAAAAATGGGTCTGTCAACTCTGTCTATCTACCTGCCTATCTTGGTCCGCACAGCTGATTGCAGCCTATGCGGGTGGACACTTCAAAATTCATATCTGAGATTAGTGTGGTCACAAATTTAGATGAAATTGGACTGTCCATTCTTAAAAAAATTAGTATTACTTAACTTGAGGCCGATATTGAAGAAACTAGATTTTCTTAATAACGGCTCTAAGGATTTTGTTAAAAATTCACATTTAGAATACGAGTCATTTTTCGTCAAGATTTCGTACTTTTACTTTCTAATTGGTGTTCGAAAAGTAGCTATTTCTTGATTAAATCTCAATCTGTTGTGCCCAAAATTAGCAATATTTATCTTACAAAGTTTTAGAGAATTTTTAAAACAGATTTCAAACACAAAGAAAAAAACTGCCATGTGAATGCCTAGATCTTAAATATGAATAATTTACAAACGAACAGCATTTAGGTACAATTAGGTGGGACACTGGCGTGGACTTTGTTTTGATTTTGGATGCTTATTTGATATATATGGTATATAAAAAAAAGCACAAAACTCAATTTCACATATTTGCCCAGTCAATCTTCCATCAGATAGGGTACACCATTATTGTTTTAAAAATTGCGCTCGTACTTTTTCTTATATTATTCTGGCATTAGCTCTTAGATTTGTATTAGAACTATGCACACATTCAATTTTGTCGGACATTTAAAGACATAAGATGAACAATACTTAGGAGTAAGCAAATAACGGGTGGGCCATCTAGTTATTTCTTTTTAAATCAGAGGTTATTTTGACACTGGCAGGTGTTTCCCACTCGAAATCTTGACAGAAAGTCAGTATCATACCTCCGCGGAACGAAATGAGTCGCTTTACGTTTGAACAACATTGGGAAATATTGAAAACTTATTTCCAAAGTGAGTGCTGTGTAGCCCAAACAGTGCGTTTTTTGAAAAGAAGTTTTGGCCGAAATGAAGCACCCACCGCGCCTGCTGTACGCAAGTTTGTGCAAAAAGTTCGTGAGAATGGTATGCTAGTGGACAACACTCATGGTCCCCGTCGTCGTACGGTGCACACAGACGAGAATGTGGCTGCTGTAGCCGAGAGTGTGAGACTCAATTCACGAACATCAACTCGTCATCGATCTCAACAGCTCAACATTTCACGCACTAGCCTGAAGAGAATTCTGCACAAAGATCTGAGATTATTCGCTTACAAAGTCCAATAGATTCAGCAATTGAAAGTGCACGATCATCCGCTTCGTTATCGCTTCACAGTTTGGGCCTTAGAGCAGCTTGAATTGGACAACGATTTTGGGCGAAGAATCATCTTTTCTGAAGAGGCATATTTTCATCTCGGCGGCTACGTTAACAAACAAAACTGCTGCATCTGGGGCTCGAAAAACCCGCACGTTATTGTCGAGAAGCCAATGCATCCACAGAGAGTGACAGTTTGGTGCGGATTGTGGAATGGTGGCATCATTGGACAATTTTGCTTCGAAAATGAGGCTGGGAACAACGTTTCGGTCAACGGTCGGCGTTACAGAGCCATGTTAACGACTTTTTTTTACTGAAGTTGAAGACATGGATTTGGACGACCTCTGATTCATGCAGGATGGCGCGCCATGCCACACAGCCCATGCCACAATCGGTCTTTTGCGCACCAAATTCCCAAATCGTGTTATCAGCCGTCTTGGAGATGTCAATTGGCCGCCTCGGAGCTGTGATTTGACCCCCTTGGACTTTTTTTTGTGGGGAACCGTGAAGAACCGATATTATGCCAACAATCCGGAAACGATTCAAGCACTTAAGGGCAATATCATCCAAGCAATCCGTGAGCTACAGCCGGAAACCATCACCAAGGTCTTGGAAAATTGGAGTGGTAGAATGCGCTACTGCGAGGCCAGCCGAGGCAGCCACTCGAGTGACGTTGTGTTCCATAATTAATGAGAATGTTTGCTCTCACTAATAAAGCCATAAAAATGGAACAACATTTTCATTTTGTTCATTTTATTGCATTTTTAAAAAGAAACTTGTAGTTGCCCCACCCTGTACATTGAGAATTATATATATATTCGCACTCTTACTTATATTTTCCACTCTGGACCAATGTACTACCGAGAGCAAAATCCTGGCTTTTCTAAGCAAGCACTTTAGTGATGAGAAGCCTACAGTAGCAGTACTCACCAAATCGGCACCGAAAATCTGCAAAGGCATGGCACTCACAGAGAAAATTATCAGGTCGGGTCCTGAGAAAACCTCCTCTGAGATTTGCCTAGAAATCTCCTCGGAGATCTTGTTCCTCAAAATCCCAGTGTGACCTGGGCCGCAGGTAAGAGAAAGAGAATTCAGCCTTGCGACCGTATGCAAAGAGTTAGAAACAGACGCATAACGGGAAGTGAAACCTAATGTTGTCGTCTTCCACGAAGATACCACCACCAGACCCTTGACCGGTTTTAGAGTCATCCATGAAACTACGACTACATTCCATTCGTGGCTCAGACTGTGATGGAAGCCATTGTTGAACATAAGGAAATTCGACTTTTAATTTGCACAACAGCTGAAGTTCTGGTGTCATCCCATCAGATGGCATATCCATGACACCAGAGATGTAGGATAGATGTCGCGCAAGGTTGTCAGAACTCCAGTGAAGTCTATACCAAAAACCACCCCGCCGAACACAGTGGATGGCTTTGATATAAGTATCAAGAGGAGATTAGCTCAACAAAGCATCTACATCCAGGCGTACTCGGAAAAGCTCTCATGAGGCCGAGACAAGCCGTACTTTGGAGTTTAGCGCAAAAAGCAGTCACATATGATATTTACGCGAAAGTTCCTTCTACCAAACAACCGATGCATGGTATATACACTATACATAGGTAGATCCAGAGATCTTTTACTATTTGCTGACGACAGTTGAGTGAGCATATCTGATCCCCTTTAAACAAAATAATGCGGAAATACAGATTACTTACTTAGATCCTTTAACCTCTCGGGAAGCGTAGGGCGTCAACCACGCCTGCGCGCCATCTTGTTCGGAGTTCTTCAACGCGTTTGAGCTGTCTCCAACTAATTCCTAAAGAGCTCGATTCCTCCTCAACTGTTCTGCGCCACGTTTGCCTAGGGCGTCCCGCTATTCTGCCTGCCTGAGTGAGCGGATTCCACTGCATGGCGTATTCGCAATGAAGTTGTCACCGCGACGTGGGGTGTGTCCAATCCACTCCCACTTTCTCCTTCGCATAGTAATTTTTATGGGTTTTTGGCACGTTCTCATAAAAAGCTGCTGTTCGTTGGAGATACGGTTCGGGCAGAAAATCCTCAAGATGATTCTTAAGCATTTGCTTATGAAGCGTTTGCACGGAGTACATTGCTGATAACCACCAAAAACAATAGTGGTGACAGTATGCACCCTTAACGTACTCCACTTTGGACTTCAAGTCCTCCGATACATTACCATTGTGTAAGATGTGACACTTACCGCCCTCGTGTGTAGCCTTGATAATAGCTATAAGTTTTCTGAAAAGCCTCTCCTCCGCAATGCTAACCAGATATCATCTCGATGCAAGCTGTCGAAAGCCTTCTCGAAGTCGATAAGCAGCAAATGTAGCGGAGACCTGACCGTAAGGTATTTATGTCATTGATGAAGAAAGATCCAGCCTGTTCGACGTCCAGAGTTGATCTAAATGCTCTTTGCTTCGTTACAGAATTACTCTAGCTACTATTTTGGCTACGGCTGGAAGAACCCATATACCTCTTCAGTTTCCGCATTCCGTCACGTTTCCCTTTTTTCGAAGCTGCATGATCATCCCCCTTTTCCACCCTGATTGTCGCTTTTCGACGATTGTCGTTTTACTTGTATTCTTCAGATCTAGCACGAATCAATTTTCATAACTTTTTCAGCGTGAAAGAGTTCTAATAGTATTCTACACGACAAACAAATTGCTTAGTAATGTTTAACGGTGAGCAGGTCGTAGCTATGAATCAAACGACAATCGTCGAAAAGCGACAAACGCCAACGACAATCAGGATGATTGTTCACTATCTCAAGCTCTCCGTATTAGCGGATGCAGAAAATTTGCCGATGTGTTTGGCGCCGCTTGAAATAGTTCGGCAGGGATGTCATCAATACCCACCGCCTTGTTCTTCTTCAGGGACTTGATTGCTGATATTATTTCAGTTTTGCTTAGAGGTCCAGTGCGGATTCGGGAATTTGTTGCTTCGGAGTGCTCATTCGAATTCGGGATCATACCGCCATCGTCTAAGTGGCTTCGCACAGTAGCAAAATGTTCTCTCCATTAAAGAGCTGGTCCTCAAACGAAGTCGGAAGGTTACTGTCTAGACTCTTCACTGGGTGTTGTTTGGAGTTCCGACCACCACTGAGCTGCTTAGTTATGCTATAAACAGTCCTACTATTGCACCTACTCGCTGCTTCCTCAGCCCTTGAAGCGAATGAGTTGATATGCTGACGTTTGTTAGGTCTCACACTACGCTGCACTTCCTTCTTCTTTGCATGGTATTGGGCTTCTAGCTCGGTTCTCTCCACTACTGAGGCTGCTGCAATCCAAGCCTTGATTGCTGTACGCTCATCGATCCGTCTCCTGATGTCTGCAGAAAGAGACCACCATGTGCGGTGGTATGTCTGCTTTTACCCACATAGGTGCGTACCCCAGTCGCAAAAGCATTTTTCACAGCATTCCAGTGGTCATCCATGCTCTCCTGCATAGTGCTGCTGATTGCTTCTGCTTCTAAATCAAGGTGGTCCCTGAACTGAACGGATGCAATACGAAGGCGTATATGAGCTACCATAAGATGGTGACCTTGTTCTTGTCCGATGTCAACTCCACGTCTGTTTCGGACGTCCAGGAGACGATTTCTAAAGCGGCGGCTGATGGGAATGTGGTCGATCTTGTTCGATGTTCGCTGCCTATCAGTAGAGACCCAACTGATCTTTTGGTAGGTGTTATGCTTAAACAGCATACCTTCAATGACTAGTCGGATAGTATTGCAGAAGTCCACAAACCACTCACCAATATCATTACGGTCTCCAAGGCGGTGAACTCCCATCACGCGTTTACGTATGGTGATGTCGCTACCTACCTTGGCATTGAGATCCCCCATAACCATTACGATGTCCCCATTAGGCGTTTGATTGTAGACGGCGCCTAACCGGCGTCTTCAGTCGGAGCATAGCATTAATTGATAGTAATTTTTCTTACTCCGCTCTGGAACCTAGCCGTCAATATCCGGTCACTGTGAGGTTTCCGGGATATGAGACTACTTCGTGCTGCTGAAATTAGCACCAGTCCTACTCCGGACCTCCGTTCACTTCCAGCTGGTTTACAAGAGTAGAGTATGACAGTGCTTTTTGTTGGTGAGATGTATTTCACAGCATCGAAACATCTTATCTCGCTCAGCCCTAAGATGTCTATTTTATAGTGTGCAAATTCCTGGAGTAAGTCCAGGAATTTGATCGTTGTCCATGTTCGATAGCCAAAGGTCGTCATTAAATTATCCGCCTGTATCTGAAGCGTTGGTATCTGTTTCGGAGCAATATGTTTTTTACGGTTGAGGGTCGCTGGGCCCTAAACCAACCGACACTAATCATGTTTTGTGGGGCAAGAAGCTTACCATTCGTCGTCTCCCGTTAGCAATTTCCGAAGAAATGCCCGGATAGCATCGCGAGGAGGTGGGAGTAGGGCTTACTAACAGAGCTACTAGGTTTTCGGCTGCAGTGGCCCTTTCTCGTTACTTAGTGAGATATAAAGATTGTATACCTGCATTAACACAGACAGAACACATTTCAATTATAAATAAATTTGACGAGCGTAACAAACTCTGACCAGGAACTATTATATTTTCGGTACTTTCCCCATAGAAAGCATCCACTTAAATGTTATCGCTTATTTTCCAGACCAGTTTCTAAGCTAATACAAGCGTGTCTTGGATTGCTTGGATCTTTTGATTTCCTTAGCTTATTCTTTTTTTGACTTCCCAATTGACATGCAGATATTCTTTCCTGAGTCGTACGACACGAATGTGGAATGCTTTGTCGAACTCTAGTTTTCCCTCTTATAACTCAAAAACGCTTGAACCAATGTTCATCGGTAAGTTCTCTTTTTCCCCTTAATTTTCCTACCACCAGTGCCTAACATTTTAAGGGTACCCATAACCCCCTGAGCGCGTACAAATTATAATAAAAAACGTTGTTTGT
Organism: Brachypalpus laphriformis; assembly: GCA_945910035.1. Taxonomy (NCBI): domain Eukaryota; kingdom Metazoa; phylum Arthropoda; class Insecta; order Diptera; family Syrphidae; genus Brachypalpus; species Brachypalpus laphriformis. The sequence goes on from OX246753.1 coordinate 352,174,369, forward strand.
TCTAAGTCCGTTTGGATCTAAAGTCCTTTAGAGCTTTTACAAAAGAAGATATTATAGTACAGTAACTTAAATTCCATTAAAAAAGAACTAGAGGTCTAGACTGTCAAGGAATGTAACAAAAATTAAGTTTATGTATCTAAAGAAATAAGTATCTTGTGTCCCATTTATACTCAAAGAAGATTCTAAGGAATAGTAAATAAATAACAGCAGAATATTCCCCTCAGCAAGATTGTCGTAAAAAATGATAGCCCAAAAAGTAGATATTCTCGTCAATATCATAGCCAAGGTGAGATAACAATGACACAAGAGTGTCATACAATTTCTACATTTCAGGCTTGCAACAAAGTGATGGAACTATTCATGTTTCCTTCCTCAGACAGATATAAAGGATATACCCACCATTAGTAGTTGTAAACTTGTGCTTCTGTTTTATCATATTTGCTCACAAGGAATGGCAAAGGAGAAAATTTTCGCTTAAATACATTTTACGTCCGCAGTAAAAAGGACATCGTAATTTACCCTCAACGAGCTGCGTTCCACACAGACAGACAGTAACAGAAGAGTGCCTTTTCAAAGGACGAACGATTTATTCTTACACTGTTTACGTTTCGTCCTTCTTATGTCTGCCTTCTAAAGAACTAGCTACATTCGTTGGATTTGTAGTTTCGCTTTTAAAGATATTAAAGTGACACGGTTCCTTGGGAGCCAGTTTGATAATGTAAGGACACAAATGAATTAAGGGACATTTGTTTTCGAAACTTTTTTTTTATTTTTTTGGTTTTTATGTTGGGCTACAATACTCCCAAAGAGAGAATATACCAGATGTGGATAAAGTGAAACGATAACACAGTTCTTTTTCGTCGTGAGTGTATCACGATGAGTAATTTGTAAAGTTTTCTTAGAATCGCGGAAAGTTTTATGGAGTTTTTCTAAGTCTTTTCTATTTTTTATATGTTCCTTCGGTTGTCGTAGTCACACTACGTGGGACTATGGTTTTCGTAATTTTATGGTGGATTTAGAGGCATCAAGTGAAGAAAATTTGTCATAAGGATCATTTTTGGACAAAATTTGGATAAGACAGAGTTGTAGCGATTTGTTAAACTAATAGCGGATCCTTAAATTTTTATCTAGAAATAGAATCACGCATTAATCAAAAAAGATGAAGTCACTGACTCTCGTGAATTAGAGTTTTTTTTTACTACGTAACTGATAAAACTACCACTGATCAAACAGTGATTTTGAAAATGTATGTACATGTCGACAGTAGCTATTTTCTAAGCTCTAGATTATGCTAAACTTTTTCGTCATTGTTAAAACCTGAACGTGTACATGCAAACATCTCAGATAGTTGCACTTTAATCTTGTGCTATAAAGATGATGAGATTTGTAGATCATACATGGTACCGGATCTCCCACTGCCTGCCGCCGTAATATTCTAACAACCTCATCACTGCAGACCAGGACCACATAATTTTTTGCAACACGTATTACCGTTGTCAGGAACTCATATCGGGATATGAGTGGTGTGACTGGACATTAAGAGTTCATCCGCGAATATATAACATCTTTCTACCACCCTGACACCGTCTTGAAAATTATTATAGACGTTCGCTTCGCTTATGCCGAAGTAGCTGTTACAAGATACCTACTAGTTTGACTATTAGCACAACCGTCTTCCATTTAATAAGGTCAAAAGGGGATGCTTCGTCCATTAGCATACATTAAGTGAGGCTCATTCATATGTGGTTGCGTAGATCCGAGTACTCAGTCTTTTTATAAGGCCATAGACCTGAATTATGCTGCACTCACGAAATGTTCAGATTCGACATTTATACCTCTATAAGCTCACCTTGTGCCACGCATAAAACCTAATCTTCTTCTTCTTCTTCCTTTTATCAGCGAGGCTATGATCCGAAAACTAGGGATCACAACCCTCCCACTTCACCGCATTTTTACTGATAAGCCTGTGGGGTTCGCCTATTTGACCTCAGAAAATATCGGCAGGCCTGCCGATTTTGGATCACTCGGTTACTGAGGCCAATGAAATGCCGATATCGTCGCATTTGTGTGATCCAGGCGTGTATAGGCCTGCCTTTCCCACATCGCGATGTCTTTGGAACGTGCATTGATATTGCCTTCTTAACAGGGTTCAAATGATCTCTTCTTTGAACGTGGCAATACCAACTGAGCCGGTTGCGCTCTATTTTTTGTACGATGGTTTCCTTGATGTGAAAGCTTCCACCGATCTTCGAACTTCTTATTCGATCAAGCTTTGTCACTCCTGCTGTCATGCGAAGCATCTTCATCTCAGCTGCCGTTAATTTACTCTCATACTTTTTGTACATCGTCCAACATTGTGAATCGTATGTGAGCGCTGGACGTACAACTGCGGTGTAGAGCCTTCCTTTCAACTTAGGAGGCATTTTTCAGTCACAGAAGATAGCGGAATTTTCTCGCCACTTCATCCACCCTACGCTTACACGATGATTGATGTCGTCATCATAAGTTGCTTTGCTATTGATCATAGATCCCAGATATTTGAACTTTCGCACTTGGGAAGCACTGTTCCATTCAAATAAATGTGTGGAATAGGCCTGAGTGGATCAGAGAACGGGCAGCACAAGTACTCTGTCTTTTTTGAACTAATGCGATACCCATTTCCCTCCAGAGCGTCCACCCACACATCAAGTGCTCGTTGCAGGGATGTAGGATCCTCACTTATGATGGCTCCATCGTCAGCAAAGAATAACTGATGTACCTTGGGGTCCATCACTTTACCTTCAAGCAGATAATCAAGGACTGTAATAAAGAGCAAAGGACTTAAAACGGTTCCCTGGTGCATCCCGACTTTGATTGGGAACTCTTCGGTTACTCCAGCGGGGCATCTTACTCTTGTCTTTGCTCCTTCGTACATGTCCATGATCATTCTGGAACCCCTCGATGTCTTAGCGCCACCCATATCAGATCTCGTGGTTGTCTGTCGAATGCCTTTTCAAAGTCAACCAATACAATATGCAAATCCCTTAAGGAATCACGATGTTTTTCCATTATGATCCTTATACTTTGGATTGCATCTGTGGTTGATTTACCCGAGACAAACCCGCATCGATCATCAGATAGCCGTATTATCTTTCGCAGTCGGCCACCTAATACCCGCTCAACGATCTTCATGGTGTGTGACATCATTTTGATCGAACGGTAGTTATCACAGTTTCGCGTATCACCCTTCCCTTTGTATACAGGGAGAAGGTAACTTTCCCTCCATTGATTCGGCACTGGGTCACCCCTCACAAATTTGGAGATGAGAATTCTGAGCCATCGGAACCCGATGTCTCCCATCTTTTTCCAGAACTCAGAGAGTATCTCGTCTGGCCCAACCGCTTTTCGTTTTTTGGAGTATTTGACCGCCTCACTAACTTCTTCGACTGTAATGTCGGGTACTTCTTCACAGTTAGGGGTGGCTCTTGGAAAGTATAGCCGGGGAAACTGTTCATTTAAAAGTTCTTCACAATACTGCTGCCACCTCTGCAGAATTTTGTCATCATCCACAAGAAGCTGGCCATTTGCATTGTTAATAAACTTTGGCGAACGAATCTCCTGAGCGTTCCTTCTTCTTTGGGTGGCTATTTTGAAGATGGTGGCTCTTGTTCATATTGTGTCTTCCCAGCTCCTGGATAGCCTGGTCATCAGCAACCGGGGAAAATATTTTCTCCAGCTCCCGATACAGGCCCTCCGTGCTCTCTGCTTGAAACTGGGCGCACTTCTTCTTCGCTTTTTTCTTGCAGCATCTGTATTACATTTCGAGGCGAGCTTTTTCGTCACTATTATTAGAGGGGCACTTTGACCAAGCTTTGAAAGCCGCTTTCTTCTCATTTATCACTTTCTTAGCTTCATCACTCCACCACCATGTTTCTTTGGCGTGTTGATGGTGGTCTTTTAAAGCTCCTAGCAGTGATTTGGCCTTCTTTAAGCAAGTTCGCTGTGAGGAATCCAACATATTTTGTGCTCTGCACTCTTCATCCTCAGCTCCGTTGATGGTGTGAGAGAGGTAATTTTTCATTACGAAAACAAAAGCCTCGCCTTTTTCCTTGTCCAGATTGTACCACTTGATTTTCTCAGAGACCCTTGTTTGTTTGCTTTTCTTCGGTGTTTTCATAAAAATTTCTGTTAGCAGGAGACGGTGTTGCCGAGCGATTGCCTCTCCCAGGATCACTTTGCAATCTTTTACCCGAGGCTTCATGAAACTGCCTACCAAATGGTAGTCAATCTGAGTTTCATCTCCACCACTGCTGTAAGTGATCAGGTGTCGGCTTTGTTTGATGAACATGGTATTTAACACGATAAGACCGTGTGATTTGCACATGCTTAGGATGTCTTCACCAGGAAGGTTCCTAGTGCCATACCCTAGCCCTCCATGGCAGTCTTCATAGTCTTCGTTTGATTTCCCGACATGTCCATTCAAATCTCCTCCAACGAACAGAAATTCTTCCTTTGGGATGTTCTTAAGGAGATTGTGGAAATCTAGCCAAAATGCATCTTTATCTCTCTGATTGCATCCATTGTGGGGAGCATATGCACTGAAAATATTCCACACCTCTCCTTGTATTACTAGTTTGAGAGACATCAAACGGTCGCTGGACTTCGAAATGCTCAAGACGTTACCAAGTAGCTCTGCCGCAAGGATGATACCGATTCTGTTCTTAGCTTTTTCCGTTCCGTAGTAGAACATCTTGTAATCTTTTGTCCTAACGTCCAAGAAACGCGCCCCATTTCCGGTGCTTTTCGATTTCGTCTCTTGGACACACAAGATGTCCACCCGCCTTCTATTCATCATCTCTTCCAGCTCGTAACTTCGACCGGTCATGCTACCGACGTTCCAACTCGCGACCCTCAAATTTCTTCCAAACTGTATCATTATTTTGCTAGCCCCCGGAATCCGTATAGCTCTGACCTGAACATTTCTGCTCGGTCCAGGATCCGTACCATGCACAGCAGTGGTAGTGCCTGGCGGGGTAGTGCCTTTCCTTTTTGCAAGTATTACCATAATAATACAGTTTTGCAATACAATTTTTTGCACCATATTGCGATGGTGTTTGTTGTTTGACACGTGCATTCTCCTGTTTTAGTATTGTTTGATCTTTCTTCTATGACACCGGTGATCTCCAGTCGTGCCAACCCACGGACTCGCATGCACACTTGTGGGAGGGTTTTTAAGGTAGTAATGTGTCGCTAGGCTCACTTGGGTGTTATATTGCCTAGATCTGATTTGTCCCCTTAGTCGCCTTTTACGACAAGCGCTAGTTGTTGGGGGGCGCTGCAGTGATATTCTTAACCCGTCCCTGCACGGGGAGCATAAAACCTAATGTCAATAAAATAAATAAATATTTGGCGCAACAGCTCTTAAAGTGCCAAGGCCTAGCTTTTCGTAGCCACTTATGTTGTGTGCGTTATATTTCTCACACGAATGGTAGGGACCTACAGTTTAGTGCCGTATCCGAACGGCGATATTGAGAAGCTTTTTCGCTTTTTTTTTTGCCGAGAGCAGGTGAAAAATCTTCCAAAGACACCATCAGGCCCGACCGCGCGTGCTTATGGTAGTGTGAGATTTTTACTCACTAAAAAAGCACCTCTCCTCAAAATGAATACTACAACTAAGCCAGTGCTTTCCAGTAGTTTTATTTTCGCTTACGAGAATCGTTATTCTATAAAAAGATGATCGTATGTGATTAAAAATAAATGTAGCACTTTAAACAGGTTAAATTCCAATGAAAGTTCCTGCCTTGTTCACGACCTTCATATGCTATGACGCGAGGTCAAAAGGTTTTGTCCTTTGAAGACGACGAATTGCATTGTTCGCGTCAAGTAGTTGAATGACGGTACGGTTACAATGGCCGTGAGCACGATCTTTGTGTTTACGCGCAAATTTTGTTATCTCTTCGACGACGCTGGGAATTCCCAGATCCCGATGAATATCTTCGTTACGTACATACCACGGTGCGTTAACGATCGTTCTAAGAACTTTATTTTCGAAAGTTTGTATGATGTTTCTATTGCTTTTCTTGGTACAACCCCATAGTTGTATACCATACGTCCACACTGGCTTTAGCACTTGCTTATAGATAAGCAGTTTGTTATGTAGGCTCAACTTCGAATGTTTTCCGAGTAGCCAGTACATTTGTCGGTATTTGTTTTGAAGTTCGTCGCGTTTCTTTTTCACGTGCGATTTCCATTTGAGCTTGACATCTAGAGTCATTCCTAGATATTTTGCTTCGTTTGCGTACGGTATTTGAGCCGAGTTTAGATATACAGGCAATCTATCCACTTTTTTGTACGTAAAGTTGACGTGAGTAGATTTGCTTTCGTTCAGCACAATACGCCAAGAATTCGTCCAAGCGTGGACTTTATTAATAGCATGTTGAAGCTTTCCAGTTGCTGCTTCAATGGTATCTCCCGTTGTCAATATCGCCGTATCGTCCGCAAACGTGGCGACGACACAGTTTCTTTCTTGCGGGATGTCACGCGTGTAGAGTACATATAGAAGCGGGCCAAGGACACTTCCTTGCGGGACTCCGGCTGCAATCTCCTTGAAGTCAGAGTAATCGTTTCCGTGCTTAACACGAAAGAGTCTCTCGGTGAGGTACAATCGCAAGATTAAAAAGAGTTGCCGTGGCAGTAGTCGTTGCAATTTATACTCCAAGCCTTCGTGCCAAGCCTTATCGAAAGCTTGCGAGACGTCAAGAAATACACAACAACAAATCTTTTTTTCTTCCAGAGCTTTCTCAATCACGTCAGTTATTTTGTGGACTTGGTCAATTGTAGAATGTTTAATTCTAAATCCAAACTGATGGTCAGGAATGAGACGACTTTCGTCGATTACGGGCTGTAGACGTTTGGAAAGTAGTTTTTCGAATATTTTTGAGATAACCGGCAATAGGGAAATAGGCCGATATGATTTCTTCTCATTTAGCGGTTTGCCTGGTTTCGGGACCATTATAATCTCGGCGACTTTCCATTGCCTCGGAACAGAGAGCAATCTGAACGAAGCGTTGATCAAATAGAGCAGTTTGATAATAGCTATATTCGGCAATTCCTTGACTACCTGCGCCGTTATCAAGTCGAAACCCGGAGTTTTTTTCGTCTTTACATTTTTAATCACTTCCCTCAGTTCAATCAATGCAACTTTTTTTACTTTAAAGTTGTCAGATGTCGTGACTGGGAGTCGGGCGTTAACGAAGGGCCGTCGAACGGCTTAAACGTTTCTTCTAAGTGCAAAGCAAAAAGTTCTGCCTTTTCTTTGTCGCTCTTGGCCCAGTTTCCATCGATTTTCCGAATTGGTGGTGCTTGCATTTGAGGTTTCCGGATGACTTTTAGCGCTTTCTAAAGCGAATAATTTGATTCTCTTTCACCGGAAAGATTTTCAAGGTAGGTCACTATCTTTTTGCTTTTAAATTCGCGAATACTATCTCTAAGGCAATTGCATAGTCGGTTAAGGACCGTTTTATGCTGCAATGCACGAGTGATTTGCTTTTTCGTGACAACAATACTCTCGGATGTTTGTCAGACGCTCGCGAGAGGTGGGACCGTGAAAAAACGTTTTGGTGTTTTCTGGGATTCGAACTTGGAACCTCACGCGCAGTGACCCGACACAATAACCACTTACGCCACAGCGCCCACATTGTCAATAAGAATGCGGTCAATTAACCTTGTTCCTTGATCAATTAGAGAAAAGCAGTGCGTATTCAACTGCTGTGTTACCTCGTGATCCAAAATAGATCTAATTATTAGTTTGTAGCGAAAACCGTTGCTTATTGCCTTGTTTAGGACGGTGTACTTTCTACTATTAGATCAAAAATTATTCCAATCCACTTATAAAGGTCCCCGAGTGATACAAGAAAAAGTATTTGAAGTCGCCCCCCTGGTTCAATAAGGACCTTTTATGTCCATTTTACTCTAAGAAATAATAACAAGGGTTACGCAATGTGTACCAGTGAGTAAAGCACAATTTGCACGCGCCATCTGTACCATCGCAGAACATATACCATCTCTTGTACAAAATGTTAACTGATTGGAAATATCATATATACTACATCTACTTAATTATTTCCAGATCCTATGCTTTGAAGCACACCCTTCCTATTTCCATTACAAAATGTCCTACATACATACAAGCTCTTTAAATGAAAACGATTTGCGTTATGCAAACAATGTTGATCTCCAACACAAACATTCCTCCACAAAACGTCTTCTATAATTTAAGTCCAATACACGCTCTCTATTCCATGTAATTCCTTCCCTTATCTTCCACCCCACCACCCCATTAGGGGGGTGAAACTCCTCCCAGCTGAACTGACTTCTCGGCGCCACCGATATTTTCGTATTGTCGCCAAGTATAGACAAAACAATTCCAAAATAAAAACGATGGAGTTGAATTGAATTAAATTTTTTATAACTCATCACACAGAAGTTAGAGACTTTCATGCCGCATATACAGACGGTATTGCCGTCGGGGTCCATCTGCTGTTAATGATGTCTCCCAACTCCAATCCCCAAATAAATGATTTGCTTTAGCGTCACAGTAACATTAAGCGGGGAAAACTTGAAGGAAATGTAAGGCTTATGGATTACGTAGTAGGGTGGAGAGCTCACAAAATCTGGGTCAATGAGTAAGCCCGTTAAGGGTTCGTTCGAATAGCGCGAGCCATCGCCATTTACACATCCTCTCGTCGTCCTGTGCTAGGACCCAGAAGAATTCATTTAAATGTACTGCCAGTGTGTCAGAGTGGCGTGCACACTCCCAGATACAGATAAAGTCACTTACAATCGTGTTTAATTACGTAAAGAGGCCAGGGCGGGTAGGCAAGGGTGTTGTACTATGAACATTTCTAGGCACCCGAGGCTGTGCACATGTGGATGAATCCCTTTTGCTTACTTTTCGGAGGAGGTACAGGACCATCTGAAAAATATGTTTCTTTGAAATCTACCCTCACCTTGAAGTGCATTAAATACAATCTACGTATAATTAAAACTTTATTTCATTTGTGAGACAGAAGCCGGAGATAAAAGTGTAGTGCTGAGGTTACGTAATCCCCTTTGCAGCAATGGGAATGCATTTTTTTTTTGAGACATGGTGTAACATGATGATGGTCTTTGCTCTTCATAAAGGAATTCTGGGTTTGAAAAGAATTTGTCTCAAGTGGGGAATAACTGACAAGCTGATGTGGGAGGAAGCTCCTTGCGAGCAATACAAGAGTATTCTATTCTAATCCCACGCGGGTTTAAGTTTTTCTTACTTATTTGGGAATGGGAGCGTACTTTGCCCCAAGATATTCCAAAAAAAAAAACTGCTGGATATTTGTACATAAATGCTTAACAAGCACATGAAATTGGAGAATTTATGCTTCCATTTTCCAACTAATCATGAACAGAAAGTGTAATGAAAGTTGCTTTAGTTGTAAGTGGGTGATTAATTATCTCCCTTAGGCTGTTGTTATGTATGTAATTCTGTTATGTGTCACAATAAGGGGGTACTTTATTTAATACACGCTCCCATTGGGTGACATTTCTGATTCTACATTCTTGCGTGGGAGTTGATATTTGGGTGCTGAAGTGGAACAAAAAAGGTCTGATTCCGTAAAAGTTAAACCATCATCATAAATACAAAGTGAAACGTGTTCATGACGATATGGTTTCGTCGGATTGCCGTTCACAACTCAGTTATCCCAGTGGTCACCATTCTGTTTAACTTTTTAAATATATTTTCTGGGATTGAAATAGGAAATAAACGGTTGACGATGGCCCCCAGCTTTACGTATAGACTAGCACTGAAAAGGAAATAAATATAGCCTGACGTTAGTATGTACCTATATATCCTTTAAACTTCCTATATTATGTTAAAAAAAAAATACATATACGTACTCACTTCATTTGAATAGTATGCTGAGAACATTTAAAAAATAATACCGAGTGAGACCTGCTCGTACTAGGCGAGCATATGTATGTGTGCATTTCAGAAGGCCTTTAGCATTTGGCATCTACACAAGTGGCCGAATCGTATTTACGTAGTTATGACAATGGGTCTAAAGCTGATTCATAATCGAACGTTAAATTAGCAGTACTGCAAATAGTCAAAATGAACTTATTATTCAGATCATATTTCTAACAAAACAAATTTAGGTGCAAATAGCGGCTCTAAACAAAAGAAAAGAATGACGGATGACATAGAATCATAAATCGTTTCAAAAATTACTACACTTCTTTTTCTTATTACTAATCTCTCAATTATTCAATTGCCTTATTGTATCTTATTTAATTGCTTGCATATAAATGGAAATTTGCTCATATGTATTCGTTCCATTTTTGAACCTTCGACAAATATCAATTATTGTATGGAGTTGATTTCTACATAGTTTTGTGCCACAAAAGACCCGTTTGTAAGCCACCTCCTTTCTGTTTTATTATGAGGATGCAAAGCCTGCTGGATATCACTTAAAACAGAATAAGCATATATACAGAAATAAGTGGAAACACTATTCATTTATGCATCCTTGAGAAAGAGATACTGACGCTGGAGAAGTTAAGGAACTCCTTGAGAAGATGGTTTATCTCCAATTAGCATCCTTGACACAAGATAATTTTAAGATTGCAGCACTTGGACTGAGTCTGAAAAAAATATGGAAGGCATTACTCGCATTTTTAAAACTTGGGCCAATTAAAAGCAATGTCCTTTACATTTTACATTACGAAGCTCACTTTCCGTGGTTTTGTGATTTTTTCCCATTTCAGTTGATCCACCCCGAAAATAGTAGGTTGAATGTTCAACTCAATTCTTTATTGATTGGTGACTTTGGTGGCGGGTTGTTCGCTCTGAATCATCTCTGTGGTCTCGGTAACGATGACAATTATAATGAACTACAACAAGGTAGTAATACATCGACAATGCATATTTAATTTTCATTCACCTAAATGCGGTACCTACATAATGTTTGTGTATTTTCTAAAATTAGGAATACTTGGCGATGTGGACCTTGTCGGGTATAGTTAATTCTCGTCATATAGTTAATTCTTGTACAAATAGATATCTATCACTGAGAGATTATGTCGGAAGGTTCATTCCGAAATTCTGATCATCAATGAACTGATGGGACATTTGGTAGTCTCCATCACTGACGAGGGTTTATTGTTGATAACAAATAATGTACGACCTTAAGTTGTTTGATGAGTATAATGGTGAACTGGAAATCCTAACATAAATGCTATAAGAAATATACAGTACTCTACCCCTTTTGAAAGTCTTTCACAACTGCATTGGAAATTCCTCCTCAAAGTAAGGCAGTGAAAATCATCAGTATTTTTGAATGACTTCCATCTCAATAGCTCAAGTTTATTTATACGGCAAGCGGGCTATATTGAATCATAATTGAGCATAAATTATCTATAACATTGACCTTTTGCCGATTCTCGATATTGTTATGTAAACAGATTTATTTAAATGTATATTAGCTAGCATATGATCAAGGACCCGGCCCACTCTCGCGCCCTAAATAGCAAACCAAACAAATTATTATACTAATTGTCCGTTGTCCTATTTGTCCAAGAAATTAATTCAGCCCAATGCTTATCCTTGACCTTGTTAAACTGACATTAACCCCACTATACTTGGAAAGGGGTGGTAGTTTATTGGCCACCAATACCACACCACTGTGTCGCCATGAGTACTTACAAAAGGAACGACAATCAACGGCGCGACGACGATAAAAATGAGGACACAATGAAAACGCACCCGTGCACAGGATACCCCAAATCTATTATTCTGTCGTAAATTTGCTTTTTTTTCTGTGTTCCATCGTCCTTACTCAGTTTGGTTTGGTGTTCCTGAGCGCTCACAACTCCCAAATGAATAGAGATGAGAGATGAATAGAGAAAATATTTTGGCCAATTTACTTTTTATCGTGATACGCATGGAAGGAAGCGTTTCCCGGTTGGGTGCTCTATCTAGATAGGTGTCGAGGTCAATGGAAAGTGGGCCGACAAAGAGAGAATAAAGAGATCTTAGGCTTAATGCTGTTTGATTTATGAATCACGTTCATCCCAAAACTTATTCGATCAGGATTAAAATGACAGCTTTAATTAGCGTAGAATTTATTGTTGATAATATAAAATATGCACATTAATTGGGTGCTTCCTGTGGCTTTCGAGGAATCAACTTGAACCAGAATAGTTCCTTCGATTTCAACGTGAACCCCTTAAAAGCTTCCACTAAATCGGGTGTCAGATGCGAACTTAAACTCCAACAAGAGATAGTAAAGTGGGCGCCGTGGCGTAAGTGGTTAGTGTGTCGGATCACTACGCATGAGGTTCCAAGTTCGAATCCTACAAAACACCAAAAAGTTTTTTCACGGTCCCACCTCTCGCGAGCGTTTGACAAACATCCGAGTGTATTGTTGTCACGAAAAAAGCTTCTAAAATCGCCGTTCGGATTCGGCATTATACTGTAGGTCCCTTCCATTCGTGTGAAAAATATAACGCACACAACATGAGTGGTTGCGAGAAGCTAGGCCCTGGCACTTTAAAGAGCTGTTGCGCCAAATATTTGTATTTGTATTTGTAAGAGATAATAAAGCATGGCCTTGCCCTCCATAAGACCGAATCGATGTGCTGTAAAAAAGGATATGATTTGAAGGCGTAAGTGAGCAACTACTTACCAATGCAATTTCTTGGGCTCACCCCGAAAGGAATGTTAGTCAACGGTTTAATATTTTTCTTATTGTTTTCATTGAATCTTTCGGGATTGAATACATATGGATCTGGGAAATTATCGTAATGGTTTCCAATAATAGGGAACAAAATAATATCACCAGTTTTAAATTGTGCTACAATTCTTCCATCATCATCGGTCAGATTGTATGACCTTGACCATACTCTGTCGGGTCAGTTTCTATTATGACCTTCCTGGCCTTCAGCAGCGTTTTCTCCATGTTTCTATGTCTCGATCAAAAGATGGATCATATCGAATAAATTTATTTTTTTCTCGAAAGTTTATTGTTTCGGTGACCTTGTCCTTAAGATAGCTGAAGGCCTTTTCATTAAAAATACTTAACTTTATAATCTGAAAATAAAATTCGATTCTGGGTATGGTTTTAAAATTGTTTAACAAACTTTCGTGATCTGAGGAACAATAGTCAAGATCAACAATTTATTGATGGCGAAACCCTCTAATTTTAGTATTTTTCTACCCATTGTATAGAATTCGTTTACTTTATTACGAAATGAGTTCACCTTCAAGCCGAATGCTGCAGAGGCTATCACATCGTTGGTATAGCGTGTACAGGTCTTTAAGGTCAAGATCTGTCCCGTAGGACTTTATCTCGTCTCGTAAGTACTTTATTGCTTCAGAGCTACATTCGTTAACCAAGTGAAAAAATTGACGCATTTTACTTCCCGTAAAGACGGGAGTTAGAGTTACTCGCATTTCTTGTCTTGAAGCGTACTTAGCATACTTTCGATTAATTCAGCATTTTCAACCGCTAAAGTTACACGATGATTTGGAAAATTATCGAAATTTTTAATTCCAACTTTTTTAACTAGTTCAGGTTTGGTAAGGATAAATACGGGCTCCACTATAGAAAGCATCGATTTTTCTGTAAAAAAAGGTTTGTAGCTTATTTTCAAAATTAAAAAAAGGTGGTACATACCTAGTACAATAATAATCATAATGATAAGAATAAAGAAAATGATTGTGGTGAAGATATCATTTTCTGACATACCAGGATCTTAGGATAATCTTAATGACCGGCTCAGGAGAAGAGAATAATCCTATTTGCCAATGCTAAAATAGATAAGCTAATTAGAACAAAAAACCATCATTCGAATTATACCATATGTCAAAAACTCTTATTGTAAAGGGCTTACTTTATCGAATCGGGAAATCGAAATACTGCTTTGTTTACTATAAAGCGCACGATTGTAGCGCTTACACCTATCCTAGAGAGATGCGGGTGGTTCAAACCTAAGCAAAATCATTAAAAAAAAATTTTTTCGAAGTCTTATATTTTGCAAACTTGAAAAAATATTCGTATGCCATATCTTTGAATGTATAAAATATTGCGGAAATATTGATTTTGAACAAAATCGGTTAATAGCTAAAAATAGAAAATGGTCGAGAACCAGCCAGTAAGTAAAATGCAGCCAGAAACCTTGTTCGTTATCAATTAATCAGAATTTGAAAGGCCCGTGAAAAAATCTGCGCTGTTTATTTGCACAGCTAATTTTCAAAAGCCTTTCAATAAGTACCATCATAACAATCTTCGACCTCGTACGCCACCGACAGCACTTACCTGCTCAATCGTACTTACCTGCGTTATCGTACATACATTCTTCCATTAAAATGACGAATAACAAGGGAGCGAACTATGTTTATTTTGCATCGTTTTGTCGGGCAGATTTAGTGACTAAAGACAATTGCATTCCACATTCCTTTTTTTTCGATTTTATAATTTTTAATTTGATGCCTAGAATCTTGATCTAAGCTATCGCTATACTATAATATACTACGGCCCTGTACGCATTGCGACCTATAAGATCCACATATTGTGGCAGCCCGGTGTTTAGCCGAGAACTTGGTTACGGCTCTTGATAAACCTCAACAAAGCTCCAGGCTCAATGTTCCAGGAGTCAGAGGGGCTCAATAAAGCTCTCCCGAGATGGAGAAGTCTTTCTCTTGCGGCCATGGGGCTTTTACAAAGAATATGTTCTGCCGTCTCTTTTTGCTCTCCACATAGCCGGCATGCGTCTGTTTCTGCCAATCCTATCCTGTGCAGATGGTACCTAAGTGGGCAATGACCAGTTAAGCAGCCTGTTAAGATTCTTAAGTCTGCTTTCCTAAGCTCGAACTTTTTTGCCTGACTTAGGCTCAGTACTCTGCATGATGATCATTTTCCCATTTTTTTATTTCGATGTTGGCGCTGCTCCGTGTAACTCCGAAATAGGGTTCAGGACCAACTAGTGGACGACTAGCGCCTCTTCTCGCTAAGCAGTCCGCACGTTCGTTGCCCTCGAAGCCTTCGTGTCCTGGTATCCAGTGAACAACTGGAGATCTTGGGCAGCCTAAGACCACTCAGCATAGGTTCTTTTTGTACTGCAAGGTGCATTGGTGTGAGGCTAAGCATTGCTCCCACTGCTGCCGTGGGGCACGTTCTCATTGCCCCTGTGATACTCAGACAGGCTAGACGACGTATTTTATTCAACTGTTCCTGGGTTTTGGCCTGTAAGGTTTTCGGCCACCAAGCCAACGATGCATAGGTGATCATGGGTTCAATAATGGCGCTGTACGTCCAATATATTATCTTGGGTCTTAGCCCCCAAGTTTTACCATGTAGGCGCTAGTACATAAACATTGCTCTTGTCACTATCTCGGTAACCTTGTTCAGGTGTGAATTCCAGGTGAGCGTGTTTTCAAGGATAACACCTAGGCATTTCGCTTCTTTGGATATGTCGATTGGGACGTTTTCCAGTGCAATTTGTTTAGGAGTATGATTTATTTTCCTGGAAAAGGGTACAAGTATAGTTTTTCCGGGGTTGATGGTAAGTCCCTTTGTCCAGCACCAATCGAAAGTCAAATTGAGGGCACCTTGCATTAGGTGGGAAAGTGTGTCGAATGCTTCTTATAAATCTATGAAAGCACATAGGGCTGTTTCTTTAGCTATCGCTGTAACATAACTTATATATCATCTGATGGCTTGGTTGTATCTTAAGATATACCTTGCAAGTATAAATTTATCTATTTATCTCTTTATTTATTTAGTTATCTAAATATTTATTTATATAATCATTTTATTATCTTTTTTTTTTTAATCGGGAGAAGAAAACGATTCATTGGAGCCCTTAGGTCCATTGCACTACCAGGAATCAAAAACCCTGGTTTTCTCCTTTTAATGATTTTGTCTTTCGAAGATAGCCAAGTTCAAAGTACCAATACTCACCATATCAGCACCGAAAATCTACTACCTGATATGAGCAAAGGTAGGACACTCACAGAGGAAATATTTCGAATGCATTCGTTTGTTCAGCTTTTATTCTGGAGAGTCATATCACTCACAATAGCCTTCGTGATACACCCAATCGTCAATAGAAGTCTACTTAGCTTCAGGTTCTAAAAACTACTATTCGTCTGAGCTTTGCTTAGCAATCTCATCAGAGATAAAATTACCTATGATCCCAGTGTGACCTAAATATTTTGGAAATGATTAAAACATTCACTTAATATTCACCCAATATTTTACCATTATCTATTTACTACTTATTTTAATAATTTATGCATATATTTGTTTCTTTCTTTTTTTGTTTATGTATTATCAAGTTTTTAATTCATTTATGGTTAGCTGTTTATAAATGTTGGTTTATACATTTCAACGCCCTGCTTATTTTTTTTTATCTATCTTCGTGTTTTAATTTTTTTACGAAGTGTGGCTGATAAGTTCATGGTCTGAGATACTCAACAACAAGTCATATTTATATTAGTGATAGCACTAACTACGGCACTCTTTAGTAGTGTAAATATCACCTCGTTTCAATAATAATCTCATTTAGTTATTATCTGTGGTAGGATAAACATCACCACGTCAGGCGAAATCGGAAATTCTCGCAATTTTGAGCACCGCGCCGTAATAAAGTACCTCGTGAAAAAAGGAAAATCGCCTAAGGAAATTTTCGAAAACATGTCATCGACTCTTCAGGATTCTGAGCCTTGGTATACTGTGGTAGTTGGGGACAATCTTCACGAAATTTGCAAAGTAATAATAACTGTAGATGAAGCTTGGGTTCGCCAATACGATCTTGAGTCCAAATAAGAGTCTATGCAATGGATTGAAAAATAAGAGAGGCCGCCGAAAAATATCAAGGTGGAAAAGTCGGCTTCAAAGTTTATGGTGAGTGTTTTTTTTTTGGAACAGCAAAGGTGTTTTACCGATTGATTACCTGCCAAATGGGACTATGATGAATGATCAATATTAAGCAAATTTATTGAAGCGGGTTTCCAGACAGGCCTTAAAGTTGCAGGCTTTTCAACGAAAGACCACCCACCCTACCGCCCAGACTTGGCCCTGAGCGACTTTTTCCTTCATTCTAATTTGTAAAGGAGCTACGAGGCCGGAGATTTGCAGATGAGAACGAGATCAATGCGACCGGCAAAGAAAAAGAATATTTTTTCGGTGTTGTTAAGGTACTGTATGCCCGATGTGAGAAATGCATTTCACTCGAGGAATAACATTTTTTGATGGGATCTTTTCTTTCACTTAATGGTCTAGGCCGGGGACATATCAGCCGCCCCTCGTACCTTGGGGTTTGTGTGTCCTTAAATTTTACCAGTAAGTAGAGGAATAATTAAATTTAACAATTAGTTTATACCTTCTTTATTGTTTCTTTTTGTGTCATGCTCCATAAATTACAGCTTATCTGAAACAAGTATTGTTTTGAACTTTCGTCGCCCCACATTTTCTCCATTCCAGTATTATTATTGTGGGCGTCGTGGCGCAGTAGTTCGTGTGAACGGTTTTTTTTTCCAGTAGCTTTTCCTTTGAAATAATAAGCTCATATTTATAACGTATGTATGTAGTAGATAGTATTGTTGTATAAGTTTTAGTATTGTTAGTAGTAAGGTAGTATGACACTAGTATCTCTGTAAATTGTGCAATATGGTCTCAACAAAAAAATAAATCATATTATATGTAATGAAACTATAAGCCTCTTCTGGTTATCCGCGCATCACTTACATTTTTTTATCATTGAGTGCGTCAACCCATAATTATCTGTGCTGGACTGACAGAACAGAATTACGGAACAAAGCTAATATCTCGACACAATGCCAGAAAGCTAACTAAAAACCAAAATAATGTAAGAACGGCCTAATTGATTTCAATCAAATAAATTGTATTGTTTAGAGAATTTATTGCAAAAGACTTAAAGTTATAGATCATTTTCGTACGTTGTCCTCAAGATTAGAGATACATTTTTGAAACGCTGTCGATTTCTACCTTTGAAACCACTATTCTGAACGGAAAACGTTGGCCTGGCCGATGGCAGAACTTAAAGAGTTTCTGAATTTACATTTGGCAGTTTTGTGCTTAATTTATCAGGTTTGCCCTGATAAGAAAGAAAAATTCGACAGTATTGATTACAGTTTCAGATTCTCCACAATTTTTGAAATAGTTTAGCCGATAATTTTTTTTTGTTTAATGTCTTCTTTTTAGGTAATTGTTTTTCTTATTAAATTCACAACAAAGATTTCTGATTTCACAGGCGAAGAGTGAGACTAATTCAATATTTTAAATATACGCCTGTACGGGGCAAATGTACTGAAGAGAGGGTAATGTTTTCGGAGTAAAATGAGACCTGAGCGATCTGCCCACTTTTCTAATTTAAAATAGAACATAGCAAAATGTCAAATACATTTTATTTTTCAGAATAGAGTAAAAAAAAGTGGGTTTTTGGGAAAAGGTCCTCAATCTAATGGTGGGTAGAATTTGGTAGAACTCAGTACTAGTAAGTTCAGATTGAACTAGTGATGAATTTGTAGGTTAGGTTAGGTTAAAGTGGCTGCCAGCTAAGAATCGACAACAGACTTGGACCAATAATAGTTTCATTGTGATATCACGTGGATCATGGGAGAAAGTCTCTCTACCTTCTCGTTAAAACCATTTTGAACTTCTTATCTTCTCAATATCAATATCTATCAGGTCGCCTAAATCGTTGTAATAGGGGGCTCCTAAGTGAAGCTTCCTTCTACTGGAGAGAGCTGTGCAGAAACGAGGAAGGTGAGGAATAGCTTCTTCCTCTTCTCCATCTATGCAGCTTCTACAAAAGTTGCTCGCAAAGAGGCCTAGCCTTGTAGCATGCTTGCCTATAAGACAGTGTCCAGTGATGACACCTATTATATGCAATCTGTTCAGAGAAATCAAGTTCTAGAACGTTCTAGATCCAGCTTCGGCCAAATCTGTTTGGTCGCTAGACATGTTGATCCAGTTGTTCACCTAAGATTTGTACTCTCGACAGCATCCAGCTTAAATTTAAGTTTGCGCGTAGCGATTGGTATACCTAAGGTGCCTTTATCCGGCAAGTTCATCGGCTTTACAATTCCGTGGAATGTCCCTATGCCCCTATGATCGGCTGTCTAGAGCTACTAATGAATTTATAGAAGTCGATTCCAGTTATTTGATTGCTGCATGGATGTCTAATAGGTGCGGATATCTCTAACAAATATCACGTTTTTCTTAAGCCAAGATAAGACTTCTTTAAACGCCATTATTTCCGCCTGGAACACGCTACAAAGATTTGGAAGCCGGAAGGAGAGCTTAAGATTAAGCTTGTCAGAGAAAACACCTCCAACTCCGTCTTCGGTTTTTGACCCGTCAGTGTAGAAGTGTCCAGTGCCGCAGAGGGAGTTGTACGTAGTGCTCCGCTCATGCACAGACAAGCTGTACGCTGAACTTTACTTAGATAATCGCGATTTATACCTTTTTTTTAAGGCTGTCCAGCAGACAATCACCGGGTATGTGAGTATCGGTCTAATGACTGAGATGTAGAGCCAGTGAGCGATTCGAAGTTGTAAGCCCCATCTATTCCCAGTAGCTTTTTTGCAGGAGAAAACTGTAGTTTTCTTTACTCTTTCTTTAATATTAGGTTTCCAGCTTAGTTTCTTATCCAGGATGAGACCCAAATATTTTGCTGTGTCAGAGGAAGTTAAGCTGATACCATTGAGAGAAGGAGGGTCGACTTACGGAATTGTACAATATATTTCCTGGAGAAGAGTACTAGTTCAGTTTTGTGTGGGTTTACACCCAAACCACACCGAATCGCTCATATAATGAGCTTGTATTTATTTAAGTGCCTTGTAGAGTATTTAATTGCCTTCCCGAGACAGCCAAAGTAATATCATCTGCTCAACAAATTCCGCAAAAGGCGGGATAGAACACCATTGAATTTGTAGTAGCAGTATAATTTTAGGGCGGAATGTCAAAGCATGATATTGTTATGCATAGATTGTCCATATAAATGCTGAAACAAGCGACTTTAAAATCAATTAAAGGATTGAAAGTCGGCATGATTCTCCGGATTCTACTCAAGTTCTGCGCAAAAAGATTATCTAGTTTCTGGTGTAATTCTCTCGACCAATAACATGGTTAACAAACACCATGTTGCAGAATGTGGGTATAAAGTGTTGTACTCATAATAGTTGTTCAGTGTAGGATAGCATTTTAAAAAAATAACCGTTGTTCCGTTGTTATGAGTCAAATGTGAAAACAGAACACTAATGCAATCATGACGTTAAACATAATTTAACAAGGTATATGAAATGTGATGTCACAATGACTGTAAATGGGTAAAACCTTGAACGAAAATACTTGGGGGCTACATGCACCTAGGTGCATTTTTCTTTTAACTATATTCCCTGACTTTATTCAAACACTCGCAAATAAACGAAAAATAAATAAATAAATATATGGCGCAACAGCTTTTTGAGTGCCAGGGCCTAGCTTCTCGAACCCACTCATATTGTGTGCGTTATATTTTTCACATGAATGGAAGGGACCTACAGTTTAGTGCCGGATCCGAACGGCGATTTGAGAAGCTTTTTCGAGACAACAATACTCTCGGATGTTTGTCAGACGCTCGCGAGAGGTGGGACCGTGAAAAAACTTTTTGGTGTTTTGTAGGATTCGAACTTGGAACCTCACGCGTAGTGATCCCACACACTAACCACTTACGCCACGGCGCCCACAAATAAACGAAGCTACAATGTTTAACGTGCGCGAAGTCCTTGTGTAATTCATGTTAGAAAACCTCTAGCTGAAAACTTCGAAAGCATTTTTCTCAAACAATGTATTCAAACAGCAATGAAAACGGTAACCATAACACATCGAGGATCAGTGAAGCAATTGATTTGATTTGATTTGATATTATCTAGTAGTTGTCGTATGTTTTTTTAACATTATAGTTTTTTCTATAAATGATTTTATAAACACTAACATGTCCTTACTTACTTACCTAGGTGACGCTACAGTTCAGGGTGAACCTGGGTCTCAACCACCAAGCTTCTCCATTTAGCTCGGTCTTTAGCTAATTGCCTCCAGTTGGGCACTCCAAGTTGGTCGAGCTCCCCTTGAACTTGTGCGCTCCACCTACGGCGATGATTCTCTCTACTTCGATTGATTTCTGCGCTGATCTTGTTTGTAGAATTTATAGCAGAGCCAAGGTAGAAAAGGTCCCTTACTACTTCGAAGCTATAGCTGCCCACTGTGACGTTCTGTCCAATTCGTCGGTGTTGGTTTTCCCTTCTTGTTGACAGCATAGGTATACTTGGTTTTCCCCTCGTTTATCGCTAAACCCATTTTGAAGCGGCCAAAAACCGCCTCAATGCTTGCAAACGCACCGGTGACAGCCCGCTGAGTTCTTTCGATAATATCTATACCGTCGGCTTAAGTATGCAAGCAGTTGTACAGACTTGTGATAGATTGTGCCTCCGGTGTTGGCTTGTGAGTTCCGCACAATCCGTTCAAGTGCAATATTAAAGAAGTCACATGACAGCGCGTCACCTTGTCTAAAACCTTTTTTGACATCAAAGGTCTCGGTGAGGTCATTACCGACCTTGATGGAGCAGCGAGCGTTCTCCATCGTCATCCTGCACAGACGAAAAAGTTTGGCAGCGATGTCAAAACTAGACATGGCTCTATAAAGCTCTTCTCTATAGATGCTGTCATAGGCGGCCTTGAAATCGATAAAGATAAAGAGATGGTGAGTATCGATTTTGAATTCTTGGGTTTTCTCCAGGATCTGCCGAAGTGTGAAGATTTGATCGATGGTGGACTTTCCTGACCTGAAACCGCACTGATAGGGTCCATCCAATCAGTCTGTTGATAAAAGGTTTCAGGGGTTCACACAATATCGCACAAAAGATCTTGTATGCGATGTTGCGGAGACTGATGCCTCTATAATTGGCGCAGTTGAAGGGGTCTCCTTTCTTGTGGATCGGACAAACGATGCTGAGATTCCATTCATCAGGCATACACTCGTCTGACCAAATTTTAGAGATGAGTTGGTGTATGCACTCTACCAATTCATCCCCAGCTGCCTTGAAAAGTTCGGCCGGTAAGCCGTCCAGCAGCCTTGTTGGATTTTAGGATATTGCTATCCTCACTTCGTTTTGGTCAGGTGGACGGTAATTTTGACTATCATCGTCCATGATGAATGGTTCCTTCTGCCTGACAGCGGGATCTTGGTCTTCGTCGCTGTTATACAGTATGCAAAAATAGTTTTTCCATATTCTCAACACCGACTGTGATTCTACTACGAGATTTCCATTTTCATCTCTATATGTTTCTGTACAGGTATTGCTCCTCTGACACGTTCTTTTTACCTTTTGGTAAAACTTCCGTACATTGTTCCTGGAGTATAGACTCTCGATATTCTCAAACGCGCGCTTCTCATGCTCTTTCTTCTTCTTTTGGAGAAGCCGATGTTTTTCCCGTCTCTTTTGTTCGTAGAGCTGACGATCAGCCCTCGTCTTGCTTTGCAGCGCCGCTTTGTATGTCTCTTGTTTTGCTGCATGCACTCGCCGGCATTCTTCGTCAAACTAGGGGTTTCGCGGTGGTGGGCGAGCGAGACCCAGCACATCAGTCGCGGCGTTTCTGATGGCATGTTGGCAGCGTTGCCACTGGTCTTCGGCACTTGATGCTGGCGGCATAAGAGTGATTGAGATATTTCGGGATACGCGTTCAGCGAAGAGTCTGGCGGTTGCTTGCGCTTGTAGCTTTTCGACGTTAAATTTTCTCACAGTGATTCTTCTTTGTTGCTCAGTTTGGGATATCCGCATTCGTACCTTGGCTACAACATGGAAATGATCCGAGTCTATGTTGGCCGCTCGGAAGGTCCGGACATCCAGAATACTGGAGGCATGCATTGCGTCGATCGGAATATGATTAACTTGATTGATCGTTACATGATCATTGGACCGCCATGTCTGCTTATGAATATCGAGATGAGGAAACCATGTGCTTGCTATGGTGACATTTCGCTCCACAGCAAAATCAATTAGCCATAGTCCGTTATCAGACGTGGTGTCGTGTAGGCTATGCTACCGACTGCCCTACCAAAGAAGTCAACGAACGAAAATATTTGGGGGCTACATGCTAGATGCAGTTTGCTTTTAACTATATTCCCCGACTTTATTCAAACACTCGCAAATAAACGAAGCTACAATGTGTAACGTCCGCGAAGTCAGTCCTTGTGTAATTCATGCTAGAAAACCTCTAGCCGAAAACTTCGAAAGCATTGTGTCAGACGATTAAGACTTCTTGCCTAAGTCTGCCGCGTATAACAAATCCGCATCCGAATAAGCATTGCCTGTTGCCTCTGTAGCAATCACAGTTTTTCATCTTCTTTTGCCCGGCCATCCCATAGCACTTCCTGAGTAGCAGTAATATCTGCTTTGTAGCAGTCTAGGGCATCTGCTAGTTGTTCGGCTGCACGTGGTCTTTAAAGGGACAGAACATTCCGCGTACAAATCCGAAGGTCGTTGCCTTACTTCGTTTGCTGGGGTCGTTATCAGTTGAGTCATCCTTATCTCAGGCTTTTGGTTGTTTCGGAACCATTCGTTTTTTACGTGGTAGGGAAGTTACCCCGACGGCACAACCCCCAACCTGAAGGGGCAGTTCCTTAATTATTCCCCTAGGACGAGGGGCCGGGTACACCGGTGCCAGTAGCCCACTACGGGAGTATGAGCGCTGCCGTTAGCCCATTAAGGGCTCCTCCGCCACCATCTCTATTCCAATGTCCTGACCAATATTGGAAATTCCTTACCGACCTGTGATCGGAATACGTCGAAGCAGCTCGCTTAAGGTATTCACTAAGTTCAACCTAACTGGAACTATAGACGCCCCCGTTGACTCCGTCTAGGGAATTCGTCCGCTGCTGCCTGGAATAGGAAGAAGTGCTCTAGTGAGAAAGCACTCTTAGCCCCTTCGAGAAAAATTAATATGTTGAAAATAGACTACGTCAAAAACTATCTATTTTTATCTAGTTTAAGGAAGTACGGATATGTTTCTTAAATGTCTGATAAAAAATGGAGGAATTACAATGGTTATCTTACCGAACGGCATGAAGAGAATTACGTATACTCGTACATCTATAAGGCACGTTTTTCAATAATTTTTAATAAAAACATCACTGAATATATAAAAGTATATATCTTTTTTAATAAACAAAATTATTTCATGAAAAAAAAATGCTCACACTTCATCCTATTTATCCTACCCCTAGGTAGGGGTGTATCCTAACCCCTTAAAATAATTTTGAAAATGGCATATCACTCTAAATACTTTTTAATGTTATCTTGTATAATTTTATATAAATACTATAAAAGCAAAATCAACTTTGTTTGTGAACACCGTTTCTCGAAAACTAATAGACGTAAGTACTAGAAATTTGGCACAGTTATTCCTTATTTTGCCTAGATGCGAATGAATTTTCCGAAATTCAAGGTCTAACTCGCATAAAGGGGGTGGAGATCGAATTTTCCATCTGTAAATATTCAGGGTTATCGTGAATAAATGTTCTCTCGGAATTTTTCCCCCGAAGAAAAGTTAGGTATCTTCAAAAAGAGGAAATAATTTCGCGGAAAACAAATAAATATCATAAATGACAATTCAGGGGAATTTTCAACGCAATCGCGATATTTAATTTCTCCTCGATGAATTTTTTCCCTATTTTTGAAGGTACCTAATTTCTGTTCGGGGGAAAAATTCCGAGGGAAAGTTTATTCCCGATAACCCTGATTGATTCCACAGCCGTAGCTCAGTACTGGCTCTATTGATTAAAAAAATAAAAAACAGACAAATTTAGTAAATTTGCCGCTGAATCATTTAAGGTATAAAACATCCTTCTGTGTTGTTCCGAAGCTGAGCAATGCTAAAAACACAATAATCAAATGATCGCCTACAATTTTCCTTCAGTGGAGACCACGGCGCCGTGGCGTAAGTAGTTAGTGTGTCGGATCACTACGCATGAGGTTCCAAGTTCGAATCGCAGAAAACACCAACAATCTTTTTTACGGTCGCACCTCTCGCGAGCGTCTGACAAACATCCGAGAGTATTGTTGTCACGAAAAAGCTTCTCAAATCGCCGTTCGGATTCGGCATTAAACTGTAGGTCCCTTCCATTCGTGCGAAAAATATAACGCACACAACATGAGTTGTGTTGCGCCAAATATTTGTTTGTTTTTTTTTTTTTTTTTTTTGGAGACCACGGACAGCAGTCATGCATCAGTGGCTATCGTTGCAATAGTATGTGTGTGTGAGTATATGGGCGCGCTATCCCATGATTATGTTTTGATCTTCAGTCTGCGATCTCTTCCAGAGTTAAAATTGAGAAAAAAAATTAAATAAGATATCCATGTGCTGTCAAAAGTTTATGCAATTAAGAGACTTTGGAATATACGCCTAGGTACATAGGTACATGCATATGCATGTGTAGACAAAAAACTATTGCAATATTTTTCCATTGTGTTAGATGAGATGTTGTTGATCGTTGGATTTGTCCATATTTTAGAATGTTTTAATGAATTAAAAATGAATTGTGTGTTGGAAGCGGGTTTGCGTATGCTCTGGTGGAGATTCCCACGGGGGAAGTTATAATTGAGTTTACACATTTTCGGTATTGTATTCAGTTGGCAATTATATTTCAACAAGTATATAACCACCAACTAAAATGCGGGCAAAGCAAGACGAGCACTGGCCAGCTAGTTTATTTATAAATTGCGCTCATCACAAAGCGTATACGATCAGGATTGTAGTGACAGATTTATTTAGTGAAACTATTATGCAATTAATATTCGGATATAAGAACACGTTCATATTAAAGAATATTAAATATGCATTATACATTAATTGGCCGCCTCCTGGGCACTCCGAGGAAATAATTTGAGCCAGAATAAATCTTTCGGTTGCATTGTGAAACCTTTAAAAGCTTCCATCAAATCGGGTGTAGTTTTGAGACCAGGTGCGAACTTGAACTCAAGCAATAAATAGTAGAGCATCGCCTTGCCTTCCATAAGTCCGAATCGATTTGCTATAAAGAGGAATGTAAATTAAGATACTCTTTCCCTATAACTCTCCACTTACCAATGCAAGCTCTTGGACCCACCCCGAACGGAATGTAAGTCAATGGCTTAATATTATCCTTATTGTCTTCATTGAATCTTTCGGGATTGAACATG
The DNA here is from genome assembly GCA_945910035.1 of Brachypalpus laphriformis. Lineage (NCBI taxonomy): Eukaryota > Metazoa > Arthropoda > Insecta > Diptera > Syrphidae > Brachypalpus > Brachypalpus laphriformis. The sequence continues at coordinate 352,200,629 of OX246753.1, forward strand.
TATGGATCTGGGAAATTTTCTGCATCATAATGGTTCCCAATAATAGGGAACCAGATATTATCACCAGTATTAAATTGTGCCACAATTTGTCCATCATCATCGGTCAAAGTGTATGGCCTTGAACATACTCTGTCGGTCACAATTGCTGGAGGCCATTTTCGGAGAGACTCTGAGACAACCATGTCCAAGTACTTCATCTTTTTCAAATCATCATAGGAAATCCGAGCGCCATTTAGTTCCTTATTCATTTCGGCAATCTCCTCATAGAGCCTCTCTTGTATCTCTGGGTTTTTCATCAGTTCATAGGCTGTGAAACATAGCATGTTGGCTACTGTCTCGAATCCAGCAAAGAAGAACAATAGACACTGAGCAATAATTTCGTTCTCGGTCCAGTTTGTATTGTGACCTTCCTGGCCTTCAGGAGCGTTTTGTCCATGTTTCTGTGCCTCGATCAAAAGATGGATCATGTCATGGCGAATAACTTTATTTTCCTCTCGGAATTTTATTGTTTCGGTAACCTTGCCCTTCAGATAGTCGAGGGCTTTTTCGTTGAAAATTTTTATTTTGATAATCTGAAAATAAAATTCGATTATGTGGGAATTGTGTTGATTGTTTAACAAACCTTCGTGATCTGAGGAACAACAGACAAAATCAAAAACTTGATGATGGCAAAACCCTCGAATTTTAGTATCTTTCTGCCCATGGTGTAGAATTCGTTTTCCTTTTCGCGAAACGAGTTCACCTTCAAGCCGAATGCTGCAGAGGCTATAACATCGACGGTATAGCGTGTAAAGAATTCTTTAAGATCGAGCTCTGTACCGTCGGTCTTTACCTCATCTCGCAAATACTTGACTGCTTCAGCGCCACATTCATTAACTAGTTGAAAAATTTGACGCATTTTACTTCCCGTAAAGACAGGAGTGAGGGTCGCTCGCATATCTTTCCATTTCTTATCGCGAAGCATAGTTAGCATGCTTCCAATTATTTCCTCATCTTTGGACGATACACTGGTGCGATGATTTGGGAAATTATCGAAATCTTTAATTCCAATTTTCTTTATCAACTCCGGATCGGTAACGACGAATACTGGCTCGCGGATATTGTAGAAACCATAGATTTTTCTGAGAAAAAAAATAAAGTTTTCTATTTCTTGTAACTCATTTGAAATATTGATAAAACTACGAGCAAATGATTTACAAGCGACTTAAAACAGAAAAACTATCTCCCCATTTTTCAATATAAGGTTTTATAATGCCATCAATAGATTCGTTAAGTTTCTAAGCATTTTTTTTTATTTTTTTCATTTTCACTAAAGTGTGTCAACCTAGAAATATATTGCTATAAAATTTGTTGCGTGGATCTTAAGGACATAGAATGACAAAAAGCAGAAGTGAAAGGAACTGAGCTGCGTATTGAATATTACATTAGGAAACAGGAGTAACATGTTTTACGAGTGTACCATATCGCTCTACACAAAGTTGCCAGCCCCAGGCATTGAAGTTGTGACTGAGACAGCGAGCTTACCTCCAATAAACTGCAATGTCACTTACTATAGTACTAGCCAGTTTAACATTACGAACCAGAGTAAAATTTGATACTCGTAGATATATTTGGAGTATCTCTACCCAACTAACTATATTTCTAACGAATTTCGTTCGAAACTATTGAGATTTCTAGCCTTAAGATAGCAAACGGATGGTTTGCACTGGAAAGAACTTTGAACATGACAAGCACAGAATCTTCGTCAATAGCATTGCCAACTATTAAGATAATTGGCTAAATTCTGATATAGCCTTATGTAGTGGAATCGAGGGGTTAAATAACGTATAATAGGGTGCGTGCAACAATGTCGAAAGCAAAAGTGTGGAAAATATTGTTCCACTAGAGCTCAGTTTATATTCGAAATGCAGCTAACGTCAAGTTCATTTAGCATTAATTTACATATGACCTAAGCAATGATAAGCAGAAAAAAGCAGCTACAAATAATAATAATAAATATATAAAACAACATTCAAAAGCAGCGTATTAACACGAAAAACTAGAGATATACCTAATAATAGATAAGCATTTCAAAACAAAAAGAGAAACTGCATCTACTTTATAAAAGTCAGTACTATTTCTGAAGAAAAACCTGATATTTCGAAAGGATTTGGAGACAGAGAAGGCCACAATCTAAAAATATATCCATGTGGAATATGTTATACATTTAGTTTTGAGGTTTTAAGATATGAGACGTAGCTGTAAAAAAACACAACTTCAGATCGAAGCCTTTTCATTGGTATCTACTTAAATGTACAACATTTGCTAATTTTATTAAGTACACACATAAATAAGTACATACTCGTACGTACATCAATAGAAGGGGAGATTTTAAATTACCATATTCTTAGCAAACTCTTAGAAAATGTGAATTGTCAAATATCTATCCACAAAATTCCGACACTCGAAATGAGCTGGACAACATGAACCAAGGTACAATTACGTAATTTGGCCACTGTCTGAACCAGATAAACACCTAAATATATTTTGCAAACAAGTTTATGCTTAGAATAAATCTAACTGACTTCTTTCGTTACAGTTTTTCTCGTAATTCAAAAACAAAAACTTAATTTGGCAATAGTATGTCACAATAATGAGGCAGTGTATTCCTTTGTGAACCGATGCGTGTATGTTTGAACTCTATAAACCAACAGCCATCCGAGTACAAAGAGAAAAAATACCACGAAAGTTTGTCAAACCACTAAAAGGAAGGATTTCTGCTGGGAGTTTCGTACCGAGTCTGAGTGGTCTAGGATTGAGCTTAATGTTAACAACAACAAAAAAAAACTTTAAGAGAAAAATGAATGGTGTGTTTAAAACAGACCAACGGAATTGTTTGCTTGCTATACGTTGTACTGCAACAGGGCCCGAGACAGAAACAGCAAAATAAAAACGATTGGATTTATGAATTGCGTCCATCTCAAAACATATGCGATCAGTATTGTAGTACTCGTATTAGCTTTATTTAGCCGAGACTACCATGCAATCGGTATTTGTATAATATATATGTATGTAAGTAGAAATATATAAGATAAAGAATGCTCGTTAATTAGCCGCTTTTTGCAGCCTTCGAGGAATCATCTTGATCCATAATAGACCTTTCGGTTGCATAGTAAGCCCTTTAATAGCTACCATCAAGTCGGGTGTAGTTTTGGGACCAGGTACGAACTGGTATTCTAGCAATAGATAGTATAGAATCGCCTTGCCTTCCATAATACCGAATCGATTTCCTATAAAGAAGGATTTGAGTCAAGTCACTTTGTAGCTATAAGCCTACACTTACCAATGCAAGCTCTTGGACCCACTCCGAACGGAATGTAAGTCAATGGCTTAATATTATCTCTAATATCTTCACTGAATCTTTCGGGATTGAACATGTATGGATCTGGGAAATTTTCTGCATCATAATGGCTCCCAATAATAGGGAACCAGACATTATCACCAGTCTCAAATTGTGCCACAATCTTCCCATCATCATCGGTCAAAGTGTATGGCCTTAAACATACTCTGTCGGTCACAATTGCTGGAGGCAATTTTCATAGGAAATCATCATAGGAAATCCGAGCGCCATTTAGTTCCTGATTCATACCGGCAATCTCCACATAGAGCCTTTCTTGTATCTCTGGGTTTTTCATCAGTTCATAGGCTGTAAAACTCAGCATATTGGCAACTATCTCGAATCCAGCAAAGAAGAACAACATGCACTGAGCGATCATTTCGTTTTTGGTCCAGTTTGTATTATGACCTTCCTGGTGGTCAAAATCGTTTTGTCCATGTTTATGTGAATCCATCAAAAGATGGATCATATCATAACGAATAATTTTATTTTTCTCTCGGAATTTCCTTGTCTCCGTAACTATGCGCTTAAGGTAGTTAAGGGCCTTCTCATTGAAAGTTTTTATTTTGATAAGCTGAAAATAAAGTTCGATTATGTGGGAGTGACTTTTTTTCTTTTTTTTTAACAAACCTTCGTGACCTGAGGAATAATAGATAAGATAAAGAAAGAAAAGAAAGAAGAATAATCGCGAAACCCTCGAATTTCATTACCTTCCTACCCATCGTGTAGAATTCGTTTTCATTTTCCTGAAAAGAATTCACCTTCAAGCCGAATGCTGTAGATGCTATCACATCGACGGTATACCGAGTAAAGAATTCTTTAAGATCGAGCTCTGTGCCGTCGATCTTTATTTCATTTGGTAGGTAACCGACTGCGTTAGCACCATATTCGTTAATTAGTTAAAAAATTTGACGCATTTTACTCCCCGTTAAGACGGGGGTAAGGGTTGCTCGCATATCCTTCCATTTCTTGTCTTGCAGCATTGTTAGCATGTTACCAATGATTTCTTCGCCTTTGGACGATACACTGGTGCGATGATTTGGGAAATTATCGAAATCCCTAATTCCAACTTTCCTTATCAGCTCCGGATCGGTAATGACGAATACTGGCTCGCGGATATTGTAGAAACCATAGATTTTTCTGGGAGAAAAATTAAGTTTTCTATTTGTTGTAACTGCAACACTCATTTTAAACATTGATAAAATTATCTCCCCATTTTTCAATACAACGTTTAATAATGCCATCAGCAGATTCGTTAAATTTTTAAGTTAAGTTTTTTTTTCATTTCCACTAATGTTTTTCAACCAAAAATAGGTAGCTACATATGAAATTTGTTGTCTGGATCTTAGGGACAAAAGGGACAAAAAGCAGAAATGATAGGAATAAAGTTGCGTGTTTAATATTACATTATGAAACAGGAGTAACATGTTTTACGGATGCACCACCATACCGCTCTGCACAGACTTCTCTACATACCTATACATACATATTTTGCGCAACAGCCCATGAAGAGCCTAGGCTTAGCTTTTTATAGCCACTCATATTGTGTGTGTTATGTTTTTTGCACGACTGGAATGGATCTACAGTTTTGTGCCATATCCGAAGGACCATTTTTCTTTTCCTTTTTAGAAACTTTATCATGACAACAATACTCTCGGATGTTTTTCAAACGTTCGCGAGTTGTTGGACCGTGAAAAAAAATGTTTGGCGTTTTCTGGGATTCGAACATTGAACCTCACGACGACGTCCGATGCACCAACCACTGCCCACAGCGCCTACAGATTTGTCTGCGCCAGTCGTGAAGTCGTGACTGAGACGATGTGCTTACCTCCAATAAACAGCAATGTCACCAACTAGCTAATTTAAAATTACGAATCCGATTAAAATTTGGTACAACGTAGACATGGTTTATAGCTTTATCTCTACCCCGTTAACTATATTTTTAACGAATCTAGTTCGACACTATTGAAATTTCCAGCCTTAAGATAGCAGACTGAGAACTTTCAACATTACTTTCACAGAATCTTCGTCAATACCATTGTCATATATTATATTTAGACAATTGGCTAAATTCTGACATCTCTTCATGTAGTGAAGTCGACGGGTTAAATATTGTATTTATTAATTATAGGGTGCTTGCAACAATGGTCCAAGCAAAAATATAGAAAATATTCTTTGACTAGATGTTATTTTACATTAAAAAAAACAGCTAACGCCAAGGTTCATTTGCCATCACCTAAACACCATACCTAAGCAATGATAAGCAGACACAAGCAACCACATATGCAAAGGTATAATAATAATTTACATCTGAAACAACATTAAGAAGCAGCATACTATATTAATACAATAAGTTGGAGACTTAATAATAGATAAGCAATTGGAAAAAGAGAAAATTTAAAAAGGTATTTGAGCTGTTTAATCCCAAACATCGAATCAATTGTCGGCAAAAAAATACTGTGTACATTGTTTTGAAACATTTTGTGTTCTCACATACCGACCTCAATTCATCTGTCCCATAAATTACAGGCACGATATTATTTACAGCTCATGATGCACTTTTTCTTCTGATTTCCAAAAAATCATTTTTGCTTCTATTAGGGTAATTGATTTTTGTGAGCTTTCTACCCAAATTACATGGATATTCATTAATATTAGGGAAGCTGTGAAGTTTGATGGAACTGACAAGACTTTTGTTTGAGTTCTGGCCTTTCACTTTCCCCATGATCTATGGAAGCTAACTTAACAGATATGTATATTCAACCCTCGTTTAAATACCTATCTGGCAATTGTCTGGGCTATTCACAATTATCTCTTTTCTATTTCCTCGATTATGATACCAGGCCAACCTGCATCTACTTTACAAAAGTCAGTCTAATTCCTAAAGCAATACGCGATATTTCGGAAGGATTTGGAGATGGAGAAGGGATCCTGGTGGAATATTTAACAGTTTTGAGGCTTTATATCTTAAGCCCTCAAAACTTCTATAAAAAGCAACAACTTAAATGCACAATATTTACTAATTCTACTAAATGCGTACGTACATATATACATACAAGTACGTAGATAGAAGGAGAGATTTTGAATTGCCATATTCTTAGTAAACTCTTTGAAAATGTGAATTGTCAAATATTCCACAAAATTCCTACACTTTACTCGAAAGTCTCTGACATTTAGAATAAGCTAGGAGACAATGTACAATTACGTGACTTGACCACTACCTAAACCACATAGCCACCTAAATATATTTTGCACACAACTTTATACTTCAAATAAATCTAACTGACTTTACAGACAGATTTGCTCATAAAAAAAAAAATAAACTTAATTTGGCAATAGTGGGTGACAATAAAGACACAGTGTATTCCCTTGTGATCCGATATGCGTATGTTCGCGCTCCATAAACCAACAGCCATCCGAGTATAAAGAGAAACAAATACCGCCAAAGTTTGTCAACCCCAGAAGGAAGGATTTCTGTTGGGAGTTTCGTATAGAGTGCGAGTATTCTAGGATTGGGCTTTACGTTAAAAAAAATTAAAAAACTAATATAGTCCATTACGAAAACTGCCTAGATTTCGGCAGATATTTTGATGTAAATAAAGTGAAAGGAATTTGGATCGAAATCTGAAATTAACTTTGAAGAAGTGAAATAGAAACAAATTGTTGGTAACATGTGTGCGAAACAGGAAGCCAAAGGAATCGTTTGCTAGCTACGAGTATACCATATATATTTTTTACCATAATAGGCGGCGACGCAGCAGAGAACTATTGGATTTATGATTTACGTTCATTTCAAAACATATGCGATCAGAATTGTAGTAACATATTTTTTTAGTCGAGACATAGTAGTCTAGCAATCTGTATTTGTATAATATGTACATATATACCATATGTAAGTACAAATTTATATTAGAGAGTATAAAATATGCTCGTTAATTAGCCGCCTTTTGCGGCCTCCGAGGAATCATCTTGAGCCAGAATAGATCTTTCGGTTGCATTGTGAACCCTTTAAAAGCTGTCATCAAGTCGGGTGTAGTTTTGGGACCAGGTGCGAACTTGAACTCAAGCAATAGGTAGTAGAGCATCGCCTTGCCTTCCATAAGACCGAATCGATTTGCTGTAAAAAAAAAACAATGTGATTTGAATGCGTTAGTATGTATGTGTGAGTGTGCAACCACTTACCAATGCAATTTCTTGGACCCACTCCGAAAGGAATGTAAGTCAATGGCTTAATATTATCCCTATTATTTTCATTGAATCTTTCGGGATTGAACATGTATGGATCTGGAAAGTTATCCTTATCGTAATGGTTTCCAATAATAGGGAACCAAATATTATCACCAGTCTTAAGTTGTGCTACAATTTTTCCATCATCATCGGTCAAAGTGTATGGCTTTGAACATACTCTGTCGGTCACAATTGCCGGAGGCCATTTTCGGAGAGACTCTGAGATAATCATGTCCAAATACTTCATCTTTTTCAAATCATCGTAGGAAAGTCGAGCGCCATTTAGTTCCTTATTCATTTCGGCAATCTCCACATAGAGCCTCTCTTGTATCTCTGGGTTTTTCATCAGTTCATAGGCTGTGAAACACAGCATATTGGCTACTGTGTCGAATCCAGCAAAGAAGAACAATAGACACTGAGCGATCATTTCGTTTTCGGTCCAATTTCGATTACGCCCTTCCTGACCTTCAGGAGCGCTTTGTCCATGTTTCTGTGACTCCATCAAAAGATGGATCATATCGTAGCGAATAATTTTATTTTTCTCTCGGAATTTCAATGTCTCCGTAACTATGCACTTAAGGTAGTTGAGGGCCTTTTCATTGAAAATTTTTATCTTGATAATCTTAAAATAGAATTCTGTTATGTGGGTATTGTTTCAAAATTGCTTAACAAACCTTCGTAATCTGAGGAATAATTGACAAGATCAAGAACTTTATTATCGCGAAACCCTCGAATGTCATTACCTTCCTACCCATGGTGTAGAATTCGTTTTCCTTTTCCTGAAAGGAATTCACCTTCAAGCCGAATGCTGTAGATGCTATCACATCGACGGTATACCGAGTAAAGAATTCTTTAAGATCGAGCTCTGTACCGTCGATCTTTATTTCATTTCTTAAGTAATTGACAGCTTCACCGCCACATTCGTTAACTAGTTGAAAAATTTGACGCATCTTGCTTCCCGTAAAGACGGGAGTGAGGGTTGCTCGCATATCTTTCCATTTCTTATCCTGTAGTACAGTAAGCATGCTTCCTATGAGTTCCTCATCTTTGGACGATACACCGGCACGATGATTTGCGAAATTATCGAAATCTTTAATTCCAACTTTCTTTATCAACTCTGGATCGGTAATGACGAATATGGGTTCACGGATATTGTAGAAACCATAGATTTTTCTGGGAAAAAATTAAGCTTTCTATTTGAAGCATGTTCAGTATCGAAAAATAAGCTTTTGCATGGTTATTTAAGTGGCATGTATTGTACATACATACATACGTTAAGCGGAAAATTACTCTTCAGCTTGTTTTACATACACAGTGTTATTTTGTTATCATTTGTTTTGTTGTTGTATCTGGAAACCTTTTTTACATTTAATTTACGTAGGCTTAGCACTTATCTTCACAACTGACCATAAAAGCGATACGGGCCTATTGATCAATGCCAAATTAGAGTTCTTAATAAAAATTGAGTCGTTATCGGAAACGTATCAGCATAATGTTTATGTTTAATGTACTGAATGACCAAAATAAATAGTTATTAGAAGCCTTATATTGTGTGTATAGTGCCAAACATGAGAAATCACATGCATAGAACACTAAATCTATGGATCAGTGCACTGAAACATATTCACTTTAGTTAGGAAATAACTTGTTTCCAGTACTGTTACGATATTAGCAATGTTCTCCTTGTGTAAAATGAGAAGGGTGATACGCGAAGCTGTGATAACTACCGTTCGGTCAAGCTGATGTCACACACCATGAAGATCGTTGAGCGGATATTAGGTGGACGACTGAGAAAAATAATACGGCTATCTTATAATCAGTGTGGGTTTGTCTCGGGTAAATCAACCACAGGTGCAATCCAGAGTATAAGCTTCATAATGGAAAAACATCGTGATTCCTTAAAGGATTTGCATATTGTACTGGTTGACTTTGAAAAGGCATTCGACAGACAATCACGAGATCTGATATGGGTGGCGCTAAGACATCGAGGGGTTCCAGAAAGATGCCCCGCTGGAGTAACCGAAGAGTTCCCAATCAAAGTCGGGGTGCACCAGGGAAGCGTTTTAAGTCCTTTGCTCTTTATTACAGTCCTTGATTATCTGCTTGAAGGTAAAGTGACGGACCCCAAAGTACATCAGTTATTCTTTGCTGACGATGGAGCCATTATAAGTGAGGATTCTACATCCCTGCAACGAGCACTTGATGTGTGGGTGACGTTCTGGAGGGAAATGGGTATCGCATTAGTTAAAAAAAGACAGACTACTTGTGCTGCCCGTTCTCTGATCCACTCAGGCCTATTCCACACATTTATTTGAATGGAACAGTTCTTCCCAAGTGCGGAAAGTTCAAATATCTGGGATCTATGATCTATAGCAAAGCAACTTGTGATGACGACATCAATCATCGTGTAAGCGTAGGGTGGATGAAGTGGCGAAAAAATTCCGCTAACTTTTGTGACAGAAAATTGCCACCTAAGTTGAAAGGAAGGCTCTACACCGCAGTTGTGCGTCCAGCGCTCACATACGGTTCACAATATTGGACAATGTACAAAAAGTATGAGAGTAAATTAACGGCAGCTGAGATGAAGATGCTTCGCATGATAGCAGGAGTGACAAAGCTTGATCGAATAAGAAGTTCAAAGATCCGTGGAAGCTTTGACGTCAAGTTAATCATCGTACAAAAGATAGAGCCCGACCGGCTCAGCTGGTATTGCCACGTTCAAAGAAGAGATAATTTGAACCCCGTTAAAAAGGCAATATCAATGCACGTTCCAAAGACATCGCGATGAAGGAAAGGCAGGCATATAAACGCCTGGATCACACAAATGCGACGATATCGGCATTTCATTGGCCTCAGTAACCGAGTGATCTAAAATCGGTGGACCTGCCGATGTTTGCTGAGGTCAAATAGGCGAACCCCACAACCGGATCAGTATAAATGCAGTGAAGTGGGAGGGTTGTGATCCCTTATTTTTGGATCATAACCACGCTGATAAAAGGAAGAAGAAGAAGACTGTTACGATATTAACTGGTTTCCTGTAAATACAGTCTTTTTTTTAGAAAACGCGCAGTTTTATAAAAATTGTTGCCGGACAGTCCCTGGAATGTCAATTCAATTTGGTAATGTGATCTGGTGACAAATATCATGTTTTCTAATTCTCACCATCGCATTAAAATTGTTCAATGAGAAAGCACGAAAATCACGGCAAACAAAACTGAAGTTCAAAACAACATGAATTTCCTGATTCAGACATGTTTTACAAATATCATCCAATTAGCCCATTAGAGTAAGTAGGTACTTGTGTTTTAAACTTTACTGAGAGTTGTCGTTGAGCGAAATCGATATCACGTTTGGCCTCATCTCACTGAACTCAAAATTATGTACTCCTGTTCTCATACGAGTAGTTCGATAGCGGTGTTAACCTGCGATTAACTTTTTTCATAGTATGCAAATGTGTAATGGGTAAGCGCTTTCAAGCATATTGTTGCGAATACATAGAATAGATTTAGCATTATTTGCTCATCAGCGATGTGCAAAAGAGATGATAACCACAAATGCCATATGTCGTTTTGACAGCTCTACTTTCCTTACCCAAGAAAAAAATGGGTTGAATTCAGAGCAATTTTTATTTTTTTTTTTATATAATTTGCGCGCACTCAAAGGGTTATGAATACCTTTAACATGTCACAGTACGGGCGTTGGAAAGTATGGATAGAGAGAGAGAAAGGTTTTGGTGTAGTGGTTCTTGAAGCTCAGTTGTTTATGCTTCAACTATTCTCCGGGGGTGGCGTCCAGATAACTGGGGAGATTTTTGTTATTATTGTCTTTGCTTCTGATTCACAGTACTTTTTTCGCGATAACCGATGTCAAGGGCAAATCATCATCAACAGAGCGAAGAGGTTTTCCAGCCACATGACCAAGCTACTGCCAGTGTTATGCCTTCGCAGTAGTATTCACACAAGCTTTTGCAAATGATCGGACTGACTTTATATATTTCATGAGAAATAAATAAATGCTTGCTAACATCAGGATTTGAACCATAAACCATTAGCGTGGCAATTGACGACGTTACCACTACACCATTGCCACCCTCAAAGTCTGATGAAGACCGGAGTTAAAAAGGAAATCGAAAGGAATGTGACGATCTATCAGGAATGTACAGGGTAATTCACTGGTGGTGGTTAGTGATTTTTTTTTTAAACGGTGACATGTAAACGATGTTCTGTTATGAACATGTTGTGTTGAAACTGGAACAATTTGGTATGCCCTTGGATGACCTTAGAAATCAGTGGTTTTTAAAAAAATGTGTTTTTTTTTTTTACAACACTTTTGACGATGATTTGAGGATGGTTTTCGGCAAAATTAGTCACTTTTATGTTAATATAGGAACTAAGTTTATCAATTAATTTATCTGCAATTAAGCTTCATATAACGGAAAAATGACAGCTATGAAAACATTTATATAAGATACTTTCTTATCGTATACAGTCATTTATTCTTCTTAGAAGACAGTTAGCACATTTGGTAATACGGATAATTTTCATTACCACTAATCGCTTATACTAAGGAAATACTTAAATACAAATACCTATTTAGCAATAAGTACACTTTATGTTAACAATATTATTTTTGCTTGGTATCTAAATGTATAAACATTATTATGACTTAATTATTGGCAAAAAAATATAAAAAAGCAAGGGAAGTTAAACATCTTACGAGCCTTTTAGTTTAGAGACAAGTCTTTCGAATTAAAGTATAGGTATACTCTCTCTCTATGAGATTAGGATTATCAAATACGGATGTATGCAGGTACTGCAATGACCTACACGTCTCAGAGGATATAACTCATCTACTTTGTGAATGTTAATGCACTGGCCGGAGCAGACTAAAACACCTTGGGAGTTACTTCTTCGATAACCTAAGAGATTCGGTCTTTGAATCAAAACAAGGACCTATTTAAATTTTGTAGGGAAATGAAGTGCATGGGAGAATCGATTTAGGTTTTCTAGCGTTAAGGTTCCCTAGGAATTGCGATGGGCGCACTATGGTGCCTAATATTTTATGATAACCTCACCTAACCTCACACAAGGGATAACTCAAGTTTATAAATTTATTAATTATTCCTTATTTTGGTAAATCAGTTAGTTTTATATTTATTTATTTATTTATTTATTTATTTCATCTAGCCAAGTTACAATAAAAGTACTTAAATGATTACTTGATAAAAACAAAAAAATGTATATACAATAACAAAATGAAAATGAAATACTTATAAACTTCCACCAGATGTACTATAAGTCAATAATAGCTTAGTTTTAAATACATTTCTATTTAGAGAAAAATCAAGAAAGTCACTACACTTTGTTGTATATTTCACCGAATTCCATTTGATAAAAAAAATTCAAGGTCATACAAAATTGTCCTTCCCCTAACAAAATAAGTTCAAGGCCAATTCTATTACTGCTTCCGAAAAGTATCCACCAAACGCCACCAGTGAATATATATCTATGTATGCAAATATTTACATCCCCAAGTGAATGTATCCATACACACATATTTTGCAGGTAAACATTGAAATTCAAAATTTTCTTCTCAGATCTGCACTGAGCGTTTATTTTTTATTTTTTTGTTCGGTTTTGATTTGTCAAAGCTTATTGCACACAATTCTTAAATTAAATTAACGTACTGATAAGAGAAATTTAAACACAAATAAATAACACAATGATTTAATCAATCATTCGTACGCTCTCCATCACCAAATTCGTTTTCAAAAGAAACACCAAAAAGAAACAATTCACAATCACTACAGCGTTCAATTAATACCCCATACACCTCACAGATAAACAAATTGCCGGCTATATTAACTTGTACTCACTCTGCCTTAAATTTTTCGTGCTGCCTTATCAAGAGTTTATGGATCGATTCTTTGCCCGTAAACAACGATAATGTGTTGCCCACCAGTACAACAGGCTTCTCATGTTTAATATTGCGTTCGGTAAAAGTCTTAAATTTAGCTGTTGCCCATCTGTAGAACAGATACGAGACAACTGCTGTGAAAATAAACACCTCTACAACGTATCCCATTGATGAGATTGTACTATAGACCGACGCGTAACGATCACCGATTGATACTAAATGAAGCCCCTCGGGTCTACTGAACGTAAACCCGTTTTTGGCTAATATTATATCGCTTGAGCTTTTTATACTTAATTTTTGTGGTGTACGAGTAGGATTTATAAAAAAGATAAACACTGCTGGAGCTTTTTTTTTTTGTTTATTCGTCAGAACGACGGTTTTTGTGTAATTAGGTACTTATACGTATGTACATAGGGTAATCGTTCCTTGATTTAATTGATGGTTTGTCAGTATAATGGTGAAATGACTCATATGAGCTTTGAAAATAGTCCATTTGGTCGTTGAATTTAAATTTCACAATTTCTTTCTTAATTTTCAAACTTTTCGAATGAGCCATTCCGAAGATACGGCTGATCTGTTCGCCACTGCTGAGGGAACATAGTTGTAGTATAGATTCTTATTTGGGAAATGAACGAGTCTTAAAAGTCCTAATACGCAGATCATCTTGCTTTGTACATACTTTTTGACCGCTTCATCTAGTACTACGACCACACCCATTCCTAAAGAAACACCTTGGAAATAAACAACAACTTTGAAAGCGAATATGTACTCAATCGTATTGTGTGCACTAAGACGTAAAGACATGTTCAATATATCAAGAAAAGAAGCGATCATCTCCCTTGGAGAGTTTAAGCAAGTACAAGCAAATTGTAATTACAGCATGAAATACTACTTGACCATGAAATGCAGATATTTTTGGCACAGGCATACTATTTGTATTTCCCTTTAACAGTAGTTCCAGAAAATCGTGTGTTAGAAAGTAAGACTTTTGAGCAAATGTGTTTTTTTTTTTTTGTAAAACCCATAAACCAACTATTTTCACATGCGCCTGTAGGTATAATACAATACATACGACTAAAATATGTATTATTTTTGCGAAAGAATTCGACCTACAGATTTGGATCAAAATTGATAATAGAGAATTTCGAAAAAGCGGGTTTCGTAATTCCGTTCACCTGTCTGCCTGTCCATCTGTCGAAATTGGAATTTTCAGCTTCAATAATAATGGAATATAGAAACGTATGCATAATTAGACTGGACGATCTGCAAAATGTAGTGACCTTGTATTTTTTTATTTTGAGCAAAACCAAATTTTCTTTACATGAAGTTGAGTGAACGTCAATGTTACAATCTGACTTTGAGCAATCGCGTATTCTTCAGATTTTGTGAAGCAATTTTAAATCATCATGAAAGCAAGGGCCCCCAGGTGGCTACCTTGAGGTACACCTGAACAAAATGCAAATGATTTTGAATGAGCGGAATCAAGTTTTACTATTTGCAATCTATTCTTCTATTCTTCTAAAAGGCTAATTCATCTTATCATAGATAAATGAAAACTCAAGCAAATTTATTTATTTATTAATATACTGTGATTCACAGAATCAAAAGTCTTGCTAAAGTCAGTCTAGACTGTGTCAATCTGATGACCTTTTTCAAGAGAGCTTAGAAAAGACGACGTAAAATAGACTCTAACTTAAAATTCAAGTTTTGTTTTGAAACCAGTTTCAAAAAGTTTAGAAATTGCTAATAAAATAACACTGGTCAACACGGTTTTTGCCGTTAATTAAATTATAAATTTTTTGTATCTTACATGCGTAAGTGTTATTAGAAAAATTGTACAAATATTTTACAACATCGGAATATCTTAATATACTACAAAGTGTGTATTAGACACCTAATTTTGACAGTTTATCGCGTAAACTATTATAGCTATTTTCAATAAAAAAGACTAACGACTACTATGTATAAATAGGCGATGTACCCACATCTGAGAGGAAATGAACAAACAACGAGAGAAACAACGCTATGTATTTGTTTACATAACTTTTGTTTTTTGTAATATTCTCCCGTTCATGGAAGACGAAGGGATCTAAGCCCATACAGCCATGAATGTGATCAAAATGCTTTTATTTAATTGGTTAAATGGTTTTCTATGAGGAAATCATGTATGTATGTTCACTTTATTTTACCTGACTTAACGGTAACATACGCACATCTATGGCATAGCACCTTTTGGATAGCATAAGTTTCACCCCGCTCCTTTTATAATAAATACTAAAAAAACGTACGATAAATTTCGTGTTCACGTATTACTTACTTACTTAGGTGGCGCTACAGTTCGGGGTGAACCTGGGCCTCAGCCAACAAGCCTCTCCATTTAGCTCGGTCTTTAGCTAATTGCCTCCAGTTGCGCACTCCAAGTTGGTCGAGGTCCCCTTGAACTTGTGCGCGCCACCTACGGCGATAATTCCCTCTACTGCGTCGTCCCTCGGGGTTAGATTCGAAGACTCTGCGGGCCGGAGCGTTGGTGTCCATTCGCTCTACATGTCCTAGCCATCTCAGACGTCCAATACGCAGTTTTTTGACTAGGTCGATGTCGCTGTACAGCTCGTATAGTTCGTGATTGAATCTTCTCCTCCAAAACCCGTCAACGCAAACGGGACCGAAAATCTTACGAAGAATTTTTCTCTCGAAGCGACCAAGGATATCTTCATCCTCTTTTAATAAAGTCCATGTTTCAGCGCCGTAAAGCAGGACTGGGATGATCAAGGTCTTATATAGAGTCTCCTTAGTTGTTCGAGAGAGGGCTTTACTGTTGAATTGCCTTATAAGCCCAAAAAAACAGCGATTGGCAAGAGTTATTCTTCGATTGATTTCTGCGCTGATTTTGTTTGCTGAATTTATAGCAGAGCCAAGGTAGACAAAGTCCCTTACTACCTCGAAGTTATAGCTGCCCACTGTGACGTTTTGTCCAATTCGTCGATGTTGGTTTTCCCTTCTAGTTGACAGCATATACTTGGTTTTGCCCTCGTTTATCGCCAAACCCATTTTGGCCGCTTCCGCCTCAATGCTTGCAAAAGCACCGGTGACAGCCCGCTGAGATCTTCCGATAATGTCTATATCGTCGGCGTATGCAAGCAGTTGTACAGACTTGTAATAGATTGTGCCTCCGGTGTTGGCTTGTGAGTTCCGCACAATCCGTTCAAGTACAATATTGAAGAAGTCACATGACAGCGCGTCACCTTGTCTAAAGCCTTTTTTGACATCAAAGGTCTCGGTGAGGTCATTACCGACCTTGATGGAGCAGCGAGCGTTCTCCATCGTCAGCCTGCACAGGCGGACAAGTTTGGCAGGGATGTCAAAACTAGACATGGCTCTATAAAGCTCTTCTCTATAGATGCTGTCATAGGCGGCCTTGAAATCGATAAAGAGGTGGTGAGTATCGATTTGGAATTCTTGGGTTTTCTCCAGGATCTGCCGAAGTGTGAAGATTTGATCGATGGTGGACTTTCCTGGCCTGAAACCGCACTGATAGGGTCCAATCAGGCTGTTGATAAAAGGTTTTAGGCGTTCACACAATATCGCAGAAAAGATCTTGTACGCGATGTTGAGGAGACTGATGCCTCTATAATTGGCGCAGTTGAGGGGGTCTCCTTTCTTGTGGATCGGGCAAACGATGCTGAGATTCCATTCATCAGGCATACACTCCTCTGACCAAATATTAGAAATGAGTTGGTGTATGCACTCTACCAATTCATCCCCAGCTGCCTTGAAAAGTTCGGCCGGTAAACCGTCAGGTCCAGCAGCCTTGTTCGATTTTAGCTTGGATATTGCTATCCTCACTTCGTTTTGGTCAGGTGGACGGAAATTTTGACTATCATCGTCCATGTTGAATGGTTCATTCTGCCTGACAGCGGGATGTTGGTCTTCGTCGCCGTTATACAGTCTGCAGAAGTAGTTTTTCCATATTCTCAGCACCGACTGTGATTCTACTACGAGGTTTCCATTCTCATCTCTACAGGTTTCTGTACGGGTATTACTTCTCTGACACGATCTTTTTACCTTTTGGTAAAACTTCCGTACATTGTTCCTGGAGTATAGACTCTCGATATTCTCAAACGCGCACTTCTCATGCTCTTTCTTCTTCTTTTGGAGAAGCCGATGTTCTTCCCGTCTCTTTTGCTCGTAGAGCTCACGAGCAGCTCTCGTCTTTCTTTGCAGCGCCGCTTTGTATGCCTCTTGTTTTGCTGCATGCACTCGCCGGCATTCTTCGTCAAACCAGGGGTTTCGCGGTGGTGGGCGAGCGAGACCCAGCACATCAGTCGCGGCGTTTCTGATGGCATGTTGGCAGCGTTGCCACTGGTCTTCGGCACTTGATGCTGGCGGTATAGGGGTGATTGAGAGATTTCGGGATACGCGTTCAGCGAAGAGTCTGGCGGTCTCTTGCGATTGTAGCTTTTCGACGTTAAATTTTCTCACAGTAATTCTTCTTTGTTGCTCAGATTGGGATATCCGCATTCGTACCTTGGCTACAACAAGGTAATGATCCGAGTCTATGTTGGCCGCTCGGAAGGTCCGGACATCCAGAATACTGGAGGCATGCCTTGCGTCGATCGCAATATGATCAATTTGGTTGATCGTGACATGATCATTGGACCGCCATGTCTGCTTATGAATATCGAGATGAGGAAACCATGTGCTTGCTATGGTGACATTTCGCTCCACAGCGAAATCAATTAGCCTTAGTCCGTTATCAGACGTGGTGTCGTGTGGGCTATGCTTACCGACTGCTCTACCGAAGACGTCCTCCTTTCCTATTTTGGCGTTAAAATCGCCCAATACGATCTTAACGTCGTATTTAGGACATTGCTCGTACGTTTTGTCGAGGAGCTCGTAGAAACACTCTTTGGAGGCAGGGTCCTTTTCTTCTGTGGGGGCATGAACACATATTAGGCTTATGTTAGCGAATTTAGCCTTGATCCGGATCGTCATAATACGCTCGCTCACGTGTCGGAAGCTTAAGACTTCTTGCCTAAGTCTGCCGCGTATGACAAATCCGCATCCGAATAAGCGTTGCCTGTTGCCTCTGTAGCAATCACCGTAGTAGATGTCACAGTTTTTCATCCTCTTTTTGCCTGGCCCATCCCATCGCACTTCCTGGATGGCGGTAATATCTGCTTTATAGCAGTCTAGGGCCTCTGCTAGTTGTTCGGCTGCACGTGGTCTGTAAAGGGACAGAACATTCCACGTACAGATCCGAAGGTCGTTGTCCTTATTTCGTTTGCTGGGGTCGTCATTAGTTGGGTCATCCTTATCCGAGGCTTTTGGTTGTTTCGGAACCATGCGTTTTTTACGTGGTAGGGAAGTTACCCCGACGGCACAACCCCCAACCTGGAGGGCCAGTTCCTTAATTATTCCCCTAGGACGAGGGGCCGGGTACACCGGTGCCAGTAGTCCACTACGGGAGTATGAGCGCTGCCGTTGGCCCATTAAGGGCTCCTCCGCCACCATCTCTATTCCAATGTCCTGACCAACATTGGAAATTCCTTACCGACCTGTGATCCGAATACGTCGAAGCAGCTCGCGCAAGGTATTCACTAAGTTCAACATAACTGGAACTATAGACGCCACCGTTGACTCCGTCTAGGGAATTCGTCCGCTGCCGCCTGGAACAGGAAGAAGTGCTCTAGTGAGAAAAGCACTCTTCCCCCCCTCTCTCATCTGCTGCCACCAAGAATCCGCCAAACGGGGTTGGTTACCCATTTCTTGGATTAAGGTACTAGGCACCCGGCTGTCACCGCGTGGAGGTTGAGAGTAGGAGTTGGTAGGCCTCAGCTGAGTGAAAACGCTTGTGTTTTCATATGATCGCATGCACTACCGTTTGACAAACCGTATTAATATATAAGATTTTGACAGCACAAAGAATGTTTACTTTGAATTAAATAACGTTTAAAATTCGCACGCTTTTTAATAGGCGGCATTTTCTACAACAATTTGTAGATTTCTTTGAAGAGGAAAGTGTTCTTGTATATTGTAGAGGGGCTTACATATGAACAAGCTGGGCTGTGACTATTCACCAGACGAATGGAGACGCAATTAAGCCCGAAAGCAGTCTTACTGCATACTGGCAATGATATTCCTTCTACCTATGTAAAACAAATTGGATCCATGTTAAGGGACAATATAAAAAATCTGCTCGATAAAATTCAGTACGATCTTGAATATGTGCAGATCTTGAAGTTGTTGGAATATTGCTTGCGTTGCAGGGCGGCTACTAAGATTTTCTTTGCGAGTGGTACAGTAGAGCTAGAAATCAACACTAAATTAAAAAATAATGGCTAATGGGGATTAATTCCACAGTCCTGGACAGAACAAATATTGCTCAATGTTCCTTAATAGAGCCAGTGGTAGCAATGGTGTAATAGTAATGTCGTCAATTGCCACGCTAATGGTTCATGGTTCATCCTGACGTCAGCAAGTATTGCTGACATTGCATATGCCTGGAAAAATTGTTCACTCTGTTGGATAATTGATTAGCCTACGACGTCGGTAATCGCGAAAAAAATACTGTAAATCAGAAGCAAGAACACCACCCTCGAACTTTCTGTGAAGCATTGGCAACTGAGCTTCGAACCACTACACCAAATCTTTCCCTCTCTCTCTCTTTATCTATCGTTTCCAAAGTCCGCACTATACAAAAACATGTTAACCTCTTGAGTGCGCGCAAATAATAAAAACAAATAACATCATTTTACCGCCCTGACACATCAAAAGAAATCTTATGAAAAACTTCGTTAAAGCCATGGAAATTGATTGAAGCTTAATTAAAAAACGCATTTTAGGCCCATATATAAAAAAAGGTCATGAAGAATTAAAATTTTATTAAAAAATGAAGTATACCAGAAAAAGTGCATGGCTTTGCGACCAGCATGGGGAGAGATTTGACCAAAACATTATGGTGAGGGTAAAGAGATATCCAGGAAAATGGACATGGAGAATTTACGCAGTTTTTTCTGGGCATCGAAACGAGATCATCCATCACATTTGTATAAAAAACAAGCAAAACTATCAAAAGTCTTCAGAATAATTTAAAAAAAATTTAAAAATGTTTACGCATTTTGCCAGCTTTAAAAATTGTAGCCAGGAATGAAACTTTCCATACATACATCGAAAAAAATTCCAAGTCTAGTAGATGTATTTAAGTTAAGTAGCAGAGGGTAACAAATACTGTTCTTCCACTTTTTCAGAAAAGAGGAGAAATTCCGTTCACTGCTGTAGATGGTCTTATACAGTCAAGAGCCAAAGAGACGTCCTGTAAGTCCAAGTTAATCGATCTTGTATAACAATTTTAGGATTGGAGCTGACTGCGGAGGGATATAGATCGACCTAGATTTTACATAAACCGGTTCAAAAAAGAAAAAACGAGGAAGCAATTCACGCGAAGAATGTACGTTGTAAGAATCAATATTTTTATGTACAATAATTTCAGGAGTTTTTCTTTTAAATATTTGGATACAAATAAGCGAAAACCATAGAGTGGATTAAAAGACAGAACAGAGCTTAAGCATTCTCAATTGCGATTCGATGTCCACATAAGGTCGGATTGTTATGGTGCATGGTGGTCGACTCTTTGTTGAACATTCTTAATAATTCTAACGTCTACGCTCAGACATATGCGGATGATGTCGCCGTACTTTCTGTCGGGCCATGCCTGGCGACGGTCTGTGCTAACGCGCAGGCGGCGCTGGACATGATCGATGAATGGTGTACTAGGAGTGGGCTTTTGGTGAATCCTCTTAAACCTGAGGTTGTTCTTTTTACAAGAAGGAGGATTTCGACCGGTCTAACTCAGCCAGTGCTAAAGGCGTCTACTTTCCCGAGTACGCCTGGCTCTGTTCTAGATGCTTTGCTGAACTTACCTCCCCTTGATACTTATATCATGGATTAAGCCATCCATCGTCTTAGGCGGGGCGGTTTTTGGTATACTCCACACTGGAATATTGATGAACTTGCGCGACACTTATCTTACGACTCCTGTCTTAAGCAATGACACCAGAACTCCAGGTGATGCGCAAATTCAGAGTCGACTTTCCTTGTGTCCAGGACTGGCTTCGGTCAGAGTCTGAGCCGGGAATGGAATGTAGTCGTATTTTCACGGATGGTTCCAAAACCAGTCAAGGGTCTGGCGCTAGGGTCTTCGTGGAAGTCGACAACATTAGACTTCACTTCTCGTTAGGCAAATGTGCGTCTGTTTTCCGAGCGAAAACTTATGCAATCCTATTGGCCATGAACTATGTTGTGAAGAACAGGAGGAAGGGACGTAGCATTTGTGTCTGTAGTGACAGTCAGGCTGCGCTTAAGGCCTTGCTTAACCCTTTAACCACTTCCAAAATAGTTCGTGAAACCAAAAACTCTTTGAACTCGGTTGCAAGGCTGAATTCTCTGTCTCTTATTTGGGTCCCAGGTCACACTGGGATTTTGGGGAACGAGATCTCCGGTGAGATTGCTAGACAAGGTTCAGAGGAGATTTTCTCAGGTCTCGAACCCGCGTTGGGTCTCCCTGCGTCCTCGGTTGGGGCTTTCACTGACGATTGGGTCTCTCACAAGCATAATTGTGTGTGGCATGACTCTCCAGGATGCAGGTTGACTAAACGCATGCTCCCGGACGTCTGTAAGAAATCAGCGGCATTCTCGCTGTCTCTCAGGAAAAAAAACTGTAGGCAACTAATTGGTGTGTTGACAGGCCACTTCCCTTTGCCAAGCAGCTTAACGTGTTGGGCTTAAGTGACACTACAATCTGCGACGCTATGGAGAGAGCGACGACACCGCGGAACATTATCTCTGTGAGTGTCCGGCCTTTGCTCGTATCAGGTGGCAGATCCTCGGTTCGGATTTGGTGAGTGCTGGTACTGTAAGCTCCTCATCACTGAAGTGCTTGCTTGACTTTCTTAGAAAGTCAAGGAAATTCCAATAAAATGGGTAAATCAAGGCTTTGATCTCTGGCAGTACAATGGACCAGTTGCGTCTGAGTGCTCCAGTCGAGTGTTTCCTATCCTGACAAAAAAAAACAAAAAGGTCGGATAAACTTTTGCGAGTTTTTTTTTTAAACAGAAAACAAACCGGATCTCCCAACGAAATACCGAAGTTTGTAAAGATTGATGGTGTCAAGTGTTATATATATTCTTACACTCCTTCCAACCAACTTAAAGGCAACTAAGACATCTTGTCCAACATTCCACGTAAATAGCTAACCAATTGTAACTTTCACATTTCAATTCACTCAAGAAAAATAAAAAGAATTTCACATTTTATGGCCGCAAAAACACGTCTTTTCTCTTGTCTACACAAAGGACATGTCAATAATTTAATTGAGTTGAAAGTAAAAGTGGACAGCACCACCAGCTCCACCCTTACCGTATGTATGCTGTCTCTATTCTCTTACACTCCATTTGCACTGACAGCACTCTGGCA
Source organism: Brachypalpus laphriformis (assembly GCA_945910035.1). Lineage (NCBI taxonomy): Eukaryota > Metazoa > Arthropoda > Insecta > Diptera > Syrphidae > Brachypalpus > Brachypalpus laphriformis. The sequence goes on from OX246753.1 coordinate 352,223,619, forward strand.
GTTGTATATGTATTTTTTAGGTATTTTCACTTTTCCATTTTTTATCAGGGAAAAAATAAAAAGGAAAAATCTCAGAACGACATTTCCATAAATTATCGCCCTTAAAAGAATATCGCACACCATCGATTGTAAAGTGTGCGCAGGGCTATTTTTTTTTTTTTTTTTTTTTACATGGGAAATATTTCAAAGATTTACTCCTTTTTTGTCGGTCTTGGTGGTGTTGTCCCCCATCAATAGACTCCAGGGAGGTAGAGCGGTTCAATTTCATTCTGGACCGTACTCAACAACAACACAGCACACAGATGTGTGTGACCCCGGAGAAATGTCTGCTAGCAAACATATTTTATTTACGTTCCCGTCAGCGGGTTGCTAAGGATCGTTTTCATTCAGGATGGGAGAATAATTTATGATTTCTTCAATTGCTGCTGGCCCAAGGGTTCTGTGTCGGTCCCATCCCCATGGAGATGGAGTATAATGTTTACATATTGTTTTTTGGTTTATTTTTTTTTTTAAGTTTATCATTTTATGAATGCAGACCTTAGCACTAGTATCCATGTAGGTTCCAGGAAAGGCGCTCAAAATCTATATAAAAAAATCTTAACAAAGCACCATAGAAAAATAAATTTTTATCACTCTGTTAGGTAAGACTACCATTATAGAGAATAACTTCATATCACTTAAGTTTAATATGAGAGGATGCATAAAAAGGGGCAATTTGCAGTTTTCCTGTCAAAAGATAATCCCCATTTTAATTTATGTAGTTTGATGTTTCATCATTAAAAATTGCAAAGTCTTGTTAGAAGTGGTTGCATGTCTTGTTTAATTCAAGCTGAAAACCACTTTAAGACCACTAATACAGCCGCAATTAAAGTTTTCTACTTCATCTTCGGCTGACTGATCATATACGTAAGTTAACGAGTTGATTAAATAATTCGTCCTAGATCTTTATAGTTGTGAAGTAAAGTCAGACATTAGTTTTGTTTTTTATGGTAACAGTTTTGGTTGAAGACAAGTACTTGGTACTTTTGTGTGGTAACAAATTTCCATCACATACAGCTGCAATTTTTCGTTTTTGCGGTTTCAGAGAGAAGAGGCGCATTTTATGGACCTAATAAAGAAGGTTTAGTATTACGTTAACCACACCAGACTTGAATAATGAGGCCTTTAAGTTTTCCATTAAACATAAATTGAAAACAATCATTAAAGATTTAAGAACGAATCACAATTAAGCTCCAAGCGCTTAATATAAGTTTATCGTTGAATTAATCGACAAGCTCATTGAAATATCTAAGTTGGACAATAATCTACTTTAAATCTCATGTTGTCGTACCATGTACTTATGTGATTTTAAAGGAATTTTTTATAAAGTATTGTAGACATAGACATAGAATTAGCAATTTCAAAAAATGAAAGCGAAGACATAATGGTTTTCTCATCGTTCCTAGAAATTGGCCTCTTAAGACCGCCATCAAGATTACCCTGGTACTCACATAGTATTATTTTGTTGAAAAGAATTGTTTGGTTAGGAATGACTCTAAATGAGGTACGCTACTGAGTAGCGACATATGTATCACCCGTCAACTCTTAGAACGATTTACCACTTATAGGTAATGAAAAAGTTTCACTAAACCGTGAATGCATTAATGATATTATTTGGATCATTGAGGTGGTAAAATAACATTATCGGAGATGAGTTGTGACATCTTCATCTCTGCAGCTCCTGTAGACATCATTATACTAATTCATGCATTCCTACCAATGGCAATTTGTCCTATAGTAGCATTGGTGAGTTTAGAGCGGATCCCTCCCTCCGTACTAATTAAGAGAATAGTGTCCTGGTTTTAATCCAATCTGATAAGTAAACATTAAGCCGAATTTTGCAGGAAATAATTAATAGTTGACCACATATTTATACTCTTTGGCATCGCCAAAAGCTACCTTAACCGACGATCAAAACTCTACGTAGTCTATGTGGACTTTAAGGCAGTTTTCGTTACCGTCGACAGAAGGGCTTTGACTGTCTATGTTGGGGCTATCTACAATAATTTGCACTATTTTACAAAGTCTCTAAAAAATACAGATTCTATTGTATGGAATCGAGAACTGCTTTCAGAATGGTTTACAACCACAATAAAGGTAAAGCAAGTGTGTACTCTAAGCTCTTTCAAATTTATTTTGTTTATCAGTGATCTTCCGAGTTTTATACAAAGTTGTATCATCTAGAATGGTATTGGGATAAATACTCTAACATATCCGTCAATCTAACAAAATCCAAGACCATTGTGGTAAAAAAAAGTATAGGGCGCTACTCCCGTGTCGAAAGACAGACCTATAGATAGGTGTTTTCGTTTGCCGATTACACTGGTCAACAAAAAAAAGTTTTTTTGCCATTCTTCCAAAATGTTTTTTTCTTTTCATACCATGGCATGAAATTGTTTAAAATATGTCTGTAAAACATTAATAAAACCTCCATATTCTTAGAAAAATATATTTATTTTAAAAAGTGATAATACATGCAAATTTGTAGATATTTGTAGTTTGATGCGTTTTGTTTGTCTTTTATACAAGTATGATGGATGATCTCGTTTCGAGGTCCAACAAAAATCTGCGAGCATTCTCGACGACCATTTTCCTTGATATCGCTTTTATATCGCCATTATGTCTTGGTGAAATGTCTCCCCATGCTCGTCACTTACGGCACCTAAGTTTTCAGGGAAAAACTCCAAATGTGAATCAAAGAAATTAATTTTTAAGGACATTTTGCGTCCCAAGCTTTAGTAGTTTTGTAATAGCTTAGAAAAGATTTCCTTTTAGTTTGGTGACTTTGTATTGCCTAAAAAATGTTGTGTCAGTTCAGCAAAAGAAAGCCATGCATTCTTTTCCTCTATATTTACGAGTAATTTGTCAAAAAAACTCGAAGCCTTCATGACCTTTCTTATATCTGGCCCTATAAAAATGCCTTCTTTTAATTTAGCATCGCTCAATCTGAGGAACAACGTTTTTAAATAGAGGAAACCTTATCCAGTTTTATCCATGGATTTAACAAAGTTTTTCATTAGTCCCAATTTTATGTGTAACGGCGGCAAAATGATGTTGTTTGGCTCTACTAAGGGCTTTTGAGCAATATTTGTTTGTCTAGTTGTATAATTACTCCTCATGGGCCATTCGTTTTTATTATAGTGTTGATTCCTAGCTCTACTATCCCATTCGCAAAGAAAACAGCAGTATTTTGTGTACCCGCCCTGCAAACCAAGTAATATTCCAACAACTTTCAACAAGACTATTTTTTTCTACTCAAATGATCATTGAAATGCATATGTGATGATAGTCTGTGCCCTGTGTATTCATTGAGCAAAATGGTGTGTAGATGAGGCAGTAGAGTTCAATTTTTTCCATTCTAAGCGATGCAATTGTACTATCAATTTTCAAAGTTACTCGTGTGTCGACGATGACTTGTTTTCAACGTTAAACACTATATAAAATACCCTAGACCGAGCGCGTTCGTAATTTCTTTACCTTGGGAAGAATTACATAAATATAAACATGTACGTTTCGTAGTCATGTACCTGAAATAAAAATTTGGTTTTGCAAAAATCTTCCTTTTTCTCTGATATCTCCATAATTCGAAAACCTCGGCAATTCAAAGTTTCTATCTAGTCCGATGAAATTCGAATTATCGAGAGTTCACTGTACTATGTTAAATGTATATACATATAGTTATAGGTACATCGCCTATTTAAACATATGGTGTGTTTTCGTGAGAACTATGAAAAGCAAAGTGAAAGCTTCTCCACAAAACGATTCTAAGTCAATCTGGAAAAAAACTTTTTTAATTGTTTGAAGATTGGTGATTGAAGTTAAAAGTATGAAAAAGTTGTGCTTAAATGTGTGAAATACTACTGAATCATTCCAGTTGAATGAAAAAGCTTTTCGCAGCGAAAAAGCTCTTCCCATCCATCCCGACTCATTTTCGACTGAGAAAAAAAGTTAAAATGGTTCCAAGTCACTTTGTGTTGTTGTACTCCGTATTAAATCTTACTTCACTGAGAAGCGACGTTTCACCAAAACGCACCAATAGTTATCGTTAGTTCTTTAGTGAAGGTAGTTATAATACTCTTATACGATAAACTGTCAGTAACCAATGTCAAGTATAGATTTTGTCGTATATTTAGATAATTTGAAGTAGTAAACTATTTAGTTCGAGCTTCAAGCCAAAGGAAGGTTCGGTTCACATATCCGAAAAAGAAGCTTTCTCGTGACAACAAATACTCTCCAATGTCTGTCAGACGTTCGGAATAGGTGGGACCGTGAAAAAGTTTGTGGTGTTTTCTAGGATTCAAACATGAAACCTCACGCGCAGTGGTCCGACACACTAACCACTGCGCCACGGCGTCCACTATAATATACGTGATATACATTATCTTAACAACGGCTATGACGTAGGGTTTACTTCAACAATGTTTAGAGCCAGAGGGGAACTGCTGAATCCAAGCTACATTCCACCGGACCTTCTGATACTTTGCTCTCTATGTAACTTGCAAGCTCGGGAAGATATTTTGCCTTTTATTGCTGTATGTTCAATATTAAAAGAGACAAGAAGAACGCGGTTCTACAAATGAAATTCAGACGCATCAACTAACCGATATTCTCAATGGATTCTACGGTTGGCGTAACCCGTTTATCTATTGTAAAACAGCTACGACCCATAGAAAACAAATTTGCGATGAAGCCTTCTGATTTAGGACTTACATTTCGTGAATTTCTTGAGTTTTAATCTTTCTATATACTAGTATCGCGTGTGGTCGAAATTAGACCGAGGGAAAAAAACAAACAGCGAGAGAAACAACGCTATGTATTTGCTTACATAACTTTTTTTTGTAATATTCCCTCGTGCAAGGAAGGCAAAGGGATCTAAGCTCGCACAACCATGAACGTGATCAAAATGATTTCAATTAATTGGTTAAAGCGTTTTGTATCAGGAAATCATGTCTGTATGTTGACTTTATTTTACCTGACTTAACGGTAATATACGCATATCATCTTTTTTCTGCACATCTATGGCCTAGTACCTTTGGAATGATATAAGTTTCCTCCCCCTTCTTTTATAATAAATACTAAAAACATGTACGACAAATTTCGTGTTCACGTATAAATATATAAGATAATGTTTTGTTTAACTATTTTTTTCTTCTCAACTTTAATTTGATTTACGCAAGCATTTGAAATATAAATAATACTTGCTAATCAGAATAACAACACTGGCATGCCTTCATGAATTACATTACCATGTTTACTATTGTTATTATTGTAATGTATTACTATGCACCGCATTGCTAATATAGTATTATTTAATGAATTTACTTATTTATCTATCTAGAGAGGGTTCCTCTCCTATGTTCCAAATGCCCGTAAAAAAAATAAAAAATTTGCCGCAACAGATCTTTAAGTGCCTGGGCCTAGCTTCCAACCAATATAACGCAACCACTCATATTGTGTGCGTTATATTTTTCACATGAATGGAAGGAACCTACAGTTTAGTACCGTATCCGAAGGGCAATTTGTTTTGAGAAGCTTTTTCGTGCCAGCAATACTCTCGGATGTTTGTCAGACGCTCGCGAATGGTGGGACCGTGAAAAAAACTTGTTGGTGTTTTCTGGATTTCGAACTTGGAACCTCACGTGCAGTGATCCGATACACTAACTACTTACGCCACGGGCCCACTTCAAATGCACAGTAGACCTCTCTTAATTTATTATTAGCAAAAGTCCCCTAGCGGCAATGCATCAGTCTAGTTGCGTCCATCAACAGTTTAGCGTATTTACCGTATCGGCGTGGAAAGAGTACTTAGCAAATTTGCAGATAGTACAATATTTACGTGTAACAGTCTCTAGGTTTGTGCGATCACACATATTGGTTTCTGCGTTTTCTTTACAGTACAACTTTTGTATTTCTTCTTGGCCTATTATGTGTAATCTTACACATTTAGCAAGAGCCTGCGCACTTCAAAAATTATTTTCTATCCTGAATTTTAGAAAAATTTGTTTCCATGTACTCGTATTGCGGAATCATTTTCATACGGCTCTTGGTATACTAAGAGACTTTACATACTTCGCAGCAATATATGTTGGGCTACTAGCTGATAGGTTGTCGGGTCAAGTACCGAGATACGATCTACCACCACCCAAATTAACTTAACACACACTTAAAACACAATTCTAGAAATCAGAATCAAATGTTAAAATTACAGCAAGTTCTTACCGACAACGCACATGGAGTAAACATCTACTACAGCAATCTACGCAGGCGATTCAAGGATGAACTATGGAGTCGGTGCTGGTGGGTTTTCTGAATCCTTGAACATTTCAAAATTGCTAAGACTTCATAGATACTGCCAGTGTTTTCCACGCGAAATTACTCACAAACCACGAAACCTGTCGCCAGATCAAACTATACACAAATATAACGCCAAGGAAAAAGATCGCCATATTCGTTAATAGCCAAGTTGCTATCAAAACTATTACCTCGGTTACTATATTCTCTAATCTAATACAAGAATGCCGAAGTGATCTAGCCTCGTTAGATGGCCAATTCAAGGTAACCCCATTTGGGTTCCAGGGCACTGTAGTGTTCATGGTAATGAATATGCTTTCCAATTGGGCAAGCGAGGTTCAGCTTTCCACTGTTCACTTGCAGAATTAGTCCACAAAAACTCTTGAAATTTCTTATGAAAGCCAACCTCAGATAGACCAGCGTCATTTCTAAAAAGGTGTAACTAAACTACAACAAGGCAAGAACAAACGATTTCCTAAACAGAACGCGTAAAGATTCCACCAGCATAACAGCGATCACCACGGGACACTGGGCGATAGGATACAATAAGTGCCAGGGCCTAACTTATCGCAACCACTCATGTTGTGTGTGTTATATTTTTCATACGAATCGAAGGGACCTACAGTTTAGTGCCGTATCCGAACGGCGATTTGAGAAGCTTTTTCGTAACAACAATACTCTCGGATATTTGTCAGACGCTCGCGAGAGGTGGGACCGTGAAAATTTTGTTTGGTGTTTTCTGGAATTCGAACTTGGAACCTCATGCGTAGTGATCCGACACACTAACCACTTACGCCACGGCGCCTACACTGCCATAGTTTACCCACTATATACGCGCTTCTCCGGCACTAGCTGGGGCCAAACAATGAGCTTTAGGCAAAACTTTCTTCAACTCACTTGAGGATGTGTCAGAGTAAAATATTAAAGAACTAATGACTATCTTAAATTCCGCAGGTTGGATTTAGAGACTTTTCATCAACACACCTCACAAGTATGTGACTGGATTCTTTTTAACAGAACCGCCACTACTACGTACCTAAGCATCTATTAAAACCTAATATCACTTGAATTTTAAACCGCCGTATCGATAATAAGTTTTCCGTATCCGTTTTCTTCATTTCGAACTAATGTCGTGCAATCGCATCAAAATGTTTAACTCTTAGACGTACATAAGTTAACATTTGAAAAAGAAAATTTTAATCATAAACTATATTTGATGGCACTATTTCAGGCAATTAAGCAAGAGCACAAAAGTACAGGATTTGGAGGTCAATGACATTGGATCGATGTTCTAAGGCTTACAGCACCTACACTTGGGGTAAAAACCTTTTATAACACGATTCAAAATAAGCTGTTCTGTGCAATTTTTTTCTTTTTTTCGAGAGTTTGTATGAGTCATAGGTGTGCAGTAACTTTTTTTTTTTAAAGAAAGCAAATTCAAAGCAGAGGACACTCAGATTCTTCTTCTTCTTCTTCTTCTTCCTTTTATCAGCGAGGTTATGATCCGAAAACTAGGGATCACAACCCTCCCACTTCACCGCATTTCTACTGATCCGCCTGTGGGGTTCGCCTATTTGACCTCAGAAAATATCGGCAGGCCTGCCGATTTTGGATCACTCGGTTACTGAGGCCAATGAAATGCCGATGTCGTCGCATTTGTCTGATCCAGGCGTTTATAGGCCTGCCTTTCCTACATCGCGATGTCTTTGGAACGTGCATAGATATTGCCTTTTTTACAGGGTTCAAATGATCTCTTCTTTGAACGTGGCAATACCAGCTCAGCCGGTCGCGCTCTATCCTTTGTACGATGGTTTCCTTGATGTGAAAGCTTCCACGGATCTTCGAACTTCTTATTCGATCAAGCTTGGTCACTCCTGCTGTCATGCGAAGCATCTTCATCTCAGCTGCCGTTAATTTACTCTCATACTTTTTGTACATCGTCCAACATTGTGAACCGTATGTGAGCGCTGGACGTACAACTGCGGTGTAGAGCCTTCCTTTCAACTTAGGGGGCATTTTTCTGTCACAGAAGATAGCGGAATTTTCTCGCCACTTCATCCACCCTACGCTTACACGATGATTGATGTCGTCATCACAAGTTGCTTTGCTATTGATCATAGATCCCAGATATTTGAACTTTTCGCACTTGGGAAGCACTGTTCCATTCAAATAAATGTCTGGAATAGGCCTGAGTGGATCAGAGAACGGGCAGCACAAGTACTCTGCGTTTTTTGAACTAATGCGATACCCATTTCCCTCCAAAACGTCCACCCACACATCAAGTGCTCGTTGCAGGGATGTAGGATCCTCACTTATGATGGCTCCATCGTCAGCAAAGAATAACTGATGTACCTTGGGGTCCATCACTTTACCTTCAAGCAGATAATCAAGGACTGTAATAAAGAGCAAAGGACTTAAAACGCTTCCCTGGTGCATCCCGACTTTGATTGGGAACTCTTCGGTTACTCCAGCGGGGCATCTTACTCTTGTCTTTGCTCCTTCGTACATGTCCATGATCATCTGTACATAGGTTTCTGGAACCCCTCGATGTCTTAGCGCCACCCATATCAGATCTCGTGGTTGTCTGTCGAATGCCTTTTCAAAGTCAACCAATACAATATGCAAATCCCTTAAGGAATCACGATGTTTTTTTTTTTGGATTGCATCTGTGGTTGATTTACCCGAGACAAACCCGCACTGATCATAAGATAGCCGTATTATTTTTCGCAGTCGGCCACCTAATACCCGCTCAACGATCTTCATGGTGTGTGACATCAGCTTGATGGAACGGTAGTTATCACAGTTTCGTGTATCACCCTTCCCTTTATATACAGGGAGAAGGTAACTTTCCCTCCATTGATTCGGCATTGGATCACCTCTCACGAATTTGGAGATGAGAATTCTGAGCCATCTGAACCCGATGTCTCCCATCTTTTTCCAGAACTCAGAGGGTATCTCGTCTGGCCCAACCGCTTTTCGTTTTTTGGAGTATTTGACCGCCTCACTAACTTCTTCGACTGTAATGTCGGGTATTTCTTCACAGTTAGGGGTGGCTCTTGGAAAGTATAGCCGGGGAAACTGTTCATTCAAAAACTCTTCACAATACTGCCGCCACCTCTGCAGAATTTTGTCGTCATCCACAAGAAGCTGGCCATGAGCATTGCTAATGAACTTTGGCGAACGAATCTCCTGAGCATTCTTCCTTCTATGGGCGACTATTTTGAAGATAGTGGCGCTCTTGTTCATATTGTGTCTTCGCAGCTCCTGGATAGCCTGGTTTGCATCAGCAACCGGGGAAAATATTTTATCCAGCTCCCGATACAGGCCCTCCGTACTCTCTGCTTGAAGCTGAGCGCACTTCTTCTTCGCTTTTTTCTTGCAGCATCTGTATTACATTTCGAGGCGAGCTTTTTCGTCACTATTATTAGAGGGGCACTTTGACCAAACTTTGAAAGCCGCTTTCTTCTCATTTATCACTTTCTTAGCTTCATCATTCCACCACCATGTTTCTTTGGCGTGTTAATGGTGGTCTTTTAAAGCTCCTAGCAGTGATTTGGCCTTCTTTAAGCAAGTTCGCTGTGAGGAATCCCACATATTTTGTGCTCTGCACTCTTCATCCTCAGCTCCGTTGATGGTGTGAGAGAGGTAATTTTTCATTACGAAAACAAAAGCATCGCCTTTTTCTTTGTCCAGATTGTACCACTTGATTTTCTCAGAGACCCCTGTTTGTTTGCTTTTCTTTGGTGTATTTATAAAAATTTCTGTTAGCAGGAGACGGTGTTGACGAGCGATTGCCTCTCCCAGGATCACTTTGCAATCTTTTACCCGAGGCTTCATGAAACTGGCTACCAAATGGTAGTCAATCTGAGTTTCATCTCCACCACTGCTGTAAGTGATCAGGTGTCGGCTTTGTTTGATGAACATGGTATTTAACACGATAAGACCGTGTGATTTGCACATGCTTAGGATGTCTTCACCAGGAAGGTTCCTGGTGCCATATCCTAGTCCTCCATGGCAGTCTTCATAGTCTTCGTTTGATTTCCCGACATGTCCATTCAAATCTCCTCCCACAAACAGAAATTCTTCCTTTGGGATGTTCTTAAGGAGATTGTGGAAATCTAGCCAAAATGCATCCTTATCTATCTGATTGCACCCATTGTGGGGAGCATATGCACTGACAATATTCCACACCTCTCCTTGTATTACTAGTTTGAGAGACATCAAACGGTCGCTGGACTTCGAAATGCTCAAGACGTTTCCAAGTAGCTCTGCCGCAAGGATGATACCGATTCCGTTCCTAGCCTTTTCCGTTCCGTAGTAGAACATCTTGTAATCTTTTGTCCTAACGTCCAAGAAACGCGCCCGATTCCCGGTGTTTTTCCATTTCGTCTCTTGGACACACAAGATGTCCACCCGCCTTCTATTCATCATCTCTTCCAGTTCGTAACTTCGACCGGTCATGATTCCAACGTTCCAACTCGCGACCCTTAAATTGCGTCCAAACTGTTTCATTATGTTGCTAGCCTCCGGAATCCGTATAGCTCTGACCCGAACATTTCTGCTCGGTCCAGGATCAGTACCATGCACAGCCGTGGTAGTGCCTGGCGGGGTAGTGCCTTTCCTTTTTGCAAGTATTATCATAATGATACAGTTTTGCAATACAATTTTTGCACCATATTGCGATGGTGTTTTGCATGCTCCTGTTTTAGTATTGTTTGATCTTTCTTTTATGACACCGGTGATCTCCAGTCGTGTCAACCCACGGACTCGCATGCACACTTGTGGGAGGGTTTTTATGGTAGTATATGTGTCGCTAGGCTCACTTGGGTGTTATATTGCCTAGATCTGATTTGTCCCCTTAGTCGCCTTTTACGACAAGCGCTAGTTGTTGGGGGGCGCTGCAGTGATATTCTTAACCCGTCCCTGCACGGGGAAGGACACTCAGACTCTAGTAGTCTACTAGGCAGAAATCGCAATGACTTAGAAAACACCATGGCTCCGAAACTTACATTGCATTTTAATTTCATCAGTGTAGAGTTGAATGTTTTGTTCATTGTTTACGCATTTGTGTGATTTTACCAAATCGTATGTTCGCCTGTTCTACATCGTTGCACTTATCCAGGGGACGAACATTTAATATCGGTTTCTAACCCTGCCTGTGGATTCAAATGCTCACTTTATGTGTACTTATGCATGGCAATCCTTGCAGCCTTTGTTAGGTCTTCAAAATTGTGAGGAGTTTATGCGGAGTATTTTTCAGATTTCTATTACATTTTACAATATTTGCGGTTTGTGAATAAAACCAAGTGACAACATTTTTTTATACACATAAACTCTAAAATACTGCCAATCTAAACATCTTTCATATAATATTTACAAGAGAGAACTATTATCTTCTTTATTACTGTGCTTGAAACAGTTCAATTAAATAAAATGACGACGAGTGTAAAAACGAAATAAAAAAGTAATGAAAAATCGTTTGCATTACATACTATACTTACATATTAATCAGAACTCTGTAGTCCAACTTTATCATCTCGCCCACAGACCCATTTTCATTACTTATTTGGATTTTTTTTTTTTTTAAATCCGCTTCACCTCAACTTCCATATCTCATTGTCAGTTTACGAACGTGTATGCATCCCACTTCCTTTTTATACTTTTCATATAGCTGCGACCCACCTTTTTAAAGTAAAAAGTTTTTTTCTCTCAGTATGAAATAGGATAATGTGTTATTTTTTTTATATTCTTTTCATCCGCTTAAATTATCTGCGATGCTGTATTTTGTTTCTTATGATTTTTCATGTAGGGAAGGTTGAAGGGGAATAAGGATTTTTTCCTTTAAAAAATTTATACATACGTATACATGAATTGATGTGCGTATATGACCCGTGAGAAACAAGAACACTGGTGTATGTATTTGCAGCAACATTTTCGGGGCGTATACGTAATTATTTTTAAATTTGCCTACAAATTAGTGAATGGGGCTGGTTTAATGATTATATTAGGATGCTCGGGTAGGGGTGATTGGTGAATATTGATGATTACACAAATTGGTAGGACATGGTGTGAGGGAGCTAAATATATCTTCTGGGATTTAGTCTTAGCTCGTTGGTCGTGAATAAATTACGTTCTTAATGAAGAAAGTTTTTTTTTTTTTTAAATAAATAGGTACTGGTTGCATGCTAATTGGTGTGGTAATGTACCTGAAAGAAACAATATTAATGGTATATTTGAAAGATAATCTGGAACGGTAGGTATATTATAAATAACTTGTAACGATTATTTTGCATTATTTGGTATATCGCCATGGTCTGTGACAATATCAATAATGTTGTTTGAACAACAAGTAACTAGGATGCTGTTATCGGCGGAACTAAAAATGTTATTATTTGTTGATCCTAGTAGATCATTACTATGAAGTAAAAGTAATGTTCGAGAAGGAATGGATCCTTGAAGTAAACCAGCATTAATAGCAAATGCATCGAAAGACACACCATCGACAACAACCTGGATTGATCTGTTCTGAAGAAAATTGTCTATCCATCCGCAGATTTGTTGTAATAGTCTATAGGAAGCTGGTTTGCTTAACAGAGCCATATGACAGACTCGATCAAACATTTTTGAGATGTCTAGCGCAATCGCTCTTGATTCGTCATATTGTTCAATAGCTGAAGTCTGTACATGAGTTATGTAACTCATCAGGTTTCCTTTTGTAGGGACTTATTAGTCCATCATCTTCTACATTTTCGATAATATTGGCATTTGCGGCTTTTTCCTTAACTTTAGAAAGCATGGATAGTAGGGCCATTGGGCGGTAATTTTGTGGCAGGCGCTTCTTTCCTGGTAAGCACACGTAGAGATGCCCACTAACCGTTTGATGTTAGGTTGAGCTACTTAGATTTAACTCCTTAGGCAATAGTCCAGCTCCTATGCCGATTTCCGTCCTTAAGCAATCCGTATATAAGAATCAGTCTTCAATAGTCTTTTAGGTTTCCCATTCCTCTCTACTTGAAAAGATGCAGCGAACTTAAGTATTGACCTTTGTGGCTAAATAGATAAAATCTTAGCATGTGGAGTTACCTAATTTCTGGCCTTTTCCCTTCAAGGTATGCTTATGAGTAATTTCACGTTGATTAGTTTTCCAATGTACTCGTATCTCTTGTAGAAGGTACTGGAATATGCGCTTGACAGAAAAAAGCTTGAATTTAGAAAATTAACAAAATCCTTTCTGTTACTTACTTACATAGGTGGCGCTACAGTTCGGGGTGAACCTGGGCCTCAACCAGCAAGCATCTCCATTTAGCTCGCTTACGGCGAGGTGGCCCTTTACTGCGTGGGCCCTCCGGGTTAGATTCGAAAACTCAGCAGACCGGAGCTTTGGTGTCTATCCACTCTACATGTCCTAGCCATCTCAAACGTCCAATACGCAGTTTTTTGACTAGGTCCATGCCACTGTACAGCTCATATACCAAGTTCGTCATTGAATCTTCTCCTCGAAAACCCGTCAACGCAAATGGGACCAAATATCTTACGAAGAATTTTTCCCGATGATATCTTCATGCGCTATCAATAAAGTCCATGTTACAGCGCCATAAAGCAGAACTCGGTTGATCAGGGTCTTATATAGAGTCTCCTTAGTAGTTCGAGATACGGCTTCACTGTTGAATTGCTTTATTAGCCCAAAAAAAAACAGCGATTAGCAAGAATTATTCTTCGCTTGATTTCTGCGCTGGTGTCATTTTCAGAATTAATAGTAGAGCCAAGGTAGACAAAGTCCCTGACTACCCGCTGTGACGTTCTGTCCAATTCGTCGGTGTTGATTGTCCCTTCTTGTTGACAGCATATATTTTCTAATACACCCTCTATTTCAAAAACTACAAAATGGCAACTGTGAACTCTACTTTGTTGCATTATCTGTAAGTGTGCAGGGTTTCAGCTTTCAGGTCATCTAAGTTTCCCGACAGTACTAGAAGTAATATACGGGCAGTGCTCGAAACAATTTGCGTGACATAAAAGTTCAAGACCTTTGTGTGCCTTCAACTCTAAACACATAAATAGTAATAACGCAGATTCTAGAAAATTACTTTTCATTACGTTTTCTTTTTCAATTTTACTTTAGAAAATAAATTATATAATATTGCCACGTTACCTCTAACTTTCGAAGCCAAGTCTGTTTTTTTTTTTTTCTTGCTTCAGAGTGAGTTTTGTAAATGAAATCCGAATGTATAATATCTTTCTTCATCCATCAAACAACTTTCCGCCGCGAAACTTCAGTTCCATTCAAAACCGAGAATGCTGCCAATTATGATGAGGTCTTCTTTATTTCGGGAACATTATGTATTCAAAACACGTAGCGTCTGTTCCCACTTGGCACCATTTACGTGCAACTCCCTCTCCTGTTTTACAAACAAACTGACACCCAATTAGCAGCAAGAAATTCCATCTAATTCATCATTATCCTACTCTAATTTTCGTACAAGTCAAAAACATCCAGAGAAACTTCAAATGAAAACCTTAGGAAAGAAAAGAAGCAGAACCCTCAGCTGGGGTACCATATGCAAAGGCACATCATATTCTACATCCCTCCCACCATATCAACTGACAACCATTTTTTTGTTTTTTTTTTTTTTTCATTTAACTGAAGGCCGTTTTTCTAAACAAACTCTTTTCTCTTGCAGATCTACAATCCTTATGGATAACGAGCTGGTGTAGCTCAGATCTATACAGGAGAAAACGTTTACCTAAGGATAACCCGCAAAACGACGACCTACTCTCTGGCGGAGGCAGGGCAGGGCTGGAAATATTAGAGACGAAATTCATCAACAATTCCCTGGGTAAGTTGAAGTTATATATTTTTTTTTATATATCTTAACCCTGCTGGGTTTGTTTATTTCCCAAGCTGTTTTCTTTTGTTAAATCTATTCTATGTTTGCATTCGCAGGGACGACGCCCAACGATTTCCGCACTTTTCACATAAAGACGACGTTGTCGAGCATAAAGGGCCTCTGCTTGCGTTGCAATCATAACAATTATCCTTTGTTGTGTGGCTTTCTTGAGTAACTGTCGTTTCCTTTAATTTATTTTTCTCCTGTGTGTTGACAAGGCGGGTCCTAAAATGAAAGCTCGTTATTTGCCAGCATACACTAAAGAAAAGAAGAAACACCTTTAAGAAGAAGAAATCCTTTATTCGGTTTCTTATTCCTCCTTTGAAGTGTCCAACTTGTGGATTCCTTTGAGGGCATTTAAAAGCACACTTTAGAGAGCCTGAGAGCAAGCAGAAAAGCCTAACGCCACAACGCTCTTTGGCTATGTAGATTTGTTTTCTTTTTTTTTCTTACTTGTGTATTTCAAGTTCCAACTTTTCATGGTTGCGTTCGCAGAGAAAAAGGTCGAAAGGATTAAACTAAAACTTTGTCATACGTATAGTCGTCGCTATGTAGGCGTTCGAGTTTTTATGCCTTTTCACCCGCAAGTGAATGAAATGCCATGTCAAAGTGAAGTAGAAGGAGGAACGTTATCGTAGCTCTTTCGTACCACTTGTTGCCGTTGTTCCTCCCACCCACTTCTTGCTTCCACTTTTTTATATTTTTAGGTATTCCATCAACCAGACAGGGTTATGACTCATAGTTTAAAGGAGCGACAGCCCTGTGTACGTACGGAGGAGGTTAACTTTCCTTGCCTTTAATGAGGGTTGTTTGGAGGCATTCTTTCGCCAGCAGTGTGTTTGCATTCGGTGTTTTGTTATGGTACTTAAGAGGGACATAAAGAATAAAGGACAGGAAAAAATGCGGAAGCGTTTGAGCGTCAAGTGAATGTGTGAGTGCGGCAAATGTTTTCAATTGTTCATTTTCGAAAATATGTCAGGAGAAAAGAGATTTGCATGAAAATGTGTAGTTATGGTGCACGTGTATACGAACAGGGTATAAAATTTATGTTACTACGACATAATTCAACAGTTTATTTCATAAACAAGTACCGCAAGGAATTGCGTGATTACGTTTTTTGCTTTTGGAATGTAAATTGTACTTGTTTTCAGATAGACTGTCTATAAGCAATCATAATGAAATGAATTAGCGAAGCAGGAGCTGCGCTAGAAGGTTGGAAGAGATTAAGCACTTTTAGCTTAAGGATTCAGACCTGACTTGGTGCAGCTAATGCTTTTTACTGTTAAGATTTCCTAAAATTGTAGATCTAAATGTGACGCTTGACACTATGGTTAGTCTCCGGAATATCTGAATCTTAAGATCGAGTATTCACTTTTAACGGATTTCCTTTGTTCAGACAGCAAAGAGACTAGAGATGACTAGAGTCTGTTTTTATTCAGTAACGGCTCGCTTAAGATCAGTATCTCCAAGTAGTTTCACTATTTTCCACAATACACACTAATCTGATGGGTGGAGGGTTTTACATTAGTAAACAAACTGTTGTAAACAAACAAAGGCGAACCGACTTGTGGGTATATAAATTCTTTATTCAAAAATACAACTAAAATACCTTAAGCACAATATCGGAATGATCGTATATATATCTTAATTTTGGGCGCGAACATGTGGGTGTCAGATTTTAGACAGATCGATATAAGTATCGATTAATGGTGTTGCTGCAATTCAGGCAGTGTTGCCAGGATATATCAATTACCCCCACTGCTAATTAGAGAAAAATCTAACATGTTTGTTGCGTAGTCGTGTAGATCGTCTTGGAAACTGCAATGCATCTGGCGGCTCGGTAGGTACTATTCTGATGTGTGTTGGTTCCGAGGGCGATTCAGCATCCGGTGAATCCAAATTGATGGGCGGAGGACTGGATGCCGGATAATGGATCACGTTTTCGTCGTCAGACTGGATGTGCTCTGTATCGTGAGGTTGATTGTTTGCAGTATCACTAAGATGAGAAAAACCATTAGCACTTATATCGGAGTTACTTGCCGGAAGTAGGTTTGTTGCATCTTCAGGCTCATTGTGTGTTCCACTTCGGGCTGTAGATCGAATTTGATTTTGATGACGTCTACAGGTGCCGGAACACGTCTCGACTAAATACATGCATCTTCCCAAATTTCACTTGATCACCGCAGCAATCCACTTCTTTTTTCGAACGGCTGATCTATATGAAACTTCAAGCGATTATGGTCTGCCCTCCCTTCTTTCCGGGGTTCCGGAAACACAGCTCAAAGTAACGTTCGGTGCTGACGGCCATGTAGCCTTGCTGCGGGGGATTTTCCGGTTTCATCAAGTGTCGAACGGTAAGTAGAAAGAAAAACTGCCAGTGCTTCATCACCCTGCGGAACGTCTTATAAAATTTTACATAATGCGGTTTTGAAAGTGCGCACCATCCTTTCTGCGGCACCGTTTGACTCAAGGTTGAAAGGTGCTGATGTGACATGTCGAATTGAATGACTTCGACAGAAATGTTGAAATTCGTTGGACTTGAAATGAGTGCCACTGTCAGACACAAGGGTTTTGGGTAATCCTTCAAGTGCGAATATAGCTCGCAAAGCGTGGATAGTTGCTTGAGATGTTGTTGACGACATTCGCACCACAAATAGAACTTTGAGTTAGAGTCCACCAAAATGAGCCACATGCATTTCTGAAATGGACCCGCGAAATCCACATGAACCCGTTCCCACACCTCTTCAGTTGAAGGCCAGCTGTAGTATTCCTTCGGTGAGTTGCTGGCGTTAAGTTGACATGAAGAACACTCCGAAACAGTTCGAGCAATGACTTCATCCATCCCAGACTTCATCCAACAGAAACCACGGGACATTTGCTTCATTCGTGTTATTCCCAATGCCCCTGGCACAACTTACAACCTTCCTTTGTAGTTCCGATGGTATCACCACCCTCGTTGTTTCTCTGTGGAGGAGAAGAATGTTAGCACACACACTTAAACAAAGTCTCCTATGAAATAGGGCAACAAATCTTTATCGAAAAATGGCAAGTGGTTTGGCCACCCGTTCTGAACATATGCGATAGTCCTGCTAAGAATCGCATCTCGTTTAGAGGCGTCTGTGATGCCGACAGCATTAATCGGAAAATCTTCCACGATTATTGAATAAATTGTGTCCATTTGATGGCAGGATTCCTCCGAATGGTCGAATTCTTCATCTGGACCGATTGGTAAACGTGATAAGCAATCAGCGTTTCCATGTTGTGTCGTTGGACGGTAACGGATGGTGTATAGAGAACCCCATTAGCGTAATGGCCCAGCGCTGAAGACGTTTAATCGTCATCTGAGGCAGCTTCTTACTTGGGCTGAAAATCGTAACCAGTGGCTGATGATCCGTTATTAGCTCTAAAGGCCGTCCGTATAAGTACTGGTGAAATTTCTTCACCCCATAAATGATTGAGAGAGCCTCCTTCTCAATCGGGCTGTACCTTCGGTCTTTCCGTCCCAGCTGGATAAACATGGGAAATGACGGCTCCAATGCCGTAAGGCGATGCGTCCGTGGCCAAGGTGATTAGAAAATCATCACGTAAATGCACCAGTCTTAATACTTGGAGTATTCTTTCCTTAAATTAGTCAAAGGACTACTGCTGATTCTTTCCCCATACAAAAGGTACTCCAGTTGAACGTAGCTTGTTCAGTGAGGAAGCTAGTTGGGCCAAGTTCTCGATGAACTGATTATAATAGTTCAGCTTCCCAATAAATGCTTCCAACTCTTATAGATTTGTAGGTATTGGTAGCTTCCGAATAGCCTCAACCCGTGACTCTGACGGTCGAATGCCAGTTTCGTCGATAATATGACCCAAATACTCAATTTTACTTTCCGCGAATTTGCACTTCTCTAACCGGCAGCGCAATCCATGCTTCTCTAGCCGCTCCAGTAAGGTTTGTAGATTGCACAAATGCTCAGCGTTAGTTCGCCCCGAGACAATAATGTCATCGAGATAAGCTACACAAAAATTCAAGTCAGCAGTCAGTTGCTTTATATATCGCTGAAAAATTCCTGCTGAGCTCGAAGTTGCAAAAGGTAATCTCTCGTGCTTAAAAAGCCCAAACTCTGTATTAATAACGTACATTTTCTTTGACGCCTCGTCTAATGGAATTTGGAGGTATGCGTCTGACAAATCTACTTTAGTGAAGTGTAGCCCATCTTGTAGCTTATGAAAAAGCTCTTGTATGCGAGGAACAGTGTGACGATCAACTTCCAACTGTGGATTGATCGTAATTCTAAAATCGCCACAGATTCGTAGGTTACCGTTTGATTTTTTTACCACGACTATGGGTGCGGCCCATGGACTCGTCTCAACCGGACGCAGAATATCCAACTGTCGCAGTCGGTCGATCTCTTTTCAAACACCTTCCTTTTGGGCGAAGGGAACCGGGCGATATTTAAAATACCTTGGTTGGCTATTGGGCTTCAGCTTGAGGTGAGCCACAAACAGTTTGCTGCAACCAAGCTCAGGTTTGAAAACTACTTCATACTTATCGCAGAGGGTCTTTGCTCTCTTGAGTTAACAGTAATTTGCAGTGCAGACTCCTCTTTGGCAAACTGAATGCCAAAGTTGAATGCGCTGAACCAGTCTTGCCCCATTATATTGTCACCTCGTCAACTATTGATGACAGAATGGTAGATTGCAGGTCTTGTTTCTCCAGCGTACAGATATCTTCGTGACACCTTTCACAGGTATACTTACATCTCCGTAAGCCTTTAAAGCGCGAAGCGTTGGCTCGCAGTGCGGCTTCCCCAGGCTTTGGTAACCATTTAAGCCAACCAAAGAGCAGGTGGCACCGGTATCCAATTGAAAAACAAGTGGGCGCTGATTAACGTGAAGCGACACAAACATTTTCCGACTTACTCTCTCGGCGCTCCACTGCGCTGATAAGACTTCTTCCACGGTAGAATTGCTACCTCCTTCTGTCTCTTTTACTAGATTGGTAGTGTAGGCTGAGTCCGTTGTGCGGAACTCACAAGCCAACACCGGAGGCACAATCTATTACAAGTCTGTACAACTGCTTGCATACGCCGACGATATAGACATTATCGGAAGATCTCAGCGGGCTGTCACCGGTGCTTTTGTAAGCATTGAGGCGGAAGCGGCCAAAATGGGTTTGGCGATAAACGAGGGCAAAACCAAGTATATGCGGTCAACTAGAAGGGAAAACCAACATCGACGAATTGGACAAAACGTCACCGTGGGCAGCTATAACTTCGAGGTAGTAAGGGACTTTGTCTACCTTGGCTCTGCTATAAATTCAGCAAACAAAATCAGCGCAGAAATCAATCGAAGAATAACTCTTGCCAATCGCTGTTTTTTTGGGCTTATAAGGCAATTCAACAGTAAAGCCCCCTCTCGAACAACTAAGGAGACTCTATATAAGACCTTGATCATCCCAGTCCTGCTTTACGGCGCTGAAACATGGACTTTATTAAAAGAGGATAAAGATATCCTTGGTCGCTTCGAGAGAAAAATTCTTCGTAAGATTTTCAGTCCCGTTTGCGTTGATGGGTTTTGGAGGAGAAGATTCAATCACGAACTATACGAGCTGTACAGCGACATCGACCTAGTTAAAAAACTGCGTATTGGACGTCTGAGATGGCTAGGATATGTAGAGCGAATGGACACCAACGCTCCGGCCCGCAGAGTCTTCGAATCTAACCCCGAGGGACGACGCAGTAGAGGGAATTATCGCCGTAGGTGGCGCGCACAAGTTCAAGGGGACCTCGACCAACTTGGAGTGCGCAACTGGAGGCAATTAGCTAAAGACCGAGCTAAATGGAGAGGCTTGTTGGTTGAGGCCCAGGTTCACCCCGAACTGTAGCGCCACCTAAGTAAGTAAGCTGAGTCCGTACGTTTATGTTGATATCCCGTATT
Source organism: Brachypalpus laphriformis (assembly GCA_945910035.1). Lineage (NCBI taxonomy): Eukaryota > Metazoa > Arthropoda > Insecta > Diptera > Syrphidae > Brachypalpus > Brachypalpus laphriformis. The sequence continues at coordinate 352,244,765 of OX246753.1, forward strand.
TGATTTGACATCTCGTTTATTACAAGTATTTGACTGCCTTCTACCACGACTTCTAGATTTATGGATTTGTGGTCAAGCTGGAGTACTAGACCGCTGCACTGACATACACACAGTGCTGATATGTCCACGACGCTGGCAGGTGTCACACACGGAGTCTATGTGCTTACATTGACTTCGTTCGTGCTGAATAAAACATCCAGCGCATGACTTACGACTAAGAAAGTTATCATTAGACTTACTTGAATGTTTATGAAAACTCTTGTGATTCAGCTGGTTGATATCGGCGGCTGCTGAAGTATTGGACATACTGCTTCCCTTCAAAATTTCCGATGTTATCTGGGTTGATACACATGCAGTGACCAGTTCTTCAATTTCTTCCAGCGTCGGATGTTTTTTCGGAGTTGCAGCCATGCGAATGGCATCGTGTGGTGTATAAAATACGACTATGTCTCGTATCATATTATCCGCGTATGATATGTTGCATCCTTCCTTCGTACACTTGAAAGCGCAATCCCTGGCAAGGCCTCTCAAATCGACAATCCATCCAGAATAGGATTGACCTGGAATCATCTTCTGCCTTAAGAATTTGCACCTCGAAGCCAGTACGTGTAATTTCGATTGAAAACGCCCGGTTAATTTCGTAGTAAGATCTTTGAAAGAGTGCGTACTTGCATTTTCCATAGCGAATAATTTCCGAAGTAGCTCATTAATGTGGTTACCGCAGGTCGAAAGAAAGTGAGCCTTTCGCAGGTTGTCATCTTGTAGAGAGTTGGCAGAAAAATCCTGATTGAGCTGAAACAAATAGTTGTCCCAAGACTCCTTTTCAACGTCAAAAGCGCGAAAAGGCGAAATCAAGCTGGTTGCCGTTTAGGTGTAGGTGTCAGATTTTAGACAGATCGATATAATTATCGATTAATGGTGTTGTTGCAATTCAGTCAGTGTTGCCAGGATATATCGCAAACGTTCCATAGTCGTTCAGCATAAGCAAATAACTGCAGCAGCACTTCTTGACCGGGACAAATGCTAAAGTGAACTTTTTTTTCTCAGACCTAAAACCCCACATCACTCCACAGAGTACCTTGCAAGTGTTGTTTATAATACTAATACCACCATCGCTGAATATTAGTCGAGATTAACCACTCAGCACGATTTATGCAACACACTGGAACAGTGTCTTCTGTGAAGAACAATATGATCAATCTTGTTGGAGGTGAACTAATGAAATTGCTTCCACTTTGCCTGAAGGCTATAGAGATTTGGTAACTTGATGCTGCAGCCAACAAATTTGGTTTCACCACATTCGCTTTCAGAATGTCATGTTTAGGGTTGGTTATGAGGTAATGGTAACATCATCAATAAGCGTTTATTTGTTTCTCATGAAATATAAAAATTCTCAAAAAAAAAAAAAAATTGCAAAGGCATAACACTGATATGTTGGTAGGTTGGTCTTTCTGTCTCTCTCTCTCTCTATATACATATATCTGTCTCTGTCTATCATTTCCTTCGGCCGCACTATGTAAAACACTGTAAGGGTATTCATAAACCCCTTCTCAAATTATAACAAAAAAAAGGTAATACAGTAAATGTTTTACGATTGATCTGTTTATCTTACATTCTGCAAAAGAATTCTGGTAAATTTCTTCTTAAATACATTTTTGGTGACATAACATGGCGATGAGCATTCCTTTTCTAGAAGCCTAACTTCTCGCTCAACAATAGGGTGTCAGGACTGGCTAAATATCCGGGGCTCCAAGTGCCCGTCTAAAAATGAACCAAAGAATAGTCTATGGTATAACTGTCAATGTGCACCAGTATTAAATGTAGTAAACAAGAACTATTATTATTATTTGTAGAGGTTTATTTTGCACTGCAACCTAGTAGTCTATTGTACCACCTGCTAGTACCTTGGAGAGCTTTGTTCCCCTTGCAATATAATTCCTTCGGAATTGAGTTTGAAGGTCCTACACTCTTACTTTGCCTTGGCGAGAATAGTTCACCTTGGAGCTCTCTCCCCAAATCAGTTCATTTTAGGGATCTGAGAATGAAAAGTGGATCCATGGTAGGCATATCCTCATCTGATATTTAGTACTTGACCAAGTACATATTTTAATTTTTGTGAGTCAGTGCCCCACAAGATTCCAGAAGGTGCTCCGGAGTCTCGCTTGACTCATTGTAGAATCTGCAAAGGCCTTCATTTGGTATACCTAGTTTCCGTAAGTGCTCCCTGAGTTTGCAGTACCCCATAAGAAACCCCATTAGGATTCAAAGGCTATTCTTGCTAAGGCAGATACAGTCTTCGAATCTTTTCCGGTTGTAACATCTCAGTAGTTTCTTAGCTTGCCTCAGACGTGTGGTGTTATTCCAGGTTCTTGCCCTGTTTTCTTTCTTCATTTTCCTGGATTCTTCGCGTATGTTTCCCTATTCCGCAGAATGGTTCAGGTCTAATGAAGGGCTCCGCAGCTCCTTGTCTTGCAAAGGCGTCTGCGGCTTCATTACCTTTTGTCTGGACATGACCGGGTATCCAGTAAAGCGTAACTTTGTTGCTTCTACCCAATCCATTAAGTTTATGTCGGCATTCCCAAACAAGTTTTGACTTAATGACATTGGAGTCAAGTGATTTGATAGCTGCTTGACTATCGGACAGTATTGCTATGTCACAGTTGCTGTATCTTCTTTCGAGATTGAATTGGATGTATCTATCTATAGCACATATTTCAGCTTGAAAGATGTTGACACTCTTTCCCATGGGTTCTGAGTGCTCCGTTCTTGGCCCAAACACGCCTGCCCCTGTTCCTTCCTCAGTTCTCCAACCGTCTGTATACCACAAACAAGAACTATATAAACCTTTGAGTTATTGACTGTCAGTACAAAAATAATTATCAAAATAAAAAGATAAACCAAACAATCTGAAACTTCAGCTTTAAACCATAGTTTAAATTCTATTTAACTCTATCGCTGGTTCAAAACATGCTCCTAGTGGGAGGACTACATCTCATCCAACTACCCCCCTCCGCATGCTTCATTGTTTTATATTATTTTCCTTAGAGTACTCGCTTCGTTAAGAATTAACCTTTTAAGATTATTAATATTTATTCAAATAAAAATGCAACAAGTCAACTCCTGCCCTGTTAACAAAACGACCATAGAAATAGCAAATACCCCGTCTTATAACTGTTCTGTTTAACAAAAGCTTTTTATAATATTAAAGAACCTTCTGCGTAACAGTCCACCCATGAATTCAGAGGAGTATTCGCAACATTGTCCATTATATAATTAAAAATAACAAAAGTGAAACAAAAAAATAATTATAATAAAGTACTATCACAGGACTCCCGTTCGGCATTTTAATTTTAATAATTTTATGGAAGCAAAAGCGCCCCCCTATAGACGAGAAAACAATGTAACCTGAGATTTAATTGAAATAATTTTACTTTTATTGTTTTGATTTTAGCATTTCTATGGTCACTGGTCCCCTCTTCAATTAATTTGCACAATGCAAATCCCCGTTGTTATTTTCTAATCTAACACTGAACAAAGGAATTCCATAATAAACACTCTCCTTCTCCTCTAGCAATATAATTATATAATTTTTCATTATTCCACTTGCAGATAACATGGACAACATGGTGTTCCAGAATAACAATAAAAACGCCATTTATGTTCTTAATACCAGCTACAACACATACGGGGTAAGTAACTCTAGTGAAATAGTACTCCATCCCAATTTGTGTTTGTGTGTATGTTTGTAAGCCACCCCCTAAATTCCTTAATAGAAATTCGAAATAAGAGGAAGCAAGGCAACTAGTTGGTTATTTTTCTGAAACATGATTATCGTGAACGACATTTTTTTTTGTATCGATAATTCACGCACTGTTATCGTAGGGAATTCATTTTTCCGTCACGGATTGCTGATATTCTATGACTGATATCCTACCTCGGGGTGTTGACTAGTCACTTTGGAAAGAACCTGTAGTCTGTAGAGTAGGTAAAAGCATTATGAATCGCTAATTATGCTTTATAACGAATGTGTGCATGTAGAGTAGAGATTATTATTTTATTTTTAATTAACTCGAATTTTTATCAAAGGATTAACGGCAATCATATAGTTTTTGCATGAAATTATTAAATGTGATTTTATTTATTTTGACTTATTCCGGGTAATAGCACCCTCGTGTGCGAGATTTTATCTGAAATGAAATATGATTATTGGAAGAACTCTGTGGATGAAAGGACGTAGAGTTCAGAATAATTTTTTATACAATGGGATTATGCAATTTATTAGGGAAACAAAATGAAAAGGATTCGCTGTTTCAACTCAAAATAATCTTTGAATGGGTTTTTTAATAAAGGCAATAGTTATAATTAATTCGAAAAAAATAAAAATAAAGTGATTCTGCATAGTAGAGGTAAAGTAGCAAAGTGCTCAATTGTAGAGTTAGGAATGGTTGACTCATATTCCAATCAAAACCATTTGTTTTTATACTTATGAAAATAAATGATGCTATTCCACCCCGCTTGTAGTTAAAAGTTACGCGCACGAAAGAAAAATTCTAAATATCTAAAAAGTAGCAACAATAGTAGCAATGAGACATAACTCCACTTAAGTGTTAAACCATTACAACAAAAACTTACTTGCTCTTATCTCTTCGCTGTTAAGAATTTTCTAGTAGCATTATAAGAGGGTATTCTTAGATTTAAGTTAATAAGGAAACGATATTTAAAACGCAAAAGAGAGTGGGCAATACCCCCAAATCTACAATAAATGAAACTACCTGTCAATAAACAATACTATATTGAATATTGAACTTGTAGCAGCAGAGAATTGTGTTCTTTCACTTGATCCCTCTGGAATTCCACATCAAAGTTACAGCTTTATGTTGCGCAGTCTAGTTCACAGTATCTGGGTGCTGGACCATTATGTCATATTACCATAGTAAAGTCCTAGAAACGGCAACAACCGACTTGGTTACGTCTTCGACTGATTACAAGACGCCCACCTTTAAATTTAAGGAAACTCTTACTAGTAACTTTCCCAATCAGAGCAGATCGGAAGAATGGTAAGATAACATAGGCCAACGATGAAAAAACTTTTTCAATAATTTTACGTAATTCCTGTGTTGCTTGATGTGCTGATTCCGAAAATAGTAATAAAAAAGTCGTATCACCCATCAATTTCTCACATTTCAATATTAAAACAAAACAAATTTTATTATTCAAGATGTGAACAAAATATTTTTAAACATCCCTCTCTATCTATCCTTTCCGGGATACACTGTGTGTAAACATATTAAGGGTATTCATAAACCCTTGAGTGCGCGCAAATTATAAAAAAAAGAAAGAAAAAGGTTTGCAATAAATTCGAATGTTATAAGGTTGGCAATAAAATCAATTGTTATTAGGTTGGTAGTTCTGATAAATGGCACAGCTAACTGTTTTCTTCCAGTTAATATAACCTCGCCTTGTTATATATGTGGTGACTTTGTAGTTAAAAAACATTAAAAGAACATTAGTGTCTTTGCATATTTTAGTGTAGAAATCGGTAATCAAGAGAAATGTTGGGTTCCTCACAAAGTATGTTCTGTTTGTGTCCAGGATCTTAGGAAATGGTATAAGAAAGAGAAGAAAGAAATTTGCAGTACTCATGGTATGGAGAGGGCAAACAAATCATTCAAACCATTGTTATTTTTGCAGCATTGAAGTTTCTGGATATGATTCCAAAAATAAGAAAGTAATTGTCTATCCTAACCTTACTTCAGCTGATCGGCCGGTAAAACATGGACCGGGACTTCCTGTCCCCCAAGCCACCTCTATCTATTGATGACGTCTTACAGTCCAGTCCCGAATTTAGTGAAAGTCAACCGAGTACTGATGAGTTCCAATGTAGCCAATATGATAGATAAGTTCAAAACTCTTGGTTGTCTGATGAGCCTTAAAGTCCATTTCACGCACAACCACATTGACTTTTTCCCAAAAACTTGGGTAATGTGAGTGAAGAGCAAGGGGAACGTTTTCATCAGGACATAAAAGAGATGGAAAAACGATACCAAGAACGGTGGAATATCAACATAATGGGTGATTACTGTTAGTCACTTCACAGAGAATAACAAAATGCATCACATCGGAGAAGAAGTTGTACAGCAAACTTTACAGAGAAAAGGGATAGGAATTATAAAAAAATAAGCTCCTAAAATATTCGTATTCTATTATAGAAATTTAATATTATCGTAAGTAAAAATTGTAGTCTGATAAAAAAACTATAATTTTTTAATTTGTATGTATCAAATTTTCCCTATTTTGAAATATTTAATCGATGACATATTGTGAGAGAATTGTGGGTACTAAAAAAATGATACCGATTACGGTTTCAGCACCCAAAAATACATAAAATTTAGGTGAATTGGTTTAAAAAGTTTTTACAAACATTTTTTTGTTGGCCTGTGTAATCAAAGATTTTGATACGTATAATCGTCTATATGGACGAATCGAAAATGAACTGTGGAGCTGGCGCAGGCTCAAGCTTTCCTCGGAGAAGCTGAATCTATCAAAATCTTTTCATTTACCGAATTTTTCAAGCGATTTTTCACGATTCGGAAGGCTTGTCGTGTACTGAACATTTTTCCAACATCTAACCAGAATCTTGCTATCTTCACTGATAGCCAAGCTGCTATGAAAGCCATTGATTCAGCTACTACATCCTCAAAAATGATAGAGCAATGCCAGAAAGAACTAAACACACTAGATGTCCAATCAAAAGTCACTCTCATCTGGGTCCTAGGACAAAGTAAATTAGAGGGGAAACGAGAGATCGGATGATCTGGCCGGAGTTAGTCCTTAGTGGCTCTCTGGCAGAAAGAGTCAACTTCCGCGGAAGTCGTTAAGGATAACATAAATCATTACTTCTTAAAGCTGGCCAACCTAAAGTGAAACACGCTTTCTAGCTGCGTTATATCGGAAAAGACATAACCCATCTTTAATAAACCTAAATCAAATGAGTTACTAAGAAGATCAAGACCAGATAATTGTAGGCATAAGTACATGCCAATAGGAAATCACGCAGCGAAGTTTGCCATCCCCACAACACCCTCTGCCGTAGCTGCAAAGATATTAAAGAGAAAGAATCTCTTCTAGACTTTCTTTCTTTCAGATGCCCGGCCCTAAAAGAGAATCAAACTTCGTACTCTAGGTAAATCCTTCTTCGACGACCTAAGAGAGATATCTGACAAAAAGATTAGAATCCTCATCCTTAATCTGAACGTGACAGGCTGCGTCTAGTATATCTCTCATTTCAATCGAATACATTCTCACACAACCAATTTACATGAGTTGTGGTATCAAAATGGAGAAAGATAGCGCTAATTGAGTTCTCTTTTGAACCGCCGCCGCGCCGACACTACCTACCTACAGATCTATCTACCTACCTTGAAGTGGTAATAACCTACTATATGTATAACACATAATCTGTGTATTTGGAATCGAAATCTTATATATTAATACCGTTTTTTTTTAGTATTTATTATAAAAGGAGGGGGGTACAATTTATATCATTCTATGCCATAGATGTGCAGAAAAAAAAAGATGTACTTATGTTACCGTTAAGTCAGGTAAAATGTAGTGAACATACATGACATGTATACATGTTATTAATTAAGCACTTTGATCACGTTCATGGCTGTATAAGCTTAGATCCCTTTGCCTTCTCTGCACGGGAGAATGTTACAAAAAAAAGTTATGTAAAAAAATATGTTGTTTCTTTCGCTATTTGTTTATTTCCCATCGGTTGAATTTCTACCACACGCGATACTAGTAAATGTAAATCTGCATATAAATTAACATGAAAACCAATACCCGATCTATGTACTTCCAACCGGATCCTATTCTACTTTAGTTTCGGAAGCAAGCATTTCATGCTCATAAGAATTGCTAGGCTTGGAAGGCAGTTCGGGAAATTTCTTTCTACTTCGGTGTTGGATTCATAAGATGGGCACTTTATGCTGTCATTGCGTATTGGTTCAAGATGATTCATAGCATTTCGTACAACATGTGTTTCACTTGTAGATCTGCATGCATGGCTTATTTTACTTCTTCTGATCTGCAAGCATCTGTCCGTGTATCTCCTTTCACCCGATAAAAATCTAAAAATGTAGGTTGTGAGCTGAGATTTTTTCTTTGAGTAAAAAATGGTCAATTTTGATATCCTTCTTTTCTCTTCTCGTCCCAAAAATCAATTTAACTTTTTAAGAACTTACTGTTAGTCTGAACAATTACATACTTAATATGTTCGCGCACTGTGACCTGTATACACGTTTTTGCCATTGATGCAATGGTGCATGACGTCCGTAAACGTTAAAGAACTATTTTCCTTCAAGACATGTATACATTTCTTTGATCAAGTAGAGTCTACAAGAAATACAATTTTTGGCGCACCGGCAGGAGTAATCACTTCTATTCTACTGCCGATTTTAGCGATTTTTAAAGTCATTTCAGTGCAATTAGGTTGTTAATACGTTTTTTTTTCTTTTTCCAAGGGTAGGCGAAAATCTTCAACAAGATACTATGAGGATCGACAGCGTGTGCTCATAGTAATGAGGGATTCTTATCCACTAAAAACCTTCCTTCAAAACAGACTTGTTTTTATTTTTACTACAACTAAGTATTCGACTTGTGGATGACGACAAAATTCTGCAGAGGTGGCGGCAGTATTGTGAAGAGCTTTTAAATGAACAGTTTCCCCGGCTATACTTTCCAAGAGCCACCCCTAACTGTGAAGAAATACCCGACAGTACAGTCGAAGAAGTTAGTGAGGCGGTCAAATACTCCAAAAAACGAAAAGCGGTTGGGCCAGACGAGATGCCCTCTGAGTTCTGGAAAAAGATGGGAGACGTCGGGTTCAGATGGCTCAGAATTCTCATCTCCAAATCCGTGAGAGGTGATCCAATGCCAAATCAATGGAGGGAAAGTTACCTTCTCCCTGTATACAAAGGGAAGGGTGATACGCGAAACTGTGATAACTACTGATGATCAGTGCGGGTTCGTCTCGGTTAAATCAACCACAGATGCAATCCAAAGTATAAGGATCATAATGGAAAAACATCGTGATTCCTTAAGGGATTTTCATATTGCATTGGTTGACTTTGAAAAGGCATTCGACAGACAACCACGAGATTTGATATTGGTGGCGCTAAGACATCGAGGGGTTCCAGAAACCTATGTACAGGTGATCATGGACATGTACGAAGGAGCAAAGACAAGAGTAAGATGCCCCGCTGGAGTAACCGAAGAGTTCCCAATCAAAGTCGGGGTGCACCAGGGAAGCGTTTTAAGTCCTTTGCTCTTTATTACAGTCCTTGATTATCTGCTCGAAGGTAAAGTGATGGATCCCAAGGTACATCAGTTATTCTTTGCTGACGATGGAGCCATCATAAGTGAGGATCCTACATCCCTGCAACGAGCACTTGATGTGTGGGTGGACGTTTTGGAGGGAAATGGGTATCGCATTAGTTCAAAAAAACAGAGTACTTGTGCTGCCCGTTCTCTGATCCACTCAGGCCTATTCCAGATATTTATTTGAATGGAACAGTGCTTCCCAAGTGCGAAAAGTATACGGTTCACAATGTTGGACGATGTGCAAAAGGTATGAGAGCAAATTAACGGCAGCTGAGATGAAGATGCTTCGCATGACAGCAGGAATGACAAAGCTTGATCGAATAAGAAGTTCGAAGATCAGTGGAAGCTTCCACATCAAGGAAACCATCGTACAAAGGATAGAGCGCGACCTGCTCAGCTGGTATTGCCACGTTCAAAGAAGAGATCATTTGAACCATGTTAAAAAAGCAATATCTATGCACGTTCCAAAGACATCGCGATGTAGGAAAGGCAGGCCTATAAACGCCTGGATCAGACAAATGCGACGACATCGGCACTGCATAGGCCTCAGTAACCGAGTGATCCAAAATCGGCGGGCCTGCCGATATTTTCTGAGGTCAAATAGGCGAACCCCACAGGCGGATCAGTAGAAATGCGGTGAAGTGGGAGGGTTGTGATCCCTTGTTTTCGGATCATAACCTCGCTGATAAAAGGAAGAAGAAGAAGAACTAAGTATTCGACTTATCAAGTAGCTTTTATTTCACGAAATAATGACGTTTTGCAGTTACCTTCCCATTCGAAGTTCCTGCTAATTCCGCAGTTTAGACGCGGTTACTTATCGCACTAAGTCTAAACGTTTGGTTCTTTGTAGACGCCGTAGTAAATTTCTTTCATCCAAAACTTGGAGGACTGTAATATTAACGTGACTTTCTAGTCGACTTTTATGCTTTCTCGAGTAGTTTTTCATTTCGTCTTCGATTGTTTTAATGCCAAGATCTCTGTGGATATCGCTGTTTCTGATATACCATGGTGCATTAACAATACCTCTTAGCACTTTGTTTTCAAAAGTTTGTAAAATTTTAGTATTACTTATGTTGGTATAACCCCAGATTTGTATACCATATGTCCATACAGGCTTTAGCACCTGCTTATATAAAAGCAGTTTGTTATATATATTAAGCTTGGAATATTTTCCAAGTAACCAATACATTTCTCTATATTTATTATCTAGTTCTTTGCATTTTTTTCTTTACATGCGCTTTCCATTTCAGCTTTGCATCAAGTGTCATTCCAAGATACTTAGCCTCGTTTGCAAACGGAATTTGAACCGAGTTTGAAAAGATCGGAAAATTATTTATTTTCTTATAAGTAAAATTTACGTAAAGAGATTTGGTCTCGTTGAGTGCGATTCGCCAAAGTTTTGTCCATTCATTTACTCTATCCAAATACTCTTGCAGTTTTTCAATAATCAACATTCTCTCGAACACTTTGGATATAATTGGAAGAAGTGAAATCTTAATTACTATAAAAGCATAAACAATTTTCCTTGTTAACACCGTTTCTACTAGACGTAAGTACCTGAAATTTTGCACAGTTATTCCTTATTTTGAACTGGCCCTCCAGGTTGGGGGTTGTGCCGTCGGGGTAACTTCCCTACCACGTAAAACACGAATGGTTCCGAAACAACCAAAAGCCTCGGATAAGGATGACTCAACTAATGACGACCCCAGCAAACGAAATAAGGACAACGACCTTCGGATCTGTACGTGGAATGTTCTGTCCCTTTACAGACCACGTGCAGCCGAACAACTAGCAGAGGCCCTAGACTGCTATAAAGCAGATATTACCGCCATCCAGGAAGTGCGATGGGATGGGCCGGGCAAAAAGAGGATGAAAAACTGTGACATCTACTACGGTGATTGCTACAGAGGCAACAGGCAACGCTTATTCGGATGCGGATTTGTCATACGCGGCAGACTTAGGCAAGAAGTCTTAAGCTTCCGACACGTGAGCGAGCGTATTATGACTATCCGGATCAAGGCTAAATTCGCTAACATAAGCCTAATATGTGTTCATGCCCCCACAGAAGAAAAGGACCCTGCCACCAAAGAGTGTTTCTACGAGCTCCTCGACAAAACATACGAGCAATGTCCTAAATACGACGTTAAAATCGTATTGGGCGATTTTAACGCCAAAATAGGAAAGGAGGACGTCTTTGGTAGGGCAGTCGGTAAGCATAGCCTACACGACACCACGTCTGATAACGGACTAAGACTAATTGATTTCGCTGTGGAGCGAAATGTCACCATAGCAAACACATGGTTTCCTCATCTCGATATTCATAAGCAGACATGGCGGTCCAATGATCACGTCACGATCAACCAAATTGATCATATTGCGTTCGACGCAAGACATGCCTCCAGTATTCTGGATGTCCGGACCTTCCGAGCGGCCAACATAGACTCGGATCATTACCTTGTTGTAGCCAAGGTATGAATGCGGATATCCCAATCTGAGCAACAAAGAAGAATTACTGTGAGAAAATTTAACGTCGAAAAGCTACAATCGCAAGAGACCGCCAGACTCTTCGCTGAACGCGTATTCCGAAATCTCTCAATCACCCCTTTGCCGCCAGCATCAAGTACCGAAGACCAGTGGCAACGCTGCCAACATGCCATCAGAAATGCTGCGACTGATGTGCTGGGTCTCGCTCGACCGCCACCGCGAAACCCCTGGTTTGACGAAGAATGCCGGCGAGTACATGCAGCAAAACAAGAGGCATACAAAGCGGGGCTGCAAAGGAAGACGAGGGCTGCTCGTGAGCTCTACGAGCAAAAGAGACGGGAAGAACATCGGCTTCTCCAAAAGAAGAAGAAAGAGCATGAGAAGCGCGCGTTTGAGAATATCGAGAGTCTATACTCCAGGAACAATGTACGGAAGTTTTACCAAAAGGTAAAAAGAACGTGTCAGAGAAGTAATACCCGTACAGAAACCTGTAGAGATGAAAATGGAAACCTCGTAGTAGAATCACAGTCGGTGCTGAGAATATGGAAAAACTACTTCTGCAGACTGTATAACGGCGACGAAGACCAACATCCCGCTGTCAGGCAGAATGAACCATTCAACATAGACGATGATAGTCAAAATTTCCGTCCACCTGACCAAAACGAAGTGAGGATAGCAATATCCAAGCTAAAATCGAACAAGGCTGCTGGACCTGACGGCTTACCGGCCGAACTTTTCAAGGCAGCTGGGGATGAATAGGTAGAGTGCATACACCAACTCATTTCTAATATTTGGTCAGACGAGTGTATGCCTGATGAATGGAATCTCAGCATCGTTTGCCCGATCCACAAGAAAGGAGACCCCCTCAACTGCGCCAATTATAGAGGCATCAGTCTCCTCAACACCGCATACAAGATCTCTTCTGCGATATTGTGTAAACGCCTGAAACCTTTTATCAACAGCCTGATTGGACCCTGTCAGCGCGGTTTCAGGCCAGGAAAGTCCACCATCGATCAAATCTTCACACTTCGGCAGATCCTGGAGAAAACCCAAGAATTCAAAATCGATACTCACCATCTCTTTATCTTTATCGATTTCAAGGCCGCCTATGACAGCATCTATAGAGAAGAGCTTTATAGAGCCATGTCTAGTTTTGACATCCCTGCCAAACTTGTCCGTCTGTGCAGGCTGACGATGGAGAACGCTCGCTGCTCCATCAAGGTCGGTAATGACCTCACCGAGACCTTTGATGTCAAAAAAGGCTTTAGACAAGGTGACGCGCTGTCATGTAACTTCTTCAATATTGTACTTGAACGGATTGTGCGGAACTCACAAGCCAACACCGGAGGCACAATCTATTACAAGTCTGTACAACTGCTTGCATACGCCGACGATATAGACATTATCGGAAGATCTCAGCGGGCTGTCACCGGTGCTTTTGTAAGCATTGAGGCGGAAGCGGCCAAAATGGGTTTGGCGATAAACGAGGGCAAAACCAAGTATATGCTGTCAACTAGAAGGGAAAACCAACATCGACGAATTGGACAAAACGTCACCGTGGGCAGCTATAACTTCGAGGTAGTAAGGGACTTTGTCTACCTTGGCTCTGCTATAAATTCAGCAAACAAAATCAGTGCAGAAATCAATCGAAGAATAACTCTTGCCAATCGCTGTTTTTTTTGGGCTTATAAGGCAATTCAACAGTAAAGCCCTTTCTCGAACAACTAAGGAGACTCTATATAAGACCTTGATCATCCCAGTCCTGCTTTACGGCGCTGAAACATGGACTTTATTAAAAGAGGATGAAGATATCCTTGGTCGCTTGGAGAGAAAAATTCTTCGTAAGATTTTCGGTCCCGTTTGCGTTGACGGGTTTTGGAGATGAAGGTTCAATCACGAACTATACGAGCTGTACAGCGACATCGACCTAGTCAAAAAACTGCGTATTGGACGTCTGAGATGGCTAGGACATGTAGAGCGAATGGACACCAACGCTCCGGCCCGCAGAGTCTTCGAATCTAACCCCGAGGGACGACGCAGTAGAGGGAATCATCGCAGTAGGTGGCGCGCACAAGTTCAAGGGGACCTCGACCAACTTGGAGTGCGCAACTGGAGGCAATTAGCTAAAGACCGAGCTAAATGGAGAGGCTTGTTGGTTGAGGCCCAGGTTCACCCCGAACTGTAGCGCCACCTAAGTAAGTAAGTATTCCTTATTTTGCCTAGACGCGAGATAAAAAGGAATTTTCCGAAATTCAAGGTGTAAGTGGCATAAAGGGGGTTGAGATCGAATTTTCCATCTGTAAATATTGATTCCACAACAGTAGCTCAGTACTGGCTCTCCGGATTAACAAAATAAAAAATAGTTGAATTTAGTAAATTCGCCGCTGATTCATTTAAGGAATAAAACATCCTTCTGCGTTGTCCTGAAGCTAAGCAATGCTAAAGACAATTAATCAAATCATCGCCCAGAATTTTCTTTCAGTGGAGACCACGGCCAGCAGTCATGCGGCAGTTATTATCGTTGCAATAGTATGTGTTTGTGAGTATATGCGCGCTATCCCATGATTATGTTTTGATCTTCAGTGTGCGATCTCTTCTAGAGTTAAAATTGGAAAAAAAACATTATCAGTGTCAAATCTAAGATATTGTAAATTCGATTAATTAAGATATCCATATGCTGTCAAAACTTCATGCAATTAAAAGACTTGGGAATATACGCGTAGGTACATATGTACATGCATATGCATGTGTAGACATAGAACTATTGCAATATTTTTCCATTTTGTTAGATGTTGCTGATCGTTGGATGTGTCCATATTTTAGAATGTTTTAATGAATTTAAAATAAATTGTGTGTTTGAAGCGGGTTTGCGTATGCTCTGGTGGGATTCCACAGGGGAAGTTATAATTGAGTTTCCACATTTGCGGTATTGCATTCAGTTGGCAATTATATTTTAACAAGTAAATAACCGTCAACTAAAATGCGGGCGAAGCAAGGCGAGCACTGGTCAGCTAGTCGGTCTATAAGACGTTTTTTCCTTCGGTGATTTTCCGGGCTTAAGAACCATTATGACTTCGGCGACTTTCCATTAACTGGGAACATATTCTAGTCTAAGCGCGGCGTTTATAATGAACAGAAGCTTAATTGCAGCTTTTCTTGGTAGTGCTTTAAAAACCTCTCCCGTGATTAGGTCGTAACCAGGAGCCTTCTTAGGTTTAAGTTTCTTTATTTCTTCCTTAAGTTCGGTTAGTGATGCACTTCTTATTACACTATTGGCTATATACGACTTATTTATATTTTGAATAAGAGCTTGACCATCAAACGGTTTAAAAGTTTCTTTCAGTGTAATGTTTCCGTGTTTCTAAGTGCAATAGTTTCTGAAATATTGAAAGTACACTGCCGCAAGTCAACAAACATATATGCTGTGTGGGAACGGGTTGAAAGGTACCTATTTTGACTGCGGCCATGATATTCCGTTCAGATTGTCCGATATAATCCATTCAGAATGAGCTAGCTATGATGAGCTGTATTCCTCTTAAACAAGAAGATATTTAAAAAAAAAAAAAAAAATACTAACAAATTTAACTTCAAAAATTAAAATTATAAAAAATAAGAATAATAAATGTCTTCATCAAGCAAGCCAAATTTAGGTTACTAAAAGAGGATATTTTCTGAATTATGCGCGGTGGAATTCTAGGATTCAAATATTGTGGTGAAAATATCAATTGAGTGGTATTATAGATATCCGAACACTCTGGAAATGTAATATGCTTTGAGAGAAAGCAAAATTTATTTCAATGTCTGATTAATTAGTATCAAAAAGGCTGGAAATAATGAATAAGTAGTCATCTAAGACCATCCCACTCGGTCTATTGTAAAAATGTTCAACCTTTATAGGTTCATCTAAAAGCACGGAATTTTTTAATATCATTAAGATATTCGACATTCCTTCATTCTAATGAAGCGGCATATCTACATACCTACATTTCAAACGGAATCTCAAGTTCATTGTGCGAGCCTTTCTACCACCTACTCGTACATTGAAACGCAAACAGCGTATAATGTACATTCAATAATTTGCATATTGCATCTCATTTAGAATTTATTATGTTCTTTGTTAAAATTGTCAATTAGTATTCAAGGTTTTTTGTTCCTCTTTTAAAGATTACACGTAATTAAAATGCAAATAACCTCATCCTTTCTATATGAAGACTTTCTTACAAAAACTTTCTTAGAAAAATTTTAATTTATACAAATAAAATAAGGGGACGCAATATATTTTTATAAACATTTTCATAAAAATAATGAATTAATTTTAAAGTTACCATTTGAAAAGAAATTATCTTCAGACAGGATAATGTTTAATTAGCACATACCTACTTGTTTATCCTAAACCTCAATTGTTTTAAAGAAAATTTATGAATACAACTTTCTCGTTTAATATTCATGAAACCATTCAAGTTTGGCTATAACTCCGACGCAACAAACATCCCTTAAATCTCAGAAATAATAACTTTTAACAAATAATATTGACATAAATTTTCCTCTGAAAAATACAAAACTTTTTGCCTTGCAGGAGTTTGGTCGTCCTAATGCCTTTGGATATCCTCAAATCAGCTCGGATGAAATCTACAACAACTCAAAGAATTGTTCACTTTCAAGGAGTTTACATAAATTGAAAATTTTACGACACCATTCCAGTGAAATGATTTCAGGAGGTGGCTCAAACACCGTGGAAAATAATCCATCATCAACGACATCTTGTTCGCCAGCTGCAGCCGCTTTACAGAAACTCTTCAATTGCAGCAGCACAGCCCACAGCTGCAGGAGTATCAATTATAATAAAAACAGCAACAACAACAACAACTGCCACTTCAATAGCCATCTACAGCATGACTTGAGTCACCATGGTGGTACTATTCATCACCAGCATCATCGTCACGCCCACCACCAGGAAACGGGGAAACTGCAGCCGCAACTGGAATATCATCATCTGGAGAACCAAATGCCACTATCGCTTCGTGGCAACACCAGTAGCAGTTGTGTGCTCCCCTGTGTCGTCGGTAGCGGTAAGAAGAAATATTCCAATTCGACTACCTCGGTTAAATCAGCGCTAATTGCCAAGAAGACAAAGTTTTGGAAATACTTAGTCGAGGAAGAGAAATGGCGGAAGCACAGTGTCGAGAATTTATCAACTACTAACTGTGAACGGGATTGGGGCAGGTATGGTACCGTTTTTAAGGACAAAACTTTTAAATTTCACTTTCTTCCTGTTTGCCCTATATTACAGCAGGGCTATAGAGGGATGTTGGTGGGACTCCCTCAGGTGCATTAGGAGGTGGTTGAATAATTTGTCAACTTTTCCTTTTCATTTTTCTTGTTGCTATTGCCTTCTCTGCACAGTAAGAGACTACAATTATGTGTAAAGTGAGTGACTGACAAAGGAAGAACTTTAAAGTTTGAAAGAAAGAAAGCGAGTGTTTTTGAAGTGAAAATCTTTGCTGAAGTTTGATGCGATCATGAGTCTGTGCAAAAGTCCTTTTTATGCTGAATCTGGGCATGGGTTGATGTAAAGCTGAAAAGAAGTTTAAATACGCTTGTTAGAGCAGAATATTTTAACGAGTGACTGCCGTTGCTTTAAGTTTTTTTAAGTAGTAGATATCTAGGTGACCTACGCAGTGGAGTTAGACTGGATGAAATCATTTTATAACGTATTCCTTGAAATCATTTGAGTTCATTGAAACCCTTGGAATTAATTTATGGCCATATACATATATATGTGCAATAGGCAAAGCAGGTAATACTTAAAGTAGTGCGTTTGACTGTTGTTTTGAGGCAAACACAAACGAGGCTATTTTTTGTCGAGGCACAGTCGACTGTTTGACATACATATCATCCTGTTGAATTAAATTGAACAATTCACACGGTATTCACAGAACGAATAATTCGCCTGAACTAAAGGCGCCACACCGATCATACTCGCATCATTTTATGGTAGTAGTTCAAATGCTAACCAAAAGCTGGTCAGACCTAAGAAAATGTATTTAGAAGAATTTCGTCGTAATTTGTGCGATGTTGTCGAATCGCCTCGATACCGCTCTCTTCGTGTGAACGGTTTGTCAATTTTTCGCCTAGACCTTAACTGGACTGCTTCTTGACAAAAATTTACCTAATTTGTTTTTTCCTTAGAATGCTCAATATTTTCTAAACGAGAAGAGGAAATCTTAGTAAGATCTGCAACTGCTAAGTCCAAAGTTACAGGAACTTCAAATTTCAGAAAACGGATAACTTGAAGACAGGCTTTTAAACCATTTAATTGCCACCATATTCATTGCATCGAAATTTAAATGACTTTATTGAATGCAGATGGTTTCTAAATTTGATGAGCCCAACAAAGTCAGAAAAGCTGGTGACGCTGCACAGGTATAGTGAAACGTTTCTTAAATTTTCAGTTCAAAACTATCATAAGTTAGCCAAGATAGTCTAGGTTTTGAAAAAAAAAAAAAAAAACGCTGTGTAGTCATGGATACTTTCTGGACATGCTGCTCCCACTTTCCATTTATATCAATAAAAAAACATATCTCTGATATTCGCTTGAAAATGTTGTACGATAATTTCAGGTATAGTGTTGAAGAAATCACTACATGATAGCGTGTTGCCTTTCTTTAGATTTTTATTGGAATTTAATGCTTTTATCATATTGTTACTTTTCCGTTGGTGAACCACACTGATATGGACCAGTCTTGGGAAGTTGACGAACAGCCTCCCGTGATTTTAGTAGTTGGATGTTAAAATGTTGTGTATACTATTGTACTTTGCCAATCGACGCATTTTTTTTTTAACCTTATAAAAGCAGAATATTTATAGATTCTATACTGAGTCTATTTGTAATTTTTAAGCTGTTTGACCTTTAACGGTTACTATAAATGGTTATATTTATTAACTAAATTGTAGGCGTATAATAAGTATGAAATAATCAACCACTCGTCTGTACTTCAGTTCGTTGACTGTCCCTCGCTCACTGCCTCTATCGTTGTTTGTAGGGGTTCGATGATATATCTGCCTGGCGAACATGTTGGCCCTTGTTCGCTCACCGCTGTCTCCTCGGTTTGCGTTACAGACCTAAGGTCGGGCTAGGGTGGCGAACTGTACCAAAATACAGATACAATTAGACCAGAAAAGTCTCAGTGTGATACCACTAGATCGAGCACATCATCAGATACACATGGACTTATTAAGAGAATCAATCAGCCGCCAAAGTTATCCAGGGAAAGTACTCCAAGATACAGTTGTCTTCTTTTAGATAGGGCTGGACATGTGCAGAGGAAATGGAGAATGGGTTCTTTCCAACTTTTCGCTTGTAAGCCTATTTTACCGTGTCCAGCAGCGATAGCAGAGCTGACATCAGCATGATCAAACTATTTTAATGCTTTTGATCCAGCTAAGGCCAGCACTGTCGAGATATTTGGCACGTAGTGCCATCCTCTCATCTAAAGTTTGTCTTGCTGATAGAGTCCACGTAGCGAGCGGGATATCCACAACCTGCCTATTCGTTAGGATATTAAGGGAAGTGCTAAGTCTGGCGAGCTCGTCAGCCTTGCAGCTACCTGAAATGTCTCTGTAGCCTGGCATTTAACATAGGTGAATATTTAACTGTTCTGCCACCGCCGTGAGAGACGAGCGCAGTCTAGAAAGACCTTTGAAGTAAATAATAACGACTCTAGGGACTTAATAGCCGCTTGGCTGTCCGTGAAAATATTAATATCCTTGGCAGATTGACCATTTCGGGGAAGACACCACCACCTACTCCAGTTCCGGTTTTGGATCCGTTTTTATAGAAGTGAATCGAACTTCTTTTTATCCTGACAAAATTTTTCCGCTCAGACCGGGCAGATATACGAGTATGTAGTTTGTGGCTGTAGTTTTCAGATGTTTGACCTTTAAACCTGAGACTTTTAGGAAATAAGTTTAGTGATGAACCGAAAAAGTTATAATACATTCATACTATTTTTGGGCTGTGCGAATAACCGGCCAAAACAAAATCGGCCAACTTCCAAAAATTAACAATCAAACAAAAAAAAACCTGAAAATTATTTGGGCGAATATTCACATTTGTATATCCCACCCCATCAGGACATAAGTCCAGATTTTTTTTTGTGCAAAAGATGGAACATACATAAGTTCACAATTCATAAACAGTGGAATATGTAACGCCTCCCACATGTGACCCCCCTGCTAACTAAAACCTGCTTGTCTCCGCGATTTTGGTTCGATATGTGCCCCATCATCCCTTCGCGAAGTATGACATCAACAAATTTGGCATATGTAAACCTGAAAATAATGCAATTATTTCTGTAAAAAGAAGAGAAACAAGGTTGGAATTCGAATATAATATATAGAGTCATATTTGAATTTATAGATGTCTATACTCGACTTTGGGTGGGCTTACTATACATAGTTAGTACTAATATTGCACTGTGTCATCCATTAAATGGTCATCCTACTTTCCCATGCGGTAAATTTGCCTATATAATAAATCAATACGAAGTGATTGAAGTTAACCATTGTGCTCTGAGAGGACTGATAGTGAAATGATTGGAGCTTACTGAGCCGAAGAGTCGTTGTAGTGTGATTCAAGCTGCTTAACTTATCTGCACAATGCAGCAAGTAGAAGAAGCATAAAATAGGATTGATCAAATTTTAAATAGAAAATAGTTTTATTTATGGCTTCCATTTTAGTGTCATTCGCCACACTTCGCCTGCCAGATTCGCAGCCGTAAAAAAGTTTTTATGCTCAAACTGGCGGCGGTTTCCAGATAAAGGTGATAATCTGCGGCTCATTGAGCTAACCAATATCAACCATAAACTAAAGGAGTCAACACTTTGACAAAGAAACGTTGTAAAATTCAACGGAAATGATAACCCGCTGACATGTATATGGTTAGGGATTTGATAACAGAATAAAGCTCCATAAAATTATATCCTGTGGGAGTCATATTATTGAAAGCAAATGTTTGCGTTTTCTACTGATCAAGATACGATCTTACTGAGCTTTGATAGAAAGGATGGAAAAGGTCGACTACGGTCAAAGACCCTTCGGGGATATAAAATCACCCTTTCTTTTTTTTGGAACAAGGAAACTGGTTAGTCTTCATTGTACATATATCTATCGCCATTAATCTGTGATGTTCTTGTTTGCATACCTGGTCTAGGAACTGGTTGAAAATCATGTGAGCATTTTTGACAACGTATTTCAAAAGATATATAAAATAGTAAAGTTTCAACAGTTTAGTGTTAATAGTTACCACAAGGGTGAAATATGACGATAATCAAGATCAAGTTCAAGGGAAGGCTTGGCTTTAAATTATTTTCCATCAAATCTTCACCCATGTCACCTAATCTTAACAAAGCAAAGCCACACATTCCAAATAAGTTCACAAGCATAAGAAGACACTATTAATATGCACAATGTTGAGCAAAAAGTAAAAAAAAAATAAGCACCTTCCTAACTTAAAAGTTCAAAACAAAACGCATTAAGAAAGATAGCGAGGAGTTACAAGGACAATCGCGTTGAATTACTAGACAAGACCGAAGTAAATCTTCATCCATAATTGAAGCACAATATCCAACCAAGTCTATCAATTTATGCCTAGAAACGTGAATACCCATAAAATATGTTAAACTTAACTTTAACACGTTCCAAGAGCGCAATAACTAAAAATCGTTGCAGATGCAGCATATGAAACCATTAGCACTGAAATCCCAACGGACGTTGTACACGTACTCCTACTTGTTCTTGTTCTTCTTCTTAAAGTTATGTAAAACTTTTCCGATAGAGCGAGAGCAGTTTCTACCTTTCTCCTTTGTTCTATATTTTAAGGATATTCCTCCAAAATAAGCAGTGAAAAATGCATACTACGAGGAACTTAAGAAACCGACGACGGCACAAAAAATCTTGTCTGGGAAACAAGGCGCCTTCAACCCAGTCTATGAAGTGGAGTGTCACTGGACTATATGCCATTGTATGTGTGTGGATTTTCTTTCTCATGGATGTCCTTCCCCACGGAGCAACTTTAGAGTTTGTTTTTTGGTTGTTTTTTTGTCTAGAGAAAGGCAACCTAAAGAAAAGAAAAGAGATCCTAAATGGATGGGAACTAGCACCATAACAATGTGTTATGCATGATATAGCAATTTAAGAACGACACAACGGAAGAGTATGACCGACCGTGAGAATGGAGAGTTGGAAGAGACCTTGTCAGCCAGGGAATTCTGTTTCATTAAAATGGGAAAAGTTTTGGCGCGACAAAAATGAAACCTCTTATATGAGAGGTTGGGAGTTGTATCGCAAGACACTTGAGATTTCGTTCGTGGGTGGTGTGACTATTTCCTTTTTTGGATAATCTACATAATAAACTACTATAGTTGGTCTCATTTGAGAGATAGGACAAATTGGATCGGGATTTGTTCTAACGCTGGTGATAAATATGTATACAAATGCGTTTCTGTAATTTGAAAACACCATGTTTTTCAGGCATGAAAGTGAAAATAACATACCTACATACATATCTTTAAATCATACATTTTGTTCCCGAACACACCTTAAAAACAGCGCACCCATGTCGCCATATCTAAATGTAACGTAAACACAAGTCCTGTGAATTTAGCGGCATGTAAACCGCATCTACTGTGTTTTATGTAGCTGACCATATAAATCGATAGGTTTTTGGTTTTAGATTGTTGTTGTCATCCATCCGAACATGTTGAAGTAATCGTTGTCAGCTCATATCTATAAAAAATGCGTGGGTTGATCGGTTTAAGTTTTAGAAGCAAGCTTGTGAAGTACTCGTATGATTGTTTTCGAGTGACTCTCGATGAGGTGCACTTGAACTAAAAATAGCTCTATTGTGCTACCAGTGGGTAAGAACTGGTGAATCATGCCGCCTACTGCTGGAACCATTTGCTTAAGGGTGTAGATTGTAGAAACTTCAATCATTGAAGACGTATTCACATAGTGTTGTATTCTTAATGTTGGCGAGGGCAGCACACGTGCATAGGAAGTACGTCATTTTTTGTTCTTATCCTCTTCATGTCGGTGTGGGCCCAGCTTTTCATCATATCTGCCTATAGCACAGCGTCCGGAGATAATATTGGTTGGTTCCCAGTTGGTTTCTCTTCTGGCTTAAGAAGTCCGATAGACCCTGTTTGACCAAGGATCAGTCATATTAGTCTACCCGTATTGCAGTGGTTTGAATGCTTCTAATGGTGGGTACTTACTGCGTTAGTGCGGATAAGGTATTTAGCAAGCGACAACGTGATACATTGATGGCTCGATGTCAGTTATGCTATGCTATTGGTACCAGAATAACCTTGCTGATCTAGTTCATCAGGTTCACGATTCTCTAAAATTCCTCAGTTACCTGTTGTTAAGCAAAGGTCTCAGTTTTGTTCAATATTGAGTGTCTGTAGCCCGAGTTGAAATCTAGTTCATGGGGCAGGTGACCGGTGAGGCTCATAATATGACGGAACCTCGTATGCCTCTGGCATACACAGTACGCTGTTCTTTCCATTGCTTAGAGTTGCTCAGTCTTAAGGCTGAGCTAGTTATTAGTTATTTGTCAACAATGTTGATTTGGAGAATGATGTAACTCGTAAATTTGTACATCGTATCTCATAGGGTGTATTAAATTCAATGGCTTATAGCGCAGAGCAAACATGGAGATAAGCCCCATAAAGTACGTATACATAAGTATGTACACACATACATATATGGGTCGATTGACCATTGTCCGCCCATACAAACAGACCGTATCACATAATTTATGGGAAGATTGAACTTGTCAAATAAGAATATGCAGTAGTACAACTGGAAAACTTTTGTAGTTCGCATTCTTTTCAAACTTCTCAAACCTCGGGCGCCATGGCGTAAGTGGTTAGTGTGTCGGATCACTGCGCGTGAAATTCCAAGTTCGAATCCCAGAAAACACCAAAAAGTTTTTTCACGGTCCCACCTCTCGTGAGCGTCTGACAAACATCCGAGAGTATTGTTGTCTCGAAAAAGCTTCTCAAAACAAATTGCCCTTCGGATACGGCACTAAACTGTAGGTCCCTTCCATTCGTGTGAAACTAGGCCCAGGCACTTAAAGAGCTGTTGCGCCAAATATATAACGCCAGGATTAAAAAAAATAAAGGGTTAGGGTATTATACGATCCGTTTTACGTGCATAGATTGTAATCCCTCTCTATATTTCTCTTAGCAGTTGCTAATAGTTTGCTTTAAACGAAATTAACGAAAAAATTTAATACTGTAAGCTGGGATTTGCTTAGCTGAGGGGCTCCCGACCCTTGTAGAGTCTCTGCCTGAGACACGGTTGCCTTCCATCATCTGCGGTCTCGGTCATAATCATTTTTCGATTAAAAAATGCGTGCAGAATTAGCAATAGCTTTTGTCTCGTACTTGTTGGCTTAACGAGTAAACTTTTGGTGCTTATAATCTACCATGATATACCAGGTTGTATATAAATATGTTTATCTCGACCATCAGTGTTAGCAATATATACAAGGAGAAAATAATTCCCTAGAAAGCATTTGGAAAGGAAAAAAGTAAAACAGAATTTGTCCACACCTGAATGATTGAGCATTCACATTCGAAGTCCTTCTGCAAAACAAACAGTCATATCCCTCTCTAATCTCTTCTCATATTTTCTGTTTTTCCTTACATGTCGATTCCTTTCGTCATTCAATAAATCAATCGACAACAACGATAGATCTATCGCTAAGTCATCATCCAGCAATCAGTCGAGCGGAAATGACGACCAGAATACGAACACTGCTTGTAGTGGACTGGGTGCTATAAGCAATCATTCTAGCAAAAGTAATTCAAGTAGTTGCAGCGGTAACAGTATTAGAATTAGTAATTGGAGCGGAAACACCGATACGAACAAAAACAACAACCACAACAGCAATCAAAAGTCAAGCGCCGAACTGTATAAGGAAGCAGCCCAACTCCTAGGACTCTCCTGCACCCTATGTGATAACTGCCGATGCCTCGATTGTCAAGTGAGTATAAATTTATTCGTTCCAGATACATTATTCCCAACATAAATGACCTGATTTACACCTCCGTTAATAGAGTCGTTACTTCGAATGCGATGACTCTGACAGTTATTCGGAATTTTCTTTTATGGACGAGTACTGCGAAACCCTGCAGGATGTCGATAGAAATCTAAAAAACCTGCATTCTAGACATTTTTCATCGCCAAATCTGCAACACTCCCAGGAGGATACGGTCAGCGTTAGCGATGATCAGCCAACGAGCGCTGAATTGGATGACAACAACGTGCTCGACCACTGTGAATCCTTTAATGACCTTAGTCTAGAGAACTCTGTTGAGAGTGACGACTAATTAGTGCTGCTGAAACAAAACAAAGTGAAACCTTCTATAGCCAAATCCAAGCCATGGTAAGTAGTACTATTTGTCTTTTTATTAAAATCTGGCTCTAAGCCAAACAACTTTTCTCTTTTTAAGTGTTGGTTGACCACAAAATAGAAAAAGAAAAAAGTCGCCATGGTCATAAAAATTCACCCGGCGGATGTTACGCCATAATGCAATTTGCGTTTTTAATTCCCTCCATCGCTTTTGTTCATTTCTCTCGTTTTGCCGTTAGTCCTTTTTGTTGAGTTTTTGGTGGACGAGCTCTATGAAAGCAAGAAAAGGTCATTGTTATTCTTTTTTTTTTTTTGTGTAAATAAACCAACTTTTCTGGCCAAGGGGGAGAGAGACTGAAAAAACACGCAGATATTGCATTGAGGGGAAAAAGTTAATTAACGTTTAAGCGGTGCTTCAAGTTACCCTGTTTTGGGTGTTTATACATATTTTTTCCTAGAGTACTAAGTTCTTTTAATCGCCCCCTTCAGACGCTTGTATTGGATGAGGTTGTGTAAAAATTCCATTAACACAAGGCATCACATTTCCATTGATCCTTGGTGGGGAATATCATTATCTACATTATGACCTGCGACTATCTCGAATAAAACTGATGCGAGGCAAAGACCATTGATGCGAAAGACGAAATAGATAGGAATATCCTTTTAGTTGTATGTATGTATGATATATACTACAACAGGTTTTAACGACCTCCATTAGATCGTAGTGGAGGAACTTGTCTTGTTATCGGGGTGGAATAGTAGCTAAAGTCAGAGTGGAAGGATAGAAAAATAATAGATGTAGGATATGGTGTACATAGTTACATACAGGATAAAGACAAGCTAAGAAAGCAAACGCCAAACATTCCACGCACGGATTCATTACGGTCCATTAAATTCATTGGCATTTTGTGGTAGTTGACGATACGGGTATAACATACATAGTAGAACCGGAAAAGGTGTATAGCAATATTTAATGAATATTGTTATACTTGGTGAACAATTTTATTTATATGTGCGTTTTCATAGAATAAATTAAAGTTATATCTACTTGATGTTATAGAAACATTGTAGAAACACATTAATTAAAGAATAAATCGAATGAATCTAATATTCGATTCATCATATGTACATATGTATATGGCGCAAACAGCCCATGAAAGGACTAGAACCTAACTTCTCGCAACCACTCGTATTGTGTGCGTTACATTTATCGCACAAATGGAAAGTTTGCAGTTTTGTGCCGTATTTTTTGCGAAGCTTTCTCATGGCAACTATACTCTTGGATGTTTGTCAGACGTTCGCGAGAGATAAGACCATGAAAAACGTGGTCCGACACACTAACCACTGCACCCTTGGTAAACGATTTTTGATCAGAGACAACAGTTTACAAACATTTGCCTGCTCTACATCTACCTAATAGTTATGATATAATAAAATATGCTAAATCAACCGTTTCTCTGTGCCACTGACTAGTTCTGACAAGCCACAGGACCTACAATTGTATACTTATCTTTCATAATGGTATATGGCGTGAGACGGTTCTAAAATGGATTTTTTTGCTAAATATTCATAGCTCAAGGTAAGTACATATGTATATCTAATTTCAATAAAATTCAGTTTGCGTTTGGTGTGTTTATCAACGAAAATGTTGAGTTCTCATTCATTAATTTACCGTCATTCGGCCGCCGTGGCGCAAGTGGTTATTGTGTCGGATCGCTGCGCGTGAGGTTCCATGTTCGAATCCCAGAAAAAACCAACAAGTTTTTTTCACGGTCCCACCTCTCGCAAACGTCTGACAAACATCCGAGAGTATTGTTGTCACGAGAAAGCTTCTCAAAACAAATTGCCCTTCGGATACTTCACTAAACTGTAGGTCCCTTCCATTCATGTGAAAAAATATAACGCACACAACACGAGTGGTTGCGAGAAGCTAGGCCCAGGCACTTAAAGATGCGCCTAGTATTTATTTTTAATTCATTCATTTATATGTTTTACGTTATAGTCATTAGTTTAGTTTATTTATTAGTTTTAAGAGAAAGAATTTCACATGAAACTAAGATAATA
Source organism: Brachypalpus laphriformis (assembly GCA_945910035.1). NCBI lineage: Eukaryota > Metazoa > Arthropoda > Insecta > Diptera > Syrphidae > Brachypalpus > Brachypalpus laphriformis. The sequence continues at coordinate 352,272,121 of OX246753.1, forward strand.
AATTAAATCTTATAACCAAGCATCGAGGTAAAAATCAAAAATCTTCTTACCTATATATATAAAAATCAATGTATTGTGAGGGTATCTTTCTTCAAAGGCTGAGGTGGGCTCGCCGGCCCCAGGGTTAACCCAAAGGAACACCCTAGACTTTGGGAAAGAGGTACTTTATTTATAATTGGATTGGTTTTATACAATATTGTTGCGATAACAATGCAAAATGTTCTGAGCTAACAATACTTATGCTTAACAATATTTGGATAACTTAACGCTAATGTTGGTCGTCCTGCGGCTGGTTCTGGTACGGGCCGGGGTTATGCGTCTGGTTGTCTGGCTCGGGTCGGTACGTCGGCGGGCAGGAGCTTCAGTCTGCACTTAGGGCAGGCTTCGAAGGGCGCAGTCCGCACTTAGGGCAGGCTTGCGATGACCCAGTCCGCACTTAGGGCAGGCTTGGGAAGGATCCAGTCCGCGCTTAGGGCAGGCTTGGAATGTAGCCGTCCGCACTTAGGGCAGGCGTGCTGTGACCCAGTCCGCACTTAGGGCAGGCTTGGGAAGGATCCAGTCCGCACTTAGGGCAGGCTTGGAATGTAGCTGTCCGCACTTAGGGCAGGCGTGCTGTGACCCAGTCCGCACTTAGGGCAGGCTTGGGAAGGATCCAGTCCGCACTTAGGGCAGGCTTGGAATGTAGCCGTCCGCACTTAGGGCAGGCGTGCTGTGACCCAGTCCGCACTTAGGGCAGGCTTGGGAAGGATCCAGTCCGCACTTAGGGCAGGCTTGGAATGTAGCCGTCCGCACTTAGGGCAGGCGTGCTGTGACCCAGTCCGCACTTAGGGCAGGCTTGGGAAGGATCCAGTCCGCACTTAGGGCAGGCTTGGAATGTAGCCGTCCGCACTTAGGGCAGGCGTGCTGTAGCTCGACAAAGGGCGGCAAATCCGCTGTAATTTACTTAATTTGTTTCCCTCAGAAGGGGAGAAACCTATCGGACGGGCCGGCTATGGCTAGCAGCAGACCCGTGGATTATTGCCCTATCACCGATGTGAAGGCAGAAAACTTGTGGAAAGTCGTAAGACCAATTCCGAGAGGCTGTCAAGAGTACACCAGATTGGTACTTTCACCACTTGAGCAGACTCTCTCGACTGACTCTCATCCACACTGCTTTATGGAAAAGTCCTGCAAGACGAGAATGTGAATTTTGAGTCAATGCAAAATTTCCTCCACATTCTCGTCTGCGACCTTTGTATTTACATTTTTTCCTCTTGTTTGACAGGAGATTCGGTATCGCTACCTGCCAACAGATGGCGGCCTCCGCATTAGGTGGTTAGTGAGGTGTGCGTGGAGTGTGCTTCTGGGGTGTTGGATTATGTCACTTCGTTACAGTATGTTTGTTTGCTTGTATGCTATGGACTCCGAAACCACCGAACCGATAGAGCTCAAATTTTCAGGCAATCTTTGGTATTGGCCCAAGTGTTCCTGTGAAGTTTGGTCAAAATCGGTTCAGCAGTTCGCGCACTACTTTAGTAGTTTAATAATTAGTACTAAACAAACTTTTTTTTTTATTAGATGCAGCTGGGCATGCCGAGTACGCGTCGGTCCAGCAGTTTGCCCACTACTTTACTATTATAGTACTTAGTACTAAAAAAAAGAAACCGTTGTTTGCCGGCACAAAACTGTTTTCGAATATCTTAGCCCCGGGCGCCTGCCTAACAGTTGTTGACATACCCGTAGCGGAGCGACCAAACCACTCCGGAAAGCGGAGTTTAAATAAATGAATCGCGCGAGGCGCGCCACTTCACTTTTGGCTGTATGGTAGTTTTTTTATTTATTGAAAACTTCAACATCAAAAAACTATGTGAAGATATGCTTTCCGCGCCCAACATATACTATCAAATCAAATCGATCATCATAATCTCTAGAAGATTAAAATTTCAGGATCATCGCAGGTGTGTCCCTTAATCTCGACAATTACATTTTGTTTGTTAGGCACAATAACGCACACCAGGTAGCTGCTAGTATATAATCACATGAGAGAAAGAATAGAAAAAGGTTAAATAATAATTTAATTTAATTAAACTTTAATGAAAAAATCCATTTGTAAATTATTTAAAAAAATCATAAAATGGTGAAGAGAAAAAAATAAAAATTAAATAATGAAATAGGCATTTATTATTATAAAAATGGCATAATAAGGCTTTTAACAAAACGAAGTTTCATACTTAGGAAAAGAAGACTAGCCTCGGGGTGGTGGAAACACGACTGCTTACGAGAAACAGACCCGCTCTGTTTCAAGTAGTGTGAGACTTTTTACTCAATAAAACACCCATTTTCAACTTGACACCATCCACTCCGGAACCGCTTATGCACTTCTTCGGAGTGGTGTCATTTTCTTTCCTCTCTGGGTTTTTCATGTATATCTTCTACTGCGGGTTTATTCTTTTTTGCCAGTGAGGTTTTCATCGGGCTTATATATCTTGTGAGGATATGATCTGATCTTCCTCTCTCATTTTTGCCTTAAGTACTACCTCGACAAAGGAGCATATTGTATTCCATTTGCCTTCATTGGACAGCATTACTCCACTCTGGACTTATGTCGCCTATCCCCAGCTACAGCTTGCTTCTTTCTGCGGTCCATCGTGTGCAGCTAAAGAGCGTGTGATCGACGTTGTCATGTGGAGAGTCATCGTACTGGCACGCACGCATTGAAATACTCATGCCCTGTAAGAAACTGAGTTAGGTAGTAGCTGACTTCACAATATCTCCGCTCAGACCATTCAACAATGTTGGTGATTAGTCTTGCTGTCCATCTCCCTCTGCTTTCGGAGTTCCAATGTTCTTGTGAGTTCTTTTGCTTCCGCTTTTGCAGCTTCTTTTCGTAGCAAGGGTCTTAGACGCGTTTAGTTTAAGTTTAGGATTAGACGAGAGTTGAATTCATAATTATATCTTCATTTAGACTTGCCACTAAGTCCTCCATCAAGCCTATTGAACGGTAAAGATAAATTAGGACGTCATCCGCATACATTTGAATACACCATATAGAATCCGGGATGTCATTAGTAAATAGGGAAAATAATAACGGTTCCAGCACAGAGCTATGTGGCACTCCGAGAAAAAATAGCATTAATACATTTTCTCGATTATTTGTATTTGTAACCCACACAGTCTTGAACACGTGTTTTTCCAACTGTTTTCAGTGTAATTTTATATAATCTGTGAAAATGGCAATTTTGCCTAGATTTCAAAAGCGCAACTGTCGCAAGAGTAAACGATAACATATAGGTGCAAGTACGTGCGATGCAGTCTTTAACTTTATTTTGATAGGTGTCGTCATTTTTGAACACTTTTTCTGAGGAAGTTACACGATAAATATGTTAAACAGTCTTTTGAATTACCTAAGCAGTCTCAAATGCTTAGGTTGAAATTACCAATTTGAATTTGATCTTTCGATCCCGCGTTATACTATACTGTATAGAATGCAAAGTCGTTGGCTTAAAATCGAATAGACCAATCAATTAATATTCAAGTTTGCTGGTTATTTGTTCTATTTTCTAGACCCGGATGGTTGTTTAGGTGGATTCTATTCTGCAGCAATCCTTGCGGTGCATTCCTCTAAATCCACGAAAATTTGTTCATTACCAATTATGGCATTGAGGAATCTGAATATGGTCTTTGCTTCATACTCCCTACAAGTTGCATAGCCTTCGTTGAGAAGGCTCTTTTTTTAAAAAGAGCGCTAACACTGTTCGAACGTGTTCACATATTAGTTTGGTGATATATAAATGTACTTAGCTTTGTAGTGTATCACAAACAAGTGATCATTTGCTTAGGGTGGCAGTGATGCACTGAATAGTGTGTTTGCTCGTTAACCGATGTGTGCAGGTTCAAGTCCCAGCGGGGAACAGCAATCCTCATCCACCCGAGTATAAAGGAAAACGAATTACATCGAAGTTTTTCCAACCGCTGCACCAAAGAAAGGTTCTTGCGTGGTAGTACAATGGACCAGAGAGTCTGAGTGCTTTGTGATTTGGTTTTCCTTTTTTTTTAAATGAATAAAAACAAAAGAATTGCAGTAGTTAACCATTTGTTTAGGAATGGAAAGCATATTTCGCGCAGATTTTTGTGCAGATATATAAGTTGTAGAGTATGAAGCTGCCTTATGACTATAGAACAGTTTTGAACTTTACGACGGCGCTTTTGAAAATGTTCTCACGTCTCCATTTTATATTTAGGAAAATATCCTTTGAAAACCAGGGTATTTTCCTTCACATACGAGTGTAATCAGCGCCACTTCACGCATAAATGGACATTGAAGGATTCAATTAACTACGTTTGACAACATTTCTGTTCCACCCTTTGCTGTGTCGTCATTATTGTTGATAAGCTAATATTGTCCCGTAACTGATGGCATTTACTTTTTACAATGAGGGAGAATGCTATCAAACTGAAAAGCAAAGTCATTGATCCCAAATGGAAAAAGCATGTATGTACTTTAGGGTCAACCCACCAAATTCATGTCGCGGAACAGCCGAGGGCGGTTAGGGAGGCGTGTTTGTTATTTCTTTTAGACAAGAAATGGATGGAGCTCAAAAACATTTCCGGGTATCTTTTACGCGTAGGAGTTGTTGGTGTTCTTATGCCCACAAGGATATAAACAAACCTGACTCTACCATTCTATGTACGTCGAATAGTATCCATTGTATCTATGCACAGCTATGTATGTCCAAAATCAGTTTCCTCTTTGCTTGAAAATAAACACATTTATAAATATCTCATACATACATATTTGAAGAATACAAACAACCCCCGAAAAACAGTCTATAAATCTCCATGAATGAATAAGCTTGTTGATAGTTAAACGAAAATATTTACCATTTCACTTCAATGACTATAAAAATATTGGCTTGTGTTGCTATTTTATTCATTTACATTCAATTTAAGTGCCAAAGGATACTTTCACAAATGCCATTCCTGATTTGATATTTTCAATTCGGATTTATATTTATGCATTATTTCACTTGGAATACGCAGCTTGTGTGTTGTGCTTATCCAATTGCCAATAAATTCGAACACTTCTACGAGCAGGAGCGTGACAATATTCGAAACTGTAAATTCAAAAATATTTAATCTCGGCAGTTCTATCGCAGCACCTACTTCCTCCTTAAAGGACGTAAAACATAAATTACCGAAAATATCGGGAATGAATTTTGAAATTCAGCATGTCCTTCGCGTGTCGCATGTGTCGTTTTTTTCGCTTTGGTAATAGGGGGGACACACAACAAAACCATAAAGTGTCCTTCTTATCTGCATTTGCAGATCGTTTCGTCCCAAAATACATCACATACACGTCAGGTTTTCCTTTGTTTATGTCATTTCGAAGGAGATGGTGTATGGTATGTGTGTGGATTGGCACATCGCATATTGAATTTCTTCTGCCGTAAACAGTCTGCAGTAGAAAAATTTCAAATAATTCTTAAAATAACGCACCAGATGGTTGACGTTTAACTAAACTATTCCTGGCTATAAATTTTAAATTTGAATGTGTCGTATTGCACATACTATAAACTGGAATTGTGGTTATGAAACTAAAGGTCTTAACTGATTAAAAGCGGCTGTCCATCTCATCAAGAGCATTCATTGTTGGAGTACAGCAAACCTCATCACTGATTCTCAAAGCTTTAATTTTTAATAAAATGTGAGAGACGCACCATAGACGTATCGCTAAGTTTATGAATAGTCTAATTCAACTGAACATAATGATGGATAGAGAAACTTATTTTCCAGATATTATCAAAATAGATTGCATTTTGATAGTTAAAATAGATCAAATGATTTTGTGGCAGGTACTCTGCATGAAGATAGTGTCATCCTCAATAATGTCATAATGTGCACAATAGCTTACCTTCACATTATAAGCCTAAGATTTGCGGAGCAACTTGAATAATATAAAGATCATTAAGGATCGAAACTCAAATTTGCAGTCAGTACTAGAATTTGATAATATTTATCAGTTTAGTTTGAGTATATGAAATATTTATTGGCAGACTTTCCTCAAGCTTCCAAAATTCACTGAAATTTTAAAACTACCCGCATGCCTTTGTTGACTAACCTGATGTTCAAATCTGCATTCGCCAGATGTTGAGAATGAATTTAATGCAGTAGGATACTAAATTGCTACCACAATCAGTTTCAGAACTGCAGTAGCTCTGTCCTCGGGACATACACTTTGGCACCTTCTACACAAATCCCTCCCAATAGAGTATATTTCACAAGAAATTTGTTTTTATTACCATCCCCAAAGGAAAAGATTACCGCATCCTTGTCAGCATACCTCATTCGAAATGTGTTGCGGCATGTCATTCAAAGGATATTGTAATGCCTTTCAGTTTAAAAAAAAATCCACACAATCGAGTTTAGATGCCAGAATGAATAAAAATTGCACCCACATACTTCCGGATCCAGCCGAAAAAAGCATATAAAATTCGCCATCACTCTGTGGATTTCGAAAAAAAAAAATAATTTTTTTTAAAAACTAGTGCAACCTAAAAGAATTTCTTTCTGGCAGACCCAAAGTGCATTCAAATCCCTCTGGCACCATTCCAAGAACTTCAACTAGAACTAAACACAAAGATGCATTGGTTTCATCGTTGGTGCTGATGGTGATGCTCCTGCATGCGAAAGTGGTTTTCTATAGCACATGTAGTACAAAGCGCCTACCATCCTTGTGCCCCATTAACATTCGTAAACTCACTTAGCCTTGCATAAAGGAGCAAAATTTTATATATGACTATAAGTACATCTATTGGTACATACAAGTACTGAAAAGAAAGGGAAGATGAATTGAAATCGATTACAGGCACGATGACGCGTATTGCATCGCCTTGAGTTGTTCGCTTCAGCATTTGTTTTAGAAAGTCTACATACTCGTATATGGTTGGTAAAGTGTGGGGGAAAGGACATTGGTGCTGGTTTTAGTTTTTCTTTTATTCGAGCTTCTGTATTGTATGACATATATTGTTCTTAAGAGGGCATTAGTTGAAGAGACTACACTGCACTCTTTCTTTAAGAGATACTGAGAACTATTGCTTAAGGAACAAACGGAGAGTCTCGTTTTTTTTAATTTACCAAAAACCTCATAAGAATAGGGAAAGAGTAAATGCAGTTGAATTCATATATGGTGTCCTATGTATTGTATCTTCTTCCTATTCTTGAAATTCAACTCATCAGGGTGTATCCCAGCAAAAGAAGCAAGCTGACGAAGATTCCAAAATGAAACTGCGTTGGAAATCTCGTTTTTACAGCAGTAGTGCTTTTTTTCACTAAGTTCAACTTTACTGGAACTATAGACGCCACAGTTGACTCCGTCTAGGGAATTCGTCCGCTGCCGCCTGAAACAAGAAGAAGTGCTCTAGTGAGAAAGCACGCTTCCCCCTCTCTCATCTGCTACCACCAAGAATCCTCCAAACGGGGTTGGTTACCTATTTCTTGGCTACTTCTTCTTTCTTTTATCAGCGAGGTTATGATCCGAAAATAATGGATCACAACCCTCCCACCTCACCGCATTTCTACTGATCCGCCGGTGGGGTTGACCTATTTCTTGGCTAAAGGATACTAGGCACTCAGCTGTCACCGCGTGGAGGTTGAGAGTAGGTGTTGGTAGGCCTCAGCTAAGTGAAAACGCTTGTGTTTTCATATAATCGCATGCACTACCATTTGACCAGAACTCAGAGGGCTGTCACCGGTGCGTTTGCAAACATTGAGGCAGAAGCGGCCAAAATGGGTTTAGCGATAAACGAGGGGAAAACCAAGTATATGCTGTCAACAAGAAAAGACAGCCAACACCGACGAATTGGACAAAACTTCACAGTGGGCAGCTATAACTTCGAGGTAGTAAGGGACTTTGTCTACCTTGGCTCTGCTATAAACTCTGAGAACAACATCAGCGCAGAAATCAAGCGAAGAATAACTCTTGCCAATCGCTGTTTTTTTGGGCTTATAAGGCAATTCAACAGTAACGCCCTATCTCGAATAACTAATGAGAGTCTCCTTAGACCCTGACCATCCCAGTCCTGCTTTACGGCGCTGAAACATGGACTTTATTAAAAGAGGATGAAGATATCCTTGGTCGTTTTGAGAGAAATATTCTTCGTAAGATATTCGGTCCCGTTTGCGCTGACGGGTTTTGGAGGAGAAGATTCAATCACGAACTATACGAGTTGTACAGCGACATCGACCTGGGCAACAAACTGCGTATTGGACGTCTGAGATGGCTAGGATATGTAGAGCGAATGGACACTAACGCTCCGGCCAGCAGAGTCTTCGAATCTAACCCGAGGGACGACGCAGTAGAGGGAATCATCGCCGTAGGTGGCGCGCACAAGTTCAAGGGGACCTCGACCAACTTGGAGTGCGCAACTGGAGGCAATTAGCTAAAGACCGAGCTAAATGGAAAGTCTTGTTGGTTGAGACCCAGGTTCATCCCGAACTGTAGCACCACCTAAGTAAGTAATTAGTCCTTTTTTTTAGTAACCCTGGCATGAAAAGCCATAGAATAGCCAGACGGAGGACCTCGACATCATTGAGATTTTTGTACTGTCCCCTTTAGAGACACATTGCGTAAAGTTGCCTCCTAGCTAGAATCAAGTTCACGTGCAAAGCTTAAGATTTTTTGGGCTGAGAAAGAAACAACGTGAGATGAGAAAGTGAACTCTTTCTGAAAGTATTTAATTCTGGTCCGAGCAATACCAGCACATAACATGTTCGGCAGATACAGTGTCCTTAAGGCAAAGTCTGCATGTGTTGGACCGACCGATTTTCTTGATGGTGGTATTTGAGAGAGCAGTGACCAATAAGGAAGTTAGTCAAGATCTTGGTATTATGTTCGCTCATTCTAGCAATGAGCGAACATAATTTAGTTCTTTTATTTGAAAATTTTATGAACTTCTTGGCATGTCTTAGGCCAGGTTGAGATTCCCAGTGTGTGAGCTTTCCGTTCTTTTCCCACTGATTTAGCTCAATCTTTATTTGGTGTACCAGTAGATTTGATGGCCGTATTGAGAGATTTCATAGTTATTCCAGAAGGGGATAATCACTTCAAAAGTGCGACTTAGATATGTATATATTTTTGCCAATGGAGCTAGTCATGCATACTGCTGGTGAGGAGAGCAGCGAAAATTGTTCAAGTATCTTCATATACCCAACTAGATACGATGTTTTAATGTTGCATAGAAGATGGATCTGTAGGACGTTGGCAGCATCAGTCTTCATAATTCTTAAAGGCGGAGGAGAGAGGTCTGGGAGAACTTCCAACGCAGCGGTTGGACAGGTACGCATAGCTCCCGTAACGCCTACGCAGGTCATTTTTTGCAGGGCGATACGAGTAGGTATAGGCTTGTTTAATCTTTTCTCACCAAATTAGTGATGCGATCGTGATGATTGGTGTGACAATGGTGTGGTAAGTCTAGTAAATCGTTTTAGGCTTGAGACTCCACTTTTTACCAAAAAGCAGGCCCAGAAGACTTTGGTGGGCTTCTCGATGGTTCTGTGTTGATAAGGTTTCGAGTTCGGTTTTTGGTCTAGAGTTACTCCCAGATATTTGGTTTCATTTGAGAACTAAAATTCACCGCCATTAAAAAATAACGTTTGGAGATTTAGTTTAGTTCTCCTAGTGAATGGAATGATGACTGTTTTGGAGGGGTTGACCTTTAAGCTTTCAGACTGGCACCATACATTTATTTTGTTAAGGGCATTTTATATCTGTCCAGTGATTCTGAACTCTTGATTGCCTGTTATCATTATGACTAAGTCATCGGCGTAACCTTATGTTAGAAGTCCGTCATTGTTTGGGTCGTTAAGAAGCTGGTCTACTACAATAAAGCATTTGGTGGTACTAATGGAGATATAGGTTTGACCAATCTCGGCAGAGATGATTCTACTACTTAGCATGGAGCACACTCATCCATTGGTATTTGAATTGAGGTGTTATCAAAGGCCCTGAAGATGTCTAAGAATGCGCACAGAGTGATTTCTTTTTTGACAACAACGCCTTTTCAATTGTACCGACAAAATGATGCAAGGCTTTTATGGTTGATTTTCCTAATTGATGTGCAAATTAGAGGTTGTTAAAAGGGTATTCAATCAGGCCAGTGTTACGGATATGTAGATCGATCATTTTTTACATTACCTTTAAAGATACAGAGGTGAGACTGATTGGCCTAAAGACTTTTGGGTCTGAAGGCAATCTGCTGCCAGCTTTAACTTAATTTTAATTTAATTTAATTTAATTTAATTAGCTTAATACAAGCTGTAAAGAACTTAAATCTAATTTACAATGTGTACTTAAAAGCTAGTTAACATTTACAAATATCAAGACCTGAATGAGGAAGGGGAGTAAAGGGAGTTTCTAAGAGTGTTTTTACTGCACTGGAAATCAAAAAGTTTCTAAAAGTCATTAGCAGAACGAAGCATTCGAGACATAGTCTCATTACAGCCGTAGTTTGTACGGTGAAACTTGAGGCAGAAGAGAGGTACTGATCTCAGAAAACGTGGGTTGGTGCTGAGTGAAATGGTTTGGAGCAGCATAGGACAATCAATATTGCCTGTTAATAGTTGATGTACAAATAGTCTATCGGAAACTTTTCTATGTTTTTCAAGCGACTGCATGTTCAACAAGTTTAACCGATGCTCATAAGGAGGTAGGTTGAATCTGTCAGGCCACGGGAGTCCGCGTAGAGCAAAACGGATGAACCTCCGTTGGACACACTCAATTCGATGTGAATGTGTATCGTGATAGGGAGACCAGACTTGACTGGCATATTCAAGAATTGGTCTTACAAATGTGAAGTACAGCGATTGCGTGACGTAAGGATTTGATTTGAAACTCAAGACAGTTTTTATTACACCAAGTAGAAAAGCTATTCAAGTCAGTTTGAAGAGCACGGGAGTCAGTGGCTGTGGAGATGTGTGTAAAAATGTTCATGTCGTCCGCATAAACTGATGGGCGGGAATATTTAATTATGCCGTCAACATCATTAATTGACAAAATGAAAATCAGGGGACCAAGATGGCTACCTTGGGGGACTCCAGAGGCGGGCATAAATGGATCGGATACAAATGATCTAAAAAGGACTTCATATTTACGTTCATGAAGGTAGGATTTGATCCACGCGATATACCCAGGCGGAAAGCCGAGAGCTTTGAGTTTAAAAAATACAATTGCGTGCGAAATTTTATCGAAGGCTTTGCTGAAATCGGTAGCAACGACATCAACTTCCTTGCCATCTTCCAATGCGCACAGGGTGCTGGATACGAATTGGGTTAGGTTTGTGGTTGTAGACTTTCCTTTTAAAAAACCATGTTGGTGAGGGGAAAATATAGATTTACAATGGAAAAACATTGCATCGTAAACAATACTTTCGAATAGTTTAGGTATGCAGGAGAGTTTAGCTATAGGGCGATAGTTCGAGATTTCGTTTCTTGGACCTTTTTTATGAAGGGGAATAATATAAGAGCTTTTCCAAAGCATAGGAAAGACGCTTTGAGAGAGAGACAGTTGGAACAGAGTCATAAGGGGTAGAGCTATGGAGTTTACACATTTTTTTAAAACTACGGCAGGTATACCGTCCGGGCCAGTGGAGTAATCGCATTTAAGTCTTTCGATCTTTTCTATCACGAGTTATGTCAATTGAAGTTAAAGAGGTCTGGGGACAATCTCTCATGTAAGAGAAGTAAGAATAGTCGGGCTCTGATGTGTGGTTGGAGAACGATTGACTAAAGAAATGAGCGAATAAATTTGCTATTATTTTAGGTTCGCTCGACGATGTATTGGAGAATGTCAGAGTCGAAGGGTAGCTGTCTGACTTTTTTTTAGTATTAATAAAATGAAAAAATCGTTTGGGGTCAGCGATAATGTCAGATTGCATACGGTCAATATATACGTTATAAAGGAAATCACAGAGTTCGGAAAAATGCGTATGTACAAGAAAGTAATTGGAGAAGTTGAAATCAGAGCGACATTCCAGGTAGATGCGCCAGAGCTTATTTCTTCTGTTGCGAAGTGAACGTAATTCTTTAGTATACCAAGGTGGAGAGGACGAGAAACTCTTCTGTGGCATTATCGACAGAAATATGTGTACTGTTAAAAATACTGTTGAAATTAATAGCGCTTAAAAGGTTATTAAGTTTTGTGAAGTCTGCCTTGCGAAAATTAAAGCTGTACGAGTACTCTGATTGTACAGTATTTTTATTATTATTGCAAGACAATGTAAGAGCTAGAGGAGGGTGGTAATGATCCAATTTGGATAAGAGATGCTTTAGGTATGAACACTACATTAACTTTCCTCCAAGAAGCTGGAATATAGCTTAGCTTATAACTGCATCTAAAAATTGGAATTAAGGAGTCGATTAGAGTAATAATTCCATGCTGTATGAGGGCTGGGAAGATGCCATCCCCACCAGGTGCTTTGTAGGGCTTTTGAGTCGATATGGCCCATCTGATGGAGTCAGAGGAAAATATTTCGTGATAAACTTCTGATGTACCTGCAGTGAGTTTGAAATAACAAGTCTAACGTTTCACTGTAACTTTGTGTAAAACTACCATCAGATTTTTGTGGGAGACCGATACCCTTGCTGTGACTCTTAGAGAGCCATTTCAGGACCCTGAGCAGTAGTGCTTAGAAGTGCATTCGAATAATTGAGCCCATCAAGTGGCTTAAACAAAATAATGACTAATTTGAATTTAGTCGGCGCACCTCCAGTTGTCTATTCTGTTTTAAATATTTAATCACGCAAAAGTCGTCTCAAAAAAGTTTTGTTTCGCAACGAATTATTCGTGGAACTCATTCATAAAGTTTGTTAATCTGCGTAAGATATTCAAAATTCTATTTTTAAGAAATTCGAAATTCTTTTAAATCGTAAATCAAGTTTTTGATCATCGACTTCACTGTGAAACTTCAACATGAGGTCCCGATTTTTGAAATCACGAGCTTGAAGTAAATAAATAAAAAAAAAAACTACTTTGCATTCGTAAAAGTCACTTTGCATGCATTGAACTTGGTGGATTTATTAAAGTCATTGAAATTTTTAAAGTCATTGGAATCAATTCCGAAGCTGCAACAGCTATGGTGTCAGCCGTCAACGCTATACCAACTGAGCTATCCCTAGATTTTCTGTTTTTTAACTTCATCAAATCCATTTTATGATTAACAGAATTTTGAAGTCCAGAATAATGGTATAGTCATTTTAGATAATCCTAGAAATAATTCATCAAGGGGATATATGCACATTGTTCACATGTATAGTACGATGGTTCTTATATGGACCAAAAGCTTTTTTTTTTAGATATTTGTTTGCGGCGACCCTTAAATATGTTCTATACCTCAACTGCACAAATTTTTTTCATATTTTTCCAAAAAAGTCATAAAACTATTATTATTATAAATTATTATTATTTTTGTTTTTGCCGAGAGCAAGTGAAAATCTTCTAAAGACACCATAAGACCCGACCGCGCGTGCTTATGGTAGTGTTAGATTTTTACTCACTAAAAAACACCTCTTCAAAATGAATACTTAAGCCGACGCTTATCCAGCAGTTTTATTTTCGCTTACGAGACACGTGATTTTTGGAAAAAAAGATGTTCGTATGAAGTTAAAAGAAATGTAGCACTTTAGACAGGTTAAATACCAATGAAAGTGCCTGCCTTTTTCGCGACCGGCATATACTATGACGCGTCAAAAGGTTTTGTCCTTTGCATACGACGAATTGAATTATTCGCGTCAAGTAGTTGAATGACGGTACGGTATAGCCGTGAACACGATCTTTGTGTTTACGGGCAAATTTTTTTATCTCTTGGATAACGCTGGGAATTCCTAGATCTCGATGAATATTTTCGTAACGTTCATACCACGGTGCGTTAACGATCGTTCTAAGAAACGATCAAAATTTTGTATGATATTTCTATTGCTTTTCTTGGTACAACCCCATAGTTGTATACCATATGTCCACACAGGCTTTAGCACTTGCTTATAGATAAGCAGTTTGTTATGTAAGCTTAACTTCGAATGTTTTCCGAGTAGCCAGTACATTTTTCGGTATTTGTTTTCGAGCTCGTCGCGTTTCTTTTTTACGTGCGATTTCCATTTAAGCTTAACATCTAGAGTCATTCCTAGATATTTTGCTTCGTTTGCGTACGGTATTTGAGCCAAGTTAAGATATACAGGTAATTTATCCACTTTTTTATAGGTAAAGTTGACGTGAGTATATTTGCTTTCGTTCAGCACAATACGCCAAGAATTCGTCCAAGCGTGGACTTTATTAATAGCATGTTGCAGCTTTCCAGTGGCTGCTTCAATAGTTTCGGCCGTTGTCAATATCGCCGTATCGTCCGCAAATGTGGCGACGACGCAGTTTCTTTCCTGCGGGATATCACGCGTGTAGAGTACATATAGAAGCGGGCCAAGGACACTTCCTTGTGAAACTCCGGCCGCAATCTCCTTGAAGTCAGAGTAATCATTTCCGTGCTTAACACGAAAGAGTCTCTCGGTGAGGTACGATAGTAAGATTAGAAAGAGTTGTCGTGGCAATAGTCGTTGCAATTTATACTCCAAGCCTTCGTGCCAAACCTTATCGAAAGCTTGTGAGACGTCAAGAAATACACCACAACAAATCTTTTTTTCTTCCAGAGCTTTCTCAATCACGTCAGTTATTTTGTGGACTTGGTCAATTGTAGAATGTTTGATTCTAAATCCAAACTGATGGTCAGGAATGAGGCGTCTTTCGTCGATTGCGGGCTGTAGACGTTTGGAAAGTAGTTTTCCAAATATTTTTGAGATAACCGGCAATAGGGAAATAGGCCGATATGATTTCTTGTCATTTAGCGGTTTGCCTGGTTTCGGGACCATTATAATCTCGACGACTTTCCATTGCCTCGGAACATAGAGCAATCTGAACGAAGCGTTGATCAAATAGAGCAGTTTAATAAGAGCTTTATTCGGCAATTCCTTGACTACCCGCGCCGTTATCAAGTCGTAATCCGGAGCTTTTTTCGTCTTTAAATTTTTAATCACTTCCTTCAGTTCAATGAATGCAACGTTTTTTACTTTAAAGTTGTCAGATGTCGTGACTGGGGAGTCGGGCGTTAACGAAGGGCCGTCGAACGGCTTAAACGTTTCTTCTAAGTGCAAAGCAAAAAGTTCTGCCTTTTCTTTGTCGCTCTTGGCCCAGTTTCGTTTTATGCAGCGGTGCACGAGTGATTTGCCATTTCTTTCGTGCTTTTCGTTTCTCCCTCACCAGTTCAATGATTTCTCTGAGATACTTTTCGTTGCGCTTTCGTAGCTTCTAGAAGGTGTGTTTCTCCTACCGCTCTTTGAATTGCTTCCACGAAACGATCAACTTCGTCCTTTAGTTCACAAGGTGTTTTAAGTGATATGCTTAAGGTGATATTTGTTTCGCAATCATTTCTAAAGCCCTCCCAGTTTGTTCTATTGCTAATAAGTCTCGGAGGTCCTTTTTTCTTGATCAGCTCTTCTCCAAGTAATAAAATAACTGGCGAGTGGTCATAAGAGAGATCAAAACATTCTTTGACTGTAATAAACTTCTCGTAAATGCCTTTTGTAACAAAAAAAAATCGATAAGATCGGGAATTTTTTGTGAGTCAGTTGGCCAATAGGTCGATTTTCCTGTCGAATAAAAACAACAACTGAATTCATATGCCACTTCATAGAGAATTTTTCCTTTAGAAGATGTACATCTTGAACCCCAGAAGGTGTGCTTCGCGTTGAAATCTCCACCAATAAGGAAATTTAAACCAAGGGCATTGAAGACAAGAAAGTAGTCATTTTTTCCTAGTAAGCATCGCGGCGGACAGTAAACAGATGCTATATTGTAGCTCAGGTGTTTATTTTTAACCAATACTGCGCACAACTGAAGTTTTTCCAGCTCTGTACTTATATCGACCGGATGTTCGATGTTAGTTTTAATGAATAAGGACGAACCGCCCCACGCTCTATCAGAAGGATGACAGGCGTGATAACCACCGTAGCCTCTTATCTTTATTTGCGATTCCCTTGTTAGATGGCTTTCGGAGATCGAACATATGTCGATATTTTCTCTTATTAGAAACATTTCTAATTCGTTAGATTTTTGTAAGAGTCCATTTACATTCCATGTTACTATTTTAAGCAAAGAGTCCATATTTATTAGATTTAGATATAAGGTCAGCCATACAAAAGCTTTCGACGTTACTAAGACGTTCGAGAATCCGATTGTTAATTGCACATTGTTCCTCGAACTTAGCGTAGATGCATTTCAGAATTTCATTCAACGGATCAGAGGGTGGCCCGAATCGTTTCATTTAGTTGCTTTGACTGCAGCCTGAGAATACGTCAGGTCATTTTTCGTTAAGCCTTTTTAGTGAACGACTCTGAGGTACGTTTAATCGGGCCAGAAGGCTGATTGACTGTTTCAAGAGTCTGCTCTGTTGATTCAAGCGTCCTTTCAGTCGGCTTAGGAGTTTGAGCAACTGACTTACGAGCCCGCTCAGTCTACTTAGCAATACGTTCTACCGACTTAGGAGCCCGATCGACTGACTTCGTTCCCCGTACAAACGGCGTTGTAGAGTTTTTCCGTCGCATCTGTAATTCCTTAGCGACCGATTATTATAAATGACACAACTGCCTTGCTCTGTAAACTTCATCATCATTCCAAATTTCTGCTCGCTATAAAATCGTCTTATTTAGTATCAGACTAACTAAACGCCGTCGTAAACGTCGCACATTTTTACAGAGTTTAATGGGAACAAATATAAGAAAAATTTGTGAGTTATATTTACCAATTAAAGCTCAATGTAGTTAGAAGATTAAATGCCTACCTTTTGATGAATAATTCGCTATTCATACATTCCATTCAATCTCACTGTGAAGTAAATTACTATAAATAATGTTGCTATAATTTTCAATAAATAGTTTTTTTTTTATTAGGAAGTTAAGACTTCTAAATACACAACATTTTTTATTTCCTCATTTTTTCCTGAACATATTTTTAAATTTTCTTTACGAAGAAATCGAGACATTACCGTGTACAGCTGCCTATGTGCAATTACTTGAGTCTTCAGATTAAGTCCAACTAAATTAAATATTTGACCTTGCCTTTTATTTATTGTCATAGAAAAGGCCAATGTGATTGGAAATTATCTTCGCTTGAACTCAAATGGTAGTTCAAAATCTTCTGCCATAGTTAAATATATTTTTGGCAGAATGATTTTTTGGTTAATGTTGCTATCCGTTGCAATGATACATTCTATGGTGTGTCTACCAAGTTGTCTTACAATTAAATGTGTACCATTACAAAATCCTTTTTTTACATTAATATTTCGCAATAACATAACGATAGCTTCAACTCGCAAGCGTAATTAATGGGGCGGCATACCTTGAGGTGTCAAAGAATTTAAAAACTCTGTTGGGAAATATGTTTTCTCATCGCCTGTACAATTGATAGTTACCATTGCTATATACTATTTCGTTTTTTCCTGGAGGCAAAACTATGCGGTTGAGACTATCGTTGTTGATTGCCAATGAATCTACATTCCTAGGAGCTAGGTGGGGTCCGTATAAAAAATGAAGAGCACGACTGGGTTGCACGTGCTTGCGCCTCTATATAAAATATGTTTGTTTTTCTATATGTCAGACGTTGCTCAGATAATTAAATTTGAACAAAATCGACGAAGAAACAGCCGAAAAAAACTCAATTTTAGAAAATCGGCCTTAAGTCAAGCACCGTTATTTTTGGGGCTAGAATGAAATTTCCGATTTCGCCTCGGGGTATAAGCCCGACGGGTAGAATTGCGAGACCCCACTTTTTCGAATTATCATTGTTGGTTAAATTCTCGAGTTTGAATTTTTTCCATTAAAAAACTTTACATATATTATAGGTGCAAGTAAAAATATAATAATAGTAAAATAACACAAGTACGGTCTAACTAGTTAACCCTTTCATGCCCGAATTAATTGGGGCGTGGCTAATATTTTGTTAAGGATATGGAGTTGTTAGTCTTGACGTAAATATGAAGTGACATCAATTTCAAAGTCCTATGTATCCTGGTTTAGAAGTTATGAGATGTTGCCTAAAAAGTTTAAAAAAATTACTGACCATAAACTAAAAGTTTTTCTTCGATTTTTTTTTTCTGTTTTTCCTAATTTCCTTACATGTGTTTAATTATTTTACATATTACATACTTGGTTTTGTGTACTTAAATTTCTTTATATATTTCTTTAAATAATTTGTAAACTCATATTTTGCATAAAAAAGATTTTACATGTGCACTCAACGAAGATAAGTTACAAAGTGATCACTAGCAATACTTTTAATAAAATATTCGAAAACAAAATTGTACAACAAACTTGCACAACATATCAAGCTATTCTAAAAAAAAAGTCGCTAGAGAATAAATTAAAACTACGCAACTTAGAAGCTAAAACATACAATGTTGCCTATAGGCAACATCGGGCATGAAAGGGTTAAGCCTAAAGTATTTAGGCCAAACTAGGTTGTCCTGAGCTAAACTAGTATATCCTGACATGCGTATGATAAACCGGTTTGGGCTAGGAAAAACTAGTGCGGCCTGAAATCGGGTTTTTTATTTTGACATTGGTATTGCTGAAGTGAACAAAAAAGGCAATTCGACATGTGTTAGAAAGAAGAGTGATATGGGTGACGTGGAAGGTTAAGGTTGTTAGTCTTGTGAGCGAAAGTGTTCATTAGTATATTTGTTGATTGGTACGCTATTAAATTGAATGCTAATAGAATGAGTGTTACTGCTTTATTATATAGTATGATAGTATCAGAGTTGGAAATCATATTTAAGTGCAGACCATCCTGCAATTGCTTAGGACGAATATTTTGCATAAATCCT
Organism: Brachypalpus laphriformis; assembly: GCA_945910035.1. Classification (NCBI taxonomy): domain Eukaryota; kingdom Metazoa; phylum Arthropoda; class Insecta; order Diptera; family Syrphidae; genus Brachypalpus; species Brachypalpus laphriformis. The sequence continues at coordinate 352,291,014 of OX246753.1, forward strand.
GACTATTAAAATGCAGATGTCTTTTCTTCTTTTTTCTTTTTTTTTGACAACATATTCATTTCTAAATAAATAAATTTTGAGTGAACAGATGACTTTTGTTATAAATTTAGCTCGATGTCATCTAGCAGTTGCTCGAAAAAAAAGCGCATGGTAATGACCTCTAAACACTAGCGGAATTCGAAAAAAAATGTCCACGTGTATTTTTCAAATAGGAGAACTAAACAGGGTGCCGTTTCAAAACTTCAATTTTAAGAACCACCCTTGTGTGTATAGTCATCCCAGCCCCCGATATACGAGTATTTTCCCATAAATAAAGCTGTGCTCAGGCTGCTTCCTTTGAAAACTGCGGACAAAATGTGTATACAAAAACTTGTTCGAACCAAAGTTATTATGAAAAAAATTATCTAAAAATGTTGCTATACAATGGACCTGAACTTTTCTAAATGCAAATGGCATTGTAAATTTGTTTATCTTGTCTGTGTTTGATTTTTAATCAGTTTTGCAAAAAGATAAGTGGATATCAAACAATTGCTCTATCAGATCTGAGTGAAGATATTTTTAGAAATATGCATATGTATTACATGCGTATATATGACATGTACTCAAATTACCCATAATTTCAATTTCACAAACATGTCTTAAGGCCTTTTCATTTCCAATATGCAGGGTATCTTCATAAATCACCACCCTTTGAAGTAGTAAATCTACTTATCTGTATCTATCCCGTAAAAAGTACGTTTTCGACATCAGCTAATCCCTCTTCACCGAAAAAAAAAGAAAATTGATTTCGAGCCACATCAATCCTTGTGAGTTAATTTTTGAAACAAATCTTAGTCTTGTCAACCACAACCGCAGCATGTAAGCATGACGACAGTTGGATCAGATACATAATCTTGTAACTTTTACATTGTAAGTATATTCCAATTATCGATCCATTTAGGGGGGTGATTGGCGGAGGTGTTTTATCACGGGAGGATATTATATATTTCATCAACTGATTTCGTCTTTTTTCATATTTTCCTAAACCTCCAGTGGATGGAGGCGCGCAATGCAAACAAGGTTAAAGATAAATTTAGGGGCGAAATGAATTGAAAGGAAAAGCAATTTACTTCAAATTGTATGCGGTTGTGGAGGAGATGAAAAATTTGCCGAAGTATGGTTGTACGATGGAAGACAAGGGAACATTCAGGAAATCGTTAGTAATATTCATGTATCGGCATGTATGGTACTGAACTTCAGAACCTTGACTAAATTTGAGTCCATAATACCTCCCCCATTTGTCGCTCGTTGAAACTTTTCCTTAATGAAGAGTATAACTCTTTGAAAATTTATCCCCAGCAGTAAACAAATCGTATCCGAATGTGATTCGGAATAGATATTTATGTATCCATTTAGAGGAACCACTTGAAACAAACAAATCAACGACCTTTTCCCCTTTCGGGATCCTGAATTATTGATCGTATTGCTCCCTCTGTGTGGGTGGCACCAGAGACCTGTGGATATCCACACAAACAAACGCTCAATGGTCATTTCATTTCAATTCAACCATCCACTAGTAGAGCATCTACTTTATAATCGCCGAATCCGAATTTGCCCCATTTACCATCAGGCAGCTTGCAGAACAATGCGGGTATTAATATTTTCCGAATACCACTTCCGGGAAAAATTTATTTCCGGTCGGCTCCGGTCCTTGCTCGGAATTACTTGCTACTGGAATTTAATGAAGCGATTTAATTAATAGCCACCTTCTCTGACTACCAGCGGGGTGAACAAATACGAGTATCTGCCCATGTATAGTACACGCGAAGTGGAAGCAAAGCCACATCCGGCGTTGTTGGTAATATTGCGCCGGGTGAGCAACGTTTCAAAGACCAGGACTTTTTACATTGAAATGGTGTTTCGACGGTGGTGGCGGTGAGAGGCATGGCGGTTGATTTCACACATTTCTCCTTTTTTTCATCTCATGAAAGTGAAAAACCGACAAAAAACGTGTTCTGCAGCAGAAAAGAGGAAAATGAAAATCTATCAAACGTTTTTTACACCCGCATTATGTGGGGTTAACCTTTCCGCTTTTTTTTTTTTTTTTTCACTTTGGGCATGGGGGTATTTGCCAAAAACTTTAATTTGAAAACTCATTGGCCTCTAGAGTGTTTTTTGTAACTTTGTTGAATTTGCGAACAATGGGCGATTGTTTGAAGGTTGAAATTTAGCGGTCTTAGTGGGTCAGTTGTATGGTTAAATTGACCATCGCCTCGAGTTATACTGGGATGGTGTTTTTAAAGAAATTGCATGGGAGTTCATTGATGTTTGGTCTGAGTTACTGCAACGTCATCATTAGAACTAAATCTACTTCTTAGAACTTGTTCATAAATAACCACCATTAAAAGTTGTTCTAAAGATTTAGCCCAGGGAAATGTTAGCCGGAAACCCCAAACTTATCTATTTGATTTTCGCCAATTAGCAAGTGTGTTAATTGGGTGCATTTCCAATGCTAAGGAATTTCTTTGATTGGCTTTTAACTTGAAAAAAGATGAAAACTAAAAGTTCGATTAGTTCCATGGTTTGGTCTTTGGATATTAAAAGCATGTCTGGCATATAAAAGGTTTTTCAATAGGTACATAACAATTTTGTATTTTAATACAAATGCACCCTTTAACTTTTTTTATGATCTGTCAATGTCGAAACATAGGTCAAGGCTTACATTTTATCATGGTGAAGTTCACGAACAAGCAACGTTTGGAAATTATTAAAAATTACTACCGAAATTCTGAGTTGGTGGTCGAAACTTTAAGAGCGCTTACTCCAATTTGCGGTCGTAATAATCGTCCTACCAGACACGCTGTGCGTGCTATAGTGAATAAATTCGAGTCAACATGTTCACTATTGAATGATTCTGTGCCAGTGAGACAACATACCGGTGGAAGTATCGAAAATATCGGAGCCGTAAATGCTTCACTTCAAAATGAGCCAAATCAGTCGAAATTGTCAACGTTCCGGCCGATATGTGTGTATGAGTGGTGGAAAATCGGTTCCAAAGAATCGATCGTTGCAAACTGGCTCGCGGTGGTTATATGAACGAGATCAAATTCCATACTTAAATTTAATATGTGTACTACACCTGGAATAAATTTCAGCCCGATATCTCAAATATTCTGCGTTTTATTTAAATACAAAATTGTTATGTCCTTATTGAAAAACTGTTTATACAAAAGATTATGCGTAATTGCTTGCAAAGAATTTCTCTCAAAATGGACACCACTCGTAAGTTAGCCATAAAGAAACAAGTTAGTACTTGGGTAGTTTCACTTCGATGACCGCTGTAATTCTTATCTAGCTGATGGAAATTACTATTCGTACACTGAAAGCGAACATTTCAGGTAGGAATCCTCCTTGTGTACAAAAACACCTTCAGACAGTCCGTAGGAAGTACCGGAAGAAACAATATGTGCACCAGACGACGTTGGTGAGGAAAATATATTGGGAAAAGTCACAGCCATAGAGCAGATCTTTTGTAACCATTTCAATATTCTAAGGCATGAAAGACGATGGCATATAACAAATTAAGTAGAACAGTTCTAACGAATCTAATAACTCGATCTTCGGCTTGGAGGAATAGCCGACGTAACTAACCAATCTGTTTTGTCAACTTGATCAGCAACCACATTCTCTAGATACATCTGTTTGCAGGATTTATTGTAGTTATGTTATCGCTTCCATGGATCGCAAAGGCCAATCTTTTTCATTCAATGTTCACTTGGGCGATGGTTTCCTAATTTTCTCATTCTTAATCCAAAGCTTAGTATGAGGCCCTCCTTATAAACATTTATTCAATTCAAGCTAGTTTGGCACAGTGTTTATGGCCCAAATAATGATCTCCATGTCATTTCGCCATCATTTTTTATTTGGATACTTCCTGAGAGTAAGTGACTCCCTATCATTTTTGTTGTATGCTCAGTTTATTAATTTTCCACGTCCAATCAAAAAATTGTGCTTTATCTTAACAAATTCTACCACTTTATAGCAATTGACTGAATGTTTATTCTTTCTCAATCCATTTCAGCCAAATATCAACATTACATCAGTAACAATCAAGAGAAATGAACTCTCTCCGGAACAATACCACAAACATCTTATGCCATAATCGATCATACTGCCCCTTGTCGAAATGAAATGAAAAAATAAATAAGAAAAACATGGAATTTCCTCCTCAGTCTATTCAATGGTTATCTTCGTCATTTGTAAACTTTATACACTGTGCAAATTTACCACTTATCAAGGACAACGACGTCGATGACTACAAGAACCTTTGTGTATCCGCCAGCTGGTAATTGAATCCATCATTAAATATTGACTCTATCAGACGCCTCGTCATTGAGATCCCTTATCCCCTTAACAACCATTATCCTTTTGGCCAAATGAATTATATGAAAATTGTTATACAATGAAATAAAAAAAAAAAAAAAAAATGTAAACTACAATAGCACTGAAAAATGAAACTCTATAATGAATTTTGCGATCCCTGCAAATAATTAAAAATGAAATTGAATCCTTTTTCAGTGCTTGAAAGGATTTTTCCATTTTTTATATGCATATTTCAGTTTGAAAATTTAATCATTAATCATTTTATAAAAGGTAAACATTGTAGGTATATTTATTTATTCATGATTTTGGGCCGAAAAAAAGAGCAATATACATAAAAAAAATGCAATTATATATAATGTAGGTGCACGTGTATAATTTATTTCAATTGAATTCGGATATTTCCAATAAATTGAGTTTATTTCATTATAACAATAAAAAAGTATGCAATCTTTAATAATAAAAATAGTAAAAAGGAAACAAAATTACAGCTGAAAAGTTAATCCAATGATATGGAAAATTGTTCAAAACATGCTTTTGTTTGAAACAATAAATGAATACTTTTTATGTCGTAAAATGAAATAATTATGAGCCACGCTTGCGGATAATATAACAAAAACGTGTTCAAAATTGACAAAACCTAGAGTAGTCCAGTTCAGATCAGATACATGTACATTCAAAGGGGTTGAGATACTTGAAGAAGTTAATTTACTTACTTTTTGTTTTCTGTGATACACTGTGCATTACATTTGGTTTTTAAGAAGTGATACTTATTGATAATAAGGATCATTTTGGAAATTTCCCCGTAAATGTAGGTCAATGAAGCAGTTATCCCTAAGACTGCCAACTGACCTGTCTCAGATCCAAAATCTTACCGAACTATAAATTCCGTTTATTTTTTTCACAAATTGATGGGAATAAATTTTGTTCAATAAATTCTAAGTTCATACATAAACCGCTAAACAGAACCTAGCTCGCCTGCCAAGCAATCTCCTAATCATTAGACCGACCTAATACTGGGCGCAGTGATAAGTACATGGGACCACTGCGCGTGAGGTTTATGTTCGAATCTCAGAAAATACCAGAAAGTTTTTTTCACGGTTCCACCTCTCGCGAACGTCTGATAAACATCCGAGAGTATTGTTGTAATGAGAAGCTTTTAAAAAAATAGAAAATTTAAATTTTTCCTTCGAATACAGCACAAAACTGTAAGTCCATTCCATTCGTTCGAAAAAATGTAAGCACACAACAGAGTGGTTACGAGAAGATCCTAGGCACTTCATGGGCCGTTTGCGGCAAATATTTAATTACTTAAGTTACAAATGAAGTCTAGTACTAAAGACACATCAAAAACCTTAGCGAACAATAATCATGATCAACTTCATGGAAAAGAGAAACTTTAAAAGCCCACAAAGAGATGCTCGTGTTAACATTGCAAACGTGTGGTATGCGCTCCTGCTCTACTGCATCGCTTGAAGTTTTTCTGGAACTGCCCACTCTACATTGCATTCCAGGGCCCCTAGAACTTCACCTTGCTCCCAATTTCGACGGACATCACCAAACAAATGGTCACACCGATTTTGAGGTTTATTCACTGCATGAATCTCGCGAGAACATAAAACCTAACCCTTGAATATTCTGAGAGCATTAGTCAGATCTTCTTCAGCTTCATTGCCCTTCTCATAACAAATAAACAAAATGAATAATAAGCTAATATACAATACAACAAATTATGGAATAATTTAAAATTATGATTTCTAAAAATCAAAATGGATTTCCTCCTTCAAGGATCCAACTTTCATCCAAAACTGCTATTTACGTAAAAAAAAATCCAAATCCTGTGCCAAACAATATTTATAAATTCTCGAAATATTTGTCATTCTTATATAATATAGATAAATTTAAAAATTGTTAAAATAAATTGTAGTTTAACTTACGAGTAAATCATATGAAATGTTACAAAAGAAATTTATTATTTAAAATCTACGAACGCGGTTAGAAATATTTCTTTTTTTTTATTTCTTATAAAACATAATTAACATTTTAAAATTTTAATTCTAAATAAATATATATATAACTGTATATAATATATAAAACAATTTTTTTGTTATCGAATGAATGTGTATAACTCTTTTTCTTTCAAAGAAAAACTAAAAATACAAAAAAAAATCTTTAAAAAAATATACGAACTGTAATCAAAATCCTACGCAGTTTCATTTTATTGGACGCAAAAACTCATACATCTTACATTCTGATAATGATTTATTTAAAAGGACTATAAAACCCCATAAATTTATTCGCCTTTTACCCTGGTTATGTGATCCACTCAAGTGGAAACTTTCGTACGGCATTGAATCCTACACAGTTTTATTACATTAGCATATTATGTTCTCCCCTTTGCCAGTGAGTGATAGGGGCTGAAGGGGGTTTTAAGCGTCGATCTTAAGTTCCTGTCCCGAATTTGAGTTCCACAATATTCAATGGCATTTAATTCGTAAGGCACGGTCCTCGATTCATGCAAAAAGAAATGGAACACGACAGCGTTGCTCTGGGGGCTTATAAAGTGCAGAAAGGGTGTGTGCGTAAATTTCGTATCGAAAGATATTTACGTGTGTGAAATAGGAGAAGAATTGACTAAAGTATCTGAAGTATGTGGTGCTGTGGAATGGGGGCGAGTGGGAGTGGAATTTTATTTCAGGGAATAACTTAAAAAAAAGAGTATATATCCAGCAAGGATGTATGTAAGGGTGGCTGTGTGGGGAAACAAAAATCGGGTAATTAACTTTGGAAATGTGGTTTTAATAGAATTTAATGGTCGGATATGAAGTTTAATGAGATTTAAACATTTGATATATGACGAAGATGAAGAAGACATGAAAAGAGGAAAGCGATAAAAGTGAATGGAACGATTGAGGATGATGACAACATAATTGGGAACGTTTCTGCTGGAGATTAGTTGTGGCGCAGTACCGAGCTGTGTTTTTCTTTATCTAGTTACGCAGTGCTTAGTCTGAGAAATATGTATAGAAGTAAGGACACACAATATGGAAAACATTAAGAATGGTAATTATGGTGATGGTAAGAACTGCATGAATTTTTCATTACTGAATTGGTACGAAACTTCACTACCGATGTAAATACACACATAAGGCTGTTCTCCAGCCGCAGTTAATTGCCATCAAGATTGATCTTATCGTGAACTTTTTAAAATCTTGTTCGGAAATTTCAGGAATCGTTCTTGGAGAATTTAAACATGAAAAAGAAGATAGGCTAATAGAATTTCCAGAGGCCCGAAACAAAGTCAATTGATATATTGATATTACAGCTGGAAAGAAGTTGAAAATTTCTGTAAAAGGATGACGAGGGGATTCCTTCTAATAAGATGGAGACGCTGGTAGAAGATCGAGAAGAATGAAGGGTTAACTTAAGCAACCCGCGACCGCCATGAAGGACATAGGAATGAGAGAGAAGGATATCCGTGAGAGAAACATTTTGGTCGACCAATAAAATAAAAGGCGATGCATATCGTGTGATTGACACTCAAACAGTAAACTCATTCATATGACTAAACTTCTTCTAAACTAACTAATGTAAGCAGAATGATGGTAGAGAATGGTGATCCATCACCTAGAAGAAGGAAAATGATACAATTTATGGGTCTACTCTGTGCTTTTGGTGTAAATGTGACAATCAATTTAATTACGCAGGTTTGTATTGTAGTTATAATCTACTAGTTAAACAGTGCTCGCCTTGCTTCGCCCGCATTTTAGTTGACGGTTATTTAATTGTTGGAACATAATTGCCAACTGAATACAATTCCAAAAATATGTAAACTCAATTATAACTACTTCCGTGGGAATCGCCACCAGAGCACACACAATTCCATTAAAACATTCTAAAATGTGGACAAATCCAACGATCAACAACCTCTCATCTAACAAAATGGAAAAATATTGCAATGTTTCTATGTCTGTACACGCATATGTATGTATGTACATTGTAAATATGTAGGCGTTTATTGTCAAATCTCTTAATTGCACGAGGTTTTATTTGCACATACATATCCTAATTAATGAGATTTAAAATGTCTTAGATTTGGCACTGATAATGATTTTATTTCAATTTTTACTCTAGAAGAGATCACACACTAAAGTTCAAAACATCGCGCCCATATGCTCATACACATACACTATTGCAGCTATAGCCACTGTTGCATGACTGTTGGTAGTGGTCTCCACTGAAGGAAAATTGTGGGCGAAGATTTGATTAATGTTTTTGCTGATGTTCAGGACAACGCAGAAGGATAATTCTCTGGCGTCAGGTAATAAGGGGTTAAGGCAAATGGGTCTAAGTTAGTTTGTTTTTTCCGATTGGTATTTCCAACTTAAGTCTAGCGCAACTGCTTCCTATAATAATTAACTGATCCACAGGCAATAAGTAAGTAAATTGCTCATATAAAAAACCTCATTTTCTGGTAAGAACAATTTCTGACTTAACCCCTTTTTACTTAACGTCAAAGAATTTAAATCTTAAACGAGTCAGCGGGAAATTTACTAAATTCGTCTATTTATTATTTTTTCCAATCTGATGAGGCATTACTGAGCTAGGGCTGTATAATCACCTTTTAATAACGGAACATTCGATATCAACCCCCTTAATGCAACTTAGACTTCGAATTTCGGGAAATCCCTTCTCATCTCGCATCTGGGGAATAACTGCATCTAAGGAATAACTGTGTAAAATTCCAAGTACCTACGTCCAACAATTTTGGAGAAACCGTATTCACAAGGTCACAAGTATGCTTTTATATAATATGGTATTTAAGATTAAACGGAATTAAGACGACTTTTCTAATCGCGTTATTTCTATCATATAATCTAAAAGGGAGGAAAATATCAAATTTGGAAGGTAGCAAACCAATAGATCCCAAGGAGACCATGAACTTATTGACTGTCGCAGTAAACACTGGAATAATATGGCATGACCATATACTCGTATGTATCCAACATCGCAAAATCAGCTTCCAAGAAGTTGAGTTGTCTTTTCACAGCAAAGTAATACCTTACACCTCCGCAGCTTCACCTTTTATACCTATAAAAAACACATGTAAGACCTGGACTTGAGTACTGCTCTTATTTTTGAGCTCGTCCGCAAGACACTATCTAAATCTACTTGACAGCATCCAGAGGCGATCAGTTCGCTTGTTAGAAGATCCAGCACTTCCAATCTTCGATCGTTGACTCATCGAAGGCAGATACTACCATGGTAGGTGTTTGGAAAATATCAAAAGAATGATCCCTAGAAACTCGACATTTTAACGTCCGCCCAGGCAGGCCACTAGAGCTCACAACTTTGATATTCACCTGGCAACTGGAAAAACATCATTATACCAAAATTCATATCGTTACAGGTTACAGTTACTCACTCCCAGAGGAAATATTTCCAGAAAACTATAATCTGCAACAATTTAAACGCAGAATCAACAGACATCTGAAGGCATCTCTGGGTGCTGGACCAGTGTTATAAGTTCGCCTTTCCCGAGAGTTTATTAAAAAAAATACATTTTTCCAGAAATAGTCTTCAGATTTTCACAAGCGGAATCAGCAGGCATCTACTCCACAAAATGAACTTCCTGAAGTTCATGGGAAATTTGCGTACATATTCCTGTCCAAGCTTCTAAGTCAAGTCAGTCGATACCAATGGTGTGTTGCCTCTTCAAATGCCTACTTTCCAATTAACCAGTTTTTTTTTTTCAATTAACCAGTAAAACAATAAATTTTTCTACACAGTTCAACAGACAATTGATCATTGAGAATGCAGGTACATACATATGTAATATGAACCTTATCTCCATATTCATCAATTATACTGTCAAAACTACTAGTATCTACTTAGACTAATCAAAAAATAAGGCCAAAGGCTGCTCTATTTAGTCTAAAAGCCATTATACAGTTTGCATGTACAGTTCATTCGCTACAGCGAAACACGAACTCTTCTGAGATTCTCTGAGCGATTAAAAGCGGACCAACATAACTGAACAGACTGACAATTACTTTACAACACTAGACGAACTGACATAAATATTCAGGAAACTAAATAACAAAAAGTCAAGTGGTTTAGATGACATTCCTAATATAATCCTAAAGCATATACCGGACGAAATTATACGGCAATATTGCGTAATATTTAATAATTTGTTTAACAACTGCTACTCTCCGAGTTATTGGAAAACATCGAAGGTTTTTGCAATAATCAAAAAGAAGAAGGATCCATCTGATCCTTCCAACTATAGTCTAATATCGGAAAGGTTTATGAAATAGTTATTAGTAAATCTATTTTGTTCATGTGCGAAAGAAAGGAAATTACACCCCGGAACCAATGTGGGTTCAAGAAAAACCATTCGGCGGTGCATGCTGTTACCAAATTGATTTCTGACGTCTATTGGATTCTTAACGGCAAAAGATGTACAGCTGCTTGTCTAGTGGATATCGAAAAAGCTTTTGATCGACGGGCTTTTATATAAATTTATCCGATATGAATTTTTACATCATCTTATAAAGATGATTACATCTATGGTGTATGTTAAGAAATTTGTTGTATCAGATAGACAATGCACGACGACTAAAGTTTTTAATGTCACCAATGGTCTGCCACAGGGCACAGTTACAGCACCGCTCCTCTTCAACATCTGCATCTCGGAAATGCTGGGGGACATGGATAATTTAAAAGCGTTCGCTGACAATGTTATATTGTATGCAAGCGGTTTGACAATCCAAGACATGCAAACTTCAGAATAGCTTTGATAAACTGCAAACTTTCTGTTTATAGTGGAAGCTCAAAATAAACGAAGCAAAATGTGAAACTATACTGTTCCCCATCCCAGTAAGATGCTGTAATTCAGATTTGAGATGCAACTGGAAAAACTTGCAAATATTGATTTCTAATGGTTTTCGAATCGAGTCAAAGACTGTTGTGAAGTATTTAGATGTTCAACTAGACAAGTTTTTGTATTACAATTCGCACGTAAATACCCAGTTACAAAAAGCGAGAGCGGTATTTATGTCCCTCAACCGCCTCTTCTACTCCAACTATCTTAGATCCGATGTGAAGATCATATGGTAACAAGCGTTCGTTCGTCCAATTCTGACTTATGCCAGTCCAGTATGGTGGAACATAAGCCCGTCTTACATGGAAAAACTTGGATTGTTTGAAAGACAATGTCTTCGAGCCTGCATGCGTATGCATGGAAGCGCACATTCCGACTTTCGGCATTACGTTTCTAATAAGAGACTATTTGATGCTTCCGGCGTGTCCAGAATCGACAATCTTCTTCTTTTTCTTCCTTTTATCAGCAAGGCTATGATCCGAAAACAAGGGATCACGACCCTTCCACTTCGCCGCATTTCTACTGATCCGCCTGTCGGGTCCGCCTGTGTCCAGAATCGACAATGTCATTCTGAATCTTGTGAGAAACCATTTCGCTTGGTCAGCGAGCGTTACAGAGAACGAACTGGTGTCGGGCTTATTTTATCCAAACCCTGGATATTTCCGAAGTAGTATGTTGAGTGGGTTTATACCACCTGAAGCATTCTTGTATCTAGATACGCATGGTTACTTATCAGATACGCTGAACGATCCAATTATTTACCATCTTGCTAAAAGGGCGATGGATAAATTTATCCTCAAGAGGAGGAAACGCCTACTTGAGATACTGCGTAAGCATACCTGAGCGAGATTCAGTTAACAATGACAGGTTGAATAGGGAGAGATATTGGTGGCTCGACTGGGTTGAAGCTAGCGTCTAGGGTAAGCAGGACCTGACCTTGATATGTGATTTCTGGCATACTGCTGAACGACGGATTGGCTGGTTTTACTATCTTTTGATTGGTCTTCTCAGTGGCGATTTGGAAATCGCATGTCATGGTCCGGCCCGAGATTTAGGTTCAGGTAGTTTTAGTTTTTAGATCAATTTAATGAAAAAATGTGTATTCTAAAAGGTTTTCCCACGTTTTTCATTAAAGTGAAATAAAAAAATATATGTTTAGAAGATAAAGTATGGACTAAAATAAAACAAACGAATTAAGTTTTTAGAAAATCATAGTATAAGAATTGAGCACCCTTCAGGTCGGTTTTTTTTTTTTTTTTTTTTTGTCGGGATAGGAAACGCTCGACTGGAGCACTCAGACGCAAATGGTCCATTGTACTACCAGAGAGCAAACCTTGATTTACCCATTTTATTGGAATTTCCTTCTCTTTTTAAGAAAACCAAGCAAGATGAGGAGCATACAGTACCAGCACTCACCACATCCCACCGAGGATCTGCCACCTGATACGAGCAAAGGCCGGACACTCACAGAGATAATGGTCCGCGGAGTGGTCGCTCTCTCCACAAGCGTCGCAGATTTTAGTGTCACTTAAGCCCAATAGGTGCTTGGCAAAATCAAAGTGGGCTGTCAAGACACCAATATGTTGTCTACAGTCTTTTCTGCTGAGAGACAGCAAGAATGCCGCTGATTTCTTACAGACGTCCGGGAGCATGCGTTTAGTCAACCTACATCCTGGAGAGTCATGCCACACACTCTGGCCTCTCTTCAGTGTCGAATAAATCTATCGCCTTTTTCAGGTCAGTTACTTTAAGGCATTATGATAGTGTAGTTTTAACTTGTTTGGAACTATTAATCACTGTTAGTGTATGTGTGGAAAAATAAACGATTAAAAAAAAAAAAAACATGCACAGTTCACATTTATTTTCATTATTTAAAGAAATTGTTCTTAAAAAAATAAATCAAGTATATTACAAGTATATAGGTAGATAAATTAAATGGTACTTAAATGCCTCACAGATAATTTCCTCCGTCTAGTCATCAGGCTATTATATTTAAATTTACTTTCTTAAACTAAGTATATCAATTCTCACGTTCTCCCACCAACTCCATGCAGATCATAAAAGAACAATTATTCTTACTTTTGTCACGTTTCACCTGAAAAAATATTCATCCCCCATGATAAATGGCTCAATTATATCCGATGCGACACATAAAAATAACAAATTTCCATAGAAATCGAATTTTACTGCCAGGAGACGAGAGAAAAATTATCACTGCAGTTCAATTGAAGTTCAAAAATTGCCACACCAAGCAGCAACTCCTTCCTCGAGCGACGACAATACGAACGACACGAAGAGGGGATCGATGATATCCTTGTGTTTCTTACCCCAGTACCCCTCTCACTCCATCAGTATTCAAATTGAAATCGAATCATTTTATCGCTTCGTCGAATTTTGCGACAATGATTCATGGGATCTGCCTCGCTCCAATGACTACTATCAGCCACGCAGAGACAAGGAGCCGTACGAGCGTGGAATATACATATATAAATACTTTCTTACTCGAATGGGTACTTAAAAAGTAGCCTGGTCACGTTTTCACTAGGTAATAGACTGGCTCTTTGGATATTGGCAAGCGTCATGAGCAACGAATTGTCTGCTATTTATGGCCAAAAATTCTTTACGACTCTGCAATGAAAATGTTGGAGAGAGGTGGGTGCCATATCAAAAGGACTTTCGCTCCAGTTGTCATTGAGACGTACTTATGTACATCATGACAGGCAGGCGGAGAAGTCCCATAAATTTACCTTTAAAACTGTGAATTGTTCTCGAGGGTTTGACGAGGTACCAATTTACATGCGAAGAACTAGCGATTCCATAGAACTGTCCTTTCTATTACAACTGGGCGTGGGCCAGAACGGTGGTCACCATGCAGACGCTGTCAAACAGAGAAGAAATAAAGTGAAATTGCCTTCAGTGTCAAGTTGGAGATTTTTTTTTCTCTCCTGCAGTTAATTTAATTTTCCGGAAATGACGCTAACAGTTTCTCCTTGCGGCCTGTGTTAACAACAATTAGTATGCGAGAAGTCCAATTATTGTGGGAAAGAAATTTATTTTTCATTCGACTGAAGAAAGTTACAAAGTCAGGTAAAGTAATTTACTTTCGAGTGCGTAGTGGAGAATCTCGAAATTTAACCCTGGATCAGTGACAGTGGAGACTGTGATTTTTTAAGTGAAAGTTCTTTAGCGAGACTAGTGAATCGAAATGACCTCGATACAAAAACCAAACATGAAACGATCAACAACGCTGATCGGACCATCGAAATCGAGCAGCGTCGGGTGCGGTTAGAACTTAGATGGTGGACCACTTGGGAACACCGCGTGTTGAATAAATTTTATTTTTTTCATTTTGTAAGTTGGTGTACACATTCTACACAGATTTTACAAAAGCTTTTGATAGAGTACAAGCTGTATAGTTCAGTATTGTACATTCTCCTCCACTTGCCGTCTGTGCAGACGGGACCAAAGAGCATTCAAAGAACTTTTTTCTCTAAGTAATCAAGGGCATCTTCATCCGATTTTGATAAATTTCAAAGTCTCTTCTATAAGTATTTAAAAGTTTTTTTTTTTACTCAAGGGGCTATGAGTACCCTTAAAATGATTTACACAGTGCGGGCGTCGGAAAGGATAGAGAGAGAGAGAGAAAGAGAACGACTAGTGTCGTGGTTTTGGCATGATGCTAAGTTTCAGAAAAACTCCGGGGGTAGTTCCCATATAACTGGGTAGATTTATTTTACTGCTTTGTCTTTGCTTCTGATTCACAGTGTTTTTTTTTTTTCGACCAACTAATGTCATAGGCATATCAATCATCCAACAGAGCGATCGATTTTTCCGATTTTTCCAGCCATATGACCAACCTACTGCCAGTGTTATGCCTCCGCAATAGTGCTGACACAAGCTTTCACAAATGATTAGACTTTTATATATTTCATCTATTTATCTAACTGTCTACACATACATATGTATAATAAAATGAAAAATAGGGTCGTCTTTGGGGAGGTATAAGCGAGAAACTAAGTTACACTTCTTAACAAAAGTTTGGCAGAAAGATTGGTCCTTATTTCCAATACGAATTGTCACGATAAACCTCAAGGGCATTAAGATATTAAAAAAAAAACAGGCATTATAAAACTGCATATTCGAAAAGTTTGACAAGTACTAATTTGTTTGCGTACTTTTGGGCGCAGTATAAAATAAATAAAAACATGGATTTTCTTGCCTACCTACGAGGCTTAAATTTATAGCTGCATGTGTTTTATGACGCAGGCGATAACTACGTTTGATGTATTCCTTCTTCTTCTACATATAATGGGTGCGCCATCTTTTATATCGGTATGTAAACATTGAATAACTTTGACATTTGTCAACCGATTGACTTGAGTAGACATGTTTTTAAAACGTCAATTCAGTACAATTTTAACCATGAATCTCTTCACACCGAAACACCGCGCCGAAATAGTGACACTGTACATTGAAAATAGTCGTTCAGTTGTGTTAACTCAACGTGCATACATACATTTCACATACATTTTAAATGGCCCGCTAATCCTTCATGAGGGTGGCGGGGGTAGGATGTTCAGGTGGACCCTCCATCCTACCCGATCCTCCGCCATTGACTCCAATTGGAGGAATCCCTAGACGGCTCAGGAGAGATATCGGACTTGGTCCAACCATTTATTTCTAGGTCTTCCGCGGAGTTGCCTAGATGGCACGCCAACCATAGCACGTCTTGGAAGCCGTTCTGGGGGCATATCGTGCATATCGTCGAAAATATCGTGGCCAACAAGCACCGTCTGACAACACTATTCGTCGTTTAGTGTCGAATTTTGTTGAGCAGGGGACAGTGGGAGATCGTCGACATGCCGTTCATCAACGCCCAAGATGTTCCAATGAACTGATTGAAGCGCTAAGAGAGAGTGTTGCCGAGAACCCACATGTGTCGTATCGTCACCGCGCTCAGCATTTTGGCGCCAGTGGAACCACTTTGCGGCGCATTTTGAAGGATGATTTGCATTTGTTTTCGTATAAAGTGCAATTGACTCAAAGAATGTTGCCGACAGACCGTCCACGTCGCTTGGAATATGGCCAAACAGTGTGCTGTCAAAAAATGGTGACATTGACTGGCCACCCAGATCTCCAGATTTGACCCCTCCGGACTTCTTTTTGTGGGGTTATTTGAAAAGCAAAGTGTACGCCAGCAAGCCTCAGTCCATTGACGAGCTCAAGGCAAACATTCGTGCCGAAATCATCGCTATACCGCATTGAAAATGCAGCAAAAAAGACACATTTTACTTTGGTCAATAGAGGCGGCTACTTGATTGATGTTGTATTCAAAAAAAACTAGTCCAAATAAATTGTAAAGGACCAAATTAAATAAAAATATGTCAAATATGAAAATTGGTTGTTCTTTTTTTAAGGTAACCAATATTCACATACCGACGTAAAAGATGGCGCACTCGTACATATGTATATACGTATACATAGGTGTGTACCCCACTGAACCGCAACCATTTCAATTTCATTTCAATTTCAATTGAAGTTTGCATCTACATACGTATAATATACCAGTGTAAAAAAAAAAACAATTGAAAATAGAAAGTGCTGTCTGAATTAGTTAAAGTTGATAATATATGTTATAATATAAAACTTTATTTTCTCTAAAGGTTAAATTACAATAATTCAGTGTACTAAGATAAATAATAAAAAACAAAAATTAAACTAGAGAAAATTCGGTGACATTTCATATTCTTGAGCAAAAATAGTATTAAATTGGCCTAAGTTACAAGAACTAAATTCAGCGGGTGGGGTGACCCTTTAAAGTTAAGTTTATATACATTTATAATTCAATACAAGAATTCATTTAAACTGAGAAAAATAAAACACATTAAGTATTTGGAAGAACGGAACAATAAAAAATTTCAAATTTATGATTAAAATACATTGAAAGAACAAAACACCAAAATATCAGAAGCTAACTAACAATAGATTCTATACTTTTAATATCTTGAGCTAAGAGCCAATGTATTATGAGATTCATAAATCTGTTAATGGGACTAAGAGTCCTAAGCCAAAAGGGAAGTTTATTAAAGATACGGCATGATGCAACAGTATAAAAATGTTTATAGGCCGTAGTCCGAAAGTTTGGAACAGCAACTAGATGAAAGTGATTGCTACGTATATTGTGACCTTCAAGAACTCTAGTATTCATGTTACCAGATCTATAAAAAAATTACTTTAGGACTTTAAAGCAATACAACTGGCGGACAGGAAGAATTTTAAGTTCGAAGAATAATGAAAAACTCGGATGTAAGCGATTTTTCCCGCATATTTTTCTTACAATATATTTTTGTAAAATAAGAGGTTGTTGAATTTTGTTGAAATAGGCTCCTCCCCAACAAGTTATGCCATATTGGAGTTTAGAGTGAAAAATTCCATAATAGATTATCTTAAGAAGCTTTGTTGAGCAGACCCTTCTCAAATAAAAGAAACTTCTAAGCGTTGCACGAAAATATTGCCTCAAGTTGTCTTTATGATAATAAAAACACATTCTGGAGTCAATAATAAGCCCCAGGTATTTAAACTCATTGACGCTCTCAATTTGAAAACACTTTTCGCTGCAGTTAAGATTGCTACAAAATTTTTTTGATGAAGAGCTGGAACTGCAGAAGCAGCTCAACAGCTTAAACCTTTGGCACTCGGGGGCATGAAAAAAAACTTCAGCCTCAAAGAAGTTTTGCCCCGACAGACTGAAAAACATTATTTTCATTTTGAAACTGATAATCAGTTTGTGCACATCGAACCATGTCCTTAGCAGTTCCAAATCTGAATTGATATCAGCAATTAAATTGAGAGGGCTTACCGAACCATAGGTTATACCTACATCATCCGCAAAAGCAGTTAGACGCCCTCTGAAAGCTAACTCAAATAGTGAATTAACGTAGATCAGGAAGAGAATCGGTCCCAAGACTGAACCTTGAGGCACACCTAAATTTATAAGCTTAATTTCACTTCTCATTTTATCAATTTTTACTCTTTGCGATCTATTTTTAAGATATGATTTAAACCAATTAAGCATAAAACATCGAAAGCCAGCATTTTGTATCTTCAGCAGCAAAATAATGTGGTTAACCATATCAAAGGCTTTGGTAATATCGACGAATAGACCTGCTGTAAACATTTTGCTATCTAAGTTCTTGAAGATTTGCGAACAAAAATTCAACAGTGCATCTTCTGTAATTTTACCTTTTTGAAATCCGAATTGGAATGAACTCCAAAAGCAAGTTTTATTCAGAAAGCTAACAACCCTATTTTTTACTACTTTTTCAAAAACTTTGCTTATTGAAGGAGGAAGCGAAATAGGCCTGTAGTTGGACACATCATTAGCAGCACCTTTTTTGTAAAGAGGCACTACATCTGCACATTTAAGAGATTCGGGAAATACACCAGATAAAACACTTTTATTAAAAATGTCAAGACATCGACAACAAAGCATGCAATCCTCTTAAGCATCCGATTAGAGATGCCATCTATGCCACAATAATTAGAATTTTTTTGAAGTTCCTATAGTTTTTAATAACTCTAAGCCTGTAATGGGCTCGAAAAAAGGTACGGTTCTGACTAGGTTCGTAAGGAGTACATAAGGAACTAGAATTGTGGCAAAACGATATAGCAGAATTCGGATGGATAATGTTTGCAAAGTAATTATTGAAGATATCAGCAACTTCAAGCTTATCATTGATAATTATATCATTAAAGAGAATCGATGTAGGCCTTTTAGATGAAGGACGCTTATTAAGAATGTTATTTACTAATTGCTTTCTCCTCTAAGATTCCCTCTAGATGAGTTAAATTGGTGTTTGTAATATGTATCACGACATTTTGAAACTGTATGCTTTACTTCCAGACATAGCTTTTTGTATTTAATTTTCAGGCTTATATTACTGGGGTTCCTAGTACATTTTAGTCGGAGTTTATTTTTCTTATTGATTAACATAACAAGATCCGAAGTAAGCCACGGTTTGATTCTTTTTGATGATTTTTTAATTCTTGTCGTAAAACTACAATTTTGTATATGATTGGTAAGACATTTTATAAATAGATTATATGACTTAGATGCATCTGGTATACGAGTATATAATATATATTATTGTAAATATTATTGTGGACCACGCAGGCAAAGTCGCGGGTATCTGCTAGTTAGAACTAAATAAATAAGTGAACCATAAACCATTAACATGGCAATCGTTCACGTTACCAATATCACAAAGTTTCAGCATCTACGATCATCTACTAGATTCCTGCTAGTGCAGGAAGCATGAGTGCATATCATGGACGGCATTACAGTTAATAAAACATTAATAATTTGTAAGTTCTATAAGCCGGTGAGAACCTAAAATAACAAAAGTAGAACAAATCCATTTCGCTAAATCAAGATTACCAGGATCGTTCATTAAGATATGAAAAAAAAGAACGACATACGACATGGGCTAACCCGTTGTCGGAGAGAAGTAATTTTAGGTTAAAGTAATACATTGACATCTTATTTAATGGATGGCAAACGACTAACAAAGGTCTCGTAGGGGCAGCATCTCCCGATAGGTGTTGGTCCGCTAAGTAACGAGAAAGAGCCACTGCAGCCGAAAACCTAGCAGCTCTGTTAGTAAGCCCTACTCCCACCTCCTCGTGATGCCATCTGGGGATTTCTTCGGAAATTGCTAAGGGGAGAGGACGAATGGCGAGCTTCCTGTGCCAAAAAACAGGATAAGTGTCGGTTGGTCTGTGGCCCAGCGAGCCGCAACCGTAAAAACAAATCTTGCTCCGAAACGGAAACCAACGCCTCGGATACGGACGGATAATTTGATGACGACCTTTGGCTATCGGACACGGACAACAATCGGATTCTGGAATGTTAAGACCCTCCTGGACTCACTCAAGGAAGGGCCTTATAACGCCAGATTCCTCCAATTAGAACGCGAATTCGCACGATATGAAATAGACATCTTAGGGCTGAGCGAGATAAGATGGTTCGATGCTGGGGAATTCATCTCCCCAACAAAAAGCACTGTGATGCTCTACTCTGGTAAACCAGCTGGAAGTGCACGGAGTTCCGGAGTAGGACTCATGCTAACTCCAGCAGCTTGTAGTAGCCTCTGGTAAACCAGCTGGAAGTGCACGGAGTTCCGGAGTAGGACTCATGCTAA